>CM048746.1:495965511-498435651 GCA_026315105.1 Locusta migratoria | reverse complement strand
CACCCGGACAATTCTTGACGTGTCACAGGACTCTAAATCGACCTCCACAGATGGTTTGATGGTAGATAGTCGTGTCGGGTTTGTTGATATGCATGCAGGACGAATGGCTGCAGTGTCATCATTGCAGAGCTAGTAGCGCACTCCCTCATATCCGTTGCTGGACCAGGGAGTCCTTCCTCATTTACAGTGACTTCCTGATCCGTCTACAAGCCTTCGACATCCTCTGATAATGGCCAAACAAGAGTACATATACGCGTATGACGTCGAACGTCGGAGGTCAGTAGTATTCCTCTAGACTACAGAGCACGTTCGGATCGAAGGAAGCAAAGTAGCTGACAGGTTAGCCAAACGGATTACCCCTAAACTTACTCTGGAGAACGCTATACCAAGTAATGACCTCCGTTAGATGTTACTCAGTCAAGTTCTCGGTTTGCGGAATACTGAATGGCGTACACTACAAACGCCCAACAAATTGAGGGCAATAAAGGAGAACGAACGCGTGGAGGACCTCCATACGGGCTCCTCGCAGCGACTCTTTAGTCCTCTGCCGGCTTCGTATCGGCCATACTTCGCTAACACACGGTCATCTTTTCCGTCGCGAGGACCCTCCTCATTGTTCTACGCATTTGAAAGTCACACACATCTTACTGGAATGCTCAAATTTAGCTTCCCAGAGGCGGGCTTTTAAACTTCCTGATGTTTTTAGCTGACAGTGCTTCTATGGCTCATTCAGTTTCAATTTTTTTATCGTGACAGTAAATTGCATCATTCCATCTGGGATGTAGTGAGTGTGCATTATCTATCTGTTCTTAACTTACCTAACGGGGGTGATTTCGGACTGTTTTGAGATTATTTTCACCATAACTTTCGTAGGTTACGTCCGTTTTCATTTTCTCTCTGTCTCTCTCTCTCTCTCTCTCTCTCTCTCTCTCTCTCTCTCTCTCTCTCTCTCGTCTCTCTCTCCTCTCTCTCTCTCTCTCTCTCTCTCTCTCTCTCTCTCTCTCTCTCTCTCTCTCTCTCTTTCTCTTTTTTTCGGTAGTTATGGGGTCCAAGTATAATCAATAAAATGTCCTAGCAACAGAACGTCCATTTGCATCTACTTTTGCCTGAGACAGACAAAGTGTCCGAAATCACCCAATGTCCTAGAAACAGAACGTCCATTTGAATCTACTCTTGCCTGAGACAGACAAATAAAGTGTCCGAAATCACCCCCAAGTAGTAGATTTCGGACATATGTGTAATTTCAATCTGTCCGGTGTCTCGAAGTGTATGGGGTGATTTCGGACCAAATTGACTTTTTTTATTCTACTTTCTTCCTGTTTGATTCTAGCGACTTTTAACATATTTTAAGGACGTCCATCATTAAAATAAGGGATAAAATCTGAGGTAAGGAATTTTATTTATTAAAGGCTATTCTTTACGTTAATTTGCCACACTGAATATCTCGAACTACTTTCTTTAACATTTCCGCGTCATAAGTAGACCGATCTTCAACACCTTTCTTACTTTTATACGTTCTCGGCATTGTCCGAAATCACCCCAAATAGTACACAATTTCGAAAAAATATCCGTTACTTTGAAACTTTACACAAAAACTCGTCGCAAACTGGTACGAAACTTCTCAACACTGCCGCAGTCTACTGATCTCGTTGGTGACGGAAGCTACAATACTTTTCCACCAGTCGCAACAACAGAACGTTGTCGCTCTATAACACAGCGAGAACTTTCGACAATGAGACTGTCCGACTGATTATTGCGTCGGTAAACAATCGATCCAAACGCGGGATTCCGGAACGCGGAAATTACAGTCTCGTGCATAAAATAAGCAGCTCGCGGAGGTGGAAATTAGCGCTAATTCGTTGCTATGCAGCGAGAAAGAGAAGATAAACCAATCGTCCGAAATCACCCCCGGGTGTCCGAAATCACTCCGTTTGACGGTAATTTAGGCCGTAGATTTTATGTGTTACTGAGCATCTGGAGGTTCTAATTTTATTTCTGTGATCACCCAGCTAAGGCACTCTGATATTCTCTCTAAATCCTTCTCTCCTTTCTTCCATTTATTTGCTTCATTTTATTTTTCACGTGTTAATTCTAAGTTACCCTAGTGTAACACATTGTTTATGTAACTTTTTAGCGACTCTTAATATAATCTCTGTGACTGGAGAAAGGGTCTTATGACAGCTGCAGTATAGTCCCATTCTAAATTCAACCAGCCAATCAAAAGGCCGGGCCGCGGTGGCCGAGGAGACTGAGGCGCTCCAGTCACGGTCTGCACGGCCACTACGGTCGGGGGTTCGAATCCCCCCTCGGGCATGGATATTTGTGCCGTCCTTAGTATAAGGTAGTTGATAAGTAGTTTGTAAGTTTTGGGGACTGATGACCCTGTAGTTAAGTCCCATAAACTTAACAAACATTTGAACCAATCAAAAGATACCATCCACATAACAACAGTTATTAGCCGAGACAGCCGCGCGGGGATGGCCGCGGGTCTGAGGTCCCATATCACGGCATGCGCGGCGGCTACCACCAGAGGTTCGAGTCCTCCCTCGGGCACTGATGTGTGTGTTGTCTGTACACCGAGTTAGTTTAAGTAGTTTATCAGTCTAGGAACCTATGACTTAAGCAGGTCGGTTCCTTAGTTACACAAATTTGCATTGCCGAAATATATATCTACTCCGTTTCTTTGTACTTATCGAACACTATTTAGTGAACCAACATTAGGGACATGACATGTGTTATGATAATGAAATAGACGTCATTTAATGTACTGGTGAAAGATCATTAAAGAACTCCAGTCCCAACTAGAGACTAAAGTCAGACAGCTCCTCGCGTTTATCGGTAATTGGTACACGAACAAAAAAGTCACTATAGGAACTAAGTTTGCCTACTTCAAAGAGGCGCACTGAAAAGAAATAGAGTTATAAATGTGAACAACGTATCCATTAAATGAAAAGCTATGACTACCTACCTCTGTATTTATATTAACGAATATTCACACTTTAACAAAGCGATGAGACTTATGTACAAATTCGCAACACTGAGAGCTACAGAATACAGGCTATCGACACAGGCAATGGGAACACACCACACAGCACTATTCGAATGAATAGTAACACTGGACTCGTATCGAGAGGGCGGCGTTTCAAAACCGCTTCCAACTACCCCGATTTATTTTTTCCATGATTTCCTTAAATCACTCCAAGCTAATGGCAGGGTGAGTCCTTTGAATGGGCACAGCCTATTCCTTCCCCATACCTGCAACAGCTATCTGAGCTTGTTCTCCGTCTCTAATGACGACAATGTCCACGGGGCGTTAAACCCTAATCTTCCTGCTTTCCAATTCTTCGAATCAATAACTTGTTCTGGGTGCCTAGTGGTTGTGCACATAGATTACGCTGAACTACGTATAAAACCATTGTGAGGGGTGGCCAGGGAAGTGTTTTACTCAGAATCACAGGGTTTTCGGGAAGACCGCGTTTGAGCCACTGTGTTTAGTACTGAATATCAGCTTTCGTGAGTGGATATGCAGACAAAACAAGGGAAATAACTAGACAGAACGCAACAGACAAACGAAAATTGAACCAGTGGAGTACTGACAAACAACAAGACAGAATGGTACATAACCGACAACGGAATAACTGTCTCTTTTTTCCCCCAGTATCACAGAGTGGATAAATTTAAAGTACATCAACCCAACACTCGGCATGGTGCACTTTCTCAGGGGCCATGTCTCATATCGTGTGCTTCTCTATCGGATTGGTCTAAGACAGACTCACACCGGTGCCTGTGACGAGGTAGGCTCACAAGGAAACATAGTTTTCATACCATAGTTTCTTGGAAATCGGGATTAGGGATTCTAGCCATATAATAGATAATATGGCAGAAGGTTAACTGGAACTCTGTCAACAACATCGCAGATGTTGTATTGACAGCACTACGTGCAGCATACAAACAGAACAGGCCAAATTCCAGCAGCAAACAGACCCCACAACAGATTGCTCAGCAAAATATAGCTAACTTCACAGATACAAACACAGACACTGACTCGGACGTTGCGCTTCTTATGAGGAGATGAAAAGAATTGGTCTGGGTAGAGTAGGGTGGAGAGATGCATCAAAACAGTCTCCGCACTGAAGACCACAAAACAACAGCAACATGTTAGTAACAACTGCAAACAAATTGTCACATCAATTATGCGATTGGATTCACGATTTCCTGTCAAAAAGGACACAAATCATTGTAATTGACGGTAAGTCACCGAGTAAAACAGAAGTGATATCTGGCGTTCCCCAGGGAAGCGTTATAGGTCCCCTACTCTTCCTTGTGTTTATAAACGATTTACAAGATAATCTGAATAGCTCCCTTAGAGTGTTCGAGGATGATGCTGTCGTTTATCGGTTAGTGAAGTCAACAGAGGATCAAAAGCAACTGCAAAGCGATTTAGACAAAATTTCTACATGGTGCGAAAATTGGCAATTGACACTAAATGAAGAAAAGTGTGAAGTAATACATATTACCTCTAAAAGAATTCCGCTGAACATCAATTACGCGATAAATCAGTCAAACCTTAAGGTCGTAAATTCTACTAAATACCTAGGAGTTAAAATTACGAAGAACTTAGACTGGAGAGAACACATAGAAAATATTGTAGGGAAGGCGAACCAAAGATTACGTATCATTGGCAGAACGCTTCCAAGATGCACCAGCTATACCAAAGAGACAGCCTACATCACACTTGTGCGTTCTCTCATGGACTACTGTTGCTCATTGTGGGACCCTCACCAGGTGGGACTGAGGAAAGATATTGAGAAGGTTCAGAGAAGGGCAGCTAGTTTTGTTTTATCACGTTACGGAACAAAAGCGTCACGAAAAATTTGCACGAATTTGGGTGGAAATCATTAAAAGAAAGACACTATTCATTGCGGCGTGATCTGTTTGCGAAGTTTCAGTCACCGAAATTTACCTCTGAATGTGAAAATATATTGCTAGCACCCACCTAATTAGGGAGACATGACCATCCCAATAATATAAATCAGATCGAAAACGGAACGATTTAGGTGTTCATTCTTCCCGCGCGTTATTAGAGAATGGAACGGTAGAGAAAAGTTTTGAAAGTGGTTAATGAATCCTCTACCAGGCACTTAAATGTGATTTTCAGAGTATCTATGTAGACGAAAATGCAGATGTAGTCTGATATTTTCACTCCTCAGTAGTGTGTACGCTGATGGGAAATTTTCTAGCAGATTCAAACTGTGTGTGCTGGACCGGAAGTGGAAATCGAGAGCCTTTGCCTTCGCAGGCGAATTTTTGTGACGTTTGGAATGTTGTTCTGAGGGGTTCTAACGTAGACCAGTTGTTATAGTGCTCACCAACGAAAGGAGAAAGTCGTGAATTCGAACCCCAGTCCCACATACAGTTTTAATCTGTCGGGAAATTTTACACAAATTGTGTACGTCATTTTTCTTTCTTTCATTTTCTTCTTGCACCCATTTGTAAAATGATGAAAGCATGTACTTGTGTTTAATTGACTATCTATTGTCGCTGATAGCATACGTTGTTGACATGCTTACCTCACCTCCGAACTAATGGACTCGCCCGTCCCATGTCACCGGCGTGTGCACAATCGAGGGAAACACGGTCACTTGCGAGCGAGCGGTCTAACGTAATGGTGTCACTATGTTTTCGAAACAGGAACAAATGAGTTGGATCAAGATTGAATGTGCCAGAGGTCGTACAGAACGATAGTGTCATCAAGGACTTCAAGTGCGTCAGAGCCCCAGTATGATGAAAGTTATGGTGATTCTCGTGCACGACTGTGATGGTGTTATCGTAACGCATTACTTTCTTCTGCGGCAGGTCGTCAGTGCACAGTATTACTATACGTTTTTTGAGCATCACCTGCGACTAGCTTTGCGAAATAAGTGGCAACACTTTCTGCGTAACCCACCCATCATTTTGCATGACAATGAGCGGGCGCATACAGCGCAAGCTGTGGCTGCTCTGTTCGGTCGATGGGACTGGGAAGTACTGTAACATCCACCATAGTCGCCGGACATAAGTCCTTCTGAGTTTGATTTGATTCCGAAGATGAAGGAACCACTACGTGGCAATGGCTTCAGAACTATTCCAGAGATTAGATTGGCAGTAGACCGCTCCATTCACACCATCAACAGAACAGACTCTGCTAACGTTATACTACGCCTTCCACATCGCTGGCAACGGGTTCTACACAACGCTGGTGACTACTTTGAAGGACATTAACAGGTGCAAAATTGTATCGCTTTTGTATCGGTTGTGAATAAACAGTTGTCCGTATGTAATATACAACCCTTGTATATAAGGTAACTGGAACACGTTACCTTCCGAGCGGTCTAAAGCGTGGAGGTTCGAGTCCTCCCTGGGGCATGGGTGTATGTGTTGTCCTTAGATTAGTTTACCTAGGTTTAAGTAGTTTGTAAGCTACGGACTGATGACCACGCAGTTTGGTCCGATAGATTTACAAACATTTGAACATTTGAACACGTTACCTTGCTAACTCAAAATATATCTGGAACAAGAATCGCTACTGTCGAACGACCTTCACCAGTATCAATGTAAAGCAGGGGCTCATGAATGTAAATATTCTGAAACACTCGAAACGATAGCATATGTGTTTTAACTCAAACTTGTGTGTGTTTAAATGAACACCCTGCAATATTTCATCAGCAATCTGTAGCATAAGATATCCCTTAAACAATGGCATTGATTGCATCGCAATACGCCAATTACATCACGAGATATTGCGAAGCGAAGTTGAAGCTTGAAATACACGAAGATCGCAGCTAACGTTTCCTGAGACTCAAGCGAGACTCACGGCTGAGTCTCATGACGTTTCGCGTATTTCAAGCGTCAACTTCGCTTCGCAATATCTCGTGATGTAATTGGCGTATTGCGATGCAGTCAATGCCATTGTTTAAGGGATTTCTCATGCTATAGATTACTGATGAAATAATATAGGGTGTCCATTTAAAAACACACAAGTTTGTGTTAAAAACAGCATATGCTTTCGTTTTAGAATGTTTCAGAATATTTACATTTATGAGCCGCTGCCTTACATTGATACCGGTGAAAGGCGTTTTACAGCAGCTTTTGTTGTTCCACAGATATTTTGGGTGAGCAGGATAAGTGGAACATCCTGTATATACAGGGTGTTTCACTAAGTGTGTTTGCCTCTGTAACTTATAAAATAATAGGTGACGGGAAATTTTAATGCGGTAGGTCAACACAAGAAATGTTACACTTTCTGCGGAACTATGAACATAGTTTATTGTATCATTTTCCAAAGAGTTACAGCTCAAAGATATAATTTTTAAATGGAACAATAGTTTTTTCTATCGTGCATTGGAATCGTTGAAACCAGCTGTGTCCAAATCAATTTAAACTACATTCCTATTACTGTTAGTTTGGAAGCTACAACCCTTCAAAGTTTCAGGGGCAGATACCACACGCTGTACATAATACATGGCTGTGTGGTGGGTGATGGATGTAATGGCGTTTGGAAGTTTATTTACATGAGATGTTCAAATGTGTGTCCATGTTCCTCAATGCATAATGCAATGCGCCGTCGAAAGGATCTGCGGACGAGATGTAACATCGCCGGTGTGAAGGAGCGACATACGTCGTCGATGCGCCGTTTTAGATCATCTGGGGATGGCTCAGTGACATAAACACACGATCATTTAGTTATCCCCACAAAAAGAAATATACTGGTGTTAAATCGGGCGACCTTGCGGGCCATGAATGAGGACCATGGCGCCCCAACCATCTTCCTGCAAACCTCTTGTTTAGTTCTTCCACAACAGCACGTGCAGAATGGCCTGGGTGACCATCGTGCTGCATCCACATATGGACTCTCATATGTAGACACACATGTTCAAGGCGACCACCCAAACTGTCGGCTATAAAAGCGCGATATAACTCACCTGTCAGTGTACCTGGGAAGTAGTGTGGACCGATGATTTCATCCCCAAGGATTCCACACTACACGTTAATAGACCACCTACGTTGACGGTCGACAGGTCGTACCCACCGAGGATTGTCTGCGGCCCAGTAGTGCATGTTGTGGCGATTCACTGCACCATAATTTGTGAACGTGGACTCTTCAGAGAACATAACACTTTGTAAAGACTCCAGCGTGAAATTACGCAAGGCCCACTCACAGAATGTCACTCTTGCACGGAAACCGTTCCCATGCAGCTCCTGGGTCAGTGACAGGCGGTACGGGTGAAACCTGTGGCTGTGTACTATACGCCACACATATGTGAGACTGACACCAGCGACTGCAGCAACAGCTCGTAAGGTGACATGAGGATCGTGGTGTAGTGCAGCTAAAACAAACACCTCCGTCTCCTCACTTCTTGCAGGTCTACGTCTGTTACTGCGGCGCATTACCAAGCTGCCTGTTTCCCGAAGTCGTTGTTCGGCACGTAAGAACGTAATGGCTGCCGGGGGTCTTCGTCTAGGATATCTCACGGCATACGTCGTGGCTGCTTCAGTGGCATCGTGTCGGCACTCGTCGAGCATCAGCAAAATGTCAACGTACTCGTTGTTCGTGTATGCCATCGTTGTCCGATGTCAGTAACTGTGGTATATTGATCCCCGGTTGTTTGTGTGGCTCCAACTGTCGGGTATACGGCCATGTGCGGCGACAGTCGGCAGTCTAACAGGGCATCGAGGAAGCTTCTCGCTCCGTAACACCGGCGACGTTTACAACTCGGCCGCACAACATTTAGAAGGCGCATTGCATTATGCGCAGCGTTTGTGGTATCTGCCCCTGAAACTTTGAAGGGCTGTAGCTCGCAAACTAACAGTCAGAGGAATGTAGTTTAAATTGATTTGGACACAGCTGGTTTCAACGAATACAATGCACGATACAATAAACTATGTTCATAGCTCCGCAGAAAGTGTAACATTACTTGTGTTGGCCTACCGCATTAAAATGTCCCGTCACCTATTATTTTATACGTTACAGACGCAAACACACTTAGTGAAACACCCTGTGTATACAGTAGAAGCCAAGTTAACCGAACTATTCGAGAGAGCCCTTTTCGGATACTAAATTTTCCGGTTAAGCCATGAACATCTAATATGCAGAACAGTTTTTTGCATTGTAATAATAGTACGCATTTCCGAAAGGTTTTGAAAGTCAAACAAATGCGGTATACGCGTGGGAAGCAGCGAGAATTGAGCAAATATTTTAGAATGCGCAAACGTACGTCAAAAAACGGTAGGCCTAGGTGAAGTTTTTTGTAACAAGTAGGCAAGTTAGGTGGTAAAAATTCACTATCAGATGGCGCGCGTTCCTTTGGAGGAAGAAGTAGAACCATACTATGGCACCATTCGTGGCGCAAGATGCAGGCTCGCCCGTACAGGGCCTATAAGAGAGGGGTGTTTTGCATTCGGGCAGGCGTGTGCGCTCGCTAATGAAGCAGCGGCGGTCGCTCAGCTCAGCTAGCGCGCCGGCCCGCTGTGCTTGCGCTGGTAGCCGGCGGTGGCCTCATAGCCGCGCGGGGGCGGCGGGGGCGGCGGGGGCGGCCTCCAAACGGCAGGCGCTGCCGCTGCCGCCCCCGCATCTGCATGTCACAGGCGCCGCGGCCGCGCTGTTGGCTTATATCGGACCGCACGTGCGGCGCGCTGTGTGTTTTTCGCCGCTTCACTGGGGGCGTTGCCTTCAGCGCACACCTCGCGTACTCTGCGCGCGCGCACACACGTGTGGTGTTTAGCCGCACGGTGACAGCCTGTGTAACATGCAGCGATCAACGTCCTTACACTGGGGACGCTACTGTACTGAAACTGTTAATTACTGCCGGCCGCGGTGGCCGAGGGGACTAAGGTGCTCCAGCCACGGTCTGCACGGCCACTACGGTCGAGGGTTCGAATCCCCCCTCGGGCATGGATATGCCTAGTTCGTAAGTAGTTCATAAGTAGTTTGTAAGTTTAGGGACTGATGACCCCGTAGTTAAGTCCCATAGACTTTACAAACATTTGAATTTGAATTTTTGAACATTTGTTAATTACTTGGAGCAACAACCCCTTCCTCACCCCTCACTCTTGAAAGGGGACCTGGATGTGAAAATGAGTATATATATATATATATATATATATATATATATATATATATATATATATATATATATATATCCATCTGAATAACAAATTTCTCCCGTTTCCAAAAATGTATAGTTTATTTAATTTTAAATAGTTATTTTAGTCTTAAACGATTCTAAATCTACATGGAATACTCTGCAAATCACATTTAAGTGCCTGGCAGAGGGTTCATCGAACCACCTTTATACTATTTATCTCCCATTCCATTCTTGAAGAGTGCGTGGGAAGGAAGAACACCCGAATCTCTCCGTCCGAGCTCTGATTTCTCGTATTTTATTCTGATGATCATTTCTACCTATGTAAGTGGGAGTCAACAATATATTTTCGCATTCAGAGGACAATGTTGGCGATTTGAGGTTCGTAAATAGCCCACGCCGCAGCGATAAGCGCCGTTGTTGTAATGATTCCATCCCAGATCCTGTATCATTTCCGTAACGCTGTCTCCCCTGTATCGTGACAATACGAAACGAGCTGCCCTTCTTTGGACTCTTTCGATGTCCTCCGCCAAACCCACCTGATAAGGATCCCACACTGGGCAGCAATACTCCAAAAATGGACGGACAAGCTTTCTTTAAGCAAATGTCTGCACACTGTCCACGGTGATACTTGCGGCAAGGGATCTACATATATAAAAAATGAATGTTTGTCTGTATGTCCTCTATGTGTTCATAAACCATTCATTCCATATCAATGAAACTTTGGTAAACTGTTCACCGTACGTCCACGAAGGTTTCTGACCCAAAAACAAAAGAGCACGACACATAGCTCAGGAGATAGGACGTCAAAATAATGAGCCGCTACTTCGTTAGAATACCCAGACTTATGCCTCAGTTATTGGAAAATGGGAGTAGTCAGGGACCTGCAACAAAGTTTGCATGTAATTTCGGACCTTTATGAAGCATTTTGTAACTGAAACCTCCACCCCCCCCCCAAACCACGAAATGATGAAACGACGAAAAAACATCGCACTGACGTGTTTTACGGTCCACTCTAGATTTGTAGTTTTATACGTTTTTGCAAACATTTTGGTCCAAAATAATAATCTAAATCATAAAAAAATTAATTAATACCAGTGTCCGAAACCCTTGTAGGAAAAAAATTAGGTAGGCCCTACTGGCGGGTTCCGAACCACCGAACTTTGTTTTTTAAATACCTTTATTATACTTTTGAAGTACATTAATTATTACAATGGTTTCATAACTTTTACGTTAACAGGTGACACACAAGAACCATGCATTCTTCCTCACTTGCTTCCTCCTTGGTAACAAGGATTACTTGGCTCAGTTTGTCGCAAAGGTTGTCCATATTTGGTTTTTATCCATGGCCCACACTTTCAGAGCACCTTCGATAATCATTGCAACGGATTAACCACCCTTTTTTATTTTTTTATTTAATTTTATTTAATTTATTTTTTAATTTATTCATACATTTCCGTATATTTCAATTTTCCTTGACCGATCTTAATTCTTATTTTCTTTGTCTCATATTAATATTATTATATCGAACGCATTCATCAACGTAGTGATGTCCGCCTAACTATAGCTCACAACGCTGTTTCAGGGTTCTGCTGAGGTTTTCACGGCTACCGTAGCGGCCACGGGGTACACGAAGTCACTACCGTACTTCACAGACCAACACATTGCTCACTACGCTACAGCTAACAGTTAGGAAATGCGATCATTAATCTCATACTACTGATGGCCGTTGTTAACTGATGCTAATATGGCATTTGTAGACACTAGATTATCATTTATCGTACGAAAAACGACGTCTTTTTGTTAATTCTTCAGTGCGCCATTGCTTTGAAATGACAACGTGAAAGTTACAATAAGAAAATCATCAAATACGCAACACAAGATGGCGTATGCCAGAGACAGTTCTGGGTGAGGAATGTCACGTGACATCTGCGAACGGCTGGTTTTCGATAATTTAATGGAGGGTGTAAAAACTCCGTTATTTTTGCAAATATCTCTCAAACGATACGAGATATGAAAAGAACATGAGAGAAACGTTGTAGAGAATTTTCTCCTCTAAAAATTCGGTTATTCAATTTTCGTGTCAGATGCATGGTTAAGCCGTTATTTTCATTTAAATTTCGAGCTGTCAAAAGACTATCGCAAAGGCCCACTTTTCGTGTTACTACCGTAACTTAAAGTGGGCCAAAAGTCTAGTGCTCACAACAGTTACTATTTATTTTTGTCTGCAAGTCTCTCTTAATTCTCTTCCATCCAAAATTAAGCAATCTGTTTTCTTAATCTCTTATCTATATAAAATCGAAAGGACAGTCACCTACTTACTGACTAAACAGGAAATCTCGAAAACTACTTCACCTATGAAGATGAAATTTGGCAGGAATATCGTTTGCAGGTAGAAAACGTGAGCTAAGAAAGTATTTTGTGATAGGTGCATGGCGGAGCATACTTCTTCTACAGACTCACGAAATCAACAGTTTCATTCCAATTTTCATGCAATTTCGTACGCTTGACCTTCAAAACAAGAGGAAGGTCACCTTCTACCTCAATTTCATACGATGCATGGGAGAGGGTAATTTGCAAAATAAAAATGGATCCGTAAATACCTTGGTCGCGCCATAACTTGAGAAAGGTTCTACCGATTTCACAGATCCTTTTATGGTGTCGCACAAATTTGAAGAGCGCGCCACGTACTTGCGCCGCGCGCCGCCATGCACGCACGGCGCGGCGTTCTTACGACGTCAGCCACGAGCGCCCTCTGCTGCAACTCCGCTCGTGGCCACCACTGAACTGGATCGTTCACTTGGGAATCAGATCGGCACCAGTTAAGACTTGGCTATCGGATAGGCACTAGGAATCATCAGTAGTCAGGCCTCTAGATAATCTATGTATCAGCATTCTGCAGTCAAGAACTATGTAAAAGTTAGTTATTACTAAGTCTCTATGAAATATATATATCTCGTTCTAATTTACTCTAGTCCCACTGGCTGGTCACCTCCGTACCTGCACACGCGTGCATCCTTTATCCCTGGATCGGTCTCTTTCTACTCGGCCACCGAAACCCAAGACAACCGGCGGAAACGAGACACAAAAGTAGCGACGAGACTGGGACACAAAGGTGGCGACGAGGATGGGATACAAAACCTTTTTTTGTTGTTTTAGTTATTCTCAGAACAAGGGTTGTATGAATTAAAACTGGAATATTTGAGAATAAAAAAGTGCGTTTTTCAATGTGACCCTGCGTTTCTACTGCATAGAAATCTATAGTTTTGTACCGATATTGATGAAATTTTGCACACTTGACCTTATAACAAGAGCAATGTCACTGTCTGTATAAAATTTCGTTCGGTGCGTGGTGGAGGCTACTTAATTTTACAAAATGCATAGTTTTGCTCCAATATTTATGAATGTTTGCAAGCAAGACCTTTAAACCAAGGGCAAGATCACTGGGTACATAAATGTTTGTATGGTACATGGCAGTGGATACGTTGAAGAAAACTTTCCGAGAGAGGGAAAGATGGAAACGAACAGAGATATGGGAGAGAAAGAGATGGATACAGAGATAAGGGGAAGGTGATGTGGACTACGAGAGTGTAGGATAAATACACACCCGGGTAACGCCGGGTTTACAGCTAGTATCACAATAAACATTACATGCCTGCCACAGCCATGAAAACAATAAAGTCAGTATAAAGGGACCTTGCAGATAAAAAATTACTTAGCAAATGTCCATATGGCCGTGCACAAAATACTAATAAGTGTTTCAACAGATGCATGTGGGAACAAGTATCGAAAATAGTGTTTATTGGAAGGACAATAACAACTCAAAATATGGGTAATGGATGTTTCATTGATGGGGTAATTAACAGGACAAAACTAGTGGACAGTTTAGGCATCCAACCAGAAAATAATGTGTAGTGCTCTGACTGCCATACATCGTCAGCGATTAATTGAAGCAGAAAGGGCAGCGGAAGCCACCACTAAAGAGACTAGAGTAAGGGAAAGACTCGTGACAAAGTTTGCAGCCACTGTATTGTTCTGAAAGACGCATACGTTGAGTCAAAAACACTGTGAACTCTCTTTTTTTCGTTTTCTCGAAACTACATTTTCAGAACATTAGGTACATTATATCTTCTTGATGGTTTTAACTACGTTCACCAAATTTCTCCTAATTGGAGAATGGGACAGTAATGTTTGGACAAAATAGTAATGAAGTGTAATATGGGTTTTTCTATTTCTTGAGATATACTCCAAACTACAAAACAAAACGATGCATCAGAAGATGGTTCCACAATTCAAACGTGTATTTTAAAACTATCTATTAGGCAAAATATTGTAATTCTTAAACTATAACAGACATTTCAATAAAATTTTGTATTACAGCATGAGTTAATGTCACTCATTTTTGGTACAAAATCGCAACTTCCTCAGCATTGCAGATCAAGAGTAATGTGCACCGAAAACAAGGTATGAAAATGCAGCCCGTTCACGTCAGGTCCCATTAACCTTTATTGTAGAGTGCGACCGAAACGTGATTTGCGGCCAAAACCGAAACCGTAACCGAATATTCGGCTCCTACTTTAGGCCGGAACCGAAACCGTAGCGAAAGTTTCGTAATTGACTTAAAATTTCTGTGTATTTACGTTATACAACAAATCACTAGTTTTTCTACATTTTTCTAACAACTAGGCGTAACATTGCAGGGCGATATGAAATGGAACGAACATGTAAGGACAGTTGTGAGTAAGGCGGACAGCCGACTTCGGTTTATTGGGAGAATTTTGGGAAGATGTACTTCGTCTGCAAAGGAGACCGCGTATAAAACGATTGTACGACCACGTCTTGAGTTGTGGTCAAATGTTTGGGACCCGTAGCAGATCAGGAAGACAGAGGCAGTTCAGAGGCGAGTAGCTAGGTTTGTTACTAGTAGGTTCAACCAATGCGCGAGTGTCACGGAAATGCTCCGGCAACTCAGTTGGGGATCGCTGGAGGAAAGACGACGTTCTTTTCATGAATTTCTGTTGAGGAAATTTAGAGGGCCGGAATTTGAAGCTGAGTGTAGTACGATCTTGCTGCCACCTGCTTACATTTCGCGTAGTGATCACAATGACAAGATAAAATAAATTAGGGATCGTACGGAGGCATATAGACATTCTTTTTTTCCTCGTTCTATTTGGGAATGGAATAGGAAAGGAAATGCCTAATAGTGGTACAGTGTACCCTCCGCCACGCACCTTACGGTGGATTTCGGAGTATGTACAAATGTTTGTATAGCTTATGGGACATATCTTCGGGGTCATCAGTCCCTAAAATTACAAACTACTTATGAACTACTTACAACTAAGGACGGCACAAATATCCATGCCCGAGGGGGGATTCGAACCCCCGACCGTAGTGGCCGTGCAGACCGTGACTGGAGCGCCTCAGTCCCGTCGGCCATCGCGGCCGGAGCGGAGTATGTAGATGTAGATGAAACCGAAGTATTGAGTTTCCAGTGTTATATATATGGCACTGGTGCTGTCGTATAAATTTCACACCTTCGCTCCGTGTCCGTGCTGCGCGCTTCCGCCAGAAAGAACACGAATAAGCAGAAACGTCAGCGGCCGCTGTACGGGGCCCAGACGCGACGGATCTCGGATTCACGGGACCAGAGCCCGGCCGAACCCGCTCCCCAGGGGCCGTCCAGCGCCTCGCGGTCACCCTCAGTAGCGGATGGAGCCGTCTTCGTCTCGGGCGGCGGTGCTGCAGTCACCGGGACGGGCCAGCCCGATATTGCCTGCCAGCGAGGGTGCTGGGCGCGCCCACTCAATACAGCCCTTTCCTCCCCTTCCCCGCCCTTCCCAGACTGCACCCCTTTTCAGGTCCCACCCCACGGCCCTTCTGAAGCCCGCTCATCCCGCGACGCGTCTGTCTGTCTGTCTGTCGGCGTCGTATCGCGTCGAGCGGCACGTCGTCGATCGCGCGATCTGTCGCCCCACGGCTTCCCGAAGGAAGCTGAGAGCTGAGGCTGCTCAATACAGCCGGCTGTCGCCTGAGGGTGGTGGCGAGGGGAGGGGAGTAGGAGGGGGGGGGGGTGATGCGATGCGGTGCGCGCTCACCCGTGACGCTGAGGAGCCGCGCGCGGCACGATCCACCGGACCGGGTAGCACATCGCCACATACAAGACGGCGACTTTCATCAAGTTAACGGTGATTCCCAATCTTTCTTAAAGTGAGTCACACAATCTTTCTGGAAAAAAAAAACTTCGCGACACAACTACACTGCTCCAAACAATTAGGGGATCAGGTGAGATAGCATAAACAATATACTTATTAAACTTCCTGGTGCCGGCCGCGGTGGCCGAGGTGACTGAGGCGCTCCAGTCACGATCAGCACGGCCACTACGGTCGGGGGTTCGAATCCCCCCTCGGGCATGGATATTTGTGCCGTCCTAGTTCGTAAGTAGTTCATAAGTAGTTTGTAAGTTTAGGGACTGATGACCCCATAGTTAAGTCCCATCAAAAAAAAAAAAAAAAAAAAAAAACAACTTCCTGGCAGATTAAAATTGTCTGCCGGAGCCGGGAAAGTAGGAGGCGAAATACTGGCGGAAGTAAAGTTGTGAGGCGGCATCGTGAGTCGTGTCGGGAAAGCACAGTCGGTAGTGCGCTTGCCCGCGAAAGGAAAAGGTCCCAGGTTCGAGTCCAGGTTCCAGCACACAATTTTAAGCTGCCAGGGAGTTTCATATCAGCGCACACTCCGCTACAGAGTGAAAGTTTCATTGTGGAAACATCCCTTAGGCTGTGGCTAAGCCATGTCTCCACCAGTGCTAGTATTGCATAGTTCGCAGGAAAGCTTCTGTGAAGTCTGGAAAGTAGGAGTCGAGGTACTGGCGGAAGTAAAGTTGTGAGGCGGCATTGTGACTCGTGTCGGGATAGCTCAATCGCTCAATCGGTAGTGCGCTAGTCCGCGAAAGGCAAATGTCCCAGGTTCGAGTCCCGGTTCCGGCACACAATTTTAATCTGCCGGGAAGTTTCATATCAGCGCACACCGCTGCAGAGTGAAAGTTTCATTCTGAAATATACTTATTTTCTTTTGCAAATGTTTGGTAAAGGAAGGTAAGGAAGAAGAATAGGAAACGATTGACAGTGGCCGCATTTGGGCATTGATATTAAGCAATGGAGACAAGTGAAAATGTGAGCTGGACCGGGAATCGAACCCGGGCCTCCCGCTTCGGGCCAGCGGTCGCCTTAACCACTTGGCCACACGTGCTCGCCTCCCGTCCGTCTTAAATTCTCACAAGTCGCACGCTATGTCTGTAGCGCCCCTATCGTCCATGCCCTCTTACACTCGCCATTGCGGGTTTCCGTGGGAGGTCGGACGTATGACGGCATCTGCGGTGAAATAACTGAAGCTAACCGCGTCGTCGCGTTTAAATAGTTATTGTATTGGTGTGCTGTCTTTCGGACAAACAAATTTATATGGGGTAAAACTCCAGATTAGCTGAGACATCCGTAGCCGTGAGTGTTGGTAACAGTGATGAAGTGGCGGGAATCAAGATGACGAATCGCGGTAAGTTTCAAATAGCCAATGAGATTACAGGCAGCGACAACATTTTTCTGTTCATATTAAGTAACCAATCGTAGCTAATTTTGAGGAAGCCAATGAAATTGTGGACGGCGTCGAATGTTTTGTTATCAGAGTAAACGACAGTAATTTCGAGCCCGAAAGGAATTAATGTAAGACGTATTACAGGTTCGCGAAGAAATTCTACAAAGTTATATGCATAAATCGGCAGAGAAAAGATTATACAAAACTACATGGAGAAAAATTCTCTACATTCCTGCAACATTTAATTATATAAATTTGACTAAAATCTTTTAACTGAGAATGAATGAAATTTCTTAGTGAATAAGTCGGACGAATGTACATTTACGTAAAAGAATCAATTATGTAGTGATTAATTGTCTGTATCTAGTAGGAGATTCTGTTTTCAAAGACAATCTACACATGTTGGTAGCGACATTGCGTTCCTGCATGTTAAAAAACCCTCACGGGATGCAGACAGATCTATGTTTTATGGCAGTCACAGAGGTACATAAACCGCCTCGATAAATGGTACGCACGCGCGAAAGCATTTTCTATTTCTGCTTGTTTAAACAATCGCGAAACAAAACGACGACCTATTTCACACATCAGATATTTCGCGTAAACAACTCTGCAAATATGATTGGATACTGCATTCTATCATCCGATTGGCTAACAAAATTCCCGCAAAAACATTAGTTGAGCCTGAGTTACGGATGTATTGGCTTCTGGAGTTAAGCCCAATAAATTAACGAGACTGATTTTCTTCGCATGATGTGGCAACCCTGTAGGCTTGCGTAGGCACAATATATTTGAGCTGCTTCCAGACCAAGCGGCACATCGATGCACCTGGTCAGTCGTGAGTTGTGCTGTAGTACGTTAACATGTGTTTGTGTCTCTCGTCACGGAAATGGAACTGCATAACATTGCGCAACGGTATGCCATTTCGTTTCGCGTTAAACTGGGTGAAAATGTGACGACAACTTACGGTAAGCTTCAGAAGGCTTTTGGAAAGGAGGTTATGTCAAGAGCTCAAGTTTTTCGTTGGCATAAAATGCTTAGTGAAGGCAGAACGAATGTTGAAGACCGTAGTGGACGACCACAACCTCACGATCGGATGTCAGTTTGGCTAGAGTGCGTGAACTCGTACGATATGATGGAAGATTATCCTTGAAAATGATTGAAGAAAAACTGAACGTAAATCTAGAAACGGCTCGTCTAATAATAACTGAAGATCTTGGTATGTCAAGAATTTATGTAAAAGTGGTCCCCAAAAATCTCACACCACAACAGTGAGGAACACGGAAAAATGTGGCAGCCGATCTGTTAGAGAATCAATCCAAAACTGTTGAGCCGTGTTATTACTTGTGATGAAAGTTTTTCTTATCCAGTACGATCCTGGGACAAAACGCCGAAGTTCGCAATGCTGGTCAAAGGGATCAGGCAGACCAAAAAAACTCGCCTGCCAGAGTGAAAAGTAAAATGCATGCTTGTGTGCTTCTTTGATTCCAAGAGAATTGTTCATAAACAGTGGGTGCCTTCTGGACAAACAGTTAACCAATATTACTACAAGGAAATTTTAGAAATACTTCGCAAAAGAGTTCTTAGTGTCCGTGTTCTGTATCACGATAATGCACCATCCCATACTGCTCTATCAGTACAGCAATTTTTAACCTCAAAACAAAATTCAGTACTACCACAGCCACCTTATTCACCAAATATCGCTCAGTGTGACTTTTCTCTATTTCCAAGATACAAGAGGGCGGCCAAGGACACCATTTTCAAACAACACAATATGTCCAAAAAACTGTGACGAGGGTCTTGCAGGATATTACAGAAGATGAGTTCCAGAAATGTTACCGTCAGTGGCACAAGCGCTGCAAAAACTGTGTGCAATCAAAAGGAACTACTTTGAAGGAGACAACATTAAACCTGACTAAATCGGCAAGAAACATTTTTTTCACATTAGTCTCATTACTTTATTGTCGCATCTCGTACTTTCAATAAAGTTCTTTGGAGTATTAGACCGCGTCATCAACGTGTGAAAACAACAGACGTTTCGGCCGCTGTTGCAAGTCACCTTCTTCGTGTATTCGTCTCATTGCTGATTGTGGGAGAGCTTGAGTGTTACATAATAACGTCAAATATCTGTTGAGGAAGAGGAAGGGGGGCGGGATGTTGGGCATTCTGTATTGGTTTTTGCATTACTTGGCGCTATTTGTGGACGCTGTTGGTGACGCTTCCTCAACAGATATTTCACGTTATTATCACAGTCTAACATATACAGTCACGATACTTCCACTGGTTTTTGTTATACGCCACGACAGCAGCGCTCCAAGCGGCTGGCGAGCTACATTTCTGAATACTATAACGGATGAGTGTCAATAGTGCTGGTTAAATTGATTTTAACACACTTATTACAACGAGGAACGTATATAGTGTCATAAAAATAGGCAACAACCAGAAAATAACTCGACATTTGTCTTTATAAGGTTTCCTGAGAACCATTGGAGGGTATGAAACGGTACTTTGCAGGACAGTTTATTTATGATTATCTCGAAATCTACGACTTTTTAACCAAGAATTTCAGTTTCTATTAAGATCAAAAATTCCTAATTAACAACAGAAGATCAAACCATCTAAGGAAAGACGTCAGTTCTCTACTGAGAAACGTCAGTATTTCTTCACTAAAAATCCAGTCAAATCCGTAAGTGTTGAACATAAGAAACTTATATGGAATGCATTACCTACATTATTAAATGTATCAGATAAGCCCCTAGAACTGCATCTGAAGTGAAGTCTTCACAAACGTAACAGTAAAACATCGAAAGCAAAAACACAGTTTCCCAACAAAACAGAAACCAATACCACAATTGTTGCTACATCTGAACCACAAACGTCAAGAATCTTCCAGACATAATCAAAAGTAATTATACTCAAAAGTATATGGGTTTATAACAAATACGAGTGAGATGTAAAACTGTTCAAATCATAAGACTTCACGTCGAATTTTTACACCTCACAGAAATATTCCTGTCACTTTCAGCGGAGTAGGCTACAAAATATTTACGTATTCGTAAGTATTTCCTCATGAATAAGTTGTTGTTTGTATCAATCGGGGAAATTCGGCTGTTTTTACATTTAATTCGCGATTATTTATGTCTATAGATATTTTATTAATGTTTGGAACCCAAAATTACAGATACTATTTGGTTAATTACATAGAAAAGGAATTACAAACAACATTTCTCTTATGGCACCTTGTCCACCACTAGGAGGCTAGGGTCGTTGCAACTGTCAGTTGGCAACAACTTTCACTGCAGTGAATCTCGCGACTGTGTATATTAGAATGTGTTGTTATATAAGACGCAAGCTCTTCCACAATTCACAATACCCAGAAGAAGGTGACTTGCAATAGTAGCCGAAACTTCGGTTGGTTTTACACGATGACGATGCGGTATAATCTCCTGAAGAACTTTATTGAAAGTGACAATGGCCGCAGAAGCCTACGCCTGCAACATCATTATTACTAAAATTTTCCGGGCTTTTATACCGTTGTCTTATCAATTTATTATTGATACCCAACGTTTCGTCGCCATCTGCGGAGGAAATTCTCAAGGGGAATCGTGGCTCTTTTGTATGTCCGATACACGCCCTGGCTCGTTACTGACTGTGGCCGAATTCCGTTTACGCGTGCTCGCGCACAGAGGTGTAACGTCAGATGTTTTGGATATGCGCGCGCAATTCGCCGTTGGTGATTACCGTTCTCCGTTGTTAATACCGTTCCCCAGCGTGGAAGACTGTTACATTTCTTCTTGAACCCCGAAAACCAGATTTCATTCAGTTTCACGCTCTCCTCCATCCTATTGATATTATTGGGTCGTTTTACAATTTCTATAGCCTCTCTATACAGTCTTTCGTGATATCCATTTGTGGCTGCCCAAACCTGAGCCTTATCAAATTGAATAAGGTGGTCCCCTGGTTAAAAAACATGTTTAGCAACAGCTGATCTCAGTCTCTTCCCTTCTACAGTTACCTTTGTGTTCTTCTAGTTGTTTTTTGACTGTTCTTTTTGTGGTACCTACGTATACGTCTCCACAGCTACATAGAATCCCATAAATTCCTGCTTTTTTCCAGCGGTTTGCGAGCATCCTTTGCCGACTTCAGGCAGGAAGACTTTAGATTTCACAGGAAGCTTTTCGTCGTTTAGAATTCTAGGTGGCAGTCTTAACGCTGTCCTTATCTCTGTAGGGCAATAGGCATTCGTAATTGAAGCATTAGTTCAGTTAGAATGTCCTCCGCAGATGGGGCTGAAACTTGGGGTTTCATTAATAAATCCATAAGACCACGGCATAATAGCCCGGAAAATGTTTGGTAATATTGACCTTTCCGGCCGTGAATGTTGACACTTTACATAAACACTATACCTAGGGTAACACATATTTTATTCAGAAATTGGTTACAATTGTAATTTGTGTCTGATACAGTACGACATTGAGTTGTCTCAACTCATAACTTACGGTTTACATGGCGTTTACTTAGAGCGAGACACCTTAATAGTGAAAAAGTCATTCTCGTTTTAGTCTCATGTGGTGTGTGATCAAATCGGACGGCCATTATGGTTGTACACCTGAATAACATGGACAGTATGAGGTTATATGGACAGTATGAGGTTATCAGTCAACTGTTGAGGAATATTTGGACAACCTTCCGTGATTGCATTATCCAGCGCTGCACCCGTTGTGGGAAGTGCTGTCTGGCTCCAGTGCGTCTGTTGTTGTTTGTAACAGCTTATGGGACTTAACTACGGGGTCATCAGTCCCTAAACTTACAAACTACTTATGAAATAACTAATACTAAGGACGGCACAAATGTCCATGCCTGAGGGGGATTCGAACCCCCGACCGTAGTGGCCGTGCAGACCGTGACTGGAGCGCCTCAGTCCCCTCGGCCACCGCGGCCGGCCCAGTGCGTCTGCCACGTACATCGCAGACATGCTCAATGGGGTTTTGAGTCCAGTGAAGAAGCTGGTCACTCCATTCGTACAGTCCCCTCAGCTTCAAGCATGGTGTCCACCAATGCAGCTCTGTGGAAACGAGCGCCATCGGCCACCAGAGGGAACCCATCTTCTGTGGCACCAGCGTACGGCATAACAAAAGGTCGAAGAATCTCGTTTCTATACCTCTGAGTAGTCAAAGCGCCATTCTGAGCAACATAGAGGTGCGTACGTCCGCCAATACTAACTCTTGTCCACACCATTCGTCCACCTCCACGACATGGTAGTGTTTCCTGCACGTAAGCAGAATATTGTACCGAATTCCACATTCTGTCAAGGTGAGGGTAAGTCTATTGTCCGATATTGTGTACAAAATCTTGACTCATCTGTGCACACAATTCGGTGACATTCGGTTCGCCTCCAATCGTAATGTTCCTCCTCCCTTTATAAATTACTTACATATTCATATAGGTGACTGGCTGTACACTTTGTCGCCAGGGCACTTATTTATTCTAGTCTTATATTAGTCCATCCCTCCTTTCATTCTCCTTCTGCCCACCTTCACTTTCCTTTTCTACTTGTTCATGTCCTCATCTACCTTCTCTCAGTTCATTTACTTCTACCCCTCTCTCTTCCTTCTCCACATTCCCTCCATCTCAGCCAATCACCTCTTCATCTCTCTGTCGAAGGCCTCTCACACCTTTTCAGTCCGCTGCCCTCTTTATCCGTGAAAAGTTAATGAAATCTGTGAAATTTCCTGGTGATTACTGAAGTAGTGAATAAGTTTATTGCAAAGTACCCTCCTCCATGAACGGTGTGATATCTTAGGTAGATGGTGATGGTACTCTTGTTTTAAAGGCTAAGTGTGCAAAATATCTCCAAGGTGGGAATAAATCCGCAGATTTTGTTGAAGTTCGTAAGTAAATTACCCTGTGCCACACACCATTCAACTTTTTACGTAGATCGAATTTCATTCAGATCCGCACAGCTCTTTTAGCGTGAAGAGAAACAAACGTATTAACCCATTGTAAGGAACCCTCCGCCACGCACCGTACGGTGGCTTTCGAAAGGTTGCTTATATATTAATGTAGGCTGTAAGCTATCTCCATTCTAAATTTAATTCAAATTTGTCCATCCCTTTCAGCATGAAGGAGTAGCAAACATATTAACCCATTGTAACCTCACAACATACGGTGGCTTACGAAAGGGAGACCATGTATTAATCAGAGTATAAGCTATCGCTGTTCGAAATTTCATTCATATCCATCCAGCCATTTCAGCGTGAAGGCGTAAGAAACGAATTACCTAATTGTAAAGCACCCTCCGCAATGGACCAAACGAAGTTAATTTTAGTATTGCCTATCCTTCGCGCGAGTGCAAGCAATGAGTTGACAAAATTTTTTTATCGTAATAGGATATACTGTATAGACGTGCAAGAAAATACGAACAAAAAGACAAATAAACAAACAATTTTTAGATATTAGATTATTAAGATAATACAGGGTGACATAGAGTAACAGGAAATTTTGAAATGCGTTGTTGTAGCCGTGAACAGGTGGCAGCACTGCGGGACTGTGACCTTGGCAAGTAATGTTAGTAACTTCGAAGCAGTGGCTCGAGTAACAGCGTGACTTGTCCATAGAAATGTCTTATAAAGACAGTGATAGCCTGGAGAGTTGGCAGAGGGAGTTCTGACGTACGTACAGCTTGCAGAGTCATGGCGCCGTTCCATCAAAGTACGCGATAAAAAGTTGGCTTAATAACTTTGAAGAGACTGGTTTCAGTATAAACACGCTTCATGAAACTTCTAACACACGCATCGCCTTCTACATTAGAGCAGAATACTAGTTCTATACCAAGCATACTAGTCAATGCAAAGTTACATTTGTATATTTGTAATTGTTATATTATTAAATTTCCAATAAACTTCATATCGGCATAACTTTAACTAGAATTATGAACGGCACATCATGAATTGCTATTCCGTAAAATTCTATATTATAGCGAACGTGGAGAACGGATGTATCGATTTAAATCGCTGCTCTACAGTATACGCGTACACTGAATATGATTAAATTAGATTAGATTAATACTTGTTCCTTAGATCATATATATGACATTTCGTATTGATGTGGAACGTGTCAGTTTAGTAAATGTTGTCTATACATGAAAATCAATATTTTAAGGAATTTTGGTTATATTTATTTGTAAGTTTTATTTAAAAATTCATCTACATTATAGAAGGAGTTGCCATTCAGAAATTCCTTTAATTTCTGTTAAAATACTGGTTGGCTATCTGTCAGACTTCTGATGCTATTTGGTAAGTCACCGAAGACTTTGTGGCAGCATAATTCACTCCTTTCTGCGCCAAAGCTAGATTTAACCTTGAATAGTGAATATCACCCTTTCTCCTAGTGCTGTAACTATGCACACTGCTATTACTTTTGAATTGGGTCGGATTGTTAATCACAAATTTCATGAGTGAGCATATATATTGTGGAGCTACAGGAAAATCCCTAAATAAATGTTTACAGGATGCTCTTGTGTGGGCTCCAGCAATTATTCTGATTAAACGCTTTTGTGCAATTAATACTTTTATACTCAATGTTGAATTGTACCATAATATGATCCCATTTGTAAGCAGTGAATGAAAATAGATATAGTAAGCTAATTACTGATTTGTATATCACCAAGTTTTGCAATGACCCTGATAGCATAAGTAGTTTAACTCAAACGTTTCAGGAGATCTTCAATATGTTTCTTCCAATTCAATCCCTCGTCAATGCAAACACCTAAAAATTTTGAATAATCTACCTTAGCTACAGATTTATGTTCAAAGTCTATTTATTAATGGTTTCATGCCATTCACTGTATGATACTGTATATACTGGGTTTTATCAAAGTTTAATGAGAGTCCATTTGTAGAGAACTTCTTAATAACTCTCTGGAAGATATTATTTACAATTTCATCAGTTAATTCCTGTTTGTCAGGGGTGATAGCTATACTTGTATCATCAGCAAGAAGAAGTAGATTAGCAACTTCGTGAATGTAGAATGGCAAGTCATTAATATATGTTAAGAACAGCAAAGGACCCAAGACCAAACCTTGAGGGACCCCATTTGTTGATAACTCCCCAGTTAGAGGAATTTATTGTTTCATCTATATCATGTGAACTGCTTATGTCAACCTTCTGCACTCTTCCAGTTAAGTATGATTTAAACCATTTGCGCACTGTCCGACTCATGTCACCATACTTAAGCTTATCTAGAAGATGCAAGCAACCGTAAATGTATGTGGTGATATTTCGGATGTAGGCTGCCGACCAATGTTTACATCTTTGGATTAGGGTCACTCTCATTACACCGAGTATTAATTGTGTCCTTCTACTAATATTTATTTCGAAATTACGATTATGCGTCAGCTATATTTGATTACTGCATTCAGCTAATATTAAATAGTTGCGTACCAAATTACATTACAGTTTTCTACAAAAGAATTGTTTTTCTTGGTACTAATGTCACTGGTAGTGTTCATTAACAATTCCAACATGATTTTTAAATGTGGTCGCGATGTACTCTGAATGCGGTAATGTACAAACACAACAGGTAAATCTTCATCTTTAAAAAATATTGCTCTTCAAACAGTTGTTCTTGGAAAAATAGTAGAAGTCCTATTTTAAACGCTTAATGAGATGTTAGTATTTCAAATAAATAATTCTGTCTTTTTTTTCGTACAAGTGTAAATGTTTCTCTAAGTGTTCGTAGATATTGTTTGGTACCAAGTTAGAACGATACAAATTTTGCAAACTAATGTTCCTGACAGTCTAAAACATTTACTATGAGAAGAAGGTTTCGACACGTTATTGAAGACCAGTAAACAATAATATCTCTCAAACTATTACGCACGTAGTTTACTGTCTTTGCTATTTATCTGATTTTCATTTACGGAATCTCTCATATTTATAATTGTTTTACAACACTGAACATTAATATTGATGCAAACATATTTATACTATCAATGTCTATTTACTGTGCATCAGAAACAAATTTAGATTATTTGCCTATGATCGTGTAATTAATCCACTACGTATTCCATTCATTTCTGAATTCTCTTGAGTTTGTAATTAAAAGTAAGGAAACAAAACCCCAGTGATAAAGTTTTCATTTAGGAAATTCAAGGAGATACACAAATTTAGTAAAGGACATACGCTAAATGATGAAAACTCATAATAGTGGACATTAACGTGAAGTATGTGCATCATTAACCATTAAGAAGACTTTAATTCTTCTTAGGGTCCTTTTAAACTGATGTTGTAATTTTGTGTAAGTATGACAGCCCATTCCTCCTTGTTCTTGTTGAAGTCTTCATTCGAAAGATTGGTTGTGCAGTTCTGGATGATAATCTATTTTTCACAAGCCTCTCCATCTCTGAATAAGAACGGTAACCTACTCCCCTTTGAACCTGCTTACTGTATTCGTCCTTCAGTCTCCATCTGCTAATGTTGCCCTACACCATTCGTACAATGCTAAATTGACGATTCCTTGTTGTCTCTGAATACGTTCCATCAGTCGATCTCTTCTTTTAGTGAAGATGAGCGAGAAATTTCTTTTAGCCCCAGATATGTTCAGTTCTTCACTAGTTACCTGATCTACCGATGTGATCTTCAGCAGTCTCTTGTGGCACCAAATTTCAAAAGCTTCTATTATTTTTGTGTCTGAACTCATTATCGTCCACGCTTCACTCCTGTAAAAACCTACACTCCGGAGAGATACCTTGTAAAAAGGCATAAACTGATATTCGATGCCAACAAATTTCTATTCTTCTGGATAGATTTCCTTCCCGTAGCAGTTTATTATTTTATATCTTCTTTACGTCAACTATCAAAAAATATGTTGCTACCCAAGTAACAAAACAACATCTTCCATTTTATTGTCTCTTTGCCTACTCTAACTTCTTCACCATTGCCTGACTACGTACCATTACCCTTGTTTGTTCTTGTTAATGTTCATCTTACACCCACCTTTCAAGACACTGCCCATTCCGTTCAATTGTTCCTACAGGTCCTTTGCTGTCTCTGACAGAATTACAATGTCACCGGCAAACCGCAAGGTTTTTATTTTCGCACCTTTAAATTTAATTCCATCTTCAAATCTTTCCTTTCTTTCCCTTCACAGCTTTCTCAATGTACAGATTGAATGTCTTACTCCCTTTCCAACCACTGCGTTTTTTTTCGTGCTCGTCGAATCTTATAACTGCTGTCTAGTTTCTGTGCATGTTATATATAACTTTTCGTTCTCTATATCTTATCCCTGTTGCCTTCAGAATTTGAAAGAGTGTATTCCAGACAAACTTTGTCAGAAGCTTTCTCCAAATCTACAAAAATACAGAAAGTAGAGAAGACAGTGATGATTTATCTGATATTTATAATGAGATTCCACAGTTGTGCCACTTGCCTCAAGTTGGGACTCACGGAGAACCAGGTTTGTACTTCTTGTGTGCGGGAGGCGACGTGGTCTGCATTACATAATTATTGTAATCGTCCTGGGTGTCACTTGATGGATGCACGTTTCTCTTCTTGTGACGGTACGGTGCAGGAATGGAACACCACCGGTCTACACCGCATTAAATGCGTGAAAGACAACTACACTGGATTGTCTTCGACAATTTGTGCAACAACCAGAAAAACCAAGAGAGAACACGTGTTGCCGGCCGCGGTGGCCGAGGGGACTAAGGCGCTCCAGTCACGGTCTGCACGGCCACTACGGTCGGGGGTTCGAATCCCCCCTCGGGCATGGATATCTGTGCCGTCCTTAGTATTAGTTATTTCATAAGTAGTTTGTAAGTTTAGGGACTGATGACCCCGTAGTTAAGTCCCATAAGCTTAACAAACATTTAAACATTTTTTAGAACACGTGTTCTAGTATCGTTGTTGTTGGTGTTGTTGTTGTTGGGGTTTTGAAAGGGGGCTAAACGGCTACGTGTTCTAGTAGTCCAATACATTGTTGAATGACATCTATAATACTGTTGATGAAGCTGCATAGGATGAATACGATGAACGGTTTCAATCATCTCTTTGAGAAGGAACACTTTCTCATTTGATGTGGACGTGCTTGCATTCATTTCGCAGCGTCTGCTTTTTTCTCTGCTTTATCCAGTTCCTGTCACCACGCCTGTTTCGTAACATTACACTCAATCTGTGTATACGGAAACCTTTTCTTTATATGAAAAATGATTATAATACAAGGGTAAGTCAATTATTATCCGCAGAGAGGTTATAAAATTTTATTGTAATCAAATTCGAAACTTTCAAGAACATCAGTTTTTGACATAGTCTCCTTGCGTTTCAACGCACTTTGTGCATCGTTGAACAAGCTTCCTGATGTCCTCATAAAAGAAGGTTCTCGGTTGAGCTGCGAGTCAGGAATGCGCTGCTTCTTTCACTGCTTCGTCCGAGGAAATCGACGACCCCTTAATGCCTGTTTCAGTGGGCATGTCAGAAGTGGCAATGTCGGAACTAAATGAAGGATGATCCAGAACTTTAAATTTGAGTTTAGTGCACTCCTTCTGACAGCAATCCTCGGCGTTTGCTTCGAATTGCAGGCCTTAGTCTGGCAGAAGCATCTCACTGTAGCGTACACTGATTCCCCATAATGTTCCAGTACTGACTGGACCTTGAGCGTCCCAAGAAATAGTAAGCATCAGTTTTCCTGCGGACGGTTGGGTCTCGAACTTTTTCTTGCACGGCTAATTTGGATGTTTCCATTCCATACTTTGGCGTGTACTCTCTGGCTCGTAATGATGGATCCATGTTTCGTCACCAGTAATTATCCTGTGTAAGAAGTTGTCTACTTCGTTACCATAGCAACTGCAACGGAACAAAATATGTTTCTGGTTCGTTATGGAGTTCTCGTTTCGTTTTTATTACGAAAATGTTATATTAATGATTATTTCTGAAATTTTACATTAAAATATAAATGTATGTAATATTTGTAAAATTACAATATATTTGTATGTTTTAGATTGTTCTGCGTTGAAGCAAAATAAAAATTGGTATGAAGCTCCGGGCATGACATCAGAGATCACATTTAAATACAAAGGAGTGTGAAGATTGTTGATCAGAAAAGAATATTAAAACTATTTTAAAGTGAAACATGAAGATCTCCAAAATATGTTGTTGGTTCCTATGAGTATTCATAGTTAGTTGGTTGTGTGAGTACGATCTGTGAGCTACGATAGGCAGATCTTCACATAATGGTGATTAATTATTCTCTATCCTTTGAAGGATAGAGAATAATTAATTGTGGTTATAAAACGTATTAGCAATAATTTTGAAGTGACTTAAATGCAGTTATTCCTTCTCAAGAAGCGTAGCTGTGGAGAGTGGAATTTTATTACGAGGTCTCGGTTGAAGCTAATGGAAGTTAACTGCGTAAGTTTGAAGCGATTTGTCGGAAGTAGTAACGCTGCTATTTTCAAATAGTAATTCGGTTTTCCGAAAGGATATTCATAATATTTACTGCGTAACAGCAAAGAGTAATTCATTTAAGGATCGCAATTTATTGGCATTGAAATGAACCCTGTGGGTGTTCGTTTGGGCCACGTATGAGACGTGATTCCTTTTGCTGTATTTTGACTGGCTCTGAGGGCAAGTTGTTACTAAAAGTGTTCCGAGAGTTACTTTAAATAAGAATAAACAAGCTTATTATCCGACAACTAACCAAAGCTGTGACTGCGACGGATAAAACATATAAATACGGTTTGGAACCAACAAATCTATTTGGTGATCTCTCAAGTAACTGAAAATAAGCTAAGAGTGGATTAGGTTGGTGGGTAAACCTAATTTAATTTCGTATAGTGTAGTATATTATCAACACCTGAAGAAGGCTCCAAGCTGTCTACGACATTTCGTAAAGTTAAATACGGAGCTGTAAGCGACGGTGACTGCTTCGGATTTATTTTGCTTTATTTTTTTCTGTTCACTTAAACAGATAGACGGGATCAGACGATAGGAGTCACTTGAAAGCTGACATCAGTAACTGAAAAAAATATCTGAACATCGAGTCTTTGGTGTTTCAGTGTTATTACACAATTATCTGTGTAAACCTATATGACACAATCAAGATACCTCAAGAAGGGCAATAATTGCTCGAAACCGGTTGTCAATATATCCGCAAGCGTGCAACTGGTGGATGTTTTGTTTCCTAACATAAATTGTGAATAATAATGGACTTATCCTCGTGTTTCGCATTTCAATAACAGTCAATGGATCCGCTAACCGTTACAAGTTCTGTGTTTCATACCGCAGTAGCACAACTACCTCCGTATACCTTTGTACCGCTGGAGTATGGAAATTCTAATCGTCTCTTCTATCAGAACATGTCTTTTCATTTGCATGTGAGGCTTATACTAACGTGAGAGTTCTTTGCTACGAAGGAAAAGAGAAACTCAGCCTAATGGGTGGAATTGCCATTTGTTTCCACAAGGGCTCCGACCGTAGTGGCCGTGCAGACCGTGACTGGAACGCCTCAGTCCCCTCGGCCACCGAGGCCGGCGGCCGATTTCCTTCTCCACCCGAGTTCGCCCCATCTCTAATGACCACACTGTCGATGGGAAGTTAAGCCCTGATCTTCCTTCCCATGTATGCAGCAGACAACCGAAATCTCTAGTGATACAGCAGCAACGAATATGTCACACAGTAGCCTTATCCGATACTGTATAAGAGAAGTAACCCCGTCTCGATAATTTTGTAGCATTCTTTTAGTATGTACTGTGATCCAGTAAAGTCATCGTGGACAGAAGTGTGAGCAACATTGTTATATTCATAATTTCTTTGCTTCGCGAGAGTCAGTTGGCGATTCAAGGCTACTTATAACCTTGATAGTGGTGCAAACTTCTCGAGTAATTTACACAACTGGAATGCGTTACTGTAGGAACTTTAATCGGCTAAGTAATTGATATTGTTTCGACTTTTAGTTTCTAGCGAGCAATTCCTGCTACGATGACGAATACGGAAATTTTATAACGTAGGTTTCTTCTCCATTAACATTGGTTTGCAACACTAAAGGAAAGAAGTAACTATTGTATGATGTACCACTGTTGATTAACTTAAACCATTAGTGGTCAGAACTGACGATAGTATACTAAAAAAGTCAAGTACCCTTTTTCAAGAACAACAACTGTTACACTACAGTAAGAACTACTTATGATAGGAAATGTTTCTTGACCCGTTAAAGCCTCGTGTGTCAACGGTCCGCGCGAGTACTACATATTTTACCAACTACCCATATTTCAAACTAGAGTGGTATGGGGCATTTACTTGAATGTAGACAGGTATACGAACGTAATCATTGTGATCAGTGATGGTTTTCCTACATCTGTTGTTCTGCTGTTATCGAATTAACATGACCACCAACGGGCGCAGCGAGAAACATGAGTGTGCACGTCAAGTAAATTTATTACTGAGCATATAAAATTATTTTTTATAAACATGCAATGTAGAGTTACTATAGATAAACTGCTGAACGTGGTATAATATTGAATAATTAGATTAAACAATGTCCATCGTATCTTAGTTTGAACATTGTTCTTACCATACGCCAAAAGCAGGCGTTAGCACTATCAATAGTACTTTTCAAGTTCCTTTGTACTACAGGTCAGTTTTCTGGTTGCTGTAGCCTTGGACATGAGAGTATTGCTAGAGACATGTTTATGCTGCATCTAAGACGTCAATGTAGAACAGCTGAGAATACAGGAGATGTGGACAGGGGTGGATAAATATATTCATTACACATACGTCACAATTATGGAGATATACAGCAGTTGGAAATACAGAAAAAATAATTTAATGAAACTGCCCACTTCAAAACTGAGGGTATTTTGCCAAAAACGACCAAGGGCATTGTAGAACAGTAATTGTGGGCAGTGATCGACTTTGGTATGTCCACTGGGTGGAAAATACATCAGTTAAAATGATCTCAAGAGGCAGCCAACATGTTGAGGAACGTGTCAGTCATCAAGATATAGTCAATATGCAAAAAACAGTCTTGATCGCAGAAATTAACAGTTTCAATTAACCGGTTTCGACCTGATGTAGGTCATCTTCGGAATTACAAGTAGCCCATGTGGCCAGTGCTGCACTCGGCTGGGCTGGGCTGTTCTGCTGCCAGTAGGTAACTGTTCCCTAATATATAGATCGCCTATTTCTCCTCTGACAATGCTGTCAAAATTAATCAAGATATAGGTTCTTTCTCACATCAGTCGCTTATTGTGTGTTTCTAAACTTCAATCAACAATACAGAAGCATATTTTCTTTATTTCATGGTATTTTGGAAAACACGTCGATCTTTGATTCCAGAAATACATAATTCGGTTGGAAATTTGCTGAGGTTAGCAATTTCATAAATCATGTACTTACTCTTTGTGAGAAGATGTCGCCTTCAGAAATACCAGGACGTCTGCAAGAAAGAAAATGGCATGTTGAAATATAATTCAATAGGATTCATCAAAATTAACGAAAAATATTAAAATAATTAGTATAAATTTTTTTAGACATGAACTTTCGGAAATCTGTTCTCATTGGTCATGATATTTCTTGTTGAACACGACTATTGTGAAATCCCTGGACATGTGTATTATTCTCTTTTAGTTATTACATTAATCCTTAATTATCTATGCTGTTCTCATTAACTGTCGGAATTTACCACAGACCAAAAATATTTTCGAAATGACGCTTTTACGCCTACTCCTCATGCAAATGCACAGGTACAAGCAATACTAATTTCCGTAGAAAAAAAAGTTCAAATGTTTGTTAATCTTATGGGGCCGGACGCGGTGGCGAGGGGATTGCGGCGCGCCAGTCACGGTCTGCACGGCCAGTACGGTCAGGGGTTCGAATTCCCCCTCGGGCATGGATATTTGTGCCGTCCTTAGGATTAGCTAGTTCATAAGTAGTTTGTAAGTTTAGGGACTGATGACCCAGTAGTTAAGTCCCATTAGCTCTACAAACATTTGATTTTAATCTTTTAGGACTTAACTGCGGGGACACCAGTCCCTAAACTTATAAACTACTTATGAACTAACTTATGCTAAAGACAGCACAAACATCCAGCCCGAGGGGAGGATTCGAACCCCTGAGGGGAACGGCCTCGCGGATCGGATCAATGTGCTCGGTCACTCCGCCGCGGCTAATTTCCGTAGAAACCTGAGTTCGACGTATCAGACAGACAGCGGGAATTTACTTAATTTTCCCTCGTGTGTTTCTGGTAATGCCAAGCCAATTGATGTTTCGCAGAAATATTGCTGTTACAGACTGCACCTGGAAGCACTGTTGACTTCAATAGCCATCGTTAACCCTCTGTTCTGTAGTGCTGCAGCTAATTAGTCCGCGCCTGGAGGAAGGCAACCGATTAGACGCAAATAGAAAGCGAGCTGCTGGGTCACGGAATTCTACGCAGTTACTGGTGTTTCGTGCATAGAAATTGATGCCCGCATTGAACACCTGAAATGTGAGTAACGACCCTGCATAGATGTCTCACTATGACAAGAAATAAAATTATTATATATTAATATTATTTACTCACACAAATATCATTGTGAACGGGTTTCACTCCTTGGCAGACACAAGAGTTGCGAATGTTAAACGTACAACACAGTTACCTACTTCTCTGCATATTGCCATTTACCAGACTCCTCGTTCCAACATCTATAACCGTTCACTAAATAACAGTGTTACAAATTCGTAGCGATTCTTCAGTGTTCAATTATTTGTAAAAATATCTGACCAAACTGTAGTGGTCATCAGTTCCTAGACTTACAAACCACTTAAACTAATATGCTAAGGACAATGCACGCACCCATGCCCGAGAGAGAACTCGAACCTCTGACGTGGAGCAAACGCACACTCCGTACACCAAAGCACCCCAGAGCGCACGGTCAATCCAGTGGAGCAGTGATTTTTCCCAGTATAAGACACCATATCTATATATATACTCTGCAACTCACATTGAATTTCTCTGCATGGGAAAAAGAACATCGAAATCTTTCCGTTTTCGATCTGATTTCTCTCATAGTATTACGATGATCATGACTCCCTATGTAGGTGCCAACAAAACATGTTCACAATCCGAAGAAAAAGTTGCTGCCAGAAATTTCTCTAATAAATCTCGCCGCAACGAATAACGCCTTTCTTTTAATGATTCGCACCCAAACTCGAGCATCATATTCGCGACACTCTCTCCCCTATGTTGCGACAAAACAAAACGAGTTTCCCTTCTCTGAATTTTCTCTAAATCCTCCGTCAGTCTCACTAGGTGGGGAATCCACAATGCGCAGCAGTACTCCAAAATAGGACGCACAAGTGTAGTGTAAATAGTTTCTTTAGTAACACTATTGCACTTCTACTGGAATGTGGGCTTTGGTTCACCTTCCAATTTAATGTGTTCAGAATTGTTATTCCTAGGTACGTATTTGAATTTACGACCTGTAGATTTGACTTTTAGCTCCACCCCATGATACTTGCAGATAAACTGTTACTTATAAATAGATATTAGTGTCGGAACTCATAATCCACATGATTCTGCCATCGACAAGTTATGTTTTGGAACTCTTGTGTCGCGATCCACTTGGCACTTGTAGCTGAGCAAGGTGACGCGCTGACAACGCACTGGACTCACATTCGTGAGGACAGTGGTTCGAACCCGCCCCCTGCCACCCGGAATGAGGTGTTGCGTGATTTCGATTAAACACTGCAACAAAACGCCGCACAATGGTCCCAAATCCGAAAAATTTGGCCCAAAAGTAGAAAACGCTATAAAATCGGCTGAAAATTTGGATATAGCGGTTTTTGAGGTCGCTGATTACGAATTCGAAGTAAAAATTTAGAAAAAGAAAAGGCGGATGAAGTACGACGGAAAATCTCTTCTGAAATGTATTTGATTTCGTTACTGCTCGCTTGTTGCCACCTCTTCTTAAATACCGATAGCAATTTAGCCACTGCATCTTTCAAACTTTTCGGCAAAATGTATGGATGCTTCAATTTGTTTCACACCTCCATCTCAACAGTGTCAGTGAGCACGTTCATATTCTCGTTCAATGCCGATTTCAGAAATACGAAAATTTCTTTTCTCGTGAAAGAAATTTCTTCAGTATTATCCAGAGATTCTATAGAAAATGAAGGAATAACATTAATAGGAGAATTGTTTTGACCAGTTTCCTATAGAAATATTAAAGACGGTAAAATTACGAGAAACTACAAAGAGAACGCATATCATCGCATAAAAATTATAACTGAAACCGAAGTCGCAGTTAGTTGCAGCTAATTATTGGATATGTTTTGAAGAAATGTCTAAGAAACAATTTACATTTGGTTTAAGAACGGAGTCGACAATTGTTTTGACTTATTGTTTTTTTCAACAGGACTTCTCGGAACGCGACCAAAAACAGTGCAACTACTGCCGTTAGTTATTTACTATTTCATACATAGTCAATAACAATTTCAAGCTACACGTTCAAATTGTACTTACGTTCTGGAGAAGACTTCATTTGGCAGCATCCAAATCTGTTAACTTTTCGCGATTCTACAAACATCTGAACTTTGTGCTGCTTTCGACGGTCGACGAGTAAACAGTGTGGCAGGCCCGATGCTCACAAAAAAACGCGTTCCTGAGGTAGGTAGGGGCGATTCCCTTTTATTTATGGTCATACCACATACTAGGTGTGCCACTACAACTATCCCAACTATTAAAAGTCCATAGAATAACAATTTTTATCTCCTACTTTCAGCCAGCTTTTTGGGATTTGGGTACACTGTTCGCCGGTATGATTCCTCTGAAAAGACAGAACCGATTTTCTACCCTGTCCTCAATAAAAAGTATTCCGAGCGCTCCGTCTCTAATGCCACGATGTCGACAGGACGTTATACTCTCAAGCGTCTCCTAATTAAATTGCGTGCTTATGGGATATCGCCACAGTTGTGTGACTGGATTCGTGATTCCCTGTCAAAAAGGACACAGTACGTTGTGACTGAAGGAAAGTCATCGAGTAAAACAGAAACGATATCTGGCGTTCTCCAGGGAAGTGTTATAGGGCCCTACTGTTCCTTATCTTTATAAACTTTTTGATTTACTTGTACTCATCAACTTGTTGATTTACTTGTTTTTCCACTCTGTTCAATAATGCTTTTGAAAATATCTTATAGGTCACAAGTATCAACGACATTCCCATTAGTTCTCAGGTTCTGTCTCATTTCCTTGTTTGTGTACCATCACGATTTGTATATTAAAAACTTAGTGAAATGTTTAAATATCCAAAAATAATTAAATTTCCTGAGACATATACAGTCTCATAATATCAAAGATATTGAATAGAAGGAGAGGCGTTAAAATTTCTGCTGCACCCAGGATTCGAACCCGGTACCTCCTGCTTACTAGGCAGACACTGTACCCACTTTTTAAATTATTGTTTGACATTTATATAATATATGCCTGAAATACAAAGCGGAAAAATTCCCATTAACGTTCATTGCTGGAGTGCTACTCCAAAAGTGAAGAGCCTCGCCATCATTCATATGTATTACTTAGGGGAAACATTGAGGCAGAAATGAAGTTTCTGTTTTGGAGGGAATCGTGCTCTGAGAGAGTCAGTGCCGCCGCAGTATCCATAAAGCTGTGATAGCTGAGTGATTAAAGAGTCTGCCTAGAAACCAGGAGGTCTAGTGTTGAGATCCCGGCTGCGGCATTAATTTTAATTCGATGCCTCTCCTTCAGTGTAATACCTTTAATAGATATCGAGACAAAATTTGTCTCTGGACATTGTTTATTTGATATTTATATATCATCTGCGCCTGAAGTATAAGGCGGGATCGTTCCCGTTAACATTCTTTGCTGCGGTGCTTTTCCGTTGGTGGGTAGCCTTGGTAACGTTGATACGTATTTATAAGGGAACATGAGGCACATATGAAGTTTGTATAGTGGAGGAAGACGTGCCGTAAGACAGTTCGTGCAGTCACCATATGCATTAAGTCTCGATGGCCTAGGGGTTATGGCGCCTGCCTCGTAAGTAGGTTGTCCTTGATTCGAATAGCAGCCCATCCACGGCATAATGTATAATTCAATACTTCTCCTTCATTATATTATCTTTAAGGCGAGCAGGAGGTGGTCAAATCAAAAACAAAACAAAAGTTTTTTTCTATCAATAATTAATTAGAACATTCCTCTTTAATGCAAACTTTGAATTATTGTTCTGTTCGTCCTAGAAGTGAAGTTATTACCACTTTCTCCCGCGCCTGCAGAGGAAATTGGCGGGGCCGCTGAACGCATCAACACCGTCTCATGACTCATGGTGCAAATATAATGCCAAAAAGGACTATGATCACAAGCATGGTTTTCCGGCAGCTGTGATAAACACAATAAAACCAATTTTTCACGACTTACACAGATGTCTACACGGAAAAACGCAGAATCCTAATGAGAGCGTAAAGAATTTAATTTGGAGAGTGATTCCTAAAAGAGTGTTTGTAAGCACTTCGGCATTTATGATGCAATAGCAACCTACAGCTAAGGAAACAGTGTGATGTATTGATGGCATTAGGATTTCAAGCCGGAGTGAACACTGTACGAACACTAAGAAATATTGACAAAGACAGGGTAAGAGGGGCAGAAAGAAGAGAAAGGAATATGAAAAACTAGTTTAAACCCCGGCTTTGGCCGGGTATTTATTTATTGCCTTGAGTTAGTGCTTCTATCCCTCTGTCTTTGACCATCTCATTTTTTCTAAAACCATGTTATATTTGTCGGAGAATATTTAAGAAGTAAGGTTGTCTTGCATAATGCACAAAATTATAAGTTCGGCATCCAAACAAAGAAAATAGGAATCAAAATACAAATGACATAAAATTCGTACGATCTCATATTTATTGAGTTATATGTTGTACAATTGTATATTTCTTCATGTATATATTCATTTGTATAAGTTCTGTATATCGGTAAAATCTGTTGCGAATACATTTAGTAGTAAAGAAGTAGTAGATTAAAACTTGGTGTATGATGGAGAGGTTTTCCATGAAAGTTACTTTTTACGTGATCATATCTCATGAACTACGTGTCTTACTGTCATACAATTTCGAAGGCACATTCAGCTATATGTGTGTATACTGTCCGTAAAATTTCCTGCGGTTACAATTTGTAGTGTACAAATTACAAATTGTAAAGTCATGCCGAATGCCGTAGTTTTAGTCTATGAACAGCGGAAAAGTAATGAGCGAAAAACTTGTTTTTCCTTTCGTAATTTTGCTATGTTTATCAGTGAGAGCAAGTTCAATAACGGTTTGAAATTACGTTTCAAGTTTGTTGCAAGTCGATAAAAATTCTCGTTCTCATACACTGTTTTCATAAATTCTCGTCGCCTTATGCTGCAGTTTTTTGTAACTCCTATTGTTTATAAGATTGTATCTCCTCCACTGTGTGTCGTATGTGGTTCTTACCATTACCGGATAGGTACCTCACGGTAACGAATATATGTACCAAATTAGGTTGAAATCGGTCCAGTTGTTTAGGAGGAAATGTGCAACATTGTCGCGTAATGCAGCAGCTTTTCTCGCAACTAATTGTTTATGACGTGTTACCTCGTGAACTGTGTGTTGTACGTGATCCTTACACCTCATGACGACCGTCCTCATGGATTGAAGCTTACGTGTGTATTACTTCATAAACATTTGAACAAAACTGTAGATTTGTGCGCAATATGTATACACACACACACACACACACACATATATATATATATATATATATATATATATATATATATATATATATATATATATATATATATCCTGAATTATTTACATGTACTACAAAAACGTTATGTACCAGGTTCGTAGAGAAGAATATTAAGAAACTGCCTGCAAAACGTATTGTAAATGGAGTTGGTAGTAAAGACATAGTAAATTATAACTTCATGCTTATTAGGGCGAATTTTCATGAATTTCATTGTCTTTGACGTTATAACACCTGAACTATATATCGTAAATCGATATTATTTCTAAGATACATCCGGTTGTGTGTATGTAAAATATCTGCAAAATATCACGAATAGAGATAGGAAAGACGTAATAAATCAAAACGTCATGCGTGATGAGGCGGTTTTGCATGAACCTAATTGTTTGCGACTCCATTTCATGAACTATGTGTCGTACTATGATAAAATTTCGAACATACGTTCAGTGGTATGTACGTATACTGTATGCAACATTTCTCGCTAATACATTTGATATTGTACAAGGAATAAATTGTAACGTCATGCCAAATGCCGTAATATTACTGCATTTACGCCGAAAAAGTTTGCTGGGGTTGTCAGCAAGAAAAAGTTTCCTAAAGATTTGAAATTATGTTTACGGTTTGTTTCAAGTCGCTAAGTGCTCTCCTTCTCAAACAGTGGACCGATAAATTCACACTATCCCGTGACACAAGAGAGAGAGGTTTTCGTTGTTAATGACGTCACACCTCCTGATCTATTGGCCCTATCGAAAAATCCTTTCTTAACTGACGTCTTCTAGCTGTAAACTACATTCTTGCCATTTTCAGCTTCGTAGCTGAAGTGTCTTCGAGATTTCGTGTTTAGCCAGTGAGTGAGTGAGTGTGTGAATGAGTATCCTTTCGTTTTTATATAGATAGAGATGACGGAACAACAGGCTGGAAGAGAAGACCAAAACGGAAACTTTTGGAGGATTAAGAGGAAGACACTGATACTCCATCCTATAGTGCAGGAATGTATTGAAAAACTTTGATAGCCTTTTCCCGTGAATTAGAATTTTCAGAATGTAAGGAACATTTTCTCAAAATCCACTCAAACTAGGGAGATGAAATTTTTATACCGCACTCCTAGTGGTGAAACTTGAATTGTAACACAGCTATTTAGCAATAAGCTCAATAGTTTCATTTCATTTTTATTAAATAAATCATTTTTTGTAAGAAAAAGTTGTGTCATTAATAATACAAAATATTGAAAGGAAACTAGAAAAGATACTCCAATATCCCTCCATCATAACTGAAATACTAAACCACACTATACGTTGAAAAAAATTCAAATTCTTCGGTTTGGTATTCATAAATGTTCCTCAAACTTAGTGATTTTAACATGGGTAGCATAAGCACCTCCGGCTCCCCTTAAAAGATATCGAGTCAAAATTTGTCCCTTGATCTTGTTTATTGGATATTTATATACAGCCTCACCTGCTATTCAATATTAGTGAAATTTCTCTGCTTCTTTTTAAGGTTTCTTAATATTGAACATTGTCAGTAGGGAAAAAACGAATTTACTGATGAATAAAATATTCCATGTTTTTCACCCGATTAATGGTTGAATTTCCAAAAATATCGAAACACGTGTTTTTAAAATTACAATCAAATATCTGAATCTGAAATTTTGTATATCTTTTTTCAAAATTGCGTATTTTTAAAAAAAAAGCCGTTGAACCTCTATTTCACCCCATTATGGATGGGTATATCGAAAAATCGCTGATGCCTACAGTGTAAGATAAATAACGTCTACAAATTTCAGGTTTATATCGTCTGTAGATGTACTTTGTCTTTTAGAAACTGGTCGAAAACGCAAAATTTATTTGTTACGCCTTGTCACCTTTCTTGGTAGTAATACTTTTCAAACTGCAATATGCATTTTTTTTTATTCGTACACTTGTTACTGAAAAACAGCTGAAGAATGTGCATTATATTTCGCTGTATATACCCTCTTTGCTATTACAGTGTCTCTGGTCCGAATTTTATATAAGCTGACGACGTTCAACCACTATATCTTTTACTCTTTTATAGTTATTGGCGCAGAACTGCTATGGTGTACAACGGAAGTCTTTGCATTAGAACAACACAGAAAGATCGTTCGTCTCCATTAGCCCAGTACTAAGCCATATTTGTAATTTTTACATTCAGAATGGTCCGTTTCCTGACAGATTAAAGTTCTCAGTAGTGAAACCACTTTATAAAAAAGGAGAAATGGACAATGTAGAAACTATAGACCTATTTATATGCCATCGGTATTTTCTAAAGTTATTGAAAAAGCTGTATTTCATGATTAATTGATCATTTCAGTTCACATCATTTGTTGTCAAACGTAGTTGGGTTTTGGAAGTGGTTAACGACTGAAAATGCTATATTTTCGTTTCTCTGTGAGGCACTTGATGGATTAAATAAGAGGCTATGGACATTAGGCGTCTTCTTTGATTTAACAAAAGCCTTTGATTGAGTTGATCACAAAATATTGTTGCAGAAGTTGGCACATTATGGAACACGAGGAGTAGCTCACAACTGGTTCACCTAGAAACTTTAATAATAGACAACAGAAGGTAATTCTCCGCAGTGTAGAAAATGCCTATGACGTACAATCGCAATGGGCCACAATTAAGTGTGGGGTGCCCCAGGGGTCTGTTTTGTGTCCGTTGCTGTTTCTTATTTATATAAATGATATGCCTAATCCTATCTTGGCCCTGAAAGAAGAACTTGCAGCTGTTGGTAACAAACCCTTTACAACCTGGAAGGCTCTCAACTGGTTGAGGACTGGGGTCTCAAATTGCAAGTTCAACCGTTCAAGATGGGACTACCTCGACGGGGAACCTCTGTGCGACTATGGGAATGGCCGTACGGACGACCACTTGCTGACGTGCCCAAACCTCAGCACATGCTGCACCCCGCCGGATTTACAGCTAGCTAATGACATGGCGGCCGGGGTATACGGGGTGCAGCCAAGTCTGGAAGGCATCATCTGTCTAGGGAAACTGGCCTCAGTATTCCAGGCAGAAATCACTGCCATCAGGGTGTGTGTGGAGGAGAATTTGCGTAGGTGCTACAAAGACCGTAGCTTCTATATCTATTCAGACAACCAGGCAGCCCTGAGATCACTGGCAGCTCCTGCAACAAGGTCTAAAATTGTTGCAGAATGTCACAGGGTTCGGGTGGAGCTAGGGGAAAGCAATAGAGTAAACCTATTATGGGTCCCTGGCAACTCGGGGATTAGTGGCAACGAACATGGTGACAGATTAGCGAGGATGGGTGCAGAGACTCCATTTATTGGATCGGAACCTGTCCTGACAATCACCAAGGCAATGATCAAATTGGAGCTAAGTAACTGGCTCAGAAGACAGCACATAGAATATTGGACCAAAGTCAATCAACAAAGCCATGTTTTGAAAGAAGCTCTGCAATCCTGGGCCTGAACAGGAGAGAGATTAGACTCATGGTTGGATTGCTGACAGGCCATGGGAATGTCAAAAAACACATACAATGGCAATAACAGAAGAGGACCCTAAATGTAGGATTTGTGATGACAGTGATGAAACTGCGTCACATCTAATCTTCGAATGCATTGCATTGGAGAGTAAAAGGCACAGAACATTTGGGACAACCGGACCCGAAGAAATTGTGTCTAATAAAGAACTGGTAAAGGGACTCCTTGCACTTTTCAAGGCATTGGTTGGCTTTACTAGATATACAGGGAGCGATACCGCATAAGAAACTTAGTTTCGGTGCGGGCAGTGGCGGGTTGGACCAAGGCTGTTTTGCCTTCCCTGAAAAAAATCAAATCAAGCTGCACAGAGGACTGAACAAAATCTGTGCTCAGCGTTTCCTCCCAGAAATCATCAGTAAGAAACAGAGTATGCCGGGGACCCCGAATTTGCCCCGCGCCGCGCAGCGCAGCGACGGCTGCTGCAACAGCCGGAAACAACAAACAGTAAGGGCCAATTTACGCTGCGCGCGGCAAGTTGGAGGCCGGCAGAGTGCAGCGCGTTAAATGGGAGCCGGCCGCGGCGCGGGCACGCATTATCCCGGCGGGCCGCGGCCAGCAGAGTTAAAGGTGGCCGCGCTAACTCCCACGCAGAGTTGGGCGAGAACCGCGCGCCAACTATCGCCGTGCCCGAGCTGCCGGCCGCCGAATTAAGCCCTTATTCCGGTCGCCCGAGTTTAGCCGCATTCATTAATTTCCATCGGCTACCGCGAGAACGGCTTTAACGAGCGCGCCCACGCGTGCGGCCGACGCCCGAATTATTGTCCGCAACTTGCCTAGCCTTCTCTTGTTATTATCGCTCGTTAGCCATTTTTAGCAACTGCATACATTCTCTACACGTTTCCCTGTCTTCGACCGTCGTCCACTGTTTTGATGTAATGGGTATTTACAAAGCAAGGGCTAAGTGTAAAATAGGCATTTTGTAAGAAAAACACATGTTATATCCTGAATTGACTCGCTACTTTCTCTACCCCCCCCCCCCCTCTCTCTCTCTTTCTCTCTCTCTCTCTCTCTCTCTCTGTCACACATTGAAAGACTGCTGACTGCCGTCTTCCCTAGGTTTTTAGCTTTTTAAATTATCTAAGTTCCCTAGACGTCCTTTTTTGCTGAACGAGAACCCCTTTCGTTCAGAGGCATGAAGAATAGCATTTCATTTCATGTTTTTAAATGTTATTTTCTGTAATGCTGTGTTAATATTGCTGGGATTTTATTATGTTAATAATTTATTATTGTGTCTATGAATGTGGGAAGATGAACGGTTGGTCCGTGACGCCACTGTCCCTGTGAGCAGTGGCGTAACTATGGGGGAGGGATGAGGGGGATAGAACCTCCCCCCTCCAGAACCCGAAAAAAGAGAGACAGAGAGGAAAAAATCGTATTACAGCAGTCTGGTAAAGGTAAAGATTAGAAACTTGGGGTGTTTTACCATAAGCTTTCATTGAAAGGGAGTGAATTAGTTTCTTCAACGTGAGTGGTAGATGGTAGTCTGTCTGGAAACTGACTAAAATTTTGCTCGTCAAGCAGATCTATCCCCCCCTCCCCCAAAAGCCAAGTCCTAGTTACGCCATTGCCTGTGAGAATGCGTACTTGTTTTATTCTGTATGTGCATGTATGAGTGTCTTCTAGCATGGGAATCTGAGCATGGCGGATTCATGAGAATTTTCGTAGTCGGCTGCTGGCTGCGTGCTTTGCATCTCTGGCTTTGAGTCGATAGGTAGTCGTTTCCAACCTCTGCTTTTGATGCTACCAAAGAGGTTCCTCCTCCACCCTTTCCTTACAAGTTGGGTTGGCTATGCGCGCTAGCGAGCCTTGGTTGGATATGCGAGTTTAGGCTCCCCCACCACCACGGTTTTTCCATGGGTTTTTAGCGATTAACGGTGGATTTACGCTGGTGGCGGGGGTCTCGCGGGTCGATAGGACATTCTGTGGCTGCGCTTCGTATTGGTAGGACGTTCTGATTTCTTTCCTCCCTTGAGATGGTATTGATTCGTTGTCTGGTTTGTTAGACTTCAGATCTTCGGTTCATTTTTCGGGATAAGTTTCTCCGATCAGGTACGGAAATGTATTCAATTTCATTTCGGTGATTCTGGGCGAGGGAACAAGATTCTGTTGCAGGAAATAGTCAGTAGTTCACGCGAAACCTTTAACTGGTTTTTTACGGCCAGACTGATATGTTTAAAGTAAGCTTTTAACTGGCTCCTTTCAGATAGAATTAATTTTTCAATTAACAGTGGTATTTCAACATTCACAAGCATACACACATATACACACACATAGACGCACAGACAATCACACACAAACACACACACACACACACACACATACACACATACATTGTTGTGTAGGTGTACTCAAATAAGCCTAATTTACATCTTGAACATTGAAATACTAACGTATATCGATTGTTTAATTTATAACTAACTAGGTCAAAAAGCAGGCATCACACAGGAACTTATTTATCCCAGTCTTAAGTTAGTACATCTATGCTTCCCTTTTCTTCAGTTTCTCTTCAGTTACTTCTCTGTCTATCTGCTCCTCTCAGCTCTCTCACTGCTTATCTCATCTCCCCTCTCTCTGTTCATCTCCTTCTCCCTATATCCACCTTCCCCTCTCCCTGACATTCACCTCCTCTCCTTTTTGTCTAAAGCTTCCTCCATTAATTCAGTTCATTGCTGCCCCATCACTTTTGCCCTTTAATCTACATATACATGGATACTCTGCAAGTCACATTAAAATACATGGCAAAGGGTTCATCGAACCAATTTCATCATATTTTTCTATAGTTCCATTCTCCAATAGATCATGGAAAACAGGAACACCTAAATCTTTTTGTTTTCGATCTGATTTGTCATATTTTATTCTGATCATCATGTCTCCCTATGTAGGTGGGCGATAACAATACATGTTCCCATTCTGAAGATGAGGTTGGTGAAAGAAATTTCGCAAATAGATCTCACTGCAACAAATAACGCCTTTCTTTTAATGATTTCCACCCCAGCTCGTATATCATTTCTGTCACACTCTTTCCCCTATATCGCAATAATACAAAATGAGCTGCCCTTCTCTGAATTTTCTCTAACTTGTCAGCCAGTCCGAACTAGTGAGGATGCCACAATGCGCAGCAGTACTACAAAATGGGATGTAGGAAGTTACTTTAGTAGAACTGTTGCATCTTCTAAGTGCTCTAGCATTTTTTCTTTTTCCCAGATTGCGATTTTGTTCAGCTTTTTCCAAGGCGGAGCAGTTGAGCGCATTGAGGCACTACGCTACGATGCGCAAAGCCGTTCCCCGTGGGTTCGATCCTCCCTCGGGCATGGATGTTTGTACCGTCTTTAGTATAAGCTAGTTCATAGGTATTTTGTAAGTTTAGAGACTGATGAACCTGCAGTCAAGTCCCATAAGCTTTACAAACATTTGAACAATTTTTTCGTTCAGATTTGGCTGATACAGATTCGCTACAATTGATTGGCCGAGCCCTCAAAGGCGCCTTACTGTGGAGCACGCAGTTGTCCCCACTGGAGGTTCCAGTCCTCCCTCGGGCATAGTTGTGTGTGCGGTCCTTAGGTGTGTTTAAGTCTAGGGATTGATAACCTCAATAGTTAAGTCCTATGAATTTCAACACTTTTCAACATTTGGTAAGGGTTGAATCATTCCGTATTTAATTTAACATGTTCAAAATGTTCAAATGTTTGTAAATCTAATGGGACTTAACTTCGGGGTCATCAGTCCCTAAACTTACAAACTACTTATGAACTACTTACGAACTAGGACGGCACAAATATCCATGCCCGAGGGGGGATTCGAACCCCCGACCGTAGTGGCCGTGCAAACCGTGACTGAAGCGCCTCAGTCCCCTCGGCCACCGCGGCCGGCTTAATTTAACAAGCCACAATTTCTTTACCCCAGTTCTAAGACCGAAGAGTTATAACTCTGTCTTATGAAGTCATTAACTGTGTCGAGGAATTAATACATATTAATGCAATTTTTTTGAATGTAGCTGAAAACCTGGCATCGCCCAGGTACTTATTACTACAGCACGTATGAAGTTAGTTGGCACCCTTTGAAGTAATTCGGATTCTTTTCAGTCCAGTGATGGAATAAAAATTATGTAAGTCTCTCTCTCTCTCTCTCTCTCTCTCTCTCTCTCTCTCTCTCTCTCCGTCTCCTCCTCCCCGCTCCCCCTCTTCCGCTGTACATCTCCATGTCTTACCTCTCTCCGTTTCGTTCCTCCAACCCTTCTCTCTGACCACCACCTCCTCGTCTCCCTGTCTAACTCTTCCTCCACCTCGTCAGTCCATTGCCTCCTCCATCTGTGAAAAATTATATAACTCTGTTACCTTTCATGATGGTCAGTGAAATGGTGTCTAACTTTACTATAAGGTGCCCTCTACCGTAGACTGTATGAGACCTTATCTACATAACAACATTCCTCATGTTTTGATGGTTAAGGGTGCTAAACACTAACACGATCAACATAATACCGTAGATTTTGTTGATGTTCGTAGGTAAAGTACCCTATGCCATGCATCATAGACAATTCAATGTATACAATCACTTTCCCATTGTATTGAAGAAAAAGTGTGCAAAGTTTGATCGTAATCAGATGAAAGATGCGTCAGTGTACAAAATACAAACATGAGGCAGCGGTTTCCCACACGTCTTAGTGTTTATGACATCATACCTCCAAGGCTCTATGACGTATAGTCAAATAATTTTGTAGGTACATTCATTGGCATAATTTGAGAAATGAATTGAAAAATTATAAATGTGAAGCATTGAAATAAAATTTGTAATGCGAGCGGGAAATGAACCCGGACCTCGATGCTTACTAGGCAAACGTCTTACCACTAGACCACAGCATCACTAGCGATTAAAGCGCTTCGGAATAGTCTAAGCACTCTTTACTTCACGTCAGAAACTTTAATTCAGCTTCTGTGTTCCATAGAACATTGCCACTACTGAAATAAAGTTTGAGACGCGAAGTAAATCATGCTGAGACTATTCCAAGGGACCTTAATTGCTAGTGGTGCGGTCCGGTTCCGGGTCCGGGTTCGATTCCTGGTCGCATCACAAATTTTAATTCAATGCTTTAGATTTATAATTAATGTCTTTGACATATTCGAGACGAAAATCCGTCTCAGGGGTTAATTATTTGTATTTGAATTGAAAAATATTTTGCGAATAAAAAAAAATGTTCACATGTTTGTTAAGCTTATGGGACTTAACTACGGGGTCATCAGTCCCTAAACTTACAAACTACTTTGAACTACCTTATACTAAAGACGGCACAAATATCCATGCCCGAGGGGGGATTCGAATCCCCGACCGTAGTGGCCGTGGAGACCGTGACTGAAGCGCCTCAGTCTCCTCGGCCAACGCAGCCGGCGTTTTTTTTTTTTTTTTTTTTTTGCGAATACATTTAGTAGAAAAGAAATAATACATTTAAATTTCGTTCATAATGTGACAGTTTATCACGCAGCTCAGTGTTTAAGGTGTCACATCTCCTAATCTATGTGACGCAGAGTGTTATAACTATGGCTGTAATCTTCATAAAAGTGCAAACAGTATGTCGACGAAGTATCATTGCAATCAGATGAACGGGACGACAGGCAGCACATCTAATAAGAACAGATAAAAAAAATTATTAATATCTTTTAAAAAAGGAATTGTTAATTTATATATATATATTAGATATCTCTCTGTGTCTGCCTCTCTCTCTCTCTCTCTCTCTCTCTCTCTCTCTCTCTCTCTCTCTCTCTCTCTCTCTATCTCTCTCTCTCTCTCTTTCTTTCACTGCGTGTGTCACACACACACACACACATACACACATACACATACACATACACATACACATACAAATTCCAACATAGGTCTAAAATGGACTGTATTCCAGGCAGATAGACATATTCATTTAATAGTGACGAATTTCGATTATTTCAGTTGTACGAGGGGCGTTTGAAAAGTTCGTGCAAAATCCGAGAGATGCCACCACCGACTCATATCGAGGTCATGATTAGTTAGAAGCATCTTTGATTTCGTGTTGTATATCAACATTACTTTATGGAAGGCAAAACGCCTCAGGAGAATAAAGAGAGCTTGATAAACATTATGGTGACTTGGCACCTTACATTAGGACAGTTTATAAGTGCTTTCAAAAATTTTCGAAGTGGCCATATGGACACGCTGAACGTTCTGGACGCTCTGTGGAGGTTACGACTCCAGAAATCATTGATGAAATCCATGATATGGTGATGGATGACAGAAGATCGAAGGTGCGTGAAGTTCCTAGTGCTGTGGGCATCTCGAATGAACGGGTACATATTTTGCCTACACATTTGGACATGAGAAAGCTATCCACAAGATGGGTGCCGCTATTGCTCGCGCTTCACCAAAATCCTCCATTACATTTTGACGTTGCCGATGGCCACGTTGGAAACGGATAATGCACGACCACTCGTGGGAGACAAATTTCAAGACTTCTTTCTCGCACATCTCATTGCATTGCTGCTCCGACTCCCAAATGCCGCTATCTGTCGCCTATAGAAAACGTCTGGATGACAATCGCCGAAGGACTGGCACGGTGCAACATCCACTCTTGCTAAACATAAACATTGTCACTATTTGGAAAGAAAATTGACTACTATAACGTTAAAATACTTGCAGAGCCTCTTTGTTTAATTCCGTCCGCCTCCATAGTCCAGTGGACATCGCGGTAGGTTGCCACACAGGGTACACAGGTTCGATTCCCGCTCGAGTGGGAGATTTTCTCCACTCATGAGCTGGGTGTTATGTTGTCCTCATCATCATCGTCACGCAAGTCGTCCAAGTGGCCTCACCTAAAGACTTGCACCAGTCAGGCCGAACACGATCCCAGCTAGGGTCTAACGGCCAAAAATGACACACGCAATCATCAGTTAATTCCGAGGCGTGTGACATTGGTTATAGCTAGGAATGGTGACAACATTGCTAACCATTTTCATTCACTTCAGGTGGGCTGGATTTTCAACCACGCGATCTTTCAAAATGTTCTAATGTTTGTATAGCTTTTGGCAGTGGCGTACCTCGGACTTGGCTTTGGGAAGGGGGGGGGGGGGGATAGATGTGCTTGACGAGCAACATTTTAGTCAGTTTCCAGACAGACTACCATCTACCACTCCCGTTGAAGAAACTAATTCACTCTCATCCAATGAAAGCTTATGGTAAAACACTCCAAGTTTCCAATCTTTACCTTTACCAGATTATTTTTCCTTCTTTTTTCTTTCTTTTTCTTTCTTTCTTTTCGGGTTCTGGGGGGGGGTGTTCTATCCCCCTCATCCCCCCCCCCCCACACTTACGCCACTGGCATATGGGCCTAACTACGGGGTCATCAGTCCCTAAACTTACAAACTACTTATGAACTAGCTAATACTAAGGACGGCACAAATATCCATGCCCGAGGGGGGATACGAACCCCCGACCGTAGTGGGCGTGCAGACTATGACTGGCGCGCCGCAGCCAGTTCGGCCACCGCGGCCGGCTCGCAATCTTTGTACAACGGGTTATCTCCCAAATAAATTTGTCACTCATATCTCCGCTCCTTCTTGATGATGCATATTGAATGACTGGAAGTGTACTTGCACACAAATATTCACTCCTCACCAAAACATATTGTAAGGGGTGATCAAAAAGTTTCCATTCGAAGACTGTACAATACATTATTTCATACCAATGATTTCAATTTGTGCTTAATGCTTCTTTTATTTCATTTTCCACATCATTGTGAATGGGGTCATATCGTAAAGATTATTAATGTGATGAGCATTGGGTTACTTCAACATTGAGTCTTGGTAATGTTATGCAATGAAGGCTTTCACGAACGGATGTGATAATTGTTAATGATTCTTCCGGCTTGTATGGCCGTGGTTTGCCGGCAAGATTCAGCACTGCTAAGAACACCTCTCAGGATATCCAGCACAGCTCTGGACGAAACATTAGAATCGCTAATGTTTCATGGAGCACGGCAATACAAGTTGTTAATGTTAGCTGAGACTGTGGAGAATGTGGCAATGAATAGCACGGTGCAGTTGAAGTCACACTGATATTCTTAAGAAGATCAATCAAAGAAATTGAAAGGAATACATATATTCTGCCACGGGCACATTCTTTGATGAATTTTACCTGATATTCTAAATTAGACACATTTTAATTGGAATTTACTGTAATTTCGTATGCTCCATTTCTATGTAATTCGAATTTAATTTTATATATTTATGTAACACTCTGACTTCAATTTCTTAATATGGACAAGTTTGTAATCTGTGCCATAAGCCAGACAGTATACACTATTTGTGATCTGAGTGTTGCGCTGCTTGTAGTAGCGAGCAAACAGTCTGAAGGTAGACTCGGTGAGAGGAACTTGAGTGAAGCAGACGCAGTCTGTCAGTTAGTTTGTATGTTATTTCTTTTAAATTATTTTGGATGGACGAAAGTCTGAATTGTGGTGGAGACAATTGTATCACTAGTGGAGAATACAATTTGTTTTTGGATAAAAAAGTGAAGTTTGTATATTTATTATTTGTACACTACTGGCCATTAAAATTGCTACACCAAGAAGAAATGCAGATGATAAACGGGTATTCATTGGACAAATGAATTACATTCGCTAGGTACATGGACTTCAAATAATTAAAAAAAAATCCCAGTTGTTCGAGTCTGATGATGGGCTAACCACGCGAAACGCGTAATTAGATATAATTAAAACACAAAAAACTGCAACAGATACTGCTAATTAATTATGTATGTTTGGGTGAGTTGTACTGCACAAAAATCTATCTCCCCATTTCGAAGTCTCACAAGAATATGTTATCTACGTCTCAGTTTTAACAGTGTTTTGTTAATTCTATAAATCTCTACTTTTATTAAATGCCTTTGATATAATGAGACAATGTATGTCCTAAAGAATTAAATTATTGCTGATATTTTATTACCTTTGTCTGGGAAACAAGGCGGAAATGTTCCCAACCACGTTCTCTGCTGTGGTGCTATTCCAATACAAGAGAGCCTTGGCAAATTGATATGTACTTCACAGGGAACATTGAAGCAGAATTAAAGTATGTGGTGTGGAGGGAGACGTACTTGAAGACAATCCGTGTAGTCGCTTTATCCTTATCGCTGATAAGGTCTAAAGGTCTGAAGGTCTAAAGTGTCTGCCTAGGAAGCAGGCGCTCCAGTCACGTTCTGCACGGCCACTACGGTCGGGGGTTCGAATCCCCCCTCGGGCATGGATATTTGTGCCGTCCTTAGTCTTAGCTAGTTCATAAGTAGTTTGTAAGCTTAGGGACTGATGACCCCGTAGTTAAGTCCCATAAGTTCTACAAGCATAGGAAGCAGGAGGCCCCGGGTTCGAATCCCGGCCACAGAAAAAAAATTAATCCATCGGCTTTCCCTATATTCAATACTTTTGAATATATGCTTCGCAGTGAGAGCGCGAAACGTCGCTTTTTTCCCTTAGTAACGCATACACCACCCTATAAAACAGCCGCCACTGCGCCGACGTGCAGTGACGATGGTCACGTGCCTGTTTTAGTGGTACGTGCCGGTACCGTGGTGACGACACTGGCACACGCATGGACTGCGGAGGCCCGTCGTCACGAGTGTGTGCTCAGGCCCACCTGTTCTCTGGCCAGCACTCAAACCTGGTGTTAGTCGCGGCCGGCCGCGGTGGCTGAGGGGACTGAGGCGCTCCAGTCACTGTCTGCACGGCCACTACGGTTGGGGGTTCGTATCCCCCCTCGGGCATGGATATTTGTGCCGTCCTTAGTTGTAAGTAGTTCATAAGTAGTTTGTAAGTTTAGGGACTGATGACCCCGTAGTTAAGTCCCATAGACTTTACAAACATTTGAACATTTTGTTAGTCGCGCCGTTATCAGTCTGTCCTCCGTCCGGCGTCCGACATCTTGTAAGGAAGGTTGGCCACCCAAACCCTCAAAGTTTCGTCCTGTTTTCACCTTGGTTTCGCTACTTGCTGGAGACCACAGAGCACTCCTCGATCACCCAACAAGTCTTTCACTTTTCGAAATGCTAGTTCCGATACTCATAGACATCACAATTTCCGCTCGGTTAGATAGAGATACAGTTATTGATATGGTATCTGTTCTTTCGGACATGTCTGAAATAACAGACGCCGTCTTTTGACATTAACGGCCGTAATTTTACGATTTATAAATAATTAAACATCGAATTACGGCCGTTAATGTGAAAAAATGCTGTCTGTTATCTCAGACATCTCCGAAAGAACAGGCACCATATCGATAATTGTAAAATATGCCACCGACAGGTAATTGACAATTTCAATAGATCCGCATTCAAACGCTAGATCCCTTGCGGGAATCCAGTATAGTCTGTGTGCAAGAAGAATCAATGGGCAACGCGACAGAAGATGATAAACCGACCGATGGTCCGAAGCGGGAACTCCGGGTTTGAATCCCGTTCCAGCACAAATTTTCAACTTCGCCGTTGAATTTATTTCAACGCCCCGAAGCGGTCAAAATGTTTCAATTTTTCCGATACGTAGATAGATCGAGTGTCCTAGGCATCATTCACACACAAACAGCACGTTCTGTGATACTATAGCCCAACCATGTGTGTGTGAACAGCAGTCATACCGTGTCTTGCGGCGCGGCTATCGCCTGGGTCGGTCTATATCGATAGTGGTAGGTGTTCACATTGTTATGGCTGATCACTGTTAATATTTCTTAAAGTGATATAATTTTGCAACTGCAATTAGTGATTTATATAACTACTGAGATGGGAGACACTATACTGAGAGAAGAGTTTGATAAGGCACTCAAAGACCTAAATCGAAAAGAGCCCCTTCAGTAGCCGATATTCCTTCAGACCTGCTCATGACACTGGTAGAGCCATCTATGAGAAAAATGTTTCACCTGGTGTGTAGATGTATCAGACAGGAGAAAATATAAAAATGCAGTAAATGAAGCAGGCAAAATGGAGTACAGACGACTTAGAAATGAGATTGACAGGAAGTGCAAAACGGCTAATCAGGAGTGGCTAGAAGGCAAATACAAATCTGTAAAAAGATATATAACAAGGGCAAAAATAGATTCCACCTGCAGGAAAATAAAAGAAACACGTGGAGACACGAAAAAGAGCTATATGAATATTAAGAACTCAGAAGGAAAACCAGTTCTCAGAAAAGAAGAGAAGCATGAGAGGTGGAAAGAATATACAGGGGCTCTACAAAGCAAGTAATCTTGGAGATAATATTGTACGAAAGGAAGAGGAAATAGATGAAGATGAAATAGGAGACACTATACTGCGAAATGAGTGTTACAGAGCCCTGAAAGACCCCTGCAGTACATAATATTACCTCAGAGCTACTGAAATCTCTGTGAGACCCAGCCAGGACAAAACTGTTTCACCTGGTACGCAAGATATATGAGAAATGCCCTCAGATTTTAAGAAAAATGTAATAATCCCCATTCCAAAGAACCCCGGGGCAGACAGGAGAGATAATCACAGAGCCTCCCGTTTAATATGTCATGGGTGCAAAATTTTAACACTAATTTATTACAGAAGGATGGAAAAGTTATTAGAAGCTGACATCTGGGAAGAGCAGTTTAGATTTAGTAGAAATGTACTAACACGTGAGGCAATACTCACTTTACGACCTACCTTGGAAGATAGATTAAGGAAAGGCAAACCTACATATCTAGCTTTTCTCGATTTGGTGAAAACTTTTGACAATGTGGATTGGAATACACTCTTGCAAGTTCTAAAGTCAGCAGGGGTAAAATATAGGGAACATAAGGTTATTCACAATTTGTACAAAAACCAGAGAGCAGTTATATGAGTCGATGAATATGAAAGGGAGCAGTGGTTGGGGAGGGAACAAGACAGCGTTGTAGCCTTTCCCCACTGTTACGCAACCTGTACAATGAGCAAGCTGTGAAGGAAAGCAAGAAGACATTTGGAGACGGAATTAAAGTTCAAGGTGAAGAAATAAAAACTCTGCGTGTTACCGATTTTTGCTGTCAGAGACAGCAATGAATCTGGAAGAGCAATTGAACGCAGTGTCTTGAAAGGAGCGTATGAGATGAACATTAACAAGAGCAAAGAAAAGGAAATGGTATGTAGTTTAAGGAAATAGGGCAGTGCTGAAAAAATAGATAAGGCGCAGTAAAAAGGGTAAATCCCGAATGGCAATGGGAAATAAGAGTTTCTGAAAAAGACAGATTTGTTAACCTCGAATATTTATTTAAATGTTAGGAAGTATTTGTGTGGTTTGTTTTTTTATAAGCTGGTGACACATGGACGATAAATAGTTCAGACACGAAGTCGATAGAAGCTTTTAAAATATGGTGCTTTCGAAATGTGGTGCTACAGACGGATGATGAAGATTGCATGGGTAGGTCACAAAACTAATGAGGTGCTCAACAGAATTGGGAAGAAAAGAAGTTTCTGGCATATCCTGACTAAGAGAAGGGATAGGTTGGTGGGACACATTCTGAGACATCAAGGAATCATCAACTAAGCATTAGAAGGAAGTGTATGGGGTGAAAATCGTAGGGACGAATACAGTAAGCAGATTCAATAGGCTGTAGGTTGCCATACGTATTCTCAGATGAAGAGTCATGCACAGGACAGGATAGCGTGGAGAGCTGCATCAAACCAGTTTGTGGATTGAAGACCACAACACACAACACATACAGAAGAAAGCTGAATATTAGGTGATTAGATCTCGTAACTAATGAGGATTTTTGGCATAGCCTGACTGAACGAATGGCTCTACTGGTAGGGCACATTCTTAGACATCAAGGAAATGTGTATTTGGCATTTTGGGGAAGTGTGAGGGGTAGGAGGCCAAGATACTAATATAGTAAGTAGATTCCAAAAGATGTGGGTTGCCGATCTATAAGGAGATAAAAAGGCTTGCTCAGGATAGAGTAGCGTGGAGAGCTGCATCATACCAGTCTCCGGATTAAAATCACAACGTAATTACTTTATCCAAAATGTATTACTAATAGAGTTACGTGTATAAATATAGCAATTAAGAAGTGATAAATAAAAACGTTATTTTAAAGTGCTGAAAGCTGACCACATGACAGCAAAATCGTAGTAAACGATAAATAGTTTTCTCCTTTCAACATTTTGTGTGTGTATGTGTGTGGAGGAGAGTGGGAAGAGTGAATCAGCGGGAAATAATTGTAAATGGTTTTTAATGATATTTTCTTCAGTATATTGCTAGTCGCTAAGCATTATCATTTTGGAATAATGGATGAACCAAGTTGTTATAACAGACCACTGTTACCTTCAAGTCAAACACACGGTTTGTAATTCACATAATATTTTAGCTCTTAATTAACATATTGTGATACCATTTTGAATTTTTAATCTACGCTAATAATTATGTGAAATGTAGGAAATGACATTTTTGTTAGCCCCTAAAGTCATCAGATATGCCGCCCGCATAGAATTTTAAATAACTCAATACAGGATAAGATTTGTCCATTACGCAGTTTTCGTTTGACAATGAAATGTCAGGCAATGGAAAAGACATAAATTTTAGGCAGTGTTTTCGCTCTCCTCAAACATTTGAACTATGTAACGTGACTGCTTGAATGCTCGGCATGGTCTTTGCTTAAAACCCTCTGTTGGTAACGACAAAGCTGTTATATCTATGGAGAGTGTTGGTTAGGTACAGCTGGTTGCGCCGGTTGGACGCTGAGATGTTGGCTACTGAAGAGATTAGGGTGTTCTGTGGTGTCGCAAGTTGGGACTACTGCTATAATTGGAGTATGTTTTACTCCTAATATTTGAAGTCATAAAATGGCTTGAATGTTTTAACTTGAGAATTGATGTATGATGATCAATGTTGTAAGATATAAACATTGATGAAAGTTTTTACCTTTTTCCTGCATTCTAAAAAGATATGACTTGATGTTTTTTCTGTAATCGCACTTCGCTGTGTTGAGTGGCTGATATCAGTCTCATTCTATTTAGGGCATTAAAAGTTGTAATGCTGCTTTCGTATGAAAAGTTGAGGTTGGGGACCGCAAATGAAATTTTACCAGGTAGTGAAATATTTTAAAATGAAAATACTGAGCAATTCTGACAAGGAAGGGACAATTTAAACAAAATTATTGGATTCTGCAATTAAATGATAGCTGTCGTAATTTCGGTAGCAAATACAACACCAGGATGCAACATTAGAGAAGAAGTCGGCGGAATCTAAATGTTACCTTATTGAGAGCTGGTACTAATATTTCGGTCATATTCTGTGGTGATTCTAGCTGAGATGACTGGAATATTACTTCGATAAATTTATGCTGGGATTGTGCGTTTCGTTTACTATTGTTCTATGACCGTGTTGAAAATTAATCATGATAGTCACCAAAAATTGCAAAATTATCGGACTTCATACACATCGCGAAGATTTTTCTGTAGCCATTAAAATGTAATAAACCATTCAAAGATACGAAATAAATAAAATTTGCACAGAGAATGTTCTAGTACAATCACGAAACAAATCGCAACATTACCGGATCATCACTTGATGAAGTACTTGATCTGCTGAAAATAAATAACTTTAAAATTAGTAAGAATGGAGAAGGGATTGTAAGTAAGTAAGATATTTCAAATTAACTGTGGGGGTTTAATGAAATTAATAAAAAAGAAGTAACCTCAGCTTACATTAATTAGACAAAATCCTGGAACACGTTCTAACTCATTGAGGAGGAGAAAGTAAGTGACGAACAGTTCTGCCCTCTCCCTTCAGCTTGTTGCAAAAAAGTTGAATGTGACAAATGTCATATGTTTATCGATGCGCTGGCAGAGAGAGGGCAGAAGTCAGCGACAAGCATCGCACAAGTTATTTTTAAAAAATTCATTAATGTATTACTACAAAGTGATTGGAATAGAGTTAATTATTTAATTCTAAAAACGCCTTCGGATGACATAGAGATTGTTTAAGTGTTTCAGTTATCAAATAAAATTTTAATCATTACAATACACCTTGAGTTAGATTTATTGAACACTGCCATTTTTAATTAAACAGTCACAGAGCACAGGCGTTATTCTACAGAGAAGTTGCTGTTTTAGTCTGTTTATTTTTTTTTTCTTTTATTATCATATCTTATGTATGCTTTAGTTAAACTTTCGTGATGCTAAATATATGTCTCTGTTGTACTTTCTGGTCATTATTCGTAATCTCTATAGCGCTGGGACAAAATTTATTGAATACGTTGTTCAAATGACAGTCCGCAGTTTTCAGTACAACAAGATGAGAACTTTGTGGTAGAGAACACTCCGATTTCTAACTAGAACAAGAGAAATAGTTTTCTACAGAACTTGGTAATCAATTCGTCACTGACATTTGACAGTGTCCGCCACTTTCAGTTTCTATGCACAACAAAACGATAACTTACTGGCGAATGACACTAAAGAAACAGTGATGTGCAAGTAAACCAGATGATTTCCTCCAATCAAATGTAACTGAAAATTAATGCATTTACGTCGGATATGGTGTTTAGGAAGGCAGATTGTTTCGCGTATCTATTTATTCAATTCAATATGAAGTTTTCTTATTTAATTTACTGCTACACTTTGCTCGAAAGTGCAGTTAACTGCATTAGTCTGTAACTACACAGTGAAATTCATATTTGTTGAATTCTTTTTTAACCCTTTGCAGCACTAATTTTATTAATTAGTGAATAAAAGAATTTCTTTGCAGATTTCTATTCATAATTATTGGAATAAAACATACTTTTTTTTTAGGCTTTTTAGTTTTTTGAGGGAAGTTTGTGATGACTTCATATGGTATCATTGAGCAGGATATGTTTCCTTAACCCCACCTGACATCTTTCTCAAACTGTTTTTTTACTAATTTAGACATTTTAGAATAATTTATTAATAAAATTTTCAAATCATTTTGTTTCCTTCACCTTTATTAAAATTTTGAACGTCTTGCTGTTTGTAAAACAGTTATTTCAATGTATTGTAGTCAAATGCTGTTCTGTTTCCCCGAAGAAATGCTAGTCGAGCTACCCACTATGAATTTTGATAAGTCCTGCAGTCTTCTTTATAATATATATAAGCGTTATAGGTCGCCTACTCTTCCTTGTGTTTATAAAAGATTTAGGAGACAATCTGAATAGCTCCCTTACTGTGCGGGATGATGCTGTCGTTTATCGGTTAGTGAAGTCAACAAAGGTTTGAAGTAATACACTTGACCACTAAAAGAAATCTGCTGAACTTCAATTACACGATAAATCAGTCAAACCTTAACGTCGTAAATTCTACCAAATACCTAAGAGTTACAATTACGAACAACTTTGACTGGAGAGAACACACAGAAAATATTGTGAAGAAGGCGAACCAAAGTTTACGTTTCATTGGCAAAACGCTTCGAAGATGCACCAGCTCCACCAAAGAGACTGCCTACATCGCACTTGGGCGTCCTCTCCTGGAGTACTGTAGTCCAGTGTGGGACCCTCACCAGGTGGGACTGACGGAATATATTGAGAAGGTTCAGAGAAGGGCAGCTCGTTTTCTTTTATGATGTTAAGGGAAGGGGGGGGGGGGAGCATCACGGAAATGTTGCACGAATTGGGGTGGAAATCATTGAAAGATAGACGTTATTCATTGCGGCGTGATCTGTTTGCGCTGGCCGCGGTGGCCGAGGGGACTGAGGCGCTTCAGTCACGATCTGCACGGTCACTACGGTCGGGGGTTCGAATCCCCCCTGGGGCATAGATATTTGTGCCGTCCTTAGGATAAGCTAGTTGATAAGTAGTTTGTAAGTTTAGGGACTGATAACCCCGTAGTTAAGTCCCATAAGCTTAACAAACATTTGAACATTTGATCTGTTTGCGAAGTTTCAATCACCGACTTTTAGTTCCGAATGTGAAAATATTTTGCTAGCACCCACCTACTTAGGGAGACATGACCATCCCAATAAAATAAGAGAAATCAGATCGAAAACGGAACGATTTACGTGTTCTTTCTTCCCGCGCGCTATTAGAGAATGGAACGGTAGAGAAGAGTTATGAAAGTGGTTAATGAACCCTCTGCCAGGCACTTAAATGTGATTTGCTGAGTATCGATGTAGACGTAGATGCAGAAGAGTGCCAGACACACGAGCCAGCTGTCAGAAAACAAGCCGCAACATTTGCTGTTGAAAGCATAGCAGACGTGTATATTAGTTAGGACTTTGTAACATCACGAGCACATCCAAATTAAGTATTACTTTCATGTCTAATAAAAGTATACGTGAACAGATCAATTCTTTTAGATGCAGACCTTGTCCACATCCATGCTAGTTACAGGCCACCTCCCGAACCTACCACTCGCAGCAACGCATCCCGACTATATGTATAAAATGGATATATGTGTGTCTATATGATACCAATGGACTCCAAGACAGCTAGAGCAATTTTCATGAAATCTGCAGAAAATCTTAAGATTAGCCCAGTGGGTGATCCTGTGAAATTTGATGGGGATTGGATTAAGAATTTTTTTCTTGTATTTGTAAAAGTTTACGTCTGATACTTGGAAGTACATCAGCGCCCCTAGTGGAGAAAGAGCTAACCGTTTGTTCCGTGTCATTCATCTGTAACTGCAGCGCTGCGTCTTGGAGCATTAGCATTACTTCAGTAACTTCGTGTTCATGATGTCGCTATTGTTGACTCTTTCTGCGCTAATGGTGCTACTGTCGTTCCAAGTGCTAGATGTAAACTTTTATATATGGTCATATTCGCAGAATGTATGACAATAACTGTGAAATGTGTACCCAGCTGGAATAAGAACCCGAATCTCGTGCTTGCTACATCCCTACACCAATGGGGACACAGTGTTCACCACAAATGCACGGAATACTCAAGTACGCATCCTGACAAATACAATACTCTGAAGTTTTCCCTACCCACCATTATTCAATCTCTCAGTTTTTGCTATTCTTTTACACGTTAAATAGTGCCAACTATTTATTCCCATTCTATTCAAAAGAGATTACATGTTTGCCCCTGTTACTGTCAGTCAAAGTAGCCACCAGCGTTGTGGAAGGTGTAGTATACCGTTAGCAGAACCTGTTCTGTTGATTGTGCGAAGGTAGCGGTCACTTACTCGTTGAATCTCTCGAACCGTTCTGAAACGAATGCCACGAACTGGTTTCTTCAACTTCGGAATCAAATCAAAGTCACAATGACTTAAATCCAGAGAGAATGTTGCGAGGTACAGTACTTCCCAGTCGACCAAACAGAGCACCCATAGCTTGCGCTGCATTGTCGTGCGAAATGATGGGTGAGTGTTCTCGTTTCTTTCGCAACGCTGATTGCAGGTGATGATCCAAGAACGAATTGAATGCTGTGCACTGACGTCAGGATAATACCATCACAGTCGTACGTAGTGACACTATTACGTTAGACCGCTCGTTCACAAGTTTCCCCTATTGTGCACACGCCGGTGTCGTGTGTCGGGTGAGTCCATTTGCTCGGAGGTAAGGTACGTATGTCAACAACCTGAGCTATTAGTGACAATAGTAGATTCCATTGCATAGTGTCTCCCCAACAATTTGTCACCAATTAAATTCCAACCCACGTATATGTCGTGCCTGTGATTCAGGACATGTCTGAAAGAACTTACAATATATATATATATATATATATATATATATATATATATATATATATACTCCGTAATCCACCGTAAGTTGCGTAGCGGAGGGTACACTGTACCACTACTAGGTGTAATATATATATATATATATATATATATATACCCACCCGGTTAGCCGTGCAGTCTAAACCACCACTTTCCGAGACGGGGAGTCATACCGGCTCCAGTACCAATCCGCCCGGTGGATTAATGAAGGGGGTCGGAGTGCCGGCCAGCTTGGATATGGTTTTTAGGCGGTTTTCCACATCCCCCTTGGTGAATACCGGGCTGGTCCCCAAGTACCGCCTCAGGTACACAATTCCGAACCTCTTCATAACACTTTACTCTGTCACACTTACAACACTATACGCAGACATTTCGGGTTCACATTTCCTCCCAGGGCGCATGGGGTGGCTAGCAGGAAGGACATCTGGCCATCCCGTAATTATCAACAAACGTCAAATCCGAATTTAACAAAGCCGACCTTGCATGTTCGGGAACATGGCCAAAAGGCATATATATATATATATATATATATATATATATATATATATATATATATATATATATATGGTCCAGCTATCTTGCTCACCCAAAATATCTCTGGAACAACAACAGCTATTGTAAAACGACTTTCACCGATGTCAGTGTAAGGCTGGGGCTCATGTTTTTTAACAGTACCTGTTTTTTAATGGACACCCTATATTATTTCTTCAGAAATCTATAGCTTGACAAATCATATAAACAATGGCGTTGATTGCATCGCAATATGCCAATTATATCCAGAGATATTGCAGAGCGAAGTTGGCGCTTGAAATACGCAAAACGCGCGGCAAGGGCAAGTCCTGAGCAGCTTGGGGTTCTCGCCCTAGTCTCATGACGTGCGCTTGCCGCGTGGTTTGCATATTTCAAGCGTCAACTTCGTTTCGCAATATCTCTGGATGTAATTGGCATATTGCGATGCAATAAACGCCATTGTTTATATGATTTGTCATGGTATAGATTGCTGAAGAAATAATATAGGGTATCCATTTTTTTTAAAAACGTATGTTTCTGTTAGAAAACACAATGATTTCGTTTTAGAATGTTTCAAAATATGTACATTCATGAGCCCCAGCTTTACATTGACATCGGTGAAAGTCGTTTTACAATAGCTGTTGTTGTTCCAGAGACATTTTAGGTGAGCAAGACATCTGGGACAACCCAATGTTCTGATGTTTGTACAGCTTATGGGACTTAACTACGGGGTCATGAGTACCTAATCTTACAAACAACTTATGAACTAGCTAACACTAAGGACGGCACAAATATCGATGCCCGAGGGGTGATTCGAACCGCCGACCGTAGTGGCCGTGCAGACCGTGAGTGAAGCGCCTCAGTCCCCTCGGCCACCGCGGCCGGCATCTGGGACACCCTATTGCATATACGTCAGATTGTAATATTAGATGAAATACGGATTAAAGTCATTGAGAACTTAATAACTATGTAATTGATTGTGTTTAATCGTATTACATGGAACAAAGAAAGCCGGCCGCGGTGGCAGAGGGGACTGAGGCGCTCCAGTCGCGGTCTGTACGGCCACTACGGTCGGGGGTTCGAATCCCCCCTCGGGTATGGATATTTGTGCCGTCCTTAGTATTAGCTAGTTCATAAGTAGTTTGTAAGTTTAGGGACTGATGACCCCGTAGTTAAGTCCCATAAGCTATACAAACATTGGAACATTGGGGCAAAGAAAAAAATAAGATACACACACACATATCGCTTTTTATAGATATGAAATATAAATTCCAATCATGCGAAGCCGCTTCGATTCGTAGTTACATTTCCATTACACACTTTCAGGTGCTTAGAGTAGCCAGAGCTCAGTATCTGGTAACCTGAACAAGTCTGCCGCTTTCGTGTCGCTCGCTGTACCCCTACTAGCCGATGCTACACATCCTTCCTTCCCTACCGCCGAGTCTCGCCGCTACTATGAAGCCGGAATACAGCCCATTCGGCACACAATACCCCTCCTGAAACGCTCCACCGTTATCGGAATTGCAGCCGCTTACGTTTCACTCCGCATTCATTCACCGAGGGAAAAAAAAGCCACACATAGCGTGACGCAGGAAGCCTGGTCCCACCGCGGTACCTTTCGCTAGCGAGGCCTGGAAACGGCTCGCCGCCACAGAGACGCCGGAAATGAAACGCCTGGCCGCGGCCGCCACTTACCGCCTCCGGAGTACCTTTCGATCGGCGGTCGACCGCGCCGCACTTAAATACAGGTCTACCAACCGCCACCGAGGAGCGCTGTCGACGCGCTCTTCTGCAGCAGCTCCTCTGGTTTGTGATCGTCGCTGCCGAGGGACGTCGGAGGAGTTGTGGGCGAGGGTGGGGATGGCGAGGGGGTGAAGATTCGCGAGTAGGGGGCGGGGTGTGAGGGCAGGTGCGGGGCGGAGCTGCAACCAGAGACGGCCGCGCCTCTGGGAACGGCTGCTCGCGAGGATTACCCCGTTATCCGAGGAGATATCTCGCGGCGATGACGTAATAAAAAATATCCCGGCGGCTGTAATGCACTTTATACGGCGGGCAGGCACTCAGCCAGCCACCCGAGCCGACAGCCCGCCGAGACCCGCGGCGGATAAGCGGCCCTCCCCGTGGAGAGTAGTTCGTGTAACTGACGCAGTAGACATTCACCGAAATGATACCCATTTGATTTGTTTATTTAGAGCGTGGGAGCATAAAACATAAGAATGTCAAACATGTTATACACTGAGGAGCCGAAGATACGAGGGGCGTTTCAAAAGTCCGTGCAAAGTCCGAGAGATGGCACCACTGTCGCGTATCGAGGTCATGTTTAGTTAGTATCATCTTTGGATGGAATACACAACAAGGTTCAGCCATATTGGTCTGTTTCTTTGGGTTTGGTGCTCGTTGAATCAGGGAAGTCGAGTGATTATCAAAGAATGGACGAAAAAAGAATTTCGTGTGGCGATTAAACATTATGAAAAGCAAAACGCCTCAGGAGACTAAAGAGACTGCGTTTTATTGGCAGAACCCTTAAAACATGCAACAGAACTACAAATCAAACTGCATACACTACGCTTGCCCGTCCTTTTTTGGAGTATTGCTGCCCAGTGTGGGATACTTATCAGGTGGGTTTGACGGAGGACGTCGAAAGAGTCCAAAGAAGGGCAACTCGTTTCGTATTGTCGCGATACAGAGGAGACAGCCTTACGGAAATGATACAGGATCTGGGATGGGAATCATTACAACAACGGCGCTTATCGCTGCGACGTGGGCTACTTACGAAACTATAATCGCCGACATTCTCCTCCGAATACGAAAATATATTGTTGACTCCCTCTTACATAGGTAGAAATGATCATCAGAATAAAATACGAGAAATCAGAGCTCGAACGGAGAGATTCAGGTGTTCTTTCTTCCCGCGCGCTATTCGAGAATAGAATGGAAGATAAATAGTATAATGGTGGTTCGATGAACTTTCTGCCAGGCACTTAAATGTGATTTGCACAGTATCCCCTGTTGATGTAGATGTAGAAGCTTGTTGAAACATTACGGTGACACTACGCTTTTGATTAGAACAGTTATAAGTGGTTTCAAAATTTTCGGAGTGGTCATATGGGCACAAGTGACGCTGAACGTTCTGAACGCGCTGTGGAGGTTACGACTCGAGAAACTATTGATAAAATCCATGATATTGTGACGGATAAGGCAAGAGTTAAGGTGCCTGAGATTGTTAATGCTGTGGGCATCTCTAATGAACGGGTACACAATATTTTGCATAAAATTTACACATGAGAAAGTTATCCGCATGATGCGTACCGAGAATGCTCAATCTTGACCAAAAACGGAATCGTGTGAACTATTGCAAGGAAAGGTATTAAACGTAAGGAGAGGCATTGAATTAAAATTTATGCTGTGGCCGGGATTCGAACCTGGGACCTCCTACTTACTAGGTAGGCGCTTTAGACAACGCTTTTTTTTAATTTTTTTGTTATTTTTTATTTTTATTTTTATTTTTTATTTTTTTTATTTTTTTTTAATGGCAGATCTGTGATGCGCGGTCGTTTGTTCAGTTTGTTCGTGGTTGTTCGTTGAACTGTTGGTTCACCTGTTTTATTACAGAGGGCGTTTAGCCTCCTGACCGGGCGCTCTTAGCCACGGCGCCCGGCAAGACCACTCAGCTAACACAGCGCTGCAGCCAAAGCGACTACACGGACTGTCTTAAAGTATGTCTCTCTCCACACAATATACTTTAATTCTGCCTAATGTTCCCTGTGAAGTTCGTATCAAATTTAAAGGAAGGTTTGTAGCTGTTCAGGAATAATCCGCACGACTTAAAACGTCGTTTCTTCACTTTGGATGAAATATGGATAAATTACTATTCTCCCGAGACCAAAAACGAAGAAACAATCTAAACAATGGGTTACCTTCGGCCGAAAAGAATATGGCGACGGTCTTTTGGAATTCGCTAGGGATAATCCTCGTCGACTATTTGGAACAGGGTAAAACTATTTCAGGTGCATATTATTCAACCTTATTGAGCCGTCTGAAAACCGAGCTGCAAGAAAAACGCCGGCGATAAGACCACAAAAAAGTCCTTTTCCATCACGACAATGTACCAGCACACTCCTCAGCAGTTTGGTCACAAAAGTATTGGAAATAGGATTCCAACTCGTTTGACATCCTCCCTTGTCTCCTGACTTGGCTCCCTCTAAGTAATAATTCTTCCTCAACTTGAAGAAACGGCTCGCAGGTCGTTGATTTCATTCAGACGATGAGTTGATTGCAGAAAAGAACAGCTATTTTGCAGGCTTGGACAATTCTTATTATTCGGAAGGGATCAGCAAATTAGAACAGTGTTGGACGAAGTGTATAAGTCTAAAAGGATCCTATGTCGAAAAATAAATATGGTTTTCACCAAACACGTTAGTAGTTTTTATTTTCGCACTGACTTTTCAAACGCCTCTACTACTGGTATAGGCAGGCGTATGCTAAACCAGAGTATGTAAACACTCAGAGGACGGAGCTGCGGTAGGAAACGTCTATATAGCACAACAGCTGTATGGCACAGCAGTGCTAAAATGGCAGTTTATCACGATTTAAATGAGCTTCAACGTGGAGTTACAGTCGGCGCACAGTTTACTTTTTCGAGCCCGGAATCTCCGTCAAGTTATAGGCCCAATATCAGGCCACGTCAACCGTCGCATCGCTGACCAAATCATAGATCATCGAGGGTACAGAAATGTGGTCAGCTACAACATTGAAGCAAATGTGACATTTTCTGTGGTTCTCCACATTCGCACAGAAGATCCCCAGCGTCCGCTAGCCCCCACTTAGCTTTAATGGTTTTCACAGGTGCAACTCCCGTTCCAGTCCAGTTCGTTTCCGGTAGAGCGTTCTTGTTGCAGTGGGTAGTTTTTCGGTTCGACAGGCGTCGAGAGGCCCACTGGATACTGACCGGCCGCCGTGCCATCCTCTGCCCCAAGGCGTCAACGGACGCGGTATGGAGGGAGACGTGATCAGCGCCCTACACTCCCGGCCGTTATGTCAGTCTTCGTGACCGGAGCCGTTACTTCTCAATCAAGTAGCTCCTTGAATGAAACTTTCACTCTGCAGCGGAGTGCGCGCTGATATGAAACTTCCCGGCAGATTAAAATATCAGCGCACACTCCGCTGCAGAGTGAAAGTTTCATTCTGGAAACATCCCTTAGTCTGTGACTAAGCCATGTCTCCACCATATCTTTTCTTACAGGAGTGCTAGTCTTGCATGGGTCGCAGGAGAGCTTCTGTGAAGTTTGTTAAGTAGGATGCAAGGTACTGGCGGAAGTAAAGTTGCGAGGCGGGATCGTGAGTCGCGTCGGGATAGCTCAGTCGGTAGAGCGATTGCCCGCGATAGGCAAAGGTCCCAGGTTCGAGTCACGGTTCCGGCACACTTTTAATCTGCCAGGAAGTTTCAAGTAGCTCCTTGTTAGCCTCACAAGGGCTGAGTACATCCCGCATGCCTACAGCGCTCGGCAGACCCGGACGGTTATCCATGGAAGTGCTAGCCAAGCTCAACAGTGCTTAACTTCGATGATCTCAAAGGAACGGGAGTATCCACTGCGGTACGGCCGTTGGCAAACAGTTTGGAGGAAACGACTAAATGAAACGTTTCCAGGCGGTCATCCATCCAAGTACTGGCAAGGCCCTACGTTGCTTAACTTCGGTGATTGGACGAGAAACGATGTGTCCAACGTAGTATGGCCGTTGGCGCCGGGTAGTTTTTAGGTGGTCCAGTTGATACATTCCTCAATAAGCTTTTCCTTGATCTGAGTCTTCCTGGCGGAACTTGGGCGCTGTAGACAACGTAGCGATCGTCGAAAGTTTGCTTGAATCGCTGCGTGTACTCTGCAGCTGTTCTGCGGTCTTTTGGTGAGGCAAAGCCAAATGCCTTATATAGGTCAATGGGGATCGGTTTCATACCCCTAGTGTTTATCCTACAGGTTTCGTTCAGGGCAATATCGACGGCATGCGCAGATATATTCCATACCGGGCAGGCATACTCTCCTGTTAAAATCATACAGCCAGTGCTGTGGTGCGCAGTATGTCGGGGTTCGCGCCCAGCCGCTCCCCGCTAGCTCTCTAAGCAGACCGTTCCTTGAGCCTACTTCCTGCCTGGTTTTGAGGCAGTGATGTTGATACGTTAGTGACCTGCGCAATGTTACACCAAGGTATTTCGGGATGTTTGTATGCTTTAAGGTGCTTCCTTCCCAACTGATTTGTAGGATACTGTGTGTATTTCTTGCATTTAAGTGGAAAGCACATTCTTGCGTCTTTAAAAGAGTTTGGCTTTAGGCAGTTCTCTCTACAAAATTTTGACATGATCTTCAGTTATTTCTCCAGTTTTTCCCCAAAATCCTGGAAGCTTCGGGACTGCACAGTAATGGCCAGGCCATCGGCGTGTGGGAAGTGTCTGGAACCTTCAGTTATTGGTTGATCGCCAGTGTGTATATTATACACAAATCGTGCCAGCACCCTTCCCTGCTCAAGGCTATTCTTTTTATCTCTCCATCAGCTCATTTTTCCATACAGTGACACACAAAACCTTCTATTCTAGAGCATGGATTTTACCACTCTTACTATGTGATAACCGCCCAATATTTTGCAGAATAGATTGCTTAATTAATAGTATTGCCGCGGCGGAGTGGCCGAGCGCATTGAGACGCTATGATCCGATGCGCGAAGCCGTTCCCCGTCGGGGGTTCGAATCCTCCCTTGGGCATTGAAGTTTGTGTTGTATATAGTACAAGATAGTTCATAAGTAGTTAGTAAGTTTAGAGACTGATGACCCCGCAGTCCCATAAGCTTAACAAACATTTCAACATTTAATAGTACACTCTTGGCCATTAAAATTGCTACACCACGAAGATGACGTGCTACAGACGCGAAGTTTAACCGACAGGAAGAAGATGCTGTGATATGCAAATGATTAGCTTTGCAGAGCTTCACACAAGGTTGGCGCAGGTGGCGACACCTACAACGTGCTGACATAAGGAAAGTTTCCAATCGATTTCTCATACACAAACAGCAGTTGACCGGCGTTGCCTGGTGAAACGTTGTGATGCCTCGCGTAAGGAGGAGAAATGCCTACCACCACGTTTCCGACTTTGAGAGAGGTCGGATTGCAGCCTATCGCGATTGCGGCTAATCGTATCGCGACACTGCTGCTTGCGTTGGTTGCGATCCAATGACTGTTAGCAGAATATGGAATCGGTGGCTTAAGGAGGTCAATACGGAACGCTGTGCTGGATCCCAACGGCCTCGTATCACTAGTCGAGATGACACGTATCTTATCCGCAAGGCTGTAACGGATCGTGCAGCCACGTCTCGATCCCTGTGTCAATAGATGGGGCCGTTTGCGAGACAACAACCATCTGCACGAACAGTTCGACGACGCTTGCAGCTGCATGGGCTATTAGCTCGAAGACCATGGCTGCGGTTATCCTTGACGCTGCATCACAGACAGGATCGCCTGCGATGGTGTACGCAACGGCGAACCTGGGTGCATGAATGGCAAAACGTCATGCTTTCGGATGAATCTAGGTTCTATTTACAGCATCATGATGGTCGCATTCATTTTTGGCGACATCGCGGTGAACGTACATTGGAAGCGTGTATTCGCCTTCGCCATACTGGCGTATCAATCGGCGGGATGGTATGGACGCCACTTTGAACACCGGCCGTTACATTTTAAATGTGTTACGAACCGTGGCTCTACCCTCCATTACATTCCTGCGAAACCCTACATTTCAGAAAGATAATGCGCGACTGCATGTTGCAGGTCCTGTACGGGCCTTTCTGTATATGGGGAATGTCAGACTGCTTCCCTGGCCAGCACATTCTCCAGATCTCTCACAAATTGAAAACGTCTGGTCAATGGTGGCCGAGCAACTGGTTCGTGACAATATGCCAGTCACTACTCTAGATGAACTGTGGTATCGTGTTGAAGCTGCGTAGGCATCTGTACCTGTACACGCCATCCAAGCTCTGTTTGACTCAATGCACAGGCGTATCAAGGTCGTTATTACGCCCAGAGGTGATCGTTCTGGGTTCTGATTTCCCAGGATCTATGTACCCAAATTGCGCGAAAATGTAATCACATGTCAGTTCTAGTATAATATATTTGTCCAATGAATACCAGTTTATAATCTGTATTTATTCTTGGTGTAACAATTTTAATGGCGTATTACATGTTGCTGTTAGGTAAGCTAGAGCTAGCTAGCTATAGCTAGCCCCGTTACGTTTTTTTTTTTTCCTATCAAAGCCTTGTTCGATAAAATTCAGGTAGATTGAGAACCTGGCTGGTGCAAGATTTACCTGGCGCACAATATATGGGACACAGCATCTGCAAGAGAGCGATCAGGTTGGCATCTCTCCTGTTCGGCGGTTTCACGAGTACATATCGAGAATCGGATGAAATACCAAAGCTCCGACATCGATGCAGTGAACTGAACAGGTCGAGGAGGAGTTCGACAGAGAGACAAGGAGGTGATTGGCAGAGAAAAGATATGGTGGAGATAGGCAGAGAGATGGGTGGGAGGAGATGAATGAGAGGGGAGATGATGAGATGAACGGAGAAAGAGGGGTGATTACTAGATGGACAGGGAAGGAAGGAAAGAGAAGAGAGATAAGGGAAGAAGAGATGGACTGACTCATGACTGAAAAAATACGTTCACGGGCGACGCCGGGTTTTTCAGCCAGTCTGCAATAAAAATTAGGGTTCCTGTTTAAGATTTCTAAGTCAACCAGCCTCCACCCCTGGTAGTGTTAATAGACGTCCCTCTTAGAGGTGAACAACTTTCATTGCAACTTTTATTAATCCGATTTGCATTTTTCCAGATATTCCGAAAAACAGTTTCAAGTGACTTATCCTGTATATAAGGTGTGTAATTAGGCGTGAAGTCTCGGTGATCGCTGTATACCAAAGGCGCAGTGGCTAGCCCAAGTGCGTAGTAAACTGGAAACCCGGGTTCTCATCGCGCCTGTGCGCTTGTCAGTGGCTCCGCGTCCGATGTCTTCATTGGTTCAGTGAATCCCCAGAAGAAAGCTCGTCGTGAACAAATAAAAGTAAATAAATAAAATAAAAAGTGTTTTTCAACTATAATTCTTCGTTTCATTCTTCTATCAGATCATTTTATATGGACATTCAAAATATTTCTATCGCATGAGAAACTTTTTACCTCGCTGAGACAGCACGTTTACGAGTCCGTAGCGTGGACAACTAATATAGTCGGCAGTGGCCGCAGCATCGCAGTGCGCATGCGCGGCTGAGGTTCAAATTCTCTTCTGAACCACCTGGAGGCAGCATATGGGTGCTCTCAAGGAAGGGAGGGGCAGGTAGAGACACCAGCTCCTGGCTACTCGAGCTCTGAAGGTTAAGCACGAATAATCCCGAAGCAAAGACAATGGAGATACTGCGGACCTCGCCTTTTTCATGGGCAAATCCTCCACGAAGGCAACATCCGCCCTTCATATTTGTTTTTGGCGCAGTGAAGATTTATCAAAAACACACAATATTAGGTAAAACATCTTATAAGTATCAAATAAAGACGCATCAACTGCAAAAGCTTTCAGAAGATCCGATCATGAATAATAATAATAAGCACTATACTCTCTCTAGCAAGAGTAGTCGAGTGGTTAGCTGCATTGCGCTGAAGTGTCAGACGTCGAGTCTGACTCCAAGTAATATTTTTAAACCCAACCATCTTTTTAATAGATACGGGAACAACAATGACTTTCGGATTGATATTTGCTACATATCTGTGGACGTTTTCACGAATGTGTCGCGATTTTGAGGGTCAATAACATTTATTCACTTCATTGTAACAAATATTTAACTGTTTGAAAAGAGGAGGGGGAGTAGACTTTGCGCATGCATAGGTTAGGAGCGGGAGCCACTATCAAGTTTCGGCTCCTGTTCGGAAATATCATAGATCCGGCATTAAAAGAAGTGAACTCCCAGCCATTTAAAGCACCTGTCGCCACTGTCACATTTTTTTTTTCAACTTTCCCCGTTGATTTCGCCAATCAAGCTGACTAAACGTCATAAAATAGTATCAAATAACTTTTGGCGTAAGAACCAGAGGAAAACGGCAAATGGCAAATCTTGAACAAATGGCCACGAAAACCTTGACAATTTAGAGATCTTTTTACTACCAATGGTTCCGAAAGGTGAACAGCTTTCCAGTTTATATAGATATTTTAGATATGCAGATATAACCTTGGGTCGGATCCTGCTCAAAATCAGATTAAATTATTAATTAACTCCTTCTTCACCGTGTGGCAAACAATGACAGCACGAAGGCGATCACGCATTCACAAGACGGCACTCCCATTTCCCAGACGTCGGCTCTCGCTGACGGGTCACGGAATAAGAGGCGGTGCGATCATTTTGGAGCCGTTCCCCGGTACGGACCTTTTAATAGAGTTAATTAACCGGACCTTCGCGCCGGCCGCACACAAAACAAACGGAAGGACGGGACGCGCGAATGCGCGGCGGGGCCTCTGCGGGTCGGCTTTCACGGAGACCTCGCCGCGGTCACCGGCGACGAGCCGAGCGTGACACGGCGGACTCTTGAGGGGTGTCCGGAACACGTCTCTCGCACTGCAGGCGAAGACGGCGTCCGTCCATGGAGAGTACGCCGGGTGCTCTTCCACAGAGGGGGACTCAAAACAGGCTTCTACACCTACCTGTGTACTCGGTGCAAATCATATCTAAATGCCTGACATAGAGTTGTACAGCTACATCTACTTGGGATACTCTGCAAATCACATTTAAGTGCCTAGCAGAGGGTTCATCGAACCACCGTTATTCTATTTATCTCCCAGTCCATTCTCGAATAGCGTGCGGAAAGAAAGAACACCTGAATCTCTCCGTTCGAGCTCTGATTTCTCGTATTTTATTCGGATAATCATTTCTACCTATGTAAGTGGGAGTCAACAATATATTTTCGCAATCGGAAGAGAATGATGGCGATTGGAGTTTCGTAAGTATCCCATGCCGCAGCGATAAGCGCCGTTGTTGTAATTATTCCCACCCCAGATGCTGTATAATTTCCGTAACACTGTCTCCCCTGTATCGTGTCAATACGAAACGAGCTGCCCTTCTTTGGACTCTTTCGATGTCCACCGTCAAACCCACCTCATAAGGATTCCACACTGGGCAGCAATACTCCAAAAATGGACGGGCAAGCGTAGTGTATGCAGTTTCATTTGTAGTTCTGTTGCATCTTTTAAGGGTTCTGCAAATAAAACGCAGTCTCTGGTTCGCCTTTTCCACGACTTTATCTACGTGTTTTTTTCCAGTTTACGACTGAAGTAATAGTAATTCCTAGGTATTTGGTGGAGTTTACGGTCTTCACTTTTGATTGACTTATCCTGTAAACAAAGTTTAACGGATTTCTTTTCGTACTCATGTGGACGTCTTGACACTTTTCATTATTTAGAGTCAATTGACAATTTTCACACCACAGTGATATCTTATTCAGATCGTTCTGCAGTTGGTTTTTATCTTCAGATGATTTTACTAGACGGTAAATGACGGCGTCATCTGCAAACAACCTAAGAGAGCTACTTAGATTTTCCCCTAAATCCTTTATGTAAATAAGGAAAAGCAGAAGACCAATAACACTACCCTGTGGAACTCCCGATATCACCTCTGTTTTAGTCGATGCCTTACGATCGATTACTACGACCTGTGTTCTCTCTGACAGGAGATCCCCTATGCAGTCGCGAATTTCGGGCGATATACCATAACCACGCAATTTGATTAAAAGCCGTTTATGAGGTACGGTGTCAAAAGCCTTCTGGATATCAAGAAATACGGAATCGATTCGCTAACCCTGGCGCTTCAGTCACGGTCTGCAGGGCCACTACGTTCGGGGGCTCGAATCCCCCCTCGGGCATGGATATTTGTGCCGTCCTAGTTCGTAAGTAGTTTATAAGTAGTTTGTAAGTTTAGGGACTGATGACCTCGTAGTTAAGTCCCATAAGCTTAACAAACATTTGAACATTTGATCCCCATTTGAGTTCTCGGATCATTTCCGTGACATTTGCGCATTGCTCGAACCTACCCGTAACGAACCTAGCGGCTCGTTTCTGAACTGCATCTATGTCTACCTTTAATCTTATCTGCTGCGGGTCCCAAACATTTGAGCAATACTCAAGACGTGGTCGTACAAGCGTTTTATAAGCGGTCTCCTTTACAGAGGAAGTACATCTTCCCAAAATTCTCCCAATAAACCAAAATCGGCTGTCCGCCTTACTCACAACTGTATTTACATGTTCGTTCCATTTCATATCGCTCTGAAATGTTACGCCTAGATATTTGAACGACGAGAATGTATCAAGAAGCTCAGTACTAACGTCGTATTCGAACATTACGGAATTGTTTTTCCCACTCATGTGAATCACTTTGCCGCGGTGGAGTAGCCGAGCGGTCTAAAGATGCCGGGCGCCGTGGTTCAGCGCGCCCGGTCAGAGAGCTCAACGCCCTCTGTAATAAAAAAGCTGAGCCAAGAACACACCGAACAAGAACGAACAAAAACAATCAGCGTCCGCAACGAAGAGAACTAACCATAGGAAAAAAAGTATTTTTTTGGTCCGATAGATTTACAAACATTTGAATCACTTTACATTTTTCTACATTTAGAGCTAGGTGCTATTCTTCTCACCAACTAGAAATTTTGTCTCATCACGTATGCTACAAAATTTCTAGTTGGTGAGAAGAATGGCACCTAGCTCTAAATGAAGAAATATAAAGTGATTCAAATGTTTGTAGTTGCTCCACTCCCATGAACCACAGACATTGCCGAGGTGGGGTGGCTTGCGTGCCTCAACGATACAGGTAGCCGTACCGTAGGTGCAACCACAGCCGAGGGGTATCTGTGGAGATGCCAGACAAGCGTGTGGTTCCTGAAGAGGGGCAGAACCCTTTTCAGTAGTTACAGGGGCAACAGTCTGGATGATTGACTGAGCTGGCCTTGTAAAATCAGCTAATTTGGCTTTGCCACACAGTTACTGCGAACGGCTGAAAGCAAGGGGAAACTACAGCCGTTACTTTTGCCGAGGACATGCAGCTCTACTGTGTGAACATATGATGATGGCATTCTCTTGGGTAAAATATTCCGGAGGTAAAATAGTCCCCCATTCGGATCTCCGGCCGGGGACTACTCAGGAGGATGTTGTCATCAGGAAAGACAATACTGGCATTCTACGGATCGGAGCGTGGAATGTTAGATCCCTTAATCGGGTAGGGAAGTTAGAAAATTTAAAAAGAGAAATCGATAGGTTGAAGTTAGATATAGTGGGGATTAGTGAAGTTCGGTGGAAAGAGGAACAGGATTTCTTGTCAGGTGAGTACAGTATTATAAATACAAAATCAGTTGGGGGTATTACAGAAGTAGGTCTGATAATAAATAAGAAGATAGGAATGCGGGTAAACTACTATGAGCAACACAGTCATCGCATTATCGTAGTCAAGATAGATACGAAGCCAACACCGATCACAGTGGTGCAGGTTTATATGCCAACTAGCTCTGCTGATGATGAGGAGATCGAAGAAATATATGAGGAGCTAAAGGAAATTATTCAGACAATTAAGGGAGAGGAAAACTTAATTGTTATGGGAGACTGGAATTCGGTTGTAGGACAAGGAAGGGAGGGGAAGATAGTAGGTGAATATGGTCTGGGCAAAAGGAATGAAAGAGGAAGCCGCCTGGTAGAATTTTGCGTTGAACATAATTTAGTCATAACAAACACCTGGTTTAACAATCATGAATGAAGGTTGTATACGTGGAAGAGACCAGGAGACACTGGGAGATAATGGTAAAACATAGCTTTCGGAATCAGGTTTTAACCTGTAAGACATACTCAGGGGCAGATATAAACTCTGACCATAACTTATTGGTCATGAATTGTAGGCTGAAACTGAAAAAAACTGCAGAAAGGTAGAAAAATAAGGAGATGAGACCTGGATAACTGAGGGAACCTGAAGTTCTTGAGAATTTCCGAGGGTGATTTAGGCAACAATTGTCAGAAACGGGGGGAAATGAAACAGTAGAGGAGGAATGGGTAGCATTGAGAGATGCAATAGTGAAGGCAGAAGAGGACAAAATAGGTAGGAAGGCAACACCTACAAAAAATCCTTGGATATCACAGGACATACTGGATTTGATCGATGAAAGGAGAAAATATAAAAATGCAGTAAATGAAACGGGCAGAATGGAGTACAGAAGACTAAGAAAAGAGATTGACAGGAAGTGCAAAATGGCTAAGCAGGAGTGTCTAGAATGCAAATGCAAGGATGTAGAAGAATGTATAAATAGGGGAAAAATAGATACAGCTCACAGGAAAATAAAACAGATATTTGGAGATAAGAAAAACAGCTCTACGAATATCAAGATCACAGATGGAAAACCAGTCCTCAGCAAAGAAGGGAAAGCTGAAAGGTGGAAAGAGTATATAGAGAAGCTCTACGAAGGAAATGAACTTAGAGACAATGTTGTAGGAAGGGAGGAAGAAGTAGATGAGGATGAAATAGGAGATACTATTCTGAGAGATGAATTTGACAGAGCACTGAAAGACCTAAGTCGAAACAAGACCCCTGGAGTAGATGGCATTCCCTCAGAACTATTGAAGTCTCTGGGAGAACCAGCCATGACAAAATTGTTTCACCTGGTGTGTAAGATGTATGAGACAGGCGAAGTACCCTCAGACTTTAAGAAAAATGTAATAATTCCCATTCCAAAGAAAGCTGAAGATTACCGAAGAATGCTGAAGATTAGGTGGGTGGATCGCATAACTAATGAGGAGGTACTGAACAGAATTGGGGAGGAAAGGAATTTCTGGCATATCTTGACTAAAAGAAGGGATCGATTGGTAGGACACATTTTTAGACATCAAGGAATCGTGAATATAGCAATGGAGGGAAGTGTGTGGGGTAAAAAGCGCAGAGGAAGACCAAGAGATGGATACAGTAAGCAGATTCAGACAGATGTAGGTTGCCGTTCTTATGTGGAGTTAAAGAGGCTTGCCCAGGTTAGGGTATTGTGGAGAGCTGCATCAAACCAGTCTCCGGACTGAAGACCACAACAACAACATCATGTATGCTATTATAGTCAATTAATGAAGACACTCTCCCAAACAACATAGCATCATTAGCAAACAGCCGCAAATTACAAGTTACTCTGTCCATCAGATCATTTATATAGATAGAAAATAATAGCGGTCCTATCACACTCCCCTGGGGCACGGCTGACGAGACACTTGTCTCTGATACACACCCGCTATCAATAAAAACGTACTACGTTCTATTACTTAGGAAGTGTTTCAGCCAGTCACAAATCTGTGAACCTATTCCATATGCTCGTATCTTAGTTAGCAGTCTGGAGTGTGGCACCGCGTAAAATGCGTTTTTAAATGTCTGTTGTCCTCGGAAGATGTCATGTGAAAAAAGGGCAAGCTAAGTTTCACACGAACGATGTTTCCTAAACCCGTGCTGATTCATAGAAAGAAGCGTTTCCGTCTTCAAGCAATTTACTAGATTCGAACTGATAATATGCTCCAAAATTCTACAGGAAACTGATACCAACGATATTGGCCTGTAATTACGTGGGTCAGGTCTTTTACGTTTCTTATAAACGGGAATCACCTGAGCTTTTTTCCAGGAGCTTTGCGCTGAATTAATGGTTCACGATAATTGCAAGCTAAGGAAAGGGTCAATGCTGCAGAATACTCTTCGTAAAGCGGAACTGGTGTTCCATCCGGATCAGGAGACTGGGAGGAGATATGTAGGTTCTAAGGTACTTTCATCAGCAGAATGAACTAAAATGGTTCGAGGTCTTTCTGTCGATTCTATTGAGTGGAGTCAACACCATTACGGCAACCGAGGCAGTGGTAAGAAAATAATGTTGCTGCAGAGGGGGTTGCTGTTGACTCGTGTTTACCAAACGAATTACACAAGCAGTTGGATTCAGATAGTGTAGTGAGCAGGTAGTGCAATGCAACAACAAAGTGACTTACCCGAAGCTAGGACTTGTAGAGCCATAGGATGCATGGAAGCGGGACAGACACAGAGGGAGGTGGCTGCAGCAGTTGGAGTGTAGGATTTGGAGGCAGTTTCAGGCAACAGGAAATGTTAATACAAGGAAAAACCAAAGTCGTACACGGGTAACATCAGCAAGAGATGACCGTTATCTCCGGTTAACAGCCCCTCGAGACATTGAAACATGTCTGTACAAATTCAATAATATTGTTTCGCCTGTCTTGTATCGATATTTCTATGTAAAATGTTATACGAACTTCTACGAGTAAGTATGTCTATGGTTTACTCTGTTGTGTAACATCTTTGTCAAAGACTATGAATGTGAGTAGTAGCTGAACAGAGACAGAGTCAGTAGCTCTGGTATCGATCGGACGTGCTTTGGTTAGCTGCTGAGGCAGCAAGTTTTGTCCGAGCTGATGGAATAATTTTTAAATCTGATTTTCATAGACACAGTTCTGCCCTTATAAGATTTTGTATCATTCATATCTGTATCAGACCGAGAAGATTTATGTTGTTCTCCAGTCATAAGGTAATGTAATCATTATTGTTAATAATAATTAAGAAAGTTAAACTTCTTTACCTGTTTCACTTTTGTAGTTAGAAAGCTAACCTTCTTCCTTTCATTGAAAGTTGTTGACTATTAAAGTCCAAGCATAGTATTGACTAAGTTGTGTTCGCTTAACAGATTCTGGATTGGTGTGACATTTAATAATAATAGTGATTGCTGTGCAATACTATACGGGTGAACAAGATACTAAGTTTCTGCAATCAGTCAGTTAGCGAAAAAAATTCTTGCATTTGCATTACTAGATAATGGTTTGTGTTTTTTCCAGATTTCTTTCGCACTCAAATTTATATTGTAGTCAGTGAGCCCAATGCAGACTATGTATTGTTCTTGCTATGTTCAAAATATCCGTTGCGCTTTCAATCATTTTAAACCCACTGTTTCCTAATTAACTGTGCAGGTATAAATATTAGGGCCATAACTAAACAGAATTATAGTGTCAATAAATAATAAATGTGTTCAACTAATTTGTAATAAGCTTGATTGGAATGTTAGTTATCGTGAGTGTTAACTACCAGATGATGATAATTATTAGTGCTGCATTTAACATCAGATGAGTTTCGAATGAGTAGGTTTAAAGCAGATCCCCTTTAGCTGGCTCTCAATTACCAAATCCCTGTAGCGACCCTGTTTTCCTATCAATAGAACAGCCTTACCTATATTCCAACAACCGACATACTAGTTTTAACATGAATCTGAATGCAACTCAGCTGCAAAGCACCCTGCAGGCAGCAACAGGACGCCCAAAATCAACACAAACAGTCCGAAATCGCCTTCAGGCACGGAGGCCTATGGTGTATGTCCGAATGAAACAACGACATCGTTTAAACCGCAGAAGCTGGGCTGAGGAACGTCAGGTTTGGAGTCGTAATGAATGGTGCCGGGTTGTATTCGCAGATGAGTCAAGATTTTTTGTTCAGTCGGACAATCGTCGTTCCCACATCTGAACGTGAAATTCGAAACATTTGCTACTTATGTGCAGGGAACATCTCATGGTGGTGGACGACTGGTGTGGGCAGGCGTCAGTATTGGTGGACGTACGGACTTCTATGTCCTAATGTCCTACAAATTGGCGCTCTGAGTACTCAAAGGTATAGAGACGAGGTCCTTTGACGTTTTGCTGAAACCTACGCTGGTGTCGTAAGAGATGGGTTTCATTGTTGGACGATAATGTTCGTCTCCACAGAGCTGCACTGGTGGACAACATACTTGAAGCTGAGGGAACTGAACGAATGGAGTGGTCAGCTTGTTCACCGGACTTAAAGCCGATTGAGCATGTCTAGGATGCACTTGGCAGACGCATTGCAGCCAGACCAGCACATACCACAACGGTTACAGAGCCGGATGATTTACTCATGGAAAATTGACCACATTTGCTTCAAGAGCTGATTGGTAACCCCATAGTATCATGCCACGCAGGTGTGCAGCTAAACTGACCGTCCGAGGTAGTGACACACCATATTAGAGTGAGGGTTTTTTTTTTTTTTTTTTTACTATTATGGTAGCCCCCTGGTGCCTCACTCTAAGGACTCGGCATGTTCACCTCAAGTAAAGGGTTGAGACAGCAAAATATCGTAGTGCATCACACACAAATTATAACTGTAACCAATATCTGAATAAAATACCTTACCATAATACGTATATTGTGTATGATATCTCACCTGATACCCTAATTGTTTTGAGCAGCGTACATCTACGTAAGTACTCTGCAAATCTGGAAGTGCCTGGCAGAGATTCATCATTATGGAATAATGCGCGAAAAGAAAGAATGCCTAAATCTCTCCGTTCGATCTCTGATTTCTCTTAGTTTAGTATCGCGGTCATTTGTCTCTCAGTTGGTGCAACTGAACAATATACTCCCTTTGTCACAAAGTTTCCAGGGCAGATTGAAAGCTGCGTATTAGGTATTAGATTGAGCGCTGATTGTCTGTGAGCGCGATGGCACAGTTTGATTGGCTTTGGTTTGCTTGTGCAGTCTCTGTGGCAGAGGTACTGCGCGCCTGTGACTGGCTTCTCTTCCGTTCCGGGGTCAGTTCATCATAGAAGTAGAATATGAACAGCAAGCAGTGTTTAGGTGTGTTATAACGCTATGAGAGCGAAACTGTAAGTCTTTTTAGTAGTGAAATCTGAAAATGTTCAAATGTATCTAAATCTATGGGACTTAACTACGCTGGTCATCAGTCGCAAGGCTTAAAAAATACATAAACTAACTTATGCTAAGGACAACAAACACACCAATGCCCGAGGGAGGACTCGAACCTGCGACTGCGAGCAGTCACGCGCTCCGCAGCAAGGCGTCTTGGAACGCTCGGTCAATGCACCGTGGCAATCAAATCTGCTCAGAATGTTCAAATGTTTGTAAAGCTTATGGGACTTAACTACGGGGTCATCAGTTCCTAAGCTTACAAACTACTTATGAACTAGCTACAACTAAGGACGGCACTAATATCCATGTCCGAGGGGGGATTCGAACCCCCGACCGTAGTGGCCGTACAGACCGTGACTGAAGCGCCTCAGTCCCCTCGGCCACCGCGGCCGGCGTTCCAGTCCTACCTACGGGCGCGCGCGGGCGCCTGTGTGTGTGTGTGTGTGTGTGTGTGTGTGTGTGTGTGTGTGTGTGTGTGTCTCATTACAATAAGTTAAAGTAGTTTAGATGTCTAGGGACTAATGATCTTACCAGTTTTGTACCTTAGCTTTTCAAACATTTGAACATTTTTGATTCGTTTTTCTAAAATAAAATTATAAAATATTTTCCATTTATTTCTTTTGTTGACCTAAACGCCTACTTCTCTTCCATCAATGAATCATTCAATAGGTAGAGGCTAATTTATTTACTTGTAATAAATATTGTCTTATACGAGGTGTGTTCAAATGAAAAGGTACGAAACGTCTTAACAACTACCCGGTTGAAATTTCAATATGCCGCTTTGGGATAACTTAGTGCGACTTCTAGGACCGCGAAGCACGCCTCGTCACCTCTTCCTAAAAAATTCTAGGCTGTGCCCTCAGTAGGCAAGGTGATGCTCACCGTCTTTACCGACGTCCGAGGTCCGATACTAACGAATTCCTCGAGCATGGAAAAACCATTAACAGTGACGTGTGCTGTGAGACACTCAGTAGTCTACACAAGTGTATCAAGAGCAAACGGCCTGGAATTTTCACGGAGGGAGTTATTCTGCTTTATGGTAACGCACGTTCACACGTCTCCAGGTTCACACAAAGTGTAGTGGCCAAGTTCAAGAGGGAGCAGCTTGTGCATCCGCCCTACAGCCCGGACATGTCGCCCTGTGGCTTCCATCTATTTGTTCCGCTAAGAATACACTTGAAAGGGAAGCGCTTCAACTCTGACGTCGAACTGAGAGACACATTATTTCTGAGAACACGGAATGCTTCGTCTGGGTAAACAGTGGGATAGTTGCCCTCGGGCCTCTGGTGATTACTTTTGAATAAATACTTCAAGAATACCCACAGTGTAGTTTCGTACCTTTTGATTTAAACACCCCTCGTACTTGTAAAGCATTCAGTTTCAATTTTGATCATTGAACATTTATGATTGTATTACCGTCGTTCTTCTGATGTACACGGAAATTATGAAAAGGTGAACCGAATCAGCCAATTTCAAAGTTCACACACACACACACATTCCAACCTCAGGCCGGAGCTGCCACGAAATCCGCGGCACGGCCTCTTTACACCACGCGCCCATTCCCGCGTGATAGTCAATTGTAAAGTTTTCAAGTTTTTAGTTCTTATTTTAATGAAAATAGAAAGAAAACCGAAAATCTAACAAAAGGTGAGTCGTGTAATTTCTTTCTTTCTCAATGAATAATTTTTAAACCAAGTTGGACAAATTAATATTGGTGAGGTTAGTGGATTCGCATTTGCACTTGATCTATTCCAGTGCTTTAAACATTTGCAGCTTGCCGGTAGTTAGGAGAGCAAAGTGGCAAATGCGAACTCAAATGTGTACAGGTAGGCCATAAGTATTTTTTTTTAATGTGTAACTAATCTGAACCAAACTGCATGGCAAGAATACACGTTTCTCACAGTTAAAAGCAGCAATTGCCGACAACAGTTACGGTACAGCTTTTTTAACTCGACAGTAGCCTGTGTCATTTATGCTTTACTTCACGATCCAAATGTATTCCTTTCCCATTGTGTAACAAATACCACGCTACTATGTCTGTTGACATTTTTACATGTTCAGATTTCGTTGAATAAGTTAATGACAAGATAACATTATGAAATTGCAACACAACAGTATATTAGTTGTGAGTTGTTTTACGGACAGACACTTTGCAATGACAGTGTAGAGAATAATTAGATGCTCTTAATTTATTCAGCTGTTCGCTATTCAGATTACGTCGCTAAAATTTAATGAGAAGTCAGTGGCGTACTACGGGAGGGGGGGTAGGGAGATACCTCATTTTGAGCGTCCTGGCACCAAATCTCAAAAGTTACTATTTTTATAGTAATACATGTTTTACAGAGTAGTTATTATAAAAAAGAAGACAGCAACCAACCACTTTTGGTCATGCTATTCATTAACTAAATAGCGCCGTTATCGGTTTCGAAACTTTCAGTTCATCATCAGACTGCTGTTCACGTCCAACACAGATGCCAATTACATTTTTCTTTTATGCTGATAATTTGCCTTGTGGTGAACAGTCTTTGCTTGTGTGGTGCCCTACAGTACAAAACCGGATTATAATGACTTTCCTGAGCGTATGTGTGACTCATAATGCCAACAAATATTGTGAACAAACTTTTATGATAGAATTTTTCTTATTTATTTACTTACATCGAAAAGTCGCTGCCATTAGGTTGTGTCGCTGATTACTGCAGCTGTTGCTGCAATAAGCACTTTTTGAAACACTTTTATGGAGGAACAGCGCGCGATTGACAACACATATCATGAGTCACATTTACGCTCCGGAAAGTCATTATAATCAGGTTTTGTATTGTGGGGCACCACACAACCAAAGATTATTCACTACAAGAAAAATTATCTGCATAAAAGAAAAATGTAAGTAAACTTTGTGTGGACGTGAATAGCCCTCTGATGATGAACTGAAAGGTTCGAAACCGATAACGGCGCTGTTTAGTTAATAAATAGCATAATCAAAAGTGGTTGGTTGCTGTCTTCTTTATTATAAGAATCACCCTGTGTTTCATACACAACCACGTTCTCAAAATGTCAGTTTTTGACAAAATAGCAATACATGATTTTCCGGGGAGGGGGGAGGTCTCATTTTGTTTTGCCGCCGCCCCACTGTGGAAAAGTTTTGATAACCAACTTTGCTCACAGTTCCATATTGAAGACTGAGTTCCACAATCACACATTTACACGGCGACACGCACAGAATAGCTAAGTCTTTCATTTATCAATGACTTAATCGTTCTTGTTTTACGATTTAGTAACGCTAAAAAGGAAATCTGTTGCTTTGGAGGTTACCTGGTGCATGTGTCTCTTTGAAATGACCTTGACCGTGTTTCTGCGTAAACTCAATAGGTGGCATATCTGTGCTTACCAACAGACTGTTTGGGATCTATACTGCATCATTTATGATGACACAATGGATACTGACTGTGAGCTAAGAGTGAACTTTAAGTACTGTGTTTAAGCTCTGAAATACCTATAGTAAAACGTGGACAATGATTAAGCAATCGTATGCAGACGAGGCACTATCAAAAGTCGCCTGTTATAGAGATGGCACGAGAGGTTCCGGGAAGGCAGAAATTCAGTTCTGTGCGATCACACAGCTGGTCGCCGCTCTACAGTGTAAACCGATGCAAACGTGGAACGTATAAGGCAGTCACTGCAAGTAGAGCTTCATTTAACTATGCGTGCGATATCGGAATAACTTAAAATGAATCGTGATGCTTATCAGTAGATTTCACGCAAACGTTTTTGGGTAACGCAAACATAACTCGAAAGTCATCCTTCATGCTATAATACAAGAACGGGGGAAAGATGATGAATTTCTGCAGAACTGTTGGATAGCGCTACATTGGCTCACATATTTCTGTCAAAGATTGTTGCTGTGAATTGATTGTTGGTGCAACCAAAATGACCATCACACAAATCGACAAGAGCTGAATCGCGGACTCTGGATCACCAACCCCGAATAAAGCCAGAGGACATCAATCGAGAATATAGACAATGTTGATCCCATTCTTTGACAGGAAAGGATTACCATGAGTCATCTTCTCCAGGCCAAACAGTGAACCAATGTTCATATATGAACGTCTTGAAACGTTTGCGACAAGCAATTCGATGTCGCGGGTCTGATTTGAGTCATTCCCATCACTGGGTTTTACTGCGTGGCAATGGAAGACGCCATTCTCCTTTGTCTGTTACCGAGTATCTTGTCAGATAGTCTATTGTTGCGATCCCGCATACATCAGACCTATTCGCTGTCCTCTCGCACCGCCATGTTTACTTGTTTCTTCGAGTAAACAGGCGACTGGAACGAAAACTCCATCTACTTATCGCAGACATCCAACGGGCTTTAACAAATGATCCAACAAGTATTGCAATTGAAAATTTCTGTTATCCACACCGTTGACAACTATGTACGTAGGTATGGGGACTCCTTCGACAGGAGCTAGAATAATTACTGGGTAAGTTTATTTTATTATTATCCTTATTATTTTTTAAGTTGTCCTGAAATGTTTCTGACGAGAAATATACGCATTCGGAGGAGAAACTCGGCGATCTAAGTTTCGTAAGTAGATCTCGTGGCAACGGAGAAACGCCAATGTTGTAATGATTCCTTTCTCAACTCGCGTATTATTCCCCAATACTTTCTCCACAGATCGCGATAGGACAAAAAGAGATGACTTTATTCGTCCCCTCATTCGTTCAGCAATACTCCAAAAGCAGACGGACGAGCGTTATTAAAATTCCATTGTGTATTGTCACTTTCAAACATTTATCACGGGACTCCGATAAAATTACTCATTTAGACGTTAAACACAACGAGAATCATACAAGTTTCTGTAAGAAATTCCGTATGGTTATTTTGCAATTAATGATAGAAAAACATTGTAACTGGCAATATGCATCACAGACAAACGTAACTTTTATTTAAACCGTAGACTCTATATATATAAAGCAGAACGCATAAATGCTAGAGTATACAAATATATAAATTCTCTGCAATGTCAAAAAGAGATCGCGAAAGCACACGGTAGTTTGCATTCAATATCCAACATCCCCACCAGAATGCAAACCCATTTTATTTACACAGTACAAATGTTTGTCATACACTCTTCCTTTAGTTAAGATGTCAGTTGCCATCTCACATTCTTTCAGAAACAGAAATGTTATCGTGTTCATCCTCATGTTCTGCCTTAGAAAATGCAGACGACTGTCAATGTGTTTCGTCTTCGGACGTTAACAGTCTGTAGCTGCCAACTTTGTTGCACTTTGAATGTCACAGTGCGTAATTAGCGCGTAATTTTCTTGTTGATAGAGTTCAGTTTGCAGCTGCTGAAGCCACAAAGCTTCCTGAGCTGCCGCCGCCATCGCCAAACATTCTACCTTCCCTGTAGAAAGCGCAATAGTCCACTGTTTGCACCAATTCCAGGAAATACTGCCTTTCTGGAAACACGTATCCAGTTTAAACCGCTGTCATCTAAAGCTAGCTCCAGTTTATCCCAGACCTCCTTATCTGTAAGTGCATTTTGTATGTGCACATAACTGATGGGATCTACTAATAAAATGAGCCTTGATCTTGCCTTGATTTATTTCTTCGGAGTAGTATTGGTACCGCAAACACAGTCCCAGAGCTCGTCTTGTTCTAAATATGCTTGTACTGAGAACTTCCAACTAGCGTAATTACCACGCCCGGTAAGTTTTTCAATGTGAAACTGATTTTGATAAGAACTTGACATCTTCGTGTATTAAATATAGGTTAAAAAACGACACGGCGTATCAGTCACGTAGCCTACAGCTGAAGTTACGTTGTTTGACCAACTGAGAATTTTATCATTCACTGTTGCAACGGTAACCATAAAATACTTCGTAAGCTCTGCTGCTATGTAAGAAATTCCGTATGGTTATTTTGCAATTAATGATAGAAACTTTTAATGGCTAAATTTATCACAGGCAAACGTAACTTTTATTTACACCTATGACTCTACAACATGTGTAAAAAAAATTAAATAAATAAAAAATGATAAAAAATTATATATATATATATATATATATATATATATATATATATATATACTTTTATAAGTCTGGAAATACACCATTAGAATATAAAAGCAGTTTGAAACAGGCACCACTTCTAGATTACCACTAGACGTCAATATGGATGGCGCTATTCCATTCCCAGACGTGGAAGTATACAGAACAAGGTAATGGGACACAGAGAATACCGTAATCCTGCACATACTGACAGGTATCTCCACGTTCAATCCAACCACAACCCAGCACAGAATAACTCTATCATCGGCTCACTAGCAATTCGCGCGCAGCGCCTAAGTTATGAGAACAACAAAATAATTGGTTTCAAAAAAACTCCGAACAACGTTTCTGGCCAATAGGTACAACTACAAAGTGATCCAAACCGCCACGGAAACGAATAAAAGAAACCAGCAAAGGCAAGAAATCAACCAAAGCAGTCAGCAGCGCGGTTAGTGTATGTGATAAGCGTCACAGGTCGGATTGGTAAACATCTTACCCGGGTTGGTGTTCCGTCTGTTTTCCATAGCAGCCGCAAGATCCAGGGTGTTCTTGGCTATACAAAGGACAAGTTAAAGGCTTGTTAGTAATTCTATGGGACCAAATACGTTGGTCATCAGTCAAGATAGAAACAAAATGTTCAAATATTTGTAAAGTTTATGGGACTTAACTGCGGGGTCACCAGTCCCTAAACTTACAAACTACTTACGAACTAGCTTACACTAAAGACAGCTCAAACATCCATGCCCGAGGGGGAATTCGAACCCCCGACGGGGAATGGCCTCGTACATCGTAGCATGGCGCCTCAATGCGCTCGGCCGCGCCGCCGAGGCAAGATATAGGCACTACACGCTGTTGGAGTATAAAAGGTGGAATGCAGGTGTGGCGGACTATACATCGATGGCACCGGGAGGGCAGTGGCAACACACATACGCAAACACGAACGCTACATTTGATAATACCAACACAGAAAATCTGCAGTAACCGAACACCAGTAACACCGAACACCGAACACCAGCAAAGAGTTAAATTTAAGGAAGCCAGAACACTTGTCAAGCAGTCAGGGATGGTAAAACGCAAGATAAAAGAAGCCATCGAAATTTTAAAACATCCTAAGGACGTGAACAGAGAAGATGGGCTTTGAAGCTTTCCCCCTCCTGACTGTCAGCCATCCCAGGGACATAGGCCGCACTGATAACACATCACGCGAGCGTCACCAGCAAGCAACTGCCGCCGACCCACGGGCCGAAAGAAATAAACGGAACCAACCATGATTCGCTATGCAAGGAGCAATAGACAACAGCTAATCCCCACTCCTTCCACCTCAGTATCCACTCCTCCGCCAAAATTCGACAATTACACCAATGATTTTTAAAATAATGACGTATATCTACATCTACATAAATACTCTGCAAGTGATACTAAAGTGCATGGCAGAGGGTTCATCGAACCGCATTTATGATATTTCTCTACAGTTTCGTTCCCTAATACTCGCAGGAAAAAGGAACACCTACATCTTTCAGTTTTCAATCTGACTTCACTTATTTTATTCTGATACGCATGCCTCCCTATGTTGGAGGGTGCTGACAAAATTCGTTCGCGTTCGGAAGAGAAAGTTGGTAAACAAAATTCGCAAATAGAACTCGCCGCAGCGAGTAACGTCTTTCTTTTAATGCTTTCCAGCCCAAATACTGCATCTTATCTGTGACACTCTCTCCCCTATACCGCGATAATACAAAACGAGCTGCCCTTCTCTGAACTTTCTCTAAATGGTCCGTCAGTCCCACTAGACGGGGATTCCACAATGCGCAGAAATATTCCAAAATAGGACGCACAAGTGTAGTGTAGGCAGTTTCTTTAGTAGAACTCTTGCATCTTCTAAGTGTTCTGCTAATGAAATGTAGTCTTTGCTTCGCCTTCCCTAAAATATTTCCTATATGTTCTTTCTAATTTAAGTTGTTCGTAATTGTTACTCCTAGGTATTTAGTAGAATTGACGCCCTGTTGGTTTGACTGTTTTATCGTGTAAATGAAGTTTAACGGTTTTCTTTTAGTGGTCATATGGATAACTTCACACTTATCATTAAGGGTCAATTGCCAATTTTTGTACCATGCCGATATCTAAATCAGTTTGCAGTTGCTTTTGAACATCTGGTAACTTTACTAACCGATGAATGACAGCATCATCTGCGAACAGTCTAAGAGAGCTACTCATATTGTCTCCTAAATCGTTTATAAAAGTAAGGAATAGTAGAAGCCCTATAACACATCCCTGGGCAACGCCAGATATCAATTACAACGTACTGTGTCCTATCGGACAAGAAACCACGAATCCAATCGCACAACTTTGGCTATATTCCATAAGCACGTAATTTGATTAGAAGACGCTTGTGAGGTACAGTGCTAAAAGATTTCCGTAAATGTACAAACACAGATTCTATTTGACATCCCTTGTCGATAGCACTCATCACATCGTGTAATACGTAATGTCACATTTGGTTGACCGTAATGACAAAATACATTTACTTTTAATAACTACCTCACAGTAGTATACCCAGAAGAAGGCCACTTTATCGCTGTCCGAATAGTTTGTTGTTAAAGTAATAGTCACCTACCATTATGACGTGGTAAAAAACCGAGAAAATGTTTACGTGACCTGACTCTTGCAGCGGAAGGCTACCCAGTCATATACAACATGTATTAAAAAATTAGGTTCATGCAAATACGCAGCGCCTGTTTGCCTCATTAACTTCTTGTGTCATGTTTTCATTCATGAGACTAGGCCGTCCACATCAAAACAGGCTCTTCACTATTAATGAGCTGTGTCTGGAATTCCCACAAGTTTCATGATCAGCAGTTTGTTACACTGTTACTGACATAATTCATTACAAAAAATGTGACGATCAGGCGACAGAGTTCTTTGATATTGGTATCCAAAAGCTGGGGCCACGAGTATCTTTAAAAAGAGGAAAAATGTGGATATTGTAGTTTGTGATACACGTTGCACTGATAAAAGTTTTCTCTTATTGCGTTGCAAGTCGTTTCTTACTTCAATGACGCCGCGGTGGAGTAGCCGAGCGGTCTAAAGCACCTCGCTGCGGAGCGCGCGGTTGCTCGCCGTGGAGGTTCGAGTCCTCCCTGGGGCATGGGTGTGTGTGTTTGTCCGTAGGTTAGTTTACCTAGGTTTAAGTAGTTTGTAAGCTACGGACTGATGACCACGCAGTTTGGTCCGATAGATTTACAGACATTTACTTCAATGACCCTCGTATAATTGAATTAAACAAATGGAGAAAATGAAAAACTTGTGCCCAGCGGGGATTCGAATCCGAGTCTCCTGAGTACGAGATAGCTGTGCTGCCCACTACACCACTGGGACACATTGATCACCACGGCTGCACTGACGACGTTAGAACACCTTCGTTCAGAGGCAAACTTTCAACTTTCCACGCCGTCAATCTGATGCCATCTCCAAGTGAGTCAGGTTGAACGATCCTTAGTGTTTTACACCATTCTACTTCTTTACTCCTTAATTGACAGTTCCGTTATCACATACATCTCAGATATTACTTTTTATTTGTACTTATTTATTTACGAGAGTAGCTTTACATTCACTTTATAACTAAATAATATTATATACAGATTTTACAGATTAGGTTACAGTCTTTTACAACTGTAAATTGGTCTGCTTCAGACCAGACGCGTTTCGGTTTATTTTAAAGCATCTTCAGTGGTTACCTGTACAGGAAATATTTTTTGTTTTTAATTTTGCGTAATTTCTTTTTAATAAATTCGATTATGGATAGTTCTCATGCTTTGGGTTTATTTTATTCTGTATAAAACGAGCTATTAAGGTTACTCTCGGTTTTATGTTGCCCTCTTAAAGTGTATTTTGTAACACCCACATTGCCACCTGCTGACACTATTTTTAGTTACAGTTTTTTTATGAAATTGCCGGAAACTCGCCATAAAAAGTGTAATTGAAAATAGTGACAACAAGTGACAATGTGACTGTTACAAAAACACACCTGAAGAGGGCAATATAAAAGCGTGAATAATCTTAATAGTTAATTTTATTCAGAATAAAATGAAGCTACTGCATGAGAACTGTTCATGAACGAATTTAGTGACAAAAAACACGCAAAATGAAAAAGGAAAATACATTTACTGTACAGTTAACCACTGAAGTTGCTTTAAAATAAAGCGAAACGTGTGTGGTCTGAAGTAGACTAATTTACAATTGCGAAAGACGGTAACCTAACCTATACAAACTGTATAACTGCAACTGCGGAGAAGGAGGCGGAAAAAAGAAGAAGAATCATGTACTATAATATGACAAGAGACTTGTCGGTGGTCATTTTGACCATCTTTTGCTTCTTGTAACTTTCTGGTAAGACACCATTAGTTGTTGTCGTAACTTGGTTAAATTCATAGCAATATCAATATCAGTTGACTCAATGATCTTAGATGAAGTACAACAGGTTCTGAAATGTTTGGAAAACAGCAAAAGCTGTGGTTCAGATGAAATAAATGCTGAACTTATAAAATATGGAGAGAAACTGTGGGAACACAGACTTCGACATCTATTAAATGAATGCTGGGGAAGCTATCAAGTCCCTAAAAACTGGAAAATAGCAGAAGTAGTCTCTATTTTTGAAATAGGCCAAAGAAATTCATTTGATAATTACAGGGGTAGAAGTCCTACAAACACAATCTACAAAGTTTACTAAAAATAAATAAATAACCGCCTAAAAGTAATAACAGATTTATCTTTGGGAGAAGAGAAAAACGGGGTCAGGAAAGGATGCTCATGCAATGACAATATTTTTAGCATTAAAATAATTTTAGAAAAACGACATGAGTTCAATTTAGAAAAACATGTAGCTTTCGCCGCGACGGAGTGGCCGAGCGTATTGAGGCGCTATGCTCCGATGCGCGAGGCCGTTCCCCGTCAAGTGTTCGAATCCCCTCTCGGGGATGATTGTTTGTGCTGCCTTTAGCATAAGTTAGTGTATAAATAGTTTGTAAGTTTAGGGACTGTTGACCCGCAGTTAAATCCTATAAGCTTAACAAACATTTGTACATGTAACGTTTATCTACTTTGAGGAAGCATTCGACTCTGTCATCGGAAATAGCCTCTGGACAATAATGGAAAAGCTAGGGTACCCCATACATCTTATACAAGAAATCAAAAGTCTGTATGAGGATACAAAAATAATGTAAAACAGGTAAAATAACAATAAATCAAGTTGTCTGGCAGGATGCAGCATGCCATCTACTCTTTTTAACATCTATACTGATGACCTCATAAAAAAAGGAAAGAAGGAAGTCCATGGAGATATATAGCTGAAAAGGAACTACCATCTAAATGTCATGCTGTATGCAGACGATGTAACTGTAATTCAAAACAGAGAAGCACACCTATAACGCTCTGTGTATAAGTAGTACGAGATGGAAAGAAAACACTACAATTTAAAAACACAGCCACTAAAACAAATGGTATAGCCCACTATGGTAAATTCCCTGTTCTATCTAAGATTGTCATCGAAAATAAGACACTGCAACAGGTCACCAATTTCAATTATTTACGCAGTGACATAAGTGTGGACGTAGACAAGGACAAAAAAATTCAACATATACATGGCACTAGAAACTAAATTTTAAGACATAAAGTTAGGAAAATCACAATTGTGAAATTATATAAAACAATGGCAGTGCCTGTGCTCCTTTATGGAGGTGAATCCCGGATTGAAAGAAAAAGAGAAAAAATAAGATACATTCAGCGGAAATAAAGTTTTTAAGATCAGTTAAAGGTTGCACAAGGAGAGATCACATAAAAAATTACGACATTAGGGCAGAATTAGGAATTTTATATATATATATATATATATATATATATATATATATATATAATTTCTCATTGGTGTTTTTTGGGGGTACACCATATCTTCCTTATTACTTATCCGAAATTAATGATTTAGGTATCATTTTCAAGGTTTCATTCTCCAATATTGACGAAAAACACACAGATAATTTAAAGTTATTGTTTTCACAAAAAACTTTATTTTGAAAAAATTGTACTGTTCGTACAATTTAAGTTGTTACCCGGCGAACGTTCATAAATGGAACTGTATTTACGGTTGGTCCCATCCGTCACCGCGCCGAGTATCTACTTACTTTACGATTCAAATGTTCAGATGTTTGTAAAGCTTATGGGACTTAACTGCGGGGTCATCAGTCCCTAAACTTACAAACTACTTATGAACTACCTTATACTAAAGACTACACAAACACCCATGCCCGAGGGAGGATTCGAACCTCCGACGCGAGAGGCCACACTATGCCCTTAGTTTACGCAGCCGATATAAATCCAATGCAGAAGGTTCCATCTATTGACAATCTGTTTAACTAACATAAACGACAGCTCTTGTAGTTGTTTAGATTCTTCATGCAACCTTCTTTGATGCAAACATAGCTTATCACACGATTTCACTTATACATGCTGATCTAACGTCGAACAATACCCAAATAATTTAATTTAGCACGGTAGCCCTTGCTCTTGTTTAGATTCTATACACAATCGTAGTTTATCATGAGATTTATGTTTCACGTGTCGATGCACAACAGCTGTAGAAATTGTTCACGGTGATCAAGCAAACGTTGTGTACTGTGCGAATGAACTGAATTACTTGAACATTCATCATCACAGGTAAGTACCATTTACAATTATAACTTATGTGACTAATCTACATCTACATGGGATACTCTGCAAATCACATTTAAGTGCATGGCAGAGGGTTCAGCGAACCACCGTTATACTGTTCTATCTCCCATTCCATTCTCGAATAGCTCGCAGGAAGAAAGAACACCTGAATCTCTCTCGTTCGAACCGTGATTTCTCGAATTTTATTCTGATGATCATTTCTACCTATGTAAGTGGGAGTCAAGAATTTATTTTCCCATCGGAGGAAAATGTTGGCGATTGGTGTTTCGTAAGTAGCCCACGCCACAGCGATAAGCGCCGTTTTTGTAATGATTCCCATCCCAGATCCTGTATCATTTCCGTAACGCTGTCTCCCCTGTATCGTGACAATACGAAACCATAACCGCACAATTTGATTAAAAGCCGTTTGTGAGGTACGGTGACAAAAGTCGTCTGGAAATCAAGAAATAAGGAATCGATTTGCGAACCCGTGTCGATAGCACCCATCACTTCGTGTGAATAAAGAGCTAGTTGTTGTGTTTCGCGAGAACGATATTTTCTAAATCTGTGTTGACCTTGAGTCAATAGATCGTTCTGTTCGAGATAGTTCATAATATTTGAATACAGGATATGTTCCAAAACCCTGCTGCAAATTGACGTCAATGAAATAGGCCTGTAGTTAAGTGGGTTACTCCTACTGCCTTTCTTGAATGTAGGTGTGACCTGTGCAACTTTCCAATCTTTTGGTACAGATCCTTCTATGAGAGAGCGGTTGTATATGGCTGTTAAGTAAGGAGCAATCGCTTCAACATAATCAGATAGAAATCAAATGGTTATGCGAACCGGGCCAGAAGACTTGTTCTTGTTAAGTCATTTTAGTCGCTGCACTACTCCGATGATATCTACTTCTACGTTACACATTACGGGCTCTGTTCGTAATTCGAAATCTGGAATATTGGTTTCGTTTTCTTTGGTGATTGAGTTTCTAAAAGCTATATTTAGTAACTCTGCTTTAGTAGCGCTATCATCGGCAGGATCGCCATTACTATCTCGTAGTAAGGGTATTGTTTGCGTTTTGCCTCTATTATATTTAACATATGACCAAAATCTCTTTGGATTTTCAGTCAAATTTCGAGAAAGAGTTTCGTTGTGATAAGTATTGTAGACTCGACATATTGAAATCCTCGCTAAATTTCGAGCTTTTGTGTAGGATTGCCAATCCTGGGGATTTTGTGTTCGTTTAAATTTAGTATGCCTTTTGCTGTTTAAACTGTTCGCTTTGTTCAAGCAAGCGTTGTGTACTGCGGGAATGAACTGAATTACATCAACATTCATCATCACAGGTAAGTACCACTTAACATTATAACTTATGTGACTAATGTATTTTACTACTATACTACTATTAAAAGTTTATTATTTTTTATACTTATGTACTTGTATCTGCCTTTTCTCCATTACTGTGTTACCTACCTATGACTGATCACGATAGAGTGCTAATTATTCGCACGGATCAACTAGTCTACAGGTTAAAAAGAAAAGACTGAAGAATACAGGTAAAAATGGAGACAAAACCTCGGATGAAGAGAGAATTCCAGTCGTGATGAACAACTACAAAACCTTTGGGAAGTAGACATATTGGACGACCAAGAAAGAGATGGAGCTAATCACGTGAACAAGATAATAATATGAAACTTTCTGGCAGATTAAAATTGTGTGCCGGAACCAGGATTCGAAACTGGGACCTTTGCCCTTCGTAGGCAAGCGCTGTACCGAGTGAGCTATCCCGACACGATTGACGATCCCGCCTCCCAACTTTACTTCTGCCATTATCTCCCCCCATACTTTCCAAACTTCACAGAAGCTCTCCTGCGAACCTTGCAAGACTAGCACTCCTGGAAGAAAGGATACGGTTGAGACATGGCTTGTAGTCCAGTCAAATCGTGCACAAAAAGGGCTCAAAGTCGAAAAATTTGGTGTAATTGTTTTTAGTGGCTTATTTTATGTTTTTTGGGGTGCTGAATACGAATATGAAGTTTTCCAACAAAAATTCAATCGGCAAATATGGGAAATCATCAAAAAACAACTAAAAATCGCAATTGTCAGTGGTTTTCAGCTTGTAACTTGAAAAGCAAGCTATTTACACAAAAAGTGGCCCAGTAATAAAATGAAGAGGAGAAAATTACGCACAATTTATGTCAGTAACATTTTTTGTACGTCGTATGGTTTCCACGTTAAACAGCGTTAAAAAACGGTGTAATCAGTAAATTTTGGAAAATAGAAAAATTTTTTTTTTTTTTTTTTTTTTTTTTTTTTTTTTTTTTTTTTTTGATGGATTATTTCATCAGCAGTTCCTTGCCTTTCAACGTGTTTACCTTGCGAACTATGGCAGCAGCTCTTCCTTTTGTCCTCTTTGCACTCAGCTGTGCGCCCACGCTGTCCGTCTACCTGTGGCTGCGGCCGGCACATCCGTCCCACCTTTGCGGCCGCTGCGCTTAAATTTATGACAGGCGAAGGGGGGTCTTCCTGCCGAAACACCGAACTGTCCTCAATTCTCCAGTTTGTGTACGTTCGCTGCCGTGATCGTGTTATCTCCCTTTCCCTCAAAGACATGAAGCTATGTTTGAATGTTTTCGTTGAGATATAGCGCAACAACTCAGGCGCAATGTCGAGTGATAAGTGTTTTATTTGTGAAAAAGATTTAGGTGAGGGTGCAGTGACAGTGGTCAAGGAAAATGGAATAGAAACTTTAAGTGATGCTAGTAAAAAAAGAAATGATAGGAAGGTGGCTGTTTCAGCGGGTAAAACATCTGTCAGCGTACCTGTTTCATGCCAGAAAAGTTACATAAATGAAAGAATGATAGCTGCCTACTTGAAGAAAGCTGCTGAACCAAGCACATCTTCAGGAAAATTAAGATCATCCTCTGACTATTTCCATTGGAAAACACATTGTTTTGTGTGTGGAACAGGTATTCCTGAAGATTACGCAAGGTCACAACAAAGACTGCCTCCTCATAAACGTAATTTGGCGCATCTGGTGACGAAAATTGAGATGAAAGACACAGTTGTGAAACAACTACGAGGAGATTATTTCGGTGTAGCAGTTATTAACAGGATCCAGCCGATAACATACATGGTGGATGCTGACTGTAAGTACCATGATAAATGTTTAAAAAATCTTTACATTAGTAGGTCCAACGCTGATAAAAAGAAAACCGTTGGCCCTTATGCTGAATAGATTCAGAGGGCTATGAATTACATTTTCAATTTTATGGAAAGGAATGACGAGGAATGTCAGTTTTCATTAGATCAGCTAATAACTCAGATAGAGGGCAACTTAATTCCTGAAAGAAGAACTGTAATATAACATTTATTGAATAGATATGGGGAAGATATTATCGTATCAAAGATCAAACAGAATACAGTCGTATGTTTCAAAAATGCAGACTATAAGATTTTGACTGAAGCGCGGTACATGGAAAGACGTTCGTTAGAACGGGAGGAACGTCTTCGATTAGTTGAGACAGCAGCTGATGTAATTCTTGAAGAGATACGACCAATACCGTATGCTATGGACGACTATCCTCCTCCAGACTCTTTCATGGACGAAAATGAAAGCCTTGTTCCGGAGGTTCTCAAAGTTTTCTTGGAAAGACTGATACTCAAGAAGAAGCGAACAAACACTTCTTTTCTTTCCACGTTACAAACTGGGCTATCAGCTTTCCTTTATAAGAAGTATGGATCACGAAAACTGATTGATGTTGTTCATCCTGGGGATTTTGCGCCTCTTATTCCGAAGCTCTTCCTCTTGAAGTGTCAGCAATCATGAGGCCACCACTACAAATAGATCCGACAGCTTTCAAAAAAAATGTTCAAATGTTTGTCAAGCTTATGGGACTTAACTACGGGGTCATCAGTCCCTAAACTTACAAACTACTTACGAACTAGGACGGCACAAATATCCATGCCCGAGGGGTGATTCGAACCCCCGACCGTAGTGGCCGTGCAGACCGTGACTGAAGCGCCTCAGTCCCCTCGGCCACCGCGGCCGGCCGGCAGCTTTCCATCAATTTGTTCATGACAACGCTGATTTTAACACATGTACATTGGATAGATATAATACCTTCCATGCAATGGGAGTAATACATTTGATTACTCCTAGAAATGCCATTGCTCCGGATCAAATAATTGAAGTAAAGAAACCAATACCAGCTCCGCTAATTGGTGAGATGGGAGCTGTTTCCTTAAAACATTTTGAGAAGACACGTTCTCTTGGGTTAAATAATATTAACATTGAGGATCTCAAACAGCTATTTGTATCACCCGATTCAATACTGCTATCTTTCTTTATCAGATCTACTTTGGCTTTATGGCAAGTGGAAAGATGTGCCTGGAATTCCAGGATGGAATGGCTTCATGGAGCAAATCACAATTAATCTTTCCTTTCATACAACCTAAGTTGCTTGTCTACCATTTATAAACGCTCCACCATCTGATCACAATACAATATATACAGCTTTAGTCGCATCCATAGAACAGAGCAAATCAATTAGCCAACAAACAGATGTGAACACCTTCGACCAGCATCTATACCTAAAGGCAAGATTTATTGTAGTTTGCCAACAAGGAGATCCGGAATTTGATAATGTCATCATCACAATAGGTGGTCTCTTTTATAAGGATTTACAATAATCTTTAATTTCAAGAAATAAAAACTTAATATTAATGTTCTTTTTTGCTGATTTCAAAAATGACTGATTTTCCTGATATTTTACCACTGTTTTTTGTGGAAACCAAACGACTTACAGAAAAATGTTGCAGACATAAATTGTAGGTAATTTTCTCCTCTTTATTTTACTACTCTGCCACTTTTCGTGTAAATAGCTTTCTTTATGAGTTATAGGTTGATAACCGCAAAAAATGTGTTTTTTAGAGATTTTTTGGTGATTTCTCATATTTGCCGAGGGAATTTTTGTTGGAAAACTTCAGATTCGTGTTCAGCACTTCAGCACCCCAAAAAACATAAAATAAACCACTAAAAACAATTACACCAAATTTTTCGACTTCAAACTATCATTTGACTGGACTATTGGCAGAAGTATAGTTGTGAGGCGGAAAGACACGAAAATGAAAATGAAATGTTTGTAAATCTATCGGACCAAACTGCGTGGTCATGAGTCCGTATATTACAACTAACCTAAGGACAAATATACACACCCATGCCCCAGGGATGACTCGAACCTCCACGGCGAGCAACCGCGCGATCCGCAGCGAGACGTTTTAGACCGCTCGGCTACTCCACCGCGGCCCGCAAAAAATCACGACTCACGATCCAGCCTCACAAGTTTACTTCTGCCAATATCTCGCCTCCTACTTTCCAAACTTCACAGAAGCTCTCCTGCGAACCTTGTAAGACTTGCACTCCTGGAAGAAAGGATATGGTGGAGACATGGCTTGGCAGAAGTATAGTTTTGTGGCGGGATCGTGAGTCGTGTCGGGATAGCTCAGTCGGTAGAGCGCTTGTCCGCGAAAGGCAAAGGTCCCGGGTTCGAGTCCCGGTTCCGGCACACAATTTTAATCTGCTAGGAAGTTTCATATCAGCGCACACTTCGCTGCAGAGTGAAAGTTTCATTCTGGATACATCCCTTAGGCTGTGGCTAAGCCATGTCTCCACCACATCCTTTCATCCAGCAGTGCTAGTCTTGCAAGGTCCGCAGGAGAGCTTCTTTGAAGTATGGAAAGTAGGAGGAGAGGTATTGGCGGAAGTAGAGTTGTGAGGCGGCATTGTGAGTCTTGTCGGGATAGCTCAGTCGGTGCCGGGCGCCGTGGCTCAGCGCGCCCGGTCAGAGGGCTGAACGCCCTCTGCAATAAAAAAAGCTGAGCCAAGAACACAACGAACAACTACGAACAAACATGATCAGCGTCCGCAACGAACAGAACTACCCATAGAGCAAAAAAAAAAAAAAAAAAAAAAAAAAAAAAAAAAAAAAAAAAAAAAAAAAGGTCGGTAGAGCGCTTGACTGCGAAAGGCAAATGTCCCAGGTTCGAGTCCCGGTTCCGGCACACAATTTTAATCTGCCAGGAAGTTTCATATCAGCGCACACTACGCTGCAGAGTGAAAGTTTCATTCTGGAAGATGATGATGATTTGTTGCACTGTTGTTTTGGGGGTACAGCAGCGGGAGTGTGGTTAGGTGGAAGGGCAGAGCAGGTAAACAGCGGCAGTGGGCCTCCCGCGGCTGTCAGGTCGGTCAACCGCTGACACGTGCCCTGAGGCCTGCCCTCTGGGAGGCGCGGCTGGCTTTCGGCCCGCCCGCCCTGCTTCCTCCAGGACCTGGGCGCGGCCGTCTGCTGGCGGTAAGAAGATTACCAGCGCCGGCGCAGGAATTGCTGCGGGGAGCAGGGCGAGGCCGCGGCCACGTCACGCTGCCGCGGCGAACGCCAGAGAACGGCAGACCGAGGCTCGCCACCTGTCGCAGAATACCAGCCACTGTGCGTCACGCAGGGCGCAGGGCGCAGGGCGGCGGTATCGTACCGTCTCAACCTCTGGTTTCAAACTACACATCCCGACCAGGGATGTTTGTTTACCCCTCACTGCATACGTGAAACTTGACAATTACATTAAATTTCGGAAAATGAAGACAGTAAGTCATTTTCACTGATTTTTACGTCGAGTCTTGGTCAACAACGTGATACTAAATTAAACGTCACAATTTTATATAAGTACCGCAAGTTTGTTTCAATTTGTTAACCGGTTTTCGACTTACAGGACCATCTTCAGACTTTACTGTTTAGTCAAAAGAATTTACAATTTTACATACAGACCTGAAAGTATGTTAGCCGCGGTACAGTGGCCGACCGTTCTAAAGCTCCCATGCTGCGGAGCACATGGTTGGCTGCCGTAGGAGGTTCGAGTTCTTCCTCGACATGAGTGTGTTTTGTCCTTAGTGAAAGATAATTTAAGTAGTTTTTAAGTCTAGGGACTGATGACCATAGCAGTTTGCTCCAATAGGGTTACAAACATTTGAACATTTTCAATCCTGTGTCCTTGAATCTACGCGTAAACTAGTAACATTTCTTTCAAGTTTGCATGTAAACATTTTAACTTCTTTGATACAACAGTAAAGTCTGAAGAGGCCCAAGTAATCAGAAAACCGGTTAACGGATTAAAATAAGCTTTTGGAACATACGTTTTTATTTTTAATCCAGTGTACGGTAAGTATCAATACTTTATCAGTGTTTTAATAGCCACAGTGCAGTGGCCGAGAGTTCTGAGGTGCCGTGCAGTGGAGCACGAGGTTGCTCGCCGTCGGAGGTTCGACTTCTCCCTCGGACATAAGTGTATGTGTTGTCCTTAGGTTATTTTAAGTTAATTTAAGTAGTTTGTAAGCCTCGGGACTGATGAACAAAGAAGTTAAGGTCTATAGATTTGCAAACATTTGACTGTTTGACTGTTTAATACAACACGGGAGGCAATACTCACATTACGACTTATCTTAGAAGATAGGCTAAGGAAAGGCAAGCCTACGTTTTTAGCGTATGTAGATTTGGAGAAAGCTTTTGACAGTATCGACTGGAATACACTCTTTCAAATTCTGAAGGTAGCAGGAGTAAAATATACAGAGCGAAGAATTATGCTCAACCTATACAAAAACCAGACAGTAGTTATTAGAGTCGAAGGGCAAGAAAGGGACGCAAAGATTGCGAAGGGAGTAAGACAGGGTTGTAGCCTTTCCCTAATGTTGACAATTTGTACAGTGAAGGAATGCAAGGAGAAATTTTGATAGTGAATTACAGTTCAGGGAGAAGAAAAAAGTTTGCGGTTTACTGATGACATAATAATTTTGTCAGAGACTGCAAAGGATCTGGAAGAGTAATTGAATGGAATGGACAGTGTCTTGAAAGGAAGATATAAGATGAACATTAACAAGAGTAAAACGAGGGTAATGGAATGTAATTCAGAAATCAGGCGATGATGAAGGAGTTAGATGACGCAATGAGACAATAAAAGTAGTAGATGAGTTTTGTTACTTGGGTAGCAAGATAACCTCTGATGGCCGAAGTATAGAAGATATAAAATGCAGAATGGCTATGGGAAGAAAAGCGTTTCTGAAGAAGCGAAATTTGTTGATATTAGTTTAAATGTTAGGAAGTCCTTTCTGAAAACATTTGTCTGTAGTGTAGCATTGTATGGGAGTGAGACGTGGACGATAAGGAGTTCAGACAAAAAGATGATAGAAGCTTTTGAAATGTGGTGCTACAGACGAATGATGAAAATTTGATAGGTAGATCACGTAACTAATGAGGAGGTGCTAAACCGAATCAGGTACAAAAGGAGTTTCTGGCATATCCTGACTACGAGAAGGGATAGATGAGTGGGACACATTCTGAGACATCAAGGAATTGTTAACTTAGCATTAGAAGAAAGTGTGGGGGGGGGGGGGGGGTAAAATCGTACAGGGAGACCGAGGGACGAATACAGTAAGCAGATTCAAAAGGATGCAGGTTGCCGAACGTATTCTCAGATGAAGAGACTTTCACAGGACAGGGTAGCATGGAGAGCTGCATCAAACCAGTCTGCGGACTGAAGACCACAACACAACAGCAACAGTCATTATAGATATCGTGTCTGTTCTTTCGGGCATTTAAAGAATACAGTATGTACGCCACCAACAGGTAAATGACAATTTCTATTATCGCAAATACGCCCGATCTGTTGCGGGAATCCCGATAAAGCACGATGAAGTAATAGGCACGCGTACTACATTGTTAGTGTACCATAACTTGAAAATTTGAGCAGGACGAGAAGAGTGTCTGTGCCAGGATACCCGCTTCACAATATCCTTGTCGTGTTGTAAGTTATAGTCATCTCGGCCCACAATAACCGGGACCTCCGATAATACCAGTATAGTCTCGTAGAACTCGAACCGAAATACAGACTGTAATACTTTCCATTGGATAACTGCAGGATTTTGTATCCACAAGTCATTATTAACAACAGATAACAACGGATAGCATACTCGCAAAGGCCGGATGTTCCCTTTTAGTGATACACATCTGACATTGTTGTGACGCCTCCAGCCACAGAACTTCACTGGAGGAGGAATACATGGGGCGGCGTAGGGCTTGTAGATTCCGTGGTTCGCGAGTAGTGAGGCGAAGCACGTTGAATGGAGAACCTGTGTCACTACACGACGCTCCAGTAACACCACAAACATAGTAAGATACCCAACAGAACGACCACTGTGAAACTACCAACAAATCTATTTTGATGAACCCACGTTAATTAACTCACGCTTGCCCGGTCATGAATTCCAGTTTAGGGTACTAAAACTATCCAAAACCCTAATTTTTTCTTTGTACTGTCATAATGGATAGCCTAATTGGTTCAGGCCACCGCTGGCCCGAAGTGGGAAATACAGGTTCGAATCACGATCCAGCACAAAAACCGACATTGAATTAAATTCAATCATGAAGAATGTAGGGAACAACTTCGGTCGCTCGAGATCTTTATTGCTTTTATTTCCGCAAATCGATTTCTGTCACTGTGTGGCCATCTTCAGTGCTGAAAATACATAAAAAACTAACAAAGTGTACAGAAAATAGAAAGCAACATTTCTTACAGTCAATTAACATAAAGAAAGCTTCTAATGACATACCTAGAAACAGGATGCCATGTGGGCCTACATAACTAGCAACATTGGTCAATAAGAAAATCCATAACAGAATGCTGTCATTGTCCAAGCAAAGCTGATTAGCAGAGAGCGTCTTCGCTTGGCATTTGGCTTACATTGTGAACATTTTGGTTAAATTATTATATTGTACACTGTTATTTTATGGTCTGTAAACTATTTCCTCTTCTGTTTTTAATTTTTAAATTTGATGTAAATTTTCTGCCTTAATGCCTTAAGTCCGTAATCAGTAAGTCATATAGAGGGCGCTAGGAGTCACTACATATGCACAGCTGATGTGCTAAACTTGTCACTAATCAGTTTTGCTTGGACCATGGCAGCATTCTGTTACGAATTTTGTTACTGATGAATGTTGCTAGTTATGTAGGTCGACAGGGCATTCTGTTCTAGGTATATTATTAGAAGCTTTTGTTATTTTAATCGATTGTATAAAAGATTGATTTCTATACAGCGCACACTTTGTTAGTTTATTTTTTGATGTATTTTCAGCACTGAACATGGCCACTCAGTGACCTAAATCGATTTGCAGAAATAAAAGCAATAGAGATTTCAGGCGATCAAAGCTGTTCCCTGCATTCCTCATGATTTTATTCGTCTGGTCGCTCTGCACCTGACTCCTGATGGTGTCATCTGTATTTAATTCAGTGCTCAGAAACAGTCGATGTGATCGATTATTTCGAATTCCTACATAGCCATAATTGTGCTGTAATAGTGTTCTTGTAATTACAGTTTGACGACCGTTAGTTACGAGCTTACAAGGCCAGTAACATAGTCAATTGAGTACGTGCAGACATTTAAGAACTACATCTTCCAAGCGAAGACATTCCTTCAGAGCAGTGTACCAGGCGTGACTGACCGTGCAGTCTAAGGCGCCATGCTACGGATAGTCCGGCCGCTCCCAAAAAAATGTTCAAATGTTTGACAAGCTTATGGGACTCAACTACGGGGTCATCAGTCCCTAAACTTACAAACTACTTATCAACTACCTTATACTAAGGACGGCACAAATATCCATGCCCGAGGGGGGATTCGAACCCCCGACCGCAGTGGCCGTGCAGACCGTGACTGGAGCGCCTCAGTCTCCTCGGCCACCGCGGCCGGCCCGGCCGCTCCCCACCTATTGCATAGGTGTTTGTGGGTTTCTTAGTATAAGTTAGTCTAGTTACTTTAAGAAGCTTGTAAGTCTACCGGCCGAATTCAACCAATGCAACCGCTCGAGGAAAGAATTCATTAGTGCGGTGTTTTAATTTCCACAGCTAACGATTTTATCAAACTAGCAGTTGTGACATTGTTGCTGGTCGGTATGCGTGTGCTTCAGAAAATGAATCGCTTGATCCTCAACGCAACTATAAATTCTAATCCAGAAAGCGTTGTTATTTGCGTGTGCATTGTTACCAAAGAAACTGATCGGTATGCGAGACAGAGGCTTTTAGCATTTCAATTTTCGATGTTCAGTAGTTAATGCGTAACAGGAACGGAAAACATCAGAGTTATAGATGTAACAATGCATTCTTCCTTTTGTCACTCTTAATGGCTACGTTCACACGTGGGGCCGTATGAATAAGCAACGCACATTCTGTCATTTTTATTATAAACCACGGAAAAAGTTAACTGTCAATAGAAGTTACTCAGCTCAGTATGCTACAGTGTTCACTTCAGAAAACTGAGGATGTTCTCAGCTTTTCTATTGTTTTACCCATACGAAATCAGAGAATGTTCTGTGCGTTGAGCGATTTCCCTTACCATTTTACTCAAGCTGACTACATTATCAGCTGTAGTATATTCTACAACTCGTTGTGTGTAGGCCAATCCGAGAATGCTCCCCGAAATTTCGAGAGTAAACTACATTATCCATTTTTTTCATACAACCCATGATGTTTCATGTTTGTTTTGTGCTAATGTACGGAAAAACACCTTCCGAATTATATCAGTTTCAATGGTCTCCTTGTATAATTGATATTGAAATCGGCTCGTCAATGTTCGTGTTCATGTGTTAATATTATAATGTAAGCTAATAAACTGAAAATATTCTCTTTATATTAACGAAAGCGGCTCGGTAGCACAGTGGTAGTAAAGTGCGAGACTAAGAATCCAAAGAGAACGGGATCGATCCCCGCCAGGTCCTAGGATTTTTATATGTCACTTTCCACTTCTTTCACCTCTGGCAGTGTTGCTGATGTGAAAAATATCGAGTAGCACCGTGGTTCGGAACCCACGTTAAACTGTAGGTCCCTCTATGACTTGTTGGATAAGTCAGTTCGAAGGTCGGAGCAAGGATACGTCATACCACCTCCAAACACGACCATGCCTAGTAAAGCACTGTGGTCTTCAAACCAATCTTCGGACTGTTGACTGCTTTACCTTTTACCTTATATTAACAAAACGTAAACTCATCCCAAACGTTGTGACAACACCACAGCACGACTCGGAAGATAACCCGAGAAACTTTTATGAACGTATCTAGATTTTTCTGCCAAGTAATATACTGTGTGAAAGGTAGGTCTGTTTCCGTATAAAAAGAGCATTTCGTCGACTCCTCCGTTTAAAAATGACTGCTGTAGAAAACCTCATTGACTGACGCTCAACAATAGTATCCACATTGTCCTGTTGTCGTCCTACCATTACTTTAGAAGCTTTCAGTTTGAGTTCTCATAAACGAGTGAGCAGATGCTATTAACACACACGTCTCGTGTGTTAGAGCAAAGATTATGTCAGACTTCTTTCAGAGGTCAGTAGTTAGTTCTGTGCAGGGGACTGGAGCATGTGGACGCCGCGGTGGAGTGGCCGAGCGCTCTAAGGCGCCTATCTGCGGAGCGCGCTGTTGCTCGCCGTCGGACGTTTGAGTCTTCCTGGGGAATGGGTGTGGGGTGTTATCCTTAGGATAGTTTGAGCAGTTTGTAATTCTAGGGAATTATGACCATAGCAGTTTGGTCCAAAAGTTTTACAAACATTTGAACATTTTAGCACGTGGAGGACATACAATACACACGATTTTTCCTGAGAGTTTTATAGATGACCTACGCTGCGTTGCGTATAATCATCCTTTGTAGTTTATAGTGATTCTTCTGTATTCTTCACAGTTTCAGTGTGTTTCATATTCACGTGTGTAGACCTCAGAATTGAGGAGTGCATCGCTTAAGATGGGAAACGTGTGAGAAGTTGGCATATTTGCGTGTTTCAGCTGGTTTCCATGTTGCCGGCGGGCTGCGACATTACAGTAAATGGAAAACTCGATCGGGTCTCACGTGAACAGTACAGAAAGAAGTCGAAGTTCCTAGGAAGATGGACACACTCTTCATTAATTCTGTTGCCAGGGATAAATGATTGTGCCGTTCTTTATGGCCATAGTTGAGTATAATTGATTATACATAGATGCATGGACAAGTCCAAAAGAGAAGACGCCATTGTTCATCCTGCAGTTATCATCAGTCAGGACGCAGACGAATTTACGTCCTTAGCTATCAGTGGGGGAAGCTGAAAATGTGTGCACCGCCGGGATTCGATACCAGGTTTCCTGCAGCAGCAACGGTGAGGCTTCGTCCGTTGTCATGCGGAAGATGAGTTGCTTTTCCGCGAAATTTTACTTTCTCCTGAACGCACGATGCAAGTGATGTTCCAGGAACGCGCATTAATAGAAAGCGACTACTGTCACCCTTGGTGATACAGTGTAAAGCAGTATTCCCCGTTATTAGTTCGAATTAATTTGCATTATACCGTGTTCTGCAAACTCGACCTGGTCCAGTTTGATATATCTCTCTGTATTACGTTAAGGACAATCATGAACTGAATAAAAAGCTTTATTACTACGAGGTTTGGGGCAAAAGTCATGGCAAATATTTTTATCTTACAGATGCCAGTCAGGCTGAAAAAGTGACAAATACAGGCAGGACAAGGTGTTAACTACATGTGTGGACTATGAACAGAATTGAAATATCGTAACACGCTAATTTATTACGGTAGTATGCACTGCAATATGGCCTTCACGGTGCAAAGTAATGACTACAAAGTACACGTACAGTTGACATGACAAAACTGCGCCTAGCGACCCTCAAGGCAGTCCCCTGCTACCGTCGCTATAAGCTGCCAACGAAGTAGGAGGCGCTGAATATCATCTGCCTCAGCATTTAACGCACCATGTCTGAATCAGATTACCTGTTCGCGCACAACATTAGCAATATCCTCTCGGGTTGCAAACCGCCTACCTCGTAGTGGTTCCTTTATCTACATCTAAATCTACATGGGATACTCTGCAAATCACATTTAAGTGCCTGGCAGAGGATTCATCGAACCACCTTATACTACTTATCTCCCATTCCATTCTCGTACAGCGAGCGGGAAGAAAGAACACCTGAATCTCTCCGTTCGAGCTCTGATTTCTCGTATTTTATTCTGATGATCATTTCTACCTATGTAAGAGGGAGTCAGCGATGTATCTTCGCATTCGGAGGAGAATGTCGGCGATTGGAGTTTCGTAAGTAGCCCACGCCGCAGCGATAAACGCCGTTGATGTAATTGTTCCCATCCCAGATCCTGTATCATTTCCGTAACGCTGTTTCCCCTGTATCGTGACAATACGAAACGAGCTCCTCTTGTATGGACTCTTTCAATGTCCTCCGTCAAGGCCACCTCCAAAAAAAGACGAACAATACTCCAAAAAAAGACGAACAAGCGTAGTGTATGCAGTTTCTTTAGTAGTTCTGTTGCATCTTTTAAGGGTTCTGCCAATAAAACGCAGTCTTTGGTTCGCCTTTCCCACGACATTATCTACGTGTTCTTTCCAGTTTAAGTCTGAAGTAATAGTAATTCCTAGGTATTTTGTAGAGTTTACGGCCTTCACTTTTGATTGATTTATCTTGTAAACAAAGTTTAACAGATTTCTTTTCGTACTCATTTGGACGACTTCACACTTTTCATTATTTAGAGTCAATTGCCAATTTTTACACCATAGTGATATCTTATTCAGATCGTTCTGCAGTTGGTTTTGATCTTCAGATGATTTTACTAGACGGTAAATGACGGTGTCATCTGCAAACAACCTAAGAGAGCTACTTAGATTTCCCCCTAAATCGTTTATGTAAATAAGGAACAGCAGAGGACCAATAACACTACCCTGTCGAACGCCGGATATCACCTCTGTTTCAGTCGATGTCTTACCATCGATTACTACGAACTGTGTCCTCTCTGACAGGAAATCCCCTATCCAGTCGCAGCGATACACCGTAACCACCGTCTTTGGAATGCGATCAAAGCCACAGGGCGAAATGTCCGGGCAGTACAGTGGGTGCTTCAATTCTTCCCATCCCCACCGTCGCAGTAGCTGCCTTATAGCGCGGAAAGTTCTGAGGCAGCTGGAATTCAGCACCTCCCACATCGTTGGCAGCACGTGGTGACAGTAGCAGGGGACTACTCTGAGGGTCTGTAGGCCCACTCCGTCGCAGCGTTGTCTAATACACGGTTGTATTTTATCGGTAAGTTTCATAAAATTGAGTACCTAGCTGATGACTGAAATATGAATTCTGGTCACAAGTGACATTATGTCGTTGGAGAGTGAGGTTTAGATATGATAATTAAACAACATTCCAATGAAGTATCGATTTTCTCGTGAAAACTTATGAAACCAAAAGTTGTTTTTTTTCTTCTTTTTTGTCCAGCCACTTGCCAACATCGAATAAACACTGAAAATGAAATTAAATAATACAGACACACGCAGAATAAATCTGACGTTGAATATCAGAAATAATTGCTCGGATTTGTAACCTATTACAAGAATCTATATCATACCCATTCTGAATACAAGAGGTACACAAAAAGCTACAAAATAGTCATGAAAACTGTCATTATTGGTCACTTACATAAGCAAAATGACATTTTCTGCTTTTTGAAAAAAAAAAAATGAACAGTGGTCTGTTTACAAAAAACCCCCGTGTCAGCCACTGGTATACTGGAAATATCAGTGATTAAAGCAGTGCGAACCAAACACAAAAATGATAATTGTACTTGTAGAAGCCGCCTTCCACGTAGTCAGTCACTTCATCAACGAGTAGCTTCGGCTCAGATCGTCCTATGAATTCTCTGAACGTAAGAATTGCGGAAACCAGATGGCAAGTAGAGATTTCTCAGAAGAAGGGTAAAGAACTGTCAGCAATCTACTTTGTGAGTCCCGAAGTATACACTCGTCGAACGAATTCTTGAGAATTGTTCCATCTTTTGGGGTCCTTAGCAAATTAAATTAAAGGAGGCCCTAAAGAAATTCCAGTGAAGAATTGCATGATTCCTTACAAGTTGGATTTCTCTCTCTCTCTCTCTATCCTCTTTTCTCTTCTTCTTTCTCTGTCTCTCTCTCTCTCTCTCTCTCTCTCTCTCTCTCTCTCTCTCTCTCTCTCTCTCTCTCTCTGCCTCCCTTGTTCTCTCTCTTTCCTACCCTCCCTCCTTCTCTTCATACCAGGAAGCTCATACACGTTGAGCAGAACTCGCTACAAGAGTCTACCTTCGAAAATTCTGAATAAGTACAATCACATTATTACTTGCTTTACACATCTCTCGCTACTATGACCAGCAAAAAATTAGAGACATTATGCCGTCGACAGACCTGTGATAACAAACATTCTTGCAACACATCATCCGCGAATGGAACAGTAGGCCCTAAGGGGGAAATGATTGTGGTGCCCGTGTAACCGTGGCTAAACACTGTAACATAAACGTCTCTCCTGGTGTACCAAATGTAAGCAAGCACTTAACTCAGTTACGGGTCGTCTGTTTATCTTTGCGCTTGAAGCTCATCAGAGCTGTTGTTACAGCGATTAGACAACTTGCCTGTGAAACTATGTAGACATCACAATGTATACGACAACCCTTACGCTCTCTCTCTCTCTCTCTCTCTCTCTCTCTCTCTCTGTTTCTCTCCCTGTTTGTCTCAATCTCTCTCTCTGTTCAAATGTTCAAATGTTTGTATAGCTTATGGGACTTAACTACGGGGTCATCAGTCACTAAACTTACAAACTACTTACGATCTAACTAATTCTAAGGATGGCACAAATATCCATGCGCGAGGGGGGATTCGAAGCCCCGACCGTAGTGCCTCTCTCTGTCTTTACGCAACAATAAGCAAGTCGTAGGACGGGTTTTTGGGTGTTTTATGTAATTGTCCTTATTTATAATCTATATATACAGAGTGAGGCACTTAAATTTGATATCATGAATGTTTGGAAAACTACAAATCGGATTAAGAAAAGTTTCAATAAAATTTGTTTAGCTCCAAGAGGAGCATCCATTAACACAAAGGCAGACCGCACTCCATCGCCTCTGTAGGTGGGAGGGATGGTGACTTTGAAATCTTAAACAGGAACCCCTATTTTTTATTACACATTTGGATTCTCCGTGAAAAATATGCAGCTTTCGTATGCAACATTTTCTTTTCGTTTCACGATAAGTGGCACTGTAATTGGCAAAAATAAAAATGAGTTCAAAATTGTTGAAAAACAGTAATATTTCAAACAAATACACAACATTTTAAAATAAAATTATGGGTGGGTTGCGCTGAAATTGTTTCCGCTCTTTCGCAAAGCTGGTCGCAGGTGATTCTCAGAAAAGGAACAGTAATCCTGTGCATTGACGGTCTGCCTTGGAGGAATGTAACGCGTTATGGTAACACCATATCAGTCGTACACGAGAATCACCATAACTTTCACCATACTGGGGCTCTGACGCACTTTCCAACTTTCGCGGCGACTCATAATGACGCCATTCGTTCGATTGGGGTTTCAGTTTTGGCTCATACTAAGTGGCCCATGTCTTATCCAGTGTTACGATACGGCGTAAGAAAGCCTCTCCTTCGCGTTCATAATGCCCCATGTGTGTTCCAACCAATGTATATGTAATTTTTTATATAAAGAGGGAGGAGATGGAGAGAGAGAGGAGACAGGAAGAGATTGGCACAGAGCAGGTGAGGTAATGACAGAGGTAGGGAGACGGATAGTTGGATAGAGGAGGCGCGGGAAGAAGAAGAGGAGCAGGAGTTATGTAGGTAGACAGAGAGAGAGTGGAAGGAGGTGTACATGGACTAACTGAATGTATGAATAAATAAATACCCGAGCAACGCCGGGTTTTCAGCTGGCTAATATAAAGAGAAGCCTAAGAGGACAAAGAACAAAGGTAAACAGAGGCTTAGAGATGGGCGAAATGATCGACAGAGATAATAAGTCGTATTTACAATTTCTATTTATATTTAGAAATAAATAGAACTGCCGGGGAGATTAGTTACATCATAATTATCTTCATTAATTTTGCCATGGACTTTCTGTTGGTTCTTACTCGTTTTGCTGTTTTCCTGTTTAACTGCGCACCCGCCAAACTATCGTTACATACGTGATCGACGTGCGTCCTTCACAGTGGCATAGGAGTAGAAATAAGGCTTCCGAAATTTACAGCAATGTTAACAGTTCATGGGAACTGAAAGCCTCAGACGGAACTTGCACATGTGACAGAGATCTCCAAACTATTGACCACCTGCTTTTCGACTGCTGTACCTTACTGAAAGCGAGGGACAATCTCAGGAAAAAAATAGTCGAGAAAGGAGGAGGATGGCCCGTCAGTAAATTTGATTTGGTACATAAATTCACTGCAGAATATTTGTACTACTTCTTTAATTCAATAAGATTTCCTGCTGTGTAAAACTCGTTTGGTTTCTTTATGTTAAGCAATAAATCTTGTATAGCCTTCTTTTGTAAATCCATCCATTTTTGTGTTACCCAAAGTACCCGATGTAACCGCCTGAATTTAAACTTCAAACATGTAATATTACTATGTAATGGAGCATGTCAAATAATAAATAAATGAAATAATAATAGTAGCAACGGAAGTCAATCTTGACAGCCAATGGAGACGACTCTGGAAGTTATCAAAAATGTCGTCTGAATGGTAGTTCTAGTTGCAAAAGCGACAGACATGTAAGCTACCAATTTTGCAGAAAAATTCTGAAAATCGCACCTACAAGCCAGATTTAACGATATGTTGTAGTGAAAAGTTGCAAAGCTCTATCTCATGTCGTGATGCAGTTACAAAGAGTATACCACAGTAATCATCAAACAAAATACTGCACTGTAGCCTAAGACAAGCAAGTTGCTGTACAAATTTTTAAGCGAGGTTCAAAGAGCTAAATAAACGTATGGAACGAAGAAATAGAAACTGAAGTTACATACCGATAGTAGGCAATGAAAACCTCGTAATTCCGTTTTATTCACATATTATAGGAGAGAGCGGTTATAAAGTGATACAGATGATATGGTATATCTTTATCCATCGTAGTAGATTTTCTGAGAGCGCAGATGCATCGTGTCACCAACGAACATCATATTTTACTGGTATAAAGATGTTTTCACTAACAGATGCAGATACGAGATTTTCATTGCCTACCATCTAGATATTTTGATTGTCCCGTAACAAAAATCAGGTAAAGAAGCATTAAAAATAACATATCCTTTTAACCTACTGTATTTTCAGGCTGGTAGGCAATGAAAACCTCTTAACACCATCAGTTAGTGCAAACCTCCTACCGTCAGTAACGTTTCACGATAGTTGCTGACGAAGCAATGGGGAAAAGGAGACCCACGTACTGTAATACGTATCCGATTAGGAACTTCACATGTATCACTTTATACCATGTTTTAAAAAAACCTATTTTGCCTCTGCTGTCAAATGAAAAAAGGACACACAAAAATCAAGTAAATTAACCTGAGAATATATATATATATATATATATATATATATATATATATATATATATATATATATATATATATATATCGGTAACGTCGATGGTGTAAAATTAGATAAAGTAACATTTAAATATAACATTGTCTTAAAGCTCTTCATTTCCCTCTCTGATGAATGCGCTAACCAGGACTAAAAGCGGACTGTCTTTCCTACGTGATAGAAGAAAAGGAAAAAAAAATTATTCTTATTCCAGAAGGAAATGTACATTAATTTTAATTTATAGAGTACATAAATATCTTTTCTGTTACCTTCGACGAAAACGTAAGACGGAAGAAAAAAGCAAACACAAAACTAATGGACAGCAGATACTCCAATAACGAAGCATGCTTAGTTGCAGTGTGGACCAAACTTAGGAATGAAAGCAAATTGTAAGTTACTAGGGGCAGACGATGGCTTTCGTAACACGGATTTAATTCAAACGTACATACTATAGTAGTCCATTAAGTCAAAATAATGTGCAAGAATTAACGCGCATCATGTACACAATTTCCAGAAAATTGCTAGTGAAGTTATAGTTATTCGTTACATACCACTGAATATGACCTTCAGCAAGAGATGGATTAAGTAGCTTCGTAGCCTAGGGATCCGCCCGGAAGCAAAAGTAAAGTGGAGAGAGAGAGGGGGCTTAGCGGCATTGGCCAATGACTCCAACTGTTGTGGTTCCTTTGTTCGAATGAAGTAGCCGTTGATTACGTTGGTTACATATAAGGCGAATTATAAAAAAAAAAAAAAAAAAGGAAAAAAAAAGATGATCGGCCTACCATCGAAACGATTCAGACATATTTGTTGTTTTGTTTGCAAAACAGTTCCGTGTACCTTATCTGTTTGTAGGAATAAGTGATTCCGAAAATCACGACATTTTCAGAAAATAATTATGCGTTTGAACTTTTAGTGATCGCTAGCTATAAATATGTTTGTTGTGATAATGAGAATTAGTAAACAGCCAAATAACAATGGAGATTCAAGTTCATACAAATAAATCTGTTTATCTGTTATAATATATTTCTATATAATATATCCATACTAATATTATAAATGCGCAAGAAGCTCTGTCTGTTACGCTTTCACAACTAAACCGCTTAACCAATTTTAATGAAATTGGGTATGGAGATAGTTTGAACGGTGAAGAAGAGAAAGGGTGTAATTCAAGATATTTGTTGATTTTAAGAACATCACTCGAAATACAGAACAGCAGAGCATCAATGTTTCTCTTATAGCTTTTAAGATACTTGAAGACCCTTCGGGAAAGCTGTTTATTCTTTGACTTTTGAAACTTATCAGGTTCATTAAATGGTTGATTTGTTGTACATAATGCGATTCAACATAATGAACGCTATCCTTACACAAGACGTCAATGTCTTCAAACCGACGAACCGATTTCGATGACATTTTAATCTGGCCTAATTTACACGTCTAACGTATAGTTTTTCCAGTCATCAGTTTAGTCACCATGTTACATACAGGGTTTCTTTTCTTATTGAATAATTCCTTTATTTTCATCCTGATAAAGAAGTCCAGTATTTACCGTCATTCTACATACGGTTTATATTTAAACCAGAAAATTCGAAACATTTATTTTATCCTGATGATACTGCTCATAACTTAAGAACATGGTTGCAAAATTATTCTACTTTCGATGGTCTTTCTCATGAATACAAGGACATCAACTCGAGCGAATCCGCGGGTACAATCCACTGTCAAATAATGAGAACTGTGTATGAGTCGATCCAGTAACCCACTGATTATTCTTATTTTATTTTATTTTATTATTTTTTTATTTCTTTAAGTCGCCTAAAACATACGCAGAAGTTCGATTCGAATACGGGTCTTACTGGCAGCTCCGGTCATCGACAGCATCCACAATTTTTTTTCTTTTTTCTTCATTCATTTAGTACTGTTTCTGCACACGTTACTTCGTCGTATTTGTTATATGTTCCTCGTTAAGTACTTGGCCCAACTTTTTTTAAGACGTTTAGCCTTGTGATCGTTAGCTACCATGCTTGGACCACGATAGCACCTTAGCCAGCTGTTGCTGAAGGTCGTTATTTCCTTGAAACATCGTTCAGTCGTGCCCATTAATAACTGGTCATTACGTTTTCTTAATGGACTACTGAAAAGGCACAACGTTCGAAATAAATAAGTGATCCGAACGTTGTAGCTACACCTTGTTAGAATGCGTTTGGATGAAGGATCATCACAGAAGTAAGTGACAGCATATATTCTGACTTTTATAAGGTTTGAGAGTTGACCAGGTATCACTGAAAGAAGTGTAAGAACTTTTTTACCCAAGTAGAAGATGAATAGTAATCAGTAGCAAATATCTCTTTATTGCTGAAAAATCTATATTTCAGTCACTGTATGAACATTATCAATGCTTAAAATTTAGTTTGAAACGTACAAAAGTTTTGAATCTTCACGCTGGAGATGAAGCTCACACTTCAACATGAAGATTCAAAACTTTGCATTTGAAGCATTAACAGTGGTCACCCATGGACCACAATAAATAAATATTTGCGTCTGAATGCTGTTCATCTACTACATATTTAAAACATTCGCTGGGCACTATCATTTCAACGCGGTATGAAATTTGATCCTATTTTCCCTCTTTCTTTTTTTTTTTTTTTTTTTTTTAAACCTTGAAAAAGATGGCAGTGAGACTTTCGAAAGAGTCTCCTATTATCTTTGTAGTGGTACCCGCAGGTATACGTCCTGCCTTCCCCTCGGTAAGCTCAGTTTAGCGGTGAAAATACTTATTATTAAGCTTCAATTATTAAATACCAGCTTAAAACCCGATGTTCCCCAGGTAGTTTTTTATTCTAGTCTTAAGTTACTCCATCACTCCTTGCCTTTCCTCTCTCTACCCACCTTCTCTTTCCTTCTCTGTCTGCCCGTCCCCTCCTCTCCCCACTTTCTCTCAATGTTCAGCTCCTTTACTTCCGTCTCTTTGCCTATCTCCATCATCCCCTTTCTCTGCCAATCATCTCCGCGTCTCTCTGTCAAACTCCTCCTCACCTACTCAGTTTATTGCCTCCTTCACTTATGACAAATTATATAACTCTGTTAACTTCCTTTGTGATCGGTGAAGTGGAGTCTATGTTTGCTGTATTGCACCCTCCACCAAGCACCGTATAAAGTCTTTGGTAGACGGTGATGTTCCTCTTGTATTGAATGTTAAGTGTGAAAAATTTCATCAAGATTGGAAGAAAACCATACATTTTGTGGAGGTTCGTAGGTAAGGTTCCCAAAGCCATGCACCGTACAAAATTTTACGCAGACAGTGATTTTCCTCTTGTTTCGAAGATAAAGTGTGCAAATCTTCGTCGCAAACGGATGAACGCTGCGACAGCGTATAAAATACTAACATAAATGATTCGTCAGTTTTCAAAGAGTCTCGTTGTTTATTTTGTGTCTCGTTTCCGCCAGTTGTCCTAGGAATCGGTGGCCGAGTAGAAAGAGATCGACACAGGGAAATAGGATGCACGCGTTTGCGGGTACAGAGTCAGGTGACCAGCCAGTGGGACAGCATAAACTAGAAACACTAAGCTAGATTAGAACAAGATATATATTTCGTAGAGATACTACAATACTTAACTTTGTTAACTGAAGACTAGTGGAATGCAGATACATAGTTTGACTAGATAGAGGCCTGCCTACTGATGAGTCTTAGTCCCTGTCCTATTGCCAAGTGACCGATGCAGTTCAGTGGTGGCCACGAGCGGAGTTGCAGCAGAGGGCGCTCGTGGCTGACGTCGTAAGAACGCCGTGCCGTGCTTGCATGGCGGCGCGCGGCGAAAGTACGTGGCGCGCAACTTCAGACTTGTGCTACACAGCAGTTTATTACGTCATACCTCCTAACTATGAGCCGTACTGGCAAATAATGTTGTATTTAAATTTACTGGCGTAAATGGATACTGTTTGCTTTTATTAGCGAAGAAGTAATAAATTCAAGCGTCGTTTATAATGCGGCAATTTCTCATAGATCTCAGTGTTCGTGACGTCATATCATCTGAAGTAATGCCAACGAGGAACACAGGCCGCGGAGTGATCGCTAGCTGAGTGGCTGGCCGCTATGAGGCAGTGAGCTGTGCCCAGCGGCCGGCCAATAAGCTGCAATCGCGCCGGCTCAGAACCACCTTGCTTACGTGACACTGACGTGCGCGCCGCGGCCTGTCTTTCTCGTTGGCCTCGGTCTGAAGCATGTGTCGTACAGTGATACAATTATGCCTATAACCTTCGCGACAGTACAAGCTATACTTCTACAAAGCTTCATCATAATCGGATGAACGCTACAACAGCGCATGAAATACGAACAAACATGAAAACAAACAAACATTCATTTCTATGTATCGTACACGTTTATTTCGTCAATGTCATATTTAAAAGTCTTGTTTTTTGTTAGTTTCTTGTTCAATGGAACGACGCATCAGCACCTCGTGAAAGCCTTCCCCGCTTACATCGGTGATATGAATCGGTTCATTGCCTATTATTTGCTTAAGGCCTCGAGCGAGAGGTGAACCCAGTATCTGCTGTTGTTCACTGTAGCCAACAATTCTTTTTAATTATTAAAATGTTGGAAAAATAAATGTATGTATAAAAAACGAAAGGTTTTCCACTTAAAACGCGTGATATGCAACCTGTACGCAGATTCAAATAAATAAAGTGAAATGGTAACAAATGAAACGGAAGAAACGACACAAAAACATACGAATAGCGCCGTACACAACAAAAAAACACACATCAGGGACCAACCAACGCCAGCCAGCAAGACGGAGAAACAGCAGTGAGATGTAAAGAAGAGGCAATAACACCACCACAGAAGATGATTTTAAAATAAAAAGCGAAACGCTTCTGGTGTGAAATAAATCTCTCAATTTCAGTCAGCACAAGATGGATTACCTCTTATAAGCAATTTTAACAGCTGCTGCGGAAAATGTTCCCACAACCAAACATAGAATGTATATTTAGTTTGTAACACGACAAATATCGAAATGTTAGTTGATTCCCGACTCGGTCCAGATCGAGTCATATGTCGTCGACAGTATGAGAATGTACGTATTCCTTGATGAAAGCTATGAAGAGCAAATAAAAATTACTCGAACATGAACTTGGTACTTCGAGTCTTTACTGAGGTTGTGAAGATATTCCTGCAAGATCAGTTAGCTTTTGATGATTTTGCGAATTACGACTTAGATGACAGATTACGACTTAGATGACAGAAGGTATTTTACGAGAAAGATTCACTGAACTTCTCTTTGCAATAGCGTCACAACATCCGTGAAGAAATCGCGCTCTTACAGTTACGTGAAGTTTGATTTGGTGATGAATAGACTTTAAGTCGGACTTTTTGAAAATAATGTTTCATTTAATAAGGAACTAGCTGTAAGCCCGGGGTTTCCCAGCTATTTATTTATTCCATAGTATTATGCATTCGTCTCTCCTCCCCCCCCCTCCCCTTATTTCTCTCAAAGATGTTTCAAATGTTTGAATAGCTTATTGGACTTAACTACGCGGTCATCAGTCCCTAAACGTACAAACTACTTATGAACTACTTACGAACTAGAACGGCACAAATATCCATGCCCGAGGGGGGATTCGAACCCCCGACCGTAGTAGCCGCGCAGACCGTGACTGGAGCGCCTCAGTCCCCTCGGCCACTGCGGCCGCCCCCCCCCCCTCTCTCTCTCTCTCTCTCTCTCTCTCTGTGTGTGTCCATCTCTTCCTCCTCCTCTCTCTATTCATCTACTCCTTCCCCTGCCTCATCCTATCACTTCCCCACATCCTCTTTCCGTCCACCACCTCAGTTCTCGTGTCTAGCTTCTTATCTTCTTTCTCTTGCATATTTACTGCATGCGCAGGGCCGGCGTCGTTGAATGTGGAGTTGGCATGGCTAACTTTTTAGGGGTGGCCGGATGCCCTTCCTGTGCCACATCTCTTCCTCCCCGTTACTACGAAGTATCACAAATGCCAACTTTCATCATGATAACTGGGACTATTGCGCCATACGGTAGGTTGCAGATTACAGAAACCTGTTCCATGAGAACATACGAGGGTTGTAGCTTAAATAATGGTAATACTGCTGTGGAGACACTATGAAATTGAATCTTTGATTGTCGGTGGTAGCAATGTTGCTGACATATCTACCTTACCTCCGAGCTAATGCACTCGCCCGTCCCACGTCACCTGCGTACGCACAATCGAGGGAAAAACAGTCACTTGTGAACGAGTGATCTAACGTAACGGTGTCACTCTGTTTTCGATACAGGAACAAATGAGTTGGATCAAGATTTGATGTGCCAGATGTCGTACAGTACAACAGTGTCATCAAGGTATTCAAGAAGCGTGCGGAGAATCGGCATTGCCGTACAGAACGGTGAACGTTGTGTAAAAGCATTCCACGAAGGTCTACAAACTGTGTCAGACATGCGTCTCTGAAGAAATAGTGCATGCTGTTGCCGCGTTAGTGGACAGTGATCGCATTACGTTCCTCCACGGCAGACCGTCAATGCACAGTATTACTGTTGGTTTTTGGAGCATCACCTGCGACCAGCTCTGCGAAAGAAGTGACAACACCTTCTGCGCAACCCACCCATCATTTTGCACGACAATGCGCGGGCGAGTAAACCGCAAACTGTGGCTCCTCTGTTCGGTCGACGGGACTGAAAAGTACTGTAGCGTCCACCATACTCCCCGGACTTTAAGACTTTAATCATTGTGACTTTGATTCCGATGAAGAAGGACCCATTTCGTGGCATTCGCTTCAGAACTTTTCCCCAGAGTCTACAGGCAGCAGAACGCTCCATTCGCGCCATCAACAGAAAAGGCTCTGCTAACGGTACACTACGCTATCCACATCGCTGGCAACGGGTTCTACACATCGCTGGTGACGACTTTGAAGGACAGTAATAGGTGAAAACATGTGACGCATTTGTTTTGATTGTGAATAATTAGTTGCCACTATTTAATTTCCAACGCACGTACATAAATGAGCCAACTTTCTTGCTAATAAGCGAAAAAGTGTCAACGTCTGTTGTAAGGTAACTTTGCCACGCACTGTGCGAAATATTATATACGCACTAACCTGTGACGCATAAAAATACAATTTTGCGAGTTCATTCAGTGGTATATTTGGATTTTGTCTGCGAAATGTGTTTCGAATAGAGTTAGTTGTAAAGACGAGATGTATTAAAACGTCGTGTATCCATGCGACAGTTTTTCATACACATCAATTTTTCAAATATTCAAATGTTTGTATAGTCTATGGGACTTAACTACGGGGTCATCAGTCCCTAAACTTACAAACTACTTATGAACTACTTACGAACTAGGACGGCACAAATATCCATGCCCGAGGAGGGATTCGAACCCCCGACCGTAGTGGCCGTGCAGACCGTGACTGGAGCGCCTCAGTCTCCTCGGCCACCGCGGCCGGCCATCAATTTTTGACGTCATATTTCCTAAGTTACGAGTCGTACAGTGGTATAAATTTGTAGGTACATACAGCGGCATATGTGCATATAGTTTTCAAAATATTTTTCTAATCAGTTTAGTGTCAAAGACGTAATAAATTTAAATGTTATTCACAATGAGGCAGTATTTCTCGCATCTCAGTTTTGATCACATCATATCTCCCGAAACGTGGGTCGTACGTTGATATAATTATGCCTAAAATATTCGCGAAAGTGAAAACAGTATGTTGAGAACGTTTCATCGCAATTGGGTGCACAGTACAAACAAAGAAACTTTCATTTTATATATTAGACTACTCGAAAATCCGCGTCGCCTCGGTATTTATTTATTCCATTGTTAAGTTAGTCCATCTCTCCTTCTCTTTCCTGTATCTGCCCACCTTCTCTGTACTTATCTCTCTGTCCATCTCCTCCTTCCCTCCCCCCCCCCTCTGTCTGTTCATCCGCTCATCTCCTCTCTTTCTATTTATCTCTCCCTATCCCTCTCTCTGCCCATCTCCACCTTCCTCTTTAGAGAAAGAGTCGGATAGTTTCTCCTCTCTGACCAACTCCTCCTCCGCCTCATTCCATTGCCTCCTCCATCAATGGAAAATTATATAACTCTCTTAACTTTCGTGATGATTAGTGAATTGGTGTCAATGGTTTATTGCAAGGTACCCTCCGCCGAGCACCGTATGAATTCTTAGGTAGACACTGAAGTTCCTCTTCTTTTGAAGCTTAAATGAACAAAATTTCTTCAAGATGGATATTAAACTGTAGATTTTGTCAAGGTTCTTAGGAAAAGTACTCTCTGCCAACTACAACACAAAATTTTACGCAGATACGATTTTCCTCTTGTTTTGAAGATCAAGTGTGCAAAGTTTCGCCGCAACTGGATGAACGGAACGACAGCGAATAAATTACGAAAAACCATGATGCGGCAGTTTCCTCATGCGCCTCATTGCTTATGCAGTCACATCTCCAAACTATACGCCGTACAATGAAATAATTTTGTAGGTACATTCATTGGCATAAATAGATACTGTTTTCAAAATATGTCGTGAGTACATTCAGTAGCAAATAAGTAATAATTTTGAATGTTATTCGTAATTCGGCAGTATTTCGTGAATCTCTGTGTTCATTACGTCATATCTCCTGGATGTGTGTCTTACAGTGATGTAATGATGTTCACGAAAGAGGAAGCAATATGACACAGTTTTATCGGCAGCACATAAAATACGGACAAACGTACAAAGAAACAAACAAAGATTTATATTTTTATATTAGATAATCGTTCAAGTGACTGTTACAATTTACGAAACAGAAATTATTCGGACTCGAATATATTCTTTTTATGAACATTATGAACTGCCTCGAAGTGATCGACCACTTGAACCAAGATCTATACGGGTTGACACAACATCGATCTTGTGAAACACAGCTTGCTCTTTACACACATGAAGTGATGAATTTTATCGACAAGGGATCTCAAACCGATTCCATATTTCTATATTTCTCGAAGGCTTTCGACAGTATACTTCACAAGTGTGTTTTAACCTAATTTCGTGTTTATGGAATATCGTCTCAATTGTGCGTTTGGATTCGTGATTTGCTGTCGGGAAATAAATATCACCTAGTACGTAACGGAAAATCATCAGTTAAAAAGGAAGTGATATCTGGCACTCTCCATGGAAATGTTACATGACCTGTACTGTTCCTTATCTTAATAAACGATTTAGAAGACGTATCAGAGCAGATCTCTTACACTGTTCGCGGAAGATTCTGTCACTTATGTGTAGTAATGTCACCGGAGAATCAAAAGCAACTGCAAAAAGATTTACATAAGATATTTGCATGGTACGATAATTGATAGTTGAACCTAAATAATGAAAAGTGTGAAGTCATCCATATGAGCACAAAAAGAAATCCGTTACACTTCATTTACACGATAGTTCAGTCAAATCCACAAGCCGTAAATTCAAATAAATATATAGGAAGTACAATTACAAAGTACTTCAGTTGGAATGACCACAAAAAATATCGTAGGGAAGACGAAACAAAGACTCTTTTCGTTGGCAGAACACTTGGAAGATACAATAGTTCTAGTAAATAAACTGCCTACACTGCACTTGTTCCTCCTATTTTTGAGTATTGTTGCCCATTGTGGGATCCTAAGTAGGTGACCCGACGGAGGGCACCGGAAACGTTCACAGAAGGGCGATACAGGAGATAGAGTGTGTCACAGAACTGATGCAAAAGTTGAGGTGAAAACAATACAAGAACGGTATCCATTGAGGCGAAATCAATTTTCGAAGATTCTTTCACCAATTTTATCAAAATGTGAAGATATTTGTTATCATCCACCTACATAGGAAGACATGATTACCATAATAAAATAAGATAAATCTGATAGAAATCTGGGTGTTTCTTTCTCACGCGTGCTGTAAAAGAATGGAACGGTAGAGAAATATTATGAAAGTCGGGTAAAAACCGTAGAGGGAGACCGAGAGACGAATACAGAAAGCAGATTCAAATGTTCAAATGTTTGTAGAACTTATGGGACTTAACTACGGGGTCATCAGGGTCATCAGTCCCTAAGCTTACAAACTGCTTATGAACTAGCTAAGACTAAGGACGCACAAATATCCATGCCCGAGGGGGGAGTCGAACCCCCGACCGTAGTGGCCGCGCAGACCGTGACTGAAGCGCCTCAGTTCCTTCGGCCACCGCGGCCGGCCAGAAAGCAGGTTCAAAAGGATGGACTTTGCCGTGCTTACTCACAGATGAAGACGCTTGCACAGGATAGGGTAGCGTGGGCAACTACATGAAAGCCGTTCATGGAATGAAGAGCACAACAATAGGCGAAGGAGAGATGAAGTAGGAAAGGGATAGGAGCAGATGCACTTAAATGTGATCGGCAGAATAAATATGTGAAGTCATATTCACGAATGTATGACAGTAAATGCGAATGGGTAAATTTGAAAATGTCTACCGAGCCGGGATTCGAACACGGGTCTCCTGCTTTTTAGGTAGTTGCGCTGACTCCACCACCGGAACTCAACTATCACCACCTCACTACTCAAGCACGCGCCACGTTAGATATAAATTATCGACTTTCACCTGCCCACTATTACTCTAACTCGCGGTTTTCCTCAAACTGATTCCCGTAAGAGTAAGGGACTAGAAGGATTACTGCCCGTCATCGGCATATTGTATAAGTTCTATATATATTTGAACTGTCCGTCCTCTCGCACATAATAATCATTTTTTCAGTGCGTCAGTACTCCTAGGCTCTTACGGGAATCAATTTGAAATAAAAATATTAAAAAATGCGAGTTTGTGTAATAGTGGGCATGGTAACGTTGAGAATTAGTATACAACGGGAGATGTTCTCGAATAGTGTGTGCAGCTGATCGCTGTGTCGCCCGTGGTGTAGTGGTCAGCGCAATTGCCTAGAAAGCTGGCGTCCCCCATTTGAATCCCGTCTGGGTACACATTTTCAACTTTACCCGTTCGCAGAAAATGTCCATTCCGTGGATATGAATAGACTTAGCTTAATTCCCGCTGCTTTTCACGCGTAGATTGGATGGTCTGCATTGGGTATTTCTACTTCTAAATACAAATTTACATAAATATAGCTTTAAAAATGCTTTCTTAATCCCCTATTGAAATATTGATTACGAAATACAAAACACCCCTAAACACATTTCTTTTAATTCTAACCACGGTTCCAAATACAAATTTTCGCATTTCTGGCATCAAAATAGTCTTAGTAGCACCTTTAAAACATTTTCCTTTATTTCACGCACTTAATAGTTGAATTTCCAAAAATATCGAAAAACGTGTTTTTAAAATTCCAATCGCAAACCTAAATCCGAAGTTTCGTATTTCTTCTTTCAAAACTGCCTTAATAGCGACGTATTTTCAAAATACCGTCCATCCCTTATTTCACCCCCTTAAGTATGAGAATATTGAAAAATCGGTGATGCCTACAGTGCAAGATAAACAACGTCTACAAATTTCAAGTTTCTATCGTCTGTAGATTCACTTTTCAGAACCGTTTTCTGTCTTTTAGAAACGGATCGAGAACAGGAAATTTCTTTCTTACACTTTGGCATCTTTCTTGGTGGTTTTACTTTTCAAACTGCAATATACATTTAATTTTCTTCATTCGTACGCTTATTGCAGAAAAATAACTTAAGAATGTGTATCGCTGGTCTTCAGTCCGAATTTTATACAAGCTGACGACTTTCAACCACTATATCTTCCACCCTCTTAAAACTATCGACACGGAACAGCTATGGTGTACAACGGGAGACTTTGTACTAAAACAACACAGAGAGATCGTTCGTCTCCACTGTGTGGATTCTGCTGAATAGCAAAATATTGACACCCACACTTAGAATTTTATAGAAGTTAGTAACTTTCAACTCCAATATCTTCCAACCCCTTATCATTATCAATCATCTACTACCATAGTGCATAGTGGGAGAATGATACCTACTACCACATACAAACACTTTTCGTCTACAATGTGTAGTTTTGGCTGCAGAGGGACATATAGGCACACACACTAGCAGAAAAACCGGCGTTGCCCGGGTATTTATTTATTTCTTCCTGCCTGGAGTTAGTACTTCTCCTACCCTCCTCTCTCTCTGTCCATCTTCTTTTTCCTAAAAATATGTTATCTTTATCCGAGAACATATAAGAAATAACGCTGTCTCGGATAATGTATAAAATTATAAGCGCATTATTCAAACGAAGAAAGATAGAAGTGAAAACACAAATGACATATAAAATTCGCATGATCTCATATTTATTCAGTTATATGTGGTACAGTTGTATAATTTTTCAGGTATGTATTCATTTGTATAAGTGCTGCATGTCTGTAAAATTTCTTGGGAATACAATTGGTGTTAAAGAAGTAATAGATTACTACTTGGTGCGTGATAGCGCGGATTTCTATGAACGTTACTGTTTTATGTGCTCATACCTCATGAACTACAGGTTGCACTCTGCTACAATTTCGGAGGCACATTCAACGATATGTGTGTACATTGCCTATAAAATTTCCTGCGGCTACAATTTGTAGTGTAGAAATTATAAATTGTAACGTCATACCGAATGCCGTAGTTTTACTCCATAAACATCGGAAAAATAGTCAGCGAGTAACTTTTTTCCTTTCATCATTTTACTTTGATTGCCAGCGAGAAAAAGTTTAATAAGGGTTTGAAATTATGTTTAAAGTTTGTTGCAAGTCGCTAAGTACTCTCATTCTCATATAGTGTGTTTGTAAAGTCTCATCGCATTATGGCAGTTTCTTGCAACCCCTATCGTTTATGGAGTTATATCTCTTGAACCATGTGTCGTATGTGGTTCATACTCATACAGAAGATGTTATCTTACGTAAGGAATATGTGTACCAAATTTGGTTGAAATCGGTCTAGTGGTTTAGGAGAAAACGAGCAGCATTGTCGCTTATGGCAGCAGTGTTCCGCGCATCTCATTGTTTATGAACTATGTATCGTATGTGATTCTTACACTTACGGCGACCGTCCTCATGGATTGAAACTTACGTGTACAAAATTTCATAAAGTTTGGAAGAAAAGTGTAGATTTGTATGCAACACGTACAAATATACGGACACTCTGCTGTATATATTAGAAGATATACATGTAGATTCACCATTGGGATATGAAGGGAGAAAAACAGGGATATGAAGGGAGAAAAACACTAACATTGATTGTTGTGGAGGAAAGCGGCGGGTTTTGCCTGTTTACAGTGTGACAGCCACGCGCGCGCCCGCTGCCGACGCCGCCACATACTCACCGGCGCCGCCGCCGCCGCCGCCGCCGCCCCCAGAGCCGCCGCGACGCCGACTGAGCCGCGACGCCGGCGTCGGCCGGTGGTGGCGGCGGTGGAGGCGCGCGTGCGCCGACCACCCTCCGCCATGCACCGACGCCTTCCCGGCCCCTCTCGAACCGCTACGCGCGTGGCAGGTAGGGGCGGGGGTGGGAGCGAGAGGGGGTGAGATCGATTGCCGCCACCGCTGACCGTCAACAAGTGCACACCGCGCCGCGCGGCCCAACTTGCCTCGCAGGAGAGGACTTCCGTCCCAAGTTCGGACTCGTCTGCATAGATATGAGGGACGCTCGCTCCCTCTCTCTCCCTCTCTGCCCGTGGCTCTCCCCGAGGCACCGCAAAACTTACCGCCGCCACGCAACCGCAAACTAAGTCGGGCCGCGAGAGGAAACTCGCAGTTTCATTTCGTATAATCCTGCGCACTTGTTTGCTACTGCACTGGCCATCCGAAATGCAATACACCACGATTACCCAAAGCCAATAAAACTTTCGCGACCCAATATACAGGGCCATTATAATTAAAGTTAAAATTTGAAAATTATGCAGTAATAACACCACGGGTCGGAATGAAGTCCAACTGCAATGGAATATTATCTGAGAATGTGAAAAACGTATTGTCTTTCTCTTTCTTCTTTCTCTTCAGCCCTTTTTCTCGCACAAGCAGGGTCGGCTTTGTTAATTGGAATTGGCGTGTTAATATTCACGGGGTGGCCGGATGTCCTACCTGCCCCCACCCCCTGCCTTCCCAGGAGGAAATGTGTACTCCAAATGTCTGCATATAGGCCGCGGTGGAGTAGCCGAGCGGTCTAAAGCGTCTCGCTGCGAATCGCGCGGTTGCTCGTAGTGGAGGTTCGAGTCCTCCTTGGAGCATGGATGTGTGTGTTGTCCTTAGGTTAGTTTACCTAGGTTTAAGTAGCTTGTAAGCTACGGACTGATGACCGCGCAGTTTGGTCCGATAGATTTACAAACATTTGAACAGTTTTTTGTCTGCATATAGTGTTATATGTATGAGAGTGTTAAGTGTTATGAAATGTTTGCAAATCGTTTAACTTCGTCGGGACTTGGGGCCCAGACCGGTATTCACCTAGGAAGATGTAGAAAACCGCCTAAAAACAACATCCAAGCTGGCCGGCACTCCGATCCCCTTCGTTAATCCACCGGGCGGATTCGAAGCGGGGCCGGTACGCCTCCCCTACTCGGAAAACCGGTGCGTTAGACCACACGGCTAACCGAGCGCGTCCAGAATGGGGAATACGTATCACAGAAGAAAAATGCTGAATGCTGATGATCTCACCCTATTAGCCAACAGCATTGAAGAGGGTACTCATCAACTACAAAAAAAAAAAAAAAAAAAAAAAAAAAAAAAAAAAAAAAAAAAAAAAAATGTATTTCAGCAAGTGAGAGCGAAACCTTGGCCATAGACGTCAGGTGCACCAAGTTAGAGGAGGCCTATCATTCCCGTAGGAATATCTATATCTTCGAGTACCTTTCCAAGAGCTTAAAACTGAAGCACTCCAACTAGGTAGTAAGAACCTCCTTATTCATGCCTCCGAGTGCCTCTTGATCTACAGCTACATCTACATGGGATACTCTGCAAATCAAATTTAAGTGCCTGGCAGAGGGTTCATCGAACCACCGTTATACTATTTTACTTCCCATTCCATTCTCGAATAGCGAGCGGGAAGAAAGAACACCTGAATCTCTCCGTTCGGGCTCTGATTTCTCGTATTTTATTCTGATGATCATTTCTACCTATGTAAGTGGGAGTCAGCGATGTATTTTCGCATTCGGAGGAGAATGTCGACGATTGGAGTTTCGTAAGCAGCCCACGCCGCAGCGATAAGCGCCGTTGTTGTAATGATTCCCATCCCAGATCCTGTATCATTTCCGTAACGCTGTCTCCCCTGTATCGTGACAATACGAAACGAGCTGCCCTTCTTTGGACTCTATCGATGTCCTCAGTCAAACCCACCTGATAACGATTTCACACTGGGCAGCAATACTACAAAAGAAGACGGACAAGCGTAGTGTATGCAGTTTCTTTAGGATTTCTTAATGGTTCTGGCAATAAAACGCAGTCTCTGGTTCGCCTTTCCCACGACATTATCTACGTGTTCTTTCCAATTTAAGTCAGAAGTAATTGTAATTCCTATGTATTTTGTGGAGTTTACGGCCTTCACACTTGATTGATTTATCATGTAAACAAATTTTAACGGATTTCTTTTCGTACTCATGTGGACGACTTCACACTTCTCATTATTTAGAGTCAACTGCCAATTCTTACACCATACTGATATCATTCAAATCGTTGTGCAGTTGGTTTTGATCTTCAGATGATTTTACTAGACGGTAAATGACGGCGTCATCTGCAAACAACCTAAGAGAGCTACTTAGGAAATGTGTACCTCAAATGTCTGCGTATAGCGTTATATGTGTGAGAGTGTTACGTGTTATGAAATGTTTGCAAATCATGCAACTGAGGCGGGGCTTGGGGACCAGCCCGGTATTCACCTAGGGGGATGTGGAAAACCGCCTACACATCTAGGCTGGCCGGCACTCCGACCCCTTTCGTTAACGCGTACGCTACGGACAGCTGTGCGGGCCGCTAATGTTGTAGGCGGATGCCTGTAAACGCACGTGCGGCGAGAGCTGAAATCAGACCCCTGCGAAACCTGTAATACTGCAAGCGATTGTAACGTCTGCACAAGAGATGGTGCTAGATATAGAAATACTAGTACGCTTTAGCTGCATGCCGATTATGTGATAAATGCTACAAGCTCTCTGACTTACAAGCGTCATATGCATTTATGGCAAACAATTCTAACAACGCCTCTGATTTATTAATTTTATTGAAAACTGGGAAGAAAATTAAATTCAAACAAGCGATAAATCCGATTCATTGAGATAGAATTACACTGAAAATACCAAGAGGTTTATCAAACGGGAAAAAAATGAAACACGTCTCATCGGCAATGTGGTGCTATGGAAACCTAATCCCATATAACTAATTTGCAAGGTGTATAGGCGAAGTTTTTAATAGCAAACCACTAAAGACGAAAACACAAATGCAGGCAGGAAAATGGTACGTGATGTTTTTTTGCTGGCCTGTACTAACGCAAGTGCACAGGCAAACAAACTAAACTGAGTACTCAGATAGCGTCACGCTTATAAGCGTCGGCAGCTCCGGCGTGTTAATCGCGGAAACGCTTATAAACGTCAGCCGCAGCGAACGTGTTAATCCGCCGGGCGGATTCGAAGCGGGGCCGGTACGAAATGTTCAAATGTTTGTAAAGTCTACGGGACTTAACTACAGGGTCATCAGTCCCTAAACTTAAAAACTACGTATGAACTACTTACGAATTAAGACGGCACAAATATTCCATGCCCGAGGGGGGATTCGAACCCCCGACCGTAGTGGCCGTGCAGACCGTGACTGGAGCGCCTCAGTCTCCTCGGCCACCGCGGCCTCCCCGTCTGGGAAAGCGGTGCGTTAGTCCACACGGCTAACCGAGCGGGTCCAGAATGGGGAAAACGCATCACAGAAGAAAAATGCTGATGATCTCACCCTATTGCCCAACAGCACTGTGGAGGCTACTCATCAACTACAGGGTATGTTGCTTGTTGGAATAAGGCAACGCTGGTCTACTGATAGGAAAAACAGGGCTGCTACAGGGTTTTGGCAATTGTGAGCCAGCTAAAGGTGGTCTGTTTCAAAGCTACTCGTTCAAAACTGATCTCATGTTAAACGCAGCACTAATAATTGCCATCAGCTGGTAGTTAACGCGATAACTATCTTTTCAATCAAGCTCATTAAAGAATAGTTGAACACAATTATTATTCATTAATACTATATTTCTATTTAGTTATGGCCCTAATATTAATAACTGCACAGTTAATTAGAAAAGAGTGCGTTGAAACTGATTGAAAGCGAAACGGATATTTTCAACAAAGCAAGAACAATACGTAGTCTGCATAAGGCTCAATATTGAATACACTATAAATTTGACTGCGAGATTGCAGAAACTTAGCACCTTATTCATTTGCGTGCAGCACAACAATCACTACTGTCATTAATACGCCACACCAATAAAGAAATGTGTTAATCAAACTCAGCTTAGTCAATACTGTGCTTTGACTTTAATAGCAAATAACTTTCAATGAAAGGAAGAGGGTTCGCTTTATAACTACAAAAGTGAAACAAGTAAAGAAGCTTAACTTTCTCTATTACTATTAGCAATAATCATTACATCACCTTATGATTGGAGAACAACAAAATCTTCTCAGACTGATACATACATGAATGATACAAAATCTTATAAAGACAGAATTGTGTTCCACAAAATCAAATTACAAAATTATTCTATCACCTCGTACAAAACTTGCTGCCTCAGCAGCCAAACCAAAACTCATCCGCTCAATACAAGAGCTACACACCGACTGACTCTCTCTGTTCAGCTACTCCTCACTGCAGGCTGCTTCTACAATACCACTAGGAAACAATAGTATCTGTAAAGTTCCTGCAATCAAGTACTTGGGAGAATGGATTTCAGCAAGTGAGATAAGTGGTTTCCCTATACATATATTGGTGCCATCAAAGTGAAGCCAAGCCCAGTCCACCAACAGCTATCGTCGAAGGTCTAACCAACACCACCTAGAAGACACTGTCTCTCCCCACTCGATGTAGGTGGAATTAGTCTGATTCCTACAGTCCATAGTGCACCAAATAGAAAAAACGGGCCGGCCGCGGTGGTCGAGGGGAGTGGGGCGCTCCAGTCACGGTCTGCACGGCCACTACGGTCGGGGGTTCGAATCCCCCCTCGGGCATGGATATTTGTGCCGTCCTTAGTATAAGGTAGTTGATAAGTAGTTTGTAAGTTTAGGGACTGATGACCCCGTAGTTAAGTCCCATAAGCTTAACAAACAAACAACATAGAAAAAACGGAAATAAGTAGAAAATAAAAATGTTTAAATGTTTGTGCAGCTTATGGGGCTTAACTACGGGGTCATCAGTGCCTAGTAGAAAATAAAACAAACCTCCACTATAAAGTCGAGTACACAAGCGTAAGATCTGGCTATCAGTGAAAGAATAAATGGATGGAAACTGACTCATTTCAGACACGGCGCAAATGGAAGAGGACACGACGTTGTTATAGCATAGTTACGAATGAATGCTACGACTGTGTCGTTCTCGTATCACGCTGAGTGCGTTTCTACCCACACTGGTTTCGTATATGAAACGGGTTGTATACATAACTCCTTCAGATCATACAATGTCCTCTACTTATTGCAGTCGGTAACGTATTTTTCTTGGATATTTTAAAATCTTCCTGAGAGCCACAGTTCTGAACCACTGATCAGTCAGGTGAAACGCTAGCCGCACTCTATTGCAGTAATAACAACAATAATAATGATAATAAACTGAGTCAAGAGCACATACATCATCATCAAATGAAACGATACAACGTCCGCATAGAACCGACGCATCATAAAGGAAAGATAGATAAAAAGAAAGTAAAATAGATAAAGCGGCTGCCCAATAAACAGGAGATCCGGGTTCGAATCCCAGCCTTGGTACAAACTTCAGTTCATCGTCTCACCTTATAATCACTATTTTCTTGGTAATCATTATTGAACTAAATAATACAAAAAGTAATTTAGTTACAAACTACGGCCTGAACACACTTTATTGAATATGTAAACGTCAGTACAGATATTCCGTGACCATGATGTGGCGCATCAGTACGGCTATAGGAAGCATCGATCGTGAGAAACTCAGATTTCCCTTTTCTCTCATGACATCTTGCGAGCTATGGATGAAGAGCAACAGGCAGATTGCATGTTTCTCAATTTTCAAATAGCTTTCTACACGGTACCGTACAGCAGCGTATGGAACAGGTACCCAAACATGTGAGTGGCACGAAGACTACTTTGTTGTTGTTATGGTCTTCAGTCCGGAGACTGGTTTGATGCAGCTCTCCACCCTACTCTATCCTGAGCAAGCCTTTTCATCTCCTCTGCGATTTTTACCCCACACACTTCCCTCCAATGCTAAATTTACGATTCCTCGATGTCTAAGAATGTGTCCTACCAAGCGATCCCTTCTTTTAGTCAGGGTGTGCCAAAAATTCCTTTTCTCACCAATTCTGTTCAGTACCTCTTCATTAGTTACGCGATCTACCCACCTAATCTTCAGCATTCTTCTGTAGCACCACATTTCAAAAGCCTCTATTCTCTTCCTGTCCGCACTGCTTATCGTCCATGTTTCACTCCCGTACAAGGCAACACTCCACACAAATGCCTTCAGAAAAAACTTCCTTACCCTTAAATTAATATTCGATGTTAGCAAATTTCTCTTTTTCAAAAATGCTTTTCTTCCCATTGCCATTCTGCATTTTATATCCTCTGTACTGCGACCATCGCATGTTATTTTACTACCCAAGTAACAAAACTCATGTACCACCTTCATTGTTTCGTTACCTAATCTAATTCCTTCAGCATCGCCTGATTTTCTAAGACCGCATTCCATTATTTTTGTTTTGCTCTTGTTAATGTTCATTTTATACGCTCTCTTCAACACACTATCCATGCCATTCAACTGCTCTTCCAGGTCCTTTGCTGTCTCTGACAGAATTACAATGTCATCAGCAAAACGCAATGTTTTTATTTCTTGCCCCTGAACTTTAATCCCTATTCCAAATTTTTCCTTGCTTTCCTTCACCGCCTGCTCGATGTACAAATTGAATAACATCGGAGAAAGGCTACAACCCTGTCTTACTCCCTTCCAAACTGATGCTTCCCTTTCATGCCCTTCGAGTCTAATAACTGCGGTCTGGCTTTTGTACAAGTTGTAAATAACTCTCCTTTCCCTGTATTTTACCCCTGCTGTCTTCAGAATTTGAAATAGTGTATTCCAGTCAACATTGTCAAACGCTTTCTCCAAATCTACAAAAGCTAAAAATGTAGGTTTGCCTTTCCTTAATCTATCTTCTAAGATAAGACGTAAAGTGAGTATTGCCTCCCGGGTTCCTATGTTCCTCCTGAATCCAAACTGATCTTCCCCGAGGTCAGCTTCTACCAGCTTTTCCATTCTCCTGTAGATAATTCGTGTTAAAATTTTGCAACCATGACTTATCAAACTGATGGTTCTGTAATTTTCACACCTGTCTGCGCTTGATTTCTTTGGAATGGGGATTATTACATTTTTCTTAAAGTCTGAGGGCATTTCGCCTGTCTCATACATCCTACACACCAGTCCAAATAGTCTTGTCATGGCTGGCTCTCCCAGAGACTTTAGTAGCTCTGAGGGTATGTCATCTACTCCTGGGGCCTTGTTCCGGCCTAGGTCTTTCAAGGCTCTGTCAAATTCATCTCTCAGTATAGTATCTCCTATTTCATCTTGATCTACGTCCTCTTCCCTTCCTACAACTTCGTCCCCAAATTCATTTCCTTTGTAGAGCTGCTCTATGTACTCTTTCCACCTTTCAGCTTTCCCTTCTTTGCTGAGAACTGGTTTGCCATCCGAGTTCTTGATATTCGTAGAGTTGCTTTTCTTATTTCCAAATGTCTCTTTTATTTTCCTGTAGGCGGTATCTACTTTTCTCCTTGTTATACATTCTTCTACAGATTTGCATTTGGTTTCTAGCCACTCCTGCTTAGCCATTTTGCACTTCCTGTCAATCTCGTTTTTTAGTCGTCTGTACTCCATTTTGCCTGTTTCATTTACTGCATTTTTATATTTTCTCCTTTCATCGATTAAATTTAGTATTTCCTGTGATACACAAGGATTTTTTGTAGGTCTTGCCTTTCTAACTATTTTGTCCTCTGCTGTCTTCACTATTTCATCTCTCAATGCTACCCATTCCTCTTCTACTGTTTTATTTCCCCCTGTTTCGGGCAATTGTTGCCTAAATCTCCCTCTGAAATTCTCCAGAACTTCACTTTCCTTCAATTTATCTAAGTCCCATCTCCTTATTTTCCTACCTTTCTGCATTTTTTCAGCTTCAGCCTACAGTTCATGACTAACAAGTTATGGTCAGAGTCTATATCTGCCCCTGGGTATGTCTTGCAGTTTATAACCTGCTTCCGGAATCTATGTCTTACCATTATAAAATCTATCTGATACCGTCCGGTGTCTCCTGGTCTCTTCCATGTATACAACCTTCTTTTGTGATTCTTAACTACTGAAAAGGCTGCTGCCCCTCTTCAGGAACCACGCGTTTGTCTGGCCTCTCCACAGATACCCCTCCCCTGTGGTTGCACCTACGGTACGGCTATCTGCATCGTTGAGGCACGCAAGCCACCCCACCTCGGCAATGTCTGTGGTTCATGGGGGTGGGAAGACTACTTAAGTAATAGAATCCAGTATGTTGTCCTCGATGGCAAGTGTTCATAAAAGATTAGGGTAACATCAGGAGTGCCCCAGGGGAATGTGTCAGGACCGTTATTATTTTCTATCTACATAAATTACCTAACGGACAGAATGAGTTGCTGTTGCTGTTTGCTGATAATGCTTTGATGTACAGGACGGTGTCGTCATTGAATTACTGTAGTAGAATGCAGGATGACTTGGACCAAATTTCTAGCTGGTATTTGGGATGGTAGCTAGCTCTAAATGTAGAAAAATATAAGGTGATGCAGTTTAATAGAAGAAACACACCCGTATTGTTCGAAACCAGCATTAGAAGTGTGCTGCAAGGCAGGGCCGCGTCAATTAAATACCTAGGCGTAACGATGCACAGGGACATGAAATCAAATGTGTATACAATGACAGTTGTGGGGAAGGCGAATAGTCGACTTCGGTTTATTAGGATCATTTTGGGAAGTTCTCATTGAAGAAACGTGGGTAAGTTACTTTATTGCCCATATAAAACGCTTGTACGACCCCGTATTGTGTATTACTCAAGTGTTTAAAGAACATATAAGCAATCCAGAGACGGACGGCTAGGTTTGTTACTGGTAGGTTCGATCAATGAGCGAGTGTTACTGAAATGCTTCGGATACTCAAATAGGAGTCGATGGAGCGAAAGCGACGTTCTAATCGAGAAATACCGTTGAGACATTTAGAGGGACAAAATTTGAAGATGACTGCCGAAAGATTCTACTGCTGCCAACCTACATTTCGCGTAAAGATCATAAACATAAGATCAGAGAGATTACGGCTCGTACAGATGCATACAAGCATTCGTTTTCCCCATGTTCTATATGGGAGTGGAACAGAAAAGTTAGTATCTCTTAGGGACATTGGTTACCCTCTGCCACGTAATTTTGGTTGGATTGCGGAGTATGTATGTAGATGTAGAATAGTGAAATTCTGCATTCTATGTCGGAACATCCATGTTGTCGATGACCTCCTGAATATCCCTTTTCAGCTCAGCAATGGTTTCGGGGTTGTTGCTATACACCTTGTCTTTGATATGACCCAGAAGAAACAACAGTTGCATGGGTTCAGATTCGAGGAACATGGTGGTCAATCGGCACCCATGACAGTGGCCTCTGGGTATCCCGGAGCCAGAATGCGTTCCCCAAAATGCTCCTCTAGGATATCAAACACTCACCTTCTCCGATATGCTCGAGCTCCGTCTTGTATGGACCACATCTTGTCGAAATTAGCAGCACTTCAGATAATGTGGATGAAATTAGCTTCCAGCACCTCACGTACCGTTCGGTAGTCACCGTGCCTCAAAGAATATCGCACGTATTATTTTGTGAATGGACAATGATCACTACACAGACACTTGTTGACGGTGAAGAGACTTCCCGATCGCGAAATGTGTCTTCTCCGTCCCCCAAATGCGTCAATTTTGCTTATTGACGAACCCATCCAAATGAAAGTTGGCTTCGTCGCTAAACTAAAACATATTCACGTCCAAGTCATCTTCCTCAATTCTGTGAAGAATTGTGTTGGCGATACACAACCCCTGTTCCATGTTCCTGGGACTTAATGGCTGACAGGTTTCAATATTTTATGGGAAAAGCTGCATGCCTTCAACAACAATTTTTTGCAGTGTCTTCCGGTTGATTCAAACCTGTTGTGCAGCACGTCTGGTCGATTTCCTGAGGCTGGTTTGAAACAGAGCGTATCTTCTCAATGTTTTCAGGATTTTTCGCCCTATTTGGACGACTGACATTGACAACACTGTCATCACGAAACTACGAAATCAAATTCTTGATTGTTATCACACTTGGACCAGTTATCTTCAGCTTCCACTCAGTTCACCCATCCTACGACCCGAAGTTAACCTTCGGAAGCGCTATATGCTCAGGTACGCTGTACCGAGACATTTTCACGTGCAAATGGCCGACAAAAACAAGGCGCGTGCGCATTTGTAGACCGACTCCCACCATGCCCTGCGGCCAACCGTGAAGGTTTAACGTTCCTGTTGGGTGTGTACTACGCCTACAAAACTCATATTCCATTCAGCGTTAAGCACCACTGCAGACGCATTACACTCGACTGTGTATTGTTTTTGAAGGTACTACCGTCAACATCGAAGCGATTGTACTCTTTTTAAAATAAGAGGACCTGACACGTATTTTTTATCTATTACTGCTTACGTAAGCTAGATATACTGACCTTTGTATAATATTGTCCCTAAACTTTAACTACCCGTACTGTTTAGTGATAAGAGGATAAAGTGTTAGATAACCGTATTTTACTCTTGTCACATGTGACACAGTCTGCCCCAACGGGTAACCGTTAACAGCTCCGAACTGAGTACAGAGCGAAAGGCCATGTTAAGCTGATATATTATGCATTGACTTTCGCGTGAATTGGATAAATATTTAATACTTCTGAGAATATACAGTTCGTACACGTTAAGTTACAGCCACAAATGGAGTTTCATACTGCTCAACAAATTAATCCAATTATACGCTCAGCATTGCGGCTGTTAGATTTAAATGACATAGAATTCTTCACGCAAATGAACAATAGAAAATTGATTTTTTGGGGTGTAATTAATTGACTTGCTGTTTTATCTTCACTTTTTCCATGAAAATTTAAAGTATTTAAAAATTATGAGATAATGTGACGCGAAACCGAGATATATTAATGTATTGTTTAGACCGATTTTATGACACCTCAAGTAATGTAATGGATGTATGTGGCACGTTAAAATAGGTCATCAGTAACAGTCTACTTGTTGTATTGCACATTAAAGTCTCTCAGACAATAAGGGACATAAACATTGAGACCAAATGGATTGTGCACTATAGTTAAAGTTGTTGTTTTCGAATGGAAGGTTGTTATGCATTCTTCTCCAGCGATTAGGCAAATTGGAATAAAACCGTCTCTTAGGTCTTACAAATAGTGATTTAATAACAATTCATTTATAGTGGGTTTCTTATATTTTTCTTCCCTCTTGTTTTGAGATTTAACATCATGGGGTGACGGCATATGAAACAACTTAAGATGTAGGAATGTGACATTAAAATTCTCGTTTTATATCGGTATGACGACAAACCAGCTGTCTGTCAGAATGAATAGCCACGATCAAATTGTGCCAAAACAAAAACAAAAAAAAACAACAAAAAACAAACAAAAAGTTAGACCACCCTGTGACATAGCATTCAGCTGAGCACATCACTCTGGATTTCAATAGCTGCTTCACTACCTGAGCCATCTGGATCCTCACCTCCACCGCCAGCTTTTCTGCACTGCGCAGATGGGAGTTGTCCCTCCAACACATTCTACTGTCCCACAACTATCCTGGCCTCAACCTAAGATAACTTCCCATCCCTGCATCCTATGTCCAACATCTCCCCTCCTCTCTTCCTTCCCCGCCCATTATCCTGCATCCATGTCTTCCTTACAATTGTGTATCACCACTTAAAATGTCCCCTTTATTTATTACTTTTATTTTAAATTATTTTGTATTTTTTCCTTTTTTTCTAACTGTATTTGTTTCCTTTTTTCCTAACTTTTTTTTCCTTTTTTTTTTCCTTTTCATATTTTTATATATCCTTATTACAATTATCAATTCAAATCCCCCCCACTCCTTCCCCCACACTGCTCTACACCTCCCCTTTATCCTCTCCTGCCCCTTCCCTTCACTGTATCCATTACCGCAATTCAAATTCCCGCCTATCAGAACCTTTAAAATCCCTATTGCAAAACGGAACTTTTCATCCCCACCTTCACTCAGCATCCTTCCCCCTCCCCTCCCCACCTCACTCACAGTCTAGCTTTTGTAGATGGAGTGGCCGGACATGATAGATGTATGTCTGAGTGATTGCTTATGTGTTTCGGCCATAGCCGTTAATTTAAGTTGTGTGAATTTGGTTATATATTTTCGTGTCTGTCAGCTGCTCAGCGAGCCTCTTTACGATGAGTTGTTACTTATCCTTCTTTATTGAAATTCCAATCGGGTTTTCTATTGTTAAAACTCAGGGACCTAAAATGTCCACAAATACAATACCATTTTGGTGAGATAATATTTTATAGGCGTTGTGTATTTTAATATATGTATTTTAGAATCAGCTAAATAATATACCTTTATTCGCTACTGTATTCTTTTATTCAGACCATCATCAACGGAAACTAGGTGTTACATTAATAGGACACGCCAATAATTAATATGATAAAGTGGCTGAAGGTCTAGATTCTGCAACAAATGTTCAAATGTTTGTATAGCTTAAGGGATTTAACTGCGGCGTCATCAATCCCTAAACTTACAAACTACTTATGAACTACCTTATACTAAAGAGGATACAAACATCCATGCCCGAGGGGGGATTCGAATCCCCGTCCGTAGCGGCCGTGCAGACTGTGACTGGCGCGCCGCAGATCGCTCGGCCACCGCGGACGGCAAATCTTAACATATTTGCCTATTATAATCTTATCAAAACTTCTTTACAAATAAGAGTAAAGAACAGAAAATTATTTAATTTTTAATTTATGACTAATTTTTAAATTGGACAATAGAGTATAAAATAATATTGTCGCGTTGAAATGGAAACAGGCTTGACTTCGAAGGCAACTAAACACAGCACTTATACTGAATGCACGTTTATTACGAACTCAACATACACGCAGCACTGAATACTATAATTCTTCATACAAACAATCAAATGAGGAATATCAGGGAGAAATGTCCAGAAAATAAAGAGCAGTACCTCGCAAACACAGTATTTTACTTATTCGTCTTGTTTAATAGACTGCATTATTAATATCCCAAGCAGAAAAAATATCCAAGGCACGATTGTAGTATCAAAAATCTGTCATCAGATTTTCGGATATCTCATACCCACCTCATAGCTGGTGTAACAATTTCTCACCTCATTCACGCCGGGTTAAATAAAAACTATTGTTACTTTTCTTCTACATCTACATCTACATACATACTCCGCAATTCACCGTAAGGTGCGTGGCGGAGGGTACACTGTACCACTACTAGGCATTTCCTTTCCTATTCCACTCCCAAATTGAACGAGGAAAAAAAGAATGCCTATATGCCTCCGTACGAGCACTAATTTCTCTTATCTTGTCTTTGTGATCACTACGCGAAATGTAAGTAGGCGGCAGCAAGATCGAACTACACTCAGCTTCAAATTTCGGCCCACTAAATTTACTTAACGGAAATTCACGAAAAGAACGTCGTCTATCTTCCAGCGATCCCCAAATGAGTTGCCGGAGCATTTCCGCGACACTCGCGCATTGGTCGAACCTACCGGTAACAAATCTAGCTGCTCGCCTCTGAACCGCCTCTATGTCTTCCTTCAAACCGATCTGCTGCGGGTCCCAAATACTTGAGCAATACTCAAGACGTTGTCGTACAAGCGTTTTATACGCGGTCTCCTTTACAGGTGAAGTACATCTTCCCAAAATTCTCCCAATAAACCGAAGTCGGCTGTCCGCCTTACTCACAACTGTCCTTACATGTTCGTTCCATTTCATATCGCTCTGCAATATTACGCCTAGATATTTGAACGACGCGACAGCATCAAGAAGCTCACTACTAATGCTGTATTCGAACATTATAGGATTGTTTTTTCTACTCATGCGCATCACCTTACATTTTTCTACATTGAGAGCTAGCTGCCATTCTTCGCACCAACTAGAATTTTTTTCTGAATCATCTTGTTTGATATTACAGTCAGTTAAGGACGATACCCTCCCATACACCACAGCATCATCAGCAAACAGCCGCAAATTACAAGTTACTCTGACCATCATATCATTTATATAGATAGAAAATCATAGCGGTCCTATCACACTCCCCTGGGGCACGCCTGACGATAAACTCGTCTATGATGAACACTCGCCGTCGAGAACAACGTACTGCGTTCTATTACTTAGGAAGTCTTCCAGCCAGTCACAAATCTGTGAACCTATTCCATAAGCTCGTATCTTGGTTAGCAGTCTGCAGTGTGGCACCGCGTCGAACGCCTTTTTGAAGTCGAGAAAAACACCAGAAACCGCCAGAATAAATAACGAAGCAAGGTTTATGTATTAGGCAACTTTTTCTAACTGAAATAACGACCCAATCTACGATATATATATATATATATATATATATATATATATATATATATATATATATATATATATATATATATATATATATGTGTGTGTGTGTGTGTGTGTGTGTGTGTGTGTGTGTGTGTGTGTGTGTTACAGCTATCTCGCTCACCCAAAATATCTCTGGAACAACAGCTATTGTGAAACGACCTTCACCGCTATCAATGTAAGGCTGGGGCTCATGAATGTACATATTTTGAAACATTACAAAACGGAAGCATATGTGTTTATAACAGAATGTTATGTTTTTTAATGGACACCCTATATTATATCGTCAGCAATCTATAGCATGACAAATCACATGAACAATAACGTTGATTGCATCGGAATACGCCAATTACATCGCGAGATATAGCGAAACGAAGTTGACGCTTGAAGTACGCGAAAGGCGCGGCTAGCGCACGTCCTGAGACTCTGGCGAGGACACTTTAATGGTGAGCGAAATGCAAGATTATACAAAGACATAGTGCACAGAAGACTGCAAGCAACGGGGGTGCGCATCCGACGACGCATGCAAGTGTCAATTTTAACACTACGCTATCGGCATCTACGAGTGAAATGGTCACGTGGCCATCGTCACGGCACGCTGGCGCCGTATCAGACTCTGTCGAGTCCCGTTACTTTCATCAATCCGATGAAAGGGTTTTAATTTGTCGTCAAGGGAGCAACTCCTTAACAGCTTGTGCCGAGGGACGGAGACAAGTTGGCTGGCCTGAATTACATTCTGCGGAACATTCTCGTCAGTTTCCATGTGTCCATTGAGGCTAGTATAAGGCAGCAATACGGCCAAGAAACATGTACGGTAGCAGACCGCGACTCACTGAACAAGCAGCTTCTATCCAAACAAGAACCGTCGTCGTTGTTGAACCTTTTATAAGTACAGGCATTCAGTCTAGAGAACGTAAAGAACTGCAAACGATTTTCTCGAGCCGTTTACATTCGTCGTTAAGGCAGCATTTTACGTCGCATTCACAACGGGGAACGCAATTTGCGAGGGGATTTCGAATTTATAGTTGTTTCCAAGCAATCTTAAACAGTGTAATTAGGAGGCACGTAAAGATAAAAGAATTAGTAGGGTTGTTAAGTGCCGTAACGGCGAAGCGTGCGAATTGTAGATTCTACATACTTGATGAGATTGGCAAGACATTTCTCTTCAAATTCTAGGTACTGCTGTGAATTTCCTTTTAAAATGAGGCAAAACAGGTAAAATTAGTTAAAGTTAAAAATAACAGTCTAGTTTGCAAAATTTGACAATTTATTACTACAGGAAACCGGTTTCGATATAAGATTAGATCATCTTCAGACCTCTGTAAAATACAATAAAAGGCGATATGTTATAGAGGAAAACAGGTTCACCATTAATAGCTATGATAAATTTACAAACAGGGTTAAAAACATTACGTAAAACAGTATACCTCGCTGTAGTAATAAATTTCAAATTTTGCAAAGTAGACTGTCATTTTAATCTTGAAATAATTATAAGTTCGCTGTTTTTTCAAATAAGAAAACCATGTTTTCCAAACTGATTAAGGAAAAATTACGTTTTCCGTACAGGTGAGATATTCCCAATGACTTTACACAATTTTTTTAGTATTTTCCGATATAACAGGGAGACAGCTGTCTCGTTATGGTCACTATTCCTGAAGAACATGCTAACCTGGCATCTTCTCGTGTTGCATCTCATTAGTTACTTTACGGCAGGGTTTTTATCTTTCCATTGCTTCAGCCGTTAAGTATTTTCAAACTAGTAGTTTTCACCCTTATGGGTTGTCTAATACAAACATAAAATTTTGCAAAACCCACGACACAAGTCTTCTACAGAATTCTGTACTATGGTGAATTGGTATGTATAAATTAAGACATCTTCCGATACAATAATATGCAAAACCCAACGAATCACTCATTTTATATTCAAACAAAACCTAAAATATATTTCCTTTAGATACGCCCATTGTGAAACAACTTCATTCTGGAGTTGCATGACCTCTTGCACGAATGCAAACCGGCACCCTGCGTCTAATGCCGCCCGTGATTTCATGTAACCATTAATGGTCTAGTTTATCCCATACTTAAATGACGCCCCGCTCAACTACCGAAGATCTCGTGATTGGCGAGGAAATACACAGATGTTTTCAAGTTATACCTTGCATATTGGATTAGATTCATATCGGAAGAACATTCAGACCAATAGTATTGTGCAATATCGGCATTATTGATGAAATAGTAAATGATGATTGCGCGAAGGACTCGGGAGCTGTTGGAAATAAATATGTATTCTATCTCGAATTACTGTCGAAGAAATTATGTGTATTGTCTTTTGAGGATACAGTACCATAATGACAACCAATTTTAAAAAAAGAATGTTTTATTTCATAAATATTAAGATCATGGTTTGGCGTATTTCTGTCACAGCGTGCTTATGAGGAACTACATGTATGAGTTCAGTTTGCTTTTCTTGTTGTTTCTTTTGCTCGTTTACTGCAAGACCCGGAGAAACTACCACGCTACTCATGCTGTTCGATGGCACACAATCTGCATCAACAGTCCTTTTGCTCTTTTCGCATGGAACATTTTGAAACAGTTCCTGTTATTCACACACAAATGTTGGCCATCCATACTAATATTATAAACTTGGAAGAAGCTCTATCTGTTACGGTTTCATGACTAAACCGCTTAATCGATTTTGATGAAATTGAGTGTAGAGGTAGGTTGAACACTGATAAAGAACATAGGCTAGGAGAAATGTCTCCTAGCATATTGGACGTATTAGTGACATGTATTTTAAAGTTTAAGATGAAACAAGCGAGATTTTTAAATTAAGCACTCTCCATAAACATAAACAAGCTTGTGTTATTTGATGTAAACGGTATGTAGATAACATTAGGCAAGAAAGATTTTTTGTAAAAATTTGTATGCAGTTGTTACATTCTTCCTTGTATGTTTGTAGAGCACCTGATGATGGCAGCTAGACTGCTGAATCTGGTTGTGCAAAAATATAAAAATTGCAAAAAAGCGATCTTTGGCATCATTTTTTCAATTAACATTGTCAAAAGCTTTCTCCAAATCTACAAGTCAGAAAAGTAGGTTTGACTTTCTTTATATATCTTCTAAGATAAGTCGTAAAGTGAGTATTGCCTCCCATATTCCTACATTTCTTCTAAATCCAAACTGATTGGGCTATAGGCAAGTTCAAACGACAACGTTTGTCGAAACATGTTAAATTAGGTTCAGGAGGAATACCTCTTGCGAGAATTAGAAAAGCCTAGCACAAGAGAGCACGGACTTTAAGGGCGATACAGCCAAAATGTTAAGGTGATCCCTGGCCCGAAGCGGCAGACCCAGGTTTCAATCCCGACCCGATTCATATTTTCGCTCGTCATCAATTAGTTATTTCAATGACTTATTGTGACTAAAGTTAGTCCTTTCTAACCTTATTCCTTCCTGTAAGCATTTGCACGAAACCGATGAGTAAAATGTATAACAAGCAAGCAGCCTTCTCATTATATACGAATAATAATGTCGTTTATTAATTATATGAAGGCTGTAATGCACATCGTACACAAAACAATCGTTTTAATATATTTAACCGTCGCGTGTATGATACAGCCTGAAACAAAGACACTCAGGGTGGTCGATTAAAACGACAATCATTTTTCACTCTAGCTCATTGACGGAAAACGCATCTCGCTTCATTTCTTATTCTGCATTTCAGTCATTTGCGTGTTGAGCGGTGCAACAAACCTACAATGGTGGATTTTTTTTCGCCATAACTTATACTCTTTGAATGTCTTCTTCTTTTTTTTTTAGCACTATCCCCCCCCCCCCCCCCGACACACACAGGGGGCTTGCGGTTCTTTCGTGAGTATGTGCGTGGCGAGCACGGGGCTCGAGCTAATGATGCAGTCTTTCTCCCTTCTTTCCTCCCTGCACTGCATTTCCTTTCCCTTCCACTCCTTTCCCATCCCCACTCCTTCCCCTCCCAATCGGGGGACTGATGGCCTTAGCCGTTTGGTCCCCCTGCCCCAACCAACCAAATTCTTAAGCTCCAACACTATGAGGATCTCATGTAAACGACACTTTATTGGTACCATATGTTACACATTACGTCAATTATAACATACGACGATTAAAACCTTTAGAATACCGTATTAAAATATTCAATGTCATGTACTTCATACATTTTGATTACACATAATGGACATACCATAAGTGAGACTGAACAGTTCACATTTGTAGGATTTCAGATAGCCGTCCGCGGTGGCCGAGGTGACTGAGGCGCTCCAGTCACGGTCAGCACGGCCACTACGGTCGGGGGTTCAGTCCCCCCTCGGGCATGGATATTTGTGCCGTCCTAGTTTGTAAGTAGTTCATAAGTTTAGGGACTGATGACCCCATAGTTAAGTCCCATAATCTTAACAAACATTTGATTTTGAGTTCAGATATACAATAAGCTGTCGTGGAACGATCATGTTCAGGATCTTGTTCAAAAACTAAATTCTACTTTATTTACCATTAGAACAAAAACTGAAATAAGTGATTTTTCAACACGAAAGTAGTCTACTACAGTTACTTTCATTCACTTATGGCGTGGCCGAGTGATATACAAAGGATATTTTCGGCTCAGAAACGGGCGGTTCGCTCAATATGTGGTTTAAGTTCACGAATGTCTGGCAAGTTGGGGGAAGCGAAAAATTGCAGCTAGCTAGTGTTTTACTCGTACAACACCATCACACTCCTGACCTTGTGACATGACGCATCATCTTATTGAAAAAGACCACTCCTGTAGGGAAACCTGATCGCGGCGTGAACAACACACAACAATGTTGTGCGGGTCTGCCTGTCACACAGACGTGGATTAACGATTGCGATCGAATTTTTCATGAACGTTCTATTTTGTATATCAAGAGACAAGTGTTTCGGCGTTTTGCTGCACACTCAGCAGTTTTTGAAAAAATCAAGGTGTAAGTTGATAATGGAAAATCTATATCTACAACTACATATATACTCTGCAATCCACTGTAAGATGCGTGGCGGAGGGTACACTGTACCAATACTAGGCATTTCCTTCCCAATTCCACTCCCAAATAGAACGAGGAAAAATAGAATGCCTATATGCCTCCGTAAGAGCCCTAATTTCTCTTATTTTGTCTTTGTGATCACTACGCGAAATGTAAGTAGGCGGCAGCAAGATCGTACAACACACTGCTTCAAATTCCGGCCCTCTAAATTTCCTCAACAGAGTTTCACGAAAAGAACGTCGTCTTTCCTGCAACGATCCCCAATTGAGTTGCCGGAGCATTTCCGTGAAACTCACGCATTGGTCGAACCTACTAGTAACAAACGAAGCTGCTCGCCTCTGAACTGCTTCTATGTCTTCCTTTAAACTGATCTGCTGCGGATCCCAAACACTTTAACAATACTCAAGACGGGGTCGTACAAGCGTTTTATACGCGGTCTCCTTTACAGATGAAGTCCATGTTCGCAAAATTCTCCCAATAAACCAAAGTCCGCTGTCCGCCTTACTCACAACTGTCCTTACACGTTCGTTCCATTTCATATCGCTCTCCAATGTTACGCCTAGATATTTGAACGACGCGACAACATCAAGAAGTTCACTACTAATGCTGTATTCGAACATTATGAGATTGTTCTTCCTACTCATGCGCATCACCTTACATTTTTCTACATTGAGAGCTAGCTGCCATTCTTCGCGCCAACTAGAATTTTTTTCTGAATCATCTTGTTTGATATTACAGTCAGTTAAGGACGATACCCTCCCATACACCACAGCATCATCAGCAAACAGCCGCAAATTACAAGTTACTCTGACCATCATATCATTTATATAGATAGAAAATCATAGCGGTCCTATCACACTCCCCTGGGGCACGCCTGACGATACACTCGCCTCTGATGAACACTCGCCGTCGAGAACAGCTTACTGCGTTCTATTACTTAAGAAGTCTTCCAGCCAATCACAAATCTGTGAACCTATTCCATAAGCTCGTATCTTCGCTAGCAGTCTGCAGTGTGGCACCGCGTCGAACGCCTTTTTGAAGTCGAGAAAAACACAATCCGCCTGTTGCCCTTCATCCTTGGCTCGCAAGATGTCATGTGAGAATAGGGCAAGCTGAGTTTCACATGAACGATGTTTCCTAAACCCGTGCTGATTCACAGAAAGAAGCTTTTCCGTTTCAAGGAAAGTTACTATATTCGAACTGAGAATATGCTCCAAAATTCTACATGAAACTGATGTCAACGATATTGGCCTGCAATTGTATGGGTCAGTTCTCTTGCCTTTATTATAAACGGGAGTCACCTGCGCTTTTTTTTCCAATCACTAGGAACTTTGCGCTGAATTAAAGATTCGCGATAAATGCAAGCTAGGTAGGGGGCCAATGCCGCAGAATACTCTTTGTAAAACCGAACTGGTATTCCATCCGGACCAGCAGACTTTTTCGTATTTAGCTCTCTCAGCTGCTTCTCTACACCGCAAATACCTATTACTATGTCTTCCACTTCGGAATTAGTACGTTGCTCAAATGATGGTACATTTGTGCGGTCCTCCTGCGTGAACGATTTCTTAAAGGTTAAATTTAGAACTTCAGCTTTCCGTTTGCTTTCTTCTATTACTGTCCCAGAATAGACAGTGGGCTTTGACCCGCTTATCGATTTTACATAGGACCAGAATTTTTTCGGGTTGTCGGAAAGATCTTTTGCTAAGGTATGGCTGTGGTAATTATTGTATGCTTCGCCCATCGATCTTTTTGTAGACGCACGAATCTCTACTAACTTTTGCCTGTCATCATTTGCGTGTTCTTTATTGAATAGAGAGTGTAACAGTCTCTGCTTTCTCAGCAGCTTTCTAACATTATTATTATACCACGGTTGATCTTTTCCATCCTTCATCGTCTTTATTGGCACATATTTCTCTAACCCTTTATTTACAATGCACTTAAATGTATTCCACAATTCCTCTACATCCATAGTCCCGGAATTAAAGGATGCCTATTCATTTTCTAAGTGCGATCGTAACATTTGCTTATCGGCTCTTCCCAACAAAAACACGCTCCTAGCCTTCTTGATTGGTTTATGAACTTTGGTCACCATCGACGCTATGACGATATCATGATCACTTGTGGAGAGGGCGGCTCGACCACGTCCGGTACACCTGAAGGTGCTTCGGTAGCAGGGACAGAGAGCGAAGTATGAGACACCTGAGGGTCCACTCGACGCACCAGACTCCCCACCATCGCTGCACCCCGAGACAGCAGCCTGAAGACGGCTGACCGTAGCCAACAGCGCGCTCAGATGTTCGTGAACTGCGGCCAACTCCTCCTGCGTCCGCACACAGCAGACACACATCCTATCCATCCTATCGATACAATTAACTGTAGAAAGTAGAAAACTAATCAACTTTTATGTAGCTTAGTACTTTCATAAAGGCGGCTGGCAGCTGACTGAACTGTGGTCAGTGGTAAGTACACTGTCAAAACAACGAAACTGAGTCAGGCAATTTTCAAAATAAACAAGAATATCTGTGGAATACACCGTTAAAAAGCGCAGGAATATAAGCTTTCACAAAGCAGAACACGAAATAAGGAAGTGACAATATGACACGTATCTTGCAGCAGACGAAAACTATAAATACGGTATTTAACAACGTAAGCGAGAATGAACTCTTAAAGCAGTAGCACAAATGAAATCTGTCAAGTAGGTGAGAAGAAACCTCCTAAAAAAACACTAACGAAAATTAAGAAATTAACTGGCAACGAAATTTCACGAAATGACATTATGATTTTTAGCGCTCTGGGTGATGAGGCAGCGACAACAGCTGGCACTGAACTGACTGCTAACTGACTGAATGCTAAACTGCCGAATACGCCGGAATAAACCTCTAAAACAGAAGTACTAACTAAAATGAAGAACTAGACTGGCAAATTAAATTTACCGCGGTGAAGTAGCCGAGAGGTCTAAAGCGTCTCGCTGCGGAACGCGCGGTTGCTCGCCGTGGAGGTTCGAGTCCTCCCTGGGGCATGGGTGTGTGTGTTGTCCTTAGGTTAGTTTAGTTTAAGTATTTTGTAAGCTACGGACTGATGACCACGCAGTTTGGTCCGATAGAATTACAAACATTTGAACATTTTGAAATTAAATTTGACACAAATTAAGATACTTAGCACTGTTTACGATGTGACGATGTGACACTGGCAACATAATAGCGTTCCTGTCACACTCCTCTGGGGCACGCCTGAAGATACACTCGTCTCTGATGAACGCTCGCCGTCGAGAACAACGTACTGCATTCTGTTACTCAGAAAGTCTTCCAGCTAGTCTGTGAACCTATTCCATATGAGCATACCTTCGTTAGCAGTCTTCAGTGCGGCACCGCGTCAAACGCCTTTTTAAAATCGAGAAAAACGCAATCTGCCTGATGCCCTTCATCTATCGCAACTACGCTGGTTACAGCGGTCCCGTGAACATTCTCACACCCGTAGTCTATGTTCTGGCCTTCCGCGCAGCACACACGTCCACCAAGACCGCCGTATTGTAAGGGCAACCGTGGCAGATCGTACAGATTCCACAGTACACGTAAGCCTGATTGTGAGCCCAGACGTTAATAGGTGAGGTTTCCATGTCAGCTGCCTATCGATGGATAGTCTGAGATATTTTAATGTATTAGTGAGTTGGATAGGAAAGTCATTAATGGTAGGGTAGAAGCCAAGGAGGCGAAATATGAAGGTAGTTCGTCCTATAATTATTGTCTGGCTATACATAAGACAATATATATAATAACTACTATGTTTCGGAGCAAAGTAATGCTGGTGAATTATGCACTATTAAACTCCCAATATTTGGTTCGACGCTCCAATATCCCACAAAATTTACACTTAAGCGATTTTAAAAAGATTTCGACAATGTTTCCCGTGACAACTATAGAACTATGCCTCACTGTGGCGTTTCCTTTCCTGGATACCTCCGTTAGTTCTTATCAGTAATAGCGACAAACACAAGGGCACGCAAAGTGGACTGCCAGTAAGCATGGAATGTTAGTATAACTCAGTGATTAGTGAATTAATTAAAAGTTATAACATCGAGTGAGAAGTACAGGAAAAACTAAAACTGAAACTGAAAACTCAAGAACTCGCTGTGACTGATATGTTGCCACTTTCGGCATCGATGCTAGGTAAAATTCGTCAATTTCCTGGCCAATTTCCACGTCCTATGAAACGCCCGTCGAACATCCTGTCAAAGGTCAGCCTAGTGTTAATTGCGGAATGTGCAGGTGCACCATCATGCTGATACCGTTCTCCTGTTCTTACACCTCTGGACGTCGTTCTGTGGGGTACGTTAAACGAGAATGGCCGGCCGCGGTGGCCGAGGGGACTGAGGCGCTTCAGTCACGGTCAGCACGGCCACTACGGTCGGGGGTTCGAATCCCCCCTCGGGCATGGATATTTGTGCCGTCCTAGTTCGTAAGTAGTTTATAAGTAGTTTGTAAGTCTAGGGACTGATGACCCCGTAGTTAAGTCCCATAAGATTTACAAACATTTGAATTTGAAACGAGAATGTGTACCATGATGTGCCTACAACCCCAGAGGATATGAAACAACGTATTGTGGCAGCCTGCGGCGATATTACAGCAGATGTACTGCGGCGTGTACGACATTCATTACGCCATAGATTGCAACTGTGTGCAGCAAATGATGGCCACCACTCTGAACATCTATTGGCCTGACATGTCGGGACACACTCTATTCCACTACGTAATTGAAAACGGAAACTACGTGTGTACGTGTACCTCACCCATCATGGTAATGTACATGCACGTCAGTGAAAAAGACCAATAAAGGTGTTAGCATGTGGATGTAATGTCCTGTTCTAGTCTCTTCTGTACCTAAGGTACATCACCGTTTCCTTTGGATCCCTACTTAATTCGGTGCTCTCCGATACACACGATCGAACAGCAGAGGAGTGGTACTTAAGCGTCAACTTTAGGTTACAATGTCTCCGCATGTAATTAACATTTTACAATGCAACAAACGGCATTGGTTACCTATTTGTTTATATGTTCAGATGTGCTAACAAACCTAACGGGGTTCTATTTAAAAAAATGTAGGTTTGTGTTAAAACACATACGTCCGTGCATTTTTTATGGTTTGTATTAACCAATTACACTAGCCTCTCTCCTCACGTTCGGTCTGTGGAATCGGTTCGTCAGTATTTGATGTGGTTCACGAAATGTATCCAGCGGTAATGTTATGTGACTCGCCCTGTATATGGTGAAGTCAATAAGTTTTGAGACTTGACGCCTGAAGGATAGGGAGCCACACGGCTTTGTATGTTTTAAACCCTGCCACATTCGACGTCAAATCAAAATGTTTGTTAAGCTTATGGGACTTAACTGCGGGCTCATCAGTCCCTAAACTTACAAACTATTCATGAACTACCTTATACGAAATTCAGCACAAACATCCAACCCCGAGCGGGGATTCGAACCGCCGGCGGAGAACGGCCTCGCGCATCGCTGCATAGCACCTCAATGTGTTCGGCCGCTCCGCCGCATCACACATTCGAAGTTGCTGACTGTCGTTTCAGTTGCGGACCGGACAAGAAGCACCATCATTCGTCTCCAGTGGTTGAGAAACTTCGGATCATCATCCATACAACTTAAGAGGTTATCACAAGTCGTCATGCTACCATCACGTTGACCTTGCGACAGCATTCATGGCACAGTGTGCTGGGTAACACGAGGCATGTTGAGGTCATCCGTCATAATTTTGTGGCAAGTACCATGTTTGACGCCTGTTGCTGCTGTGAGAGCATCTACCTATCTGGAAGGGTTAGTAAGCACCGATGTTACAGCTTGCTGGATCGTGCATTCCGTTCGACTGTTCGTGGCCGACCAGTAACCACACCATCTTACAAACTGTGCCGTCGTCGCACAAAACGCCGGTGCCATCTAAACACAACACTGCGACTAAGTGCGTCCTCACCGTAAACCTGCTGCATCATTTCAGAAGCTTCGGCAGCAGTTTTGCCTCATTTTTAGCAGAAATTGATGTTTGACCGTTGCTCAAACTGATATGTCAAGGTACGCTTGATGCATTCATCTCACCGTCACAACAACGACAGTATGTCTGCTTTCAGTACACGCACTCAACTGCCTCTTGTAGGGAAGGGATACTAACGCCGCGGTGCAGAAGCCGAGAATTCCAAGACGCCTTGCTGCTGAGCACGCGGTTGGAGGTTCGAGTCCTCCCTTGGACATAGGTGTGTGTGTGTGTGTGTGTGTGTGTGTGTGTGTGTGTGTGTGTGTGTGTGTGCTTTCTAGATTAGTTTAACTTAGTTTGAGTAATTTGTAATACCAGGAACAAATAACCAAAGAAGTTAAGTCCCATTTATTCACAAGCGATAAAAAACTGTTACATGTTTGCATTTGTCACTGCCATTCAAAGTAGTAACCACAGTTGTGCAGAACCCGTTACCAACGATGTGGAAGGCTTAGTACACCGTTAGAAGAGCCCGTTCTGTTGATGGCGCGAATGGAGCGGTATACTGTCTGTAGAATCTCTGAAACAGTTCTAAGGCGAATCAAATCAAAGTCACAAGGACTTAAGTGCGTGGAGTGTGGTGAATAGTACAGTACTTCCCACTCCCATTTACCGAACAGAGCAGCCACAGCTTTCGCTGTATGAGCCCGCATATCGTCCTTCAAAATGATGGTTAGATTATACGGAACATTTTGGAGCCTTTTTCGCAAAGCTGGTCGCAGGTGATGCTCCAAAAACTAACAGTAAGCCTGTGCACTGACGGTCTGCCTTGGAGGAACGTAATGCGTTAAGTTAGACCGCTCGCTCACAAGTGACTGTGTTTCTCTCGATTGTGCACACACCGGTGAAGCGGGACGTGCGAGTCCATTTGCTCGGAAGTAAGGCAGGTATGTCAACAACGTGTGTTATCAGCGGCAATAGTAGATTCCATTTCATAGTGTCTCCTCAGCAGTGTTACTACTGATTTAAGTTCCAGCAATTATATAATTTGTACCATTAAAGTTAAAAACGGGACAACCTTTGACGTTATGTCTGGTAGGGTCATTCGCTATTTGAAAGGAAGCACACACCCGCTGCCGTCACCGTGCGCTACTCACTAGATGTTCGATGTTAATCTGCCCGCAGGCGTTGAAGGCGGTGGAAATGTTGTGACAGCCACGCTCGTGAGATATCGACCGCCGTAGCACTGTCTGAAGGCGAGCGGAATGTCTGCACGGATAAAACCGGGTAGTGCCCGTCACGTTATGGGCATATTTTGTCGTACTAAGAAACATTACTCTTCACTTGTTCGTAAACTACGCAATAAATTACATACGGGCTCAACTGGACTGGTAGTCCACATAGATCTAAACAAGGGAGGAAGGCGCGTAGGAAGTACATGGTGAAGGCGCTGCTGATAAGTTTTGATGGAAGTTAGAATTTTAATTGTATAATAAAACGCTGTACTATTTTATTTTTATTAAGGACGTTGAATGGGTGAATCATAGAACGCGATTCCACCCGTGGCTTTGACCCGTAGCATCGGTGTGTTGTCGTGTGTGACGCAAAGTTGCGCGGTTGTTTTGAGTTGTGTGCGTGTTTGTAGATGGTGTGAGAAATTATGTGGTAGCTGCGTTAAGGACGTTAGTTTATTTACAAGAACATCATAGAATATAGATTAAGCTTTTGTGCTTAAAAAGTGATCTGTAACTTCACTCTGACAGTGAAGTATAGGTTAACAGAGAGGTTTTTATTATCTACAATACATAACTATTAAGCTATTATCCCTTATACTAGTTTCCCGACATGTTGACGTCATAGGTCAAAGGAGACGGGTGGAATCGCGTCGTAAAATAATGCCCATTCAATTAGAGCCTTTATTATTATCGTCCATTGTGGTGTGAGCACTGCACTGCACTATTTCAGTGCCAAATCAGATTCTTAAAATTCGACTATTGCAAACAGAGATACTGTATAATTTTGTGCGCATCCGTCTTTGTAAACACAATGACCTACGTGCGAGCCCGCAACGGGCACTGGAGAGCGCTGCAGTCGTAAATCACGATCAGCAGCACATTGTGTATCGTGCTCAGTACTAGCGGGTCTTTTCAGGGCCTGCTGTAGCTAGATAGGCAGCACGTCTGACGTGCTCCACATTGAAACAACACTTCCCGTGTGAGGCGGCTTTACTTCCTCCAAAGGCGGGTGAAGCAGATGTCATTCTGCTGTGTGCCAGGACAAGTGGAGATTCCGGAAGATGAACAACCTGGTCGGACTGCCAAGGAGGCCTGCAGAGAACATAGCGCGACGCATAGAGCTATTCGCTTACGGGGAGACGTCTTTGAGTAGCTTCAGAGACTCATGTAGTTGTTGGAGGAGAAAAGGTTGACAGTGACGCAGAATAAGTAGCGCCGGTTGAAGTCAAGTATCCGACGCGTCGATCCTCCTGATGGCCGATCAGGCGGGACGAAGATACGCTTACACGTCTCCATATCTCCTCCAAAGATCTACTGGGAGAGTGCCTCTTTAGAATATCATCTACAGAATGTGGATAATGCTTGCACAAACCTCAAAAGACACTTTCAGTAACAACAGCACGCTATGCAACGAACTAATATAACTTTACAGCTGCGCTTGATTGAGGTGGACTTGCCAGGAACGCAGAAAAAATACTGTCAGCAGTGATGACGTCACATCTCAGCATGCGCAGTGAAAGCAGACAGCTGCGTCGTCATTCAGGTCCGATTGTTCAGCTGCTGATGCCAGTTTCAACACACGACACTGATGAACTGAACGAAGCAGGTCTTCTTCCTTTTGCTTGCATACTAGTATGCATTCGAAGGTATATGGCGTAACTTTAGTGCAATTTTCCGCTTTATTCTAAGATAATTCACGTATTTTTAACGCTATACTTACTGTGGCATGACCTGAAAATGCCTCAAGGTGCGATAAAAATTCCGTCAACAAGACAACCTTGACTTGTGTCATTCAGTGTTCGACATACCTCTTTCAAAACAGCAGTGTGGACGGTACTTATTTGCTGATGTTACATATTGGTGGAGCCACCTATAAGAAAACCGCGTGGTATCAACGCAGACTGTCGATTTTTTGCCACCCGTGAGACATCAAACCGAGAGGAAATTCTCATTGTGTAACCTGTCCACGATGCGTTGCTAACTCACCTTACATCCCACGTCAACTTCTCAGCCTGGCGTTTTTCGGCATGTGTCAATAGCTCGTTGTTTCAAGCATCGTCAAGACCATGGTTGACGTGACATAGCTCAACATTCCATTAAGGAATAAGGTTGTAGAAACTTCTGAGCTACTTCTCAGCAATGACAGACAGTTACGTACTTTCGAAATTGAAAGTAGCCCATTAAATTATTTAAGTAAGATCTCGGGCACTTGAGATCTGCAAATGCAATTTAAAACGCTCACTGCTGCTCTAAATTACTTTACGGGTGGCCACAGTACTTGCCCAACGGAAGTTTATCTAACTGCTCACTCCTTAAGGGAGCATCCAACGTTTTAACAAACACTAAATTAATGTTAAAAATGAATGAATAGATAATTAAACATGAGACGGGGCGCATGAAATTATAAAACAGAGGTTTGATACTTTAAATCATCATCTATTCAATAAAATGAGCAAGCAAATAAACGTGAGGGAGATCAAATTAGGCACACACCTTGTACACTTTAAATTACATCTACATATATACTCCGCAATCCATCTGAGGTGCGTGGCAGAGAATACACTGCACTACTACTAGGCATTTCCTTTGCTATTCCATTCCCAAATAGAACGAGGAAAACAAGAATGCCTGTATGCCTCCGTACGAGCCCTAATTTCTCTTATCTTGTCATTGTGATCTCCACGCGAAATGTAAATAGGTGGCAGCAATATCGTACTACACTCAGTTTCAAATTCCTGCCCTCTAAATATCCTCAACAGAAATTCACGAAAAGAACGTCGTCTTTCCTCCAGCGATCCCCAATTGATTTCCCGGAGCATTTACGTGAACACTCGCGCATTGATCGAACTTATCAGTAACAAACCTAGCTGCTCGCCTCTGAACTGCTTCTACGTCTTCCTCTAAACTGATCTGCTGCGGGTTCCAAATACTTGAGCAATACTCAAGACGTGGTCGTACAACCGTTTTATACGCGGTCTCCTTTACAAATGAAGAACATCTTCCCAAAATTCTCCCCAAAAAACCGACGTCGGCTGTCCGCCTTACTCACAACTGTCCTTACATGTTCGTTCCATTTCATATCGCTCTGAAATGTTACGCCTAGATATTTGAGCGACGTGACTGCACCAAGAAGCTCACTACTAATGCTGTATTCGAATATTATAGGATTGTTTTTCCTACTCATGCGCATCCCCTTACATTTTTCTACATTGAGGGCTAGCTGCCATTCTTCGCGCCAACTAGAAATTTTCTCTAAGTCATCCTGTATGCTATTACAGTCAGTTAAAAACGACACCCTCCCATACACCACAGCATCATCAGCAAACAGCCGCAAATTACAACTTACTCTGCCCATCAGATCATTTATATAGATAGAAAATAATAGCGGTCCTATCACACTCCCCTGGGGCACGCCTGACGATACACTCGTCTCTGATGAACACTCACCGTCGAGAACAACGTACTGCGTTCTACTACTTAGGAAGTCTTCCAGCCAGTCACAAATCTGTGAACCTATTCCATAAGCTCGTATCTTCGTTATGTCTGCAGTGTGGCCCCGCGTCGAACGCCTTTTGAAATCGAGGAAAACTCAATCCGCCTGTTGCCCTTCTTCCATGGGTCGCAAGATGTCATGTGAGAAAAGAGCAAGCTGAGTTTCACATGAACGATGTTTCCTGAACCCATGCTGGTTCGTAGAAAGAAACTTTTCCGTCTCAAGGAAATTTACTATATTCGAACTGAGAATATGCTCCAAAATTCTACAGCAAACTGATGTAAACGATATTGGCCTGTAATTATGTGGGTCAGTTCTCTTTCCTTTCATATAAATGAGAGTCACCAGCCCTTTTTTTCCAATCACTAGGAACTTTGCGCTGATTTAATGAATGACTCAATAATGGAACACGATCACACCTTCAGTGGATGTGGTTCAAAATTAAGAACTTAACTCCGTCCCACACAGGCCTAGAGGACCACTGGGTACTGACCGGACGCAGTGTCATCCTCCGCACTAGGAAGTCACAGAATGCGGTATGGAGGGGGACGTGGTCAGCTCCCCGCACTCCCGGCCGTTGTGTCAGTTTTCGTGACAGGATCCGCTACTTATCCATCAAGCAGTTCCTCAGGGCTGAAGGCACCCTACTTTGCCAACAGCGCTCGGCAGAGCCGGGCGGTTACCCATACAAGTGTTAGCGAAACACGGCAGTTCTTAACATCGGTGATCTAATGGGAATCGGCGTATTCACTGCGCCACGGCCACTGGCGTGTTTGCGAAATAGTGGCCCGTTAATTCTGTTGAGCAGTATCAGTACACTAAAGAGTGTCTATCTAAAAATTTACACCGAGGTGACAAAAGTCACTGGATAGCGATATGCTCAGATACAGTGTCACGTACGAAAGGTATTTCAAAAAAGGGTGTAATGGCAGAGCCATCATCTGTACTCCGGTGATTTATGTGAAAATGGTTCGGAGGTGATTGTTGCCGCGCCACGGGAATTAACAAACTTTGATTGCTGGTGGTAGTTGGAGCTAGACACATGGGATATTTCGTTTTGGAAGTCGTTAAGGAATTCAATATTCCGAGATCGAATTTCAGGCATATTCTGTCTTCAGCGACAATGCTACGGCTGCGTCCTCCACTTAACGCCCGAGAGCAGCGGCGTTTGCGTAGACTTTTCGTACCAACAGACAATCGAAATGGCGCAAAAAAAAAAAAAAAAAAAAAAAAAAAAAAAAAAAAAAAAAAAAAAAAAACGGCAGGAATTAATATGGTACGGCGAATGTATCCGTTAGGACTAGGGCTATGGCAGCAAAAAAAACGATTCTAGAGATTTTTCTAACAAAATGGTATCATCAGCTGCAGTGCCACTCCTAGGGTCGTGAGCAAATCAGTTGTACGCTACGAGAATCCAAAACCGTAGCTTCGTGGGATGAGTCCTGATTTCATTTGGAAAGAGCTGACAGTAGGATTTTAGTGTGGCGCAGACCCCGCGGAGCGAGGGACGGAAATTGTCGACAAAGCACTGTACAAGCAGCAGGTGTCTCCATCATAAAGGCTTTTTCCCTCAATGAATGCGCTGAGTGCAACTGAATCTGTCATTGGTTGCAAATGCTTACGTACGGCTACCCGAAGAACATCTGCCGGAATTCTCGTGCATAAGCTTCCCAGACAACAAGGGAATTTTCATTGATGTCTATGCTCCTTGTAGCGGGGCGACAGTTGTTCGCGGTTGTTTCGAGTTGCAGTTTTATTTTGCCCATCGTTTACATCTGAAACCACCCGCTCAATCGTACAATAATCCCAGGGTGCACAGATAAATCTACATCTACATCTACACTGGATACTCTGCAAATCACATTTAAGTACCTGGCAGATGGTTCATCGAACCACCCTTATACTATTTATCTCCCATTCCACTATCGAATAGCGCGCGGAAAGAAATAACACCCGAATCTCTCCGTTTTAGCTCTGATCAAAGTCCTTTTGGTGAATGTCACGAAAAATGATGTCATCCGCCATTTTTATGTCATCGGAAACTGATTAATGATCTCTTGAATCTGAGGATATCGGTATGTCACTGTCTATTCAAAACAAAATCAAAGTCCGATTTTCATTACTGGCATAAAAGTCACGTCAGCGTCGTATCTACGGTGGCAGGTCGCACTAACATCTGTAAACAAAATATACTGCGTGTAATGAGTATAAGCGCAGACATTTCTGATGGTGACTCCGTACAGTGTACTGAACAAAATCACAACACTGTATACACTATTTGCTGACTAGTAATTGTGCTGTTAAAAGTTGTATGTGCCACAACGCAGATCTATACGAAAAGAGCGGCAACACTTCGGGCATGACGGTAATGCGTGCGGCCTGCGTAGCCCCTGGGCGCATCGGCATGTCGGCGGCGCTGTGTCGCAGCCAAGACAGAACTCCAGTACAACCGCTTGTGGAGTCAAGTCCTGCATAAAGTACATACTACCTTTTATGTGTAGTTTGTCGACAATCGCATATTACCATTGGTCACTTGATGTTCGTGGAGACACTGACACTCCCTATAACGGACTATGATGATATTATTCAACGGATTTCCCACGAAAGTTCACGTAGACTAGAATTGTCGATGAATGCTTGTGTACGATTCATTTGCGACATACACTGTTTAGACCACATCACTCCAGCCTACAAGCAGTTGTTATGGCTTCGTGCTGATGAGCGTAGAGAATATCATACGCTATGCTTGATCTTTGGTTTTCTCAACCTTTACGCCGGCCTTGATGGCCGAGGGCACTGCGGTGCGTCAGTCACGGTCTGCACGGCCACTACTGTCGGGGGTTCGAATCCCCCCTCCGGCATGGATATTTGTTCCGTCCTTAGTGTTAGCTAGTTCATAACTAGTTCGTAAGTTTAGGGACTGATGACTATACAAACATTTGAAATTTTATTTTTTTCCTTAATCTTTCCACTCCCTCTTGTTTATCGTCAACCTTAAATCTGCTGTCTGAGGAGCACAGCAAACTACCCGTTCCCAACAAAGCAATATCTCTTCTGTGCCATCACACAATACTGCCACGTTTTCTAAACCTTTTTCTATGTCAGGAACCAGACTTTGGGACAATCTCCCTCAAAATATCAGAAAAATCAGATCCCTCCCATACTTCAAAAGACAACTACTGGCCCACCTACTGTCACAATAGCCACCTCTATGCAGCTTACTCTGGCCAGTTCCCCACTAGGTACCCTTCAAACTTCCCCTTCCCCTCTGTCGGCAATGTCTCTCTATCTATTCTCCACTCTTTTCTAAGAACCTCTGTCATTGTCTTTTCTTTCTACTTCGCTACCTTTGTTCCTCTAAATTTACTTAAATGTTTTAACGTATTCTATTTTAAATGCCATGTAACATTTTATAATTACCACTAGTTACATTATTGATATTATTGTCAGCTATTATTATTTTATTGTTAGTGTAGTTTATTATATATATATATATATATATATATATATATATATATATATATATATATATATATATATATATATATTATTTGTAATATCTTTTGCATGTGTTGTTTCCTGGTCGGGCTAAATAAGCAATAAATAAATAAAGTTGAACGTCTCCTGGTACTCGGCACCCATTTCTAGACCAAACTAAACCACTTCCTATATTAGCAAAATGAACTAATTTAAAGATTATTTCTCTATACGAAGGTTGTGTATGACACAATATCATTTTCTATTAATTAAAGAACTTACATAACTCCTTTTATGATTCACAATTAACGGTTACACACAACAACTTACTACTTAAATTTTATGCGCTGTGGGTGTTAGCGTCTTAATTCCTTATCTGGGGTAATTGCAGTTATGTGACGTGTATCTATGAAAGCCTCAAGGGTGAAACGTTCTATCAGGGCACTAGGTACGGCTGTTGACTGCTGTACTAGACAGGTTATGGCGTGGGTTCGACCCCCAAAGACTGTATTGTTTTAACAGTGCAAAAAAATAACAATTCAGTAAGACAATACAAATAAGAATAACTGTATTAGAGAGACAGCTACGGCAACGCGACCTTACTATCACTCATTCAGGAACAATGTCTCAATTTGATGCCATTAATTGTAGTTCAGTGTCAAATCGGGCATAGAGGCTATCCAATATCCAACAAGAGCAAAGCAATACGGAATGTCATAGCATGTGGTTGCATACATCCTCCTATGAGTCAGCTCAACCGTGTGGCGTAAGAAACCACACTTTCGTAAAATTGTTGTATCGCATCAAGCAATAATATCACTTTCATCAATTGAGCTAATAGTTTGTATGAAACACGTGCTTGGCATGGAAAGCTAGGTGAAATGAATATATACTTTTGAAGTAGCATAATCGTCTTGTTAAAAATACAGTAAAACAATGCAATAGCAATAGTATGTTCATGAAAAATGTATTATAAGTCTGTAAATATTGTAAACATGTAACGAAGTCGATTATTCTATGGCAGGAGTTGCTAAGTGTGAACTATGTCGTTAGTTCTAAATTAATATATTTATATATATTTAGGACAGCAATTAATTATCTTGGGTCGCCACCATATTTATCCAAATATGTAAAATTAAAATGTTACTGATCAGCTATGATGTGATCATAGATTCAAACATATAATAAATATTCCTACTCTATTGCAGTGTATTAGTTATACCAAACAAACAAAAATGTACTTGAAAAATTATTGGTGAACTGTGCAATTTAACTATTCTGTTTCCTCTCCAAAATAGTGAAAAAGGAATGTTCTTAAATGAAAGACGATCTGCTTAAAATCAATTTATTATAATTAAACATACAAAAAATAAATTAGATTGCATTTCCTATCATGTAAAACAGATAATGGTATTCAAACAATTTTTTTTTTTTATAAATGTTAAAATATTGGGTCACAAAAATGACTGGCTGAGTCAAAGGTCGGAGGTTTTGCAAAACAGAATGCTATTAGATTGGCTACACAGGGGGTTGAAATTATCGTTAGCCCTAAGCTCCCCAAAGTAAATAGGCAGATCTCAAAAGAATAAAATAAGGGACCGAATCCAACAAGTCTGATTCATATAACCCCCCAGCAAGTGCGTCACCTTACCCACACAATGATCATTGACGGCAGCGTCTCAGGCTCGCAGGCAGCAGGCGGTGGGAGCGGATGAGCTGAAATTTTTATCCATCCGTAATTGCTGCGACCTGTTAAGCAGGGTCAACATGTAACTTAACACAGCGTCACTGGCGTCGGCGTCGCTAGGCAGTTGCTGTGCGATTCTATGACGCTAGTAGACTAATCAATATTTTGCATAGGTGACACAAAGGCCACTTGGCACAAATCGATCAGTCACTTGCGTAATAAGATCTGTAAAAACAATGCCCGATTCCCAAAGGCGCGAATGCTCAAATAGAGACTTCTAGCAAAACTAAAACTAAACTGTGGCCGCTCACAGCGTAACCACAGGACAATGTAACGTCCGCGAAGTAAACACAAGTTCTACAATCTTCGGAATCACACACAAGTCTAACCAGAGGACCGTTTAAGACGATGTCCTCCCCGCGAATATAAACGGAGTATTCCGTCTCTCCCGAGGTCCGTACACTTCCAACGCTCAAACAGGAGACTAGCGAGGTCCGTACACTTCGGACGCTCAGACACGAGAGCCTGTGCCTCCTCGCGCTCTGCCGCAGCTCACAGCAAGTGACGGCGGCCACACCCACGTGCGAAAAGACGCACCAATATCTGCTAACGGCTAATAGTCAAACCAATCGGATGGCGTAGCGCTGTTGACAAATTGTTTAGCTGTCATTCTAAAATAATTTGCTGAATCAGGACGCGTTCTCTGCGGCTGCCAAGAGGCTCCGCCCACGCCACCAAAGCTTCCCACGGATTTCACCGTTCCCAGGGTGAATGCTCTGCAAGGAATTTCACCTTGCTCCTAGCTACGGTCACACGACCTAAAAACGTTCACGTTGTGCTATATATACAGCCGCTGGAGCCAAACACCTGGGGCGCCAGACGGGCAGAAAGCTTTCCTCTCAACCTAACCATTTGTCACACTGTGTTCAAACTCTGCTGCTTTCTAGGAAGTTTTTTTAGATAACGCCTAAGGGCAATACGTCTCCATAAACAGCCCGGGGCCCAGAGCACTCTGCTATTGTTTGTATCCGGCAAATTCCTCTCTTGCGAAACGGCCGAATGACTAAAAAGGCAGTCCTCGTTATCGCCCACCGTAAACCGCGGGCCAGCATTGTAAAGCATCCCACATACTCCGCCGCCTGTAGCGTCGCCGCCAAAATGGTCAAGTCTGCCCCTCTCGTCCTTCCCCGAAGGCGAGCGAAAGTTGGTGGGAGGGCGAGATCCCCAAGAGCGTCTCTGCTTTGCGCGGCCTGGCCGTGCCCAACACGTAAAACCACTTTTTAGCAGCCAAGCTGCGCCAATAAACATTAAAATCCCGAAATTTTCATATAAACATAGACTGTACTACAATCCCAGGAACCCATCACCCCTGATGTGCCGCCAAAGGCACAGAAAGCAAAATAAATAAAGATCTACAAAGAAAATGTTACATATTTCAATAATTAGAGTAAAGAGAAAGGTACAGTAACACAAGGTTAGTATGAAAAATAGACTAATTACAGCCCCCGTCTCACAAACATAATGAATTCAGATACCACAACACTAAAATTATTATTTAGTTGTTTAAGCTATTATTTTCATTAATGTATTAGTAATATGCAATGTGAAGTTTAATATAATCATAAACTGCATCTTTCATTTTTATGACTCACACCCAAACCTCCAGATATCAGACACTCAGATCGGTACCAAACGTTGTATATCGATAAAGTATCAGCCGAAACTTCTATATAATTGGTTCTATGTGCTGTCGTCCAGAAGAACGTGCGAAAACTATAATAATAAGTAACACTTAACCTACGGAGTATATGAAAAGTATACCTATGAGAGTTTATTACGTTGCGCCATTGTGGGCTGGTTGGTACGGCGTTAGTTCATCGAACAGAGGTTCGTGGGTTCAAGTCCCGCGTCGAGCCTGTTTTTTTAACTGCAGTACGTTGAAAATTGTAAAAAGATAATGTCTATAACGTTCCACAGCTTCATTTCGTAAAACAGAACTGTCGGCTGCAGCAGTAGCAGTAGCGTGCGGACTAAACAGGAACGTCAGCCCCACTTGATGGTGCCGGCAAACACACGGCACTCTAGCCACAACACGCACAAAACGCCGAAAGGCGGTGCTGCCTATCTAGCAGTCATTGATTATTATTATTACTTTAATACTTCTGCACGTATGTTGCAATTGTTTCTTTCTTCTACGAATAGACTCTATAGATTTGCTACTTCCAAATAAAACGAAGTAGAAGCAAACTGCCGATTACACAGAGCTATGAAATTCGAACAGTCCTTTTAGTTTTACATTTCAGGAACTTGTTGTCCCATGTAACATTCAGTGTAGGTTTGTCGACGTAGAACAATTTGCAACGTGATACAGAAAAAAAAATCGCGCCACCAGAGTTTGACACGAGGACCCACACAACGACAAACATTCGCTCTATCAACTACCCCTCGCGTGTTCAGTACGGCAGACCCCCTACAGATACGCTTTTCCTGTGCTCCGTAGGATAGGTGTTATATATTAATTCCAGTTTACGCACGTTCTCCTGGACGGCAGCACATAACACGAATTATATAGAAGTTTCGGTTGATACTATATCGATATACAATGTTTGGTACCGATCCGAGTGTCTGACATCTGGAGGTTTGGGTGTCAGTAACGTATTTGTCATAAGTGTATCGTTTAATAAGATTTCATAATGCACATGTTTCAAAGTAAATATAAAGACTTGTTATAAAAATGTTTGATATATTCAAGGCAGGTATTAAATATTCATTTGCACAGAAAGTTATTGTGTGGTAAGTCTTTATGACAAAATTTACCCTGGTAAACTGATTACAAATTCCACCATGTTGGCTAATTGTATTCGTATTTGTTGCATTCGCTGCTCCAAAAGTGTGCTCTGGTGTAAAAATCTAATGTTATACTATCATTTGCACGTTCGCTTAGGTCGTGAGGTGATTATAAACTCGCTTTAATGTAGCAAGGCAGTGTTACGCCATTGGAGTACGCTAGACGCCTACCCCCTAAAGTGGCTGCCGCCGTTGAGTTTCCGCTACTTTCTTTATACAAGCTTTATTGCGCAGGTTGTTTCTGTATCTATAAACTTTTGTCTTATATAACGAAATGGAACTTACTTTGTGCACATACCTTGCATCTAGAAGTATTTCAGAGACTTTAAAACAGTGTACTTACATTTTGAGAAGGGGCAGTTCACTGAATTTACATTATTTATTCTAGGAGTAGCTAGTCCTATTTCTGATAGCTATAATTTACCACCATAATGGCCGTCTTTCAAATTGTCCGCTGTTTGCAGTAGATTAGTTCTGGGATTGTAGAACTTTGTTGTAAAATAACAAAACAGAAACAGCTGTACAAACTCACCGTCATCTGCAACATCAGTAACTTATGTCGAGGTATCTGAACACAGCGCGTCAGTCACGTAATGTATATCAGCAGGCTGACTGAATGAAGTACCTGAAAAGAGAAGGAAACGTCTGTCTAGTAATACATTATATTCTTTTTTACGTTACTACACCGCTAAAGCAGTAACTATTTAGTACCAGGTGGAAATTGGCTATATAAAGAGCTATATGGACAAAAGTTTCAGTACTTCGTGTAATTATTGCCCGATTTAAAAATGTAAAATGCTATCGTTACCTACTCTAATAATGTAGTCTTACGTAAAGGACAGATTCCACAATTATAATCTAATTCCTTTAAAAAAAATTAATGGCTATTACATGTCTTTGGAGTGTTTCTCCTACATAAAGTAACTATTTGACTATATTCTAAGTTTAAGTACGTTTAAATATATTTTAAATATAAGGACTTAATAAAAAGTAATGAGAACTGTTATACACCTCTGAAATGTCTTAATTGACAAAGGTATTTATATTTACACATCTTCAATATTATCTCCCACGTTATTTAGGTTTTGCGAAACGTCTAGACGGCGTCGTATACCATCTGCGCTTCTATTTTTGTTGGTGTCTCGTACAGACTCTAAATAATGAGAAGTGTGAAGTCGTCCACATGAGTACGAAAAGAAATCCACAAGATAAATAAATCAAAAGTGAAGGCCGTAAACTCCACAAAATACCTGTGAATTACTATTACTTCAGACTCAAACAGGAAACAACACGTAGATAATGTCGTGGGAAAGGCGAACCTGAGACTGCTTTTATTATCAGAACACTTAAAAGATGGAACAATACTACTAAAGAAAATGCATACACTATGCTTGTCCGTCCATTTTTTTAGTATTGCTGCCCAGTGTGGGATCCTTTTCAGGTGAGTTTGACGGAGGAGATCGAAAGAGTCCAAAGAAGGGCAGCTCGTTCTGCATTGTCACAATACAGGGGAGACAGCATTACGGAAGTGATACAGGATCTGGGATGGGAATCTTTATAACAAGGTGTGGTGTGGCATTGTGTATTGTCATGCAGAATGATAGGGTTCCGTTCCATAAAATGTCGTCACTTTCGCCTGTGCATTGGACGGAGGTGGTTTTACAGGAGCGTGCAGTAGTAGACAAGGCAGTGTTTACTACCATCCTTCGTGGTCCAGTGTGATGTAACACCGCTACTGCTGTTCAGAACATCTTGCACGGCTGGCAAAGGGAGATTGTCGAACATCCACCGAATCCAACACGACGAATTCCAGTGATTACAGTCTCTTAGCCAAATTAAAAGAACCACTGCCGGAGATCCGGTACAACACTAAAGACGACGCTAGCCAAGCCACAGGATGGTCTGTACATCATGGCGCTCGGCCACTCCACTGCGGCCTCCACGTGCTCCAGACCCCTGCACAGAACTACATCTACATCTCCATCTACATGGGATACTCTGCAAATCACATTTAAGTGCCTGGCAGACGGTTCATCGAACCACCTTTATACTATTTATCTCCCATTCCACTCACGAATAGCGCGCGGGAAGAATGAAACATGAATCTCTCCGTTCGAGCTCTGATTTCTCGTATTTTATTCTGATGATCATTTCTACCTACTTAAGTGGGAGTCAACAATATATTTTCGCATTCGGAGGAGAATGTTGGCGATTGGAGTTCCGTAAGTAGCCCACGCCGAAGGAAGAATGTTGTGCTGCGGTGGAGTAGCCGAGCGGACTAAGGCGCCTCGCTGCGGAGCGCAAGGTTGCTCGCCGTCAGGAGGTTCGAGTCCTCCCTGGGGCATCGGTGTCTGTATGGTGTCCTTAGGTTAGTTTACCTTAGTTTAAGTAGATTGTAAGCTACGTACTGATGGCCACGATATATTTACAAACATTTTAACATTTTGAACATTTGAATAATTTTGTGAACAGCACTGTAAAGCATGTCCGGAGTTATGGTGAGTCATTGGCGTCGGATGTTTTCTTTCAGCATCCCCAGAGATGTCGGTCGCTCACTATACACTTGCGACTGTAGGTAACCCCAAAGCCAATAATCGCAAGGACTGAGGTCTGAGAACCTGGGAAGCCAAGCATGACGAAAGTGGCGGCTAAGGACACGATCATCGCCAAATGACGCGCGCAAGAGATCTTTCACGCGTCTAACAATACATTCATTTATCTTTATTTTGTTTCTAGTAAAACCCCACGTCATTCCAAGCACGTGTAACAATTTTTAGTCTCTATTTACATTATTCCGATATTTATTAAGTTATCAAATTTATACTGACTTTTTGATCGCCCAGTAGATGCCTTGCAACGTGCTGTTCAGAAGAGATACTCACCCTCTCCTACGTTTTTCTGGTCCAATCTGCATCACTACTTCACATACCAGTAGAGTCCATGCCGCGACGTGTAGCGGCATTTCTGCGCGCTCGCTGGAGCCCTACAGGATATTACGCAGGTGTTGCAGTTTCTTTGGTTCTGTAGTATAATTTCAGTACCATTAGGGTTGCACAGGTCACACCTAAATTAAAGGAAGGCAGTAGGAGTTACACACTAAATTACAGGCCTATTTCATTGACGTCAATTGCAGCAGAGTTTTGGAACATATCCAGTATTAAAATATTATGAATTATCTCGAACAGGATGCTCTATTGACTCAAGGTCAACAAGGATTTAGAAAATATCGTTCATGCGAAACACAACTAGCTCTTTACTTACACGAAGTTATGGGTGCTATCGACAAGGGTTCACAAATTGATTCCGTATTTCTTGATTTCCAGAAGGCTTTTGACACCGTACCTCACAAACGGCTTTTAATCAAATTGCGTGGTTATGGTATATCGCCGAAACTTTGCGACTGTCAGAGAGGACACAGGTCGTAGTAATCGATGGTAAGGCATCGACTAAAACAGAGGTGATATCGGGCTTTCCACAGGGTAGTGTTATTGGTCCTCTGCTGTTCCTTATTTACATAAACGATTTAGGGGAAAATCTAAGTAGCTCTCTTAGGTTGTTTGCAGATGACGCCGTTATTTACAGTCTAGTAAAACCATCTGAAGATCAAAACCAACTGCAGAACGATGTGAATAAGACATCATTATGGTGTAAAAATTGGCAATTAACTCTAAATAATGAGAAGTGTAAAGTCGTCCACATGAGTACGAAAAGAAATCCGTTAAACTTCGTTTACAAGATAAATCAATCAAACGTGAAGGCCATAAACTCCACAAAATATCTACGAATTACTATTACTTCAGACTTAAATTGGAAAGAACACGTAGACAGTGTTGTGGGAAAGGCGAAACAAAGACTGCTTTTTGTTGGCAGAACCCTTAAGAGATGCAACAGAACTACTAAAAGGCTGCATACACTACGCTTGTCCGTCCCTTTTTTGGAGTATTGCTACCCAGTGTGAGATCCTTATTAGGTGGGTTTGACGGAGGACATCTAAAGAGTCCATTAAAAGATGCAACAGAACTGCTAAGGGCAGCTCGTTTTGTCACGATACAGGGAGAAAGCCTCACGGAAATGATACAGGATCTGGGATGGGAATCATTACAACAACGGCGCTTATCGCTGCGCCGTGGGCTACTTACGAAACTACAATCGCCAACATTCTCCTCCGAATGCGATAATATATTGTTGACTCCCATTTACATAGGTAGAAATGATAATCAGAATAAAATACGAGAAATCAGTACTCTAACGGAGAGATTCAGATGTCCTTTCTTCCCGCGCGCAATTCCAGAGTGGAATGGCAGATAAAATAGTATAACGGTGGTTCGATGAACCCTCTGCCAGGCACTTAAATGTGATTTGCTGAGTATCCCATGTAGATGTAGATGTAGATGTCACTAGTGATTGTGCACAGTGGTCGCGACCCCCGCCTCAGGAGACGTCCAGCGCCGCTCGCCGCCCGCGTGATGTATCGCGGATCCGGGAGGGGAGGGGGGGCCGCCTTATCCCCTCCCCTCCCACGCATCCCCCCTCCACCCACCTGCGACCTCCCCCCCCCCCTCGCTTATCTCCGCCTCCCCCCTGGCTCGCCCGCCTGCGGCCCGCAGCGCTGATTCATCCTCGCCTTGTGAAGCGCCCCACCTCGCCTCGCCGGAGAGAAATCTCAGCGCCTCGACTCGTCTCGTCTCCTCGCACCTCGCTTTCGTCGCCGTCTCCGCTCCTCGGTTCCACAGGCGCTGGCGAGTGGTCCGTCAAAGGCTACTTTCACGTCGCCGCTGAAGGACCACCCCTTAATGCGATACCTCGCGAAACGCAACTGCACCTAGAGATCAGGTCCCACGATTTCATTAGACGACGTAATGACGTATTCACTCTTCGTTCTATACTGCGGGACATCCGAAATGCAACACCGAAGTGACCGGAGATATCACAGACATACCACTCACATCAACAAATGTGTTTCATCATTATAACCCTTTACATAAAAAATGCAATAGAGATACGAGGTGTGTGTGAAAGGTCCGTGCAAAGTCCGAGAGATGCCATGTAATTATACTTTTTTTTTTTTTTTTTTTTTTTTTTTTTTTTTTTTTTTTTTTTTTTTTTTTTTTTTTTTTTTAGCTGGTATTCTCGTCAAGATTAAAGTTAAATACCGTTATTGAAATTTAGCAAACTGTGAAATATTGCAATGAATATTAATTTTGTAATTCTTTAGTTTCTCCCGACGTATTTGATAATCAAAATATCCACGAGTGTACTGCCGATCTATAGTGTCCAACGGGCACAATATTTCGGCGATCATACATGTCGCCATCATCAGGTGAAGTGACGGACTGAACTCCTGGAAACGCGCCGGCACGAAGATCCGCACGCTATGCTGGGTTCTAGCCCGGTAGCGGGCGATTTAAATACCCTCGGCCCGCGGAGCGACCCCTCCGCGGTCCGCGCCCCGCGCCGCGGTCGCGCAGTGGAACCGATTGCGGCGGTGTCTGAGATGACGTCGATGTGAGGGCTCTGCCCGCCGTGGTCGTCATTACGTTCTGTTTGTTAGATTTACTCTTAATTAACCCAGTCGCTGGTTCCCAAGCTTTGCTAAGATTGTAGCCACAGTCACAGTTTATGAGGTCGTCACTAGTGCGAATTTCAATGGCCTCTCTAACGACGCAGTCCCAGTATCTCGACGTCTGTACCAGAATCCTAGTGCGTTCATACTCCATCGCGTGATTCTCCGACAAACAATGCTCAGCGACTGCCGACTTGTTCGGATACATCAATCGTGTGTGCCTCTGGTGTTCAACGCATCGATCATCGACGGTACGCATCGTCTGTCCAATATTTGACTTGCCACACTGACACGGAATCTGGTACACGCCGGTCTTCCTCAAACCGAGATCATCTTTGGCGCTCCCCACCAGTGCACGAATTTTATTCGGCGGACAAAAGACAGTTCCAACCTGGTGTTTCTTCAAAATGCGGGCGACCTTCCCCGAGAGTGCGCCGGTATATGGAATAAACGCAGTGCCTACATCCTCCCTCATCCGTTTCCACAGGTTGTGCTGTAGTGGTTGGGCGGAGAGCCCGCTGAATATGCCACTCTGAGTACCCTTTTTTTCGGAATACAGTTCTCAGGTGTTCCAATTCCTGGGATAGACTCTCTGCGTCGGAGATAGTGCGCGCCCTATGTACTAGAGTTTTAAGTATCCCATTCCTCTGTGAAGGGTGGTGACAGCTGTTTACGTGTAAATACAGATCAGTGTGCGTTGCCTTCCTCTACACACCATGACCCAGGGTGCCATCAGCTCTTCTCTTGACCAAGACGTCAAGGAACGGCAATTTACCCTCCGTTTCAGTCTCCATAGTGAATTTGATGTTGGGGTGTATGGAGTTCAGATGTGTAAGGAAGTCAAGGAGTTTATCCATACCATGTGGCCATTTTGAAAAAACAGCGACACTAAGAAAAACATTAAAGATTCCGCCATCAATATTTAGCGGCAATAGTAGTTCGAATAAAGATAACACCAGAAAGCATCATTACAAACGAAAGTGGCGTAGAATCTGCACCAAAAAAGAAGAAGACCGGTTCTTCGGCCGGAAAGGTTACGGCAACAGTCTTTTCGGATTCGCAAGGGATCTGGAACAGGGTAAAATTATTACAGGTTACGGGATGGTTTGAAAAACCGAGTTTCAAGAAAATCGTCGGCTACTGGCCCACAATAAAGTCATTTTCCGTCACGATAAAGCAGCAGCACACACTCCAGCAGTTGTGGTCGCAAAATTATTGGATATTCGATTATAACTCGTTTCACATCCCCCCTATTCTCCATACTTGACTCCCTCGGACTACTATTTGTTCCCCAGCTAGAAGAAATAGCTGGCGGAACGAAGATTTCATTCAAAAGAAGAGGCGATTTCAGAATCTAATAGCTATTTTGCAGACTTAGAGTATTCCTACTATTCGGAAGGGGTAAACAAATTAGAACAGCGTTAGACGAAGTGTATAAGTCTAAAAGGAGACTATGTAGAAAAATAAAAATTGTTTTCCCCAAACACACTAGAAGTTTCTATTTTTGCACGGACTTTTTAACGCCCCTCGTACATCACTTCCGAGCAAATGGACTCGCCCGTCCCACGTCACAGGCATGTGTACGATCCAGGGCAACACGGTCACTTGTGAGCGAGTGGTCTAACCTAACGGTGTCGCTATATTTTCGAAACAGGGACAACGGATTTGGATCAAGATTGAATGTGCCAGAGGTCGTACAGCACAACAGCGTCATCAACGTCTTCAAGAGGCGTGCGGGGAATCGGCATTGCCGTACAGAACAGTGGTACGTTGGGTAAAAGCCTTCAAAGAAGGTCGAAAAAATTGGCAGACATGCCAGGTTGTCCTAGCGTCTCTGAAGAAGAAGTGCACACTGTTGCCGCGTTAGTGGACAGTGACCGACGCCAGACGATTCGTGAGGTGGCCCACGAAACCAGATTAGCGCGATGGATTCCGCATGAATTGACGGAAATGCAGAAATGGGTGCGTTACGACGCTCCTCAAACGCACTTGGAGCGCTATGAGTGCGAAGGAGAGGCTTTCTTACGCCGTATCGTAACGCTGGATGAGACATGGGCCACATAGTACGAGCCAAAACTGAAGCTCCAATCCAACAAATGGCGTCATTATGGGTCGCCGCGAATGTCGAAAGTGCGTCAGAGCCCCAGCCAGTGTGGTGAAACATATGGTGATTCTCGTGCATGACTGTGATGGAGATATCGTAAAGCACTACGTTCTTCCACTGCAGACAGTCAATGCACAGTATCAGTTTTCGTTTTTGGAGCGAAGGAAGCGGCAACACTTTCTGAACAACCCACCCATCATTCAGTCCATTTCACCTGTACCTCTAGTGAATTTCAGCCTGTAGTTTCGTAGATCAATCCTTATGATGTAACTAAGCAATGTGTCACACAATAATGTAATTTTCCACGGACGTAGAGTGGAGTATTAGGGAGCTGTAAACGAAATATCATGCGAATAGAATTTGTTGTGAAGACGTAGACTTTTAAAATATTTTGCGTTGGTGAGCAGTTTATCATGCCTCTCATTGTTTATTACATCACATCTTCTGAACAATGTATCGTTGATTGTTCTTAGTCACACAGAAATTATTATTTGAAGGTAAGGAATATATTCACCAAATTTCGTTGAAATCGTTCCACTGGTTTAAAGCATCGCATATATGTTAAAAAACCGAATTATTTCTTCCTTTCCCCCCTTCATGTTGTATCTTGCTCTGTATTGGCTGTAACCTAACCTAAAAACACGCGCAATCAGTTTCGCCAAAGTTGGAAGGTAGTGAAACTGTTTAGTTTCGCCAACGAGTTGCGTGAACGCCTACCGCGCATGCGCACTGGCCAGTAGCGCAGTTTCATGAAACGTAGTGTCGTCGTGTAAACTAGTCCATACTTCGGCTTACCCGCTAGTATAACAATGGCACTATTAAATAACAATTACTCTTCTGTATTCACTGAAAGGTTAAAAATGTGTTGCAGCGTTTACGCGACCACGCCACTTAATTTCACTGGAGTAGTGGCCACGACAGGAGACGAGAATTTGGAACATATGCTCTATTGCATGAGGCACCTGTTTTTTGCGAATTCCATTGTTTATGACGTATCTCTCATGAACCATATGTTGTACGTCGACTGTATACCCAAACGAAACGTACTCTTTGTGTTTAGGAAAAATGCACAAAATGACATGAAAATCGGAGTAAAACTGTGGATTTGGTCGAAGTCTATATGTAAAGTACCCTCCGTGATGCACCACTTCAAATTTTATACCGATAGTGACCTTTCTCTTGCTTTTTAGGTTGTTGTTGTTTTGGTCTTCAGTCCGGAGACTGGTTTGATGCAGCTCTCCACCCTACTCTATCCTGAGCAAGCCTTTTCATCTCCTCATAAAAACGGCAACCTACATCCACTTTAATCTGCTTACTATACGTGTCTCATGGTGTCCCTCTGCGATTTTTACCCCACACACTTCCCTACAATGCTAAATTTACAATTCCTCGATATCTAAGAATGTGTCCTACCAAGCGATCCCTTCTTCTAATCAGGGTATGCCAAAAATTCCTTTTCTCATCAATTCTGTTCAGTACCTCTTCATTAGTTATGCGATCTACCCACCTAATTTTCAGCATTCTTCTGTAACACCACATTTCAAAAGCCTCTATTCTCTTCCTGTCCGCACCGCTTATCGTCCATGTTTCACTCCCGTACAAGGCAACACTCCACACAAATGCCTTCAGAAAGGACTTCCTTAGGCTTAAATGAATATTCGATGTTAGCAAATTTCTCTTTTTCAAAAATGCTTTTCTTACCATTGCCATTCTGCATTTTATTTCCTCAGTACTGCGACAGTCGCATGTTAGTTTACTACCCAAGTAACAAAACTCATCTATCACCTTCATTGTTTCGTTACCTAATCTAATTCCTTCAGCATCGACTGATTTTCTAAGACCGCATTCCATTATTTTTGATTTGCTCTTGTTAATGTTCATTTTATACGCTCTCTTCAACACACTGTCCATTTCAATCAACTGCTCTTCCAGGTCCTTTGCTGTCTCTGACAGAATTACAATGTCATCAGCAAAACGCAATGTTTTTATTTCTTCCCCCTGAACTTCAATCCCTATTCCAAATTTTTCCTTGCTTTCCTTCACCGTCTGCTCGATGTTCAAATTGAATAACATCGGAGAAAGGCTACAACCCTGTATTACTCCCTTCCCAACTGATGCTTCCCTTTCATGCCCTTCGAGTGTCATAACTGCGGCCTGGCTTTTGTACAAGTTGTAAATAACTCTCCTTTCCCTGTATTTTACCGCTGCTGACTTCAGAATTTTAAAGAGTGTATTCCAGTCAACATTGTCAAACGCTTAACTGTGAATAATTTCATCAATATCGAAATGAAACTGTAGATGTCCACGTGGGCCGCAAGTAAAGTAGCACAGAAGATACACTCCTGGTCATTAAAATTGCTAAACCACGAAGATGACGTGCTACAGACGCGAAATTTAACCGACAGGAAGAAGATACTGGTATATGCAAATGATTAGCTTTTCAGAGCATTCACACAAGGTTGGCGCCGGTGGTGACACCTACAACGTACTGACATAAGGAAAGTTTCCAACCGATTTCTCACACACAAACAGCAGTTGACCGGCGTTGCCTGGTGAAACGTTGTTGTGATGCCTCGTGTAAGGAGGAGAAATGTGTGCCATCACGTTTCCGACTTTGATAAAGATCGGATTGTAGCCTATTGCTGCTCGCGTTGGACGCGATCCAATGACTGTTAGCAGAATATGGAATCTGTGGGTTCAGGAGGGCAATACGGAACGCCGTGCTGGATCCCAGCGGCCTCTTTTCATTAGCACTCTAAAGTTTGGATGACGACAACCATCTGCACGAACAGCTCGACGACATTTGCAGCAACGTGGACTATCAGCTCAGAGACCATGCCTGCGGTTACCCTTGACGCTGTATCACAGACAAGAGCGCCTGCGATGGTGTACACAACGACGAACCTGGGTGCAGGAATGGCAAAACGTCATTTTTTGGGATGAATCAGAGTTCTGTTTACAGCATCATGATGGTCGCATTCGTGTTTGGCGACATCGCGGTGAATGCACACTGGAAGCGTGAATTCATCGCCATACTGGCGTATCACTCGGCGTGATGGTATGGGGTGTCATTGGTTACACGTCTCGGTCACCTCTTGTTCGCATCGACGGCACTTTGAACAGTGGACGTTACATTTCAGATGTGTTACGACCCGTGGCTCTACCCTTCATTCGATCTGTGCGAAACCCTACATTTCACCAGGATAATGCACGACCGCATGTTGCAGGTTCTGTACGGGCCTTTCTGGAAACGAAAAATGTTCCACTGCTGCCCTGGCCAACACATTCTCCAGATCTCTCACCAAGTGAAAAGGTCTGGTCAATGATGGCCGAGCAACTGGCTTCTCACAATACGCTAGTCACTACTCTGGATCAACTGTGGTATCGTGTTGAAGGTGCATAGTCATCTGTACCTGTACACGCCTTCCAAGCTCTGTTTGACTCAATGGCCAGGTGTATCAAGGCCGATTTTACGGCCAGAGGTGGTTGTTCTGGGTACTGATTTCTCAGGATCTAATTGCGTGAAAATGTAATCAGATGTCAGTTCTAGTATAATATATTTGTCCAATGAATACCGGTTTATCATCTGCATTTCTTCTTGGTGTAGCAATTTTAATGGCCAGTAGTGTAATATCTATTTCACACGTGCGTCCACTGTTCACGTTTTTCGGAATGAATGTCTCTGTAATGGCAAGTGGCTTTATGAAATACACTACACATGAAGCCAAAATTAAGTAGGAATCTTGGATTAAGTTCATATTATGCACTCAGTAATCATAAAAACGTCATACTATCAACGAAAGTTGCTTTACATATATTTTAAGATATTTTTTTGGCAAAAAACTGACCTTTTATGGAATAAAGTGTTGTGGGAACATTACTAAATAAGCAAGCCTTTTGTAAACGATGATCATATGAGATTAAAATCACATTCATCGAGCTTACCGGTGAACAAAAAGAACCATTCTACAAATGTATGCGGATTGGAAAAAATGTTTACCGGGGATTACTGTTAATGGAACAATATGACTTCTGAACAGTAATAAATATTCTGATATAAACACAAAATCTCGTCCTTTTTCTATCACATGTAGCATTTCATTTCCAATGAAAAGGACGTGTCAGAAAACGTGCGTGACAGATAATACTTGAGAACCTGTTGTCCTATTTTGTGCGTAATATAACATGTTGCGTTAGACGTAATTTCCATGGCCAAAAGAAGAAACTGACAGATCCTTTGAAGATTTCGTAAAATTTCTGAGGCTGATACTGTGTAGTATGATTTTTATCTTTCAAAAATAAGAAATGTTGCAGTAATACTCGAAACTAGATATGTGTCGTCTTTACTCTCATTTTTATAGTGTTGTAATGAACCAAGTATCTGTTAATAAGATCTATAGAAATGGCTACAAATGTAAAGTCGAAAATACGGGAATGTTTTTTGCGAACACAAGATCGCTGTAAAATTCATTCAGTTTGTTTATGTAGTATCAGTGTATGTCTTAAGAGACCTACAGGATATAATATAGAATTTTGTAAACTGTTAATATACATCCGAATGCCATTGACTCTTTGCTTCCTGTTAGTTTCGCCGAAGAAGATTTTACGCTCACCAGGCCTGAATTTGATAGTATCTTTGGATGACTACCATTCGCGTCGTTACACTTCACGTCATACCAAATTGTGAGCAAACACGAGCACCAGCCTGCTAACTGTGCCTTATGGATGCTGTAACTGTGAAATATGCTAAACCACGAGCGAATAAAATCAATATTTAGAAGTTCAACTAACGAACATTAGAACGTAAGATTATGTCATTTATTGGGTACGTGAAATGTCTTATCTTCTGTATTACATGTGTATATGTTAATTATCGGAAAAATATTAAAAGTTCGTATGGTCTTGCTGCTTATGCAATTGTCGGCTTCTCTCAAGATGGTCTGCAAGATTACAGTAGCTACTGACCTGCATGATTATGGGTTATGGATCTAAATAAACAATCACATCTTGAAAATTGTTCAAATAGACGACATAAATACTTTAACGAAAGTTAATGCCTCGATTAGTCACTGTCAGTAAAATATCATCAAATTCTAAATTACCATTGAATTGCTTCTCTCGGTTTTAGTGGCGTTCATTAACAGAAATTAGAAGTAATTTCATTCTGATAGCATTTTTCTTTTCCCCATCAATAAGTTTGCCAACACATTAATTTCATTTATCTTTATGCTTTTGACCACTTGTACAATTTTATTTACAGAATAATAGTGTGAACTGATATGATATTTCCTGTGCCGGAACTGGGATTCAAACTTGGGACCTATGCCTTTCGTGGGAAAGCGCTTTAGCGACCCCTTTTTTTTTATGGTAGATCGCTCCTTTGCAGACTTCGGTTTGTTTTGTTCTATGTTGATCGTTGAGTTCTTCACTCAGTTTTTTAAAATTATTATTACAGAGGGGTCCCGCCCTCTGACCGAGCTCGCTGAGTTAGCACGGCGGCAAAATGATGATGAGGACGACTCAACACGCAGTCACCGTGCAGAGAATACCTCAGACCCGAACTGGCCGACTGAAGTATTCCGACACGCTTCACGGTCCGTCCTCCCAACTTTACTTCTGCCAGTACTTCGCTTCTTACTTTCCAAACTTCACAGAAGTTATCCTGCGCAACTTGTATATCAGAACTCCTGGAGGAAAGAATATTGTGGAGACATGGCTTAGCCACATCCTAGGGGGTTTCCGGAAGATATATTCACTCTGTATCTGAATGTGCTCTGATATGAAAGTTCCTGGCAGATGAAAACTATGCCGGCCGCGGTGGCCGAGGGGACTGAGGCGCTCCAGTCACGGTCTGCATGGCCACTACGGTCGGGGGTTCGAATCCCCCATCGGGCATGGATATTTGTGCCGTCCTTAGTCTTAGCTAGTTCATAAGTAGTTTGTAAGCTTAGGGACTGATGACCCCGTAGTTAAATCCCATAAGTTCTACAAACATTTGAACATTTGATCAAAACTATTTGTCGGAACAGAGATTCGAGCCTGGGTCCTTTGCTATGCAATATTATTTTAAAACTTCCTGGCAGGTTAAAATTGTGTGCTAGAACCGGGACTCGAACCTGGGACCTTTGCCTTTCGCGGGCAAGCGCACTACCGTCTGTGGTATCCCGACACGACTCACGATGCCGCCTCACAACTTTACTTCCGCCAGTACCTCGCCTCCTACTTTCTCCTGCGAACAATGCAAGACGGAGAGCTTCTGTGAAGTTTGGAAAGTAGGAGGCGAGGTACTGGCGGAAGTAAAGTTGTGAGGCGGCATCGTGAGTCGTGTCGGGATAGCGCAGACGGTAGTGCGCTTGCCCGCGAAAGGCAAAGGTCCCAGGTTCGAGTCCCGGTTCCGGCACACAATTTTAATCTGCCAGGAAGTTTCATATCAGCGCACACTCCGCTGCAGAGTGAAAGTTTCATTCTGGAATATTATTTTAATTTATGACTCATCTAGTTTATATGACGTTTCCGATATCAGAAATGACGAGCAGATGCGAATTCTTGTAAATCAAGACACAACACGATCAAACTGTGCAGTTGTTAATTATTCAGGAGAGGTGCTATTTATTAGGATGTAAATTTGCAGATTCTAAGATGACAACTACGTTTGTCGAAATCGGCAAAGATCAGGCATGGCCAAACATCGCCCCGCGGGCACGGGCTCCTTTTCCGCGCCCTTGTCCCGCGCACTGTGCGCACCGGCGTGTGGGGCGGAGTGGCGAGCAGGAAGAGGGAGAAAGCAACACCACCCAGAGAGGAGGGCCGCGGCGCTCTTCAGTGACGTCAGGCAGAGTAGGTTGCGCGCGCATAGCTGACTGGCTAGCCGCTGGGGAACGGCCCACTATGCCGAAGCAGCTAGCCAGTCAGCTATGCGCGCACAACCTACTCTGCCTGACGTCACTGAAGAGCGCCGCGGCCCTTCTCTCTGGGTGGTGGTGGAGAACGCCGCTACACTCAGGCAGAGTAAAACTGAATTTTGTGCGTCAGCGGGTAGAGCTTACGCTCGCTAGGTTACTTATGGCTGAGCAGCCAATCAGAAGTCTTAGCGTGGTTTCTTTTTTTCACAGTTTTATGCTTTTCAATACTTTCAACTGTTACATTTTGTGCACTTTATTATTTGCACTTATTACATTTTTACTTCACAGTGCACACCCAAGTAGTGTAACAAGTTGCACCACATTCCTCCTGAACGACCCAATATGATCAAGTAATTGATTTGTGAGATTTTTTAAAAGCTATAAGTATGAGTAATGCCCCGGATAATTTTATTTGTTCAAATGTTTGTATAGTTTAAGGGACTTAACTACGGGGTCATCAGTCCCTAAACTACTTATGAACTAAGGACGGCACAAATATCTATGCCCGAGGGGGGATTCGAACCCCCTACCGTAGTGGCCGTGCAGACCGTGACTGGAGAGCTTCAGTCCCCTCGGCCACCGCGGCCGGCTTTTATTTGTCCAGGAGAACGTCCGGGCAGTTAAATTTCAAGTCCAAGGAATATGCAAGAAGGAAATTAAAACTCAAAAAAAAAGAAGATATATGAATTAATTATATAGGATTCATGGACTAGAGATACTGGTTCTCTTTTGTCATTAGGATTATGATTAGTGAGTTGGTTAGAAAAGGACTAACTACTAAGAGGGGTTGTTCAAGTCTTATTTAGGAGAGTTAACTCAGTTAATTACAATGTGATGTATTATTGGTGTTCTAATAAACCCTTTTGTTGATTCAGCACTAAAAACTTTGAAGTGTTTTTATTTATCAATGCAATAATCAGTACGTTATTATGAGTCTCCTTTTTCTTACAACTGATTACTTCGGATACTATTGCCCGAACCTGACAAGAAAGAAGAAGTTAAATTTGTGAGGAACAGTATTACTGGGCCTCTAATAATAATTATATGCAAAATCCTAAACTGAAGTATAAATCAACTTAGTGCTGGTTTTAACTAAAATTATACACGGTCACCCTACAACCATTGACATATGTTCAAAAGGAATTTGCATTTATTTTTTGTACGTGTTAGCTATATACAAAATGATCGTATAATTCTACACTTCAAATGGCCGATAATATGATTAATAGGGACAAGGGCTTCCCTCTAAGTAAAACTTGGAACCCAACCTTATCTGATAGTAATCAACAACGGTCTTCATTTCGACCTGCTGTTTATTTTAACTATTCTTGTTTCGACCCTTGGTTTTGCCGAGTTTCTCCACGGGCGCGCTACTAGTTCTATTGCGCCTAAAGGGCGCACGCGCGGTGGGTCGTCAGCGCTATATAAAGGGGCCGCTGCTTCCGTTCTACCTCCGTTTCCGGCAAGTAAGTGTAATCAGTGCACTCACGTGAAGATGGCAGCCAGTTGGTCTGCCGAAATATAGTGTTTAGTTGACGATGGTATCCGGCTGCAAACCCGAGATGAATATTATACTACTGCTTGCCTACCTGCCGGCAGTTCAGCTGCTACGATGGTCGCTGGGGGGCTGATGGGATGTGTGGACGGTCCGGTAAGTTGCATTTCTACATGGGGTTTATGGGTTTGGTTCAGTGTGGTTAGGTGCGAGGAATTTACAACCAGTTTTATGTTTTTAATAGTACCGATTTTCCATCTTTTCGATGTTCCACTTTTTAATTGTGGGACTTACTGTTTTACATGCAGACCCTTCCTTGTTAGTGGCTATGTCATGCACAAGCTGCCAACAGTGCGTGCCTGCTTGTTGCATGTACCAGGCACTCACTGTTTTAATTTGTTGTTACACGTATCCGTTTTACGGACTAACTAGGTCCGTATACTCCATTTCTACTGAATCATTTAATTAAAGATGTGGGGTTAGCATTTTATTACGAGGGTTGGAACTTAAATAGTGTCTACTATTTATTCACAATCGATACAAAGCGTTACATGTTTGTGCCTGCACTGTACCTCAAAGTAGTCACCAACGTTGTGTAGGATCTGTTACCGCCGGCCGCGGTGGCCGAGGCGACTAAGGCGCTCCAGTCACGGTCAGCACGGCCACTACGGTCGGGGGTTCGAATCCCCCCTCGGGCTTGGATATTTGTGCCGTCCTAGTTCGTAAGTAGTTCATAAGTAGTTTGTAAGTTTAGGGACTGATGACCCCGTAGTTAAGTCCCATAAGCTTAACAAACATTTGAACATTTTTGATCCGTTACCAGCGATGTGGAAGGCATAGTATAGCGTTAGCAGAGCCTGTTCTGTTGATGGTGCGAATGGAGCGGTCTATTGCCTGTAGAATCTCTGGAACAGTTCTGAAGCGAATGCCACGAAGTAGTTCCTTCATCTTCGAAATCAAATAAAAGTCACAAGGACTAAAGTCCGGGGAGTGTGGTAGATGGTATAGTACTACCCAGTCCCATCGACCGAACAGAAAAGCCACAGCTTTCGCTGTATGTGCGTGCACATTGTCGTGCAAAATGATAGTTGGGTTGCGCAGAAAGTGTTGCCGCTTCTTTCGCGAAGCTGGTCGCATGTGACGTTTCACAAACGAACAGTAATACTGTGCAATGACGGTCTAATAATTGTTCAAATGTTTGTAATTCTATGGGATCAAACTACGTTCGTCATCAATCCCTAATCTTACAAACTTCTTCAACTAAGTTAATCTAACCTAAGGACAACACACACATTCATGCCCGAGGGAGGATTCTAACCTCCGACGCGGGAGGCCGAGCGATCAGAAACGTGGCGCTCCTGACCGCTCGGCTACTCCCACGCTGCTTTGACGGTCTGACGTGGAGGGACGTAATGTGTTAGGATAACACCACAGTCTAACACGTACAGTCACGACACTACGTCTCAGTTTTGTTATAAGACAGCAGCGCTCCAAGCACTTGCAACCTACATTTCTGACTACGTTATCTGATGAGTGTGAATAGTGTCGTTTAAATTAATATTAACCTTCTTTTTACCACAGGAGAGGTACATAGAGACATTAAAATCGGTAATAATTGCAAAATAACTCCAACATTTGTCTTTATTAGGTTTCCTTAGAATCACTGGAATTTATGAAACGGCACTTAGCACAACAGTTTATTTAAGAGTCTCTTGAAATCTACGGCTTTTTAATGAAAATTTTCCTTTTCTATAAAGTACAGAAAGCCCCACAATTAGCAGAAAGACGTCGGTTTTCTACTCAGAAACGTCAGTGTTTTGTCACTACAATTCTAGTCTAATCAGTAAACGTTGAAAGTAAAAACCTTATATGGATTACAATACAGTAGAGACTCGATTATCCGACCTAAACCGGCAGCGGCTAGGTCGGATAACCGGAAAGGGCGGGTAACACGGTGAATAAAAATAAACATAAAATGTTGAAAAATTTATTTGAGCATAGAAAACACGTGAAAAAGAACTAAATATAACATTAAACTACATTAGACGGCACTCACAGAAAAGTGATAAGATATTAATCTACACAATTTTTATAAACAAAACGCAACACGTCCACTCTACTACATATCTAGGTTAGCACTTAAGAGTGATGAGTAGCAGATGGTTATAATGAACTGAGTGATAATGAGGCGCACAAAAAAATAAATAAATAAAATAAAATAAACACCTATAGCTACTGACCTGTCGGCTACTACGTATCAACCCGGTGTGGTGGAAGGGTCGGATAACACGGAAGGTCGAATAATCGAAGATCGAATAATCGAGACTCTACTGTACCTACATTAATTAATGTACCAGATCAGCCAATACAGTTGCAGCTGTAGGATAATCCTCACTAACGTAATAATAAAACATCGAAACCAAAAAACCGCGTTTCCTAACAAATCAGAAATCAATCCGCAATTATTGCTACATTTGAACCACAAAATGATATGCAACTTCAAGCCATTCGTTTTGTAAGCAAAAGTAATTACACTAAAAAAAAGACGAGCGAAGTGTAAAAATGTACGAATCATTACACTCCACAGCGAATTTTTACACATCCAAGAAATTGTCTATTATCTAAGAGCCGGCCGCGGTGGCCGAGGGGACTGAGGCGCTCCAGTCACGGTCTGCACGGCCACTGAGGTCGGGGGTTCGAATCCCCCCTCGGGTATGGATATTTGTGCCGTCCTTAGTCTTAGCTAGTTCATAATTAGTTTGTAAGCTTAGGGACTGATGACCCCGTAGTTAATTCCCATAAGCTCTACAAACATTTGAACGTTTTTATTATCTAAGAACAGACCATAACAGGAATTTATGGTTCTCTTGTGTATATATTCCACTTCCATTCAGCGGAATAAGCTGTACATATACCCGTTTTCGTAAGTATTTCTTCATGAATAAGTTATTGTTTATATCACTGAATCAGTAAAATTCGGTTGTTTTTACATTTATTTCACGATTATTGACGTCTCTAGATATTTTACGAATTCTTGGAATGCAAAAACTATAGAAAGTATTTGGTGAATTACGCAGAAAAGTTATCACAAACAAACATGGCTCTTACGGCGACTTTCCCACCGCTAGGAGCGCTAGTGTCGCAACTGTCAGTTGGTTACAACTTTCACAGCAGTGAGTGTCGCGAATGTATAAGTTAGACTGTGATAACACCACCCCAGTCGTACATGAGAATCACCGTAACTTTCACAATACTGGGGCTCTAACTTTCGACCTTCGCGACGACCCATAATGACGCCATTAAATCTTAATCCAACTCAGTTGTTCCTCTTTCGAAAACATAGTGACACCGTAACGTTAGACCGCTCGCTCACAAGTGTCTGTTCTTTTTTTTCTCTTTTTTTTTTTTTTTCCTCGTTTGTGCGCATGCCCGTGACGTGTGACGGGCGAGTCCATTTGCTCGGAGGTAAGGTAGGTAGGTATATGAACAACCTATGCTATCCGCGACAATAGTAGATTCCATTGCATTGTGTCTCCACAACAGTGTTACCACTATTTAAGTTTCAACCCATGTACATGACAGATGTCACTATTTTGTTTGATTGTAATTTGCAAATACACTTGATCAGATATAGGTCTCGAAACTCCAGTAGTGCATAGAAATAAAAAAAAGTTTCAGATTAATAACTGTTGCAGAACAAATTATTAAAGATGACCTCATTAAGTGTTTTAAAAATTACGCGCCCTAATACCAAGGATTGTTTCATTCAAAATGACACCGGCTGTGGAAGCTTAGGAACTTATATTAATGCCTATCCAGCCAATTCTCCCACCAATTGTCAGTTATATAAAAGTGTCAGAACGATATGTTTCGACGCCAACGTTATCCCACTCTCAAGCTCTACAAGAAACAAGGAAAGATCGTAAAATATGACTTAAAAGTCGAAACACACATGAAACAATTATCCTTTCTAGTATAACTTATCTAAAAATTTAAAATGAATCAGCCATTAGGCAATGTCCACCTTCAAATATAGGCAGGATCGGTGCACTGTCATGCAAAAATTTGACATGTTGTCGGTTTAAAGAACCACTATTAACTGTCGGCTAGCTGTAGTGTTGTTTCAGCGATAATCTATGAGCAGCTACAAGTCAAAGATGATTGACGGCGTAGCTCCCACAGAAGAAGATAATTGTGTTCCAATAAAATTACTTAAGAAGGCACTAGAATAGACTGAAGTATGACTGCATAGCTGAAGATCTATAACTAACAAATAAATTTTGCTATTTCTCCAGGCGAACATTATTAAAATGAAGCCAGAAATGCTCTTTGGACAGTTCCGTCTTTTTATTTATTACGTTGTTCGATTCTTTCTTTAGTACGCAGAATATCTCTTCTAAATTGGAGACACAGGAGATTTTGGAGGGCAATGCCGGAGTGTACCGAATCAAATGTCCAGATTGCGAAGTGAAGTATTTGGGGCAGACCGGGAGAAGTTTCAAACTCTGATTCAATGAGCACAACAGTGGGAATGGCTCATCGGCGGTTGCTAGGCACCTGATGGAAGAACGACACTCTTTGGAGAACATCAATGATGGTATGAGTGTATTACACTACGAAGATAAAGGATGGTAGCTCTCTAATTTCATAGAAACAGAGATATTCTGCGCACTAAAGAAAGAGTCAACTAACGTATTAAATGAAAAGACGGAACTGTCGAATGAGCATTTCTGGGCCCATTTTAATAATGTCCTCCTAAAGAAATAGGAAAATTGACGTGGCAGTTATAGATCTTCAGCTATGCAGTCATGCTTTAGACCTTTTTAGCGCCTTCGTAAATAATTTTATTTGAACACAATTGGCCCCTTCCGTGGGAGTTACGCCGTAGCTTGTAGTTGACTTGTAGCTGCTCATAGGTTATCGCTGAAACAACTGTACGAGGGTTCCGCCTGCTCCTGGAGTCCATAAGGACGGGAATTAATTTTCTTTGAAAAATCATACGCAACTCACTCAGCCTGGTGATCTGGCGAGTCACGGGCCGTGCCGCGTGCCTGCTGCTGGAAGTTTCCACTCGCAGGTTCCCGACAAGTGGCTGTGGATTCGGCACTCCCGGGTGGCTTGGCTCTGCTGACGAGGGTACGCCACCCTCGGAGACTTCGCAGAACCCAGCCACCAACCAGAAGATAGCCAAGTGATCACGTGAGTCACGCTCCGGCGCGACCTGGGCAGCCACGCGAAGAACGGACGCTCTCTTACGTCCCGGCTTCCGACCTGATCGGACGTGCTCTCTTGAGCTCGCTCCTACTTAGTTCGTTCCAACATGTACCAGGTCCCATTTAGCACCATGTAGTAACTTCAGGCAATAAAAGCCATTTTTGATGCTATCTTAACTTCACGCCTTCTATTAAAACCCTATGCCCACTACTCCGCTCAACCATCCTGGCACACAACAGTGCAGCTAGCCGGCAGTTGACAGTGGTTCTTAAAACCGACAACATGTCAGATTATTGAATAACAATGCACCGATGCAGCATATATTTTAAGGTGGGCGTTCCTAATGACTGATTCCTTTTAATTTTTTAGGTTACGTATCCTAGAAAGAATAATTGTTTCGTGTGTTCGCATCTTAACATTTAAGTCGCCCTTTACGTTCTTTCCTTGTTTCTCGTAGGACTTGAGAATGGGATAACGTTGGCGCTTAAACATGTCATTCTAACAATTTTATATAAATGACAACTGGTGGAGAATTAGCTAGATACTTAGAACAGTTGTGTCGATGGCATCTAACATGAAATTCCATCATATCAGTCCACCCTGTAAATGGCACTTAGTCTATCGGCAGCTGAATATGCCGCACCAGCAGTGTGGAAGAATTCTGGCCACGTGAAACTTACCGACGTGGCCGTAAATGAGGCAGCCCGCATCATATCGGAGTGCCTGAGACCCACGCCGTCGGAGAACATCTACTCTCTCATAGGAATAGCTCCTCCTAGCTTACGGCGGCAAGTAGCTGCCGAGGTGGAGAGGAAGAAACAGCTGACAGACAATCGCCACCCCCTACATGGGCACCAACAACAACCTAGGCGGTTTCGCTCAAGAAGGAGCTTCCTTTGGGCATCAGAGCCAATTGACGTCGCTGTCGAAGAGAGGAAGCTTCAGCTATGAAAGGAGGTAACACCTAATCCTATCTTGGCCCTGAAAGAACAACTAGTAGCTTGTAATGTAACAACATGAGCCTCCATCTAATGTAGTATACGATACATCTCTTTACTGAAACCCAGGATACTCTTCTTTCCTTATAGTGTAGTTTAGCATACCATTCCCTATATACTGAAGCTCCGGATGCCTTTCTTTCCTGTAGTAAAGTTTATTATACCACCTTTAAACCTTTCTATCCTGTACTAAAGTTTGTGATACCACCCGTATTCATTTCCACATTATAACAACTACATTGTTTATGTCACTAAGTATTTAACCTCATTTTATTCCCATTAATAAAATCCGTTAATTTCATAGTAATTACAGATTTTATGTCCATTACTAAATTTCTATAACTTCGTAATTACCATTACCTTATTTTCCCATTATCAAACCTCATCAATTTCGTAATGCTCTATTACCATTGATCCCACTATTAAACCCCAGTAATTTCGTAGTGTTTATTTTGCAGCATTTATTTCTTTCATTTCCTTTATTAAGATTACATTAATTTTCATAATATTTTTGGTTTGACCAAATTACAGTAAAAATTGTAGTTTAAAGTTGTTGTTTCATCTAAATGTCATTATGGCTAATTGTCAGATATTGTAGTTCATTGTAAAGCAGATTATTTAACTTCAACCAAACAATAGGATTCACTTCATTTACTAATTTTAAACCTATTTAATCCGTTATACTAATACATTGACATTGTATAATAAACATAAATTATATGAATTCGTTGTTTATAAAAGAACCGATTCATAAATTATCATAGTGATAATTATGCATCACTTAACATTGTTAATAATGTAATAAATACATGTAATGCGCAGGAAGTGGTGGTCAGTCAGTCAGTCAGATGTTGTACTTCAGAATTAGAGTTCACTTCAAGTCAGTTGTATCTTGTCTGTTGCAATAAATCGAAGTGAATTTCAAAGAAGTATTTGTTCGTTTTGAAAAACACCTCTTCACAATTAATATTTATCGTCAAGTTCAAATTTTATTAATTATTAAATGTGGCGATCACCCTATTCAAAGAGGGGTCTTCATAAGCTGGAGGTAACAAATCCTTTACAACCTGGAAGGCTCTCAACAGGTTGAGGACTGGGGTCTCAAATTGCAAGTTCAACCGTTCAAGATGGGGCTACCTCGACCGGAAACCTCTGTGCGACTATGGGAATGTCCGTACGGATGACCACTTGCTGATGTGCCAAAACCTCAGCACATGCTGTACCCCCCTGGATTTACAGCTAGCTAATGACACGGCGGCCGGGGTATACGGGGTGCAGCCAAGACTGGAGGGCGTCATCTCTCTAGGGAAACTGGCCTCAGTATTCCAGGCCAAAATCACTGCCGTCAGGGCGTTTGTGGAGGAGAAAGACCGTAGCAACTATATCTATTCAGACAGCCAGGCAGCCCTGAGATCACTGGCAGCTCCTGCAACAAGGTCTGAAATGGTTGCAGAATGTCACAGGGTTCTGGTGGAGCTAGGGGAAAGCAGTAGAGTAAACCTATTGTGGATCCCTCGCCACTCGGGGATCAGTGGCAACGAACATGCCGACAGATTAGCCAGGATGGGGGCAGACTCCATTTATTGGACCGAAACCTGTCCTGACAATCACCAAGGCAATGATCAAATTGGAGCTACATAACTGGCTCAGAAGACAGCACGTAGAATATTGGATCAAAGTCTATCAACAAAAACATGGCAAGGTAATGAGGCCAAAGCCATGTTTTAAAAGAAGGTCTGCAATCTTGGACCTGAACAGGAGAGAGATTAGACTCATGGATGGTTTGCTGACAGGCCATGGGAATTTCAAAAAACACCTACATACAATGAGAATAACAGAAGAGAACTCTAAATGTAGGATCTGTGATGATGCTGATGAAACCGCATCACATCTAATCTTCGAATGCATTGCATTGGAGAGTAAAAGGCACAGAACATTTGGGACAACCAGACCCGAAGGAATTGTGTCTAATAAATAACTGGTAAAGGGACTCCTTGCACTGTTCAAGGGCATTGGTTGGCATTACTAGATATACAGTGAGTGATACTGCACAATAAACTTAGTTTCGGTGCGGGCAGTGGTGAGTTGGACCAAGACTGTTTTGGCTTCCCTGGAAAAATCAATCAATCAAATGACACGGCCATCTGTGTGGCTGATTACTACATCTACATCTACATAGATACTCTGCAAATCACATTTAAGTGCCTGGAAGAGGGTTCATTAACCACTTTCATAACTTTTCTCTACCGTTTGATTCTCTAATAGCGCGTGGGAAGAAAGAACACCTAAATCGTTCCGTTTTCGATCTGATTTCTCTTATTTTATTGGGATGGTCATGTCTCCCTAAGTAGGTGGGTGCTAGCAAAATATTTTCACATTCAGAAGTAAAAGTCGGTGATTGAAACTTCGCAAACAGTTCACGCCGCAATGAATAACGTCTTTCTTTTAATGATTTCCACCTCAATTCGTGCAACATTTCCGTGACGCTTTCCCCCGTAACGTGATAAAACAAAACGAGCTGCCCTTTTCTGAACCTTCTCAATATCTTCCGTCAGTCTCACCTGTTGAGGGTCCCACATGGGGCAACAGTACTCCAGGAGAGGACGCATAAGTGTGATGTAGGCAGTCTCTTTGGTGGAGCTGGTGCATCTTCAAAGCGTTCTGCCAATGAAACGTAACCTTTGATTCGGCTTCCCCACAATATTTTCTGTGTGTTCTCTCCAGTCAAAGTTGTTCGTAATTGTAACTCCTAGGTATTTGGTAGAATTTACGACCCTAATGTTTGACTGATTTATCGCGTAATTGAAGTTCAGTGGATTTCTTTTAGTGGTCATGTATATTAGTTCACACTTTTCTTTATTTAGTGTCAATTCCCAATTTTCGCACCAAGTAGAAATTTTGTCTAAATCGCTTTGCAGTTGCTTTTGATCCTCTGTTGATTTCACTAACCGATAAACGACAGCATCATCTGCGAACAGTCTAAGGGAGCTATTCAGATTGTCTCCTAAATCGTTTATAAACACGAGGAAGAGTAGAGGACCTATAATGCTTCCCTGTGGAACGCCAGATATCACTTCTGTGGCAAGAAATATCTAAATTTTATAATTTATTACGTGGACTCAAACTAGACTGTAAAGGATGGTGTCCTGAACACGAAAAATAAATAAACACTGCAAAAAAGGAATACTAAGTGTTTGGTTCGTCTCGTGGCACGGTTTGTGTTTCAGTAGGCTGTTGCGAGCGTAGAGGTGGTCGATGAAGAGATTGTGATTGGGAGGGAGGACAGGTGGACGAGGCGCGCCGCCCGCCTCGGCTGCCAGACGCAGACTGCGCTCCCGTCAGGTGGCGTGGCGTGTGGCGTGTGCAGGACAAGGGACGCGCACCCTTTCCCTTTCCGGTGGGCGCAATCTCAGCACGGCGCCAAGCGCCGCTTCCGGAGGGGAGCCGGGGCCAATCAAGCGCCGCCCCACCCCCCACCACCAAACCCTCCTCCCTCCCCCCATCCCCCACAACTCCTTCCGCCATCAGTCGGTGATTGAGATGGCTCGCCCGTCCCTCTAGTTACGAGCGGGCTGCCTGCGCCTCTCTCTTCATTAAAGAGAATTCACAGAAGGCTAGTGGCTTGTAATCGAGGCGGCGACCCGAGTTTTCTTAAGAAGTTACGCCGCCCGTTATTACAAAGTGGTCTTCGGCGAAAGAAGAATATCGAGAAGTCAGACCGGCGGGCGGTCTCGCAGTAGATTTCAGTAATCAGGGGGGAAGAGAGGGCAGGGAGGGAGGAAAAAAAATAACAGAGTGCGAAATGCTGGTAAGAATGAGACTCCGGGCCCGAGCAGGGTGTCGTTCGACTAGATATAATTTTAATTGGATTTCTTTTCCGAAACTTTGGATTACTTGCTGCGGCTCTGCGTCTCTAGTTCACTAACTGTGAGGGTGATCACGAAAAATTGTACCGACGCCTTCATAAAATATCATTATAGCAGAAACAAATTGATGCAACATAGTATACAATATTTGAAGCCTCACTTCAACCATATTCTGGAATCGTTTTTAAAGTAAACTACAAGTTCAAAATTTACGTAACTAAGGGACCAAACTTACCCTCTCTTTTAAACTAACTTATACTACGGCCAAAAAATGCCCATGCCTGTAGCGAGATCTGCCACGTAATCCGTGACATGGTGCCTGGGACCGCGAAGTCATACCGACGTGGCTTTAAAGTACTAATGGATTTGTAATAGGGTAGTAAAAATGTTATTTATGAACGTTGATTGTATTTCAAACTACAGACTCCATTTTTTCACTTTTCAACATAGTCACCATGAACATATAAACACTGCATATTCACGGAATGTACAACAGTAACTTCGAATGGGTAAAGTTGAAAATGTGTATCCAGAAGGGATTCGAACCGGGGTCTCCTGCTTGCTAGGCAGTTGCGCTGACCCCTACACCAATGGGGCCACAGTAATCACCGAGTCTGCACGGATTACTCAAGCACGCCTTCCGTCACATACAAATTCTCGACTTTACCCTGCCCAGTATTATTCGAGAAAAGTTCATATATTTGTAAACCAGTTGGACGAAACAGCTATGCCCATCAGCCTCCAGACTTAAAAAAAGCTTAAACTACCTTATACTAAGGACAACACACACACACACACACACACACGTGCCAGTCAGGACTTGAACCTCCGGCGGGAACGGCTACTCTGAGCGTAGCATTATGCCTTTGACCAAGCGGCTACCCCCGCAAGGCCACTATTACGAAACTAGAGGTTTTTTTGTAACTGATTCCCATAAGAGTGTGTGCCTAGGAGTACCTCGGTACTGAAGAAACCATGATTGTGTAACTTACATATATGTGGTGTATGTACTTTCGGGGATGTTTCCAATGCTTATCCGCTCTACTGTAGATGACAACCATCACTGATTAATATTTCACTAGATCAATTTCACTCGTTGATTCGATCAAATTTCGCTCGGAATATTCTTATATATGTTGATGTTGTGGTCTTCACTACGCATACTGCTTTTTTGTAGCTCTCCATGCTATCCTGTCCTGTGCAAGCCTCTCCAACTGAGAATAACAACGGCAAACTACAACCTTTTGAATCTGCATACTGTATACGTCCCTCGATCTAAGAACAGCAACCTACAGTCTTTTGAATCTGCATACTGTATTCGTCCCTCGGTCTACCTCTACGATTTTTACCCCACGCATTTCCTTCCAAATCTAAGTTGACGATTCCCTGATGTCTCAGAATGTGTCCCACAAACCTATGCCTTCTCTTACTCAGGGTATGCCAGAAACTCCTTTTCTCTCCAATTCTGTTAAGCATCTCCTCATTAGTTACGTGATATACCTATCTAATCTTCATCATTCGTCTGTAGCAGCACGTTTCAAAAGCTTGTAATTTCTTTTATCTCCTCATAAATTTTTTCGATCAACTTATCATCGTCAGAGCTAGTTGGCATATAAACTTGTATTTGTCGGAATTGGTGTCGTTTCTATCTTTGCTATTATATTACATTCATTATGCTGTTCATAGTAACATACCCGCATTCATTATCAGACCTACTCCTGCGTTACCACCACATGATTTTGTATTTGTAATCCTGTAGTCGCCTGACCAAAAATCCTGTTCATCTTGCCACCGAACTTCACTAATTCCCACCATATGTAACTTCACCCTATCTATTTCTCTTTTGAAATTTTCTAACTTACCTACCCGATTAAGCGATAGAACATTCCAAGCTCCGATCCGTGGAATGTCTGTTATGTTTTTCTTGATACATTCTAACTTAAATTTTACGTTAAAAATACGCCAAAAAAGCAACTCAACTGAACACCCTCTGCAGAATGTGATTCACATCTATTTGTACTTCAACCTATATTCTTGTAAACGTACAACCACAAGGTTTTTTTCCCACCAGTATTTCAGTATTTTTTTGTATGTAATCAATATGACTCTTATCAGACATGAACATTCCAAATTAAGCGTAGTTTTAAACAAAATAAAAATCACAACTAAGGGCTGGTCTTAGACGAAAAGGGTGAAGTGTACGTCAGCTGCTATGTTAATTTAGTATTTGCAAACTGATTTTTTCTAAACTCTTTGAAGTCGATGTATTTTCAACATGAAGTCTGCTATAAAAGGTGGATGCTATGTTTGGCACTGTCTGGGATTTACACTATGTAATGAAGAGTATCCGGGCACCGGGCTGAAAATGATTTAGAAGTTCCTGGCTCCCTCCACCGGTAATGCCGGAATTCAGTACGGTGTTAGCCCACCTTTAGCCTTAATGACAACTTCCACTCTCGCAGGCAAACGTTTAATCAGGTGCTGTAAAGTTTCATGGAGAATAGTTCCATAACATCACAAAGGTGTTCTACATTACTGTAGTCAGGACTCTTTGCAGGCGCGTCTATTATAGGGATATTATTGTTTAACCAATCCGCACATATCTTTCATTATGAATAGGTGCTCCATCTTGTTGAAAGATGCTATCGTCATCTCTGAATTGCTCTTCAACAGTTGGAAGCAAGTAGGTGCTTGAAACATCAGTGTAGGCCTGTGCTAGGTTACTATGCAAGTCAATAACATTTGCCACGCCCCTCCATGAAAAAAACGATTACACCATGACACAACCGCCCCGGATTTTACTGTTGGCAATATACACACAGGCAGATATGCACGATGGACATACAGCAGTATAGATTGTAATCCATACGTAACTTTTGATTTGGTCTCTTTGTAATAAGTCGTTGAACTGTTAACACGTAATACACGTGGAACAGATAAAAGTTTGTTATTCAGCAGCCATTAATTCAGGTCTGCGATAAAGGTTGATTTTATTTTATTATTTGAAAATATAGTGACATAAAAATATTACCCATTTAATTCAAGTATTTAGAATTAATCCCAGATTTTGAGCATTTTCAGTATATTTGGTGTGGCTGTTTAAAATCCATTGTTGGCGGAAAGCTGCCGTCAGAACTAAACTGTTCTGAGTATAATTACACTAAAGAGGAGAAATAAGAAACAAACACTGATACGAGAATTATTTTCTATAGCAATTTCCAATTATTACTGCACTGATCAGTTGCGTAATATTGGTGTGTTGATAAGATCTCCAATAAGTAGTGAAATTGTCTATGTGACAGAAAGTATCAAAATTTCAAAGGAAATCGCTTCTCACATTTATGACAGACCTAGTCTTGAAACTTTCTGTGGTGTTCGAACTAGTTGTGTGTAGGTCGAAGACTGTACAATTACTAAAGAGTCTCAGTGTCCAGATTATATTATTTCAGAGCTAGTAATTGAAAGGAAACAATCATAGTCTCCATATTCCTGTTTAAATTGGATTTCGATGGTCAATTCTTAGTTACATGTCACAGTTAACTATCAGTGATCATTCGATGAACTGCTTATAAGTCAAAATAGTTTAATGAAATACTGTAGACCTTTATGAATTTATGTTTCAGCAGGTACACGTCAAGTACAGTAATACTTCTACACCACTACAACAGTTTTATTCTTATGCACTAACACAACAGACAAAAAAAAACCACACACGCACTGCATATACACACGGACACTACACTTAGTACTTGAAGTGGATTCCGATGCAGTTTGGAATTCCTGTGTGATGGTCTTTATAGAGGCCTGCTTATTACACTGAACGACAGTCTTCAACTGTCACCTGTCTCTGTCAGTCAACAGACGAGGTTGGCCTGTACGGTTCGCGCTGTACGTGTCCCTTCACGCTTCCACTGCACTATCACACCAGAAACAGTGGACCTTGGGATGTTAAGAAGTGTGAAAATCCCGCTTACCGACTTCTGACACAAGTGACCACACCTGACCACGATCCAAGTCCGCGAATTCTGCAGAGCGCCCCATGCTGCTCTCTCACGATGTGTAACGACTACTGACGTTGCTAATACGGAGTACCTAGTAGCAGGCAGCATCACAATACACCCAATTTAAATTTTTTTTGATCTATCGGACCAAACTGCGTGGTCATCAGTCCGTAGCTTACAATCTACTTAACCTAAAGTAAACTAACCGAAGGGCAAACACACCCACTCATGCCACAAGGAGGACTCGAACATCCGACCGCGAATTTCGTGTCTGTCCGAATACTTTCGTGCACATAGTGTATGTTGTTGTGATCTTTAGCCTAAAGACTATTTTGATGGAGCTCTCCATGCTACCCTGTCCTGTGCAAGCCCTCTTCATCTATGAATAAGAGCGGCAACCTACATCCTCTTGAACCTGCTTACTGTATTCGTTTCTCAGTCTCCCTCTGCGATTTTTACCCCACACACTTCCCTTCAATGTTAACTGACGATTCTTTGATGTGCCAGAATATGTCCCACCAATCGATGCGAGAAATTTCTTTTCTCCTCAGTTCTGTTCAATAAATTCTCATTAGTTACGTGATTTAACCATATAATCTTCAGCATTTCAGATGCTTCTAGTATCTTTCTGTCTTAACTCATGTCCACGTTTCACTCCTGTACAATGCAACCCTCCAGATAAATGCTTTCAGAAAGGATTTCCGAACATTTTAATTAATTTTGTACATCAATAAATTTCGCTTATTCGGAATTGATTTTCTTCCCATGGCCATTGTGCATCTTATCTCTTCTTTACTTCAGTCTGTTGTTGTTGCTGTTGTTGTTGTTGTGGTCTTCAATCCGGAGACTGGTTTGATGCATCTCTCCACAATACCCTATCCTGAGCAAGCCTCTTCATCTCCACATAAGAACGGCAACCTACATCTGTCTGAATCTGCTTACTGTATCCATCTCTTGGTCTTCTTCTGCGGTTTTTACCCCACACACTTCTCTCCAAGGCTAAATTCACAATTTCTTGAGTCTAAGAATGGCTCCTAGCAATCGATCCCTTCTTTTAGTCAAGGTATACCAAAAATTCTTTTTCTCCCCAATTCTGCTCGGTACCTCCTCATTAGTTTCGTGATCCTAATCTTCAGCATTCTTGTGTAGCACCACATTTCACAAGCCTCTATTCTCTTCCTGTCCGCACTGTTTATCTTCCACGTTTCACTCCCATACCAGTCAATTCTCCACACAAATGCCTTCAGAAAGGACTTGCTTAGGCTTAAAAAAATATTCGATGTTAACAAATTTGTCTTTTTCAATAATGCTTTTCGTTACCTAATCTAATTCCTTTAGCATCGCCTGATTTTCTTAGACTGTACTGCATTACCCTAGTTTTGCTCTTGTTAATGTTCATCTTATATGCACCTTTCAGCATACTGTCCATTCCGTCCAACTGCTCTTCCAGGTCCTTTGCTGTCTGTGACAGAATTACTATGTCGTCGGCAAAACGCAATGTTTTAAATTCTTCACCCTGAACTTTAATTCCTTCTCCGAATTTCTCCTCGCTTACCTTTACAGCTTGCTCAATGTACAAATTGATTAGCATTGAAGAAAGGCTGCAACCCTGTCTTACTCCCTACCCAACCACTGCATGCCTTTCATGCCTTTCAACTCTGACAAGTGCTGTTTGGTTTTTGTACAAGTTGTAAATAGCCTTACGCTCCCTATATTTTACTCCTGCTTGCTTCAGAACTTGAAAGAGTTTATTCCAATCAACATTGTCAAAAGCCTTCTCCAAATCTACAAAAGCTAGATATGTAGATTTCCCTTTTCTTAATCTATGTTCTAGGATAAGCAATGAAGTGAGTATTCTGTCCCGTGAACATTTCTCCTGAACGCAAACTGATCTTCCCCGAGGTCGGCTACTACCAGCTTTTCCATCCTTCTGTAAATAATTCGTGTTAATATTTTGCAACCATGACTAAACTGTAGTTTTCACACATGTCTGCGCCTGCTTTTTTGGGATGGGGATTATAACATTTTTCTTAAAGTCTGAGGGTACTTCGCTCACTATACTACAGCAGAATCCATAGCTGGTTACACCTCAACAACCTCTCGGTTGATCTTGAATTTCTGTGTTCTGTCTTCACCCATGAACAATGGGAAATCCTCCCCCGAGACCTCCTGCTTGTCACTGGAACGGCGGTGGCAGCTTCAGAGGTGGTAGTGGGGCCCCCGAGGCAAGGCAAGACTATGTACACCAGGTGGAAGCCGTCAACGACTCGCCATGTACAACATGACAGGACGCCACCAAGGAAGTCCACCGCCGCATGGGCGGCCCTTGATCTTCCCCCCCCCCCCCCCAACTTTGGAGAAGGGCAATTACCACCGCTTTCCGACATAGACCTCCGGCCGCGCCTATAAGCACGAGACGTCCATCTAGCCAGAGAAGCACCTGGAATTCACACATCGAGTCTGGCGGGCGGAACCTTACGGTTAAAATTGCACCCACTACCGGGCTACTCCGAAACCCACAAAAGTCCCAACCGACCCTCATTGCAGTTGCCACTTCGCCTCCAATGATGTCTTCCTTAGCTGAAGACGAAGCGTTAGGGGAAAGTTTTATCTATCGACCACGGCCTGCTGCTGCACTGGGTGTATATAGGTTTCACTTGAGGGTGACTCAGGTGGAGTCTTTGTCCTGTGACATTTACTCCACTAGGTATGGTTTGGATACTTCTGGGGACTGTTCAGGAAATATCTGGTACGGTGAGCGTGATTAATTAACTAGGACTGCTAGCTAGTTGCTAGCGATGGGTGATGGTTGGTGATAATGATGAAGATGATGATGAAGCGGGTTGGCGGATCTTCGGTACTACCTCGTCTCGCAGTTTACGGCTACTCGCCGTCTCGAAGTTCCTGGAGGCCTCCAGGCGGTATATCTCTTCTTAGGAGGTTTCTTCTTGTTCTTCTCCTTCTTGGTGACTGCTGCTAAGTGGGTGACATGCGCCTCCCACTCGGCAGCTTTCTTCTCTGCCTCCAGCTGGGCGACGTAATTATCCCACTCTGTGTGAGAGTACTTAGAGTATGCTTCCACAAGATTATCCAAGTCTATCTTCGTGAAAAGCAGCTCCAGCTGCTCGTGGGACAGGTGAGTCTTGAAGTGGATTACGGGTAGCTTCTCCGTATCCCCAGTCTTCTCCTCTTGTCCCTGGACGAGAACGGCGCCACTTGCATTTTCTTTGGCCGCGGCTTGTACGGCCGTTGGTGTCGTCCTCGGATTCAAGGGTCGGTCGGCTGCTTGCGCTAGCTGTTGCGTTGCTGCAGCCTGCGCCTCTTTCACTTGTGTGGTAGCCTCCGCGGTGTCCTCTTCCGTCTTCTTCCTGGTTTCCTGCTCTGCAGCAGGCTCCAGGAAGTCGTCAATCTGCGTTGCCGCGTCGCTGTAGCTCCTCCACTAGGAGCCGGATCTTTTGGTGAAGCCCCGCTAGCATCTTCTTTGTGGCCTCCCTTTCGACCTCCAGTGCGGTCTGGAGGGTAGCCACAGCGTCGTCCACAGCGGTCGGTGATTCAGGGTGCGAGAGGTCGCTCGTCTGCGCGGCCCGCGTCCCTTCCTTTCGTTAGGGGGCGGGAAGGCTGACGCCTCTTCTTTTTCGCCCGTGTCTTCTCGAACTTGGCGAGATTCTTGACCCTCGTCGCCGCGTCTCCAGTTGACCAAACAGCCACACTTGCGGCTATTTGCAACATGGGGTCCTCCGCAGTTGCTGCACAAAGGGGGCACGCCGCTCTTCTTGTCGCAGTTGCGTGGTCGTGACGTTGTGCGCAACGCATGCACGCCACTTCATCACTGCGCTGCGATGTGCACCATCTTCTGGCAGCGGTAGCACTGTACCGCGAGCTTCTTGTTCTTCTTCGTCTTTCACGGGATGCTCTTCTTTACAGCTCCGCTGGTCAGGTACAGCATCTCCCTGGCGAGGTGTTGCATTAAAGGAGAGGAAAAGTCTGCATTAGACATTCCCTTGCCTTCTTTTCCCTTGCCGCGTCCAAACATCTCTGCGAGCAACTGGAGCACAGCAGCGATCCGTACACGTAGCGTCTCAGCCGGGAATGTTCGACCACGACCTATCAACCAGGAAGTTTTAAGTGAAGTTGACGCCAGTCGTGAATGCCTACATTGTATGATCAGTCCAGTAGCTTGTTGGTTTGTAAATCTATCGGACCAAACTTCGTGATCATCAGTCCGTAGCTTACAAACTACTTAAACTAAGTTTAAACTAACCTAAGGAGAACACACACACCCATGCCCCGGGGAGGACTCGAACCTCCGACGCGGTGGCTGAGGGAAGTGAGGCGCTCCAGTCACGGTCTGCACGGCCACTACGGTCGGGGGTTCGAATCCCCCCTCGGGCATGGATATTTGTGCCGTCCTTAGCATTAGTTAGTTCATAAATAGTTTGTAAGTTTAGAGACTGATGACCCCGTAGTTAAGTCCCTTAAGCTATACAAACATTTGAACTTTTTTTTTTTTTTTTTTGACCTCCGACGGCGACCAACAGCGCGCCCCACAGCAAGGCGAATTAGACCGCTCGTCTAACCAGTAGTTTAGGAAGAGATGTGGAACATACGTACATACATTCCCACATAGACACATTACATTTATAAGATTCAGCCAGTAAAACAGCCAAATAAGCGTCTGGGTGAGTCACTGAAGACGTCCCGCTCGGCCGGTGCCAGCCAGCAGAAAACGGGTTTATTTTACGTCCGCCTTATGAACGTTACGCAGCTCGGGGGAAGTTAATTTGCCGGCGACCTCGTGACGCAGGCAAGGGCTAGGAGGCATCCGCAGCGTCAATTTGGCGTGCGCCTACGGGTGAGTGGGGGCCTCAAAGCGTAAAGGTCGTAGCTGGAGGAGCCAAATTAGAATGCGCGGACCGGGCCGCGGACTCGAAGCGACCTGCGCAGATAAGTGCGTCCGCGACGGCGGCGACATAACAAAACGGAGCGCGGCGCCGCGGCGGTAAGCCTCTGCGGCAGATAACGAGCTGGTTGCGCAACCTGCGCTCCGCCCTGTCAGGACTGCGCAGGCCGCGAGCCGCCCCGCCAGTTAACGGCCGGGGGCGCCGCCCCAGCCAGCCACCCCCTGATTACATATGCTAATCACCAGCCATCAGGCGCGCGGCGGCGCCGCATCCTAATAAAGGACCAGTGCCGCGGGGCTTGTTGTAAATCGCGGCGCAATACCGGCTAATCAATTCGTCAACGCTGTTTAAACGTGCGATTCGCGATAACATTCGCATTTACCTTGTCATGAATTGATCCATTTGTCAACCTGTTGTTTCTCTGTCCACGTTATGAGGCTTTCTTGATTGTATCTTTTCTTACCAGGGACAAGGCATTCTTATTCGCTGTGAACAACCGCGAAGCAACTATATTGCCACTTCTAGATTTCAGCATAGCTTTTGATACTGTTACACTACTGGACATTGAAATTGCTACACCACGAAGATGACGCGCAACAGACGCGAAATTTAACCGAGAGAAAGAAGATTCAGTGATATGCTATTGGTTAGCTTTTCAGAGCATTCACACAAGGTTGGCGCCGATGGCGACACTTACAACGTGCTGACATGATAAAAGTTTGCAACCGATTTCTCATACACAAACAGCAGTTGACCGGCGTTGCCTGGTGAAACGTTGTTTTGATGCCTCGTGTAAGGAGGAGAAATGCACACCATCACGTTTCCGACTTTGATAAAGTTTGGATTGTAGGCTATCGCGATTGCTGTTTATAGTATCGCGACATTGCTGCTCGCGTTGGTCGCGATCCAATGACTGTTAGAAGAATATGGAATCGGTAGGTTCAGGAGGGCAATACGGAACGCCGTGCTGGATCCTAACGGCCTCGTATCACTAGCAGTCGAGATGACAGGCATCTTATTCGCCTGGCTGTAACGGATCGTGCAGCCACGTCTCTATCTCTGGGTCAACAGATTGAGACGTTTGCAAGACAACAACCATCTGCACGAACAGTTCGACGACGTTTGCATTAGCATGGACTATCAGCTCGGAGACCATGGCTACGGTTATCCTTGACGCTGCATCACAGACAGGAGCGCCAGCGATGGCGTACGCAACGACGAAGCTGGGTGCACGAACGGCAAAACGTCATTTTTTCGGATGAACCCAGGTTCTGTTTGCAGCATCATGATGGTTGCAACCGTGTTTGGCGGCATCGCGGTGAACGCACATTGGAAGCGTGTATTCGTCATCGCCATACTGGCGTGACGGTATTGGGTGCCACTGGTTACACGTCTCGGTCACCTCTTGTTCGCATCGACGGCACTTTGAACAGTGGACGCTACATTTCAGATGTGTTACGACCCGTGGCTCTAGCCTTCATTCGATCCCTTCGAAACCCTACATTTCAGCAGTTTAACGCACGACCGCATGTTGAAGGTCGTGTTCGGCCCTTTCTGGATACGGAAAATGTTCGTTTGCTGCCCTGTCCAGCACATTCTTCAGATCTCTCACCAACTGAAAACGTCTGGTCAGTGGTGGCCGAGCAACTGGCACGTCACATTACGCCGGTCACTACTCTGGATCAATTGAAGCTGCGTGGGCATCTGTACCTGTACACGCCATCCAAGCTCTGTTTGACTCAATGCCCAGGAGTATCAAGGCCGTTATTACGGCCAGAGGTGGTTGTTCAGGGTACTGATTTTTCAGGATCTATGCACCCAAATTGGGTGAAAATGTAATCAAATGTCAGTTCTAGTATATTTGTCCAATTAATACCCGTTTATCATCTGCATTTCTGCAATTTTAAAAACCAGAAGTGTAATTTTAACATACTGCTGCAGGTCTCCAGAAGAGCCTATCGTTCCAAAAGATTGGAAAATGGCGCAGGTCAACCCCGTTTTCAAGAAGGGATGTCAAACAGATGTGCAGAACTATAGGCCTATATCTCAAACGTCAATCAGTTACAGAATTTTGGAACACCTATTAATTTCGAGTACAATTACTTTTCTGAGACTAGAAATCTACTCTGTAGGAATCAGCATAGGTTTCGAAAAAGGCTATCGTGTAAACCCAGCTCGCGCTATTCGTCCTCCAGAGTCAGAGACACGGGTTCCCAGGTGGATGCGCGTTTCTTGACTTCCGCAAGGCGTTTGATACAGTTCCCCACGGTCGTTTAATGAACAAAGTAAGGGCATATGGTCTATCAGGCCAATTGTGTGACTGGGTTGAAGAGTTCCTAGATAACAGAACACAACATCTCATTCTCAATGGACATAAGTTCTTCGAAGAGTGATGTCAGATGTGCCACGGGGGAGTGTTGTGAGACCGGTGATATTCACAATATAACCTTGTGGAGAACTTCGGAAATTCACTGTGGCTTTTTTGCGGATGATGCTGTGGTATATCGAGAGGTTGTGTCAATGCAAACTTGTATTGCGATGCATGAGGATCTGCAACGTATTGACGCATGGTGCAGGGAAAGGCAATTGAATATCAATGTAGGCAAGTGTAACGTGCTACGAATACATAGAAAGAAAGATCCTGTATCATTTAGCTACACTATAGCAGCTCAGCAGCTGGAAGCAGTTAATTCCATAAATTATCTGAGATTAGGCATTAGGAGTGATTTAAAACGGAACGACCATATAAAATTAATCCTCGGTAAATCAGATGCCAGGCTTAGATTCGTTGGAAGAATCCTAAAGAAATGCAATCCGAAAACGAAGGAAGTAGTAGGTTACAGTACACTCGTTCGCCCACTGCCTGAATACTGCTCACCTGTGTGGGATCCGTACCAGGTGGGGTTGATAGAGGAGGTAGAGAAGATCCAACGGAGAGCAGCACGCTTCGTTACAGGGTCATTTAGTAATCGTGAAAGCGTTACGGGATGATCGATAAACTACAATGGAAGACTCTGCAAGAGATACGCTCTGTAGCGAAGTTTAGAGAACATATCTTTACCGAGGAGTCTAGCAGTATATTACTTCCTACTACGTATATCTCACGAAGAGATTGTCAGGATAAAATCAGAGAGAATAGAGGCCACATGGAGCCATACCGACAATCTTTTTTTCCTCGTACAATACCAGACTGTAATACGAGTGAAAACCGATAGTGGTACTCAAGGTACCCTCCGCCACACACCGTCATGTGGCTTGCGGACTATTGATGTAGATGTAGATAAAATTCGACAACTAAAATTCTCAAATACTTCACTGAAGTGGTTTGAAAACTACTTAAAACTCGACAGTAACGTGTTGTCTGTGGGAAAGAAAAATCCTCCTGGCGAAATGTTGTTTCGGGAGAGCCACGATGATTAGTTTTAGGACCACTTCTGTTCTCCTTATATGTCTTTACTTCCTGTAAATATCTCTTCTATGCAAACGATATCCAGCTCTAACAAACTACCAGCTCTGAAGATATGAACACTGTGATTGCTAAGATAAATGAGGGTCTGTCTTCAGTCGTAACATGGACAAAACAAATGTGACTAAAATTAAATGCCAGAAAGTTGCAGGTAATCTTGGTCACTCATCGGAAATTAATAAGTCCAGAATTACGCGACCAGTTGCCTCCCATTCAGCTTAACAGTATTCCAATACTATATCAGAATACAGTTAAGAATGTGGGTGTCATTATAGACGAACATTTAAATTGGGCAGTTAATACCGTCACTGTATTCAGAAAGACCTCCCCCTGCCTCTACGCTACGCGCTTAAAGATTTTTGACATATTTCCATAAGATGTAAAATGCAAACTAGTGCAATCACTCGTACTACCAAAACTTCATTATTGCGTTATGATTCAGCACGGTACAAGTAGCGAAAATACAGAACGTTTATAGTTAATAAAGAATGCATGTGTACGGTATACATGAAACATTGGTCGCTATGGCCATATTAGTGCTTCATACACCAAGTTAAGGTGGCTACGGGACTGCCACACGCTGTGCCTTCTTCATCGATTGCTCAGTGAGCAAGCACCACAGTACCATCTAGTGCCATCATAATGAGCTCGTTCATAACACGAAAACTCGAACCTGGGACTTTTGCCTTTTGTGGGAAAGCGCTCTAACACTGAGCTACCCTGAAACGACTAACGATCCGTCCTCACAATTTTACTTCCGCCAGTACCTCGCCTCCTACTTTTCAAACTTCACAGAAGTTCTCCTTCGGAACTTGCAAGACTAGCACTCCTGGAAGAAAGGATATGGTGGAGACATAGCTTAGCCACAACCTAAGGGATGTTTCCAGAATGAAACTTTCACTCTGCAGCGGAGTGTGCGCTGATATGAAACTTCCTGGGAGTTTAAAATTGTGAGCCTGAATCGGGACTCGAACCTGGGACTTTTGTCTTTGTTTACTTGATTTCCATTGCTTGTGAAAATCTAAAATGCCTAATTTTCATTCTGCATGAGCTTTTGATTTCATAACCCAACCCTTGTCGCACTTTTTTAAAGAAGACATACGGTTTAAAGATTTCTTTTTACGCGTGTTAGTACAGCATCTTAGCTTGCTAATGAATCATTAACCTTTTCTTAATTCGTAAAATTCTTTTTAAAGTGACACTCTTTGCCAAGTAAGTGTACGGAATTTATTCAAAAAGTTCGATAGCTGGTAGCTTAAAGTTCGATGCATTTCAGACCGTACATTTCAGCGAGTGAAGTAGAACTGAAAGTACAAAAAATTCTTGAAATGGTGGTCTCAATGAAACTTTCTCGCTTAACGAGTAATTTGGTGTTAATATCCATCTCATCATCACTCTCTATCTATTCGTTCCTTCCCCGCCCCCTCCACTTTTCATCAATTTCCTCGGCCCCTCTGTCTCCTCTTATAACTATATCTAACCTACAGCCATGTTTAGTGTTATATTCGAAATCTTATGCCTCCAAAGGTTCCTGACCGAATGTTTTGGTAATTTAACGTTCTACTAGATGTGAGCATGATTTATAAACATATTTTTTCAGTATATGCCATATATGAATTTACACAAATTTTATAATGGGTGAACGTTGATACGAAAAAACGCAAAAGTAATATACCTGTAGGTTTTATACAATACATTCAAGAAACATGTTTCTAGAAACCATCCAGTACTACAATGCTACGTTGTGTCAAAATTTCAAAGCAAGCGTTCAAGAACATTCGGAGATTAATGAATATACACAAACCAGCAGAACATTTTTATATAGAGAGATTACTGACAGCGGTGGGGGGGGGGGGAGAATTAGAGGGGGGACACCTTTTGGACAACTACCGATTCTTAAAAAATAAGAACCGCCGGGCCAGCTCACGCAGACTACAAATTTTGTAAAGTCATTTTGTTTCCTACTACAGTCATTCAGTCACTTACTGTTGCGATATGCTGATGCTTCTTGTCGTTGCTAAATGGAGCATTTTCTATGTCCTGTTAAATTTTTGCACTCTCTTACAGACAGACCTTGTACGTCTTCCTCCAACAGATCTGGCGGGAATCACAAACACTTGGCACTTCGTAAGATGTCATTATTGTGCTTAAGACAGTGCTAAATCTAGAAGTACATGAAATTTTACAGCATTCCGTAATGCACACAAACAAGAAGAAAATACACTACTGGCCATTAAAATTGCTACACCAAGAAGAAATGCAGATGATAGACGGGTATTTATTGGACATATATATTATACTAGAACTAACACGTGATTACATTTTCACGCATTTTGGGTGCATAGATTCTGAGAGTCTGTACCCAGAACAACCACCTTTGGCCGTAATAACGGCCTTGATAAGCCCGGGCATTTAGTCAATCAGAGCTTGGATGGCGTGTACAGATACAGATGCCCATGCATCTTCAACACGATACCACAGTTCATCAAGAGTAGTGACTGGCGTATTGTAACGAGCCAGTTGCTCTGCCATCATTGACCAGACGTTTTCAATTGGTGGGAGATCTGGAGAATGTGCTGGCCAGAACATTTTCCGTATTCAGAAAGGCCCGTACAGGACCTGCAACATGCGGTCGTGCATTATCCTGCTGAAATGTAGGGTTTCGCAGGGATCGAATGAAGGGTAGAGCCACAGGTCGTAACACATCTGAAATGTAACGGCCAGTTTTCGAAGTGCCGTCGATGCGACCAACGGGTGACCAAGACGTGTAACCAATGGCACCCCATACCATAACGCCGGGTGATACGCAAGTATGGCGATGACGAATACCGCTACTAATGTGCCTTCACCGTAATATCGCCAAACATGGATGCGACTATCATGATGCTGTAAACAGAACCTGGATTCATCCGAAAAAATGACGTTTTGTCATTCGTGCGCCCATGTTCATCGTTGCGTATACCATCGCAGGCGCAACACCGGTCAACTATTTGTGTATGAGAAGTCGGTTGGAAACTTTCCTCATGTCAGCACGTTTTAGGTGTCGCCATCGGCGCCAACCTTGTGTGAATGTTCTGAAAAGCTAATCATTTGCATATTACAGCATCTTCTTCCTATCGGTTAAATTTCGCGTCTGTAGCACGTCATCTTCGTAGTGTAACAATTTTAATGGCCAGGAGTGTATGATTAGAGTTTAACGACCAGCCTACAATGCGGTAATTAGAGACGAATCACATGTTCTGATTCTTTTGTTAAGAAAGGGGAAGGAAATCGTTCGGGCAGTTTCAGAGGAAACATTCGGATAGTTTCCTTCAGTGGTTTAGAGAAATAAGAGGCAACCTAAATCTGGATGGCTGGAGGCGGATGTGAATCGCCGCCCTCCCGAATGCGACTCTAGTGTGTGAACCGCTGCGCCACGTCGCTCCGTGTTGTACATAGAACAGCTCCTGAAGTGTGGTCCCGACATGGACTCACCGACACACCTTTGAGACGAGTTAATACTTCGACTTCCTCTAAACTCAACTTCTCTGCTTTTTACTCTTGACGAACAATTTCCTGCAATTTCTTCATACGCATTCATATTGTCGAAAATGTCTCCAGCACAATTCAACTCGACATAAAGACGAATTATGTACAATATACTTATTAATATTCACCAATACGTGCACTGTTGATTGGATATCACATTTCCAGAATAAATTGTTCCAATGCCAATACACCTCAAATTGAAACCACGATACCAAAATTCCACCCTCCACACAGTAACATACAAAATCTGGAATCGATTTTTACAGTTGAGCTTTAATACACCTCCAATGAAACCCACGATACCAAAATCCACCCTACAAAATACATATGAAAACGTGTCAGTCACTAACATTGAGCTCTAATACAGTTTAATTTAAACCGAGGGTACCAAAATTCCATCCTCCATAAATAAGAACATACGAAAACTGGTGTCGATCACTAACGTTGAGTTCTAATACACCTCAAATGAAACCAAGGCCGCAGCGGAGTGGCCAAGAGCATTGGGGCGCGATGCTGCGATGTGCGAGGCCGTTCCCCCGTTCGAATCCCCCCTCGGGCATGGATGTTTGTGTCGTCTTTAGTATAAGGTAGTTGATAAGTAGTTTGTAACTTTAGGGACTGATGACCTCGCAGCTAAGTCCCTTAAGCTTGAGAAACATTTTTGAAGCCAAGGGTACCAAAATTCCATCCTCTACAAACAAGAACATATGAAAACTGGTATCGATTACTACAATAGAGCTCTAATACACCTTAAATGAAACCCACGATACCAAAATCCACCCTATAGAAACATAAACATACAAAAACTGGTGACGATCACTAACATTGAGCTCTAATACACATCAAATGAAACCCACGATACCGAAATTCCACTACACATTTATAAACAAAAAATGTGCAGACCTACTATCGATAACTAGAACTGACCTATATTGCTCAGGTGTAGATACTGATAGCCACTACATAATTTTGAACTAAAAACACCTCGAGCTGGTGTCATACGTGCGTGTGTGTGCTTTTTTTTTTAACAACAACAAATATTTCTCCGGATGTGAAGAGGGAACAGATCCATGTTTTTATATCGCTCACAAGGATACCCAGATCAATCTGTTGTTTAAAAAAATATCTAATGGGATGCAAACAAATCCATGTTTTATGCAGCTAAACATGATATATATGTATATGTCTTTATGCCAAAAATTACTAACAACGAAAATTAACAAATGACAAATTTTTTTGTATTTCACTATTTCATAGCCATACTTCAAATATAATTATATTATCTCTGCCATTGTTACAATATTATCGGCGACTAGCAATAAACATAAATTTTATCGAATGTTATAGAATGACGAAAGATATGACGTCTTTAGTCAGAGTAGACGGGTGGTATCGAACGTTCAAAATGATCCGAGTGCAGTCGCTGCACTTTGCCGGGTAATGGATGATACGATGGGATGTGAGGAGCTATCTCATAACTTATGTCACCTGAGTGAATCATTCGCGCCGGCCTCAGTGGCCGAGCGGTCTGCGGCGCGCAAGTCACAGTCTCCACGGCCGCTACGGTCGGGGGTTCAAATCCTCCCTCGGGAATGGATGTTTGTGTTGTCCTTAGCGTAAGTTAGTTTAAGTTAGTCTAGTAATTAGTGTGTAAGTCTAGCGACTGATAACCACGCAGTTTGGTCGCATAAGAGCTCACACACATTTTAACATTTTGAATCATTCACATTATTGATGGCGACGAACGATACAATTATTGTCATGCCCATGTATTTTCATCATTTGTCACCTTCAGAGCAAGTGAGGCTGTAAGCAAATGTGAAATGGAGAGAGAAGAAGATCAATAGTGAGCAACACTTAGGAATAGTGGTAGGTCGGCAACCTTTCTCCTACAGCTGAATCAGCTGAGATGATCACTCGCGTAAAGCGGAAAATTCGGATTTTCAAGTACAAATGTTGAATTATTTCAACGCCTAAAACAGCTGAATCATATATACAGCCATTACAATTTAAGTTTCTGTAGCTGCTACGAATCAAAAGTTGCCGCCACTCACCGTGAACGCAGTAGTGTTTCCGGATAGCGCGCCACTCTGTCTTCCGCCGTCGACTAGCGAATCACAAAATCACAACATCCTATTTCCAGTTTCCACGCCTAATTGCCAGCTCTATTGCTGCTAGTTTCTAGCTGTCGTCCCACCGCCTCTGCAGCTGGTTTTCGCTTCTCTCGTTGTGATGGGTTAGAACGACGACGGCTACGGATAACCATACCTCCTCCCTAGCCATCGCTGTCACACTGCACTACTAAAACGGAAGTTGCCTAGCAACGGTATTCCTTTGTTGCTACTCCCGCTACACATTCAATGTTTCCGTCTATTTCTCCAGTTGTTACACATCAGACGCGTACCTTTGGTTCAAAAATGTTCAAATGTTTGTAATTCTATCGGACCAAACTGCGTGGTCATCAGTCCGTAGCTTACAAACTACTTAAACTAAGCTACACTAACTTAAGGAAAAACATACACACATACCCATGCCCCAGGGAGGAGGACTCGAACCTCCATGGCGAGCAACCGCGCGCTCCGCAGCGAGACGCTTTAGACCGTTCGGCTACTCCACCGTGGCGTACCTTTGGTAAGACGTTGTGCACACTTCATTCAGCTAAGAGAAAGTGAAGTGAAAACAAATAAAGCGAAAAAAGATAATAATTTTGAAAATGTGAACAAAAATGGAAATCACAAACCGGCTAACCCAGCCGACAAGGCGGAAAAAATCAGCAGTGGTATCTAAGTAAGCACACCAACTTAATAACATGGAACGTGATGAAAAGTTAAAACTTTTTGTAGTCTTTATATGCCAAACAAAACGTACAGAACCGCAGATGATGTTTGAGAAATAAAAATCGAAAAGCGTCTCGTGTGAAAAAATTGTCCTAATTGCAGGCAGACGAGAAACCTTTTTGTGGTGTCGCACAAGTATTAAGTGCGCGCCACGTACTTACGCCGCGCGCCGCCATGCACGCACGGCGCGGCGTTCTTACGACGTCAGCCACGAGCGCCCTCTGCTGCGACTCCGCTCGTGGCCATGACTGCTGCATCGGCCACTTGGGACTGAGATAGGAAACAGTTAACACTTGGGAATCAGATAGGTGCCAGTTAAGACTTGGCTATCGTATAGGCACTAGGAATCATTAGTAGGCAGGCATCTCTATCTAATCTATGTATCAGCATTCTGCAGTCAAGAACTATGTAAAAGTTAATTATTACCAAGACTCTATGAACTATATATCTCGTTCTAATTTACTCTAGTGTTTCTAGCTTCTGCTGTCCGACTGGCTGGTCACCTCCGTACCTGCACAAGCGCGCATCCTTTATTCCTTTGTCGGTCTCTTTTTACTCGGCCACCGACACCGAGGACAACTGGCGGACGGGACACAAAAGTTTTATAGTTAATAATGAACATATTACTTGAGGCTTTAATAAACTCTAAAATACGATAATAAATATTTTATACTGTCGATTTTCCTTACAGCTGCCCAATGAGTGGCTGTGGATTCCACTGGGGGCAGCAGTTGCCGGCGGAGTCCTTTGAGAAGATGTGGCGGCGCTCGTCGCATTAGAGCACGGCCGTTCCCACGCGGCCGCGACGTTTCGCCTTTGATGGCGCGAGCGTCGTCAGGAGCAGCTTGGCGGCACAAAGCCACGACCGGCTGCCCTGGAGGCCGGTGTTTGCCCAGGCCACGTCAATGCCTGCCCGCGGCCGCAGACGCTGAAACAACAGCGCGACTGACAACCGACCAGCGCGCTCTCTGGTGGCAGCCGGCCGCCCACCACTTGAGGACCCGCTAACCTACTCCCAAACCACGAGGCCAAGCCACTAGTGCTCCTAAGCACAACTGTGTGCTTTCAGCAACGGAAGTGGCATGCATGTAAGCTGGGCATACCTGCAGAAACTTCCGATGTCACGCTTGTGGCGGAGTCGCGTAAACCTATGACGTCTATGTTCTCTTTGTAAATAATATGGTACCCTCTCAGCGATAAAATCGTATCGATACATCAAAAAATATCATTTCCCCCGACTCGTTTTCTTTATTGAACATCTCCGCCTCCGTTACATATCCCGCAAATCAGACCCACCTAACCCTCTAGTCCAGGGGTGGGCACGAGAGCAGCTCGCGCGGCTGCCCGCGAGCAGCGAGAGCCGCGAGGGCAGCGCTGAGCGGCCTTGAGAGCCAGCAGTGCGGGTAGCAGAGCTGTGCACAGTGCACGGGTATGGGGCAACTGTGCAGCTGAGTAAGGACAAGCTGAAATACTTACTGCACGTAGAAAACACATGAGGTCGTTTCAAGCTGTTGCGGCTTCCGTGAAAAGGGCACCGGTACAATCATATCTGCCACAGCATGTTTGAGAGGGATCTAAGTGTTAATAGTGCTTACCCGAAAATTGTGTATCCTGTACCATGCAACGGTTGCTCATGTAAGGATGAAACACAGTCTCGAGCCACTGTAAAACCTACTTTCGTGGCCACAAATAGGACTTAGACGTAAAGAATTAAGATAAGACTCTTTTATTCTAAATTTTGCGTTATATTTTCACAGAATTATGTAGATCTTTTTAAACAAAATGTAACAAACATGAACTTTCTGCAACTAAAAACCTGCTTCATTACATTGACGAGAAACTGGGTGGTCGGTCAGAAGGTAACAATTGTTAAGGTTCATTACATCCTTAGGAAAGGATGAAAACTGACACCATTCTAAAGGGGAAAAAATTACAGAAGTCAAGACATGAGAGAAATGGAAAAAATTCCCTGCCTATGTCAGTGGTACCACAACGAAGTTATCGTGGTACGATAAAGAACTTCTCGAAAATAACCAAATAAGTACATGGGAAAATTTGTAAGCTAAAGGAAAATAAAATATCCCTCCTGCGGGAAGCAAAAACCTAGGAACTATTAAGATAAGTATAATTTCTCAAATGTAAAACAAAAACCTTCTCCCTGGATGAAGTAAAAGGGATAACTAAACTCCTATGATATATAGGAAACCTAAAGGGGAAGAAACTCTATGATCACAAAGCCTATCAGTTTCCTGACAAGATAAACAACAAGGTGACATGCACATAAAAGAATTGTCACTTCAGAGGAGAGGTACTACGAACAAAAAAGAAATAAGCATTAATTTACATCATTCTGGATTTATTTAAAATTATTTTGAACCAACATCTCGAAGTTATCGAGAACTAATGTTTCCGCGTGGTGTTTGAGGTGCGCGGCTAGTCGATTAGAGTGGGTTGGGGGGCACTGCTGGCTGGCGGAGTGGGGGAAGCCGCGAGCAGGCCGCGTGAGCCGCTAAGAGCGCTCGCGCTCGCGAAACGGCATTTGCCCAGCCCTGCTCTAGTCCATCCCCGCCTCTCTGCACCTGGTCCGTTGCTGCGCGCCGTCCGCGGTGGCCGAGGTGACTGAGGCGCTCCAGTCACGGTCAGCACGGCCACTACGGTCGGGGGTTCGAATCCCCCCTCGGGCATGGATATTTGTGCCGTCCTAGTTCGTAAGTAGTACATAAGTAGTTTGTAAGTTTAGGGACTGATGACCCCGTAGTTAAGTCCCATAGACTGTACAAACATTTGAATAATATATATATATATTTTTTTTTTTTTTTTTTTTTTTTTTTTTTTTTTTTTTTTTTTGTTGCCGCGCCTCCACCACTGCCTCCCTCTGTTCTCCACTTGCCCACACTCCAGATCCTTTCCCATGGCAACTTCCGTACCCTTCCCCTCCCGAATGATGCCCTCCAACCTGACATCTACCCTTCAGACCAGCTGTGATCTTTCCTCTTGCTCCCTCTCCCCCTTCTCTCCCTGAGGGTCGCGAATATCCCTTCCTTCCGGCCCTTTCTCCCTTCCTCATTCTACCCAGCTGTCTTTCCGCATCCTCCTTTACCGCCTTCCCTTTTCCTTCTTCCCCGTGGCTTCCTGGGACTTCACCCCCCCCCCCCTCCCCCGCCCTTACACACTGGCCCTGTGGCTCCTCCCCACCCTCTCCCTCTCTTCTCATCCCCTTTTCCCCCCACGTCAAATGTTTAATACTGCCTGTGCTCCGCCGTATGTAAACCTTCTAATGTGCTGCTTCTGTGGTAGTGCTTCGCAAGTGTGGTGCCCTTTAGTTACATCGTTTTATTTTAACGACAGTGAACGGCCAACCCGCAGCTGACACCATCAGTTTAAAATTGTGTGTTTCTCCGTATGTGTGATGTATTTCTCGTTTTAACCACCCTGGGTTCATTTTAATTGTGTGTCTGCCACTGCACCTCGAGCAGCTGTTTTACTCTCCACCATCGCCGTGTCAAAACTTTTATGACGCCACTGTTTCGCTCCGTTTTACATACTTTGTCTTATCTCCATTAAACATCTCCGTTTTATGTGTGTTTCATCTCCAAACTGTTATCTCCTTTATGTTTTATATGTTTCTACTGTTTTAAATTTTTTATTTCTGTAGGCCGAAGAACGCCTGTGAGATCTGACAGCCCCTATCTAGGGAAATTGAAATTACAATAAAGGAAAAAAAATCATAAAATACAGAGTGCGCGTCTGCTCCCCGTTGGAGGTTCGAGCCCTTCCTCGAGCATGAGTGTGTGTGTTGTTCTTATCATAAGTTAGTTTATTAACGTTCATTTTTCTATTTGATTAACTCTGTACAAACAATCTCTATTCGTCTCTGGTAGAGTTAACATCTCACAGCAATTACGCTGCTTTTGTGTATTTATTTATTTATTACTAGCTTAACCCGCGGCTCCGCTCGCGTGTTGGTTGATAATGATAGATAAGCTATCTTTCAGTAGTGTGCTATGAGACTGGATTTGAAGGATGAAATACAATACCTTCTTTAGAAACAAATATTTTTAATCAACATTATCTTGAAAGTTAGTAGTGTAGATCAAATCACACGTAAAAATGCACTCGTTTCGAAGAATCCAATCACGAAATTCAACAATAATGATTGTAATAACACCACAGATCGATCACTTGATGTAATACGCGAAACGTCAAACCGATTTTTTTAAAGAGATGTATTAAAAGAATTTTCTTTTTTACTGTTTTATTTATTTATTCTTATATTTCCTTATACGTATGCTTATCCTTACAGAGAATGAGCTGAAGACATTGTAGCACGCATAGACCAAAGATATGGTCTATGGCATCACACTTCCCTGTATGTAACCTCCTTGCTAGAGAGTCGTTAACGTCATTGCTGGCCTTCAGTCCGAATTTTTTTATAATTTGACGACTTTCAACCACCATATCTTCCACCCCCTTATAGCTATCGGCATGGAACTGCTATGGTGTACAACGGGAGACATCGGACAACAATTACACACAGACCATTCGTTTGCGTTCTGTAGTTTTCGCTGCAGAGCGAAATATTAACACACACACAGAGAATTTTATACATACCGATAACTTTCCATCCCAATATACTCCACTCTTTTATCATTATCAACCCTCAAGCAACAATGCCACCAATAAAATCATTTTCAAACAGTAAATATAATTTTCAAAGAGTAATTATTGTTCCGAATTTCGCGTTATATTCTTCAAATTACTAAATATCTATCAGATCGCTATAAAATCGTGCCTAAAACCTTCCTCAGATATACGTTAGTAACTGTACAAATATTTGAGTCTCTGAGTCTTGTCGTTCGGACTTGATAAGCGTACACCGAACAGACATACTATCCGATCGCCATAAAACCGTTCCTAAAGCCTTCCCCGGGTAGACATTAGTAAGTGTACAAATTTTTAGCTCTTTATGTCTTGTGGTTCAGACGTGATAAACGTACACCGAACAGACATTCACATATATAGATATAGATTATTATGTATTTATTTTTTTGTGATAGGCAGCTAGGCGTTATCCTTGATATAAAGGTATATGTGTGCTTCAATGCTTACTTTCATTAATAAATCCCCCCACTCTCTCATAAAATGCAATTTATTAGTTTTAATTGTAGTCAGAAAATTCCTCGCATCTCCCCGTGATGCTTATCTTTTTTTTTTTTTTTTTTTTTTTTTTTTTTTTTTTTTTTTTTTTTTTTTTTTTACAGCCATGTTGGACTGCTCCAACAATGGATAGTATGGTTTTCGCGTCAGATAAACCGTAATCTCTCGTGTAGCCCTTCTATTCAAAATTTACATTTCAAATCTGTGTTTTTCGATAGTCTGTAGAACCTGTAATTTGTCATGGTCCTATTTACGAATGTTACATAATTTCAGTGTCCATTTTTAATGCAATATTTAACGCGGGAAGCTCTCTAATAATACCAAACCACACAATCCACTGTCTGTTATCAAAACTTTAACTTTCAGCCTACCAGGGGAAACTCTGATCCAGAGCTGTATAGGTAACTATTTTAATACATTGCCTGCATTACCTACCACCGTTAAATAGTCTACTAATTCGTTATCATTCACTTAGAGATTTTTTTTTCAAATATTTGCGATTTTTTCACAGTAATTTTTTTCATGGCTTCCAACTTCAAATTTTTCCCCTTTGTCAGTTTTAATCACAAACGTAAACAGTCGGGAAGCGACATTAACCCTTCCACCAATACTTCATCCATTAATGGAAAGGTACGGAATGACAATTATTGAACTACAAAAAAAGTAAATTAGTGACAAATTACGACGTGCACTTACTTTATTGCGCAAGGGGGTGGCCCTGCGCTCTACGGTGCCTTGATACGGAGTGCGCGTCTGCTCCCCGTAAGAGGTTCGAGTCCTCCCTCGGGAATGGGTGTGTGTACGTGTTGTCCTTAGCATAAGTTAGTTTAAGTAGTCCGTAAGTCTAAGGATGGAAAAGCTGGTAGAAGTCGACCTCGGGGAAGATCAGTTTGGATTCAGGAGGCAATATTCATTTTACGGCTTATCCTAGAAGTTAGATTAAGAAAGGGCAAACCTACATATCTAGATTTAGTAGATTTGGAGAAGGCTTTTGACAATGTTGATTGGAATAAACTCTCTCAAGTTCTGAAGCATGCAGGAATAAAATATAGGGAGCGTAAGGTTATTTACAACTTCTACAAAAACCAGACAGCGGTTGTCAGTGGTTGAAGGGCATGAAAGGGATGTAGTGGTTGGGAAGGGAGTAAGACAGGGTTGCAACATTTCTCCAATGTTATTCAGTTTGTACAATGAGAAAGCTATAAAGGAAAGCAAGGAGAAATTTCGAGAAGGAATTAAAGTTCAGGGTGAAGAAATAAAAACATTGTGTTTTGCCGACAACATAGTAATTCTGTCAGAGACAGCAAAGGACTGGAAGAACAGTTGAATAGAATGGACAGTGTACTGAAAGGTGCATATAAGATGAACATTAACAAGAGCAAAACTAGGGTAATGGAGTGCGGTCTAAGAAAATCAGGTGATACTGCAGGAATTTAGATTAGGTAACGAAACAATAAAGGGAGTAGATGAGTTTCCTTACATGGGCAGTAAAATAACAAATGATTGTCGCATTACAGAGGATATAAAATGCAGAATGGCAATGGGTAGAAAAGCATTCTTGAAAAAGAGAAATTTGATAACATCGAATATTGATTTAAGCCTAAGAAAGTCCTTTCTGATGGCATTTGTGTGGAGTGTTGCCTTGTATAGGAGTGAAACATGGACGATAAACAGTGCGGACAGGAAGAGGATAGAGGCTTTTGAAATGTGGTGCTACAGAAGAATGCTGAAGATTAGGTTTGTGGATCGCGTAACTAATGAGGTACTGAACAGAATTGGGGAGAAAAGGAATTTTTGGCATACCTTGACTAAAAGAAGGGATCGATTGGTAGGACACATTCTTAGACATCAAGGAATTGTGAATTTAGCGTTGGAGGGAAGTGTGTGGGGTAAAACCCGCAGAGGAAGACCAAGAGATGGATCCAGTAAGCAGATTCAGACAGATGTAGGTTGCCGTTCTTATGTGGAGTTGAAGAGGTTTGCTCAGGATAGGGTACTGTGGAGAGCTGCATCAAACAAGTCTCCGAACTGAAGACAACAACAACAAGTCTAAGGACTGATGGTGACTGAAGTTTGTTCTGATAGCTTTACAATTATTTGAACCTACTTTATTGAAAATGTAAACGTCACTACATGTATTCGGACTTACATTATGACATGTTTGAAATGCATGCCTTCAGTGGCGATAATGTGACGCAGAGGAATAGCGAAATTTCGCATGACCGGCTGAAGTGTCGGAACATCGATAATGTCTGTGATCTCCTTAATGTCTGTTTTCAGCTCAACCACGGTTTTGGTGTTATAGCGGTACACCTTCTCTACAATATGGCCTCACAAAAAGGAGTCGCATGTGTTCAAACCCGGAGAATACATCGGTCAATCGAGGCCAAAGCCAGTAGCCTCTGTGTACCCCAGAGCCAGAATGCCGTTCCCGGATTGTTTCTCCAGGACACCAAACACTATCCTGCTTCGTTTGGGTCGAGCTCTGTTTATGTTCATGTTTGTAAATCTGTTGCGGTCATCAGTCCCTGTGTTTGTTGTTGTTGTTGTGGTCCTCAGTCCGGATTCTGATTTGATGCAGCTCTCCACCCTACTCTATCCTGAGCAAGCCTCCTCATCTCCTCATAAAATCTGCTTATTGTATTCACTTCTTGTTCTCCCTCTGCGATGGAATAATATAACCATACGGCACTATTTGGCCAAGAGATCCCGCTTTGGATTGTTCGGCCGCCTACCGCAAGTCTTTTTAATTGACGCAACGTCGACGACTTGCATGTCGATGATTAAAATGATGTTGAGGACAACCTAGTCCCCTGCCGGAATTCGAACCCGGTGCCCCTGCATGGTAGTCAGCGCCATTGCTGTGCAAGGGTGCGGACTTGCTCTGCGATTTATACACCCACTCACTTCCTTTGAACGTTAAATTCACGATTCCTTAATGTCTAAGAATGAGTCCTATCAGTCGATTCCTTCTTTTAGTCAAGATATGCCAGATGTTCCTATTCTTCCTAATTCTGTTCAGTACCTCATTAGTTACGCGAGCCACCCACCTAATCTTCAGCATTCTTCTGTAACACCACATTTCAAAAGCTTCTATACTCTTCCTGTCCGCACTGTTTGTCGTCTATGTTTCATTCCCGTATAAAACAATACTTGTCACAAATACCTTCAGAAAGGACTTCTCTACGCTTGAATTGATATTCGATGCGCCGGCCGCGGTGGCCGAGGGGACTGAGGCGCTTCAGTCACGGTCTGCACGGCCACTACGGTCGGGGGTTCGAATCCCCCCATGGGCATGGATATTTGTGCTGTCCTAGTTCGTAAGTAGTTCATAAGTAGTTTGTAAGTTTAGGGACTGATGACCCCGTAGTTAAGTCCCATAAGCTGTGCAAACATTCCATTCCAATATTCGATGTTAACAAATTTCTCTTTTTCATAAACGCTTTTATTCCCATTTCCATTCTACATTTTATTTCCTCTGGACTGCGACCATCAAATGTTAATTTACTGCCCCAATAACAAAACTCAACTACGACCTTCACTGTTTTGTTATCTAATCTAATTCCTTCAGCATTGCCTGATTTACTTAGACAGCACTCATTACCGTTAATTTGCTCTTGTTACTGTTCAACTCATACGCATCTTTCAACACACTGCCCATTCCGTTCAACTGCTCCACCAGCTTCTTTGCTGTCTACGACGGAATTACAATTTCATCGGCAAAACACGATGTTATTATTTTTTCGCCTTAAACTTTAATTCCTTCTCCAAAGTTTTCCTTGTTATCCTTTATAGTTTGCTTAATGTACAAATTGAATAACACTGATGAAAGACTACAAACCTGTCGTACTCCCTTCCCAACAACTGCATTCCTTTCATGCCCTTCAACTCTGATAACTGTTGTCTGGTTTTTGTACAAGTTGTAAATAACTTTCCCTGTATTTTACTTCTGCTGATATCAGAATTTAAAAGAGTGTATTCAAATCAACATTGTCAAAAGCTTTCTGAAAATGTTTAAAATGTTCAAATGTTTGTTAAACTTAAGGGACTTAACTGCGAGGTCATCAGTCCTTAAACTTACAAACTACTAATGAACTAGCTAATACTAAAGACGACACAAATATCCATGCCCGATGGGGGATTCGAACCCCCGACCGTAGCGACCTTGCAGACTGTGAATGGTCCGCCGCAGACCGCTCGGCCACTGCGGCCGAAAAAGCTTTCTGCAAGTCTACAAAAGCTAGGAATGTAGGTTTGCCTTTCTTTAATATATCTCCTTGGATAAGGCGTAAAGTGAGGATTGCCTTCCGTGTTCCTACATTTCTTCTGAATCCAAACTGGTCTTCCCTAAGTCGGCTTCTACAAGCTTTTCCATCCTTCTGTAAAAAATCGATGCTAAAATTTTGCAAACATGTATTATTAAACTGATCGGTCTGTAATTTTAAAACTTGTCTGTGTCTGCTTTCCTTGGAATGGTGATTATTACATTTTTCTTGAAGTACGAGGGTATTTCCCCTGTCTCATACATCTTTCGCACTGTGTGAATTAGTTTTGTCATGGCTGACTCTCCCAGCGACTCCAGTAGTTCTGAGGGAATGTCGTCCAGTCCAGGGGCCTTGTTTCGACTTAGGTCTTTCAGTTCTTCGTCAGATTCAAAAATGTTCAAATGTTTGTTAAGCTTATGGGACTTAACTACGGGGTCATCAGTCCCTAAACTTACAAACTACTTATGAACTACTTACAAACTAGGACGGCACAAATATCCATGCCCGAGGGGGGATTCGAACCCCCGACCGTAGTGGTCGTGCTGACCGTGACTGGAGCGCCTCAGTCACCTCGGCCACCGCGGCCGGCTTCGTCAGATTCATCTCTCTGTATAGTATCTCCTATTGCATCCTCGTCTACTTCCTCTTACCTTGCTACAGTATTGTCTCTAAGTTCATTTCTTTTGTAGACCCCCTCTACACACTCTTTCTTACTTTTAGCTTTCCCTTCCTTGCTGAGAACTGTTTTTCCATCTGAGTTATTTATATCCATATACCTGCTTTTCTTGTCTCCAAATGTCTCTTTTATTTTTTCTAGTCTGTATCTATTTTTCCCCTATTTATACATTCTTATACAGATTTGCATTTGGCTACTAGCCACTCATACTTAACTATTTTGCACTTCCTGTCAATCTAATTTCTTAGTCGTCTGTACTCCACTGCCTATTTCATTTACTGCATTTTTATATTTTCTCCTTTCATCAATCCAAGGATTTTTTGTAGGTCTCGCCTTTCTGCCTTTCTACCTATTTTGTCCTCTGCTGCCTTCACTATTTCATCTCTCGATGCTACCCCTTCCTCTTCTACTGTTTTATTTCGCCCCGTTTCTGTCAGATGTTGCCTAAAGCTCCCTCTGATATTATCATGAACTCGAGGTTCCTTCAATTTATCCAGGTCCCACCTCCTTATTTTCCTACTTTTCTGCAGGTTTTTTTTTTTTCCAAATTTATCCTACATTTCATGACCAATAAGGCATGGTCAGAGTCTATATCTGCCCTTGGTATGTCTTACAGCTTAAAACCTGGTTCAGAATTCCATATATTACTATTATAAATTCTATCTGGTACCTTCCGGTGTCTCCTGGTCTCTTGCACGTATTCAACCTTATCTATTGATTCTTAAACCAGGTGTTTGTTATGATTAAATTATGTTCCGTGCAAAATTCTACTAGGCGGTTTACTCTTTCATTCCTTTTGCCCAGCCCATATTCACTTACTATTATTCCTTCCTTTCCTTTTCCTACTACCGAATTCCAGTCTCGCATCACAATTAAGTTTTCATCTCCCTTAATTGTCTGAATAATTTCCTTTTCCTCCTTATAAATTTCTTCGATCTCATCATCATCGGCAGAGCTAGTTGGCATACTCGTATAATCCTGTACTACTGTAGTCGCTGTTGGCTTCGTATGTATCTTGACTACTATAATGCGATCACTGCGCTGCACTTAGTAGTTTACCCGCATTCCTATTTTCTTATTCATTATTACATCTATTCCTGTAATACCCCCAACTGATTTTGTATTTATAATCCTCTACTCACCTGACCAGAAATCCTGTACCTCTTTCCACTGAACTGCGCTAATCTCCACTATATCTATCTACAGCTTATCCATTTCTCTTTTTAAATTTTCTAAGCTACCTACCCGGTTAAGGGATCTCACATTCCACGCTCCGATCCGTAGAATGCCAGTGTTGTCTTTCCTGGTGACCACATTCTCCACAGTAGTCTCCGCCCGGTGATCCGAATGGGGGATAATTTTACCTCCGGATTATTTTACGTGAGAGGATATCATCATCATATATTCATACAGTACAGCTGCATGTCCACGGGGAGAGTAACGACTGTAGTTTCCCCTTGCTTTCAGCCGTTCGCAGTAACTGTGTGGCAAAGCCACATTAGCTGATGTTACAAGGCCAGCTCAGTCAATCATCCAGACTGTTGCCCCTGTAACTACTGAAAAGGCTGCTGCCCCTCTTCAGGAACAACACGTATGTCTGGCCTCTCCACAGATATCCCTCCGCTCTAGTTGCACCTACGGTATGACTATCTGTATCGTTGATGCACGCAATACACTACACTTTGGCAATGTCTGTGGGTCATGGGGGTGGAATTAAAGGGTTACAGTTAAAATTAAAAGTACACATCGCTAATTTGTTGTTGTTGGTTCATGACCGTTCATGAAATATAAAAACAACAATTCTGCGATCTGGACTGTTTTCAATTTTAACCATTAAGTCTACATCAAGACAGCTTTTTCCATTAAACTTTCTAAAATTACTAACTGTATCTTAAAGTTTCTTTCCTTTTCTCAAAATATTCTCTACAGTATGTCATGTCGCTGTTTAAATTAGAAGCGTCGTAGAAACAATCGCAATATTTGTTTACCCAGGAGCTTTGCATTAGAATCCTTACCACACAGTAACGGGATGTTACGACTAATATGAGGCAGTAATGTACGGTATGTAACAGTGTGAAGGGGACTTTTGGCTAGCCTATGATTGATATAAATGTCTCATTAGTCACCCGTTCTAGTCTTATCGGAACCTGTCGAATGTAGGCTTTGTGTATCGAAGAGCACTTACGGTATATCTTTTCCTCTTATTAAGATCATCATTGTACACTTCTGAGCTTGTAAACACAGTCCTCAAAATATGTATTTTCTTCCATGGGGAAAGCAACCCTGACTTTGTCCCTGGCAAAAAAAAAAAAAAAAAAAAAAAAAAAAAAAAAAAAAAAAAAAAAAAAAATCACGACTTTCCCATTTGGTGACAGAGATTTTGACGGCATCCAGATATTACTTGTGGTGTCAGATTTTACATTTCCTGAAAATTGTAAAGAAATTGCACTAGTTTCGGTACCAATATTGCGTGCAGTGCCTGAGTAACGCTTCCTGAAAATTGTCTTATACAAGTAAATACGTTGTGCACTTCGCCAGAGTAGAATTTTCTTGTTAGCACAAAGTAGAAACTGTTCTGCATAGTTCATTTGATGCACTCGACAGCTGAGGTTGTTGTTACAGAAGCAATTGAAATGTTTCTTTGCTCATGACCTCGGAGTTTCTTATGACTAATTTCCACCACAATTGCAAATAGGGTATGAAGTCATTTCCAACCACAAAAGCCTTGCTTCTTCAATAGAGGAAAAAAAAGAGCATTGCGTCTTCATTTCTTTTGTGTACACGTGGGCGGAGTTTTTATTTCTGGAGCCCTGATTACAAAATGACACGCAACAATATCCATTTTCCGCAACACACTTAGATTTGTAGATTCACACGTGAAAAACAGCAAGTTGCTGTGGTGTCGCACAAGTCTGAAGTGCGCACCACGTACTTTCGCCGCGCGCCGTTCTTACGACGTCAGGCACGAGCGCCCTCTGCTGCAACTCCGCTCGTGGCCACCCTGAACTGCAATGGTCACTTGGGATTAAGACAGGCACTAGGAAAGTCTCTCATCAGTAGGCAGGTCTCTATCGACTTAAACTATGTATCTGATTTCCACTAGACTTCAGTTAACAAAGCTAAGTATTTGTACTCTCTCTCTCTTCGAAATATTTGTTCTAATCTAGCTCAGTGTTTCTAGTTTCTGCTGTCCTACTGGCTGGTCACCTCATACTCTGTACCCGCACACGCGTGCATCCTATTTCCCTGTGTCGATCTCTCTCTCTACTCGGCCACCGACTCCTAGGACAACCGGCGGCAACGAGACACCAAAAGTGGCGACGCGGATGGGATACAAAAGTTGCGGTCTTTCGGGATGTGTAATGTGCAATACAATATGTTGCAGCAGACGTCATCCCCATTTAAGCTCAGCGGGCGTCTGGTTGTTCGGTGGCGCCTGTAGCGGTCGCTGTTTCAACAAGAGCGGCGACGAGAGTTAACGCCTAGTGAGAAGTCTTTTATATTTTTGGAGGCTAAGTTTGGACTGTACATTGATAGCGCCGCTACGTTATTCCCCACTAGAGGCGTTACTGGCATTCCAAGTGCCAGACGTAAGCATTTACATTAACGTTAGACTGTGACATTTGAATGTAACTATGGACGAAACACGCTTAGGATGGTATAAGCATGGTACTCCCCCCGCTTGGGTTTTCCCCTTCCCCACCCCGGAGTCTCGACAACTCCCGTCTTTCCTCTCCTCTCTCTCTCCAACCTCCCACGCGCTTCCTAACGTTCCCCTCTCATCCCCCTGCGGCGGCCTAGTGACGAATTTCAGATACAGTGTTGTCTAGTGCCCAGTGCGACAGTGTCTCTGTGTGAGTCTTTACAGTCCGTCGAACAACCACCGGTCTTCTTCACCGGTGTCGTCGTGTTACTTCGTGTGTCCTGTGACTGTCCTCAGTGTGATTTTACCGCTGCCGAGGCACAGACTGTTTTTAACTGTCTATGAGTTTGTTCCATCGTCTTGTTCATGAGTTTTATGCCTGCAATATTGTCTCCAGTGTCCTGTTTTTAATTCATCAATGTTCTCTTCGTGCCATGTTTCTCATTCCACTTGTTTTTACTCTCGTGACATGGTTTTTAATCTTACCTTGTAATTTGCATGTACGCTCGGCTGAAGAGCAGCGCCTGATGCTGCTGCTAGCCTGCCGACCCTGTCGGCATGAAAATAACAATAATCGGAAATTTTTTTTTAATAAATTACGTATCACATAGCAAGCAATATAATCCATACACATGTCGATTTTTATAGATACAGAAGTTAAACTCCATTCGTGCGAAGCCGTCGTGGGTCACTACAAACGAATAACCGTTTAATGTATTTTGAGACTGCGTCATTTATGATCCAGCGTGTGCTGTCTGTGCGGAACTTGGAGATCAGCGCTGTTGCGATGTCAGGTCTGTCCGCCCTCTCAGCAGACAGGGAGCCCTGCTAGCCGGTGTCGGAGGGGCTGCGTGGCGCCTAACGCGCGCATTTATATTCAGGGCGCGCCAGTTAGGGCGTGACGTCACGGCGCCGGTGATCGGGGTGAGCACAGGGGGTGCCGGGGGTGACCTCCAATTTGCCGCTTGGGCTGCGGCCGCTGCCTTCCATCAGCTGCGCCAGCGTCCAAACTGCCGCGCTGCGCCACCGAGCGCTGCACAAACTTTCTGCCGCTTACCGCCTGTCGCCCAACATGTCCAATGGCCGTCTCCTACATACGTATTAGATCGCTTCGTTTTCTCCTTTTACCTCAATTTTCATTTTATGCCCATACTACGAAGGCTGGCAGCAGTATCCTACGCCGCTCAAACAAAAAGTTCAAATGTTTGTACAGCTTATGGGACTCAACTACGGGGTCATCAGTCCCTAAACTTACAAACTACTTATGAACTACTTACGAACTAGGACGGCACAAATATCCATGCCCGAGGGAGGATTCGAACCCCTGACCGTAGGGGCCGTGCAGACCGTGACTGAAGCGCCTCAGTCTCCTCGGCCACGGCGTCCGGCCTACGCCACTCTTCAGCCTGCAGAGAATGTACAATGGAGAGTGTTGTTGTTATGGTTTTCAGTCCGGACACTGGTTTTTTGCAGCTCTCCACCCTACTCCATCCTGAGCAAGTCTCTTCATCTCCTCGTAAGAACGGCAACCTACATCTATTTGAATTTGCTTACTATCTTCTTCTCTTGGCCTCCCTCTGCGATTTTTACCCCACACACTTCTCTCCAACGCTAAATTCACGATTCCTTGATGTCTAAGAATGTGTCCTACCAATCGATCCCTTCGTTTAGTCAAGGTATGCCAGAAATTCCTTTTCTCCCCAATTCTGTTCATTACCTTCACATTAGTTACGCATTGGACCAACCTAATCTTCAGCATTCTTCTGTAGCAACACATTTTAGAAGCCTCTACACTCTTCCTGTCCGCACTGTTTATCGTCCATGTTTCATTCCCGTGTAAAACAATACTCGACACAAATGCCTTCAGAAAGACTTCTCTACGTTTTAATTAATATTCAATGTTAACAAGTGGGCCTCGGTAATTAAAGTGTTTGTATTTCATGCTATAACTTGTTCTTGTTGTTATTGTTCTGGTCTTCAATCCGAAGACTGGTTTAATGCAGCTCTCAACCCTACTCTATCCTGAGCAAGCCTCTTCAACTCCATATATAAACGGCAACCTACATCTGTCTGAATCTGCTTACTGTGTCCATTTCTTCGTCTTCCTCTGCGATTCTTACCGCACACACATCCCTCCAAAGTTAAACTCACAATTCTGTTATGTCTAAGAATGTGTCCTACCAATCGATCCCTTCTCTTAGTCAAGGTATGCCACAAATTCCTTTTCTTCCAAATTCTGTTCAGTACCTCCTCATTACTTACGCGATCCACCCATCTCAACTTCAGCATTATTCTGTAGCACCACATTCAAAAGCCTCAATCCTCTTCCTGTCCGCACTGTTTATCGTCCATGTTTCCCTCCCAAAGAAGGCAACACTTCACACAAATGCCTTCAGAAAGAACTTCATTATGCTTAAATTAATATTCGATGTTAACAAATCTCTCTTTTTCATAAACTCTTTTCTTCCCCTTGCCACTCTGCATTTTATATCCTCTGCACTGCGACCATCATTTGTTATTTTACTGCCCAAGTAACAAAACTCATCTACCTCCTTTATTGCTTCGTTACCTAATCTAATTCCTTCAGCATCACCTGATTTTCTTACACTGCACTCCATTACCCTAGTTTTGCTCTTGTTAATCTTCATCTTATATGCACCTTTCAGCACACTGTCCATTCCGTTCAATTGCTCTTCCAGGTCCTTTGCTGTATCTGACAGGACTACTATGTCGTCAGCAAAACGCAATGTTTTTAATTGTTCCCCCTGAACTTTTATTCCTTCACCAAATTTCTCCTTGCTTTTCTTTATAGCTTGTTCAATGTACAAATTGAATAACATTGGAGAAAGGCTACAACCCTGTCTCACTCCCTTCCCAACCACTGCATCCCTTTCATGCCCTTCAACTCTGACAACCGCTGTCTGGTTTTTGTACAAGTTGTAAATAACCTTGCGCTCCCTATATTTTACTCCTGCTTGCTTCAGAACTTGAAAGAGTTTATTCCAATCAACATTGTCAAAAGCCTTCTCCAAATCTGCAAAAGCTAGAAATGTAGGTTTGCCTTTTCTTAATCTATCTTCTAGGATAAGCCGTAAAGTGATTATTGCCTCCCGAGTTCCTACATTTCTCCTGAACCCAAACTGATCTTCCCCGAGGTCGGCTTCTACTAGTTTTTCCATCCTTCTGTATATAATTCGTGTTAATATTTTGCAACCATGACTTATTAAACTGATGGTTCTGTAGTTTTCACACCTGTCTGCACCTGCTTTCTTTGGAATGGGGATTATATCATTTTTCTTAAAGTCTGAGGGTACTTCGCCTGTCTCATACATCTTACACACCAGGTGAAACAGGTTTGTCATGGCTGGTTCTCCCAGAGCAGAGACTTCAGTAGCTCTGAGGGAATATCATCTACTCCAGGGGCCTTGTTTCGACTTAGGTCTTTCAGGGCTCTGTCAAATTCTTCTCTCAGTACAGTATCTCCTATTTCATCTTCATCTACATCCTCTTCCCTTCCTACAATATTGTTTCGAAGTTCATTTCCTTTGTAGAGCCCCTCTATATACTCTTTCCACCTTTCAGCTTTCCCTTCTTTGCTGAGAACTGGTTTTCCATCCGTGTCCTTGACATTCATAGAGCTGTTTTTCTTATCTCCAAATGTTTCTTTTATTTTCCTGTAGGCTGCATCTATTTTTCCCCTATTTATACATTCCTCTACATCCTTGCATTTTCCTTCTAGCCACTCCTGCTTAGCCATTTTGCACTTCCTGTCAATCTCATTTCTTAGTCGTCTGTACTCCATTTTGCTGTTTCATTAACTGCATTTTTATACTTTCTCCTTTCATCGATTAAATTTAGTATCTCCTGTGATATCCAAGGATTTTTCGTAGGTCTTGCCTTCCTACCTATTTTGTCCTCTGCTACTTTCACTATTTCATCTCTCAATTTTACCCATTCCTCCTCTACTGTTTTATTTTCCCTTGTTTCTGTCAATTGTTGCCTAAAGCTCCCTCTGAAATTCTTAAGAACTTCAGGTTCCTTCATTTTATCCAGGTCCCATCTCCTTATTTTCCTACCTTTTTGTAGTTTCTTCAGTTTCAGCCTACAGTTCATAACCAACAAGTTATGGTCAGAGTCTATATCTGCCCCTGGGTACGTCTTACACTGTAAAACCTGGTTCAGAAATCTATGTCTTACCATTATAAAATCTATCTGGTATCTCCCGGTGTCACCTGGTCTCTTCCACGTATACAACCTTCTTTTGTGATTCTTGAACCAGGTGTTTGTTATAACTAAATTATGTTCCGTGCAAAATTCTACCAGGCGGCGTCCTCTTTCATTCCTTTTGCCCAGACCATATTCACCTACTATCTTCCCTTCCCTTCCATCATCGGCAGAGCTAGTTGGCATATAAACCTGTACTACTGTTGTCGGTGTTGGCTTCGTATCTATCTTGACAATGATAATGCGATCACTGTGCTGGTCATAGTAGTTTTCCCGCATTCCTATTTTCTTATTCATTATCAATCCTACTCCTGTGATACCCCCAATTGATTTTGTATTTTTAATCCTGTACAAACCCGACCAGAAATCCTGTTCACCCTGCCACCGAACTTCACTAATCCCCACTATATCTAACTTCAACCTATCCATTGCCCTTTTTAAATTTTCTAATTTTCCTACTCGATTAAGGGATCTAACATTCCACGCTCCGACCCGTTGAATGCCAGTATTGTCTTTCCTGATGATCACATCCTCCTGGGTAGTCCCCGCCCGGAGATCCGTATTACCTCCGGAATATTTTACCCGAGAGGATGCCATCATCATATGTTCATACAGTAGAGCTGCATGTCCTCGGGAAAGGTAACGGCTGTAGTTTCCCCTTGCTTTCAGCCGTTCGCAGTAGCTGTGTAGCAAAGCCACATTAGCTGATGTTACAAGGCCAGCTCAGTCAATCATCCAGACTGTCGCCCCTGTAACTACTGAAAAGGCTGCTGCCACTCTTCAGGAACCACACATTTGTCTGGCCTCTCCACAGATACCCCTCCGCTGTGGTTGCACCTACGGTACGGCTATCTGTATCGTTGAGGCACGCAAGCCACCCCACCTCGGCAATGTCTGTGGTTCATGGGAGTGGAAATATTACGGAAGTCATTGTCACTGCATGCGGCAATTACGTTGGCTCTCTGGTAAGCCGTCACCAGCAGTATCGGATTTTTTAAGGAAATCATATTCTTCATTGGAGAAGACTTTCTTTATTCCTGTTTTCATTGAAGAGGAAATATTGCTTTTCTACGAAATATTCATTTATTTATTTATGTTTATTTATGAAACAGAGAAGGTCACACTAGTAGTTGCAGCTTTCAGCCAATTGTAGGCACTATAGTCACAGACTAATGACAGTAGGGAGCTCCCAGCGGGTTCTAACCTCAGAGTTAACCGTTAAACATAGGCTTCCAGAAAGACGAAAGTGATGACCGACACGACACGGAAACTTAGCACTTCGAGAAGACGAACTCTGAGTCCTGACTTGGCTTCGAATGGACCGTACTGCGGAGATCGTACGGCACAACTGGAACCTACACTCGTACATTTCATCGTACCAGGATAGAAGATACCACTGTAATTTACATATATGGTGTACATAGATAAGGGAGAACAATTTTTTTTAAAGGCATTGAAGCCGACGCTGCAGCGTTTGATTGTGTTGATCACAAAATATTGTTGCAGAAGTTGGAACATTATGGAATACGGAGAGTAGCCCACAACTGGTTCACCTCTTACTTTAATAATAGACAACAGAAAGTAATTCTCCGCAGTGTAGAAAAAGGCTATGACTTGCAATCCCAATGGGCCACAATTAAGTATGGAGTGCCCCAGGGGTCTGTTTTGGGGCCATTGCTGTTTCTTATTTATATAAATGATATGCCTTCGAGTATAACAGGTGACTGTAAAATATTTTGTTTGCTGATGATACCAGCTTGGTAGTGAAGGATGTTGCTCGTAATATTGACACAGTATCAAATAATGCAGTTCAAGAGATACGTTTATGGCTTGTAGAAAACAAGAAAACAAGATGTTAAATCACAGTAAAACTCCGTTTTTACAATTTCTAACACATAATTTGACGAAAGCTGACATTCTGATTACACATAATGGGCATGTGATAAGTGAGACTCAACAGTTCAAATTTGTAGGTGTTCATATAGACAGTAAGCTGTCATGGAATGCCCATGTTCAGTATCTTGTTCCAAAACTAAATTCTGCTATATTTACCATTAGAACAATATCTGAGATAAGTGATTTTTCAACACGAAAAGTAATCTATTACGCTTACTTTCACTCACTTATGACGTACGGCATTGTTTTTTGGGGTAACTCGCCTTATTCAAAAAGGATATTTCTGGCTCAAAAACGGGCGGTCCGAGCAATATCTGGTGTAAGTTCGCGAACGTCATGTCGGCCCTTTTCAGTAGTTTGGGAATTTTGACACTGACGTCAAATACGTTTTTTTCTTTAATGTCGTTCGTTGTTAATAATATCAGCTTATTCCCACGAGTTAGTAGCTTTCAGTCGGTGAATACTAGACAGAAGTCGAATCTACATTTGCATCACACCACCTTAACACTTGTGCAGTAAGGGGTACAGTATTTTGCGGAATCCATTTTCAATAAGCTGCCACAAGAACTAAAGAATCTTAGCACTAATCCACACGCTTTCAGATCTAAATTGAAGAGTTACCGCATGGTTCACTCCTCTTATTCTGTCGAGGAACTCCTAGAAAAGTAAAACCATTTAGCTAATTCATTTTTTTCTTTATTGATTCTTTTCACTTTGTCTACTAAAATTACTACTACTTAAAATTTTTCTATTATAATTCTTGTGTAACAATTAATGTATTGACTTGTCCCATGACCATGGAGTGTCACTCCTTAATTGGGTCCTATGAAACAGAAAAAAACAATAAATAAGTAAATAAAGAAGGCGATATTGGCGAGCGAAATGATGGGCTGTAAAGGGAGAAGGGAGGTCAGCGCAACTGCCTAGAAAGCGGAATTCCCGGGTTCGAATCCCGGCTGGGTACACATTTTCAGCTGCGCCCATTCGCATTTGATGTCATATATTCTGTGAATATGTAGAATTAATTGTTCTGGTATTTGAGGATACAGTTTTATCCAATAAACGTTTCTGCCGTCATTCCAGTGTGACATAAATTATATGAGCAACAAAGAGGCCGCAACTGGCCAAACTCCATCTCCCTGGGAACATCCTCAGTTTCCTCCTATCCTTTACCCTCAAAGAGAATCTTTTTTCCCTCAGCCTCGCAGCTCGCTGCATAAAACGCGCGTCGACAGCACGAGGCCAAATTGCGTTAAGGTTATCACTTTGGCCCGCCTCACCTGCGGACCACTTAGACCTCCCTCACGGACGCGAGGCCTCCACGGCGCTGTCAGCCCTCCTGCACACTTGGGCCCGCTTAAGGCGACCATTTGCGGACGCCAGCCGTCATTACCACCGCTCTGAAGCAGAGGACACGTGGCTCCACTTTTAAAAGCCCGCCCCCGTGTTCTAAGTAACACCTACGCTAACGTCTACCTGAACATATGCAAGAAACTAAAGGTCTATACCTCCGACGTCAGTCTTTTATAGAATACCGTCAGAAGGGGGGAAGTCGACCGGCAATACAGCATTATAACAGAGTCGAACATAGAGAGTCGTGAAACTCCCAGTGATTTTCTGCAACTTCGCGACTGCAGCGCCGCCAAGCGCCCAGGTCGTAAAAACACACCGCGAAGCGATTGAGCAATGAATGTGTATTTGGACTGAAGCAGCATTTTCAAAATAACTTCGTATTTACGAGCTTTTGTGGCGCTATAAATTGTAGCAACTGTCAAAAATATAATTCGGAAATCTCTCATTTGCAAAGGATGCTCAGAAATAACATAATAATGTTATGAATAACAGGTGTTCGTTTACAGTGATTAGCTATACTTTAGGCATAGAGTTAAATATTTAACAATTCATTCACGTCCAAACTTCTACTGTTAATGTTCAAATTCAAATGTTTGTATAGTCTATGGGACTTAACTACGGGGTCATCAGTCCCTAAACTTACAAACTACTTATGAACTACCTTATACTAAAGACGGCACAAATATCCATGCCCGAGGGGGGATTCGAACCCCCGACCGTAGTGGCCGTGCAGACCGTGACTGGAGCGCCTTAGTCTCCTCAGCCACCGCGGCCGGCTACTGTTAATGAGAATCGCAAATACTTGACCACTATTTCATAAAACTACTGCTGAATAAAAGTAATGTATGAATGACTGTTTAGGTTTGTACCTCAGGTTCACAAAAATGATAACCTTGTATACTAACATATTTGTCGGCTACCTACTAGTTTGATAAAGTGAATACGTAGCTACAAATAAATGTGTCCATATATAACCTGTTAATGTCAGCACTTCACATTCTTGAAGATATTCAGTATGATACCTGCCAAGTAGCTAAAAAAATGGTAAGTACACGAAAGGCACAGAAGCAACGACGAGGTGAAAAGATGATTTAAACGACGATGTAGAATCTAATCCCCTACGATGTAAAAATCGTGTGTACTTTTTAAAACATTACAATGTCCGGAATTCGCTAAAACAAAACTCGTGCAACATGTCAGTACGCACTGAGAACGCGAGCATAATCATCAGTTCCTTTTATATACTTCAGCACATCAAGTCGCAATTTATTTCTGCTTTCAAAATGTTTCAGACGATATTAATGACTCCGGTATAGTGAACTGTATGAATTACATTTCACTGACAGTTTGTCAAATTATAGACTGCCATTAACAGAAGCAGTGATACTACTTTAATGATGTTTTCGTATTTGTATTAGAAAGTTCACAGCGACGTTCACTGACCAGGAAATATGGAAGTAGAAACGGCAACTTTCCAGATTGCATCATGCCATTGCACTGTTATTCCCTACTGGCCGCATAGAACGGTAGTATCGCTTCAGCTGCATTTTTTTTTCCCTAGAGTTTCGCGACTGTCTGTGATAGACTGTGATTATAATTCATACTACTTCCGCCTGGCGGTACATCCGGGAACTTCACGCTACACGTACTTGTTGGAAGCCAATGCGTTGCAGAGTAGTGTTTACCTGTAGAATTTTCTCTCTTGACTACCCGTTCAGCGGGATTGTGGGAACTAAATAAATGCATTTGGTGTCCTGTGAATGAAGCAAGACTAAACCTGTCACAATACGACCTTACAGTCATATAATCTGTTGTTTTCGGACTGTTAGTCGATAAGTGAACTGCCGGTCGCGGTGGCCGAGGTGACTGAGGCGCTCCAGTCACGGTCAGCACGGCCACTACGGTCGGGGGTTAGAATCCCCCCTCGGGCATGGATATTTGTGCCGTCCTAGTTCGTAAGTAGTTCATAAGTAGTTTGTAAGTTTAGGGACTGATGACCCCGTAGTTAAGTCCCATAAGATTTACAAACATTTGAAACATTTTGATAAGTGAACTCATTGTCATTTGATTTATGTATTTGCAAAAGCAGAAGTTTGTTGTATGGACGAATAGTGATCTAAAAATTTAAATGTCATATTTTGTAGGGTGAAGTCGATCATGCCGCGAACATACGTGAAGAATGTGGGAAGAAAGGGAAAAAGGAACTACAATTCAGTATATCTGGAAAATGCCGTTCAGGAAGTGAAGAAAGGGAAGTTCAGTATTCGTAAAGCATCTGAGTGTGCCCTATACAACGTTAAATGAGTGGGTGAAGGGCAAACGTAGATATAAATATGGTGGGCAGCCTGTTCTTAGTTCAGTAGACGAAGAATGTTTAGTTCATGGATTGATGAAGTGTATTTCCAGATGTTCCTGATGTACAAAAGACTCCCTTCACACAAATTGTAACAAAAATGAAGCCTAAGGGCATTGGTCGTGGATGCTACAGTTTCCCAGATTTTGACATTTCAAACATTGAGTGAAAATTCTTTATGATGCAAGATAATTTTATGTACAGTGGTTATTTTTTAAAGAAAAATACAGTGTTCTAACCATAAAGTAGTCTATTTGTTAATTGTAATAATGTTTTGGTCCCTGAGAAAGACCCTCTAGTATTTTAAAACTTCATATAAACATAGCCTACCGTACCTTGGGAGATATTTCAATGTAAAAGACGATCGGTTTCACCCCATTGTCTGAGTGAAGCCGTTATAGGTCTTCAAAAAAGGAGTGATCGGCTTCACCCCAAAAGCACAATAGGCTATTTCTATATTCAACATTAGATATAATGTCGGAATCCTAAGGATTACACGTAATATCTTTGAAACGAATTCTTCCAGAGGTTCCCTCGAAAACAACAGAGAAACTGAATTTTGTGATCGACTTCACCCCTTCTGACGGTACTGTAACATGTTTTGTGCTCAAGTATTACCACATTTCCAGAGACCGAAAACCTCCTTAGGGACGAGCATGGATCGTTTGAAACCCAGCTCGCATTATTCATGCAAGATACTGACAACGCAGTAGAAACAGGCTGCCACCATGTTTGCTATGTTGCAGCGCCATTTGGAAGGACTAGCCGATAAATCACCATTGCCAGGGAGCACCTGAATGTAATAATGATGTAAATATCAACAATAATTCAGTTCCTTAAGATATGCCATAGATATTGAATATAAAGAGAGGCGTTGAATTAAAATGTGTGTTGTGGCCGGGATTCGAAACCAGGACGTCCTGTTTACTAGGAAAACACTTTAACCCTTTGTTTCCTGACATAAGAAAAAAATAAGTTTTTAACATTTTCTTTGTAGAATTTATGCTTTTGTGGCCTCAAAAGGCACTATGATTTTTTGTAAAATTTTATTTTATTATTTTCAATTTTTTGGCCCACTTCAGGTTACGGTAGTAACACTAAAACTGGGCCTTTGCGATCGTCATTTGACAGCTCGAAATTTAAATAAAAATAACGGCTTAACCATTCATCTGACACGAAAACTGAATAACTGAATTTGTAGAGGAGAGAATTCTCTACAACTTTGCTCTCTTACGTTTTTTTCTTTCGTATCGTTTGAGAGATTTTTGCAAAAATAAAGGAGATTTGACGCCCTACACTGAATTAACGAAAACCAGCCGTTCGGAGATGTCACGTGACCTTCCTCGCCCAGAACTCTCTCTGGCATATGCCATCTTGCGTTGCGTATTTGATGATTTTCTTATTGTAACTTACACTTTGTTATTTCAAAGCAATGGCGCACTGAAGAAGTAACAAAAACACGTCATTCTTCGTACGATAAATGATAATCTAGTGTCTAAAAACGCCACATTAGCAGTTAACAACTGCCATCAATGATTCTAGATTAAAGAATGCAACTTCTGACTGTTAGCATTTTTCTAAAATGGTTTCAGACACTCTTATTAATTAAATATAGAGCTATGTTCTTCAATGTTTAGAGTTGTGCATATGTAAGAATGCTCCCTCTAAAATGCGTGTTTGTTCTATTTCGTGAACATGCCGTGAAATACAACGAATTGAAAAATGGTCTTGTGAAGCATATGCACGTAAACTGGGAGGATACTGTAATAATGAACATTCTGCACAAAGTGCTGATACAGGTAGTTTCGTATATAAAGGAAGACCCAGATTTCTGTGGAAAGTGTATACATTGAAACAAATTACCTTGTTTATTTTTTTCTAAGCGTTTATTCACTATTTGTGGAATATATTGAAAGTCATTAATTAGAATCAATGCATCGACTAAAATGTTTGTTTTTGACATGATTGCTATGGACGCTTTTAACGTAGATGGTATTTCCTTTCCTGTAGTTCAGATAGGACTTCGTTCATGTTACACTGTTCAGTGCTAAAATAAAGAGCAAATATTCTATTTCAAACCGTGATTACGTTTTCTTTAACAGCTAAAATCACAAACGGAATAAGTATGGGAATACTGAATTCCACATACCTCCAGTACTCAATATATATACAAAGTTTGTACTATCAATACGTAATTTACAACAGTCATTATTACAGCATCTCCCCAGTTTATGTACATGTGTTAAAGAAGTCTATGTTTACATTTCGTTGCTATGTATTTCATGACATGTTCTCGAAACAGAACAAATGTGCCGTACTAGTTCGTAAGTAGTTCATAAGTAGTTTGTAAGTTTAGGGACTGATGACCCCGTAGTTAAGTCCCATAGACTATACAAACGTTTGAACATTTGAACCACCGTCCTCCAGGATGCGAATGCAGTGTGTTACGAATGCACTACCTCGCTCAGTGCAGACTTTGAGAAGAAATCGCTTGTTTACAGATCGACATTTGTCTATCTCAATAGAACTTTTAGTTTCACTTAGTGTATGGAACTAAAACTTAATCATTCTGGGATTACTATATTCTCTCAAATGCTCAAGGTTGAGTATTTATTTACTTTATAATGATAATGACCGCGTGACATTTTGGCCGTTAGGCCCCAGCTACGGTTGTGTTTAGCCTGCATGGTAAAAGTTTTTTTTTAAGGTGACGCCACTTCGGCGACTACCATATCGATAATAATTGAATGATGATGAAGATACCACAACACCTAGTCAAGGAGTGGAGAAAATTCCCGACCGGACCGGGAATCAAAGCCGGTCCACCTCCCCAGAAAACCACCATGCTGTTCATTGCTCTATGGATGTGAACTATTCATTTTAACGAATTACAGTATGTCTCTCTTAAATGTTGTACGCCACCTTACCAACACCCCCCTCAACATTTTTATGTTTATCTTCTCGAGGTAATTTTCGGATAAAACTCGTACAATTTCGCACGATTCTCTGTCACTTCCTCCCAACTTAAAAATTTTAGTCTTATAATTTATATCCTACAAGTTAAAACCTCCACAAAAACCACAATAAATGTTGGAAATTTATGTCAAATATATTCGAAATTTCCCTTCACATCTTCGTCACTATTGGTACTGAAGCAGCAGGTCTATAAAAGCATTCGATAAACGTTTATGGTCCACTGTCATAGTGCAAAACTTCCAGCAATCTTACTAACTCTTTCCTGTGTGCACAAACTGGCTGCAAGAACGGACGGAATCTCCGACCCCGAAGCCTCTGCTACACCACCCCTCATCTAAGTGCCCACTACGGCGTCTCCGCGCAAAGTCTCCTTTACGGCCCACCACGCCTAAGTGTTCTCTCCCCCTGCGAGGCCAGACAGCGATATCTCGTCCCTCTCGCGTATACACACAGCCAAATAACTAACTTGCAGACAATATTCTTTAGTATAAGATTCAATAAACGAAACCCAAACAATGTTAAAAATTAATGTGCAGGTATTTATTTATATAAATGGTCTATTCAACTAAAATAATGCAACTTATTTCAGTTGCCTAGACGAGTTATCTGTCAGAGACAGCAAAGGACCTGAAATAACAATTAAAAGGAATGGACAGTGTGTTGAAAGAAGGGTATAAGAGGAACATTATCAAGAGTAAGAGAAAAGCAGGCGATTCTTTAGGAATTAGATAAGGTAATGAGACATTAGAAGTAGTAGATGAATTTTCTTATTTGGGTAGCAAAATAAGTGCTGATGGCCGAAGTGAAGGTGTAAAATGCAGAATGGCTACGGCAAGAAAAGCATTTCTGAAGAAGCGAAATTTCTCGACATCCAATATTCGTTTAAATGTTAAGAAGTCCTCTGAAAGCGTATGTCTGAAGCGTAGTATTGTATGTGAGTGAAACGCGGACGATAAGGAGTTCCGACAAAAAGATGATAGAAGCTTTCGAAATGTGGTGCTACTGGCGAATGATGAAGATTAGATGGGTAGATCACGTAACTAATGAGGAGATGCTCAATAGAATTGGGGAGAAAAGGAGTTTTTGGCATATCCTGATTAAGAGAAGGGATAGGTTGCTGGGACACATTCTGAGACATCAAGGAATCGTCAACTTAGCATTAGAAGGAAGTGTGTGGGATGAAAAAAAAATCGCACTGACGTGTTTTACGTAGTTTTATAAATTTTTGCAAACATTTTGGACCAAACTAATAATCTAAATAATAAAACATTACGACTCTACTATAGTGGTAATATCTATGCACCCAACACGTAATATTCTTTCTGACCGCCGCGGTGGAGTAGCCGAGCGGTCTAAAGCGTCTCGCTGCGGAGCGCGCGGTTGCTCGCCGTGGAGGTTCGAGTCCTCCCTGGGGCATGGGTGTGTGTGTTTGTCCGTACGTTAGTTAACCTAGTTTTAAGTAGTTTGTAAGCTATGGACTGATGACCACGCCGTTTGGTCCGATAGGATTACAAACATTTGAACATTTCTTTCTGACCGTATTTTGACAAACAGCCAAAATTAAATGATGTTTGAGTTTAGCTTTGACAAACATACTCTATTTTGAGATTTTATTTCTTTGAACTAATTTTAATATCTCTCCAACATTTTCCTACATTTTCCGTTGAAATATTATCACCTGTCTTGCCTTGGTAGTTCTAGGTTTTTTTTTTTTTTTTTTTTTTTTTCTGCCTGTACTGGTTACGAATGACTACAGTCTGGAACGAACGTAGCGTACATTTGGCGTTAGGACGAGTGGCTATAGCCTGGATGGAACACAGCGTACATTTGGCGTTCGTAAATCAGTCACGTGATATCCCTCACGCCAAAATCTCTTTTTCGTATGCAATCTTGCTTTCTCTACTTGATGATTTTTTAGTTGTAACTCAAGCGTTGTCATTTCAAATCAATGGCGGACTGAAAATTATCAAAAACACGTTGTTCTTAGGACAATGAATTATAATCTAATGTTGGTTAGTTAGTTAACATCTGCCATCGATAGTTCGAGAATCACGGATTACTCTCGCAGCTGTTCGCCGTAGCGTAATAGGCGAGGAATTAGTTTGTGATGTACGAACATGTTAGATGGTGGTTCGGAACTTGCTAGGGCGCGGTTGCTCAGCGCGCTCGGTCAGAGGGTTGCCGGCATGGTAGCTCGACGCCCTCTGTAACGAGAGAACTGAGTTATCCGAAACGATCAAAATAGGAAAAAAAAAAACACGTTCACGAAGTACCCGTTCAAACAGACGAACCAATAAAAAGAAAGAAAACGAAAGACGGTTCAACACTAACACCATCTGAAGAGAAGGCCTGTGCACTGTCGTGCCACGTCACATCACACAGAGTAGGTCGCGATTGCGTAGCTCACTGGCTGGCCGCAGTGAGGCGGTGGGCTATGCCCCATCAGCCAGCGAGTAAGCTACGATATCGCCAGCTACTGTTGGTTCAACACCAATAAAAACTGAGTAAAATTCTCAACGTACAACCGAGAACAAATATGAACAAAACGACCGCAAAGCATCGATTTCACTGAAGAAAAAAAGAACTAATATATATAATCATCACTGTCAATTTTTTTGCCCCACTTTATTTTTCCTCTTGCTTCCTAAAAGGTTTTCGCACTCTCTTGTTAATTGAACGCAACTGTATTCTGCAAGATTCTGAGTTAGTCCCCGCGGCCGGCGACGGTGGTTCAATGGTGGTTCAAATCCATATTTAGGTTTTCTGTGATTTCCCTAAAACGCTTCAGGCAAATGCCGAAATGGTTCCTGTCGAAGGTCACGATCAATCCCGACTTGTGGTCCGTTTCATTTCTCCCTTTGTAGCCTGTAGCGCTGTCTCGAGGCACCGTGGAACAACATAGCACGGTGAGGAAACTCTTTGACAAAGCAATGCACTCTGCCTAGGCTGGATGCAGGTAAGTGGCGAGTGATGCATGAGCTCGGCAGTGGTATAGACCAAGCATTTCTGCTGTTCCTGCAAGGCTCGAGGGAAAGAAATAAAGAATGTGACCCGGTTTATGGGAATTGTATGAGGTATGTTGGAAGGAATGAGTAGGGGCTTGCTACAAGATCGGTTCCGCAGCCATATTAAGACATATTGTGTAGCATGACTAGCAAGACGTATCGAAAACCAAAATATGAAGTAAACGGTCGAAAATTTTGATCAAAAGAAGAATATTGGTACTGATTAGATTCGAACACGCGACATTCAGACAATTAACCCAGTATCCACCATCTATGCCATGCGAGAATTACTCTTTGGACACTTTATTTACTAACTTTTCAAAGCCTTACTTGCGGGACAGGGGACGGGCAGCTGAAAATACTTCACACAAAAAGGAATAATTCGTTGGTTGCTGTACGGCACCTTCTCGGTTAATTTTCACCGTCCACTGTTTCCGTCTTTCTTCATTCGTTGGAAACAGAAGCATCACGCAGCCATTTCTCCTCGGTTTTTACAGTCAACAGCGGAACAATCAAGTGAAGATAGCTATATGATGTTTGTGTTTCCAAGAAATGATTTGTTATTTTGATTTTGACACATCATGCTACATAATGTGTTTGAATATGAGAACGGAACCGTAAGTCAATGGATGTCCGACTGACACTTTGCCTTAGGTTGTGTATTGTTAGTCGTAAGCAGTTTCTGCTGTTTCAGTAGAGAAAGTATTGATTTTTTACGATTTTCTGTCGTACAGTCTTCCTAAAGATATGTACAGAATGACGTTTCTGGTGTTTTTTAGTGTAGACAAATGTTATAAGATCGACAACTACATACCTAAAATGCATTTTATGGGGGCATAAAAGAATAAGAGTTCACTAATTTCAGCGTTGAATATCCGGCAGAAAAATCGCAACATGGAGAAGGGGAGGCGGGACTATTGACTCTTTATAGATATTCAAAAATGTTCAAATATTTGTTAAGCTTGTGGGACTTAACTGCGGGGTCATCAGTCCCTAAACGTACAAACTACTTATGAACTAACTTATACTGAAGACAGCACAAACATGCGTACCCGAAGGGGGATTCGAACTACCGACGGGGAACGGCCTCGCGCACCGGAGCATAGCGCCTCAATACACTCGGCCACACCACCGAGGCACTCAGGTGCCTATTTTGAGTCTCTTTCTGCTATTTCAGTAGAGACAGTTGTGGTGTCGCACAAGTCCAAAGTGCGCGCTACCTACTTTCGCCGCGCGCCGCCATGCACGCACGGCGCGGCGTTCTTACGACGACAGCCACGAGCGCCCTCTGCGGCAACTCCGCTCGTGGCCACCATTGAACGACATCGTTGACTTGGGACTGAGTTAGGAACCAGTAAAGACTTCGGAATCCGATAGGCACCAGTGAAGACTTAGCTATCAGTTAGGCACTAGGCAGGATTCTAGCTCAACTATGTATCAACATTCTGCAGTACTATGTAAAAGTTAAGTATTGTATAAATTCTGTGCAATATATATCTCGTTCTAATTTACTCTAGTGTTTCTAGTTTCTGGCTGCTCCCCTCCGTTCCTGCACCAGCGTGCTATCTTTATTCCTGTATCGGTCTCATTCCACTCGGCCACCGACACCTACGACGGAAACGAGACACACAAGCGGCGACGAGGCTGGGACACAAAAGTGGCGACGAGGATGGGATACAAAAGTGGCGACGAGGAGTGATAGAAGAACCGTGGACCAGCCCGCTTGCAGCAGCCAGACAGCAGCAGTCGGAGCACGCAGAAATTGCTCCCGCCGACCCACCCTTATTATAAGATTTTTGGTAGACTTTTTTGTTTCAGAGCGTCCTCTTTCATATTGCATTTGTGTTTTGTTATAATTTACTTGTATACACGGCGCCTAATCGGTCAGCATGGCCACTACCCCGAACCCAAACTTAATGGAAATTATTCAGTTACAGACGGCACAAATAACACAACTTCTCCAGGCAGTGGCGCAGTTGACGACAACTCAACAACAGCCGTCGCATCAGCAGCCCACACCTGCCGCCGCAACGCTTCCTACATTTCACCAGTACAACGAACGTGAGGAAGAATGGAGCGACTACTTCGCACAGTTTCAACAGCTCGTCGCAGCTCATCAAACTACAGGTCAGAAAGTGAAGCATCTGTTATTATCTGTGGTGGGCACCAACACCTTCGTGTTACTGAAAAAACTGTTCCCCAACGCATCTTCTCGTGATGTGGACTTTGAACAAATAGTAGAGGCACTAAATGCTCATTATGAGAGAAAAGTTCTCGTAGCTGCGGCACGGTACCGATTTTTCAGACTAAAGAAATTACCTGAGCAGTCACACCAGGAATGGATCACGGAATTGAAGGGCTTAACCCGCAAATGTAAATTTACTTGCTCTTGTGGACTTTCGTATAGTGACGTGATGTTGAGGGATGCAATTACGCAGAATATTCAGGACCCCAGAATTAGAGCAGCAATTCTGAAACAGTCTGACCCCTCATTAGACAGTGTACTGCAGCTTATAGAAGCGCATGATACTTTTGACTTAGCAGATGTAGAAATGCAATGCCACAGTGTAAATTCAGTGCGCCGCACCGGAAGCTTTCCTAGCCGTAGTTCTCAGTGTAGCACTAGTGATTCTTACAATAGTACAGGCCGTGCTGAACAGACAGTGAACAGTAGCAAGTGTAAAAGTGCAACGCAAAGGTCGCCCCGTAGTGTTAGAAACAGTGATTTGAAAAACGGGCGCCAACGCTCATTTCAGAAAAAGGTACGTAAATCTTGCCCCCAGTGTGTGTCTCGCCACAAGCGTGCTCATTGCCATAGTCGCAACGCAACCTGTTATCAATGTGGCAAATCAGGACATGTACAGTCTGTGTGTATGCAAATTAAAAACTCAAAGAACGGTACCGTTAGAAACAGTGCTTCGCAGAGTGCGAGAACAGTTCATTCTGTAAATGTTATACGGGCTGTGGAATTGAACAGTGCTTTCCTTGGATCTCAATTGCAAGAAAGTAGTTCTGCGCCTATGGCAAAACTATATAGTGCACCACGTAGCAAGCGCCGACGAGCGCGTTTTTCAGTGCAACGGAAAAGGGTTCGGGACACGCAAAATGACTATGAACAGTGCATTCCTGTAGTGAAAATAGTGCCTTCTGTAACTGCTCCTTGTAATAGTGCCCAGTACTGTGTAGCTAGTGACAGTAGACATCAAGTAGCTACTCAAAAGTGTAGTGCAGTAGTTAGTAAATCTGGAGTAGCTTCGCATGCTTGCGCAGACGCCGATCCGGCGGTAGTGCCATCTAGTGACAGTGTTGTTAATCCGCTGTGTGCCGAGTCTGCGCCGCTTACTTCACTACGCGGCCCGCGCAAGCGCAGTAAACAAACCGTAGCAGACGTGGCCCACATTCGCGCACCTGTCGAGCGCCGCAAGCAAAAACTGTTTGTGACTCTCTTCATAGAAAATAAGACGGTGCAATTTCAGCTTGATACTGGTTCCGCTGTCACATTAATAAATAAAGATACTTATGAACTTCTGGGTTCGCCAAAATTGTCGCCGTCACAGCAAGTGTTAACAGCCTATACAGGTCAAAATATTCCCGTGCTAGGAACGTGTAGCCTGCCCGCCTCTTTTCAAGGTGTAACAAAAACAGTTGCTTTTGTAGTTCTTCAGGCCAAATCGACACAGAACATTTTTTGGACTAGATGCTTTTGACTTGTTTGGTTTATCAATTCAAAGAGATGTGCTTCAAATTTCGTCAATAGTGCCTCAGGATAAAATCAATGCATTGTGTGACAAATATAGTGACTTGTTTTCGCCGGATCTAGGTTGTGCAAAAGACTTCAAGGCACATGTAACTTTAAAAGAATCTTCAGTTCCAAAATTTTGTAAAGCTAGACCAGTGCCTATCGCCTTGTGTGATACAGTTGCCGAAGAACTTCAACGTTGGCAAGATAGTGGGGTGATTTCTCCTGTTTCTGCGAGTCAGTGGGCCTCACCTATAGTAATTATACCCAAGCCGTCAGGAAAACTTCGTCTCTGTGCGGACTTCAAATCAACAGTGAACAGTCAAACAATTGTAGACACTTATCCCCTGCCCAGACCTGACGAACTAATGGACAAATTAGGACAGTCTCGTTTCTTTTCTAAGATTGGTTTAGCAGAGGCATACTTACAGATTCCACTTAATGACGAGTCAAAAAATTTTTTCGTCATTAATACTCACATGGGCCTTTTTCAATTTCAACGCCTACCCTTTGGCAGTTCTTCCGCCCCCGCTATTTTTCAGCGTTTTTTGGAACAGCTGACAGTTTCTGTACCGAGTTGTTCGAACTATTTAGATGATATTGTGGTATCCCGATGTACAGTTGAAAGACATTTAGCAAACCTGGAATGCCTTTTCAAAGTTTTGACTGCAGCAGGTCTACGTTGCAATAAAGCAAAGTGTTCGTTTTTTCAAACTGAAATAGAGTACCTAGGCCATGTGATTAATGCCCAAGGAATTCATCCCTTACAGTCACATCTTAGAGCAATCAAAGACTTGCCTCCTCCTAAGAATGTGCACGAATTGCATGCAGTAATGGGAAAGCTTAACTATTATTTCAGGTTTATTCCCAATGCCTCTCAGATTGCAGCTTCACTGCATAGCTTACGTAGGAAAAATGTTCCTTTTGTGTGGTCTAAAGATTGCCAAGTTGCCTTTGACAAATTAAAGTCTGCACTACTCAGTGTACTGTTTGTGCGGAGCATCAGGCGGCTCCTCCACAGTGTTACTCAGACTGGTCACGCCCCAAGGGACCATGGCAACGTTTACACATTGACTTTGCCGGACCTTTCTGGAATACGCGCTGGTTAATCGTTGTAGACGCTTTCAGCAAGTTTCCTTTCGTGATTGCCATGAACTCAACGACTGCGTCTAGTACAATCATTGCCTTAACGTCAGTGTTTTGCATCGAAGGTTTGCCTGAAACTATCGTCAGTGACAATGGACCTCAGTTTGTTAGTGCGGAATTTCAACAGTTTTGTCGTGTGAATGGCATTCAGCATATTACCACTGCACCTTTTCACCCTCAGTCCAATGGTGAAGCAGAACGTTTCGTTCGAACATTCAAGTCTCACATGGAGAAGATGAAAGGTCAGCACTCCAGGCAGCAAGCTCTTCAAATTTTCCTGTCTACGTATCGGTGCATGCCACGTGACGGCCCGTCTCTTGCCGAGCTGCTACACGGCCGCCGTCACCGCACTCTCCTTCACCTGCTGCAGCCTCCCACGCACCGAGTCGGTTCGTATGGGGCTACGCGTTTTCAGGTTTCTACGCCGGTGCTGTACAGGGTGTTTGCTGGTATGAAGAAGACATGGTTGCCAGGCACCATTCAGCGCGTGCTCGGTCGCAATATGTATGTTGTACGTTCTTCCACAGGGTCGGAGCTGCGGCGCCACGCAAACCAATTGTGCTTGCACAGGCCGCGCAGTCCTGTCTCAGGTTTCTTGATTCCAGGCCCAGTTCACCGCCAGGGAGCACAGCCACATCGCTCGCCGCCGGGCCCAGCTTCCCCGGGCTACGAGCTCCCGATGGATGTCGACGCGCCTCCTACACAGTCGGCCCCTCCGTCGGCCCCCCCCCCCCCCCCAGCTTGGGCCACGCACCTCAGAAGATGACCTGCTCCCTCTGGGCGGGGGTGTGCGCCCTTCCTCAGGTTTCGCCGGGTTTCCTGGAGGATCGCAAGGCGGATGCCGGGGCGCGGACGGCGTCTCGATCCCAGCCTCAGCTACGACGCCCGTCCCACCAGTAACGCCCCCGCCCAGGCCCTCCTCCCAGTGCCGTCGCCGTGGCCCTCAGCCCTACGCCTGCACCAGCGTGCTATCTTTATTCCTGTGTCGGTCTCATTCCACTCGGCCACCGACACCAACGACGGAAACGAGACACAAAAGTGGCGACGAGACTGGGACACAAAAACAGTATTCGTAATTTTCCGATTTTCTGCGATACTGTGTACCTAAAACTATGTACAGAATGCTTTTCTATTTCTCAGCATAGGAAAGTGTTATAAGATCGACAGAATCATATTTAAAATACATTATATGGAATCAGAAAGCGATAATATTCTACTATGAGCAGACAGAAAACTTAAATAGAGTAACTTTCTTTGACACACATCACAAGAAGCATCTCTCTTTCTCATTTGTCAACTTCCAACTATCGTTCTTACCAGAACATTATAAATGCGGCTCTTAATAGCCATAGACAGTGCTTCACGAGACTTTCATTGCTCACAAAATTACTAGGCCTATATAAACAGAGACGAATGGCATTTGTTTTAAGCACGTTCTGAGTATTAAGTTAAACGATCTGCTTTGGTCTCATACGTCGAACTGATGCCTCATATTAATCCTCAAGTGGCTCCATTGGTGCTTGGGCCGCTTTCAAAATGCATGCCCAGTGCACAATCTGGTAAAAAAAAGGCGGACACAAGCCGCCGCGCGGAATTACCGCGTAGTCTAAGGCGTCATGCTTCGTACTGGGGGCCGTTCCCGCCGAAGGTTACAGGTCTGCCTGGGGCATGAGTGTGTGTGTTGTCCTTAGTGTTAGTGTAAGTAGTTTGTAATTCTAGGGACTGATTAGCGTGGTAGTTTTTTCCGAATACGTGTACAAACATGGTGCACAGTTTTTTGACACAGGTCGACTGCCCACTATGTCCCTAAATCGGCTCTTTAGTCTCCGTTTGAGAGCCTGTATAGGAGAGAGTCGCCATGCGTGATACCGCTACTGATTGGCTGAGATCTCAGAACGCCATGTTTTTACCAGATGTGGCGGGCTTTGTGTATGTGTGAATAGCTATAGTGTTTGTTTCTGTACTGTGGAGTGTCTTAAAAGCTTCTGTCGCGATTTTACTGTACCGTTATATATAGGTTGTATTACGGTAGGCACTGCTCCTCTTTTGCACGTCTTCTGTCGGTTATAAATACGTATATAATAATAATAATTTCGTGTGGCTCATTGGCCTGGTCGCTTCGGCGACTTGCGTCTCCCTAGCCTACCCCAGTTATCCAACCGGGGAAAGGGAACCCACAGCTTAACGTGGAATCTGAACCACGCGCCGTTTCTGGCGACTCCTCACATCGTTGAATACGTAAATTAACGTATTGGTCGTTGGTCGTTGACGGTGTTGGTTTGACGTGATTTTCTGAGTGTAATTAATAACGTCTATTACATAATTATTAAGGGCAGTCCAGAAAAATGACTGGTTGTTCCTCTGTTGTCTGTAAACACCTAAGTAAAGATGGTTATATGAGGCTTGTGTTCGCAGTGAATGAGAAAATACGGGAACAGTGGACGGTGAAAGTTAACCGAGAAACTGGGAACCGTAAAGGCGACTTATGGAAACCAAAGAATTATTCCTGCCTGTGTAAAGTACATATCTCCCATCCCCCCCTTCAAAGCAAGAAATGTATTGATGAAATTCAGTAATAGAACTAATGCCTCTGACATTCGCGTGTGGTGTAGTGGTTGCATACTGAATTCATAATGTGAATATCGCGAGTTTGAATCCGGTAACCGGTAAATTTTTGAAATAGTATTTTCTAGCTTTTTGTTATATCATGGTTTTGGTTTTTGACATGTCGTGGTACAAGGTTTGTTTTCACATGGCTACGGCACCTCCCTCTTGGCTGTGTATTATTGCCTTTTCACAATCCTACAATTGCTTAAGGGTTATATCATGAAAAAGGGAGGGGGCGAGACTTCTGGCTCGTTGTAGAAATTGTTACATATTTTGAGTCTCAGAGTAACCGCGTCTAAACATCGTAAATCAGAGTAATCTTTTGTCGCAATAGTAGAGGGCTTGGCGAACCCGGGGTCCTGAGCTGTGTGCTGTGTCGCGCCAACAGTCCACTACACCGTAAGCTCTGTGCGTGCCTCAACGACCATCGTTCGGCGCGACGGTGGAACGTTGTACGTTTCAGAGCCCGGGGATCTTGGCTTAATCGCCCGGGTCGCGAGGACAGTACAAACCTCTATAAAAAAAAAAAAAAAAAAAAAAAAAAAAAAAAAAAAAAAAAAAAAAAAAAAAACCTCAATCTCAATCTGTGCTACGTGCCGAGGAGATGCATGGCTGTTGAGGTTGAACAGCCGCTAGCGAGCAACCTCTGAGGAACCTGCCGCACCTCAGTTGTATAAGGCTTACCCAGACAAGCGGGGCTCTGCCTGGGTGGACCTTTAGTTCCCTAGCTGCTCGTGGGACAGACATGAAACGAGCAATCAATAGCGTCGCCACACGCAAAAATGGCGTCTCTAAGCTTGGAAGAAACGAGTACAATGCTGCAGAGTACGATCCCCAAACGTTCCCTTCCCTGGCTACACCATGGGAGGAACGTCGGTCGAGAAAGCAGGGTGAGGCTTATGCCCCTAAATATCTAGTTTGTACCCGCACTGATGGGGACTCTTTTAAGACGACTAAGCCCTTGTTCTTCGTCGAAAACTTGGAGGACAAGTATGGTGAGGTGGAAGGGATGTCTAAGATGCGGTCAGGGTCTGTCTTAATAACGACGTCATCCCCAGCCCAGTCACGGGCACTGCTTGCCTGTGACAAGCTGGGTGATGTTTCCGTTACCATTACGCCGCACAAGACCCTAAATATGGTACAGGGTATCATCTTTCATAAAGACCTCTTGCTGCAGTCAGATGACGAATTGCGTGCCAATCTAGTACGGCGGGGAGTACATTTCATTCGGCGAGTCCATAGGGGTCCGAAGGACAATAGGGTCGCGACCGGTGCCTTCATATTGGCTTTCGAGGGTGATTCATTGCCCGAGAAGGTCAAGGTGATGGTCTACCGGATCGACGTAAAGCCCTACGTTCCTCCCCTATGAGCTGTTTTAAGTGCTGGAGGTTTGGGCATATGTCCTCCCGATGTGATGCCCATCCTACATGTCGGGAGTGCGGACGTGCTGTCCATCCGAACGTCCCATGCACCCCTCCTCCAGTACGTGTAAATTGTGGCCAAAATCACTCCCCTTGTTCGCCTGTCTGCACAGTTCTGCACCAAGAACGAAAGATCATTGAATATAAGACCAGAGACCGACTGACGTACTCAGAGGCAAAGAAGAAGTACCATAAGCTCCACCCTGTGCGTTAGGTCAACACCTATGCCACAGCAGTCTCACTGTCATCCTCCACTGTGCCTTCGATTCAGCCAGTTCAGTCCATACCAGTGGGCTCCCAGGCCCAACAAAATATCCCTGCCCCCTTACCAGCTGGGGGCGCTTCCTCTTCGGTGGCTCCCACACTTTTCATCGTGGGAGCAACACCCGCCAAGTCATCGGGGACGCGAGTCCCCACCTCTAAGCCAGAGAAGGAGAAATCTTCTCCGGCCCCTCTCGCTGAGAAGGGGTCCCTTGGGACACCCCCTTCCGCGGCTACTCAGAGCGCTCCGGAGGATCCTGGCCACCGGCCTATAGATCCACAATCTGCCGGTCGAAGAGCTTCTTGCTCTTCTTCCGTCCCGGATGCCGCTTCTGGGAAGCCCTCACGGCCCAGCAAACCAAAGGGCCAGCGAGAGGAGAAGAAGAAGAGAAACAAGAAAAAAGAATGTTCGGTGGCTTCAAAGCCACAACCACCCACCCTCTTCTTCAGAGGATGAAGTCGAGATCCTCGCATCTCCTGAGGATCTCGCAATTACTGATTCCCCAGACAAGATCTCTGGTTCTGTGGATTCAGAGCGCGTGGTAGCAGACGATCCAATGGAGTGATCTGCTCTTTTATTCATCATGGCGGTACAGCCAGGAGATAACATCATCCTCCAGTGGAATTGTGGTGGCTTTTTCCACCACCTGCCTGAGCTACGACAGCTTCTCAGCCAAACACCTGCTTTCTGTATAGCTCTTCAGGAAACATGGTTTCCAGCGATGCGGTCCCCTGCCATTCGAGGCTACCGGGGCTATTTTAAAAATCGCTCTATCTATGGCAGAGTTTCCGGTGGAGTCTGTGTCTATGTCCTCGCCATTGTCCCGAGCGCTGCTGTGCCTCTTCAAACGCCACTAGAGGCGGTTGCTGTTCGGCTCCGGGCAGTGCAAGACATTACCATATGTTCGGTCTACCTACCACCTGATGAGGTTGTCTCTCCTGTAGACCTCGCTGCCTTGGTCGCCCAACTTCCCCCACCCTTCCTTATTTTGGGGGATTTCAAAGCCCACCACACTTTGTGGGGTGGCACACAGACTTCGGCACGGGGTAGAGATGTTGAGACTCTACTGACACAGCTGAACATATGCCTCCTGAACACAGGTGCTGCTACGCACTTTATCATGGCACACGGTACATTCTCTGCCATTGATCTGTCTGTCTGTAGCCCAATCCTGCTTCCGCACTTCACTTGGAGGGTCCACGATGATCTGTGTGGCAGCGACCATTTCCCTATCTTCCTGTCGCTCCCACAGTGTCCACCTGCTGACCGTCTGCCTCGCTGGTCCCTCCATAGGGCGGACTGGCCAGCATATTCCATAGCCGCTGTGCTTCCCTCTCCTCTTCTGGCTGATATCGATACTGCTGTGCAGGAGGTCACACATTCCATCATTTCTGCTGCTGAGAACACTGTACCCGTCTCACTTGGATCACTCCACCGTAAGTCAGTGCCCTGGTGGACGCCGGAGATAGCTGAGGCCATCCTGGAACGTCGGCGAGCACTACAGCGCCACCGACGCCACCCTTGTGTCGAACATCTTGTTGCCTTCAAGCGTCTCCGTACACGGACACGACGATTGATCCAGCAAAGCAAGAGGGCCACCTGGGAGCGCTAAGTCGCCTCCATTGGCTCCCGAGCATCGCCTTCACGGGTATGGTCGCAAGTTCGACGCCTCTTTGGCCACCGCCCACGAGTGGGAATTCAGCATTCAAGGTACAATTTGCACTGACCCTCACAGAATAGCAGAGCATTTGGCACACCACTATGCTCGCACCTCAGCGACCGCTGCGTATGATGCGGATTTCCGCGCCCTTAAAGAGCGCACAGAGCGAAAACGGATATCTTTTCGAACGCGACGCCAGGAAATCTACAACATCCCATTCACCGTATGGGAATTCGAAAGCGCACTTGCTGCATGCCCAGCCACGTCAACTGGACCCGACCGCAATCATAGTCAGTTCCTCTGACATCTGTCAGCAGACTCTAAACGCCAACTTCTCTCCTTGCTGAATCGTCTCTGGGTTGAGGGTGTCTTCCCATCTCCATGGCGGGATAGCATCATCATCCCAGTGATGAAGCCCGGGGCTGATCCACAGGTGGCTGATAGTTACCGCCCAATCAGCCTCACCAACGTTCCGTGTAAACTCCTTGAACGGATGGTGAGTCGGAGGCTCATGTGGATCCTCGAGGACCGAGGACTCTTGGCGCCTCAACAGGGTGGGTTCCGTCAAGGCCGCTCTGCTATCGACAATCTCGTGTCACTAGAGTTGGCCATTCGTACAGCATTTTCTCGCTGTGAACACCTGATTGCCGTCTTCTTTGACCTGCGGAAAGCGTACGACACCACGTGGCGCTATCATATTCTGTCTACGCTGTACGAATGGGGCTTACGGGGTCCACTTCCTACACTCATTAAGAACTTCCTGGCGTTGCGTTCTTTTCGTGATCGTGTTGGTTCTTGTTTCAGCTCACCTCAATGTCAAGAGAACGGAGTCCCACAAGGTTCCGTTCTTAGTGTTCCTTTATTCTTAATCGCCATTAACAGTCTTGCTGTGGCTGCGGGGTCATCGGTTTCTACTTCCTTGTATGCCGATGACTTCTGCATGTATTACAGCTCCTTCAGCATCAGCGTAGCTGAACGGCGGTTGCAGATCGCAATTCGGAAGGCATAGTCGTGGGCGTTTGCCCATGGTTTTCAATTTTCTGCATCCAAAACCCGTGTGATGCATTTCTGTCGACGTCGGGCAGTACACCCGGAACCCGAACTGTATCTCGCTGGTGACCTGCTGCGTGTCGAAGAGACGCACCGTTTTTTAGGAATGTTGTTCGACAACCGTCTCACCTGGGTGCCACACCTTCGCCAGCTCAAACAAAAGTGCTGGCGACACCTTAATATTCTACGCTGTCTAAGCCATACTGTTTGGGGAGCGTCACGCCCAACGCTACTGCAACTTTATAAGGCGCTCATCCAGTCACGCCTAGACTATGGCTGCGTAGTATATGATTCGGCTGCACCTTCAGTTCTGCAAACATTAGACCCAGTCTTACATTCTGGAGTTCGTTTGGCGACAGGGGCTTTCTGCACGAGCCCTGTGACAAGCCTACTAGTTGAAGCTGGGGTCCTTCCTCTGCGATTCCGCCGGCAGCACCTGCTGGCTTCGTACATTGCTCATGTTACGGCCTTGCCACACCATCCGAACCACCGGCTTCTTTTTCCAGACGCTGCACTCCCTACCCCTCCAAGACGACCTCGGTCGGGTTACCCAATATCAGTCCGAGTTCGTTCTCTACTTTCGTCCCTCGAATCCCAACCACTCCTTGCCACTTTCCACTATTCCTTTCAAACCCCTCCTTGGTCCATTCCCCGTTTGCAGCTTTGTCTGGATCTGTCCAATAGATCAAAGGACTCCGTTTCTCCAACGCAACTCCGACACCAGTTCCTGGATCTCTTCAACTCTTTCCGTGTTGCTGAAGCCATCTACACTGATGGGTCCCTAGCAGATGGTCGTGCTGGGTATGCATGTCTCCATGGTGACTATGTCAAACAACATTCATTGCCTCGTGAAAGTAGTGTCTTTACTGCAGAGCTGGTCACCATCCTAAAGGCTCTAGAACATCTCCGAGCCTGCCCCAGGGGGTCATTTGTCATCTGTAGTGCATCCCTGAGTGGCTTGCAGGCACTCGACCAGTTCTTCCCTCGTCACCCGTTAGTGCAGTCCATTCAAGACACTACTTACTCTCTTGGCGAATCTGGCCGATGTGTGGTCTTCCTGTGGACCCCTGGCCACGTCGTCATACTGGGGAATGAACGTGTTGACCAGTTGGCCACTGCGCCACCCTTCACCATTGGCGTCACGGAATCAGACCTTAGGTTATCATTGCACAAGAAGGTGCGTGATGCTTGGACTGCCGAATGGTGTACCATGGGTGCAACAAACAAGCTCCGAGCCGTGAAGCTATCCACAACTCTGCGGCCCATACGTCGAGAGTCAGTTGTCCTCTGCCGCCTCCGTATTGGGCATACCTGGCTGACCCATGGTCATATCCTCCGCCGTGAGGCACCACCTATGTGTCGGTGTGGAGCAGCGCTGACAGTCGTCCATCTTCTGATGGACTGCCCAGTTTTAGCTACATTGCGCCAGTCTTTTAACCTACCAGACGCGCTACCTTTAGTTTTAGGCGACGATGCCTCCATGGCTCACTCTGTTTTAAGTTTTATTCGCGCAGCTAGTTTTTACAACTCCATCTAGTGGTGGGTGCTATAGCCTGATACTTCAGGTCCCCACCTATCCAGCGATTTTAAACCCTTTTAAGACCCTTCTGTAAATTACCGAGGGGTTTTTAGTGTGTGAAGTATGGCTGGCTCATCCTGTTTTTTCTCTGTGAACAGCAAGCCGTGTTTTTCTGCTGTCCAGTTTTAGCTGAGATCTCAACTTCGTTTTCCCTATTGTGTCTCTTCCTTTTGTGTTGTATGCGATTTCTCCAATGTCAGCTTACCCCATTTGTGAGTTTTCATCTTCGGAGCTGTGTTTTACTTTTTATACTCTTGACAGAGGACTCTTAGCTAGGGACAGGGTACTGATGACCTAGGTGTTTAGTCCCCTTAAAACTAACAACAACAAAAACATCAACAACAACAATAGTAGTATAAATAGTTCCGCAGTATAGCTACTCGCTCTCTGTCTTTGTTTCTCCCAACGTTAACAGCTCTTAGAATTTGTTTCTCGTAACGATAAGAAATCAGTCTTTGTGGTTGTATCTGAGGTAGATAGTCAGGTGCAAAAAAATATTCCGAATTTTTGGTTTACTATGATTGAATTTATTTGAAAGGCTTAATTAAATCGAACTTATACGCGAGTGCGTAAATAATATCTGTGGACTTTAATTCGGGATAGGCTACGGACTTAGAAAAAATTCTGCCTCCCAATAGGAACGCAATAGTCAAGAAAATATTAATCATTGCTAAAAAGGTTTTCTTCATTGACAAACATTAAATCAAATAACTTTAACTTGTTCAAAAAAAAGGAATAATTTTAAATATTGACTTTGCCAAGAATATCAAATTGCGATTTCGTGAAATGAACTATAGAGAACTGCTTATTTAAAATATATCGTGTGACTTTGACAGTGTATCGGAAATCTGTGCTTAAGGTGAAATATAGGAGAAATATTAATTTAAAATTTTGTGTCGACCATATCAATCGTAGTTAGCACCTGACCTTCCCATTAATAATTGAAGAACTTTTAAAAATAATATCTTTGAATTATCTGTGAATCAAAGTGACTAAAAATAATTAAAAATGTTATGACTTTCATAGGTAAAAACTAGTGAATGTTTATGTGACGTGCTTCGTTAAGTGGAACTACCGGAAAAGAAAAGATCATATTACAAAAAGAATTTATAGTGTTTAAAACAAGCCCCTGAGATCAGCAGAGTCCATGTTCATCAGTTAAAATATACTCCATAAACTGTGTTAGGCTACGGAAAGTTAAACCAGAGGCATCCGTAACTGAATATATGAAATATTATCAGGTGTGCCAACTTAAATAACCAACGTATGCCTCAAATAAAATTTTACGTGCCTACTGAATCTTTATGTGAAGACGACGAAAGCTTGCACTACCGCTGATGTCGCTTCTATAATACCGAAGCACTACAATAAACCAAATAAATTTCCACCACCAACCAAAATATAAAATACAAGGACGTCTTATTAATCAACTGCCAACTGTCGAAGTTACCAGAACATCGAAAAATATGGTATTAACATTCGACAGCCATAGAAACTGTTTAACGAGACTTATATGCTATCAAATTTAGTAGGCCCGTATAAACACATTTCTTTAACCTCGTACACAAGCCAGAAGATGTGCTTTGTTCTCGTGGGTGGAAGTGATGCCCTATTTCAATGGTCAAGTGGCTGGTTTTCTGCCTGGGTCGCTATGTAAGAGCTCGATCCGCGGCCAACTGCGAACAGCAAGCAAATCGAAGTGCGCCTCGGCGGCTATTTTGGTGGTAAACTTCTGCACGAACTTTAAATGTGCATAAGACTCTTTTGATTAGCGTGTGTATTTATTCGAGTGAAGTCGCGAAAACTATGTCTCATTTAAGTATAAAACTTCAAAAATGTTCAAATGTTTGTAGAGCTTATGGGACTTAACTACGGGGTCATCAGTCCCTAAACTTACAAACTCCTTATGAACTAACTTATACTAAAGACGGCACAAACATCCATGCCCGAGGGGGGATTCAAAACCCCGACCGTAGTGGCCGTGCAGACCTTGACTGGAGCGCCTCAGTCCCCTCGGCCAATGCGGCCGGCAAACAGCTTCTGACTGAATATATAGCAACTATGTAAATTTATTACACATACGGTCTAGAAATCGACCAACAGCTTTTCTTCTTCCTAACTAAACCGAATGATAACATTTAGTTTTTTAGCGTTCTAAGTGCGGCATATGAACGGAATTTGTCAGACACGGTTTTTTGGCACTTTCACCGTATATTCTACGATGGTAAAACTTTGCTACAAACATTAATTTCAGAAGAGTTTCACAAGACTTTACATCTTTCTTTGAATGCCTGCTGTATTCAACAATATTTAGATATTTTATAAAATCAAAAAAATGAAACAGAGCTGCCTGAAACAGCTAATGTTAAAAATCGACTGAGAAAATACATAACTGCTTCTTACGTTGTGAATACAGCAACCAGCCACTACCAAATTATTTTCAGAAGTCGAAGTATGGCACAACTTTTTCTTAACCAAGTGCACGTAACATTATCATTAGGGTATCTAGTACGAATATCAGCATTTTTAATGCTGTAAGACAAATACCTTAGTAGCGTGAACTGCTCAGAAGTCAGCAACTGTCATCATAGGGTTCAACTTCACAATCTGCATCCAGTGTGGCTGTGTGTCATTGACATATGGAACTAAACACGGCTCTGCAAACCCCTTTAAGTTGTTATACCTGTATATAAAGCAGATGACCTTTAAATTCTGTGTTACAAGTAGCTAATATTAATTTCATAAACAAAAATTCGAACTGCTTTGAAGTAGGCTAACTGATCTCGTGCCCCCCAATAGTCATTTTAAACATCGTAAAATGAAACTTTTTGAACTTCTTGCCCACCAGTACTGCCTAAAGTAGCTCATGTTTAAGAGCTATCAGTATTGTAAAAGCCTGTTATTTATTTCATTCAAAATACGGTACTGTCTTGACTGTCAGCTTTTTCAGCAAGAGTAAGTATCTCTTAACACAAGAAGTAGGGCTACTTGTATTTCTGAGAAATATAAATGGGAACACAGTGTTCATTCTTTTTGTTCCTTTGTTAAATCTATGTGTGCAGTTACACACTGAGCAGCACTTCACCATCATGCTTTTTTTTCGTTCTTTGGTGCCCGCAGTGTAAAATATGTCTTGTAATAAGGTGATTATTATAATGATACACCAACAACACTGCTTTATACTTGCTGACAAGATCGAAATAAGCTAACAGGCATCAATTGACATCCAGGTGTAAAAAATAAAGACAGCATAGACACAAACGAGGCACCAATCGACATCTAGGTGAAAAATAAAGACGCAGTGACACATACGATATTCCATGTAAGGTAAGAACTAAGAAATTGTAAACTACTTCCATCTGTAGTTACATTACATATATGTATATTCAGACCATTACAAATGTATTTACAGAGCACCTGATGATGGCTAAAGGCCGAAATGAGCTCATTGTGATTTATAAATAATAACAGCAAGTATAAAGCAGTGTTGTTGGTGTATCATAATAATCGTGCTTTATGTACACTGAAATAGTCAAACAGTACAGACGTGAATATGAATTGGATATATACACCGCAGTATCTATATAATACACGATTTATCTCATAACAGCAGTCGCATTTATCTGACGCTTGCCACTATCATGGCGGCCAGCCGAAGGTTCAAATTATCCCACGACAGCAGCGCCGTTAGTGAATCTAGTTATTTTTTACAAGGTCTTTGTCCCGCGCTCAGTCTGGTAAAAACATGGCGGACTCCGGCTGGTTGGCCACTCTGCCGGTATTTGTATACAGGCTGATGGCGCCGCGCCTCGGCAGCAGAGAGAAACACTTGCCGCTGCTGCTGCTACTTGGACCGCTGCCTCAGCCGCGACCACACAAAGCCACCTCGTCAAGGGTAATCCCGCGCCGCGGTCCCTACCCTAATTTACCCCCTAATCACTCTAAATCTCCCCGCCACGCAATTCCTCATTCCTCGTTTTAATTCCCGACTCCCGGTCCCGCTGCTCGTCTTGTTATTACAGTACCATCCCCTCAAAATGCAGCGCCGGGAAGGACCGAAGATGTTGCAGCTAAATTTATTTGGGAGTGTACAAAGATCACATGAATGAAAGTCCAATGTAGAAGTTGGTGAAAGCAGTAGACTATTGAGTGTTTTCGTTAAGGGCCGACCAAATATTCGGTTCCGGCCAGTTTCGGCCAAAATATTGGCTTCGGCCGCAGTTTCAGTTTCGGCCAGAAATCAGCCGAATCTTCAGCCTGGCCGAAATTTGCTTTGTTGAACATACTGATGAAGTCTGGCGACGTACTGGATGGATCCAGTCAACAGTAACGCTTTACCTCTGTTAACGGTGCTCCGCTTAACTGCTAGGCGTCTCTCCTTCCACGTAAAAATTGAGGGTATGTTATTGTTAAGGGCAATATAACGCAATCGTATCTTATATACTATGTTAGTGACAATTTAACTTATTCAGTGTTGTACGTAATGGAATTTGTTATCAGGTTGTTATGCTGTAAAGTTTTATTAATGAGTTTCCTTGAAAGTGAAGAGCCTTTTTTAACTACTAATATGGGTTTAGAAAACTGATCATGTAGTACACCCTTTCCCTATCCAGTTTGCGTAAAGTTACAATGACAACAATGATACTGTTAGTCGGGACTGTTAAAAAATATTTAAGCTTATGGGACTTATGCCCGCCCGCCACAATGCGCGGTGTGATGGGTGGTCTACTATGAAGGGGCATCGACACCGGCAGAGCAATTCTGTTCGCAGTTCAGAACCAAGGCACTAAACAAGCACCTCGTCCAACAGGTGTAACACGGAACACACACGATGGTCAACTGAATTACGTCGGGGGCAGGTTATCAACACCGGACGCTATGCAAGTGCAGCGTTCTGACTTCATTTACCCAACTTCATTGTTAGAGGTTGTCTTTTATTTTCAGGTCGAAAGACGGCAGCCCATATGCCAACATATGTGTCATCTATTTTTAACTTATGATCTAACGAATGTGATAGAACATTTAAAATTTTGTAAATTATAAGGGCTAAGGTTTTGCGCTCTAATTAATCGTTCTTATCCGCGGTTTTACGTTAATGCTAGCCAGTCACATATTCCGGTGAATGAGTTTTAGTTGCGATCTTGACTTACTTATTTTCATTTATCAGTTTCAGATAAGCGAACATTGGGATAAGAGTCTGTTGAATTGTTGTCTTATGCATCGACATACTTGGTTCCTAATGGGATTAAAGCTATTGCGATTGTTGCGGTTTCTTGTGGCCCTGCCATTGTACCGACGTTTGCTATAGAATGATTTCATTTACACACGCGACAGATGTATGAAAAACTCTTTGTCACAGCGTGATGTTTCGGGCAAATGAGGTGGCAGGAGTGTGGAGTAACAGAAATGAGTTCTGGCACTATGCGTTCTCACTTGCCAGGGCAAGTCAACAGTTTTAGCTCCAGTTTTTTGAAAGGGTAACTGGCTCTAACAGCAAGAGGTGAACTCCCACTGACGCTAGTGCGTGTTTCTGTATTTATGGCTTCATTTAAGGGGCAGCGTTGCGTAAATTTATATTATAACTAGCTAGTGCCCGGCGCGTTGCTGCCGTAGAAGAAATAAGTGTGCAGGTAACATTTGTAATTTGAAAGTGTCGCCGGCCGCGGTGGCCGAGGGGACTGAGGCGCTCCAGTCACGGTCTGCACGGCCTCTACTTCGGGGGTTCGAATCCCCCCTCGGGCAAGGATGTTTGTGCCGTCCTTAGGGTAAGCTAGTTGATAAGTAGTTTGTAAGTTTAGGGACTGATGACCCTGTAGTTAAGTCCCATAAGCTATACATACATTTGAACATTTTTGAAAGTGTCAGCTTGTTTAATTACACTTGCCGCTACGACACGCGCGCCACCTACTGTAGGTCAACTGTACTGTGTCCATAACCTTCGCGTAAGTGCCAGAAGTAATTGACGAAATTTTATTGCAATCAGATGAACGATATGGCAGCGAAAAAATACGAACAAACTAACAAATGTGTATGATGTTCCCAATCAGCCATTAGTCCAGCTCTTACTTTTTCTTCTCTCTGTTCACCTGCTACTCCCCCCGTCTCCTCTTGTACCTTTTTCTGTCCTTTTCCTCTTCCTCTCCCTCTGTTCATCTCCTTTCACCTGTCTGTGACCATCTCCCCTCTCTCATTCTCCTCCACTCCCCTCTCTCTGTCCGTCTCCTCCCTCCCCTTTCTGTCCGTCGCCTCCTCCACCTACACTTCTCCCTTCTATATATGAAAACATACATGTATGCGCCAAGTTCCATGGTGACTGGTCAAACGGTCTCAATATCGAAAGGTAACCTCCGCCATGCTAATTTCACTGGTTTGCAAATTATAAAAATTTCCTTCAGGAAAACATCTGTGCTCTGACTTTCATAGTGACCAGTCAAACAGTTTGGATGCTTGTTGTGACGAACCCTCCGGCATACACCGTACGGCAGCTTCCTAAAGGTACCTCATACGTTAATTCATGGCATAAGCTGTCTGAATTCCAAATTTTATTCGAATCCGTCCAGCTGTTTAAGCGTGAAGAGGAACAAACGTATTAACACATTGTATGACCACCATACAGTGGCTTACGAAATGTGTCCCATGTATTAAACATGGTATAAGCTACCTCCGTTCCAAATGTCATTCATATCCATCCAGCCGTTTCAGGGCGAATGGGTCTAAAAGGAATTAACTAATTGTAATACACCCTCCACGAAGTTAATTTCAGTACGCCTATAACCTTCGCGCGAGTGCAAGCCATGAGTTGACAAAGTTATATCTCAATCGGATGTACGGTATGGCCGTGTATAAAACGCGAACAAAAAGACAAAACAACATTAATTTTTATATATTACATTTATTTTCAAATTCGCATTTAAACCATACGTTGGTAACAACAAATTCCTTCTGCTGGTGGTTTTCATCCCAATGATTAGGCACTCTTCGTATGTATCGAAGCTAGCAGCCAAAAAACCTTCAATTAAAAATCTGAATGATGTATGCTTTACACTAAAGCATATTTTTTAAAAAAATTCTTACTTTAAATAAGTTACAAAAAATTCACATGGTGAAAACAATATTAATGTTTTAAATGATTCTTTGACGATTATCACACTGAAAAAGGTAACTTCCAGAGAGAGCTGCTAGAATATTCAGAAATTTTATTTCTTTCGAAACTTCCGTGACATCTTAACATTAACTGTTTAGGCACGTTAATTAATTGGAATGATTGTAGGTAATCTGGATATATTAATACTGCACAGATAAACTGAATTGTTCAATCACATTTAAAAATTTCATAAGGATAGGAATGCAACTGTAGAATCTGACAAAGTCCATACGTAAAGTATCCTCCGTCATGTACCATCCAAAATGCACCTTCCTCTTCGATGGTCAAATGTCCAAAATGTCATGAAGATTTTAGGATGAATAAAGTGTCTTTATGTCGCATGATGCCACATGTTTTCAACCAAATAATTGTTTATGACGTCATATCTCCTGAACCATTTGTCGTACAGTCATTTAATGGTTCCTATGACCATCGCGAAAGTGCAAACAATATGTTGGCAAAGTTTCATCACAATCGGTTGAACGACACAGCCGCGCATAAAATACAAATACACAAACATTAATTTTATATATTAATTATGTAATATATAAAAATGAATGTTTGTTGTTCGTATTTTATGTGGTTCCGTGTCTTGCATATGATTGGGCTAACACTTTGTTAACATATTGTTTGCACCTTCGCGATGGTTATAGTCATAATTCTGTCACTGTACAACAAATAGACCAGGAGATATGAAATCGTGCTCTCCGAGATCTGTGAAAAACGGTCACATTGTGATTAACGTTTAAATTTATTTTAACGTTCAACGTAAACTTTCACGGCTGACGTTTTCTACAGGTAACACTTTCCAACTGAAAGGCCGTGGTCCATGCATAAGGCTGATCAACATCGGCAACCATCTGGAATAGTTTTCCTGCCTTTCATCTCCAAAATTACATATATAATCGGCAAAATTCTGGCCAAGAATGGGTTAGAAACCATCTTCAGACCCACAAATAAGATCAAAGAATGTTTAAGATCAGCAAGAGAAGCACGTCACCCCCTAGTAACACCTGCGGTATATAAAATTTCATGCAGTTGTTGTCAAGTATACATTGTTATGACGAAAAAAAGTGTCAACACCCATTTAACACAACAAAAAAGGAACTGTCGTCTAGGACACACCGTAAAATCGTCCGTATCAGAACATGTTTTTCAGGATGGGAATCATAAAATCAAATTAATGAGACGAACGTATTAGCAAGAACATCGCATTATTATACTCGCATTTATAGGGGAGTTATTGAGATGCAGAAACACCAGAAAAATTTCATAAGAAGAGAAAATTTTTTAAAGTTAGACAAAATATGGATGGCGACTATCTGTCAACAAACCGACAATCTATTACTTTTAATCGAGTATAACGACAATCAGAGATAGCCATATAATTTGTATCGCATGATGACCGGTGGCGCCCTCTATGCTCTTTACAAATGCGATGCGAGAGCCCCTCGAGCCACATTGGCAGTAGCCGGAAGACGTCCTGTAGTAAGGTGAGTGAAGGAGATACTCTTCTAACATCAACTGAAGAGGCGTTCTGTTATCACATGGAGAGGGGTTTTGTAATCTAATGAAGTACACTAGCACTTTGCTGAATATTGAACACTTAACAACAACTGTAAATGCATTTCCCTATTGTCAAGATGTCCAGTTTTAACTACAAATTGACATTTTATTGTCAGGATAGCATTTACGAGGAATCTTATAAACATGTGGGATGTGGGATCTTTTCCTTGGCTCGGGTATGAGGCGTAAATGAAACAGCATTTAGACGAAATACATTTATTAAACAGTTAAACCATACATTACTCTTAGTGTGAAGAAGTGGCTCGTCGAGTGCCGGCGGCGGAAAGGCGCGCTGTGGCGAAGAGGCGTTTCGCAGCGTCTGCCCTCTATGTCCGGTTACGCCGGCGGCGTATCTCCTTCTGGGCTCGGCGTATCTCCTCCTCGCTGCCCGCTGGTCAGTATAACAGCGATTGCCGTCGAACTAGCAGTGTGCGTTAAAAGACCGTAAATTTTGCCGAATTCAAATCAAATGTTTGTAAAGCTTATGGGACTTAACTACGGGGTTATCAGTCCCTAAACTTACAAACTACTTATGAACTACTTACGAACTAGGACGGCACAAATATCCATGCCCCAGGGGGGATTCGAACCCCCGACCGTAGTGGCCGTGCTGACCGTGACTGGAGCGCCTCAGTCACCTCGGCCACCGCGGCCGGCTTTGCCGAATTACCTCATGGTGGTGCTTGTGATTTTCCAACTTCTACGAGTGTTGTGTTGTGCTACGACCAGAGGTAGTGGTGCGGCGTTGAGGTTTTGCGCCCTTGCCCTGGAATCGAACCAGCAGTCTTCAGGCTGCACGTCTTCGATTGGCAGAACCTTGGACGCAAATCATAGGTGACTATCACGGTGTACCGTATATACCCTATAAAATACCGTTTGTTTGGACAATTGCAGTGTTCGATACCTATTTTAACTAAACCTTTTCTTTCATGTAAAAACAGGTAAAGCAGTCAACAATCCGAAGATTGGTTTGAAAAACCACAGTGCTTTACTAGGCATTGCCCTGTTTGGAGGTGGTATGCCGTTGCCTTCCTCCGACCTTCGAACTGACTTACCCAGCCAGTTATAGGGGGACCTACAATTTAACGTGGGTTCCGAACCACGGTGCTACTCGGTATTTTTCACATGAGCAATACTGCCAGAGGTGAAAGATGTGGAAAGTGACAGATAAAAATCCTAGGACCCGACGAGGATCGAACCCGCGACCTTTGGATTCGTAGTCTGGCACTCTACCACTGTGCAACCGCGGAACACTTCTTTCACGTATAATTAGAAAAGTATTCATAAAACATAATACGATAAAAGACGGTGCAAGGTACTTTATGAAAATTTTAGTAAAATGTTTGATTATAAAAATCGTAACACCCATATTACGTAGCTACGTAGTTTTAATACAAATTTTGTCACTAACAGTTTCAGACACATATTGAATGGTATTAATCATTATGTCATAAACTGTTTAACTTGATGTTAATCTTTTATTGTAAATTCGAAAATATAAAAATCATAAACAAACCTTTGTAACTGCTGTAATCATAAAATACTTATGTTCACATAATTGATTCTGCTTTGTCATGAAAATGCGTTTAATATAATTGTAATAATTTTATATTTAACAATTTCATATAATATTGTTTTGTAATTAATTTACACAATTCATAACACTTTATTTAACTAGAATGTTCTCGAAAATATATGTATTAATACGCGCGAATTGGTGCGAACCCAGTTAGTCTTAAAGCAGTATGTAGTTAGTCTAGAAGTCAGTTATAAGTCAGTAATAGCCAGTCTTTGTTCAGTGTTTATACAGTGCCAGTCATTTATTTTAATAAATATCTTTGTGCTTAAAATGATCACATTGTTTTAGTCATACAGCTTAGAGCCCGACGTCCTGATGTTTTTATAATGGTTTAAAGGCAGGCGAGCTACTAAATTTACGAGCCCCCTGAACAACCGAGAAAAACAAGGTGAAGTACACCTAATGTGGCGGTAGTGTAGTGCAGTAATGCGCCACAACGCCCAGACCGCATCCTGTCGTTCTGGCCAGTCATCCTGGGTGAGTACGTCTGTTATCTCTGATCTTCCCGAACACTGTATTGGCGACCAGATTCTTCCATTTTTCTTCTATCTTCATCTCCAACTGTCATTGCCGGTGGCTGATCATAACTAAAAATCCACTTCTACTGCTGCTGCTGCTGCTACTATCGCCACTCCTGCCAATCTGACGAAAATACTCCATCAGTCTATCTGCATCAGTCTGTCTGTCTCTTATTGTCTCTCAGATCTGTCTCGCAGCGACTTCTTGGCTGTGCTATTAATTTGATGGACCTGGCTGGAGGTGACAGTCCGAGTTTACGAAAATAACTCGGGCGTCCGATCCTTGATTGTCGTGCTCTCCCGATAATCGATTTGTAGTCTCGGGCAACGTACCAGAGATAAATTAAATTGGTCGCAATCCCCGGGTTCCGACCAAGGTTTTCGGGAGGTTTTCCTTGGTTGTAAGGCGTATGCCGGACCTGGTAAGCCCCTCCCACTTATTCCCAATTGGGATCCGCCCCTCCCCCCCCCCTTTGCCCCACTATCAGCTTGTCTGATACTTGGGTGAATAGAACCGCGACTCTTTAAGGGCCGGATCTCAAACAGACCTCTCCACTCCTCGGAGTGGAGAATGAAAAGAATAAGGAGGTGAACGCCTTCGGGGCCATTATCTTCTGTTGTCACGTTGAGCAGTTCTAGAGAGGTCGATCGTCATGTGCTGCGGAGGTCAATACCCAAGGTTATTTGCTTCTAGTCAAGTTGTTTCTAGAAGTACGAGATTGTAACGTTTCGCAGTCTGTCATTTCACGTGATGTACTCGGACAATGGCTTGATCGCTGAATCAACGGCTTCCGCTTGTGGAGAGAGTGATGGAGTACTTGCCACATGTGATGACTACTCGGCGGCACATTGTCGTGCTGAATCTGCAGCTTCAGCTGGTGGATGCTCTGTCGGAATGCGGCGCAGGTCTGCTGTTTTACTCGGCCGTGTCTGACTGAACTGAACTAAGTTCGCACTTTTACTCACGTTTCATTCACTTTCATGTATTATTGAATTTTATTTCACTGATTTATTTTCACACTTTACTGCACTCAACACTCCGACGATGTTTCCCGCAGATGGAGACGAAACGTCATTCATTGCTTCTTTGCTAATAAATATGTTCACAATATATATTTCAAACATTTATTTATGTCAATGAAAGTACCTAGAAAATTATTTATTGTAAGAGTATAGTTTAGGCGATGTAAGATCATAAACACTGGACCAATGCTCGTTTACTGTCTTGTTGTAAACTGGCATATGCGGTGTCGTGTAGAAACGGTATCTTTACAGATATCAGGATGTCATTCACGTAGATCAAAGTGCTCACAGCATCCTGGACAACCACCAACAATGATTTTTTGTTGTTTCAAGTAGCATTAAGTAAGCATCTTATGTCTTATGAGAATGCATTTACTTTGATACCGCGCCTCTTGTCTGCGAGGAAACAAAATGTAGCCATCAGTTCCTAACAAACAGGACCTGTACTTGTACGTGTTTCTGAAAATTAGTCAAAGGTAAGCGGAGAAGTAGACGACGCGCAAGTAAACCGTGCCCTAATAATAGGTAACGGACTGTGTCGATCTTCTCGGAGGGTGATCTGGATGCAGTGACCTCGCCCTTCTCCTCGTTTTCTGTGGCCTTCCGTGAACCATTCTGCAACACCCGTTGCACTCACCAAAAACATCGTCGCACACAGGTGACAATTTCCCGGCTGGATGCATCAAATTCTCTCAATATTGCGCCCTCTTTCAAACACACTGATTTGTAGATACGGTTCGCACATACATTTGCCATGCATCCGGCGTGTATCCCCTTATCGCGCGGAAATGGCAGAGCGCTCTAAGGCGCGTTGCTGCGGAGTGCGAAATTGTTTCCCGTCAGACTTTAGAGTCCTCGCTCGAGTATTCAAATGCTAATCATTTCTGCAGAAAATACTAATATACGAGGGTTGGAACTTAAATAGTGGCGACTGATTATTCACAATCGATACAAAAGCGTTAGATGTTTGCAACTGTTACTCTCCTTCAAAGTAGCGTTGTGTAGAACCCGTTGTCAGCGATGTGTCAGGTGTCGTCTACCGTTAGCAGACCCTGTTCTGTTGATGGTGTGAATGGAGTGATCCATTGCCTGTGGAATCTCTGGAACAGTTCTGAAGCAAATGCCATGAATTGGTTCCTTCCTTCTCGGAATCAAATCAAAGTCACAAGGACTCAAGTCCGGAGTGTATGGTGGATGGTGCAGTACTTCCCACTCCCATCGATCGAACAGAGCAGCCACAGCTTGCGCTGTATGCACCCGCGATATTGTCGTGCAAAATGATGGATACGTTACACTGAAAGTCTTGCCACTTCTATCGCAAAGCTGGTCGCAGGTGATGCTCCAAAAACGAACAGTAATACTGAGCACTGACGGTCTGCCGTGCAGGAACGTAATGCTTTGATTTTACGACTTTTGTTTAAGGCTTTTACCCAACGCGCCACTATTCTGTGCGGTAATGCCGAATCCACGAACGCCTCTTGAAGACCTTGATGACACTGTCGTGCTGTACGACCTCTGGCACATTCAATATTGATCAAACTTCGTTGTTTTTGTTACCTAAAACATAATGACACCGTTACGTAAGATCGCTCGTTCTCAAGTAACTGTATTTCCCTCGATTGTGCGCACGCCGGTGACGTGGGACTGGCAAGTCCATTTGCTCGGAGGTAAGGTAGGTATGTCAACAACGTGTGCTATCAGCGGCAATAGTAGATTCCATTGCACAGTGTCTCCACAACAGTGTTGCCACTATTTTAGTGCCAATCCTCGTACATGTCCTGTGAGCAAGGGTGACGTGCTGCTGCGGAATAGTAGTGGCAAGTCTTCTATTTTAATATGACTTTTTAGGAAGTAACACAGTCAATAACGGATTCAGTCGCCTCGTTGCAGCTCAGTAGCCTGATTTTCTTTGTGTGTATACAGATGGATCCAAAATACCGCAAAACGAGTGTACTGGTTGTGTCTTTTTCTGCCCTCAGATTCAGATTCGGAGAACCTTTAAATTGCCAACGAATACTTCTATGTTTACGACGATAACACTGGCCATTCTGGAAGCACTTAAGTTTGTTTCTACCATTTCTTTACAGAAAATATTAACTGTGCCTGACTCTCAAAGTGTCCTTCAAACCCTGCAACATCGGAGATGGAACAAAAACACCAACAGCTATATTCTGGATGTGATTTCGGCACATATTCGCTGTACAAATACGGGGCGGACAGTTAAATTACTGTGGGTACCTTCACACGCTGGTATCTGCTATAATGAGGAAGTTGATGCAGTGGCTAAACAAGCGGCATCCTTAGGCACTGTCCTGGACCTACAACTACCATACACATACTTCCTATCTGCGATCAGAGAATACGCAAAACAACAGTGGCAACAGATGTGGAACGCTTCCCAACAAATGAAAGGCGCTTCTTACGCAGTGCTGCAACCTCGGATTTCTACGCAGCCGTGGTTTATTAGGACTCATCTGGACCGATCCGCGATTTCTACTATCATTGGACTTCGCTTCAATCACGCCTCTTATCCACAACATCTACATCGGATCAACGTTTACGATTCGGCGGCATGTGAGTGTGCTCCTGAAACGGAAGCTGATGTCAATCACATCCTGTTCAGGTGCCCCAAATTTGACCGGGAACGTTTGAAATTTCTGCAGACATTGGTGAAGATGGGATATCCCCTTCCCCAGTCAGCTTCTTCCCTTTTGTTTAGAAAAGACATTCATTTGTATAAAATCATAATTAAATTTATTAACACCACTGGACACAATGTATAAGTATCAAGTGTGTTGGTAATATATTATAAGGTTTTGCTTGTGAAAATGTGAAAATGATCCAAAATTATCTGAATTGTAATGTAATGCAATTTTCGCTTTGTTTCCACTCCCCCATTTTGACAAAATGTACTTCCGTTTTTTTCTGTTTATTTAAATATATGTATATTTCCACTGTGTGTTGTAGAGGGCCAAATAAAAATTTAAAAAAAAAGCGCCTTGGTGTGATGAGCGCGACCTTTCGCCGTCGCAGGTTCGACTCTTCCCTTAAGTACGGATGTATGTGTTGTCCTTAAGCTACGTTAGTAGAAATAGTTTGTAAGTTTAGGGACCGATGACGACTAGAGTTAGGTCCCATAACTTTAGAAACATTTGAACATTTTTGCCTACTTTAGGTTACGGTAGTAACACTAAAAGTGGGCCTTTGCGATCGTCTTTTGACAGCTCGAAATTTAAATGAAAATAACGGATTAACTACTCATCTGTAACGAAAACTGAATAACTGAAATTGTAGAGGAGAAAATTCTCTACAACTTTGGTCATATATATATATATATATATATATATATATATATATATATATATATATATATATATATATATATATATATATCGTTTCAGAGATATTTGCAAAAATAACGACGATTTTGGATGCCTGTTTGCCTGACTGTCCGTAACGTGTTTCCTGTTTTTAAGACGAACCGTTCAACCGATCAGCACCAAATTTTACAGACATAATAGCAGGCCGCCAGAGACCAGAAACTCCCTTTTTCAAATTTTTCGGACAAAAAATACGGTAGTAATACCAAAAAACCCGTTTGTAATGTAATTGTAAACGAACCCTTCATCTGACACGAAAATGGAATAACCGAATATGTAGAGGACAAAATTTTCCACAACTTTGTTCCTTTATGTTGTTTTTTTTCATATCTCGTATCGTTTGAGAGATATTTGCAAAAATAACGCAGTTTTGACCATCATCCATTGAATTAACGAAAACCAGCCGTTCGCAGATGTCACGTGACATTCCTCGCACAGAGCTCTCTGTGTCATACACCATCTTGCGTTGCGTATTTGATGATTTTCTTGTTGTAACTTACACGTTGTCATTTCAAAGCAATGGCGCACTGAAGAATTAACAAAAGACGTCATCCTTCGTACGATATATGATAATCTAGTGTCTACAAATGCCATATTAGCATCAGTTAGCAACGACCATGAATAGTATGAAATTAAAAACTACAACTTCTAACGGTCAGCTGTAGCATAGTGGGCAATCCGTTGGTGTGTGGCGCTGAAGGTCAGTAGTTCAAAAACCGCCACTGCCTATTTTTTTTCCTAAAAGGATTTCAGACACACTTATTAATTAATTTTTATTATTTAGATTATTATTTTGGTCGAAAATGTTTGCAAAAACTTATAAAACTACAAATCTAAAGTGGGCCGTAAAACACGCCAGTGCGATTTTTTAAAGGGTGAACTTTCTAACTACAGTTTAAAAATGTTCAAATGTTCGTAAAGCTATTGGACCAAACTGCAATGGTCATCAGTCTCTAGACTTACAATCTACTTAAACTTACGCTAAGGACAGCACACACACACACACACACACACACACACACACACACACACCAGGTAGGATTCCGACAGGAAAGGCCGCCCAGTCCGTCGTATCAAGCCTCAGACCATGCGTCATTTCGCTCGGCCCTGTCTCTAGTCTTTTCTTCTGAACACGGGTGTATGAGTTTATAAATATTCAAGCGCATGAAAAACTGGCTTTTTCCTTAAAAAAAAAAAAAAAAAAAAAAAAAAAAAAAAAAAAAAAAAAAAAAAAAAAAAAAAATGCCATTTACCCTCCACATAATGCGGGATAGTACCGAATCATCACTGTACAATTTTCACTGTATTAAATACACATTCATTACTGAGCCCTGAGGCTTTCGCGTGTCCTAAGGTAGCGGCTGCTAGAGAGAGAGCAGCCAGATGTATTTCGTGTGCATCACGCCAGATGTATTTCGTGTGCATCACACGGCTGAGCGCTCTCGTGTGCGTCTGATTTTCACAGCGTGACGATCTAAGGATCCTCGTAGCAGCACCAGGTATCTGCGAGAACACGTCGCCCCCCGATATCAGCAGTGCAGGCGAACGCAGCGTAGCGAATGCGGTTTACGTCTCTAGTGCCAAACGCCGGAGAAAATCCATTCCGCCGAGGAGACCGGAAGATTCAATTATTTCGCATCGCAAAGCCGTCGTAGAAGATACAAATTTTGTGCCATATAACACTATCCAGTCACAGTAACGTAAATACCGCCGATGTTCATCATGGAATAAATGCTCACAAACGACACGTTGCAGCATTAACAGAAAATGGTACATACGAGGCGTCTTCAAAAAATTCCGGAAAATTCACACAATGTCAAATCCACTCCACGGTTTTGAATAGATTGCCGTGTGATTTATTAATCGTAATAGAAAATGCAAGTCTCACTGGAAACTGTACTCTCTGGAAGTTAAAAGCTAGATCTGTCGGAAATAATGGGGATTGATTGTACAATTTTTCATTCTCTTCCTTTCCTTTTAACTCTATAGAAGTTAATTACTTTCGCCCGCAGCCGTATCCGCTTCACAGTTCAAAGTTGGTTCAAAGTTGTCAAGAGCAGTCAACTTCTAGGAATATCCGTAAGCTAACTGGAATAGGGATAAATACGAAAATGTATTTGTAGTGCTGCATGATGTGGAGGTTTTTACCCATCGCAGTATATATGTTTTCATATTTATTGAATTATATGTTCTTAAATTGTAAAATTTTGGGGTTATATATTAATTTGTACAACTGCTGTATGTCATTAATATCTGTTGTAAATAGAATTAGTTGTAAAGAAGTAATAAATTGAACCTGATGCGTGTTGGGGAGGTTTCCCATGGACGTTACTGTTTACGTCCTTATATATCATGAACTACATGTCGTACTTTTTCTCAGGAGTAGACAAAAACCTATGGTAAGCTTTATAGACGCAAATCAAAACCATTGTTCATCGAACCCCTGCATCACATCACAACTGACTGGCATCGCCAGATGAGCTACCACCGCCAAAAACCGGCAATCGCAGGGAACATCAACAAGCACGAAACACAAACAAATCCCACACTAACCCACACAATTAGAGGCCGATTCCTAAATGGACCACTTGCCTGTCAATCTTGATTGTTGCAACCAGCCGCCGCTGATGGTGGCCCAGGAGACATCCCAGTGCCAGCTGCAGAGGGGCGACTCATCAAACCGGATTGACAAACTTACGACAAATACACAGTGAAAATGGTACTGAGCTTGCACGATAGCCAGTAACTAACATAACTAAACCGTTGCATGATCTGTTGTAGACAGCAAGAATCCGCTACTGCTCTTACTACTCGTTCCTGACTGTCACAGAGGGTTTTTTCCCTTGGCACTTTTTTCCCTCTGCCCTTAAAACCGCTCTTGTTTCAAAAGCTTTCGACCACTTCTATCATCCTGATGGACCGTATTAATGGGTAATCCTATCCACACGTACGGCACACATCACAGTACCCGCTCCTGTGACTCCTACATTAGAAATGTTAACACATGCAGAGGTGACAGTAGAACTATTGAGTTGGTCACCATGCTAGTGCGAGCGTGGACGGTCTCCACTCCGCTAAAAAAAATTAAAAAAAATAAAATAAAAATAAAAAGAATAATCTTACTGTGATAGACTTTCGAAATTACATTCAGCTGTATGTGTGTATACTATCTGTAAAATTTCCTGCGAGTGCAGTTTGTAGTGTAGAAATTATAAACTGCAACGTCATACCGAATGCCGTAGTTTTGCTCCATGAACAGCGGAGAAGTAGAAAGCGAGAAACTTTTTTTTTCCTTTCATTATTTTTATGTCTTTATCAGTGACAAAAGTTTAATAAAGGTTCGAAAGTGTATGTCGCTAAGTACTGTCATTCTCATTCGGTGCGTGAATAAAGTATCGTCGCATTATGTCGCAGTTTCTTGCAAACTCCTATTGTTTATGAGGTTATATCTTCTGAACTATGTCTCGCATGTGGTTGTTCCGACAGCATTATTGCCTATGGTAAGGAATATGTGTACCAAATTTCGTTGAAATCGGTGCAGTGGTTTAGGAGGAAACGTGCAACATTGTCGAGTAATGCAGTAGTTTTTCTCGCATCTGATAGTATATGACGTCATATCTAGTGAACAATGTATCGTACGTGATCCTTACGCTTGCGGCGACCGTTCTCACGGATTGAAGCTTACATGGGCAAAATTTCATAAATATTGGAACAAAACAATATATATTTGTATGCAATACGTATATAAAAACAAACACACACACAGACAGACACTCTACTTTATATTGAAAGAATTAACGTGAAACTAAAGTAACCTTTTACAGAGACATACCGTATTGCGGGAACCTACGGTGATGAATGCTTAAGTCGTACTCGATCCTCAGAAACGTTCACACGGTTTAAAAAAGGCCGAACGGAAGTTACAGATGACCATCATTCAGGCTGACCTGACTCTCATGTCAGGAACGTCCCGAAATTACGCGTGCGAATCGAAGATAGACTGTCCATAAGATTGAAGAAGAGTATAACATTTCAGTTGGGTCGTGTCATGAAATCCACACACAGCATCTTGGAATTCATCTGTCGCCGCCAAGTTCGTCCATCGAGAATCAAGACCAGAAACACCATCGCCACGCAATCTGTTAAGAGCTTTAGGGTCACGCATGAGTGGATGAAGCTTGAGTGTGTCCACGGTTACGTTGCTGAGACCAAATTAGCTCCTCAGATCAGGTCAAATACAAAAGCTTTGCTGATAGTTCACGATGACTTCGTACGGCAGGGACAAACTGTTAATCAATGGTAGTATCGAGACGCGAATTGAAACTGTTACGCAAAGCACTTTCGCGACACACCGTGACATGGCTTGCGGAGTACAGACGTATATGTAGATATATACGAGGGTAAGTCAATTATTATCCACAAAGTGGTTATAAAATTCTGTTGCAATCAAATAGGAAACTTATAAGAACACCTTTTTTCGACAATGTCTCCTTGCATTTCAACGCACTTGATCCATCATTGTACAAGCCACCTGATGCCCTCATAAAAGAAGGTTCTCAGTTGAGCTGCGAGCCAGGAATGCACCGCTTCTTCACTGCTTCGTCCGAGGCAAATCGACGGCCCCTTAAGGGGAAAGTGACTGAAAAATCGAAAAAATGTTCAAATGTTTGTGAAGCTTAAGGGACTTAACTGCGGAGTCATCAGTCCCTAAACTTACAAACTACTTATGAACTACCTTATACTAAGGACGACACAAACATCCATGCCCGAGGGGGGATACGAACCCCCTACGGCGGACGGCCGCGCGCGCCGGAACACGTCGCTTCAGTACGCGCGGTTAATCCGCCGCGGCGTAAAATCGAAAAACATGTGCCTCAATCTGAAAGACAAATTTCTCCCATTTCCAATAATGTATGGTTTATTTACTTTTAAATAGTTATTACAGTCTTAAACGCTCCTTGAACAATTGTCTACCGCGGTAGAGTAGCCGACCGGTCTAAGGCGCCTCGCTGCGGAGCGCGCGGTTGCTTTCCTTCGGAGGTTCGAGTCCTCCCTGAGACATGGGTGTGCGTGTTGTCTTTATGTTAGTTTACCTTAGTTTATGTAGTTTGTATACTACGGACTGATGACCAAGCAGTTTGGTCCGATAGATTTACAAAAAAAAAATTTTGAACAAATGTCTGCTTATTGGCCACGATGATGCTTCAGACAAGGAATATGACCATAAACATTCCATGCCTGACACAGTCATGGAAAGTATGAAGCCAATATACAGTGACCACGCAGATAAAAAATTACGAAGTAAATATCTACATGGCCGTCCACAAAATCCTATTGAGTGTTTCAATAAATGCGTGTGGTAACGAGAACCGAAAAAAGTGCTTTTTTGATGGACACTACTCAAAAATAGGTGTGATGGATGCTATTATCTGTTTCAATGAGGGTGTAATTAGCAGGACAAAACTAAAGCTCCAATTAGGCATCCAACCAAGAAATAATATGACAGCTGCTCTAACTGCCATAGATCGTTACTTGTATTACTAGAGTTATGGAAACATGACAACCTTTCTAGCTGCGTTAGATTGCATCGGGTTTTCCTGTGAAGTCTGTATATACAGTTCGTAGTTTTATCAGTGTTAGGCTAAGACTGTGTTACTAAAGTGTGCCTCTTAATCTAAACTCCTGTGGTACCGATGAAAGTAGCATTCACTAGCTGAGTCTTTACGATTACTTCTAACGCTTTCAGCAGATTGTTATTTCCAAGCTTGTGAAGCCCTCTTGTAGACACTATGAGCTTAAGGTGCGCTGTAATTTCAAATATCTTAAATGGAATGTGCCCTCAGTTTAGCCTGCGGGTTGTCAAGCAACGGATGCCATTTTCCTGCTGTTTGTATTTCTCAGCCGCTGTAAGCCACCTTGTAGTGGTGTTATTTGTATTTCAGATCTGGTTAGTTAACATAGGTGACTACCACATAATACTGTTTTACTGTTAGTAAATTGCACCTTTATTGGCAGATATTCATGATCTATTTTTGTTTATTGGTCTTATTGCTGGTATTTAGTGGTGATAACTCTTGTTCTTGTTGTAATTTTACAGTTTTATTGGGGTTTGTCCTGCATGGATCTGGTTCGAGGGGACGACGTCTCGACGCATGAGAGAATCAGCCGTTCATTTTGCCCATGGTTGGAAGCCGCTCCTAGGACTGAACTTCTAAATGAAGATTTAGATGAGTATTTAAAATTTGTCCCCTTCTTCCGAAGAACAGTTGAATTACTGTACAAACTTATTCATGGCCTTTTTTGTTTGTATTTCACATTTATTTATTGCCGCCATGTTATCCTTAATGGGCGTTAAATATGGGTTGTTAGCTTTTTTATTTTTCTATTTAAAGACAAGTTCCGAATTTAAACATATATACCTGACTATTCTTTTTTAAAACGGGTGCCTATTAATTTTTATATTGATCAGAGTGGGTTTGCCATTTCTTTAAGTGCGCGCGTGTGCCCGTATTTATGTCTGTTTTATGCACCTGCCAATATGTTGTACACTCCTGGAAAATGAAAAAAAAAGAAACACCATGAATTCGTCGACCGAGGCAAATTTTATTGACACATTATTGAGTATGTAGACTATACAACACACGATAACAGAGAACGTGCCATTCGCACGGCAGTACAGTCACCAGGGCATCAACACTGTCAACGTTAGTACCGGCCGCGGCGGAGTGGCCGAGCGTATTGAGGACCTGTGCTCCGATGCACGAGGACGTTCCCCATCGGAGATTCTAATCCTCCGTCGGGCAGGGATACTTACGATAGGAGGAAGATAAAGGGTCTTGAAATGTGATGCTGCAGAAAAATGCTGGAGATTAGGTGGGTAGAACGCGTAACTAATGAGGAGGTAGTGAATAAAATTGGGGAGAAAAGGTGTTCTTGGCATATCTTCAGTAAAAGAAGGAATCGATTGATAGGATTCTGAGACAACAAGGAATATTCGATTTAGCATTGGAGGGAAGTGTGTGGATTAAAAATCGTAGAGGAAGACGAAGTGACGAAAACAGTAAGCACATTCAAATGGCTGTGGATTGCCGTTATTATGTGAGATGAAGAGACTTGGCTAGTTCATGAGTAGTTTGTAAGCTAGTTTGTAAGTTTAGGGACTGATGACCCCGCAGTTAAGTCCCATAAGCTTAACAAACATTTGAACATTCGTCAGTAGCGCGTGTACGCTTCTTTTGCACCAATACAAACTGGAGTTCTCCCACGGAGGCCATCTTAGAGGTGTCGAATGTGGTCTTTCGGAATGGCCTGCCATGCAGTTTTCACTTGGTGCCTCAGTTGGGCCAGATATCGTGTCGCGCAAGATGACATTTCATCCGGTTCCAAAAGTGCTCAAGGAGGGACAGATTTGAGGATTGTGCTGGCTAGGATAGTTGACAACACATTGCGTGGGTACGGGTGACATGTGGACGTGGATTGTCCTGTTCGAAAAGTTTACGGCCTTGTTGGTGCATGAATGGTAGCAAGTTGAAGGATGGTTTCAGTGTACCGTGCACTGTTCAATGTTCCCTCGAAGATCACCAGAGGAGAACAGCCAGCGTAGGATGCACGATCAAGGATGCCGTTAGGACGTCACGCCACGCCAAAACATCGTTCAGCCCGCCTCCAATGGTGTCGCGGCAGGAGCTTATGGAAGGACGAATGGAAACGTGTCGTCTTCAGTGATGAGTAGCTTCTGCCTCGGCACCATGATGGTCGTGCGAGTCTCTGTCGCCGTGCAGGGAAGCGCGAAAATCTGGCGTGTATACGACAGAGTCACACGGGGCCGACACCAGGCACCATGGTGCAAGGAGCCATTTCATACACTGAGTGTTTTCGTCTGGTAATCTTCGAGGGAGCCCTGAACAGTGCACGGTACAAAACCAGTATTCAACCCTTAAGTTCAATTCTCTCCATAGTGGATGGATTAGGGACGCAGCAGATTACATTATAGTGATGGACGAAAATCCCAGCAGCTGTATTCAAAATCTTTATTAAATTCTGTGCGACCGGTTTCGGTGCTTCACTACACCATCTTCGGGCTCTCGTTGTGTTAATCATTAAAAGCACATTTGGACTGGGTAGCCATTAAAATCAGTAGCCGTAAATTTCTTGTGTTTTTAATGATAATCCCAGAACGGAAGCCTGAAGATGATGTAGTGAAGCACCGAAACCGGTCGCAAAAAATTTAATAAAGATTTTGAATACAGCTGCTGGTATTTTCATCCATCACTATAGTATTCAAACTGTCTTGCTACCATTCATGCACCAACAAGGCGATAGGCTTTTCCACAGGACAATGCACACCCACATGTATTCCGTAGCACCCAACGTGCTCTTCAAGGTGTACATCAACTATCCTGGCCAGCGCAATCTCCAGATCGTTGCCCCTTTGATGACGCTTGGGACTGGATAGAACGTCATTTTGCGCGGTCTGCACGACCGGCACGAAATCTGACCCAACTGAGGCAGCAGGCGGAAACTGCATGGCAGGCTGTTCCACAAGACTACGTTCGCCACCTGTACCTTCGTCTCCATGGGAGAATTGCAGCTTGCATTGCCGCAAAAGGAGGGAAGACACGATACTAGCGTCGACATTGCTCACGCTCTGGTGGCCGTACTCACGTGCATACGGCTCGGTTACTGTAATCGTGTGGTGTTGTATACATCCTCGAGAATAATAAAATTTCCCTCTACTGGCTCTACGAATTCATGTTTTTCTTCTTCTAAGGACTATATTATCAAGTCCAGGTAAAGTCATAAAAACTTTTCTTCGATGGGTTTGTAATGTATGTTGTGGTCTTCGGTCCAGAAACTGGTTTGATGCAGCTCTCCACCCTACTCTATCCTGAGCATGCCTCTTCATCTGCTCCTCATCTGTTTACTGTATTCATCTATTGGTCTCCCTCTGCGATTTTTACCCCACACCCTTCTATCCAATGCTAAAGACTCGATTCCTTGATGTCTAAGAATGTGCCTTATCAGCCGATTCCTTCTTTTAGTCAAGGTATGACAGAAATTCCTTTCCTCCCCAATGCTGTTCAGTACCTCCTCATTAGTTTCGCGATCCACCCACCTAATCTTCAGCATTCTTCTGTAGCACCACATTTCAAAAGCCTCTATCCTCTTCCTGTCCGCACTGTTTATCGTCCATCTTTCACTGCCATACAAGGCAACACTCCACACAAATGCATTCAAAAAGGGCTTCCTGACACTTAAATTAATATTCGATGTTAAAAAATTTCTCTTTTTCAAATGTTCTTATAGTTTATGGGACTTAACTATGGGGTCATCAGTCTCTAAACTTACAAACTACTTATGAACTAGCTAATACTAAGGACGACATAAATATCCATGCCCGAGGGGGGGGATTCGAACCCCCGACCGTAGTGGCCGTGTACACCGTGACTGGCGAACCGCAGTCCCCTCGGCCACCACGGCCGGCTTTCTTTTTCAAGAACGCTTTTCTTCCTATTGCCATTCTGCATTTTCTATCCTCTATATTGCGACCATGTTATTTTACTGCCAAGTAACAAAACTCATCTACCACCTTTATTGTTTCGTTACCTAATATGATTCATTCAACATTGACTGATTTACTTAGACAGCACTCCATTACCGTTATTTTGACCTTGTTAATGTTCAACTCATAAGCATCTTTCAACAAACTGCCCATTCCGTTTAACCGCTCTTCCAGGTCTGTTGCTGTCTCTGACAGAATTACAATGTCTTCGGCAAAACGAACTGTTTTTATCTCTTCGCCCTGAACTTTAATTCCTTCTGCAAATTTCTCCTTGCTTTCCTTTATAGCTTGCTCTATATAAAAATTGAATAACATTGGAGAAAGGCTACAACCCTGTCTCATACCCAACCTCTGCATCACTTTCACGCCCTTCAACTCTCATAACGGCTGTCTGGGTTTTTGTACAAATTGTAAATAACCTTCCGCTCTCTATATTTTATTCCTGCTGATTTCAGAATTTGAAAGAGTGTTTTCCAATCAACATTGTCAAAAGCAGCTTTCTCCAAATCTACAAAGGCTAGAAACGTAGGTTTGCCCTTGCTTAACCTATCTTCTAAGATAAGCCGTAAGGTGAGTATTGCCTCCTGTGTTCCAACATTTCTCCTGAATCCAAACTGATCTTCCCCGAGGTCGTATTCTACCAGCTTTTCCACCCGTCTGTAAATAATGCGTGTTTATATTTGTTGAATGCTCTTTCAAATCTCTTGAGACAAATGTGAATTCAAACGGGTGTTGTATGGGCCCTAGGATAATTCGAGTAACTGAATTGTGGGTTCTCGTTAATGTTAATAAATTCTGATTTATACGACTATTGTGTAAATTACCTCCCTGTCTACTCTACTAACCCGAATCGTCAAAACTCGCGTTTCAGGCACATGTGGCTTTATTTCAATGTAGGTAACGTGCATTTAAGAGGGCACGTGCGGCAACGAATCCGGCGCGGATGCGTCACGAATTGTCGTAAAAGCGAGACAATTGGTCGACCACGACGGCGCAATCGATAGTGGCAGCGCGGGTGTGCCGGCGGGTTGCGGGTGACAGCGGCCATCAGGAGCAGGGAGCCGCCATCCGGGCTTTATGGTCCAGCTAGAGCCGCCCCACCCCTCACTGGCAGCGCTGCGGGCGGTGCCTCCGTCCATAGTTTCAATTATACTGGCCACGTGTCAGCGGAACTCGCTTTAGCGAGTATCAGCTTATCTCGAATGTGTACGTGCCACTGAGCATAACAATAACCCGCCGTTTATCTCGGCAGCAATACTGCCTCAGTTTAAGCTTTTATTAGCAGTCTAGGAGTCCCTCTTCCGCAGCCCAGTCCGCTAACTCGTGGTTGTGCAGTGGTGCTCGACTCACAAGGAGACATTCTCAAGTTGGGGTCACGGAATTTAAGGCTCTTTTCGGATAAGAAACTGTTAATATATACAGGGTGTTCCACTCAACTGTTTCACCCCAGATATCTCTGAAACTACCGGAGATATTTATAAAACCACTTTCACGGTCATGAACGTACGGCAGGGGCTCATGAAAGTAGTTACTATGAGACACTCTAAAACGTCAAGAAATATTATTTTCAACCCAAACTTATGTTTTTTTTAATGGATACCCCATATTATTTCTTAAGCAATCGATAGGAAGGAAAATCACAAAAATAATGGCGTCGGTTGCTACGCGATGCGTCAGTTACATCCGGAGAAACTGAGAAGCGAAGTTGACGTTTGAAATAAACGAGGCGTGCTGCTAGCTGTCACAGACTCAACCGTGAGTCTCGCTTGACCCCCGGACACGCGCTAGCAGCGCACCTCATGTATTTCAAACGTCAACTTCGCTTCGCAGTTTTGCCGGATGTAATTGACGCATCGCGATGCAACCAAAGCCATTCTTTTTTTGTGATTTTTCATTCTATCGATTGCTTAAGAAATAATACAGGATATCAATTTAAAAATACATAAGTTTGTATCAACAAATAATACAATTCCTTGAGACAACATTGTCTCTTATACCAAAGGTATAAATTACGCAGAATTAAAATATATGGTGTGGAGGGATACCTGCTTTGGCTGTAACGCTGTGTTAGCTGAGTGGTCTAAAGCACGTAAGTAGGAAGTCCCGGGTTCGAATCCCGCCCACAGCATACATTTTAATCCAATGCCTCTCCTTATGTTTAATACATAAGTTTGTGTTGAAATTAATATTTCTTCAGGGTTTAGAGTGTCTCATAGTACCTACTTTCATAAGCCCCCGCCGTACGTTCATGACCGTAAAAGTCGTTTTTCAATATCTCTTGTAGTTTCAGAGATGTCTGGGGTGAAACAGTTGAGTGGGACACCCTGTATATAAATTGAGGTGTTTGAGCCTATATTTCACTCTGCATCCAAAACTTCACTACGCAAACGAATAGTGTTTGTATGTGGTAGTAGGTATCAGTCTCCCAGTGTCCACTATGGTGGTAGAGGGTTGATAACGGTAACGGAGTGGAAGATACGGGAGTTGTAAGTTACCGACTTATATAAAATTCTACGTGTGGGTGTCAATATTTTGCTCTTCAGCAAAAACTATGGAGACGAACGATCTCTCTGTGTTGTTGTAGTACAAAGACTTCCATTGTACACCATAGCAGTTCCGTGTCGATAGCTATAATAGGGTGGAAGATAGAGTGATTGAAAGTCGTCAGCTTATATAAAATTCGGTCTGAATACCAGCGAGGACCTTCGACACAATAATAGCAAAGAGGTTATATACAGCGAAACCTGATGCCCATTCTTCAGTTATTTTTCTGCAACAAGCGAATGAATAAAGAAAAATAAGTGCATATTGCACTTTGAAAGGTAAAACTACCAAGAAGGATGCCAAAGCTTATGAAAGAAATTTCGCGTTCTCGATCAATTTCTAAAAGACAGAAAACGGAGCTGAAAAGTGAATCTACAGACGATAGAAACTTGAAATTTGTAGATGTTTTTATCTTACATTGTAGGCATCAGCGAATTTTCATAAGCTACTGCCGCCGGCCACGGTAGCCGAGCGGTCTGCGGCGTGCCAGTCACGGTCTGCAGGGCCGCTGCGGTCGGAGGTTCGAATCCTCACTTGGGCATGGATGTTTGTGCCGTCGTTAGTATAAGTTAGTTCGTAAGTAGTTTGTAGGTTTAGGGACTGATGACCCCGTAGTTACGTCCCATAAGCTCTACAAACATTTGAACATGTCTTTAACTGCCTCCAGAAATTTGCCTTGTATTCCATAGAGCTGACAATAGCTTCCTCTTAGAAACACGGTCCGAAGCCTTTTATAGAACTATAAAACATGCATGCAACTCCCTATTCCACCCATAGCACTTCTTCATTATGTATGGTATTTATGGGATGATATTACAAACAGTTGGAATGGACTTGCAACAATGTGACAGACGTATGACGTTACATGACGTCAAACTCACGGTAAGATTACCAAATAAGGGTGAGCGAAATATTCAGCCTTTTGATTTATTTATTTTTTAACCAGACCCCACTTTTATTTCTTTTTCTGATGCATGGATAGGGGGTTTTCAGTGCTCGACGTCTAGGTCTTTTTTCAGAGCAGGACCACAAGATTCAAGGAAAATAAAATGTGTTAATGTGAAAACAATCAGAATTTTTAACATATTCGTTAAACTCCAAAATAACATGATCATTGGCAGCTATTTCTAAATTTTGAAATATGTAAGGTGATGCAAACGAGGAGGAGAAACAATCCCGTAACGATCGAATACGGCTTTAGTAATGTGCCGCTTGACAGTCGCGTCAATTGAATATCTAGGCGAAACGCTGCTCAGCGATATGAAATGGCGAGCCACTCTTGGGGAAGACGGATGATCGACTTCGCTTTATTGGAAAGATGTGATTCGTCTATAAAGGAGACTACATATAAAACGCTTCTGCGACCACGTCTTGAGCATTGCTCAAGCGTTTTGCATCCCCATGAGACCCGTTTAAAGGAAATAGAAGCAATTCAGAGACGGGCGGCTAGATTTGTTACCGGAGGGTTCGATCAATGCGCGATTGTTACTGAGATGCTTCGGGAACTAAAATGGGAGTCGTTGGAGGGAAACCAACTTTCTTCCCGAGAAGCACTGTTGAAGAAATTTAGAGGGTCGGAATTTGAAGCGGACTGCAGATTGTACTGCCACCAATCTACATTTTGGTTAAAGGCCACAAAGGTAATACTAGAAAAATTAGGGCTCGTACAGATGCGTACAAGTATTCCTTCTAATAAAACACATTCTTGGTTACAACCAAGACTGTGTTATATTGGAAGTTATATTTTATTGATTGCTGTACCAGACGGCCTGATGGAGTGGAAGACATTGTAAAAGTATTCGTTTTTCCTTCGTTCCATATGGGAGTGGAACAGGAAAGCAAGTAACTAGTACTGGTACTACGTGCCTTTCGCTATGCACATTTGGTGGATTGCGGGTTATGTATATACACTACTGGTCATTAGAATTGCTACACCAGGAAGATATGCAAATGATAAAAGGGTATTCATTGGACAAATATATTTTACCAGAACTGACATGTGACTGCATTTTCAAGCAATTTGGGTGCATAGATCCTGAGATATCAGTACCCATAACAACCACCTCAGGCCGTAATAACGGCCTTGATACGCCTGGGCATTGAGTCAAACAGAGCTTGGATGGCGTGTACAGGTACAGATACCCATGCAGCTTCAACACGATACCACAGTTCGTCAAGAGTAGTGACTGGCGTATTGTGACGAGCCAGTTGCTCGGCCACCAACTATCAGACGGTTTCAATTGGTGATGCAGCGTCAAGGGTAACCGCAGCCATGGTCTCCAATTTGACATTCCATGCTGCTGCAAACGTCGTCGAACTGTTCGTGCAGATGGTTGTTGTCTTGAAAACATCCCCATCTGTTGACTCAGGGATCGAGACGTGGCTGTACGATCCGTTACAGGCATGTGGATAAGATGCCTGTCATATCGACTGCTAGTGATACGAGGCCGTTGGGATCCAGCACGGCGTCCCGTATTTCCCTCCTGAACCCACCGATTCCATATTCTGCTAACAGGCAACGCGAGCAGCAATGTCGCGATACCATAAATCGGAATCGTGATAGGTTACTATCCGACCTTTATCAAAGTCGTACACCAGGAGGCCTGCCCGTAATATTTTCAGCAAGTTCCACATCGTAAATAACTGAGCGAACAACCTGGGAGTGTTCTTGTGCAATTCCTCTCGCAGCCTCGGCCCAGACCACTGCAACTGGCGCCAGCTTAATGGCCTCTTGCATCGTAAAGTACTAATTAAGCTACCTAGGTCTAGTTGGACGCAAAATAGCCCAAAGACGCTCCAATAACAACCAGGGGAAGACCACAGGAAACACACCGTCTCCCCTGCGCCCAGCGACCATAGGACAATGCACTACCCGGGCGGCAGACGCCGCCGAAGACTAGTACCGAATTGTTAGAACTGTTACCAGCGACCAGAATGTATGAGGCGTCCTCGCCCTTGTCGGTCAGTGGGGTGTCAGTGGTGAAACACCATCTGCTCTGACAATCTACTGTTACTCCAAAAGTCCGTCCATACCTCAATAACTCCCCTTCGCCACAAGAACATCATTATGTTCATTTTGGACAGTTTCCAGCCTCTGGCCGGGTATGATTAGAACATAAGCGTCCCCATTATCTTCTGTCTTGCCACCTTCTCTCCGTCTTCACCTTGGTCCAGTCTTCTGCTTTCTTGCTGACACATTCCTCCACTCCTTTCTGCCATCTGTCTCTCGGTCTTCCTCTTTGTCTCTTTGATTCCAGTTTCATCTCATATATCCTCCATTCGCTTAACCCCTTAATGCTCGAATAAATTTTTTCGTGACACAGAAAATCAAAAAATCAAATTTTGTTACCAGTGAACATATGCTAGAAATTATATGTCAAATATGTGATGTTGTTTACTGAACTTGTGTAATTAGGTATGTCGCGTATTTGCGACAACGGGCATTTGATAAAGTAAACACTTATAAGACTTCATCTGGTACAACATTTCATTTAACATTTTAATGGTACAGTGTGAGACATTAGGTTAGTACAAATTGAACTTCTACAACTAAAATTTGAAATTACTTTGCTGCTTTCAATTTGACTATACATATTGCATGTAACCCTATTCATTAAATTCGCGGAAACAGTTTTTTCTCTTGTTAAAACAGAGATTTACGTTACATTTGCTACAAATAAACGCTGCCTGCCTTCTACAGTTTGGTTTTTTACATCTTTGCCTTGTTCCTGTATCTTGAGGCCAATGAACTACTGCATCAGTGCGGGTAGTCCTAACTGGAAAAGATGTTGCTGGACCGCGATGCTTCTTACGCTGCAGTTGAGTCTGTATACTGGTTGAAGGCCTATCTCTCTTTTTCTTTGTTATATCTTTTCCCTGTTTGCAGAGTGCCTCTGCTATTCTAGAATTCAATTCCAGAAAGACATTTTGTTCATTATGGGGAATTTTGAGGCTCTCACAGTCCTGCCGTGTAACAACCAGCAATTGACAATTAAAAGATCCATAATTTGCAACTGAAGAAGTTTGGTAGTCTACATCGAAAGAACTATCCATTTACACTTTGTTACACGGGCATACAGAAGTACGCAAATGCCCAATGATGCATAATTTACGCAAACCGTATTTTGAAATTTACTTGTACTTTCAACACCATTATTACATCAAAATGCGATTTACGTAACGCCACAGATACTAAAGAATACATTAATAATTTTCAGAACCAAAATTAGCTTTTTATTCTACCGTAATTCTCCAAAACAAGACGATAACTTTATATGTCTGTCTCATGAACAAATGCGCTAACATCAAACTGCTGTAGCAGTCCCTACACCATCCAGAGAGGTGGTAACACGTGTTAGAAACATTATCAGCTCTGTGTAGATTCGGCATCTATCAGAACTGGCACTGAAAAACACTTATCCTTCCATTTATAAGCATCACAACGGTATGATGCGAATTCGCGACATTGGGCATTAAGGGGTTAACATGGCCCATACCATTTCTGCCTTGATTTCTTTATCTCCTCTTGTAATGGTTCCACCTACGTTAATTTGATCCTGTCATTTCTTAACCGGTCTATCATTGTCAATACAATACTGTTCCTCAATAATTTCATCCCACTAGCTTGTAATTTGCTTTTCTCTCTTCCTTTCATAACCTAGGTTTCGGAGGCATATGTCAGGATCTGGACCTAGTATGATCGTTAGTAACTTTTCCCCTGCTTTGGGGTACATCCCTATTTAAAAAAAAAGGTTAAAATGTTTGTATAGTCTATGGGACTTAACTACGGGGTTATCAGTCCCTAAACTTACAAACTACTTATGAACTAACTAAGACTAAGGACGGCACAAATATCCATGCCCGTGGGGGGATTCAAACCCCCGACCGTAGTGGCCGTGCAGACCGTAACTGGAGCGCCTAAGTCCCCTCGGCCGCCGCGCCCGGCTTCCTATTTCATATCAGGCTTTTGATACTCTTCCGAAATGATCCTGATTTTTCTCCCCCATTCATTTATTTCTCTGTCCTTTTTTTTCCATCTTCCTGTATCAGGCTTCCTAGGTACTTGAAACTCTCCAATCTCCTCAATCGTTCCTCACCAATTATTACTCCAGTTGTTTCTCTCTCCTTTGTTGTGATAATCGTCTCACACTTAGTTATAATAAATGACATCCCATATTCCTGTACTGTTTGTTTCCATACGTCAAAGCCGCGGCGGAGCGGCCGAACGCATTGAGACGCTGTGCTACGATGCGCGAGGCCGTTCCCCGTCGGGGGTTCTAATCCCACCTCGGACATGGATGTTTGTGCCGTCTTTAGTATAAGCTAGTTCTTAAGTAAAGTTTAGGGACTGGTGACCCCGCAGTTAAGATCCATAAGCTTTACAAACATTTCAATTTTTGAACATACGTCAAACTCCTCTTCTACTTCCTCGTCCTTAAGCTACCAAATCATCAGATCATCTGCAAACACCATAGCGTTCATCTTTCCTTCACTAATTACTTAAGCTACTGCACACATTATATCATCATTCACTACAATAAAGAGTAATGGTGAAAGTGCACTTCTCTGCCTCAAGCCATTCTTCTGTTCAATCCAAGCTGATCTCTCTCCTCCCATTTTCACACATCCATGGTACATTTCCCTTATCATCCAAACAGTCTGTTTTGCTACCCCTCTACTCTCCACGGCTTTCCACTCTTTGCTTCTATGTACATTATCGGATTCTTTTTCAATGTCCATGAAGGTCTGTAATACATCTATTCCATATTCACAGTGTTAGTCCTGCAGTTACCTTACAATAAAAATTAGATCCACCGTGGCCCTCCCTTCCTGTCCTAAAGCCATGTTGCTCTTCTCTCATCCCTCCTAATTTTGTCCGAATTCGTCCTTCCAAAATTTTCTAAAATAAATTTGCACAATGACTCATCAGTGTTATCCCGCGATGGTTCTTGCGCTCTTTTCTATTCCACTTCTTGAAGTTTGAGACAATTGGCATAATGATACGTTAAAAAATTTAAATAAAAGATCAGGGAGCAAGCCGCTTGGCAATGGGCCAGGAAGGGTGAGCTAGACAGAGTGAAGGCCATCATGGGCAGCAGAACACAAAGTAAGTCAGGCATTAAAAGGAGGGGATTGGAGCTCTGGCAGAAGCTGTGGGACGCCGATGACACCGGAAGGTGGATCTACCAGCTCCTGCCGGATATCCAAGAGAGGCTCTCTATGAGCTTCTCCAACCTTCCAGAGGCTTGCTGCACTTCCTGACGGGGCACGGGCCCTATCCAGCATATCCATGCCGATTTAGGGTACAGGCGTCACCCGAGTGTGAATGTGGAGCTGGAGTTGGCAGTCCAGAACATGTAGTTTTTGAGTGCTCCATCTTCGATGACGGGGCGCGAGAGTTGCGCGAACAGATGCCCAGTGATGTCACGTATGACCTTCTAAGATCTGAAGAAACTTTTGATGTCCTCAATCGACTGAGTGAGGCAATCTCTAACAAGATCAGACAAGACTATGTTCAGCCCGATAACTGACCATACCAACCAACTGCGACATCTGACCCCATTATGACCATTCCACACCGATCATGACATCTACCCAAACATGAGAACTACCAACTAAGACAGCCAAGTCTAGCCATGCCGAGGAGGGCAGACTGGTCGCCGTCACTGGCTGATATCCGCTGTCCTCTGGATCTGGGGGAAGGCTTGGCCCCACCAAATATGACTTAGGCTTAGTATTAGAGATTACCTAGTAGTAGTAGTTTCTTTCTTAAAAATTTTTCGTGGATTGGTAGTTTTGGGGGACTGCAGCGAAGTAACAATGCTTGGGCCACCCAGTACCAGGGGCACGCTCACTGGGATTAGCTCGGTGAGCAGGCCGTGAAAACTTTCAGGTTTGTCACCGCTAGCACAAATGTAACTCTGCAGGAAGAAGTTTTCTTTAATAGAAATTAACTCATGTAAATGCAGAAATGACTAGTGGGTAATCTAAGTTAGAAAATAGCTGTAATCTTTAACTTGAACAACACGATCCATTGTAATATTTAGACATTGTGTTATATGTATCATGTTATAATAAAGATTTTAAAAAATCAGACATCTATATCAAGGTGAGAGAGCAGAGAGCTTCGTTCTGGGTAAAGAAAGGGGAGAGGGCAAAGATGATCGAAATCCTAAGGGAACCGCAACTCTGGCAGCAATCATGGAATGATGAAGGCTCTTAGGAGAACGCATGCTCTCTTACCAGACATCACAGAGAGATTAAGTATGAAACATTATCAACCAGCAAGGGGAATCCTGCACTTCCTCAGTGGACATACTTGTGCCGGTTCAGGAAGCAGTCTATACTATTGTATTCGTGTGTCCCTCCTTCAACAGCATGGCTGTGGACCAACACTAACACCTACGAGCTGATCAGGAACCCTGACACGTTTAGTAAACTCAATTCACTCGCAAGCGATGCAGGCTATAACGAGTAAGGTTTTGTAATAATGACGTGAAGATTAAATTATTACGGAAAAATTGAACATTTCTTACTAATTTTATACAATGTAGACTGTTGGTTGATATTCTGTATAATAAAATGGAAAAATGTCGAAAAATTCTGATTTTTAAAAAAAGAAAGAAAGCAAAAACACTCAGAGTACCAGAACCCGGTACTTTCATCGTGGCAGCTGGAAACCTTAACCGATGCTCCACGCTCACTTACAAGGAAAGTACATGGGCTCGAACAAACATATCTGTATGAATGTTTGGTTACAGGATCTCTACGTACACCTCAATGTGCTGGTGGGTGTCGTTTTTCTGCAAATCTCTGCACCCATGCTCTAGATAGCACTGTAGATGTAATTGTAGACGCCATACGTAATGCAGATATCTTAACTATAACTTATGTAATAATCATCGTACATGTTCTCTAGCGATTTGTCATCAAAAGCCGTGATGATAGTTGCAACTTTAACGTTCTTCCCGAAAGACTGTTGGTATTCACTGCCACTGCTTCCATCGCCTTTTCCCACTCTTACCGTAGCACTACCGATTGAAATGAGCTGTTCGTCATTATCACCCCTATTATCATTATTATGAGTTTGTAACAACAGTATCTAACTTATGCTCATATTTCTGTACCATAACAGATACGAGACAGCATGCAAATGATTCATCTTCTACACTAATGCCATCTTCACGAAGAAGGGTCCTTCGTAACTTCATCTCAACTAATCGCAATACATTAGCAGGATTGATTAGCAATCGCCGCCCCATCTGACGCTTCACCAAACAAATAACATCACAAAACTCAACTACGGAGGCACACTGCACCGTCCCTACTGGCTAACTGATAGGTCAAAGTGCAATGCGTCATGGCACACGCAAAGACGCCTCTAACGGACGACTGCAGAGTTTTGCAGATGCGGGAGTATCACTAGTGCAATAAGGGATCCTTACATTATCTCTCATACGATTTTGGTGTATATGTGTTTGTTCGAGGCCAAGTGATTTCCTTTTTGTTGGAACGTGGCTTTCGTTACGCGTCTTACATGGCGCAGTGAACTTCAAGATCAGTTTTCTCGAAAACCAAGGCCCGTCGCTGAAGAAGCGGATGTCCTCATACTCAGGGTATGTCTCTCTACAATATACCAATGACTCATCACAATCCGTTATTTACACTTCTGATGGCCCCCTTGGAAGTTGGCTTTTGAGCCTCAAGGTATGTATACTGTTCAGCCACACAGGAAGAGGATATTGTACTATTCAAGACACGAATCTCACTCCAGAGAAGCGCTGCAGATGCTCATCTCCGTGTGGCACTAATAGAGGATTATGCCCCTGGTACGTACTTTGGCTTTAGAATTAGCCAGGTCAAATGTTCAAATGTTAGTAGGCCTAAGGCAGCACACAGCTGAGGTCATCGGTCCCTACAAACTATTGAAACTAAAACTAACTGATGTTCAAGGCAACACACGCACGCACTCACACACACACACACACACACACACACACACACACACACACACACACACACACACACACACACACATACATACATACACACCAAGTGGCTCGCGGTTCTTTCGTGAGTATGTGCGTGGCGACCAAGGAGCTCCGAGCTAATGCAGTCTTTCTTCCTTCTTTCCTCCCTGGGCTGCACTTTCTTTCCCTTCCCCTCCTTTCCCACCCTCAGTCCTTCCTCTCCCCACTGGTGAACTGATGATTCCCCCCCCCCCGACCCCAACAAACAACCAACTCAACCATACACAACCACCATGCCCGAGAGAGGACTCTAATCTCCGACACGAGAGGCTGTGAAATTCGTGACACGGCACCTAAGACCGCGCGGCCCTTCCTGCGCGGCTAGAATAAGTCAAACGCGATTGATAGATCAAAGACCTGTCAACTGTTGCACAGTAAAGCCCCGTTTTTACCGAAGGGAACACAAGCGAACGAGCGGCAGAGAACGAGAATTCGCTATGGTGTAAACGCTATGGGCGCGCTGTTCGGACACGCTCGGCTCGCATTCGCAAGTGCTCGCTTGTGATCCGCTGGGTGTCGGTTTCAGGGAGAACCATCAAAGGTAATTCGCGTACTCACAGCTTCAGCGCCTAGCGTATGTGACAAACTGTGTATGCTCGCCTTCGGCAGTGTACTGTTTTCTCTTCCGTTCGCTCCGGTGTAAACGCTTATGGGACTTCACTACGGGGTCATCAGTCCCTACGCCTACAAATTACTTATGAAGTAGCTAACACTAAGGACGGTGTTAGGAATTGATAATATATTATTTTGTAATGTCTTTGTAAATATCTCTGGATTAATAATTGAATCTTTGATGTAGTTTTATCTTTGAAATACAGAACGTAAACAGTGAATCTGTGTTATTATTCACGACGTACGCTACATAAAAAATTTGGTGCCGAAACCCGGGAGGAGAACGCAAGAAAGGGAAAAATAACACAGACACAAGATTCAGTGATAATTATGTAAGCATACTGCACGCCGTATCAGAGTAATACGGAGCTGTGAATGAGGAATCACGTCACGACTTCGACATCGTCTCAACAGCTGACTGAGATAAGTACAATGACTACTTATTTGTAGCCTTGCTTCACGGCGAGATATTATTGAAGTAGCAAAGAATAGTAGAAGCCTCACAGAAATAAATATTGTTGTAACTTGAATACCATACGTAATAATCTCCGACAGCAGATAGGTATTGCAGTTGATGACGTCACACGCGCTGTCGATTGTTTGTTTGGCATTCACAACAGTAACGTAGTACGAAGTTATTAAAAGTAGCATACGCAACGTGCGTTAATATTTTACGCAGTTCTTTGAGTGGTGCTGTATTCACTGATTACTACGAAGTAAAGTAAATCTGTTCTGCTTCAGTTACGCATTCCATACATTGCGAAGTACCGTATAACATAGCCAAGATGTCTGACGTCGAAACTGCTGACGCAAGCGCACGTTTGCATCATCTGAAAAGACGACGAACTAGAGAAAGAGCCAATATTGCGCGGTTTGTCAAAGAGATACAAGAATTTGCCGATTCTTCGTCCGTGGAGAACGTGGAGTACTGTAGGGAACGATTAAAGGAGACCTTAGATAAATTGATACGACTTGATGACGAAATTCACAGCCTTCTTGACGATAATGATTACGCCGCTGACATATCCAAATGCGATGAGTACATAGATACTGCCAAGCGTGTCCTCATACTAACTTCTGAAGAAATGGAGAAAAAATTGTCTAGAGCCATGTCGCATGTTTCAGTTAACGGCGCCCAACCTGCAGCAACAGTTGCCTCTGCTGCTCCAGTAACCACAGTTAAGCTTCCATCCATAAAGCTTGAGTCAGGAGATATAGAATCATGGGCGCGATTTTGGGAACAGTTTGAGCAATCAGTTGATAAGAACGCCTCATTGTCAACCGTTCACAAGCACATATTTTTGCGCGGTTATTTAGAAGGGGAACCAAAAAGTTTGGTGGAAGGTATCGCTGTGACAGCCGAAACATATGAGGAGACAAAGAAGATGCTTAAGGCTCGTTACGGTAACAAAGATAGAATTATACAGGCTCACTTGGATTATCTCGAAAGTATTAAGCCAATACAGTTTGTGACTCCAGATGTCCTTAACTCCACATTTATTGACTGCAATCGCCGTATTCAAGCCCTGCGTGCACTCGGAGAAGATGTAAATGCCTATGGCCGAGTGCTCGCACCGAAAATACTTAGAGCATTTCCAGACGACATGTGTCGGCGTTGGATAATACATGTTAAACATGAAGGTCTGTCAGAGGGTGATATTCTTAAACTTATTGAATTTATAGGAGAAGAAGTAGAGGCAGCTTTCACCACAGAAAAGATCCGTTGCATGACGCCTACGTCATCAAGTTACACCTCTACTGCGGCAGCTCTCCATGTTCGCACTAAATCCAAGCAACAGTTAACAAAGGTAACTAAACAACCGGTACCGTTCTGTGTTTTCTGCGAATCTCGTGACCACTGGGCTCAGGATTGTAAGATAGTTACTGACGTTGCGAAAAGAAAAGAGACACTAAAAAATTCTAACCGTTGTTTCTTATGTCTGAACAGAGGACATAAAGCAGCTAACTGTGGGAAGAAAGGCAAGGCACTTTGCACTAACTGTAAAAAGTCACATCATAGGTCTTTGTGCACGAATCAGGATACCCTTAAGGCAACAGGGGATCAGATAAATGTCGCTTCTGTTAGTCAAATCGATGCTACGACCAGAAATTCCACGTTCCTGCAAACAGCTCAGGTTTGCATCATAGGGCCGACCGGCCTAAGACGTTTGACTCGGTGTATACAGCGGAAGCCAAGCTACATTTATATCAAAGTCTCTGATAGAAGAGTTAAAACTACAAATCACTGATCAACATGAGATGACTGTTTGTACTTTTGAGGCAGAGAAGACTTACTCATGTCACCGTAAACTCGTTCGTTTTAATATTAAAGGAGCCTGGGCAAATTCGACTGTGTCTATTACTGCTTACGAAAGTGATCACTCTTTCTCACCTCAGCCAGTGATCTCACAAGACATTGTAACCAAAGTGAATCTTTGCAGAGTTCAGTTAGCTGATCCTAAAACTGGATCTCAAGAAGACTTACCAATAGAGATCTTAATCGGTAGTGACCATTACTGGAGGATAGTCAAGGATAGTTCACCTGTCCGTATTTCTCCGTCGATTGTTCTAATTCCCACCATATTTGGTTGGGTCCTGAGTGGAAATCGTTCGGGAGTTTGTGCTAATTCAGTTGCTGTAAATCTCATCCATGAAACATACTCACCATCTGATGATGAATTACGGAAGTTCTGGGACTTAGAAACGATTGGAATAACGGCAAACCCTCCTCGATCTTTGAGTAAAAGTGATTCCGCAGTTCTTGAGGATTTTCGTTCATCCTATTGTGTGCGAGACCATCGAAGAGTCGTACGTCTCCCAAGAAAACAAGATGTTCCGCTAGCAAGTAACAGACTCAACGCAGAACGTCGATTTAACATGTTACATAAAAGACTTTGCAATAACGAAAACCTTAAGGACATGTACTGCAGTCACATGTTGGACTACATTATAAAAGGTCATATTGAATGTACCCCCACGGAAGATCTTGGAAATGACATATTCTATCTTCCACATCAAGCAGTTAAAAGAGAGAAATTTGGTAAGACGAAGTGGAGGATAGTCTTTGATGCATCATCGCATGAAGCCAATACACCTTCTCTCAATGACGCATTAGAAGCGGGACCGAATCTTCTACCAGAAATATTCGCCATATTGTTACGATTCAGACTACATCAGATAGCAATCGTCAGTGATATTAAACAAGCATCTTTGCAATTAGTCTTACATGAAAGTGACAGGGACTTAACCAGATTCTTATGGTACTGCGTAATCAAAGACAGTGATGGGAATTACCAGACGACAGACGAAGTAATGACTTATTGCTTCACGAGACTGCCATTTGGACTAACATGCAGTCCATTTTTACTCTCCGCAACACTTAGAGAACTAGCTGAACGACATAGAACTAAGTTTCCCCTTGCAGCACCTCTTGTTGAGAGCAGCTTCTTTATGGATGATTTCGTTTCTGGCACGGAGAATGATAATGATGCTATAACTCTGTACTATGAACTCAGCGCAATGATGAAACTACTGAGTTTCGATTTAGCGAAATGGGTCACCAATTCGGATCAACTAAGGACCATATGGAGGGCTGCAGGACAAGACATAAACCCAGAAACGCAAGTTCTTGGTGTTTACTGGAATACAGAAACAGATTGCTTCTACATGAACGCAATGGATATTACTAGTAGGACTCCTGTAGGCCCCATTACTAAGAGGACACTGTTGCAAATTACAGCCAATTTTTATGATCCATTAGGATTGTTCTCTCCAGTGTCTCTTATTGGAAAACTGTTATTTCAGGATACATGGTGCAGAGGTATTGATTGGAACGAGTTGCTACCACCCGATATTGGATCCCGATGGAACACTTGGTTTTCTACCCTACCTTCACTGTCTCAAATACAAATTCCACGATGGCTAGCAACTTCAACAAAGAGCAATACTCAGATCCACGTCTTCTGCGATGCCTCTGAGAGAGCATATGGAGCGGCTTTGTATATTCGCACGACCATGGAAGACCATATTGTTGTTCATTTGGCATGTAGCAAAACCAGACTCGCCCCCATCAAGAAGTTAACTCTTCCGCGGCTTGAACTTCTAGCAGCGTTAATAGGATCACGATTATTGTATTACTACTGCACAGCAACAGGGCATAAAATAACTGAAGCAGTATTGTGGTCAGACGCTATGGTGACTTTAGGTTGGATACGCAGTGACCCAAACAGGTGGAAGACATTTATATGCAACAGAGTTACAGAGATTCACGCCCATACAAATCCCAGTCAATGGAGACATTGCCCTGGGAGTGAGAACCCTGCCGACCATCTTACACGAGGACTTTATGATAACCAAATACAATCTGTGAACCACTGGTGGAAGGGGCCTCCATGGCTTGCACTTGCAGAATCAAGATGGCCATCTGACGCTTCACTCATGACTGATAACCTACCAGAAGAAAAGAAGAACTTACGGCATGTGATGGCAGTAGCCACTTCTTCTAACCTTATGGACTGCTCCAAATTCAGCTCCTATTGGAAACTGATTCGCGTAACAGGGTGGATACTAAGATTCATTCACAACATTCGACAAAGTTCGAAACTCGAGGGAGAGCTGAAGGCAGTGGAACTTGCTCAAGCACGTCATTACTGGATACGAGCTGTTCAACAGGAATGTTTCTCACAGGAGCTCCATGCACTCAATAACAATCAACCTGTCCCGAAAGACTCTAAAGTAGCATGTATCAATCCCTACCTAGAAGATGGCTTTCTCCGACTTGGAGGACGCTTACACTACGCAGCTGTCCCTAACGAGCAACGTCATCCATTACTCCTCGACGGTAGCCATCACTTCACAACTTTACTGGTTCAGCAAATGCACATTCGACTACATCATCTTGGCGTGAGAATAGTGTTGGCAGAACTTCGAAGAGAGTTCTGGATCTGCGTGTCCGTCAAGTTATCAAGAGAGTTTTGCACTCCTGCCTTCCCTGCAAAATTCTACACAATCTACGGGGCCAACAAGTTGAAGCACCCCCACCAGCCGATCGAGTAAGACCATCCAAGCCATTTTCTATAACTGGCATAGATTTTGCAGGCCCTCTCTATGTAAAGGTTGGCACTACCATGGAAAAGGCATACATAACACTCTTCACTTGTGCGACGACGCGTGCAGTTCACTTGGAATTGTGCTCTAACATGACAACAGACGCATTCCTCATGGCTCTTCAGAGATTCGCTGGTAGACGTGGACTACCCCATACAATCTACACAGACAATGCAAAGACGTTCCATGCAGCTAATGCTGAACTGTCTGAAATATGGAGTGCGTTATCTAACCCAAAGACTCAGCGTGTCCTAGCCAGGGATGGCATTTCATGGAAATTTATCGCCCCCCGTGCGGCTTGGTGGGGAGGGTTTTGGGAGAGGATGGTGGGTACCATCAAACGATGCCTACGAAAAGTACTTGGTCAATCAAGGTTAACGGAAGGGCAGCTCAATACCACGCTGATTAATATCGAAGCCGCAGTGAATTCGAGACCAATTTCTCAAGGAGACGACGATGAACCTTTAACACCAGTCCACTTTCTTATTGGTGAAGGACTACTGACAGTGCCAACAGGACCAGAACCGTCGACTAAATCTGTTTTGACAAAAGAATTCAGACTGCAACAGAAGTTGACAGATGACTTTTGGAAGCGATGGACTAAAGAATATCTATTGCAACTTAGAAGCTTCCATGAAGTTCGGGGTACTTCGACAAGAGTCATCAAGTTCCGCCCCGGTGATGTTGCTCTGGTACAAGAAGATGGACGCCCGCGCCACCTATGGAAGAAAGCAAGAATAGAGAGACTAGTCGAAGGAAGAGATCAGAAAGTACGAACAGTAATTCTATGCACACCAGAAGGACACCAAATAGTTCGTCCCGTTCAACTGGTCATCCCCCTGGAGGTTGACCAGGGTGGGGAGGATGTTAGGAATTGATGATATATTATTTTGTAATGTCTTTGTAAATATCTCTGGATTAATAATTGAATCTTTGATGTAGTTTTATCTTTGAAATACAGAACGTAAACAGTGAATCTGTGTTATTATTCACGACGTACGCTACAGACGGCACAAATATCCATGCCCGAGGGACGATTCGAAACCCTGGCCGTAGTGGCTGTGCAGAACGTGACTGATGCGCCGCAGACCGCTTGACCACCGCGGCCGGCGATACGGTTGTCTTCTTGTGATTTCTATTACAGTAGGTTTGTTATTGACGGTTGGCCTGTTTGTCATTGGGATAGAAGCACAAACCTTTGTTTGTTACTGCGGAAAGGTAGAAAGACGAAGTGTCCATAACTTTTCAGTTTCCTCTGGAGACCTCACGTAGTGGCTATGTCATCTACTGCTGTTGTTGTGGTCCTCAGTCCGCAGACTGGTTTGATGCAGCTCTCCACGCTACCCTGTCCTGTGCAAGTCTCTTCATCTGAGAATAAGAACGACAACCTACATGTTTTTGAATCTGCTTTCTGTATTCGTCCCTCGGTCTCCCTCAACGATTTTTACCCCACACACTTCCTTCTAAAGCCAAGTTGCCGATTCCTTGATGTCTTAGAATGTGTTCCACCAAACTACCCCTTCTCTTAGGATACGCCAGATTCCTTTTCCCCCAATTATGTTGAGCACTTCAATAGCTACGTCATCTACCCATCTAATTTTCATCATAAATCTGCAGCACCACATTTCGAAAGCTTGTATTATCTTTATCGCCTACTTTTCACTCCCATACAATGCTACAGTCCAGACAAATGCTTCCAAAAATGACTTCCTGACATTTAAACCAGTATTGGATGTCAACAAATATTGCTTCTTTAGAAACGCTTTTCTTCCCATAGCCATTAAATTTTATATCTCTTTTACTTCGACCAGCAGAAGCTATTTTGCTACCCAAATAACACAAATTATCTACTACTTTTATTGTCTCTTTACCTAACATAGTTACATTGCCTCATTTTCTGAAACTACATTCCATTACCCTTATTTTACGTTTGTTTATCTTATACCTTCCTTTCCAGACACTGTCCATATCGTTTAATTGCTCTTCCAGGTCATTTGCTGTCTCTGATAGAATTATTATCGCGTTAGAAAACCGCGAGGTTTTTATTTCTTGTCCCTGAACTTTAATTCATTCTCCAAATTTCTCCTTGCATTCCTTCCAGCTTGCTCAATGAACAGATTGAATAACATTGGAGAAAGGCTTCAACCCTGTCTTACTCCCTTCAAAACCATTGCGACCCTTTCATGCCCTTCGACTCTAATAACTCCCTATATTTTAGCCCTACTACCTTCGAAATTTCAGTGTATTCCAGTCAACATTGTCAAAATCTTTCTCCAAATCCACAAATGATAAAATCGTGGGTTTCCGTATCCTTAACCCACCTTCTCATATAAGTCGTAATATGAGTATTGCCTCGCGTGTTCCTACATTTCTCCTAAATCCAAACAGACCTTCCCTAAGATCGGATTCCACTAGTTTTTCCATTCGTCTGTAAATAATTCGTGTTAGTATTTTTAAACCATGACTTATTAAACAGATAGTTTAGTAATTTTCACATTTGTCTGCACTTGCTTTCTTCGGAATTGGAATTACTATATTCTTCTTGGAGTCGGAGGGTATTTCCCCTGTCTCGTACATCTTGCATACCAGGTGGAACAATTTTTTCATCACTGGCTCCCCTAACGACATCACTAGTTCAGGCGGAATATCATCTACTCCAGGAGCTTTGTTTCTACTCAAACCCTTCAGCGCTCTGTCAAATTCTTCTCGCAGTATTATATCTCCTATCTCATCTTCCTCCACTTCATCTTCTATTACTAGAATACTGCCTTCAAGTTTATCTGTTTTGTACAAGAACTCTATATGTTCCTTCCACCTTTCAGCTTTACCTTCTTTTCTTACTACTGGTTTTCCAACTGAGTTTTTGATATTCATACCGTTGTTTTTCTTGTCTCCTCTTTCATTTTTTTGTAGGCGGTATCAATCTTTCCCTTAGTCCTACATTCTTCTGCGGTCTTGCATTTCTCCTGTAGCCACTCCTGCTTAGCCAATTTGCATTTCCTGTAAACCTCATTTTCCAGACATCTGTACTCCCTTTTGCTTGCTTGACGTACTGAATTTCTCCTTTCATCATTTAAGTTCAGCATCTTCTGTGCAATTAATCCATGGATTTATATTAGGCCTTGTCCTTCTGCCTATATGATCCTCTGCGGCCTTCACTACACAATCTCTCAGAGCTACCCATTCTTCTTTTACCGTTTTACTTTCACCTGTTTCAGTCAATCTTTGCGTTATGCTCCCTCTGAAACACTCAAACACCTCTAGTTCCTTCAATTTGTAGTCTCTTAAGTTTTAATCTACTGTTCATAACCAGTAAGTTATGGTCATGTCCATTATTATGTCATCTGTGTAAGTGTAATTCTTGCTGTCAGTATGACCAATATGTGTAGTACGTAGTATCCATCAGTAGAGGTAAATGCTGGGAAGTGTCCTTTAAAATGAGTATTGCTGGTTTCTGTGTCCCCTATGTAGCAATTTACGCGTAAGCTTCGTCTCTAGGTTGCACACCTCATTTTGCTTAAATCTCAAACTGTACTAATTTCATTGTTCTAGGGATAGGACTCACATCAGATCACACGAAATACTTGTACAGCATTCCAGAAACTTAGTAATGTGGAGTGTTAAAGTAAACACTTGCTTTGAAGTTGATGAGTCGTTATTTTAGGCCAACTCGTTTTCCTGTAACAACGGACTGACATTACATGATCGTCTCCAAAAATGAAGAAAACAATGACAGCCAGCGAACTGAAAATTTTGCGTGCCTAATTAAGCGTCAAAAACGTTGCGTTCATTCCCGCGTCAGTGGATTGGCAAATTAATAATTCTCTGTTACTGACAAAAGAATAACTGCGCAACCGGCGGCATTCACAATTGCTCCACAAAAAAATACAGGAATTTATATGTAGATACGAATGACGTGGGAACTTTCATTCTGTTCCACGCAGCATCTGAATGGGACAGTGTCTAGTGGAGCTGGCTTCGGTAAATAGTCAACACAATGAACAGCCAGATTCAATTGACAGGAAATTCACCTCAGTGGTTGCTGTTAGATAGGTTTGTACATACGAAATTTAAACCTTCATTCGAAATCTCCCCGCTGTTTATTGACTTTGCGTGCTTGCTTCGAACGTATATAGCCACGTATTCAACGAACTTCGTGTCAAATAGTCATCTTACACAATTCTTGGTCTGATAAATTTAAACCTTCGTAGCTGAAATTTTCTTCCCACACTGACTACTAAATCGGTGTTGTTATGCAGTAAAATGCATCGAATCTATTACTTTGTTTGTAGTTAGAAAAAAAAGCAGTCAGCAATCCAAAGATCGGTTTGAACACCATAGTGCTTTAGTAGGCATGGTCCTGTTTGGAGGTGGTATGCCGTTGCCTTCGTCCGACCTTCGAATTGACTTATCCAGCCAGTTATAGGGGGACCTACAGTTTAACGTGCTTTCCGAACCACGGTGCTACTCGGTATTTTTCACAACACTGCCAGAGATGAAAGAAGTGGAAAGTGACAGATAAAAATCCTATTTCCTGGAGGGGATCGAACCCGTTACTTTTGGATTTGTACTCTGGCACTCTACCACTGTGCTATCGAGCCGCACTGTTTGTAGTTATAATAAGAAATTTCTATCCAGTTTCCTTTCTTCTTCTTCTATTTTTCTTAGCAGAAATGTCTGTATGGTTATGGGACCTAACTACAGTTGTCATCGGTCGCTAAACTTACAAACTGACCCTATAAACAACACACACACCCATGCCCGAGGGAGGACTCGGACCTCCGACGGCGGACGACCGCTCAAACCGCAGCAAGGCGCCTCAGTGAGTACGGCTATTCCGTCGCAGGTCAATAAAAAGCCATGGAAACCCTTCGGACACTTTCGGGTTGCTAGTTGTATATTACCTTCTGTGGTAAATTTGCTCATTTCTTTTAACAAGTGATATATCAGCTACAACGTGTGTTGCTAAGGTAGAGTACACGCTACAGCATGAAAGATTCGAATCCTTATAGAAAATTGAACAAAGTGTATCAAACACAACATTTTTCTGATGAAGACACATTCTGGGTTTCGTGTTGATATCATTTGTTTACAGCAAAAGCGACAGATTTTTCGCAGATCCTATAATGGCCGTGAATTCAAATGCCAGGTGTGGTTGAAATAAAGGTAACCAATGGTAGTCCTTAAAACATGGTGTTTACGTGGAAGGTGCAAGAAAAAAATATGAAAATCACGGAAAGAATTTTCGGTAATTTAATACAAGGTAATAATTTGTAAATACTCCTTTCATTAACCTGGCGCGTTCCACGTCATGATGAAGTGTCGTATTCATGATCTATGGAACAAATACTAATCTAATCTAATCTGTAGTTTTCAAGACACTAAAAATATTGTTGGTTCACGAGATGCGCCTATTTTTTCTCAAATCATAAATGACTTGAGAATTGATGAGAACATAACAAAGAGATTTATTACTTATAAGTTAAAATAGAGGTGCATATTTTTTTTTTTTTTTTTTTTTTTTTTTTTTTTTTTTTTTTTTTTTTTTTTTTTTTTAGAATATGCCGGAGGGTCCACTAAGAGATTTCCCTATCGCTACAGCTCCCCTAACATGGGTTTATTCATATCCGGCAAATCACCATGTGCGCCTGGTTGTTACCTGTGTCTGGAGCAAACCCAGACCTACCCTAACGTCTGGTCAGGAAATGACATTGTAGGAAATGTTTATTCCTTTTTAATGTTGCACTGTTATTATTTCATTTATCATGTGTTATTTAAAGACGACGACCGTTTCGACCTTTTGTCACTCTCAAACCAATTGCAATTCCTGCAATGTATATAAAAGCAATTATACAAATATTTCTAAAGGTAGAAAGTTTAACAATTGGTCCCGTTACAGCATAATGTCCTGGAGTGCTGGTTTCTTTGTGGTCGTTTTTCTAGAACATTTTTGGTAACATTATTATTATTTGCACTTTTATTACTTTAACAGCACAGTTCACTCCAATTGTTTTCATCTGTTTACAGTGAATGCACATTTTACGATATTTTGGAATTTAAGCTATAAACAAAGATCGTAATATTTTAAACTAGTACTTTATTTAGCAACGATATAATTTTTAGTTTATTTCTATGTTGTTTTCATTGACGTTAGCTGTATATAAAGATTTTAATATTCTATGCTAGTTTTCAGCGATATAATTTATGTTAATATCTTTGTTGTTCACAGCTTGAAGTATCGAAAATTATCCTTCTTTTATGACAGCAATAAAGTTTTCTAAACATGTCGCTATGGGTTACTGCAGAGCTTTATGTTGGGAGCGATATCAGACGTTGTAATAGCGCTCCTCTCACTGCAGTTTGTAAGTAGACACACTGGAAAAAAAATCACGCTGAATACAAAGATCGTAACATTCTAGGCTTCAGTTTCATTTTGCGACGATATGTTGTAACTATCCCTACCGTTTATGGCATTAAGTATCGAAAATTATCTTCTTTTTAATCAATTTTTTTTTCGAAATATTGTTTTTGATTTAGATCTGTTTTCTCGTTAAGAATGTTGCCTGGAAATGTGCCTGTGTGGGTATGAGTACTTCCGAATACTCACTATAAACAGTATGATATTGTATGGTTCTAGTGTTCCATTGAGCCCTCAAAGCCATGGACCGGTAATAGCTGATGGTATGATTCGAGTGTGCTGTAGAGCCCTCGAAGTCATGGACTGGTAATAACCAATGGTATGGTTCGAGTGTGTCATAGAGCCGTTGAAGCCATGGACAGGTAATAGCAGATGGTATTGTTCAGGTGTGCCATAGATCCCTCGAAGGCGTTGTGTGAACTGTGCTGGGGAAAATACTACAAGTGCAAATAATAACTTGCTCAAAACATCTTCTAAAAATATGAGCACAACGGCTACAAGAGAAAGCACTCCGGGACATTATTCTGTAATAGGGCTTACCAATGGCCATACCGCAACACGATAATGAGCAGTTCAAAAATGTTCAAATGTCTGTAGAACTTATGGGAGTTAACTACGGGGTCATCAGTCCCTAAGCTTACAAACTACTTATGAACTAGCTAAGACTAAGGACGGCACAAATATCCATGCCCGAGGGGGTATTCGAAACCCCGACCGTAGTGGCCGTAGAGACCGTGACTGAAGCGCCTCAGTCCCCTCGGCCACCGCGGCCGGCGATGATGCGCAGTGTTCAAGACTTTTCCGTCAACCATCTGATTTTATTGGTGCCTTGTCCTCCATGTTTCCCGGCAATATCTCCTCTGTCTAATATATGTAGTCTAAGCCTGTGGAACGACTGGCAAAGGATAAACCATCCTCTGCTCACCAGTCACCTTTGGCAACATGTACAAGCAGCATGGATTGCTATGCCAAAACAACACATCCAGAACGGCTTTGATTCAGTGTCGAGGGGTGTATCAGCAGTGGCGACAACAATAAATTCTGATTTCATTATCTTCCTTGCATTACACGGACCTGCTTTTCCAGTCATGTGATTTACGTACAGCGTGTTATTCTTGTGGACTTCAAAAGATGTTCAAATGTTTGTTAAGCTTATGGGACTTAACTGCGGGAACATCAGTCCCTAAACTTACAATAAACTAACTTATACCACAGACAAATATATACAGATGGGAAACCTCCGTAAGGGCCCGGTCCTACGCTCATGGGAGCGGGGTGGGGGGTGCTGAAGCAGTTCCGTAAGATGTCCCATGATGGCGCTACGGTCAGAAGCAGCCCTTTAAACTGGCCAGAGCAGGCGGCAGGTAGCGGCTGCCCCCACCACCACCTCCCCTCAAACGCCAGCAAGTTGGACACAGCCACGGCCTCGCGGCACGCGGCACGAGCTCTCCCCTCAGCCTCCCCTCCACACTACCCTCTGACGTGCGAGAAGCACCCTAAGCCAGCGATCCGCCTGACACCTGCTAGCATCTTACGGAACTACGAGGGGAGCGTAGGACAGTGGTTTAGAGGGGGCTGCTCCTCTGTATATGTTACTCTGTGCTTATACTAAAGACAGCACAGACATCCATGCCCGAGTGGGGATTCGAACCCCCGTCTGGGACCGGCCTTGTGCATCACAGCTCAGCGCCTCAGTGCGCTCCGCCACTCCACTGCGGCTGTGGACTTCAGTCCGCAGACTGATGCAGCTGTCCAACCTACACTATCCCGAACAAGCCTCTTCATCTCATCATAATGTCAATCCACAGCCATTTTAATCTGCTTACTGTATTCGTCTCTTCGTCTTCCTCTACGATTTTTTTATCCACACACTTCCTCCAATGCTAAATCCACGATTACTTAATGTCTAAGTGTATGTCCTATCAATCAATTGCTTCTTTTACTCAAGATATGCCAGGAACTCCTTTTCTCCCTAATTGTATTCAGTACCTCCTCATTAGTTACGCGTTCTACCCACCTAATCTTCAGCATTCTTCTGCAGCATCACATTTCAAAAGCCTTTATCTTCCTTCTACTGAACTATTTATCGTCCATTTTCTTAGGCTGTATTCCATTACCCTTGTTTTGCTCTTGTTAATGTTCATTTTATATGCTCCTTTCAACACACTCTGCATTCTGTTCAATTTCTCTTCCAAGTCCTTTGCTGTCTCTAACAGAATTACAATGTAATCAGCAAAGCACAATGTTTTTATTTCTTCACCTTAAACTTTTATTCCTTCTCCAAATTTCTCGTTGTTTTCCCTCACTGCTTTCTCAGTGTGCAAATTGAATAACATTGGAGAAAGCTTCTTCCTTCCCAACCAATGCTTCTGTGTTATTCCCTTCGAGTCTTATAACTGTTGTCTGGTTTTTGTACAAGTTTTAAATAACCTCCCGTTTCCTATATATTATCATCTCTGATTTCAGAATACGAAACTGTGTTCCAATCCATATTGTCAAAAGATTCCTCCAATTAATTTGAGTAAAAAATATTAATATCAACAAAATATGTCTGTTTATTCAATGTAATTATCTTGTATTAAACTTTGTTTCTGTCTGTCAAATTTATGTAAATATTAGTTTAATAGAAAGATGACAGGCGTAACACTAGAATTTTCCGTTGGCACCAAAATGTAGCCTCAGGCGCGGAGTGTTACTCCTGCCGCAGTTAGTCGAGCGAGAGATCTCAGTTAACATCTAAGAGTCGGTGCGCTTTTCGCGTATAAATGTCTTATATTGCAAAACGTATGTGAATCTTAAATACACAGTTGTGGCTGACTGAAACGGAACTGTGAATTATAAATAAAACGAGAAAAGCCTCTGGCATCCAGAAATTTCGTATGACAAACTTCATTTTAGAATCAAAGCCTAGCCACATTATACATTTCAGCCTCACATCAATAAACTACGGATTCACGACCTGAGTGCTGCTTCTGCGCAGGGAAGAAGATACCAGGTTAGTGAACAGAAATTCTCGTCTTCATACCTTAGCTATGTACGAAGCAATATGGCACTTCAGGTGCAGTGCATTTTTCTATCACAAGTAGGAACATTGGCATGTAGCGTCCTGGTAACAGGGCCGAGTGTGAACGAAGGAAAAAAATTTGGAAAATTTCGTGTTCACTTTTAAATAATTAACTTTCTGGAACTTTAAAGACAATTCACCCCATCTTTTTCTCCTTTTTATCCCGCTGTACGGTGGCCGAGGAGACTGAGGCACGTCAGTCACGGTCTGCACGGCCACTACGGTCGGGGGTTCGAATCCCCCCTCGCCGGCCGCGGTGGCCGAGGGGACTGAGGCGCGCCAGTCACGGTCTGCACGGCCACTACAGTCGGGGGTTCGAATCCCCCCTCGGGCATGGATATTTGTGCCGTCCTTAGTGTTAGCTAGTTCACAAGTAACTTCCTGGCAGATTAAAATTGTGTGCCGGAACCGGGACTCGAACCTGGCCTCATCTGCCAGGAAGTTTCATATCAGCACACACTCCGCTGCAGAGTGAAAATTTCATTCTGGAAACATCCCTTAGGCTGTGGCTAAGCCATGTCTCCACCATATCCTTTCTTCCAGGAGTGCTAGTCTTGCAAGTTTCGCAGGAGAACTTCTGTGAAGTTTGGAAAGTAGGAGGCGAGGTACTGGCGGAAGTGAAGTTGTGAGGCGGCATCGTGAGTCGTGTCGGATAGCACAGTCGGTAGTGCGCTTGCCCGCGAAAGGCAAAGGTCCCAGGTTCGAGTCCCGGTTCCGGCACACAATTTTAATCTGCCAGGAAGTTTCATATCAGCGCACACTCCGCTGCAGAGTGAAAGTTTCATTCTAGTTCATAAGTAGTTTGTAAGTTTAGGGACTGATGACCCCGTAATTAAGTCCCATAAGCTATACAAACATTTTTATCCCGCTGTAATCTGTAATTTTCAGAGATGTGTGTATCTTCTTTCTTTGGAAGGCGATCATTATATTTTTCTTATAGTCTGAGGGTATTTCATCTGTCTCATACATCTCAGAACGTGCTATATCCCTAATAAATTTGGATGTTATATCTCAAGTTCGTCGAGGTTTTGCAGGTTGGAACGTCAGCAATGCAGCTTCTGCGCAAAAAAAAAGGCCACTCAGCCAGATTTAGACGTATTTGCTACGTCATTTATCGCGTGATGCGAGCACGGCTGACTCCTCTCGCTGGGATGCGGCGGTATCGCCTACCTACACGGCTGGCAGCGCTGGGTAGGGAAGCGACGTGTGTTCCACGCTGGCGCGCAGCACAGGCGCAGGCGAGTTGAAAACTCCCGTGCGGGCTGCTTTCTGCTGCTGCGGCGGCGGCGGCGGCGGCGGCGGCGGCGGAAGACACAATTTGCCAGCTTGCTTCCCCTCCCGCCGAACACAAACTCAATTATGCCATCAGCTTATTTGAATCGGGTGATTCAATATGCGACGCCGGCGCCGGCACGGGCTGCGCTTTCAGCGGCGTCGAAACGTCGGGCGGAGGAGCCTCTGAAAGCGCAAAAGGGTGGGGGAGGAGGGTGGGAGGCACCCCGAGTGGCGAATTTGCGTACCGGATGCTCCGCGCCGAGGTGGCGTTTTAAATACTGGCAGTACGCGTGTATACGGGGCGGCGCGGTTCACCAGCGTGCGCGCGAGGGCTAACTGCATTTCGCGCCGTGCAGCCCCTAGCAGGCAGGCAACCGCTGACTACAGTAGGAGCACTGCGCTCTAGGTCCCACACAACGAGTTCTAAATGAAAAAGACATGTACTGTGCGTTATCTACATAAAGACTCTAACCACCACCCAACATAAAAAAGAGCTGTGATAAAAACATTAGTAGGTAGGGCACACTGAATACGTGAACCAGTGTAGTTGGAAGATCATATTAAATACCAGTTGTTGAGATCGATCAATCTCAACAACTGGTATTTAATATGACCTTCCAACTACACTGGTTCACATATTCAGTGTGCCCTGCCTACTAATGTTTTTATCACAGCTCTTTTTATGTTGGGTGGTGGTCAGAATCTTTATGTAGATAACGCACAGTACATGTGTCAACGAGGAAAGTCACCACTTCAAGGGGAACTTTTGGCTCACTTTAGGTTACGGTAGTAACACTAAAAGTGAGCCTTTCCGATCGTCTTTTGACAGCTCGAAATTTAAATGAAAGTAACGGCTTAACCATGCATCTGACACGAAAATTGAATAACTGAATTTGTAGAGGAGACAATTCTCTACAACTTTGCTCTCTTATGTTTTTTTCACATCTCGTATCGTTTCAGAGATATTTCCAAAAATATCGGCGATTTCGGAATGTATGTCTCTCTGTCCGTAACGTGTTCCCTGTTTTTAAGACGAACCATTCAACCGATCAGCACCAAATTTTGCACACATAATTGTAGGCTGCCAGAGACCAGAACTTCCCTTTTCAAATTTTTCGGACAAAAATACGGTAGTAATACAAAAAAAAGTCTTTTGTAATATAATTGTAATTGCAAACGAACCGTTCATCTGACACGAAAATTGAATAACCTATTTGGTACAGGGGAAAATTCTCTACAACTTCGCTCTATGGTGTTTTTTTCATATCTTGCTTCGTTGCAGAGGTATTTGCAAAAATAACGGCGATTTGACGATGTCTGTCTGGCTGTAACGTGTTCCCACTTTTTAGGTCGAACCGTTCAACCAATCGGCACCAAATTTTACAGATATAATAGTTGGCTTCCAGAGACCAGAACCTCGATTTTTGAAATATTTCGGACAAGAAATACGTTAGTAATACAAAAAAAGCCTTTTGTAATGTAATTTTAATTGCAAATAAACCGTTCATTTGACGCGAAAATTGAATAAACGAATTTGTAGAGGAGAAAATTCTCTACAACTTTGTTTCCATATGTTTTTTTTTAATATCTCGTATCGTTTGAGAGATATTTACAAAGTAACGGAGTTTTGACACATTTCATTGAATTAACGAAAACCAGCCGTTCGCAGATGTCACTTGACATTCCTCGCCCAGAACACTCTGTGGCATACGCCGTTTTGCGTTGCGTATTTGATGATTTTCTTATTGTAACTTACACGTTGTTATTTCAAAGCAATGGCGCACTGAAGAATTAACAAAAACACGTCGTCCTTCGTACGATAAATGATAATCTAGTATCTACAAATGCCATATTAGCATCAGTTGACAACGATTATCAATAGTATAAGATTAGAGAACACAACTCTTAACTGTCAGCTGTAGCGTAGTGGACAGTGCGTTTGACTGTGATGCTGGAGGTCAGTGGTTCGAAACCCACTGCTCCCTAATTTTTTTTTTCCTAGAAGAGTTTCAGACACTCTTATTAATTAATTTTTTATTATTTTGGTCCCAAATGCTTGCAAAAACTTACAAAACTACAAATCTAAAGTGAGCCGTAAAACACGTCAGTGTTATTTTTTTTTTCTTCATTTTTTCAGTAAAATCATTGATCGCATTGCGAAAGTGTTAACCTTTTCGTTCCCATTGTTGTTTCTGGACAAGCTGATTTATACCGAATTTTGTGCATCAGTCCTTAAAGTTGCATTGTTGTTGATGAACAACATGCTTCTAGTACGACATTTTGCCGCTTAGTACATCATGTAGCCACTTCTCAGGCATTAATGCACCAGCAAATTCTGCGAATGACACAATGTAAGTACCTTGAATAAATTTGGCCTAAAACATGTAACAATATTGTCAAACCAAACAACTTGTACAAACGATTGTATAACCAAAATATGTAACATGTCGTTGTAGAAAATAAACACCAGAAATCCACGGAAGATGGCACAATAAGTGCCGAATATAGTTTTGGTATTAAAACAAAAAAAGTATCTTGCATAAGACGGAATCAACTACACACAAATCTAGGACATTGTTTTACGTTGCCGCCTGTACTTGGCTGTGAGTGTGAGCGTGAGGGTTTGTTGTTTTTTTTTTCAGCAGTGAATTCTCTTTTCAATAGCACAATAATTATTAATTTTTTATACTGCTTTAGAACTTTTATTATCTCATAATAAGCTTATTTCGGTCTTAGGCCATCTTCAGATGTTAGTACTCATGCCCAATTGATTTTAAAGCTGATGTTATGCTTATCTATTGCTGCTTATCTGTATATGTGCAGCAGCACTGGTTATATTAATCAATTTTTGTTGTGGCAGCCTAGCATAGACTGTAGTGGCAGTATTTCAACGAAACTTTTTTTATTTATTTATTTGTCTTCAACTCAATAAACTGCTTTCCTATTAGTTTCGCGCGGGTCGTTTCGATTCCTTTGTTCCTTTCGCATTCTCTATCATCCCTTAAAGTTTGCAATATAATAAAAATCATACTCTTTGTCAGTTCACTTCCGTTGTATATTCAAAAAGGACCATTCAAAAATGAGCTATATAGATATCAGTGTCAGACTTGTTGAGAAACAGTAGCAATCGCTAAAGCAGAATAGAGCAGCAGGAAATTTGATGCTGAGTTAGTAATGGAGAGAATCCACAGACCACGCCCGCTTACTAGAAAGCCACGAGATGTGTTCCATGTAACTACCGTCTGACATCCGTGACGTCAATTTATAGCATATTCTTATAACACAATCGCATTCAATTTTATAATCTCAGCCCATACGGATACCACGCGCGTCCATTTGAAACATATTCGCATACGGGCAGCATAAATTCTCATGGGTTTCTTTGCACAACAGGAGAGCATCGCGGATATGATGAAAAACCTGTGCTCCAAGAAAGCTATTATCAGTCCCCCTAGAGCATGTTTATGAAGTTTCTAGTTCCAGTAAGATGTGGAGAATTCTCCATTGTATCACTGATGCAGTGACCTTGAATACATCACACTAATTACAGTCGTCAGAGAGGCAGTGAACCGTGCTCCACACTCAAAAATGTAACTGGAAGAAACGTAAAAACGCAGTACAGTGCAGTGTAGCCATTATACATTCCACAGTGGATTGTAGAGTTTACATGTCGTTGTGCACTGACTTAATAAATGTCGTGGTATGTTACTGTTGTGGTCTTCAGTTCGAAGACTGGTTTGACTCAGTTCTCCACGCTACCCTGTCCTGTAAAAGCCTCTTCTTCTCTTAATAAGAACGGCAACCCACATCCTTTTGTACCTTCTTACTGCATTCATCTCTCGGTCTCCTTCTGCGGTTTTTACCCCACACACTACCCTCCGTTACAAAATTGATGATTCATTGATTTTTTAGAATGTCTCCTACGAATAGATCCCGTCTTTTACTCATGGCTATTTTATCTCCAATTCTGTTCAGTAGCTCCTCATTAGTTACGCCATCTAGCCATCTAATCTTCAGCATTCTCCTGTAGATGTTATTATATTACCTATCGTCCAGTAAGTGATTAGTATGCAATCTATATTGGTAGCAATAAGAGGAAATTTATACAAAATATCGATCTTCTATGTATTTAGCGATGATTCGATGATTCTGCCTTTAGGGTTCATGTTTGTTGTTTATTCAAATGTTCAAATGTTTGTAAATCTATCGGAACAAACTGCGTGGTCATCAGTCCAGAACTTACAAACTACTTAAACCTAGGTAAACTAACCTAAGGACAACACACACACCCATGCCCCAGGGAGGACTCGAACCTCCACGGCGCGCAACCGCGCGCTCCACAGCGAGACGCTTTATACCGCTCGGCTAGTCCACCGCGGCTGTTGTTTTTTTCTCCTTACAGCAAACGCACTCCTTCAGAGCGTTGTTTTTGTTTTACGGATTCCCCACGTACCGGCAACTACGTGAGTTAGTACTTCCCGTCTGGGAAGCTATTGAAAAACGAGCTAATTTAACCGAGAGTCTAACAAATGGAGCGACATTAGCATTCACTGTCTGCTCGGCCAGCCATGTATCACAAGGGAGAAATGTTCTCCAGCAGCACATGGAATTACGGAGAGGACCTGTCAGCCTTAAGAAAGCAAAATAATTTCTGTTTTCGTAATTAAGGCACGACTTTCCCGTTATTAGACATTTATGTTAGCTGAAATTAAACATACTGTAGTGTAAAATAGTCAGCAGAATAGTCCCACAAAATAGAAAGATGCAAAAGTGGGAATTAATAAGAGATTATCAGTTCCCTATGTAATCCTTATAGTATTTAATTGTGCTTGATTTAAGATCACCTTGTATTTCAACGATTTTTGTGCAAAAATCCTTGGTGCGTAGCAAAATGTAATATCGAACAGTTTTTCAATGTACGAAGCGCAAAAATTGAATATAAAACAGTTATTCGTACCTTTTTCAATCTGCGAAACTCATGTATCTTCGGTTCCGTCTTTCTTCTGTCACTGCAACAATAAAAACAAATTGGGTAGCAAAAGCAAATAAGTTTTTAAATAACTTACATTCAAAGAAATATGGGTCACCGATTTTGATTAAATTTTACATGGATGTTCTATATTGAAAATAGAGAGACACATGTTTCGGGCTTTTTGATAGACACTCAGCAGTTTTTGGAAAAAATCAAGATTAAAGTTGATGATGGAAATTCGCGTTTTAATGCTATACATCGACAGATCGTGTGGATATGAATATTTTTTACTATAATATACGGGGTCGAAAGCTAATGACTTTAGGACCGGTTCGTCCATCTCTCGTTAATCTTCTCGTTAGTAAACGAAACGATACCTTTAACGTCCAGTTAAATGTGCTCGTTAAGTGCATTGCGTTTGTCATTGCCAGATACACCTCTCGTTTAGTAATCTGAATATATACCGACTATGTTGGCAAAGAAACAAATGAAAGTACCGTCTAAATAAACAGCTGTTCGCCATATTTGACTAGCAGCGAAGAGGTTAGCGGACAGTTGTTATTTGGCGCTATGGCAAACAAACGTAAAAGAAACTCGAATTTTACAAGAAGTTAGTGTGGGAGTCTTGTGTTCTTAATAGAGAAACATAAGGACACATTGGAATGCAAAAAACCGACGGAAGGAAAAGGAAGGGAAATTGTGGCAAATTAATTCAATGCTGTTCATGGAAGATGTAGGAAAGTAAAAGTGCTTAGGGCCTAGTACGATAACATACAACCAAGTCGTAGTACCTTAGTGCAAGCAATAACTTGCCCATATGCAAAAGTGCTCTGTTAAGAAATCACATTTTAGGCCTTACACCAGGCGCAACAAGCATACGTAAAGACTGAATTAATAAGCTTGCAGACATAAATAAAGTATTCTGTTTTCTATTACGACTGATAACTTACAAAATACGTAACTATCTGTTGGACTCTTCAGATGGTCGTGGAGTTTTTCATACAGCGTTTCCGAAGTGGCTTTTCGAAGACGAAGTCGAGTAACAAATTCTGCATCATCCCAGCATTCAAAATGATTTGGACGAACATAAATACGCCATGACGCCTTATAGCGGCAATGACATCGTCGTAATTATCAACCAAATTTCTTATTTATTATTTTTATCATACCGATTGTCACTTAACTGGTTTTTTTAAGGTTATGTTGCATATCTGCAATATATCAAACTCATCGAATCGCTACTGACATGCATGGAGCGAGAAATATGACGATACAATTTACCAATAAAGCTTCTTTCCACACTACTTTTTCATAAATGTAGTGCTTCTGTTATTTTGTTCGATAAATCGGTCTTTATCACGTTAATAGGCTATATTGCGGCATTTTAGCGCTTTGGAATCCTGCCATTTTCATATAGATTCTAACTTAACTGGTCGTTTGTAGTGTAGCTTTTGATTTTGGAGTGCGTGAATGCGAATTCGATACGGAATATGATTATGTGACTTTAGTGAGGTGTGCATATTATTCTCTTCCACTTTGTTTTCAACGCTTCAATGCACTTTGAGAACTAATATAAGCACTTTCAGTTTTGTGGTACTGCGGTATTTGTGTGTTTTGCGCCATTATATTTTAAGCAGAGAGTTTTTCGGCTGCTAATTGAATATGTAATGACACACTGACGCCATTAATTACACATAAATTCCGTCCTACGGTATTGATGTCTTGTTACGCTGCTAAAACATTACATGGAAATGACGCATACCACTATCCTTTTTATGATTACCTTTTATTCCAAGCGTGGTTTCGTTCGGTTCCGAGCGTTATAGGTCAAAGGTGTCCCTTATGTCTAGCAAAAAGCCGAAACACGTGTCTCTTCATACTCAATGCAGAACGTTTTATCGAAATCGGTGACCCAATGCCAGACAACCTCCTTGTTAGCCCATGCAGATTGTTCACTGATGTGAGGAACGTCGTGGTGTAGCGTTATGCACACATGCAGACGGCTTCAGCATAGCATACACAGGGTATGAAAGGGCGGTACATTGGCAGACCTGTTATTTGTACTCCGCTGATTCACGTGAAACGGTGTCCGGCGTGATTATGACCGCACGGCGTAAATTAACTGACATACAGCTGCTAGTATTCAACCTAAACTAAGCAAAGGGTAGTTAGGACAGTTTCACTGATTCTTTTGTGGTATTCTTATTGAAATTAGTCCGTACTAGCAACTCCTAAAATATTTAGTATTTCTCTTGAAACAACCTGTTTTGTGGTATCTGTTCGTTCGAACACGTCCTAAATAACAAGACACTACAGCGTGTCCCACTCTCCTCTTTCACCCCACATTTATCTGAAACTACCAGAGTAATTGGAAAAAGACTTTCAGGGCCATGAACGTATGGCAGGGGCTTATGAAAGTAAATACTATGCGACAATGTAAGACGTTAAAAATATTATTTTAACACAATCTTAGGTTTTTAATGGATACTCTATATTACTTCTTACGCAATCAATTGCATGAAAATTCACAGAAAAAAAATGACGTTGGTTGCAGCGCAATGAGAATTCGCGAAGTTGACGTTTCAAACACATGAAGCGCACAGCTAGTCCATGTCTCGAGACAATCGCGAGTCTCGCTTGAGTCTCGGGACGCGCTAGGTGCGATTTTAAAGTATTTCAGACGTCAACTTTGCTTCGCGAATTCTCCGGATGTGATTGACGCAATGGGATGCAACCAACGCCATTCTTTTTTGTGATTTTTCATGCTATTGACTGCACAAGAAATAATATGCGGTAAAATATATTTGTTTCCATTTTACACTGTCGTAGTATTTACTTTCATAAGCCCATGCCATACGTTCATGACCGTGAAAGTCGTTTTCCAATATCTGTTGTAGTACCAAATATATGTGGAGTGAAGAAGTTGAGTGAATCACATTGTATCTATGTAACTAAGAAGTGGACCATCAGAAGTGCAGATAACGGATTTCGATGGGTCTCGGATATGTTGTAGAGGGACGTACCCTGACTATGAGGCTATTCGGTTTTTCAGTGACGGGCCTTGGTTTTCGAGCAAATTGATGTCGAAGGTCACTGCGCGCTGTAAGACGCTTAACGTTAGCCACGCTCCAAGGAACTAAGCGTGGCGCAGCGGTTAACCCTTTCATTCCCAGTATTGTTCTTCCACAGCAACGTATGAAAAGCTGATTTATACCGTATTATGTGTTGCTGCTGCTGTGGTCTTCATTCCGCAGACTGCTTTGATGCAGCTCTCTACGCTATCCTGTCCTGTGCCAACCTCTTCATCTGAGAATACGTTCGGCAACCTACATCCTTTTGAATCTGCTTACTATATTCTTCCCTCGGTCTCCCTCTACGATTTTTAACCCACACGCTTCCTTCTAATGCTAAATTGACAATTCCTTGATGTCTCAAAATGTGTCCAACCAATCTATCCCTTCTCTTAGTCAGGATATGCCAGAAACTTCTTTTCTCCCCAATTCGGTTAAGCACTTCCTCATTGTGATCTATCCATCCAATTTTCATCACTCGTCTGTGGCACCACATTTCAAGAGCTTCTATCATCTTTTTATCTGAACATCTTATCGTCCACGTTTCACTCCCATACAATGCTACACTCCAGACAAATGCTTTCATAAAGGACTTCCTAACATTTAAATAAATATCGGATGTTAACAAGGCTCGCTTCTTTAGAAACGCTTTTCTTCCCATAGGCATTCTGCATTTTATATCTTCTTTACTTCGGCCATCAGAAGTTATCTTGCTACCAAAATAACAAAATTCATCTACTACTTTTATTGTCTCATTACCTAATCTAATTTCTTCAGCATCACCTAATTTTCTGACACTACATTCCATTACCTTCGTTTTACTCTTGTTAATGTTTATCCTATATCTTCCTTTCAAGACACTGTCCATTCCATTCAGTTGCTCTTCCAGATCTTTTGCAGTCTCTGACAAAATTACTATGTCATCGACAAACCACAAAGTTCTTATTTCTTCTCCCTGAACTTTAAATCCCTCTCCAAATTTCTCCTTGAATTCCTTCACTGCTTGCTCAATTTACAGATTAAACAACACTGGGGAAAGGCTACAACCCTGTCTTACTCCCTTCCCAACCTCTTCGGCCCCTTCTTGCCCTTCGACTCTGATAACTACTGTCTGGTTCTTGTGTAGGTTGAATATAACTCTTTGCTCCCTATATTTTACCCCCGATACCTTCAGAATTTGAAAGAGTGTATGCCAGTCGACATTGTCAAAAGCTTTCTCCAAATCTACAAATGTTAAGAATGTAGGTTTCCTTTTCCTTAGCCTATCTTCTAAGATTAGTCGTAATGTGAGTATTGCCTCCCTTGTTCCTATATTTCTCCTAAATCCAAACTGATCTTCCCCGAGGTCGGATTCCACAAGTTTTTCCATTCGTCTGTAAATAATTCGTGTTAGTAATTTGCAACCATGAGTTATTAAACTGATAGTTCTGTAATTATCCAAGTTGTCTGCACTTACTTTCTTTGGAATTGGAATTACAATATTCTTCTTGAAATCTGATGGTATTTCCCCTGTCTCATACATCTTGCATAACAGGTGGAACAATTTTTTCATGACAGGCTCTCCTAACGATATCAGTAGTTCAGACGGAATATCATCTACTCCAAGGTCCTTGTTTCGACTCAAACCCTTCAGCGCTCTGTCAAATTCTTCTCGCAGTATTATATCTCCTATCTCATCTCCCTCCACTTCATCTTCTATTACTAGAATACTGCCTTCAAGTTTATTTCCTTTGTATAGGCCCTCTATATATTCCTTCCACAGTTCAGCTTACACTTCTTAGCTTAGTACTGGTTTTCCGTCTGAGTTCTTGATACTCAGCCAGCTGATTTTCTTGTCTCCAAATATCTCTCTTATTTTCCTGTAGGCGGTATCTATGTTTCCTCTAGTTATACATTCTTCTACGGTTCTGCTACTCCTGTTTAGCCAGTCAGCACTTCCTGTCAATCTTATTTTTCAGACGTTTGTACTCCCTTTTGCCTGCTTCGCTTGATGCATTTTTGTATTTTCTCCTCTCATCCATGAAGTTCAGGATATCCTGCGTCATCCACGGATTTCTATTAGGCCTTGTCTGTCTGTCTATATGATCCTCTGCGGCCTTTACTACCCTATCTTTCAGAACTATCCATTCTTCTTCTACTGTATTACTTTCTCCCATTTCAAACCAAACCTTGCCTAATGCTCCCTCTAAAACTCTCAAACACCTCTGGTTCCTTCAATTTGTCCAGGTTCCATCTCCTAGCTTTTCTTCCTTTCTGCAGTCTCTTAGCCGACCGCGGTGGCCGAGGGGATTTAGGCGCGCCAGTCACCGTCTGCACGGCCACTACGGCCGGGGGGTGCGAATCCCCCCTCGGGCATGGATATTTGTGCCGTCCTTAGTGTTAGCTAATTCATAAGTAGTTTGTAATTTTAGGTACTGATGACCCCACAGTTAAATCCCTTTGAACACCACTTGCTGACAACACAAAAATTAGTTTGTTAACAAATTAGATCAGGTGTCGGTACACACAATAATTATTGATAATCTCGCAACCGAATGCATACTTAGTATTGGCATTTTATAAACTAAACTTCGATCTTTACTTTAAATAATTAGTCAATTACACAATTATCGACATAGACGCCTCTACACTATAATTGTACAAGTTCCTTTTGTTGCTATCAGCTACTGTTATAGATTATCTGTCATTCTACGCATGACCACATTTATAGTCATATTACTTGGTTTGCAACCCAACTTAGTTAATGAACTATTTTTGACAGTATAACATTTTGTTTGTTAATAAGATAGATCTTGTTACAGCACGTAGCGTTACATATAACGAACACTACTAAGGCTGCAAAAGAAGTAGTGCTCAATCTGTGTCACAGTGGGTGCTAGCAAACTTCTCAAACAGATCACGTCGCAATGAATAACGTCTTTCTTTTAATGATTTCCTCCCCAATTCGTGCAACATTTCCGTGACGCTTTCCCCCCCCCCCCATAACGTGATAAAACAAAACGAGCTGCCCTTCTCTGAACCTTCTCAATGTCTTCCGTCAGTCTCACCTGGTGAGGGTCCCACATGGGGCAACAGTACTCCAGGAGAGGACGCACAAGTGTGATGTAGGCAGTCTCTTTGGTGGAGCTGGTGCATCTTCGAAGCGTTCTGCCAATGAAACATAACCTTTGGTTCGTCTTCCCCACAATATTTTCTATGTGTTCTCTCCAGTCAACCACCTACTTAGGGAGATATGACCATCCCAATAAAATAAGAGAAATCAGATCGAAAACGGAACGATTTAGGTGTTCTTTCTTCCCGCGCGCTATTAGAGAATGGAACAGTAGAGAAAAGTTATGAAAGTGGTTAATGAACCCTCTGCCAGGCACTTGAATGTGATTTGCAGAGTATCTATATAGATGTAGATGTAGATGTAGATGTAGATGTAGATAAGTGGTTAATGAACCCTCTGCCAGGCACTTGAATGTGATTTGCAGAGTATCTATGTAGATGTAGATGTAACCCTAGAGCGGGCGCGCTGGTTTATTTTATACACCAGTATCATCTCTTAGCCACCACTGTAAAAACGCCAAGCGTTATAGCCATTAATTGTTGGTACCTTTCTACTCATTGTTCAGCTTACGTTTAGTTGTGTCAGATCGTTTGTAGCATCAACAGGTTAGGGGTAACAGTAGGTCATTCCTGGAAATGCAGCATCGGTGTACTCTATACACCACGCGCCTGGTCATGTAAGTACTATTTCAAACTGTGTACCTTTTTGTTGTACGTTTACAGGAAGTGTTACGGGAAAGAAAGCCGTTTATTTTCGAGACATCTGGTAATATATTTCATTAGCTCTTGTTCGTAGTTGCTGTTTCTGATTTTAGGGCCAACAAATACTTGACAAACGAGGAATTAGAGCGGACTCTTTTAGAGGTGCTTGCAGAAGAACGGAGATACTGATTTGTTTTGTGATGGAGAAGATGAAGTAATATTACCGAGTGATCATGATAGTGACTCTGAAATTGAGTGTGATGGAAGTTTACCTTCCTTTGATACTGAAGACGATGTGTTTATTGGTAGGGATAAACAAAGGAAGTGGATGAAAACTGATACGCAAAAAAAGACATCCCGTGTATCAAGATCTGTCCAGGTTCTAAACTAAGAGCACGAGGTATTGTAGAGGAAATTGAATCATTCCACAAAATCGTTAGTATTGATACGATAGATATAATTATACATTTTACAAAGTATACATTCAGAGAAAAAGGCACGAAGAAAATTATTCTAGAGACAGGGATGCTAATTTGACAGATCGAAATGAAATTTGTGCAGTATTAGGCATTCTTTGATTGGCGTCAAAAGTGGTAACAGTACAAATGCATTAGAACTTTGGTGAAATGATGGAACTGGAATGACTGTTTTGAGATCCTGCATTTGTTCCATCTCAGTTGTATCAGATTTATTACAAAGACACTAGTAATGTGAGACGCAAAACAAATAGGTCAGCAGCTATAAATGATAACGCAACAGCAATATATCGCCACTTATTATCAATGTGTACGTAATACACCGCGCGCCTGCTCCTGTAATGTTAAAGAGCGCGCCTGCTCTAGGGTTCATTCAGTGCCCCTCTGGCAGCTAACATTGTTAATTTCCTTATATCTTAAGAGATATTTGTATTCCCTTCCGTGATACTATATTATTCTAGAATACCAGTCTTCCTCGCGGATACGTTTGTTGAAAGAGAATAGTGAAGTTAACGTCGTTTATGGAGTGTTTCAAATTTTCGCAGGTGTTAACTGGCTGTACGTCACAGCAACGTTCTGCACTTTATGCGGTGTTATGTTAGGGTCGACAGCTGCTGACGGCTAGCACCTGGACCGGTCGATACATTCGCGCCGGCCTAGTCGATTTCCTGTCACAGTCGATGTCACGAGTATGCGCCTATGAATGGGTTTGGTGGTGCAAGTACAAATTAGCAGCCCAATAAATTGTGTGGAAATTGAATCACTTTGCCCGGTTTCGATAGCATTAATAGTGTCTTTATCAGAAGTAATGACAAAATTGTAAAATGAGACGTCTCGTGTTGTAATTTTATCAGTACTTCTGATGAAGACACCGTTAGCTAGTGCCAAAACCGGATAAAATGAATTTATCTTGAAATTTGCTGTGCTTCTAATTTTAACATACAGTAAGTAGCTGTTACAGTCGATGCTTCAAGATGAGCTATATTTAAAATCATAATTCTCTCCATACACGAAAATGCTTATCGGATATACATTATTTACTGGTATGCCAACTTGTCAACTAGAATCAATAGTAAATTCCCCGCAGTGCTCGTAAAATGGCACAAATTTCTACCTTATACGAACTAACAATAACATTACGTTACTAAAATGTTCCATTCGAGAAAGTTTATTAAACGTACTTCAAATATTTAATTTCTCCTGAAAAATAATGTGATGCAAATATCATTACTTTCATGAACCACAATTCACCTCCAAAAATGGAAACTTTTCAGTCAAGCTATTTCGAGCTGAGTCAATACATATTGTAAAAATATACGTATGTATGTTCCACATCTCCTCCTAAACAGCTCGACCGATTTCAACCATACTTGATTCACATATTCCTTACTAACAAACAATCGCTGAAGGATAAAAACCACCTACGAAAAAGAGTTCAGTAAAAATGACCTCATAAACACAGAATTCCGTGAAAACTAGCGACATCAAGAAACAAATTTCCCCAGACGTGCCGTAAAGCCGTTGATGAGGTATACGCCCATATCAGTATTAATTGATAAACAGTGCTATTAGGACGCTGTGTAAAATTATAGGGCCAGCTAGTGATGCGGTCATGTGTTTATTGACGCGTTTTAAATTCAAATGTTCAAATGTTTGTAGAGCTTATGGGACTTAACTACGGGGTCATCAGTCCCTAAACTTACAAACTACTTATGAACTAGCTAATACTATGGACGGCACAAATATCCATGCCCGAGGGGGGGGGGGATTCGAATCCCCGACCGTAGTAGCCGTGCAGACCGTGACTGGCGAGACGCAGTCCCCTCGGCCACCGCGGCCGCCTTGTTGAAGCTAAATAATATTTCTACCAAATTTGGTAGAAATCGGTGCATTAGTTTAGGAGGAAATGGGGAAATTTGTTAATTGATAAACAGTGCTATTAGAATGCTGTTTAAAATTATAGGGCCACAGATACTGATGTGGTCATGTGTTTATTGACGCGTTTCGATTAAATCATCTTCAGAATCTGTAAAGTTACAAACATCAGTAAGCCTGGTGTCACAAAAAGATAGAGAACTGTATGGACAAAAGAGATACCATTACAAACAAATATCTTAAGTTAATACCATGGAGGGGGGTTAACATAATAAAATTGTATGGCGTCAAGGCCCTGCTGAACATAACTAAAGCCAACTCATCGCGTTTAATCGAAACGCGTCAGCCGCGGTGGAGTAGCCGAGTGGTCTTAAGCGCCTCGCTGCGGAGCGCCCGTTTGCCTGCCGTGGAGGTTTGAGTCCTCCCTGGGGCATGGGTGTGTGCGTTGTCCTTAGGTTAGTTTATCTAGGTTTAAGTAGTTAAAAAAAAAAGCCGGCCGCGGTGGTCGAGGGGACTGAGGCGCTCCAGTCACGGTCTGCACGGCCACTACGGTCGGGGGGTTCGAATCCCCCCTCGGGCATGGATATTTGTGCCGTCCCTAGTATTAGCTAGTTCATAAGTAGTTTGTAAGTTTAGGGACTGATGACCCCGTAGTTAAGTCCCATAAGCTCTACAAACATTTGAACATTTTTTAGCTTCAAGAAACAATCCTGTCCCAGTAAAAGCACCTACAACATAGAGTTTAAGAGATCTGACGTCATTAACAATAGAAGTCACATAAAACAGACCTATCAAGAGATACACGAGCATTTAGTGAGCCGCAGTGGAGTAGCCGAGCGGTCTGAAGCGTCTCGCTGCAGAGCGCGCGGTTGTTCGCCGTGGAGGTTCGAGTCCTCCTTGGGGCTTGGGTGTGTGTGTTTGTCCGTAGGTTAGTTTTCCTAGGTTTAAGTAGTTTGTAAGCTACGGACTGATGACCACGCAGTTTGGTCCGATAGATTTACAGACAGCATTTAGTGATATGCAACAACCTTTAATCGTAATTTCACACTATTACGAACCTTTTCCTCGAGGATATCCCCAATAAGATGATGAAACGAAAGAAGTTCATCGCGTACGGGTTTTCCGCTGTTCTTCCAGTAAAACTACGGCATTTGGTGTGACGTTACCATTTACGAGGGGTGTTCAAATGAAAATGTACGAAACTCCTTAACTATCAAACCGGTTGAAATTTGAATGTTCGCTTTGGGATAACGTAGTGCGACAGCTTGGGACTAATCATGCGTCGTCACCTTCTCCTAAAAAATTCAAGGCTCTGCCCTCAGCAGGCAACGTGATGCTTACCGTCTGTTTCGACGTCTGAGGTCCGATACTCATCGAATTCCTCGAGCACGGAAAAACCATTAACAGTGGCGTGTACTGGAGACACTCCGTGGCCTAGGCAATGCTATCAAGAGCAAACGTCCTGGGCTTCTCACGCACGAAGTGATTTTTCTCCGTGATAACGCGCGTCCACACGTCTCCAGGGTAACACAAAGTGTAATGGTCAATTTCAAGTGGAAGCAGCTTGAGAATCTGTTCTACAGCCGGGACTTATCGCCCTGTGACTTTTATCTATTTAGTCCGCGAGAAAGACATTTCAAAGGGAAGCGCTTTAACTCGGACGACGAAGTGCAGGACGGTAGAGGACCGGGTATTGCCAGAGCCTACTTCTAATTCCTGACGGTGATGACCGGAGTTGAAACTCATGAACGAGATATGGTGGCATCGTCATTCATTTTTCCATTCTCCGCAATGGTTTTTCCGCATGGAGCACGGCTTCAGACTGTGGTGTCGCACAAGTATGAAGTGCGCGCCACGTACCTACGCTGCGCGCCGCCATGCACGCACGGCGCGGCGTTCTTACGACGTCAGCCGCGAGCGCCCTCTGCTACAACTCCGCTCGTGACCACCACTGGACTGCATCGTTCACTTGGGAATCAGACAGGCACCAGTTAAGACTTGGCTATCGGATAGGCACTAAGAATCATCAGTAGGCAGGCCTCTATCTAAACTATGTATCAGCATTCTGCAGTCAAGAACTATGTAAAAGTTAAGTATTACCAAGACTCCTCGAAATATATATATCTTGTTCTAATTTAGCCTAGTGTTCTAGTTTCTGCTGTCCCACTGGCTGGTCACCTCCGTACCTGCACACGCGTGCATCCTTTATTCCTGTGTCGGTCTCTTTCTACTCGGCCACCGACACCTGCGACAACCGGCGGAAACGAGACACAAAAGTGGCGACGAGGATGGGATACAAAAGTGGCGACGAGAATGGGATACAAAAGTGGCGACGAGAATGGGATAGACGAACCGTGGACCAGCCCGCTTGCAGCAGCCAGACAGCAGCAGTCGGAGCACGCAGAAATTGCTCCCGATCACCCACCCTTATTCTAAGAATTTTGGGGGAAGATATTTTGTTCCGTGTTTTGTGGACTTTTTTGTTGCAGTGCGTCCTCATTTACATTGCATTTGTATTTTGTTATAATTTACTTGTATGCGCGGCGCCTAATCGGTCAGCATGGCCACTACACCGAACCCAAACTTAATGGAAATTATTCAGTTACAGACGGTGCAAATCACGCAACTACTCCAAGCGGTGCCGCAGTTGACGGCACAGGCTCACCAACAACAAAACCAGCCATCGCTTCAGCCGCCCACATCTGCAGCCGCACCGCTTCCTACGTTTCGCCAGTACAACGAACGTGAGGAAGAATGGAACGAATATTTGGCGCAATTTCAAGAACTCGTCGCGGCTCATCAACTTACAGGTCAGAGAGTGAAGCACCTTTTACTATCAGTTGTGGGCCCCAAAACTTTCGTATTACTGCAGAAACGTTTCCCTCACGCATCTCCTCGCGATCTGGAATTTGATGCACTAGTAGATGCCTTGAATGCTCATTATGAGAGAAAAGTTCTCGTAGCCGCTGCGCGGTACCGATTTTTCAGACTAAAAAAATCACCGGACCAGACCCACACGCAATGGATTACTGAGTTGTAAATGTAAATTTACTTGCTCTTGTGGACTTTCTTATAGTGACGTTATGTTGAGGGATGCAATTACACAGAACATTCAGGACCCACAATTAGGGCAGCGGTTCTGAAACAGTTGTTTTGTTTCAAATGTTTGTATAGCTTATGGGGCTTAACTAGGGGTCATCAGTCACTTCTGAAACAGTCAGACCCCTCTTTAGACAGTGTACTGCAGCTTATTGAAGCGCATGATACCTTTGACTTAGCAAACGTAGAAATGCAAAGCCACAGTGTTAATGCAGTGCGCTGCAACGGACGCTTTCGTATTCACAGTTCTCAGTATCGCACTAGTGATTCTTTAAATTCTACCGGACATGCTGAACAGTCAGTAAACAGTAGTCAGTGTAACAATGAGACACAATGGTCGCCCCATCATGTTAGAAATAGTAATTTGAATAACGAGCACCAACGCTCATTTCAGAAAAATGTTCGTAAGTCTTGCCCTCAGTGTGTATCTCGCCACAAGCGTGTGCATTGCCCTAGTCGCAACGCAACCTGTTATCAATGTGGCAAATCGGGACATGTACAGTCAGTGTGTATACAGAATGTAAATTCAAAGAGCGGTGCCGTTAGAAACAGTACTTCGCAAAGTGCGAGAACAGTTCATACAGTAAATGTTATACACGCTGTGGACTTTGACAGTGTTTCTCTTGGGTCTCAAATGCAAGAACGTTCTTCTGCGCCTATGGCAAAACTATGTAGTGAGCCACATCGCAAGCGCCGACGAGCGCGTAAATCTGTGCAACGGAAAAGGGTTCGGGACAAGCAAAATAACTATGTACAGTGCAATCCTGTAGTGAACCTAGTGCCTTCTGCAACTGCTCATTGTAATAGTGCCCAGTACTGTGTAGCTAGAGACAGTAGACTTGATGTAGCTACTCAAAGTAATTTTAGTGCAGTAGCTGGTAAATCTGTAGTAGCCTTGCATTGTGCAGACGCCGATCCAGCGGTAGTGCCATCTAGTGACAGTGTTGTTAATCCACTGTGTGCCGATTCTGCGCCGCTTACTTCACTACGCGGCCCGCGCATGCGCAAGTGCAGCAAACAAACTGTAGCAGACGTTGCCCACATTTGCACACCGGTCGTGCGCCAAAAGCAAAAACTTTTTGTGACTCTTTCTATAGAAAATAATACTGTGCAATTTCAGCTTGATACTGGTTCCGCTGTCACATTAATTAATAAAGACACTTATGAACTTCTGGGTTCGCCAAAATTATCGCCGTCTCAGCGAGGGCTCACAGCATATACACGTCAAAACATTCCTCTGCTAGGAATGTGTAGCCTGTCCGCCTCTTTTCAAGGTGTAACAAAAACAGTTGTTTTTTTAGTTCATCAGGCCAAATCTACGCAGAACATTTTTGGACTAGATGCATTCGACTTGTTTGGCTTATCAATTCAAAGAAATGTGCTTCAAATTTCATCAGCAGTTCCTCAGGACAAAAGCAATGCATTGTGTGAAAAATACAGTGACTTGTTTTCGTCGGAACTAGGTTGTGCTAAAGACTTTGTGGCACATGTAACTTTAAAAGAATCTGCTATACCAAAATTTCGTAAAGCTAGACTAGTGCCTATCGCAATTCGTGATAAAGTTGCTGCAGAACTTAAACGTTCGCAGGATAGTGGGGTGATTTCTCCTGTTTCTGCGAGTCAGTGGGCCTCGTCTTTAGTAATTATATCCAAGCCGTCAGGAAAACTTTGTCTCTGTGCGGACTTCAAATCAACAGTGAACAGTCAAACAATTTTAGACACATACCCTCTGCCCAGACCTGACGAACTGATGGACAAATTACGACAGTCTCGTTTCTTTTCTAAGATTCATTTAGCAGAGGCATACTTACAGATTCTGCTTGATGATGAGTCAAAAAAGTTTTTCGTCATTAATACTCACAAGGGCCTTTTTCAATTTCAACGCCTACCCTTTGGCAGTTCTTCCGCCCCCGCTATTTTTCAGCGTTTTTTGGAACAGCTGACAGTTTCTGTACCGTGTTGCTCGAACTATTTAGACGCTATTGTGGTCTCGGGACGTACAGTTGAAGAACATTTATCAAACCTGAAGTACCTTTTCAAAGTGTTGACTGCAGCAGGTCTACGTTGTAATAAAGCAAAGTGTTCATTTTTTCAAACTGAAATAGAGTACTTAGGCTATGTGATTAATGCCCAAAGAATCCATCCCTTACAGTCACAACTTCGAGCAATCAAAGACTTGCCTCCTCCTAAGAATGTGCACGAATTGCAAACAGTAATGGGAAAGCTTAACTATTATTTTCGATTTATTCCCAATGACTCTCAGGTTGCAGCTCCACTGCATCACTTACGTAGGAAGAATGTTCATTTTGTATGGTCTAAAGATTTCCAGGTTGCCTTTGACAAATTAAAAACTGAACTACTCAGTGATGCATGTTTGATTCCCTTTGACCCACAGAAGCCTGTAGTGCTAGCAGTGGATGCCTCGTCGTACGGTCTAAGCGCACTAATCTCACATCGTATTGGATCTCACGATCGACCTATTGCTTTCGCATCCAATCTACTGACGCCAACGCAACAGAATTACAGTCAGATAGAAAAGGAGGCCTTAGCAATCATTTACGGCGTCACAAAGTTTCATCATTATCTCTATGGTAGAAAATTCTATTTGTTGACAGACCACAAGCCTCTCACGTCATTGTTCTCACCCACGAAGCCAATTCCGCCACGAACGGCACAAAAGCTTCAGAGATGGTCCTTGATATTGTATAATTATCAGTATGAGATTTTGTACCGACCTACCACTAAACACGCCAACGCGGACACAGTTTCTCGACTTCCGGTTGGCCAGGATGTGTCATTTGATTCTTCAGAAATGGCATGTTGTCAGATAGACTCCAGAGATGCTTCCGCTGTCACAGACTTCCCTTTGCACTCTCGTCGGGTTGCACAGGAAACAGCTGCGGATGCAGACCTGAGTGTGGTAGCACGTTTTGTTCGCTCAGGGTGGCCTGCCAGAGCCAAAGACATTGATGGGCCTCTGGTTCGACGTTATTTTGCACAACGTCATGTATTATCTTTAAGTCGGGGTGTTCTGTTGTTGCATACCGCAACGACCAAACAAGAGTGATTGTTCCTCGTTCCCTTCAACGAGATGTGTTACGCCTCCTGCATCAAGGACATTGGGGTATTGTTAGGACAAAGCAACTGGCCAGACGTCATTGTACCTGGTTTGGTATGGACGCCCAGATAGAGAGCATGATGTCACAGTGTACAGTTTGTGCGGAGCATCAGGCGGCTCCTCCGTAACGTTTCTCAGACTGGCCACGCCCCAAGGAACCGTGGCAACGTTTACACGTTGACTTTGCCGGACATTTCTGGAATACGCGCTGGTTAATTGTTGTAGACGCTTTCAGCAAGTTTCCTTTCGTGATTGCCATGAACTCAACGACAGCGTCTAGTACAATCAGTGCCTTAACATCAGTGTTTTGCATCGAAGGTTTGCCTGAAACTATCGTCAGTGACAATGGACCTCAGTTTGTTAGTGCGGAATTTCAACAGTTTTGTCGTGTGAATGGTATTCAGCATATCACCACCGCACCTTTTCACCCTCAGTCCAATGGTGAAGAAGAACGTTCCGTTCGAATATTCAAGTCTCACATGGAAAAGCTGAAAGGTCAGTACTCCAGGCAGCAAGCTCTTCAAATTTTCCTGTCTACGTATCGGTGCATGCCACGTGACGGCCCGTCTCCGGCCGAGCTCCAACTGCATCCTCCCACGCACCGAGTCGGTTCGTATGGCACTTCGCGTTTTCAGTTTTCTACGTCGGTGCTGTACAGGGTGTTTGCTGGAAACAAGACGAGATGGTTACCGGGCACCATTCAGCGTGTGCTCGGTCGCAATATGTATGTTTTACGTTCTTCCACAGGGTCGGAGCTGCGGCGTCACGCAAACCAGTTGCGCCTGCACAGGCCGCGCGATCCTGTCTCTGGTTTCTTGATTCCAGACCCAGTTCACCGCCAGGGAGCACAGCCACATCGCTCGCAGACGGGTCCACAGTCCCCAGACTACGAGATCACCCCCATGGAAGTAGACGCGCCTCCGATGCGGTCCACCCCACCGCCGTCGCCGCCGCAGCTGACAGCATCACCGAGAGGGACTCCGGGACCGTGCGTGCCCCCACCGCCTGGGCCACGCACCTCAGAAGATGACCTGCTCCCCCTTGGCGGAGGTGTGCGTCCTTCCCCTCGTCTTGGTGGGTTTTCCGGGGGATCGCAAGGTGGATACCGGGGGCCCGGACGGCGTCTCGATCCCAGCCACAGCTACGACGCCCGTCCCAACAGTAACGCCCCCGCCCAGACCCTCCTCCCAGTGCCGTCGCCGTGGCCCTCAGCCCTACGCCACGACGGCGCGGCGGTTTGGGGCGGGGGGGGGGGGGAAGAGGTGTGGTGTCGCACAAGTATGAAGTGCGCGCCACGTACTTACGCTGCGCGCCGCCATGCACGCACGGCGTGGCGTTCTTACGACGTCAGCCACGAGCGCCCTCTGCTACAACTCCGCTCGTGGCCACCACTGAACTGCATCGTTCACTTGGGAATCAGATAGGCACCAGTTAAGACTTGGCTCTCGAATAGGCACTAAGAATCATCAGTAGACAGGCCTCTATCTAAACTATGTATCAGCATTCTGCAGTCAAGAACTATGTAAAAGTTAAGTATTACCAAGACTCCTCGAAATATATATATCTTGTTCTAATTTAGCCTAGTGTTCTAGTTTCTGCTGTCCCACTGGCTGGTCACCTCCGTACCTGCACACGCGTGCATCCTTTATTCCTTTGTTGGTCTCTTTCTACTCGGCCACCGACACCTACGACAACCGGCGGAAACGAGACACAAAACAGACTGCAGGGTAACTGTTCATATTTTATACACTAGATGCAAGAGCAACCTAAGTTTCCAGATATCAGGTGGGGTATTTGTGACAATAGCATATCTACATCTACACTCCGAAAGCCACCTCACGGCGCATGGCGGAGGGTACTGTGAGCACCCCCGTCGCTTTGTCTGTTCCCTGTTCCAGGCGCGTATGGCTCGTGGGAAAACACAGCGGGTATTCCTCCGTGTGGGCCCTAATCTCTCTCTAATATTATCGTCGTGATGGTTTCGCGAGATATATGCATAGGAGAAAGCAATATACTTTATGACTCTTCACAAACTCACTCACAGTAGCTCATACCGCGATGCAGAAAGTCTTCCGCCGCGCTGCCGATTATCTCAGTGACGCAGTAAGGCTTAATAAATTAATCTATCACGAAAGCGTGCTGCTCTCCTTCAGATCCTATCTCGACCATCAGTTTTATCCGGTACGGATCCCACAGTGATGAGCAATATTAAAGTTTCATATTCACAATATATGACTTCAAATGCGAATGGGCAAGGCTGAAAAGCTGTATCCAGCCGGGATTCGAACCCGGGTCTCCTGATTTCTAGGTAGTTGCGCTGACTACTGCACCACTGGGGACGCAGTGCTCACTGAACCTGTAAGGACTACGTAAGCACGCCTCCTGTCAGACACAAATTTCCAGCTTCACCCCGCCTACAGTACTCAAACTCGTAGTCACTATGTACTAATTTCCGTAAGAGTAAGGACTCCAAATTAGTACATAGTGACTTCGGTTTGAGTACTGTGGGCAGGGCCTTTCCCACAATAAATGTTATGTTCTCCTTCTACTTGTAACCCTCCTTGTTCCTATTCCTAGATATTTCACGGAAGTAACTGTTTCCAGTGATTCGTCTACAATCGTGTAATCTATAATTCCCGCACTAACATTATAAACACGAGAGAACGTTTTCTCATTCACAACTACACCACTTAAGCAATTTTTACGAAATTGGGTATGGAGATAGCTTGAACGCTGAAGAAGAACGTAGGCTACTTCTACAAAGTGTGTAATTAAAGATATATATTGATTTTATGATACAGGGGACTATATCATTAAGAGAACGGTGTCACTCGTTGTGGCGAGATTTACTTGTGAATTTTCTGTCAACAACATTCCCTTCCGGATGAGAACATATTAGCCGCGGCGGAGCGGCCGAGCGCATTGAGGCGCTATGCTACGGCGCGGGAGGCCATTCCTCGTCGGGAGTTCGAATGCCCCCTCGGACCTGGATGCTTGTGCTGTCTTTAGTATAAGTTAGTTCATAAGCAGTTTGTAAGTTTATGGACTGATGAACCCGCAGTTAAGCCCCATAACCTTCACAAACATTTGAACATTCGAGAACATATTCTGTTAGTACCCAACCACGTAGGGAGACAGCATCATCTTAATTAAATAAGAGAAATGAAATGGAAAGTAGAAATATTCTAGTGGTTTTTTTCTCGCACGCTATTAGAGAATGGAATCGTAGAGAAACATCATAAAAGTCTTCGATGAACCCTCCGCCACGTGCTTAAATGTAGTATATAACTGGAAATATGGAACCGCTGAGCATCAGTGTTTCTGTTACAGCTTCTGAGACGCTGACGACTCCATGCTACAGCTATTTATTCTTTGATTTTTTTAATTTATCACATTTATTGAAATACTTTTAATGGTTGATACGTTCTACCCAATACGATTCAACATAATGAATTCAGTGCTTATACAAGACGTCAACGTCTTAAACCCGCCGAGCCGATTTCGATGTGTGTGTGAGTGAGTGTTGTTCTTAGTGTAGGGACTGATGACAATAGCAGTTTGTTCTAACAGGTTTGAGCAGTCGACATTCAACCTTTTAGGCAGCTCCAGCTTAGAACAGTCGATGGCCAACATTATGGTTGTAGTCTGAAGATGGTCGTTTGAGTGGCCGAAAACCTGTCACAAAAAAAAAAAAAAAAAAAAAAAAAAAAAAAAAAAAAAAAAAAAAAAAAAAGGTAGAGTTTATAAACATTTGAACATTCGATGTTGAACAGTATCTTTATGTTAATGTCGATAAAGGAGGACAGTATTTATCGTCATTCCACGCACGCTTTTTAACCGGAAAATTTGAAACTTTTATCTTCATGATACTGGTCATAACTTGAGAACAAAGTTGCGAAATCATTGTTCTTTGACACGTATGCATGGGCATCAACACGAGCGAAGTCGTGGGTAAAAGGTAAAACGATTTTCCTATCTATATTCCCAGTAAGCGTCAGTTGCCACCCAGCGTCGATAATCTGTAGGGATACTCCTGCATTTCATTACACTTTTCCAGCGACGTGTCTTCTCGCTGTACTAAGCATCATAGACGAAAAGCCTTACTGAAATCCCGATGTTATCTGCAAAAACAATTATATATAGGTACAGTAAAAAATAATAGTCCTATAATACTTCCTTGGCGCATGCCAGAAAACACTTTCACGTCGGAAGACCGTTGGGAATGACATAGTCCGTTCTGTTCGTTACAAACACTTCAGTCCATTCCAATTATGTGCATAAATTTTCGCCACTACTAATAATCAATACTGTTGTGACGACATATATAAAGAAACAAATTTAATAATTCATCAAGCAGAAGGATTTTAGCCTGAAGATGCTTGATTATTGTATGTTATAATTATTTTTAATTATTAAATCGCCAGTTCACTATGCACTGTGAGGAGAGACATCAGTGTTCATTGCGATAATTCCCTAAAAATGTAACAAAACATTTTTTCTTGTCATGTATTACTTTCAGAGAACGATATTCCCTATTGCAGTTGCAAAAGGTACCTTGTAACACTGGTTTTTAATTTTCAATATAAACTCAAAGTTTAAATGGTCTGTGATAGGATTTATAGACCAAACACACTTTGGTGGCAATAATATACGACGGGCCGTGTTCAGCTAAAAAATATAGAGGACGGCATTTTTCTGGCACAGCAGTTACAGTACTCGCAGCATAATAATTAAAAGTATGGAGTCAGGTAAATCTACTGAGTGAACTAATAAGGGAATGGTCCAACATACCTGACGTATTTTTACACGGGAAGAATGCACCGAAAGAAAACACTGCCATAATGTTAGTTGCTAATATCACAGCAAGTTCATAGAAAACTGGAGAAAAAATGGGGACATCCTTTGTTGCGTCTTCACCCGAAGCTATGGCATGGAGCGCCACGTTAAAATCACGATTCCGTGTATCCCGCAGAAACTGAGCGGAGGAACATCAGGATTGGAGTCGTGAGGAACGGCGGCGAGTTCTGTACACAAATTAATCGATTTTGTGTTCAGCCGGACAATCGTCGTACCATCATCTGGAGAAAATGTGGAACTCGCATCAATCCTGATTATGAGCAGGAAACATCAGCACATCACGGTGGTGGGCGAATCGTGTGGGCAGGAGTCAGTATTGGCGGACGTACGGACCTGTATGTCGTTCGGAATGGCACTTCGACTGCTCAGAGGTATAGAGACGAGATGCTTTGCCTTTTGTTCTGCCCTATGCTGGTGCCTTGGGAGATGGCTTCCTTCTGGTGGACGATAACGCTCGTCCCCATAGAGCTGCACTGTTGGACATCATGCTTGGATCTCAGGGAATTGATGGAATAGAGTGTCCAGATTATTTATTTTTATTTATTTATTTGTTTTTTCTGTTCCATAGGACCCACTTGATGAGTAAGACTCCATGGTCATGGAACAAGTCAATACATTGTTACACAAGAATGGTAATAGAAAAATTTTAAGTAGTCCTTTGCACACGACAATCTTAAGACAAAGTGAAAAGAATCAATAAAGAAAAAATGAATTAGCTTAATTGTTTAACTTTTCTAGGAGCTCCTCGACAGAATAAAAGGAGTGAGCCACGAGGTAACTCTTCAATTTAGATTTGAAAGCATGTGGATTAGTGCTAAGATTCTTTAGTTCTTGTGGCAGCTTATTGAAAATGGATGCCGCAGAATACTGCACCCCTTTCTGCACAAGTGTTAAGGTGGTGTGGTGCAAATGTAGATTAGACATCTGTCTAGTATTCACCGAGTGAAAGCTACTAACTCGTGGGAATAAGCTGATATTATTAACAACAAAAGACATTAAAGAAAAAACGTATTGTGACGCCAGAGTCAAAATTCCCAGACTACTGAAAAGGGGTCGACATGACGTTCGCGAACTTACACCAGATATTGCTCGAACCGCCCGTTTTTGAGCCAGAAATATCCTTTTTGCATCAGGCGAGTTACCCCAAAAAACAATGCCGTACGTCATAAGTGAGTGAAAGTAAGCGAAATAGACTACTTTTCGTGTTGAAAAATCACTTATCTCAGATATTGTTCTAATGGTAAATATAGCAGAATTTAGTTTTGGAACAAGATCCTGAACATGGGCTTTCTATGACAGCTTACTGTCTATATGAACACCTAGAAATTTGAACTGTTCAGTCTCACTTATCACATGCCCATTATGTGTAATCATAATGTCAGATTTCGTCAAATTATGTGTTAGAAATTGTAAAAACTGAGTTTTACTGTGATTTAACATCAACTTGTTTTCTATTAGCCATGAACTTATCTCTTTAACTGCATTATTTGATACTGTGTCAATATTACGAGCAACATCCTTCACTACCAAGCTGGTATCATCAGCAAACAAAAATATTTTACAATCACCTGTTATACTCGAAGGCATATCATTTATATAAATAAGAAACAGCAATGGTCCCAAAACAGACCCCTGGGGCACCCCATACTTAATTGTGCCCCATTGGGATTGCACGTCATAGCCATTTTCTACACTGCGGAGAATTACCTTCTGTTGTCTATTATTAAAGTAAGAGGTGAACCAGTTGTGGGCTACTCCCCGTATTCCATAATGTTCCAACTTCTGCAACAATATTTTGTGATCAACACAATCAAACGCTTTTGTTAAATCAAAGAAGACGCCTAATGTCCGTAGCCTCTTATTTAACCCATCAAGTGCCTCACAGAGAAACGAAAATATAGCGTTTTCAGTCGTTAAACCACTTCTAAAACCAAACTGTACGTTTGACAGGAAATTATGTGAACTGAAATGATCAATTAATCTTGAATATACAGCCTTTTCAATAACTTTGGAAAAAACCGATGGCATAGAAATAGGTCTATAGTTGTCTACATTATCCCTTTCTCCTTTTTTATAAAGCGGTTTCACTACTGAGTACTTTAATCTGTTAGGAAACTGACCATTCTGAAAGGAAAAATTACAAATATGGCTTAGTACTGGGCTAACATATGGAGAACAGTACTTTAGAATTCTGCTAGATACCCCATCATATCCACAAGAGTCCTTAGTCTTTAGTGATTTAATTATTGACTCAATCTCACCTATGGAAGTATCATGAAGGATCATTTCAGGTAACAGCCTCGGAAACGCATTTTCTAAAAACGTTATATGATTACCTGTAGAAACTAGAGTTTTGTTTAGTTCCTCTACTATATTCAGAAAGTGATTATTGAATATTGCACATATATCTAACTTGTCAGTAACAGAAACATTCCTACTACGCACTGACGTTATATCTTCTACCTGCTGCTCCTGACCAGACACTTCCTTCACGACTGACCAGATAGTTTTAATTTTATCCCGAGAGTTTGCTATTCTTTTTGCATACCACATACTTTTTGCATTCTTAATGACTTTTTTCAGAACCTTACAGTACTGTTTGTAATGAGCTACTGCATCTTCATTCTGACTGCTTCTAACATTTTGATACAACTCCCGCTTAGTTCTACATGATACTCTTATCCCCTTTGTCAGCCACCCTGGCTGTCTGTTACTGAAAGTACCGTGTTTCGAGCGTTCTAGCGGAAAGCAACTTTCAAACAGCATAATGAATGTGTTCAGAAAAGCATTATATTTATCATCTGCATTATCAGCACTATAAATATCCTGCCATTCTTGTTCCTTAATTAGGCTTAAAAAGGTCTCAATTGCAACTGGATTAACTTTTCTGAGTAGTTGATATTTATGTTTAACATTTGTTTGAGAACAAATACTTTTTAGAATTAAAAGTTGGGCATCGTGGTCTGATAGGCCATTTACTATTCTGCTGACAGAGTGCCCCTCTAATAATGAAGAATGAACAAAAATATTGTCAATGGTAGAACTGCTATTTCCTTGCACTCTCGTTGGAAAAAATACTGTTTGCATCATGTTATAGGAATTAAATAGATCTAACAGCTGACTTTTCCTTGAGCTATCACCTACACAATTAATGTTGAAATCTCCACACACAATTAAATTTTTATACTTCCTATACAGTGAACCCAGAACCAATTCCAGCTTGGGCAGAAACATTTTAAAATCTGAGTCAGGGGATCTATAAATAACAACTATTACTAGTTTAGTTCCATTAACATTAACAACTCCTGCACAACATTCAAATATCTGTTCTGTGCAGTGTTTAGAAAAATCGATTGACTCCGATGAAAAATCGTTTTTTTACATACATGGCCACTCCCCCACACTGCAAGGAACTCCTAGAGTAGAAGGCAGCTAACCTGTATCCTGGCAAAGGAAGTCTCTTAATTGTCACACCACTTAAAAAGTGCTCTGAAATTCCAATAATGTCAGAATCAGTATCAATAAGCATTTCATTAACTTTATCTCTGATACCCTGTATATTTTGATGAAAAACAGTAATTCCCTTATTACTTATATTGTTAGACTTCGTCAAAGGTGGTTCATTTCTTAGAGGGACTTCCTTTAAGCAGGAATATCTATCAGCTGTCTTCAGTCTAAAAAAGGTGCAGCCCTAACACCAACTACTACAGGAATTTTTCCATGAGTGAAACCCCCACCCCCTACTACACTGTCACCTATGAGCTTTGCCAACCTCCCCTTCCCATACCTATTGAGGTGCAGACCGTGCCTAGTAAAATCCGACCTTTGGATAGTCTCAACTGGCACCACTGCAATGTGATCCATGCCCTCCGTCATCAGCGCCTTCTCAAGCCCCATGTTAACACGGCTGACAGCCGTATTAAGACAAGGCCTATCATGACGCTGAAACAGCTGCACGAAATGCACATTCGTGCCACCAGTTTCAGTTGCTATCCTTTCCAGATCACCACCTATATCATATTCCCCGTCCCTATCAAGACTATTCCCGGCCCCACCCACTATAACTACCTGATCCTCTTTTGAAAAATTCCTACATAAGTCCCCTATGTTACAAGTGACCTGAGCTAACCCTGCACTAGGCTTCACTATGCTGGTGACCTGGTACTCACTCCCAAGTACTTCCTGCAACTGTTGTCCAACACCTCTGCCATGAGAATTACCTAGCAGCAGAACCTTCTTCTTCCTAAGAGACCTCTCTACAGATTTCGGCTTTCCAAAAGCTGAGGTCTGCTGCGTACTTCCTACACCTACAGCTACAGGAGGTTCATCTCCACTCAACTCCGACAGTTGGTCAAACCTATTTGCAACTTGCAATGTAAAGCTATCTGAATACCTTCTCCTAGCTACCTTCTTGCCAACTGCCAGTTCCCATTCCCCAGCCCCCCTTCCCCTCCTCAACCTACCTAGTTCCTCTTCAGCGTTTTTCAGCTGCACCTGAAGGGCGCAGATCAAACGCTCCTGCTCCTCTATCAACTTATTCCTGCTGCAAATCCTACAGTTCCAGGAGAGAACCTCACCACAATGCCCACTGTCTTCCCCACTGCAATCCCCCCCCATGAAAATACTTACTACAAATCCCACACTGCAGCCCACTACGCACGACCCTACGACAGAGCCCACACTTTTCACTCATGGTAAAATTTTACAATAATTTGTTAAGAAAAACTAGACGTCTACGTTATGAAGTTAAGTTTCTACAAAATAAGTAGGAAGTACCTTTTAACTACAGCAATCAACAAACCTCAGTCTCTACAAATCAAGTAACAACAACTAATAGTATCAGAAAAGAGCAAATAACACTACCACAGAAACTTTACACTGTTGCTTGTATAAACAAGTTCAAATTCAAGCGTCACTAATAAAATAACTAAACACTGTGAGAGTACAAGAGTTATCAAATACCGTAACTTAAAGTTTCCCAACCTCAACTACGTTAAAAACAGCAAGTCACCTGTTGAAAAGTACTAAAGTTAATAAACAACTAGCGCGATAACACCTCCTGAAATCTAAAACTTTAATAATTTAACTACAATACACAAACACTTATTGGAACTTAGCTTTCGGAGACCGCTACGGCTGGAACCACTCGCCACCAGATGTAAACAAAGCAGTAAGACGTCGATGCCGGCGCACACGCGAACACAAATAACACCACTTAAAGGAATTACGGCACAACAAACGCTAAAATAACTGACGAACCTTTACTAGAACACCTCTAGATTGAATATTGTCACGTAATAACAATTAAAATAATTTTATTAATCCTAAAATTATATAAAAAATCGAGAGCGATGTGCACAGCAGTCCAGCACTCGTGACGTCACGCCAAAGATCCCCTGACTTGAACCCGATTGACCATGTCTGGGATGCACTTGGCAGATACAGTGCAGCCAGATCAGCAAAACGGTTGCAGAGCTGGATATATCATTCAGGGAAGAATGGGCAAATATCCCTCAAGAGCTGGTTCATAACCTCAAACTGTCCATGCCAAGCAGGTGTACAACTGAAACTTCCTGGCAGACTAAAATTGTGTGCCGGAACCGGGACTCGAACCTGGGACCTTTGCCTTTCTTCCAGGAGTGCTAGTCTTGCGTGTTTGCAAGAGAGCTTCTGAGAAGTTTGGAAAGTAGGAGGCGAGGTACTGGCGGAAGTAAAGTTGTGAGGCGGCATCGTGAGTCGTGTCGGGGTAGCTCAGTCGGTAGAGCGCTTGCCAGCGAAAGGCAAAGGTCCCAGGTTCGAGTCCCGGTTCCGGCACACAATTTTAGTCTGCCAGGAAGTTTCATATCAGCGCGCACTCCGCTGCAGAGTGAAAGTTTCATTCTGGAAACATCCCTTAGGCTGTGGCTAAGCCATGTCTCCACTATATCCTTTCTTCCAGGAGTGCTAGTCTTGCGTGTTTGCAAGAGAGCTTCTGTGAAGTTTGGAAAGTAGGAGGCGAGGTACTGGCGGAAGTAAAGTTGTGAGGCGGCATCGTGAGTCGTGTCGGGGTAGCTAAGTCGGTAGAGCGCTTGCCCGCGAAAGGCAAAGGTCCCAGGTTCGAGTCCCGGTTCCGGCACACAATTTTAGTCTGCCAGGAAGTTTCATATCAGCGCACACTCCGCTGCAGAGTGAAAGTTTCATTCAGGTGTACAACTGTACTGACCGTCCGAGGTGATCACACACCATATTAAAGGGCAACGAGAATGACTTTTACACTATTACGGTTGCCCCATGGTGTCTCGCACTAAGTAAACGTCAAGTAAACCTCAAGTAATGAGTTGAGACAGCAATATGTCGGAAAGTATCACATACAAATTACAATTGTAAACAAAATCTGAATTAAATACATTACCATATGTATACTGTGCGTGAACTCTCTCCTGATCCCGTAACTTCGTCCTAGTCAGTGCACATTAATTTGAAATTCAGACTTCACTATTAAGATTGAAATCGGATTTAGTTCACATTTCACTGACTTTCTTGTAAACATCGTCCTAGTTAGTTAGATACAGCTTCGGTACATTTTGCTGCTGCTGTGAGACGGCACCTAACGCGCAGATACGGCCACAGATGGGTAGGTCGAGGCGGACCTGTACCTTGCCCTCCAAAATCGGCTGATTTAAATCCTTTGGATTTTTGTGTCTGCGGTCACCTTGAAAGCGAAGTGTACAGTACACCAGTTAATACGGTCGAAGAACTGGAACGGAGAGTTGTACACGCTTGTCAAGAATTCCGAAATGATCCAGGTATTTGCGAAAGAATTCGAAATACATTGTAGAGTCGAGCACAGTATTGCATCCAGATGTAAGGAAGACTCTTGGAACACCTCCTTTAACAGATAACCGTTACGTAAAATGTGAACTAAATTCGGTGTAAAATTAATAGTAAAGTCTACAGTTCAAATTAATGTCTATTAACTAGGATGATGTTTTAAATTCATGTCAGTGGCGGCTTGGAACCATACATCCGTAATTAGATCGCAAACCGTTCTTTTGCGGACCCATATTTACTCTGACATTTTTGCTTCAATTATTGTGTACTTTCAACCGTATAAGTTTTCAAGTGATCGAGGCGGGAGGATAAAATATCGTCTTGTCTTTGCAGATGACATTGTCTTGTACAGTTCCAAGGAGGAACTGCGAAGGATGAGAGAGGTTTCAGAGTTTGCAACTAGTAATTTTGATCTTCATGTCAGTGAACAAAACACAGAATATTTCTCGATGAGGTGAAAGGAAGCAGGGGCAAGAGGACACCTACAGCCATTGGTAGTTGGAAGCCGCAAACACCTTGGTTTAGTGTATATTTAGAAACGGATCGTTTGAGGACGAGATTTTGCCAAGTGACAAACATATAAACGTTGTTACCATAGCTTTGGTCATTTACTCATCCTGTTACAACCTGTCAATATCGGTTAAAGTTAGACTGTACAAGATATTAATTCAAGCAGTAGCGCTATGTGGGTGTGAAACTTGCAGCTCTCGAAAACAAGACTAAAAAAAGCTACTAGTATTTGAACGGAAAGTCCTGAGTAAGATATTCGGTGCCGTGCAAAACACAACTGATGAGTGGAGGAGTCGCAACAACAAAGAACTGAATCAACAATATGGACAACTAAACACAGTACGTATGGTCAGTAATAAGCGTTTGGAGAGGCCTAGACACATCGAATGAGCGATAAACCAAGGCCGATAACTATTATGGAATTCACACCCCAAGGGAGAAGACCAAGTGGGAGGTCAAGAAAGAGATGAAGCGATGGAGTGCACGATGTTCTGAGCGCGATAGGGATGGGAGTGAAAAATTGGCGCCATATAGCCCAAAACGGGCGTCGATGGAAGCAAATCCTTGTAGTTGCGCGGTACCCTGTGTCTGATCGCGTAAAGTACTTTACGTTTGTTGAGATACATTTTGTTAATAAATGTAGTCCTAACATTGTCGTTAGAGAAGTGCTTGGTAATATAAATTTATTTTATCTATTAACAAGTAGTTGTAATAATTTATCCGTTATATCATTCAATAGGGAGTACACTTTTCTTTTTCCTCTCTTTCTGTACGTCAGTTAACATGTAAGAACTTTACGTGTAAAGTAGGTTCACGAAGCTAGAGTGAAAGGGTAAAGGTGGAAAACTGCTAGTTAGTAGGTCCCCACTCTGGAAAGGGCGTAAGGCATAGGCAACTGACGTAAAATATTGTTGTTGCTGACCACACTGGATAGCATCGTGAAGTTTGCTTTTCAGCTCAACCATCTTGTTACCAAGTGTGGATTTTGTTAGTGCAAAAATATCCCCAGCCAGGGTATGGCAGCGGGGACAGGGCTGCAACTTAGGTCGGTAGAAGACTGGGAGGTGTTAAGCTACAAATTAGATCGGCTGAACATTGCAGCGGGTAACAGGAATTTGTTAGGTTGGGAAAAATAGTGCACCCACACTGTCCTTTAAAACCTCCGGTTTTTCGATCGAATTCACAGTCAGAGGAGTTGGGCGCCGGATCCATGTCGTTCGCCACCAGCCTCGGGTAAGTTCCACGACTGTCTGTTTCTCGTAGGGAGTGCGTCTTTCATGGAATGCTGCTAGGAAGGGTAGCTGTATCAGGGTCTTCCCCAGGTAACATGAACACTGACTTCTGTTGCGGTAACGTATTTATTCTTTCGCTTTTATAAATGATTAGCCGCAGTGTAGTAGTATTAGTATATGGGATGCAATAAATATATTTCCAGTTTATCAAAGCAAGACTTATGGATCTCGAGGGAGTGTCTGCGATCGTCATATGAATAAAATTCTTGAATATCAGTCTCCATATCGCTTTTATTTTGTAGAACATGACCGGTTTCGGGACAGCTGCCCATCTTCAGATCTGTTTATCAGATGTAACAACTGAATGTAAGCTGCTATTTACAATGTATGATATCTAAAAAGTTAATGGAAAAATATTAAAAACATACCAAATTTATGAAGTTAGAGAGTAACCTGTCCTGTAATGAACAAATGTTCACAGTCGTTACTAAAACATAGTAGCTTCCTGAGGCTTTATATAATGTACTTAAAATCATCTGATTGGTGGGGATCATTTTCGTTAAAATTATTCTCAATAAGTAATTATTGACTTACATATAAAATAATTCAGAAGTCAAGGTGTAAGATAGTAGTCAAACCTCGGCGACGTTACTGCTGCCTGACAAACTGAAGCTTCATCCGCAGACGGGAAAGAAACCATTGTCCACAATTAAAAAAAAAAAAAAAAAAAAAAAAAAAAAAAAAAAAAAAAAAAAAAAAACAGAACCCAATGTTATCTTATTTCTATGTCCTTTTATAGACTGATAGCCGAATGTCTCATTTGTAAATGCTATTTTATACACTGACTACTATCTTACACCTTGACTTCTCAATTGATTTTATATGTAAGTCAATAATTACTTATTGAGAATAATTTTAACGAAAATGATCCCCACCAATCAGATGATTTTAAGTACATTATATAAAGCCTCAGGAAGCTACTATGTTTTAGTAACGACTGTGAACATTTGTTCATCACAGGACAGGTTACTCTCTAACTTCACAAATTTGGTATGTTTTTAATATTTTTCCATTAACTTTTTAGATATCATATATTGTAAATAGTAGCTTACATTCAGTTGTTACATCTGAAGATGGGCATCTGTACCGAAACCGGTCATGTTCTAGAAAATAAAAGCGATCTGGAGACTGATATTCAAGAATTTTATATTTCCATTTGCCTATGAGTTCCCAAAGTCTTCGGACCAAGTGTCCTCTCTAGTACCAAAATCTCTCGTATACAGAGCTGCCCATAGGGGGAAGGTCATGACACAAACTGCGCCATTGAAATTTCACGGGGGGCGGGGGGGGGGGATGAAGAATTAGTACTTTTGGCCAGTCTGGCGAGAGACTTATGAAACAATTTACAAAACGTGAAATAAAAAACAATAAACCAATGTTTATATACAAAATAAATTTATCTTTCGAATCCAGGACCTAATATCTCGGTTGGGGGGGGGGAGGAGGGGGGGGAGAAAGCTGGTCGTAGTTTGGAGGGTTGGGGGGGGTTCAGTCATTGACCAAGGGTGGGGGGGGGGGTGTGGACACTTCTGCTCGTAGTTGCCTATTACTTGTCTTTCCGCTCGGGACTAGCAGACTGATCTACAACCACCTTTCCTCTCTCCTGTGTTAGGATGCGACGTCGACGTTTTCAAACCGCCGAAACTATATCGATGACATTTGAATCCAGCATAATTGACACGTTTTATAACGTATAGCTTCTTCAGTCAGCGGTTTAGTCACGATGTAATAGTTATTTTTCGTATTTAATAATATCTTTATTTTCATCTCTATGAGAGACAGAATTTACTGTCATTCTACCCACGGTTTATATTTAAACCTTAAAATTGGGAACTTTTCTTTTATTCTGATGACCCTGGTCATAAGAAAAGCTGTGAAATTATCGTAGTTTCGATGTCTTTGATATGTATGCAAGGACATCAAAGCGCCGAGTAACAGCTAGTAGTAATTTAATCATAACCCTTTGTTCGTTTAATTCTGGATAGTTGTGACATAAACACTCTATTTCTTGATACCTGAGGAAATGCTTTTTTCTGATGCACCTATTAGAAAGATTTAGTTGAAATGATGGCATCTACAGTAGTAAGCTCTGGGAAGAGTCGAAAAAGACCTATTTTTAGCACTTGGTAAATGAAATAAAATTATCACGGTGTTCAACAGTAATTAATAGCTATTCATTTCACATGTCAATTTGAGTCTCTTCAGCAATCCGACAAAATAAGACCAAAGTGTAATTCGCATATCCATATTATTAAATAATTTGGCGGTGATATTTTGATAAGGAATTTAATAAAAATCTTTGCTGGAAAGCCGTTTTTTATTCAAATGGATTTTGTCTTTAAATCTACAGTTCTCCAACTTATGAGTCTAACTTACTAAATCAGTTTAGTGATTTCTGCTTCAAAGGATTTTTTCTCTTTTTTTCATGTCAGTTTGAATGTATCAAACTTCTAAGATCGCGAATTTGCACCATGTAGCATAGTAATTGATGTAACTGCTGCATCAAGTTCGTAATTTTTTCCCAGAGTAAAAGCGTTTTGGAACTTCTAATGCTTATTTATAAAATAAATTAGTTCTTCAATTCCTCCACTAAGAAACTTGATGGTACTAGACTTGGTGGTCTGAGTGTGTTATCGCGGATTCATAAATCTCAAGAAAAGGCATGGGTCTCAAATAGACTGTAGACAGTATTCACGTCTTTAGTGACGTAAGATGGAGCGCTATTGGTAGGGCTGCTCTTAATTTCATCCATATTTAAATGCTGTAGATGAAAATGTTGCGCTCCTTACTTTAAAAACAACGGCTACAAGAACAAATCCGAGGAATAAATTTACTATTTGACTTTCCAGTAATACTCTGTTATTAGGAGCGTTGGAACTTAAATAGTGGCAACTATTTATTCGCAACTAATACAAAAGCGTTACATATTTGCACCTGTTACTGTCTTTCAAAGTAGTCACCTGGACCTTGTAACGTTTCTGCTATGTTGCACGCTCCTTACAAAATCAGTTTCCAACATTACAAACACGAAATACGGACACCTCAATAAAACTTCGCTACCGGACATGTAAAATATCACATTTTCGCGTTCAGTTTAACACACTATTAACACTATTAGTAAAACACATTTAAGAAATAGTACGTTGATTTACACATAACTTTGGCTGTTCTTTTACGTAATTTTCAATTTTTTATACTTTCGTAAATAATAGTTGAAAACACTAAAAATGCATTACACTTAGTTTCGGAAATTGTTGAACCTATAAAGATACTTATTTGTATAAAAACAACACTACTCTGTGGTATAAGTATTGCACAACATGAGTACATATGTACCTTTTGTTTAAATCAATTCGGGCAGACCATGTTTTATATTTCACTGGATCCTAAATTAAATACTGATCATTTTTCACATACTAAAATTAATAATCCATTTGGTAATAAGAAACTATCTTCGAAATCGACGAAACCACTACAACTTTACACAAATCCGTATATATAAAAAATTTGACCGCAAACTGAAATACATTAAAATTCCATGTCTAAATAATAGTTCGCCTACTCAATATTGGCAAAACAGATAAGTGTGCAATTCGAAAACGTAAATAATGTAAGTAAATTGAGTTATTTTAAACACTAGTCAAAACACAACTTTTATTTTTTTTACCACATTCAATACAAATTTCATAAAACACATACATACATTGAGATAAATAGTGTAAGCCTAAATGTAATATTTTAATTTGTGTATTTTGGCATATTTCAAGTATTGTTATATTATTTATTTGGTAACTGAAGAACTTTTTCATCAATCTTATTACGTGGTTACTATGAAAGATGTTTGAGAGAAACCATGTTTTGTCACTCTTTTCGTAGTCACAAACTTGTAAGCAGCTCTGTTGTCTTGCTGCTGCAATTTTTATTTATTTTGGACATTGTGCAGCTATGTGATTGGTTTAAACTTCATTTAAATGGAAATAAAATCGTTTCCATATCAACTGACATGTTTATAATTTACGAAAATATCCTGAAACATCAAACCTTTTAGTGAATGCCGAAGACAGCTCACAACGCAGTGGACTTCAGCCATCATATAAGTTATTTTTATATTAACTTCACCTACAGTGGAATGACTTTGTTACATTGACTGTGAACTAATAATACTTTCCGTGATTTAGGAAAATATTAGGGCTCAGTATGAGTCATTCCCAAAAGGGGTGACTGTCTTTAGAACCTGTTGCCAGCAATGTGAAAGGCATAGTATACCGTTAGCAGAGCCTGTTCGAATATCTGGAACAGTTCTGAAGCGAATGCGACGAAGTGGCTCCTTCATCTTCGGAATTCAATCACAAGAACTTAAGTCCGAGGAAGCTAGACGACCCGCCCGATGTATGTATGCCACAGTTTGCCGACCTTCGTTGAAGGCTTTTACGCCACATGCCACTGTTCTGTACGGCGATGCCGATCCCCCACATGCCTCTTGAAGACCCTGATGACACTGTCGTGCTGTACGACCTCTGGCACATTCAGTCCTGATCCAACTCCATTGTTCCTGTTTAGAAAACATAGTGACACCGTTATGTTGGACCGCTCGCTCACAAATGACTGTTTTTCCCTCGATTGTGCGCACGCCGGTGGCGTGGGACGAGCGAGTCCACTTGCTCGGAAGTAAGGTAGGTAAGTCAACAAACTGTGCTATCCGCGACAATAGTAGATTACATTGCATAGTGTCTCCACAGCGGTGTTGCCAGTATTTAAGTTCCAACCCTCGTAATTACCTTCACGATTTTCCTTCAAATGACTTTGTTGTAATGTAGTTGAAAATTCAAGAAAATCCTAAAACTAGTTCTTCGTGGCTTTCAATTCTCTTCTGTAATAGTTTCAGTGAGAAGACGAGATATAACGTGGTGATTTAATAAAACCGTAAAACAAGAATGTATAAATCCATATACCTAAAGGGAGGACTTTGTCGGTCTTCCAGAATGCACTTCTTATCCACCAATATTACTGATTCCTGCAAAAATCACGGAATATAAAGTAGATTTTGTCGGTATTACATTCATTAAAACAAGAATGAATCAAAGGAGTGCGGCAGATTCGGTAATTCAGCGTCACAAAGGAAGTGCCCGGTTTTTGCATAAGCCGATTATCCCAGCGAAGTAGCGACCTTTGCAGAGCCTCTTCGGTAAGGCACACCGTCGCCAATACATTTAATATTATCATTCCTCACTTAGTGCGGCAGTATTATCACTTTAAAATATTTCACGGAGCTTCGGTCCATCAAGTTGCCGCAAACGGATTTTCACACTGTATCCACCTCTCCAGGAGTTGCTGGAGCCATTATACTATTTTAAAGCTGCAGGATTGTTCTGAATTAATAGATGGATGGCTCTTAATTAGGTCACTCACAGAAAGTAGCCGAACACTTGTATATTCAATACAATTAATTCATTTTAAAAATGCTGCATATTCATTAACGCTGTTATTAAGAGGTTCATTTCACATTCATGTAAGAGCAATCATAAATCTCGGGGTTTATATATACAAATACACCCCAAAGGTACGGAGACGCCACAGCCAAATTTAAAAGGAAGATTACACATTGTAGAAGGTGCACAGCGGCGTGTGAAGTGGGGAATATGATGACATCAGTATTGAGTGTTGTAGCCGTTGTTGGCCATAAACGCTGCTACACGTCTTGAATCAAAGAGGCTATGGAGTGCTGTTGGGTTATATCAGTTTATGCTATTTCCACACATTGAGATCGGTGGAATGATCAAAGATTTAAGTGTTCCTTTTTTCCCGCGCGCTACTAGAGAAATATCTACATATATATTCTGCAATCCACCGTAAGATGCGTGGCGGAGGGTACACTGTACCACTACTAGGCATTTCCTTTCCTATTCCTCTCCTAAATAGAACGATGGGAAAAAAAGAATGTCTATATGGCACTGTACGAACCCTAATTTCGCTTATCTTTGTGAACTTTACGCGAAATGTAAGTAGGCGGCATCAAGTTCGTTCTGCAGTCAGCTTCAAATTCTGCCCTTCCAAATTTCCTCTACAGAATTTCTCGAAAAGAACGTCGTCTTTCCTCCAGCGATTTCCATTTAAGTTCCCGGAGCATTTCTGTGACACTCGCGCATTGGTCGAATCTACCAGTAACGAACCTACCTGCTCGCCCCTGAACTGCTTCCTTGAAACTGAGCAATACACACGGTCTCCTTTACAGATGAAGTACATCTTCCCAAAATTCTCCCGATAAACCGAAGTCGGCTGTCTGCCTTACACACAATTGTCCTTACAAGTTCGCTCCATTTCATATCGTTCTGCAATATTATGCCTAGATATTTGAACGACACGACATTATCAAAAAGCTCGCTACTAATGCTGTTTTCGAACTTTATGGGATTTTTTTTTTTTTTTTTTAAATCGTGTGCATCACTTTACAGATTTCTACATTTAAAGCTACCTGCCATTCTTCACATCAACTATAACATTTTGTCTAAATCATCCTCTATGCTGTTACAGTCAATTAATAACGACACCCTCCCATACACCTCAGCATCATCAACGAACAGCCGCAAATTACAAGTTACTCTGTCTATCAGATCATTTGTATAGATATAAAATAATAGCGGTTCTATCACACTGTGTTCTATTACTTAGGAAGTCTTCCAGCCAGTCATAAATCCGTGAACCTATTCCATTGCTCGTATCTTCATTAGCAGTCTGCAGTGCGGCACCGCGTCAAATGCCTTTTTGAAATCGAAAAAAAAACACAATCTGCCTGTTTCCCTTCATCCATGGCTCGCAAGATGTCATGTGAGAAAAGGGAAAGCTTAGTATCACACGAACGATGTTTCCTTAAACCGCGCTGATTCATAGAAAGCTTATCCGTCTCCAGGAAATTTACTATATTCGAGCTGAGACTATGCTCCAGAATTCTACAGGAAACTGATGTCAACCTTTCTCATAAACGGGAGTTACCTGCGCTTTTTTCGATTCACTAGGAACTTTGCGCTGAATTAAAGATTTGCGACAAATGCAAGCAAAGTAAGGGGCCAATGCCGCAGAATACTCTTTGTAAAACCGAACTAGTATTCCATCCGGACCAGGAGACTTTTTTGAATTCAGCTCTCTCAGTTGTTTCTCTACGCCGGAAATACCTATTACTATGTCCTCCATTTGGTAGTTAGTGCATTAATCAAGTGATGGTATGTTTGTATGGTCCTCCTGCGTGAATTATTTCTTAAGTGTAAAACTTTAGAACTTTAGCATTCCGTTTGCTTTCTTCTATTACTGTCCTGGAATGATCAACGAGTGAATATCGTGAAACCGTTTCGATGGACCCTCTGCCATGCACTTAAATGTTATTAGCGGACTATTTAGGTAGATGTAGACATGTTGCGGGAACGGGTGGTGTATCCTTCGCTAGCTGCATTCATCGACCAAAGTTTTCGATGGTCGAGAGTCGGAAAAACAAGCAGGGGTAGTCTGATGAAAATAACATTCTTGTGCCAGCAACTGTACATTCATCGTTTATTCTCGGCCTGTTTTTGTACTGTCTGCCAACAATTGGATATTATGCATTGTACATTAATTAGTACTAAATACAACATCTGACAATATAGTTCGGTGAATGAAGTCAGAACGGTCTATGGGGCAACACAGGCGAATCACAACGCTGCAACTTCGTAGTCCCCGACCGTAGTTCAGTTGAACATCGTGTGTGTGTGTCCCGTGTTGGACCTAGGACCGAACATTTAATGTAATCTAATTGAAGTATAGTCCCATTGTGCCACATCTATGGCCATTGGAGTTCCTCTCAGATTTAGAAAATTATAACAGTATACCAGTGGCGAAGGAACCAGGGGTTATGATACCGATGCGCTATAGTAATATCCAGTGTCAACACAAGACTACCGCTCACGCTTAAATTAAGAACTATGTCGTTCATTGTTTCTCAGCATAGACCAAAGATAAGATAGAGAACGCGTGACGTAGTTATACTGAAACCAAGGAGGTTAGAATACAGGGAGACGCCTTTATGCTAAAAAAGTGAAGCCTGCTTCCGCCATATTGCTAAGTTTTTGAGAAGCGTTCATATTATTGAGCTAATGTTTTGTCACTTAAAACAGGAATAAAACGTCGGACCATTTACCGTGATTTACAACGTGTTAAGAATGCAAATTAGCCTTTAAAAATTAGGTTTTCAAATATATGATGATGAATATTTATTATTTCCTAAAGAAAATATATTTTTTGAAAGTACATACTTTGCAGTGACTGTCGCTTCAATGAATGTACAGTAAGATAGTCCACTTAACGAATAGTTTCAACGGAGAAATAACGTTCCAAAACTGCCCAATATGGCAGACAGGCTTCAACTGCCGGCCGCGGTGACCGAGGGGACTGAGGCGCTCCATTCACGGTCTGCACTGCCACTACGGTCGGGGGTTCGAATCTCCCCTCGGACATGGATATTTGTGCCGTCCTAAGTCTTAGCTAGTTCATAAGTAGTTTGTAAGCTTAGGTACTGATGACCCCGTAGTTAAGTCCCATAAGTGCTACAAACATTTGAACATTTTAGGCTTCAACTGATGTATGTGCTCGGCATAGATAATGCCATCTCCCTTTATTCTAACCTCCTTGACTGAAACCAAATCAGGTGACACGGAGCAAGAAGCCGTTTTCATTATTACGAGCTAAGTGAAATGTATCTGAGAGTTGCAGTTCTTGCGAATATTTTAGTTTGTAGTTTACACGGGTGTAGAACAAGAAATATCAGTTTGACAAACAGTATTAGTTTTCTTACGATTCCTCAACAATACGTGCATAATGTTTTGTTTTTATAATAAATTAAATTGATTCGTACGCTTTCGTTCGATTTTAAGGCAATATAAGCGTTTATATTTTTAACGTAGATAGATGCCTAAAAGTAAACGCTGCAAAATATTACATTAAATAATAATGAAGTGAGGAAAATCATCGATGTACTAACGACAACTGGTTTCATAGCTAAAATGACTACATCATCTTTAGCATTGAATAACGTTATTAAAAGCAGATCGGAACCAGAAACGGCTTAGTTGCAAGTATGTAAACTCAGTCAAGACTAGCCGAAGTAATTTTGGCATCGATAATCACATTCATCAGTTAGAAAACAGTAAAATATTATTCGTGTAACACAAAGCCGGCCGCAGTGGCCGAGGGGACTGTGGCGCTCCAGTCACGGTCTACACGGCCACTACGGTCGGAGGTTCGAATTCCCCCTTGGGCATGGATATTTGTGCCGTCCTTAGTGTTAGCTAGTTCATAAGTAGTTTGTAAGTTTAGGGACTGATGACCCCGTAGTTAAGTCCCATAAGCTATACAAACATTTGAACATTTGAATTTGTTACACAAAAACTGAGGGTGTGTAATTCTGTTGCTTGTCAAACGAACAATACATTTTCACCTGGGCACATGTAAAACGATAATCATCTCGTTAATAATGGTAATGTGGAGAAATTACGTTACCGTTACTACTAAATGTGTAATAGCATTATAGAAGCTGACGTATCTTTAAAATCAGCTCAAGGTTACACCTGTAAATGAGAAAAAAACTGTTGTTCTTAATGACGAAAACTTAGTCACGTGACTCGGGGCATTTTAGATGTTGGTTTCAAATCACAACACAGCAGAGATAGGGACGTGAGCAGTCAATGTTATCTTTGGTCTATGTTTCTTAGCGGCTCTCGACGCTCATTCTACTCTTATTAATGATCAAGCATTTATAACGGTACGAATCCTTTAACTAACTGCGTCTTATGGGGTGACTTATTCCTGCTACCTTTTGGCTCGTTGCTGTCTGTACACGTATACATTTATTTTTAAGTCCAAACTTTCAATTTCAAAGTCAGTGAATGTTTAAATAGGACGGCATCAACTAAATCACTGAATACGACATGAGGTTTGCATTTTTATTAAAATTGTTTACTGTCTATTACATGATTATGTGTGGCGAGAACCACTAAATTCGTTAGACTCCGTCTGCTACGATTAGCTCGCGCCCCCAATATTGCTAAGAAAATAGCTATATGAATATTTAATCATTTGGATAATGGTCCTAACATGATTGCTGTAAAAGTTCGTTGTTCTATCCAAAAACCCAAGTTAGAAAGCGATTTATTTATTTTGCTGTCTTTTACAATGACCTGTTATCTAGATGCTAAAACAGGTCGTATTTTGCACAGGTAATTGATTTTTTACAATGAATAATTTCTACTTATCACTCGTTAAATTTAACAATATCAAGCTTAAGTAACTTATGAAATAAAACTATAAATAAGAAAAATTAATTAAATAATACATTTAAGAAGAAGAAGTAAAGACTAGAGCAACTACAGACGTTCATGTAGAAAAGCACAGTGAAAGAATAACATGAATTTATTTAATAGAAGAAGATGATAGGAGAGAGAGAGATGGAGAAGATGGAGTCCGACACTTTGTGACGCTTGAGGGTCGAGGATTTGGCATTCCCATCAAGTCGTCAACCCTCAACCATCGTTAGTATTATCTATAACAGTTTAACAGGTTTATAGTGCTGCTTTGCCGGTGACAAAGAGCGACGCTTTCATATTTGTCCTTACTACTATAGTTACAGTAATTATTGTCTATTAAATGATGATCACTGTCCGCGTCAGTGTCTGTGTTGGTGTCCGTGTTGTGGTCCCTGTCGTGTTCTCGATTTCGGTTCCTTTGCTGGTACACTCTAACCACTCTGTTTCCTCGCTGCATATGTTGTTGCCTTCTGTATGGTCTATTTCGTTTGTATGTCGCGTACGAGATTTTATCGTTAGTATATTGAGTGTTGTTCATTGGTCCTCTTGTCTTATGGCCTTGTATATATTTGTTGTTCTGTGTAAGCACTTAGTGCTGGTGATGTGTCTCTGGGGTGATTGTTGGTCCCGCAGAATAAGACAACGTGTTCGGGAGATCCCCTGATCCCCTCTCACCACATGTGCAGTATGGTGTTTCTCTAAGACTGACACGGCGTAAGTGTGTAGGATAAGGGCCGTGTCCTGTCGAGAAGTGAACCATGCTGCGGCTGGGATCGACATGTTTCATTCTTAGTCTCTCCTCTATGTCGGGGGAAAATGAATGCACCCTCCGACCCTTATCACCTGTCTCCCATTCCTGCTGCCAGGAGTCAATTCTCCAGCGTCTCCGCTGTTCACTCGTCGCAACTTTGGACGCTCTCCGCTGCCAAGCCAGCGCGCTTTGCACTCCAAACGGTGTTGCACGCTGTTGTGACGTCACACATTGCATTTGTCCGTTAGCAGACGTTTCCCGCAAGACACGCTGTTCCAGCTGCAGCTGAACTGCGCAGCGCTTCCTGTTTCCATCTGTGAACAGTCAGATGGGAAGGCGGGGCACTTGGCACAAGACCGCCAGGCAGTAACTGCTATACTGACGTAGCGACATGCTACCTAACGGAAACAGGAAATGAAATGATGGTATAACTTTTATTGGCCGTGATATCCCTATTGAGGTTCGGCTGGCTACTCAAAGTCTTTTGATTGACGCCACTTCGGTGACATGTACATCGATTAAAATGAAAGTGATGATAGCGACTTACACTCAACTCCCATCCCCTTCCGGGAATCGAACCTGGGCCTCTTGTGTTAGTGGTCAGCGACGCTGCCAGTGTGTACAGAGGTCGACAGGGAAACAGGAAAATTTATTCCATACATCTATTGACCTTCTCAATTTTTTATAATTATTTCAGAAGTAGCAGTTACAAAAAATCTTCAAACGTTTGTAATTCTATGGGACCAAACTACGTTGGTCATCAGTCACTAGTCTTACAAACTACTTAAACTAAGTTGAACTAACCTAAGGACAACACACATATCCATGCCCGAGGGAGGATTCCAACCTCCAAAGCGGGAGACTGCGCGATCCCTATCGTGGCGCTCCGGATCGGTCGGCTACTCCCGCGCGGCAGTAGCAGCTACCAATTTTTGTATCCCATCCTCGTCGCCGCTTTTGTGTCCCAGCCTCGTCGTAGGTGTCGGTGGCCGAGTGGAATGAGACCGACACAGGAATAAAGACAGCACGCTGGTGCAGGTACGGAGATGAGCAGCCAGAAACTAGAAACACTAGAGTAAATTAGAACGAGATATATATTGCACAGAATGTATACAATACTTAACTTTTACACAATTCAGTACTGCAGAAGACTGATACATAGTTGAGCTAGAGGCCTGCCTAGTGCCTGTACGATAGCCAAGTCTTCACTGGTGCCTATCTGATTCCGAAGTCTTTACTGGTTCCTATCTCAGTCCCAAGTCAACGATGTCGTTCAGTGCTGGCCACGAGCGGAGTTGTACCAGTGGGCGCTCGTGGCTGACGTCGTAAGAACGCCGCGCCGTGCGTGCATGGCGGCGCGCGGCGAAAGTAGGTGGCGCGCACTTTGGACTTGTGCGACACCACACCCCTCCCCCCCCCCCCCAAACCGCCGCGCCGTCGTGGCGTAGGGCTGAGGGCCACGGCGACGGCACTGGGAGGAGGGCCTGGGCGGGGGCGTTACTGGTGGGACGGGCGTCGTAGCTGAGGCTGGGATCGAGACGCCGTCCGCGCCCCGGCATCCGCCTTGCGATCCTCCAGGAAACCCGCCGAAACCTGGGGAAGGGCGCACCCCCCCGCCCAGAGGGGGCAGGTAATCTTCTTCTGAGATGCGTGGCCCAAGCTGGGGGGGCCCGCACGGTCCAGGAGTCCCTCTCGGTGACGCTGTCATCTGCGGCGGCGACGACTGCGTCGGAGTTGCGTCGACGTTCATAGGGATCTCGTAGTCCGGGGACGAACGATGTGGCTGTGCTCCCTGGCGGTGAACCGGGTCTGGAATCAAGAAACCCGGGACAGGATCGCGCGGCCTGTGCAGGCGCAACTGGTTTGCGTGGCGCCGCATCTCCGACCCTGTGGAAGAACGTACAACATACATATTGCGACCGAGCACGCGCTGAATGATGCCTGGCAACCATGTCTTCTTGTTGCCAGCAAACACCCTGTACAGCACCGGCGTGGAAACCTGAAAACGCGTAGCGCCATACGAACCGACTCGGTGCGTGGGAGGCTGCAACAGGTGAAGGAGAGTGCGGTGACGGCGGCCGTGTAGCCGCTCGGCAGGAGACGGGCCGTCACGTGGCATGCACCGATACGTAGACAGGAAAATTTGAAGAGCTTGCTGTCTGGAGTGCTGACCTTTCATCTTTTCCATGTGAGACTTGAATGTTCGAACGAAGCGTTCTGCTTCACCATTGGACTGAGGGTGAAAAGGTGCGGTGGTGATATGCTGAATGCCATTCACGCGACAAAACTGTTGAAATTCCGCACTAACAAACTAAGGTCCATTATCACTGACGATAGTTTCAGGCAAACCTTCGATGCAAAACACTGATGTTAAGGCACTGATTATACTAGAAGCTGTCGTTGAGTTCATGGCAATCACAAAAGGAAACTTGCTGAAAGCGTCTACAACAATTAACCAGCGCGTATTCCAGAAAGGTCCCGGAAAATCAATATGTAAACGCTGCCATGGTCCCTTGGGGCGTGGCCAATCTGAGAAACGTTGCGGAGGAGCCGCCTGATGCTCCGCACAAACAGTACACTGTGACGTCATGCTCTCTATCTGAGTGTCCATACCAACCCAGGTACAATGACGTCTGGCCAGTTGCTTTGTCCGAACAATACCCCAATGTCCTTGATGCAGGAGGCGTAAGACTTCACGTTGCAGGGAACGAGGTACAATCAGTCTTGTTTGGTCGTTGTCGGTATGTAACAACAGAACACCCTGACTTAAAGACAATGCATGATTTGTGCAAAATAACGCAGAACCAGAGGCCGTTCAATGTCTTTGGCTCTGGCAGGCCACCCTGAGCGAACAAAACGTGCTACCACACTTAAGTCTGCATCCGCAGCTGTTTCCTGTGCAACCCGACGAGAGTTTAAAGGAAAGTCTGCGACAGCGGAAGCATCAATGGAGTCTATCTGACAACATGCCATTTCTGTAGAATCAAACGACACATCCTGGCCAACCGGAAGTCGGGAAAGTGTGTCCGCGTTGGCGTGTTTAGAGGTAGGTCGGTACAAAATCTCATACTGATAATTAGACAGTATTAAGGACCATCTCTGAAGCTTTTGTGCCGTTCGTGGCGGAATTGGCTTTGTGGGTGAGAACAACAACGTGAGAGGCTTGTGGTCAGTCAACAAATAGAATTTTCTGCCATAGAGATAATGATGAAACTTTGTGACGCCGTAAATGATTGCTAAGGCCTCCTTTTCTATCTGACTGTAATTCTGTTGCGTTGGCGTCAGTAGCTTGGACGCAAAGGCAAGAGGTCGATCGTGAGATCCAATACGATGCGACAAAACTGCACCTAGACCGTACGATGAGGCATCAACTGCTAACACTACAGGCTTATGTGGGTCAAAGGGAATCAAACATGCATCACTGAGTAGTGTAGACTTTAGTTTGTCAAAGGCAACTTGGCAATCTTTAGACCATACAAAAGGAACATTCTTCCGACTTAAGTGATGCAGTGGAGCTGCAATCTGAGAAGCATTGGGAATAAATCTGAAATAATAGTTAAGCTTTCCCATTACTGCTTTCAATTCATGCACATTCTTAGAAGCAGGCAAGTCTTTGATTGCTCGAAGATGTGACTGTAAGGGATGGATTCCTTGGGCATTAATCACATGGCCTAGGTACTCTATTTCAGTTTGAAAAAACGAACACTTTGCTTTATTACAACGTAGACCTTTGAAAAGCACTCCAGGTTTGCTAAATGTTCTTCAACTGTACGTCCGGATACCACAATATCATCTAAATAGTTCGAGCAACACGGTACAGCAACTGCCAGCTGTTCCAAAAAGCGAAGAAAAATAGCGGGGGCGGAAGAACTGCCAAAGGGTAGGCGTTGAAACTGTTAAAGGCCCATGTGAGTATTAATGACGAAAAACTTCTTTGACTCATCATCAAGCGGAATCTGTAAGTACGCCTCTGCTAAATCAGTCTTGGAAAAGAAGCGAGACTGTCCTCATTTGTCCATTAGTTCGTCAGGTCTGGGCAGGGGATAAGTGTCTACAATTGTTTGACTGTTCACTGTTGATTTGACGTCCGCACAGAGACGAAGGTTTCCCGACGGCTTGGGTATAATTACTAAAGGCGAGGCCCACTGACTCGCAGAAACAGGAGAAATCACCCCACTATCTTGCCAACGTTTAAGTTCTTCGGCAACTGTATCACGCAATGCGATAGGCACTGGTCTAGCTTTACGAAATTTGGGAACTGCAGATTCTTTTAAAGTTACATGTGCCATGAAGTCTTTTGCACAACCTAGTTCCTGCGAAAACAAGTCACTATTTTTCACACTATGCATTTATTTTGTACTGAGGCACTACTGACGAAATTTGAAGCACATCTCTTTGAATTGATAAACCAAACAAGTCAAAAGCATCTAGTCCAAAACTGTTCTGTGTAGATTTGGCCTGAAGAACTACAAAAGCAACGGTTTTTTTTACACCTTGAAAAGAGGCAGGCAGGCTACACGTTCCTAGCACGGGAATATTTTGACCTGTATATGCTGTTAGCACTTGTTGGGACGGCGACAATTTTGGCGAACCCAGCAGTTCATAAGTGTCTTTATTCATTAAAGTAACAGCGGAACCAGTATCAAGCTGTAATTGCACAGTCTTATTTTCTATGCAAAGATTCACAAAAAGCTTTTGCTTGTGGCGCTCGACAGGTGCGCGAATGTGGGCAACGTCTGATTGAACTTGTTTACTACGCTTGCGCATGCGCGGGCTGCGTAGTGAAGTAAGCGGCGCAGACTCGGCACACAGATTAATATCACTGTCACTAGATGGCACTACCGCCGGATCGGCGTCCGCGCAATGCGAGGCTACTACAGAGTCACTAACTACTGCACTACACTCTTGAGCAGCTACTTGATGTCTACCGTCACTAGCTACACAGTACTGGGCACTTTTACAATAAGTTGCAGAAGGCACTAGTTTCACTACAGGATTGCACTGTACATAGTCATGTTGCTTGTCCCGAACCCTTTCCGTTGCACAGTTTTACGCGCTCGTCGGCGCTTGCGACGTGGCTCACTACATAGTTTTGCAGTAGGCGCAGAACTTTCTTGCATTTTAGAATCAAATAAAACACGGTTCAAATCCACAGCGTCTAAGACATTGACAGCATGAACTGTTCGTGCACTCGGCAAAGCACTGTTTCTAACGTTACCGATCTTTGAGTTTTTAATTTGCATACACACAGACTGTACATGTCCCGATTTGCCACACTGATAACAAGTTGCGTTGCGACTTGGGCATTGCGCACGCTTGTGGCGAGATACACATTGGGGGCAAGATTTACGAACATTTTTGTGAAATGAGCGTTGGCGCCCGTTATTCAAATTACTGTTTCTAACACGACGGGGCGACCTTTGTGTCGCACTTTTACACTACCTACTGTTCACTGTCTGTTCAGCACGACCGGTAGAATTTAAAGAATCACTAGTGCTATACAGAGAACTACGGCTAGGAAAGCGTCCGTTGCGGCGCACTGAATTTACACTGTGGCTTTGCATTTCGACATCTGCTAAGTCAAAAGTATCATGCGCTTCTATAAGCTGCAGTACACTATCTAATGAGGGGTCAGATTGTTTTAGAATTGCTGCCCTAATTCTGGGGTCCTGAATGTTCTGCGTAATCGCATCTCTCAACATAACGTCACTATAAGAAAGTCCACAAGAGCAAGTAAATTTACATTTGCGGGTTAAGCCCTTCAACTCCGTAATCCATTCCTGGTATGACTGCTCAGGTAATTTTTTAAGTCTGAAAAATCGGTACCGAGCCGCAGCTACGAGAACCTTTCTCTCATAATGAGCATTCAATGTATCTACTATTTGTTCAAAGTCCACATCACAAGGCGATGCGTGGGGAAAAAGTTTTTGAAGTAACACGAAAGTCTTGGTGCCAACTACGGCGAGAAAGAAATGTTTAACTGTCTGACCTGTTATTTGATGAGCCGCGACGAGTTCTTGAAACTGTGCGAAATAGTCGCTCCATTCTTCCTCGCGTTCGTTGTACTGGCGAAACGTAGGAAGCGTTGCGGCGGCAGCTGTGGGCTGCTGAAGCGGCGGCTGTTGTTGGTTAGCTGCTTGCGCTGTGAGCTGGGCCACTGCTTACAGGAGTTGTGTGATTTGCGCCGTCTGTAACTGAATAATTTCCATTAAGTTTGGGTTCGGGTTAGCGGCCATGCTGACCGATTAGGCGCCGCGCATACAAGTAACTTATAACAAAACACAAATGCAATATGAAAGGAGGGCTCGCTCTGCAACAAAAAAGTCCACAAAACACGTAACTGAAAACGTTCCTCCAAAAATCTTATAATAAGGGTGGGCGGGCGGGAGCAATTTCTGCATGCTCCGACTGCTGCTGTCTGGCTGCTGCAAGCGGGCTGGTCCACGGTTCTTCTATCACTCCTCGTCGCCACTTTTGTATCCCATCCTCGTCGCCGCGTTTGTGTCCCAGCCTCGTCGTAGGTGTCGGTGGAGGAGGGGAATGAGACCGACACAGGAATAAAGATAGCACGCTGGTGCAGGTACGGAGGGGAGCAGCCAGAAACTATAAACACTAGAGTAAATTAGAACGAGATATATATTGCACAGAATGTATACAATACTTAACTTTTACACAATTCAGTACTGCAGAAGGCTGATACATAGTTGAGCTAGAGGCCTGCCTAGTGCCTGTACGATAGCCAAGTCTTCACTGGTGCCTATCTGATTCCGAAGTCTTTACTGGTTCCTATCTCAGTCCCAAGTCAACGATGTCGTTCAGTGCTGGCCACGAGCGGAGTTGTACCAGAGGGCGCTCGTGGCTGACGTCGTAAGAACGCCGCGCCGTGCGTGCATGGCGGCGCGCGGCGAAAGTAGGTGGCGCGCACTTTGGACTTGTGCGACACCACACCAATGATACCTGTCTTCTCTTGCCATGTTGTCAGTGGAACACGACGTTTTTTTCAAAATTGAGTTTTGAAGATGTTAATGTTGAATGTGCTCGTCAAATAGCAAGGAAAATATGTTTTGTGTCAAGTATGAAAACAGAAGACCCTTAATGTTAAGACTAGGGACTGAAGACCAACGTAATTTGGTCCCATAGATTTACAAACATTTGAACATTTTTTGAAACTTATTTTCCAACTCCCCCGTGTAATTTAATTTCTTATAAATAGAGAGCATCTCAAGTGCTGAAAATATGTATGTGTTGGTGTTGACTGTTGTGACCTCGTCGCCTTTTTGGTTTTTACTCTTCCGGTCTGGTTGTTAGGAAAGGGACTGGTGCAGGAATTGATGTAATCTGTAACAACTATTCGGATTAATAATACAAGTTTTATTGACTGAATTTTATGATACTCAGCTTTAGAACATATGTCTGTTTCTTCTCTCTTCTTGCTTCTCGTGGCGTCGTCTGTATGATACTGCCTGCATTGTGACCTAGTTAGTGCTAAGTTCGTAGCCGCGTTCTGACTTAGTACTGCCCTAGTTCTGTCGTCGTAGCTGCCTAGTAATTGCCCTGAGTTCTCGCTAGTAACTGCCGTATTCCTGAGTAGTAACTGTTGGGCGTCCAGGCGCATGTCGGCCTAGATATAGCCGCTTGTAGAGGGCGCGCATCTTCGATTCCTACCTCCAGGATGCGCGACGCCTGCTTGTAATTGGCTTTCTGTCGATCGCTGCCTTCTCCACGATCGTTCTCTACGTCTGGTGTGTGGCGCTGACTTTACGCCACAACACTGACAATACCTGAGAACCTTTTCCGATTTTGAATTTCATTAAAGTGGAAGGATTACGATAGCTAAGTTATTTTTTTGTAACTAACATTTTGGTAATTCCCATACTTGGTTACTTCTGCGGTTAATCATAATCATAAGTAGTAAGTCTTTTTATACGTTGGTAGTGTGTCAGTGACATAACTTACAATTCTTTTGAATGTGATGAAGGTTTATAGCCTCCACTGGAGGGGGGGGAGGGGGAATGCAACGGAGCCCCGTGCTGAAGTTTCGCACAGGCTCCACAAAGCTAGTGCCGGCTCTGGGTACACCTGTTGGAAGAAGGTATGATGCGTTGGCTCTGTACTGATAACAACACAACGATCGATCAAAGGATCAATTTAAAGTTTTAAGCTTGGCAATTAGCAAAACACCTAAAGAAACGCATGCGATTCTGGTGAGTGTTTACGTGGATTATGTACTATCCATGAAGTGTGTGCAGGAGCGGTTGGCCGTTTCCGAAAAGGCCGGGAAAGTGTTTTTGATAATCCCCATAGCGAACGACCGGCGACCGCCGTCCGTGACGTAAACATGGAAAAAGTGAGGACATCAATGACGAACAATCGTCGATTAACGTTGTTCATGACAGCAGATGAACTGCAGAAAAATTGATATCCTGTGGCATATCACTTGACTGACGATCAGAAATAGGCATGTTTAGTAGCTTCACAGGATTTTGTCGAAACGGCAGATGTGACACCCAATTACTTGAACCATATTGTCACTGAACATGAAACCAGGTGTTTCATCAGATTGCCTTCCACAAAGTTTTTTTTTTTTTTTTTTTTTTTTTTTTTCGGCCATGACTGTATTTATGATATCCAAATGGGTGTTTTTGCAGCAATCAGACGTGATTTGTAAGAAACTGCTTTATTTTGCAGATCTAGATTTCGGCAAGTGACTTGCCATTATCAATGCTAAATTAATAAGAAGTCACCGTCTGTATACATACATTATATGAAATATAACATTGACAAATTAGAAAAGAGTCAATAAGATATACTTTACATACCATACATTTTTATGTTAGCATGTTAAGCATGTGCATTGTATCATCCTCATAGATGGTCTGTAACATTGTTTTCCACAGTTAGATGTAAGGCTATTGCCAGTAAAGTGGGTTAAACTTCTGAAATGGAACAGTATGCAACAATGAACCGTATGCAGCAATGTAAAGATTTAAATTAACTGTTTGTTTGTTTATGACTGGTCTTGTAAAATACGCCGTAAATAGTTAATACACTGCCAAAGTACATTGTTGCATACGGTTCATTGTTACATACAGTTCCATTTCACAAGATGTAACCCACTTTACTGGCAACAGCATTACATCTAACTGTGGAAAACAATGTATTAAAGACGATCTGTGAGGATGATACAATGCACATGTTTAACATGCTAACATTAAAAAAAGGTATGGTATGTAAAGTATGTCTTATTGACTCTTTCCTAATTTGTCAATGTTATACTTAATATAATGTATGTATACAGACGATGACTACTTGTTAATTTAGCGCTGATAATGACAAATTACTTGCCGAAATCTAGATCTGCAAAATAAAGCAGTTTCTTACAAATCACGACTGATTGCTGCCATAACATTCATTTGGAAACCAGGTGTCTCCGGTACGACACTGAAACGTATCGAAAAAGGCCAGAGCAAAACAATCACGCATCAAAACGATGCTCATCGCCCTTTTCGAAAGTCAAGGCATTATCCACAAGGAATTTATGCCGGAGCGAACGACGTTTGACGCTGCAAGGTACGCTAAAATTTTGACCCGTTTCATGCAACGTCTACGCTGGATGCGACCCCAGTACGCACCACAAGGTTGCTGGGTTTTGTGCACAACGCTCGCCCGCACACAGCCTATAACATCCTCAAGCAGTTCCTAGCAAAAGAAGGGGAGGGGTGCAACTTGAACATCCAGCATACTCGCCGGATCTCAGTTCTCCAGACTTCTTTCTATTCTCTCGACTCAAACTCGCTTTGAAAGGAAACAGATTGGACGATATTCCTGACGTCCAACGAAACGTGACGAGGCTTTTCAACACCATCGCAAAGGAAGACTTCGCGCAAAGTTTCTAGGACATGAATCACAGAGGTCAGCTGTGCGTAGTTATTGGAGGTGATTATTTCGAAGGACAGTAAGGTAACTGCAGTTCATAATTCATCTGCGTCAGTGTTTCTCAACCTGTGATACGCGGCCACCAGGCGGTCGTAAAGTCTTGAAGTCCTGTCATGGGGGGAGGGGGGTCAAAGGAGCATACCAGTGGGCGTCTGGATACGTGGTCATTATGCAGTACCAAAATTGTCTAAGAAAGATGAAATTTATTTTATACGAAACTTACGAAATTCCTTGTTGTCATCAAATCTGATTTGAACAGAACAGAATATTTTTTTACAATAAGTACGCCATGTTAACGATGCATAAACAAAAAGCCTGACTACTGTTTTCAGGAAGCAATCGATAGCTAAATAATAAGAGGCAATAAGTAATTTTGAAAATTTCTTAACAACATAGACTTCTTTAGAAATTGCCTATACTGTGGGACTTAACGAGCATAATTCACTTCCGAATCTCAACTGCAACGCGAAACATTGGTCATGCAACATATATTTTTCTGCCGATATTAATTCAAAATAGGATAATGAGTTCCATTCCAAAAAAGACTAAAATTAACCCTATAATATAGAATACTATATCCTTTTTTATAAGAATGTTATATCAGCAGAAGAAAATACAGGGTGTCCAGAAAAGGACTCACTAATTTCAAAATTAAATATCGCGAAAACAAAGATCGATAGAGGAATGCAGTAAATGGTAGGTTTATTGTGAAAGCTGCAAGAAGTTTGAAATAATAATTACAAAAGCTGCTAAAAGCTGGTCATCAGTCCGTAGCTTACAAACTACTTAAATCTAGGTAAACTAACCTACAGACAAACACACATACCCATGCCCCAGGGAGGATTCGAACCTCCACGGCGAGCAACCGCGCGCTCCGCAGCGAGGTGCTTTAGACCGCCTTTTTTTTTTTTTTTTTAGGTAGATCTATGATGTGCGGTCGTTTTTCATTGTTCGTTCTTGGTCATTCGTTGATCAGTTGGCTCAGCTTTTTTGTTACAGAGGACGTTCAGCCCTCTGACCGGGCGCGCTGAGCCACGGCGCCCGGCACCGCTCGGCTACTCCACCGCGGCTTCAAAATGTTCACCATTGGCACTACAGAGGTGGCGCAAACGAAGAATGAAATTCGCCATCACATTTCGTAGTGTCTCAACCGAAGTGGATTCACATGCCACAGAGATCGGCGATTCAAGCTTGGTCAGCGTGGCGGGATGCCCACAAAAAAAGTCACAAGGAATCAAATCCGGCGAATATGGAGGCCAATCCATGCCTGGACCAGTAAATTTGGAGTATGCCAAAGCAATGACTCAATTCCTGCAGTATTCATCAAGAATATTATGAACTACCTCGAAGAGAACGACCTATTAACCAGTAGTCAACACGGATTCAGAAAGTATCACTCTTGCGAAACACAGCTTGCCCTTTATTCACATGAAGTGTTAAGTGCCATCGACAATGGATTTCAGGAAGGCTTTTGACACTGTACCCCACAAGCGGTTCCTTATGAAATTGCGTGCTTATGGAATATCTCCCCAAATAATGCGGTTGGATTCACGATTTCCTATCAGAAAAAACACAGTTCGTTGTAATTGACGGTAAGTCATCGAGTAAAACAGAAGTGATATCTGGCGTTCCACAGGTAAGCGTGATAGGTACCCTACTCTTCCTTGTGTTTATAAACGATTTACGAGACAATCTGAATAGCTCCTTTAGATTGTTCGCGCATGATGCTGTCGTTTATCAGTTAGTGAAGTCAACAGAGGATCAAAAGCAACTGCAAAGCGATTTAGACAAAATTTCTACATGGTGCGAAAATTTGCAATTGACGCTAAATAAAGAAAAGTGTGAAGTAATACACATGACCACTAAAATAAATCCGCTGAACTTCAATTACGCGATAAATCAGTCAAACCTTAAGGTCGTAGATTCTACCAGATACCTAGGAGTTACAATTACGAACAACTTTGACTGGAGAGAACACATAAAAAATATTGTGGGGAAGGCGAACCAAAGGTTACGTTCCATCGGCAGAAGCTTCGAAGACTGCCTACATCACACTTGTGCGTCCTCTCCTGGAGTACTGTTGCCCCTTATCAGACCCTCACCAGGTGGGACTGACGGAAGACATTGAGAAGGTTCAGAGAAGGGCAACTCGTTTTGTTCTATCACGTTATGGGAGGGAAAGCGTCACGGAAATGTTGCACGAATTGGGGTGGAAATCATTAAAAGAAAGACGTTATTCATTGCGGCGTGATCTGTTTGCGAAGTTTCAATCACTTACTTTTAGTTCTGAATGTGAAAATATTTTGCTAGCACCCACCTACTTAGGAAGACATGGCCATCCCAATAAAATATGAGAAATCAGATCTAAAACGGAACGATTTAGGTGTTCTTTCTTCCCGCGTGCTATTAGAAAATGGAATGGTAGAGAAAAGTTATGAAAGTGGTTATTGAACCCTCTGCCAGGCACTTCAATGTGATTTGCAGAGTATCTATGTAGATGTAGATGTAGAAAGCGAAACACTTGTTCGGTCCGATGTGGTCGGGCTCCATCTTGCATAAACCATTCACTACCAGGCCGATCCTCTAACGCTTGCAGTGTGGCGACAAATTGTTCCAAAATTGCAACGTAACGGGCACCAGTTACCGTTTCTCGAATAAAAAAAATGGCCAATAATGCCTCTACTGTATACTGTAGCCCACACAGTAACTTTAGGAGAATACAGGGTTTTCGCTTCACACCAATATGGCTTTTCGGAACCCCAAAATCGCCAGTTCTGCTTATTCACGTATCCATTCAGGTGGAAGTGTGCTTCATCTGTTAAACAGGTGCAGCCAACATCAAATCCTTCACTATCAATCACTGTGAGCATCTGATTAGCAAAGGCAACCCTCTGCTGCACAGCTCGTACGGGTATTGCCTAGTGCGTTTGAATTTTGAATGGAAACATGTGTAGGCTCTTTCTCAGCATTTTCTGCGTGCTGGAACGCTCCAAACCAGTCTCAGATGCAATTCTACGAACGGGTGACATTGAATTTGGCTTAATAATTCCAGAAACTGTGGCGATATTTTCAGGCGTTAATTGCGGTATACTTGCGACCAACATGCCCCACTAGATCATCAGTTACGCTGCCTGTTCGTAAATTTTGCGAAGAGTGTAGGAATGGTTTTCGCATCGGGTCCTTTTGGAACATTAAATCGTGCTTGAAAACTTCGCCTTGTTGGCGTAGGACTCTTTTCTAACATGTGGTACTCTAGCACCAGAAAAACGCATTGTTCAACGGAGTACATGGTTTTAATCTCTTCCTTCGGTGCGCTAAACTCCTTTCACGTTTCAATATTAGAACTATTTATACTAGGCATTAGGTATGGCGATTACAGCGCCATCTGTTAGCAGCTTTTGTAACTATTATTTCAAACTGCTGTATAAACTTCTTACAGCTTTCGCAATAAACATACCGTTTACTGCATTCCTTTATCGATCTTTATTTTCGAGATATTTAATTTTGAAATCAGGGAGTCCTTTTCTGGACACCCTGTATAAAATTCGATGTCTTTGAATTCACACACATAGTTGTGTTATAGTACGGTGAGGGCGGGTAGGGAAGAGTGTCGCCAGAATTTTTTTTTCTTTCTTTCTTTTTACTTAGAAGGGCGGTCGCTAACTCAAAAAGGTTGAAAAGCACTGATGTTAACGTAGATCAGGACTATTCACCGAACTTTATTATCGGATGTTGTACTTCATGCATAGAGTACATGACTCCTCAAACTCGATCACTATTCCCAAAATTTGTCAGTTATTGATCGAAATCTATATGCAATATTTACGAATAAAGATCTCTGTCTTAACTATCAATGCTGAAATTCGCCGTGTCGTTCAAAGATTTGAGTTCTCTGACTCAAACGTATGAATAAGCTGTGATTTAGCAAATAGAAAAGCTACATTTGCAGTAGCGAGATCAACGTTTGTAGTTGGTAGTTACGAGCCACGCGGGAGCGCTAGGCGTCAGATGGATGGTGCAAAGTGGCGTGATGAAGCCCGCGTTATTACTTTGGGAAATGGAGGGGGGAGGGGAGGGGGAGGGGGAGGCGTGGGCGTTAGCGCCGTTAATTGCCGCTTGATGATGCAACGCGAAAATGCGAAACGTTGCACCTCCCAGCGGGGCAAAACACAAAACAGGCAGGAACATTCGATAAAAGTGGTGCGGTATTTTCTACGATTCTCTCTGTAATTTCTAGGAAACAGTAGAGAATTCCGTTACATTAGATTACTTTTCGCTAGCATGTTTCTCGTAATGCCCTTAACAGGTGTAATGCACAGTCCTCTAAAAATGATTGGAGTGACATGCTTCGTGGAAACAGATGAAAAAATGTATCGTACAGTGATAAAACATAATTTGTAAAAGATGTACTTTCCTCCAGATATAATACTATTTGAAGTGAAACCCAAGATCAGACATCTGATTATCTTACAACTAAATAAATGTTCTAAATATTTGATTTTAAGCATGTAATGAAGAATCCGTTTAGGAACTCAAATTGTGTTTAATACAAATGCTCTCATTTTCAATCACCGAACGAATATAGGGTACTGTGCTGTTTATTTGTTCATTTCAGACAAAAGCTAGTTTTTCGCTCCTTTCGGTGTTACGACATCATCTCTCTTGAACTATGTGTTGCAACACAGATATAACTTTTCATTGAAGGTAGGTTCTGTGATATATGTGCATAATATCTGCAAAACATAAAGAAGTAATGAATTAAAACACCACGCCTCATGCGGAAGTTTTACTGTACACCATCCATCTTCTAATACATAAAGCAGAGTGTCCGTATGTTTGTACGTGTTGCATATAAATCTACAGTTTTGTTCCAATCTTTATGAAATTTTGTACACGTAAGCTTCAATCCATGAGGATGGTCGCCGTAAGTGTAAGAATCAGATACGACATGTAGTTCACGAGATATGACGTCATAAACAGTGAGATGCACGAAAAACTGCTGCATTTTGTGACAATGCTGCTCATTTTCTCCTAAACCACTGGGCCGATTTCAACCATTTTGTTACACACATTCCTTAACCGTGAGGTAACAATTGCTGCATGGTTAAGAATCATATACAACGCATTGTTCAAAAGATATAACCAATGGAAATCGCAAAAAATACCATATAATGCTGCGAGACTTTCGAAATACACTGTATGAGAATGACAGTACTTAGCGACTTGCAAAAAACTTTAAACATAATTTCAAACCTTTATTAAACTTTTCCTCGCTGGCAACCACAGTAAAATGATGAAAGGAAAAACGTTTCTCGCTTACTACTTTTCCGCTGTTTATGGAGTAAAACTACGTCTCTCGGTATGACGTTACAATTTATAATTTGAACACTACAAATTGTAGCGACAGGAAATTTTACAGACAGTATACACATATATAGTTGAATGTAGCTTCTAAATCTTATCACAGTACGATATGTAGTTCATGAGATATGAGCACATAAACAGTAACATTCATGGAAAACCATTCCATCACGCACCAAGTTTTAATCCATTACTTCTTTACTACCAATTGTATTCCCAAGACATTTACGACATTCAGCCCTTATACAAGTGAATATACAGGTATACATATGGCAGGAATAAATAAATAAATACCCGGGCAGCGCCGGGTTTTCAGCTAGTCTGTAATAAAAGAAAGTTCCTATAACGTTATGTCTCTTAAACTACACTGCTGGAAGCGATTGGGGCATCAAATCAAATGTTTGTAATTCTTATGGGACCAAACAACGTTGGTCGTAAGTCTCTAGACTTACAAACTACTTAAACTACACTACCGCTCATTAATTTCAATACACCCTCCTATTTCAGATTTAAAATGCAAATCAAACGTTATTTCTCACAAAATATAATTATATTTAGTTACACATATATAATACAATCACAATCATTATATTTTACTTTCATCAAAGTATCCTCCCTTGGATTTAATGACTACCTCACATACTCGAGGCATGCGGTCAATCAGTTTTGTAGGTATCGTAAATCTATATGATTCCACACATCTATAACAATATTACAGATGTTCCTTGCTGGATATATTAACTTCCCTGATTCATCTGTCGGCTTCATCCCACACCGTTTAAATGGGATTACAGTCGGGGCTTTGGGATGGCCATACCATATCTTTCAGTAGTTTGTGTTCTTCCTTTGATGCAATGTAGTTCCTACAGTATGCCGACCGATGTTTGGGTCATTATCCTATTTTAAGGTTAACCGTTTCCCTATTAAGCGCAATCCACTTGGTATTGCATGACTTTGAAGTATGCGGTGGTACTGCTTCTGATTGATACATCCTTCTATTCACAATTTCGCCAACCCTGTCTCCGGCAAAACATCACCAAACCATAGCAGAACCTCTTCCGCGTTTAACTGTAGGTATAACACACTGCTGGTCTACCCTTTCCCCTACAAATCGGCGAACAAATGTTCTCCTTCTGGTTCCAAAAATCTCGAATTTCGATTCGTAGGGGAATAACACCTTGTCCACTCTTCCGATGTCAAATTACGATGTTTTCTAGCTCATTCAAGTCTCTTCTGTTTATTTATGGGCCTTAGAAGGGGTTTTCTTGCTGTGACAAACCTTTCAAGCATGCTTAAGTTAGTCTCCTTTATCTTGTTGCAACACTTATTGTTGTCGCGTTCATTTCTGCCAATTCTGTACAAATTTGGGGCGCTGTTTTTTGGTAATTCTGATATATTTATCATCACTTTTAGTTGTTTTACGAAGTTGTCCTGGTCGTGGTATATCCGTACTGCTACCTGTTGTCTTCTCGCGGCGAAGAGTGTATTGCACTCTCCCTATAGACACACTACATGTTTCGCAGTTTGGCGAAATAAATAAGCCTGCTTGGCTAAGTGCTACAATTGCAGCACGTTTTTCTATGCATATCTTCACTCCTGGAGCCATACTAGCGATGTATACACTTTGCCACGAAGGAACTGACATGCAGGAAGCAGATGTTATGTATCAAAGCAGTGCTTGAAGTTCGCTGCGGACACCACATCACTTCAGAGAACAACAAAGGTGCAGCAAATGCGGCATACCTCAGTAAATAGGTAGACAAAAGTATCAGATAGCTACATAACGTTTATGTCCACAACATTGTTTGTTGGATACTATTGTATCTCGACGATCACAAACAAAAAATCATGACATATGGGCAACTGTTGTACTGTTCCTTTGTTTCCTCAACTGCGCTCACGGTATTAGATCTTATCTACCGAATTTAGATGCCACTTATTGGGTGTATTGAAATTTATGAGCGGTAGTGTAAGTTAAACTAACCTAAGGATAACACACACATCCATGCCCGAGGGGGGATTCGAACCTCCGAAGCGGGAGGCCGCGCGATCCATAACGTGGCGCTCCAGACCGCTCGGCTACTCCCGCGCGGCCAATTAGGGCATCAGCCCCTGAGATCACACACACAATATACATATGTTGAAGTATTTTATTCAGATATTGGTTACAATTGTAATTTGTGAGTGCTACGGTACAATATCCAGCTATCTTAATTCTAGACTTGGGGTTTACAGGGCGTTTTCTTAGAGGCACCGAGCAGCTACCATAATAGTGAAAATCATTCTGTTTGTCCTCTAATATGGTGTGTCATCATCTAGGATTGCCATTACAGTTGCCTACCTGCGAGGCATGGAGAGTATGAGGTTATCAGTCAGCTCTTGAGGGATATTTGGTCATTCTTCGAAATATCCAGCTCTACATCCACTGTGGGAGGTTCATTTTAGTTCATACCGCCGATTACAACACTTCAGAACCTAGATTTCTCAACTGATCTCCTTTTTGTTTTGACCCGTTGAGTGATATAATTTTGCAAGTAGGTCAATATTCGATAATATATCCAAATACTACCTGAAAAGTGTGTTGCGAATAGAATTAATAGTTAAAAAGTAATAAATTACAACAACGTGGCAGATACTGAAGTTTAACCGCATAAACAGAGAAAATAAATTAAGTGATAAGTTATTTTCCTGTTTACATACGGTTTCGTAAAGGTTAGGAATTGTACATGAAGTTTGTTGGAAGTAGCTAATAATAAATAAACGAAATCAGCATATTTGAGCGCCATCATTTTCCAAAAACACTTGTGTTATCATACTGAATTTTACATTAATTATACCTCTTATTGACTAGAATATGGCAGCATTTTAAATTTTCAATATCGATCGATAATTACAACAGTTGTTGAAAAGTTAATTTTTATTCGTCCGGGAAGCCCTTCGGTAGCTCGTGTGTCTGGCGCAAAGCGAGAAATTTTGTTTTTGATATTTCACTATCTTCTGTAGTGAGAAACATTTCCCTGACTACACGACTTCAGTGACAGTCAGGAAGCTCCAACTGAATTTCAGCAGCAGCACTCCGAACGCCCACTGCAAAAATAGTAAATCAGTTTGGTATGTTTCATCAAAAGGATAAGATCTTCAAATATTTGTAAATCTATGGGACTTAACTACTGAGGTTATCAGTCCCTTGGCTTACAAACTAGCTCGTCATCATAATGTACTGTTAACAGCATTACATAACACAACTGTTGTTTATTAACTTGCCTTTGGTACCGTTTCATTGCAGTAACGCGACTTAAGTAAGCCTAGCAATATTTTTGGTTTACTATATTCAGCTACACACTTCAGTATATGCACATTTAAATGTTATCAATAAGTGTTTTATTAACATAATAAAACAGCAGGAAAACGCGTGGTTTCTCATCGTCCATTAGAACTACTGTTAGGTCACAGTACGCTGCCGCTCTTTACGGAGAAAATTGTTATTAATCATTTCATCGTGGTAATCTTTACCTTTATTATATATGAAGCAGTGTGTCCATGTGTACGTATTGCATACAAATCTACAGATTTGTTCCAATCTTAATGAAATTTTGCACAAGTAAACTCCAATCCATAAGAACGGTCGACGTAAGTGTAAGGATCACATAAGACATATTGTTCAAGAGATATGACGTCATAAACAATTAGATACGAGAAAAACTGTTGCATCAAACGACAATGTTGCACATTTACTCCTAAGCCACTGGACCGATTTCAATCAAATTTGGTACACATATTCCTTACCATGAGGTAACATTGCTATTGGGGTAAGAACCACATTATGTTTAAAGTTGGTAGTAAGTCGCTAAGTACTGTCATTCTCATACAGTGAGTGAATAGTCTTGTCGCATTATGTGGCATTTTCTTGCAACTTGTTTATGACATATCTTCTAAACCATGTGTCGTATGTACTTCTTATTCGGACAGCATTGTTACCGGACGGTAAGGAATATGTGTACCAAATTTGGTTGAATCAGTCCAGTGGTTTAGGAGAAAATGTACAATATTGTCGTTTGATGTAGCTGTTTTTCACGCTTCTCATTGTTTATGACGTCATATCTCGTGATCAATGTGTTGTATGTGATCCTTACACTAAAGCAGATTGTCCGTCTGTGTGTATATGTGACGTATTGCATACAAGTCTACAGTTTTGTTCCAATCTTTATGAAATTTTGCACATGTAAGCTTCAATCCATGAGGACAAACGGGAATGATAAGCGCAAAAAACTGCTTAGAAGATATGCAATGAGAGTTATGGGCCAAATTTGACACTGACCTGTCTAGCTTGACCTCTCGACCGCCTGGTTGCCTATCTCACAGGGGCCAGTAGGTCAACATTGTGGTTACCTCGCTGACCCTTGAGGTAATCACTCTAATAATGGTCAGCCTTCTTCCATCCTAGTGCTGCAAGATAGCAGACATAAACAACAAGATGGCGTCCATAAACAAGATAGTGGCATATGTCTAAAATGGCCATACCCACTGCTATTGGTTTCTCAAATACTACATTGAATCGGCGTAACACAATAGCTACTAAATTTTCCTTAAATATGCCCGTCCCATTTCGTCACATCAACCACTTTGCGAACATTTTGAATAGTTTTTCCAAAAACGTTGAGGGCATTCACCACCACGTCCCATGGTTGGGCACTGATGGCTTTCATCCCCAGCCCCCGAGCCCCAGAATGACCTGTCCTAACGGCCCACCGGTCCTAATGGGCAGATTAAAGCATGTTAAATGATGGCCATATATCTGTCCATACAGAATACTGCAGTGAGAACAAAACAAAATGTGTGCAAATAACTGAGAATCAACTATTGTTTATAAAATATGAATAAGTCAATAGTAATATGCAACTGATTTCAAGTTTCTTTAACCTTAAATACTGTTACAACAACCCACAAATGTATATACGAGTTCTTGTTCTTTACCATAGCAGTAACTACTTTGTTAGAAGCAAGATAGGTCATTCATCTGATACTGTAATGTTGTTATGAAATTAATAACCATAAACTAAATAAAGGAAGTGATCTCATGCTCTATTAAAGTTAACAACAATTGAAAATAAACAGTTGTTGTGATAAAATATCTATTTCAAAGACGAGCATTCATCAAGTTAGGCACCTTGCACACATATGGCACCATCAGCATTAAATAAAATATTGGAATATTTTAAATTAAACTCAGGTGTTATTTTGGCGAACTTTCGCAAAAATTAAATAGGTCCATCACCCAAACAACATATTAGTATAGAATGTATGCAGTAAAAGCGATTTTATGAAAAAAATTTGGAATTAAAAAAGATTAATCATGAAATTTTCTCATAGAAGTATCGCTTAACATCCATAAAGCAAACTTCCTCCAACTATTTCCACTCAACTGAAGCCCAACATTATTTTAAATATATTAAAACAGTCATGATACAATTAATATTTAAAGCCAATAGTATACATTTGATGTGTTGTAGCTTCATTATCTTTTAACTGCTATACAGACGAGAAATATATTACGTCACACGTGAAAGGAACTATTCCCTATGCAATAGCTGATGGCTATTGACCTAATTTCCATGTTTGATGACATGATTATATCAAAATACGAAATGTTTTCGTAAAAAATAACGTGATGTTTATACTGTGAATATTGTAAAATCATTGCCCACACCTCTTAGCTTCAGTATCTACCAGCTACTCACAGCCTTAACGTAGGTTTTAAACGCTGAAAAAAATGTAAATAGCAATATATAAACAAAATATCACGAGACTGCGAAATAACCTTTTCGGCCCTATAACTGCAGATAATCCACTAAATTAACGATATATGTGATTTTAGGTTGGTAAAAAGGAGGAACTCCTTGCTAGGAAGGGTGTTATTTATTGATTAAGAAAAGTCACACATGGTAAATAATGTTTTCATGGAGCCAGCTGTTTTGCCAAAGTCACAAAGTCACAGAGAGAGTCATACTGCAATACCAGACACATTTCTATAATCGATATATCAAAATTAACGTACTGCATATCACCTCAATAAAAGAAGTAGTTCTCTCCTTGCTCAATAACAGCTTAAATTCTACAAGTAAGGTGGAAATTATTTGTTAACATGAATAGTGTCCTCTCACTACTAATAATACAATATTTAAAAAAAAACTCTTCAGTTTACTCATTGATTTCCCATGTCACAGATGCTAGCATTTGCAGCACGTAGTGGACTCTTTTGTATCAGTGATTTAACATAAACTTCAAACAAACGTGCCTAGTACGATTTTTTTACCACAGTCTTAAACTTACAATTTTCTTTTCCTGCATAATTTTAGGCCCAGCAACACGCTAAATAAATAAGTTCCTTCAACCCAAATACCGTAGTAGTAGTAGTAGTAGTACAGAATGTATGCACTAAAAGCGATACTTATGTTTAAAAAAATTCAAACTCGAAAAATGTAATATTACATTAATTACTGTAAAGTAATAGTGAAATTAACGCCCAACATCCGTAAACAGCCTCAAGCCTAACAGATAGTAAACAGTCGTGATATGTACTATCTAAATGAGGAAAATGCACACTATTGATTATATCAAATATCACAATGTTATCGTGAAGCTAATACCTGAAAAACCGTATCTATAGTCTCCTATAGCTACTTCTTGACCTACCTATGTGAACAAGAAAAATAAATTGCTGCAATAACAGTCAATTTGTTGAGGATCTTGTCCAACTTTAACAGGACAGTGCCGGCCGCGGTGGCCGAGGGGACTGAGGCGCTCCAGTCATGGTCCACTCGGCCACTGCGGTCGGGGGTTCGAATCCCCCCTCGGGCATAGATATTTGTGCCGTCCTTAGTGTTAGCTAGCTCATAAGTAGTTTGTTGTAACTTTAGGGACTGATGACCCCGTAGTTAAGTCCCATAAGCTATACAAACATATGAACTTTGAACTTTTTAACAGGACAGTAACTACTCTAAACACTCGATGTCTAGGCACAAATAGGGCATTGAATTAAGTATTTTACACCTCATTGACTGAATTAGACCTACGACGACTATTGTCCCAATATTAGTATCACAGGTGACAATCTGCGTCTTTTATGTGCAATGCATAGTGTAAGCCCCTACTGGTTGTAGTAAAAATGTTCGAAGCAGGTATAAGAAAACATTGTCTTCCATCCTAATCCATGTTAAATCGTAAACTAATGTCCAACTTCCTTAAAGTAAGTAGCCCGATGCTAGTATCAAGAAATGAATAACAATAATAAAATAAAATGTGTGCAGAGATAGCTTTGTGTGTTTGTGAATGAATGAAGGACAAGTTCACTAACAAATGGATTACATTTAATCCAACAGGTCCACTTTAAATCACATACATCTGCATGGACAGGGGCTTTTGGATATATCAAAGACAGCACAGCGCAACAGAGACAAGCCATAATCATACGACTTTGCTTCCTTGAAACGAATATGGCTATTCCTTATTAACATCCTCCAAGCCCAATATCCACATGACCGTACTTATGAGCTCATTTCCACAGCAAACAGAAATTGTAAATTTCGTCTACTGAGTGTTGCCTGTGCAGGGAACCATACACCTTCTAATGACACACCCACTCACTGACTGGTAGGGTTCGTGGGACAATATAACTGAGGATGGTTGAATAAAATCGGAGAATATCAGCAATCAAATTAGCACAGTGACTGTGCATAATTAGTTAAAAAGATTGGACATACCTTTCTAGAGGTGACATAAAGAGCAGTGCCACTGGTGAGTGGATGATTCCAAAGTATGCCCATATGCCGCCTCCAGGTGTCAGAAGAGAATGTGAACCTCAGCCGCGCATGCGCATTGCAACGCTGTGATCAAACTGATGGGTATCATACTACACAAGTGTGGTAGAAGGCCAGACTGCTGAGTCATAAAAAAAAATTAACTGGCGAATCCAAAATTGAGTTCGTTTTGAACTTGTCTGTATATTTACAAAAACTCTCTCTCAGCCCAAGTAACAACTATTACAGGGAATATTGAATGGTGTGAAAGGAATAACATACACAACGTATAGTGAAAGCAGTGATATCCCACCACATAAAACCAAACACTGTCTTCATAGTTGACGATGTAGCAGTGGAAATAAGCCAGGATTTCATTCGAAAATATTTCTGCATTACTTTACTGCACGCGAGTTACATAAGACCATCGGTACATTTTTATTTCCGTCAGTAAAAGAAAAAATCATTTCTCTCAAAATGTTTTTTAAAATAGTTAAGTATAGGCATTTTTGACAGGATCAATTCTCTATAAATGAGAGTAGGAAGTAGTTTTTTCTATAAATGAGAGTAGGAAGTAGTTCATAGTTAGAAATTTTCTCAGTGTTAATGAAAGTTCACATTATTAGGTTACTTAATGTTAGTAATAGTTAAAGTGATTTGTCTGATGAGAAGAGAAATAGTTATATCACATAATGAGAAAAGAAATAATTGCAGTGTGGGAATCTAGAAAATATTACCAGATTTGAACTTTTCATACAATTGAATCAGTATGGTAATTGTTGTACAGACAGGCACATTATCAAGTGCAGCGATTTCGGTATCCTATGAATCCGAAATGTCTTTATTTGAAATCATTCAAGTGGCAAAAATATTACAGTAGTATCACGCTGGTTTGTTGGCTCTCGCAGTCGAATTGTGAATGTACAGTCTGACGACTAGTATATGGTTCACGCTAGTAAATCTGAACATTTCATTTACTCACATTGTTTCTCACACACGATGTTAATGTGTAGACAAATTACGATTTTAATTACAGTTGAATTATTAACTACTGTAGAATTTAAAGTGTTATCCTTTGCGCATAAAACAAAACCATATACACATAAGATTACTGCATTCCATGTCAGTAAATTTATTCTAAAGCCCCTTTTACACGAGCGACTTTCTTGTCTCGGTTGACTACTCGAATGGAGTATATCGACTGCAGCGCCCCTGGTGGTTTCGTGTTTCATTTGTTTTGCGTGATCGTTTGCGTTTACACGACAGCTTCGAAATTTGTGTATGTGCTGTCTGCTGTGCGGTCTTTGCGCTATGATTGTCGTCGTTATACTTCATGTGCTGATTTGCGTTTTTATCCAACGCAGCGAAATGGATGAAATTCTTGTAGTATAGGCTGCAGCGACGATAGTAATCGCCGCCGCTTTGCAGGAAGGCAGAAAGAAAGAGTGCAGAGGCAGGAAGAGAATCGTTTGGATGCAGAACACCCACTATTTTCACTCTGGCGAATGTTTTTTAACTTCGCGCCTTAATGTAACCACAGAGTGCCAAATTTAGTTTTGCAATCTTCAGCTGTAACTTTCGGAAAAAAACTGCTGATACTTTGTTTGCCACTAATTTGAGCATTTCTTTCCATGCATTCTAGAAAATATATGATGTTCTCAATGAGTATCTGCAGTCACCGTAACACACAAATATCACAAATAATACTAGAGACGGTTAAAATTACCTTACTGTGATATAAATCATTTTCTGTTTCTACGAGGGCTCTCTTCTTCATAAGCCGAAATAACAGCCTTAACGCTTTCTTTCGTCCACTCCATTTCTACAAAAAACAAAAAGTAATTCACAATCAACATGCTTTGTATTATTTTGTTGGAAAACGTGAAGAAAAATGCCGGTGATGGCTCACTAGGTTTTTATTCCGTACTATACTACTGAAACGTGCCTTCGTAGTGTACAAAACAGTACCTCGCATCTTCTGCTGGCAATGCAGCCGCTGCTTTTGGGCATGCGCAGTGTTCACCGCACTCGAAAATTTAGAACTCCACACTCGGCACAATCTAAAGATTAATGACGTCATAGTCACACTCGTGCCGTGGTTGGCTTCTGATTTATACGACGGCAGAGAAGCCGTCCACGCTTCGAGTAGTCGATTATCGCAAGAAAGTGGATCGTGTAAAAGGGGCTTAACAGGACAGAGGAAGGTTCTACGTCTCATTGCTTAGTCAAGTTATTTTGTAGCCAAAGTCACAACAGAAAATTTATTTCGAATTTTATCGGGCACTGTCACTTAACACGAACTGTGACGCGATGATGTTCCGACACACACATACACATTAGTTTGCAATAAACATTCAAACACATAAAACTTTTAACTTGGACTGTATAAATCGCAAGCCATTCAACACTTCTCACTGCACATGGATCTATTTCAGTTTAGAATGTGTTCGAGTATTGCAGCTGCCTCCGCCGCTTCTGCAGCCGCGCATTTCGCAGTAAACGCGTTTGCCCGCGTTTCGCAAGCGCTCGTGTCGCCGTGTTCCCTCGCTGCTCTGTCGGCTTTAAACGATTGTGTGCGGCAAGCGCGCTCCCCGCCTGGAACAAACTGTCACGTCACTGCCATTGTCGACTTCAACACGCCACGCTCCGGCGCTGCCAAACAATGGATGCCAACGGAACGATCTCTTACCACCTGGCCGATAAATCAACATGATTTTGCCGTTGACGGCTACTCTCTGAATTACTGAGCCCCTGTCGTTTCCTGCCACATGCTCCGAGCCTTACCGAACGTATCAGAGTTTGTCAGTGGCGCCTAGTATATAACAGCACGCTAATTTCTGACACCTCGTACAGTTAATACTAGCGAACACGTCATAGCTTCGCAACTGCTAATATTTTTTGTGAAATGAACACACTCCCTAACCATTTCGTGATTTTTACTCATCTTTCAGAATATCTCAAGTTATCTCAGCTGTTACAGAGTCTGAGTTGAGTATTTTTGTGTCCCGACTTCGTCGCCGCTTTTGTGTCCCAGCCTCGTCGTAGGTGTCGGTGGCCGGGTGGATGAGACCGACACAGGAATATAGATAGCACGCTGGTGCAGGTACGGAGGGGAGCAGCCAGAAACTAAAAACACTCGAGTAAATTAGAAAGAGATATATATTGCACAGAATGTAACAATACTTAACTTTTACATAGTACTGCAGAATGTTGATACATAGTTGTTAGAGGCCTGCCTAGTGCCTGTACAATAGCTAAGTCTTCACTGGTGCCTATCTGATTACGAAGGTCCTAACTGGTTGCTATCTCCGTCCGAAGTGCCGATGTCCTTCAGTGGTGGCCACGAGCGGCGTTGTCGCAGAGGGCGCTCGTGGCTGTCGTCGTGAGAACGCCGCGCCGTGCGTGCATGGCGGCGCGCGGCGAAAGTAAGTGGCGCGCACTTTGTACTTGTGCGACACCACAAGTATGATTACAAATATGATACTCAAAAAATTTTAGCATATGCCATTTTCCCCAAAAAGACAAAAAAATTGGACACTTACCTCTCACTGATCATTTCTGGCTCCGATTTACATAAGATTTTTCAAAATGATTTCTTAAGTTATCCTAAATGTCATAGGTTCTGTACAAGTTCACTATTCAAAAATTATTAATACACAACAAATATAAAAGAATCTTTCAGTGCTAGCATTGGCTCACCAACAACCAGTGGAGTAGAAGGTTAATAAGCTTTCAAGCAGTTTTTGTTTAGTGCCAATATAAGTGGTTTGATTTTGTACAACTTGTCATTATTTGGATCGTTTTTTTCTGGCTGAAACAAATTATCATTGAAGTATTTTATCCATGGCAGAAACTGTTCAGGTTATTAATTCATAAAATGCAGCAACCAGTTGCTTGTAATAATTTATTTGTGACGACTGGTTTCGGACGCTTAAGTGCTCTTCTTCTGGTCTCTATACAGGCAAACAAGTGCATTGGTATTACAGTAAAGCATATAAAACGTACAAAAATCGGATACAGAAATTTGAAATCGAGAAAGTTTGTGGAAGTTTATAAATCTAATACAATGATGCAGTTTTGAAACAAATAGATTGTAATAAAAGATATGTTCATGTAAAAGGATAGAATTTACACTTACATTTTAGTATTGTAGCTTAATATACGTACGTCCTGCATGCTAGCAGGAGACTGAACGCTAAGTGCAGAGATTATCCAAGGAATAACAATAATCACCTGTTAAAGTATCTATAGATGAACCTCATAGTCAAAGAGTAAAAATAAATAAGGGTAAACCCGTGGGATAAAAAACCGTAATAATCGATGTAGTTGACAATAAAAGCGTAAAAAGAGGAGCATGTGACTGATAAATCAGTCGCTTAACAGATTACAATTCAGTAGTGTCAGAAGTACAATGATAAGTGGCGCCATAGGCGGAATATTTCTGAACCAGCGGCTGACACACTAGTAGAACGCTTAAAATGCCGCTATTAGGGCAACTGGCAATATAAACCAAGTTTCATTGTATCTATCGCTTCAAATATTAATGGGGATAAACTGAGAATTAATTCTCATACGACGACTAAGTTAATGATGTGGGTTATACAGGTTAAGATGCGTGAACTAATGTGCAAACAAATTGCAATGGTTAAAGTAATACTAAGCTTCTGTTACAATTGGTACATTTAGTCAGACAACTGAAAAACTTTCAACAGTCACCTTGCTAGAAATATACCAAAGAGGGCAATCCTGCAAAGTAGATCAAGGTGCTCTAAGACACATTAAGAGAAAGTGGTGACTGGTTTCCTAAAAATAAACAAGTAACTACCACAATGGTAGTAAGTATTGCACAGTGCAGTGTAACAAATTGGAGGCATAATATATCCAATCATTAATATGAGGGGGGAGGATAGAGGGAAATAGTTACCAGTTACAATTGGAATATGTATCCAAATATCCCCCCCCCCCCGCCACTTCACTCAGTCATCAACTACCTTCTACCACTCTAACCCCCTCCCACCCCCTACATATTCCGATACATATCCAAATTCCAACAGTTGGCATCACCCGAGTACACAATTGCTGAATTATCACAGTTCCACAGCCCTACTACCGTCCACAGTGTACCACTTTTCAACCAGAGACTTTGTGCGGTCACAGTCGCGTAAATTTTCTAAGTCCACACGTGCCTACCTCTTCAAATCACAAGTTCGTAACACGGCTTCAGACCGCCCAGAGTAACAACCTATCATCACCACGTCCAAGTTACGAGTCCCCTCCCAAGCATTCGAAAGTGTGCTCTCCCTGCTCCCAAAATTGTATCCTTCTGCTCATCCTAACGCCTCATCTTTAAAATAAAATTTCCCTTCCGAAAATTATATATTATATATTTGAATTTGACCACCTCCTTACAAATGTTGTTTACATTTAACAAAGAAATGCATATTTAACAATACTAAAATCTGTTGAGTCTGAAGCTCTTTGATAAGGTAGCTATTACGCGTGGCGTCTCACTGTTCAAATGTACTGCCATCGTCCAAATATAGTTACACAATTAATATTTAATTTATCATGGCCTTTTATGCAAATATATTCGGTTCTTGTCCACAAATACATATAATTATTTATGTATAAATAATCTACTGCGTATCTACTATTTTTAGTCGGCCATGAGATATTTAAGAGGCAGTCTACAACATAAAACGAATGTTACTAAGAATAATATTAATTACAATAAAATACATATATAAATGTAATGCGCTTTGCTGGGTTCATGTTTTGTGTTTCTGTGGTGAAATTTGTGTTCTGACACAAGAATATTAGTACCTCAAGGAAAAACATAATAATAGAGTAAAACAAAGTTTATTGAAAGAATACGGAAATATCGTGGTGCGTCTGTTAAGATAGGTAGTGTGGTGCAATGCTGCCCATTTGCTTCTTAACCTGTTACTGATAAACACTATGTATCAATAGTTGTAAATATAAGTCTTATACTACTATTATTTACTGAAATTTATCGGCTTTTTATCTGTAAGGGTTGAAATCGTAATTACCGCGTTTGATTCTCCCTAGTCTCCTGAATCCATTCATATAATTATACCGAGTTATCACAAATTTAAAAAAAAAATTGAAAACTTAATAAATCACAGATTAAAGTAGATACAGAGGTAAAAATTGACACACATGTTTGAAATGACATGGGGTTTTATTAGAACAAAACAAAGAAACAAAAGATCAAAAAATGTCCGACAGATGGCGCTTCATCTCATCAGAAAAGCAATAATTATCATAAATGCTCAATATGTTCACCATCATTCCTCAACAATAGCTGTAGTCGAGTAATAATGTTGTGAACAGCACTGTAAAGCTTGTCCGGAGTTATGGTGAGGCATTGGCGTCGGATGTTGTCTTTCAGTATCCCTATAGATGTCTATCGATTACGATACACTTGATACTTGAGGTAACCCCACATCCAATAATCGCACGCACTGAGGTCTGGGGACCTGGGAGGCCAAGCATGTCGAAAATGGCGGCTGAGCACACGATCATTACCTACGACGTGCGCAAGAGATCTTTCACTTGTCTAGCAATACTTTTATTTATTTATTTATTGTTCTAATAAAACCCGATGATATTCCAAGCATGTGTCTCAATTTTTACCTCTCTATCCAGTGATTTATTAAGTTTTCAAATTTATACTGACTTTTTTATCACCCGGTATTTGCCGTATGGTCATTCCCTGATTTTACATGGATTTTTATAATAATGTGTGTAGCTTTATTGTATTTAAATTGAAAATTTATTTTATTTGTTTATTTACTTTTTCACGAGTAGGATTTTTTTTTTTCGAAGGCTCACTGAACCAGTGAAGACATAGGACGCTCCGCCACTGCTCTCCCAGCTCTACCATTATCAGTACTTGCACTGTCCCCCGGGTGTAATCCACCACCATCGTATCAAAATCGAAGTCGTGTTTCCGGTTGTCCAATTTTGTTTTCTGCGGTTCACATTTTATCCCTTTAGTGACCAAATTATTTCCAGAAGTTGTAGACTTCTTATGAATACTATATTGGGATAAGAAGCCATACATAATGTCATAGTTTAAATCTTGAAAGTGAGAGTTTAGCCTACTGGTATAAAAAAAATTGTGGGAACTATTGTTCCCACCGAACTTTCCTGTAACTGGACTTGATAATTTAAAAAATGTATATCCTTGATTTTTTAGTACAAAAAGCATATTAAACATCTGATTTAGTTTCATATTAGTTCATATTATCCATTTAATTCACCAAGATGACGTACTATGGAACTTAGGGAAGCATGGTGCTACACACAAAGGTACACTACAGTTGCTGCACTTTATTTTTGTCCTCTTGTCTTTGTTTTTGGTGCTACATGGTGGCACGTTTTGTTTGTAGTACGTTTTGTTGGCAAATGAGTTCCAACTTTCGCCAGGCGTACTTCATCTGGAACTCAAGACACGCCTCTTTTTGGTGTCTGAAAATGTACGGGCTTCTCTTACGACTTGTGAAGCCGGAGATGAGCTGCCTTGCCAAATGCAATCTAAATGTCAGCTGGTCTGCTTCTGTAACTTCCACATAATTTAGACTTTGACAACTACAAAATATACAAGAAAAAAAAATAGTCTGTGCCACCACTTCCATGAACGCCGACCTTCAGCATACCGTTCTCGCAGGTGATCAAATCGATTCACCGCTCCCATTGTTTTATTGTACTCTGCCACAGCCAATGGACAGAATTCTTCTCTTCTGCTTCCATCTGTTGTTCAAAATCTGTGAAGTATTTGGTGCCTCAAAATCTTCATCAGAGTCAGCATCGACATCTGAATCTTCTGCATCATCTGGTAAAGTGTACAAAATTCTCAAAACCTCTTCTGGCATGAATCCAGGCATTCTGAACAATAAGAAACAATAACTACCTTGCCGATTGCTCAGCCATACACATTTTCATTGATATATAGCTAATATACACGAATACTATCTCCCCCGTAAATATTGTCGCGTTGAAATGAGAGCAGGCTTGACTTCTAAGGCAACTGAACACAGCACTTACACTCAAAGCACGTTTATTACGAACTCAACATACACGCAGCACTGACTTCCTCTCAGGCAGAGTGCTCTGCTATTTATACACAGACAGAATTTACCAGAAATTAGAAGAACACTTAACATAAGAAACAAGTAGAATTTACAAGTGAACATAAGAAAGATGTAGAGCATTCTGCAATTGTTAATTACAAAAGTAATAAATCTTTGCCAGGGAGCGGGATTGAACCAGCGACCTTCAGCACCGCAGTCCGTGACGCTATCCCGTGCGCCACGCCAGCAGTCGGTGTTCGTGGTCTCTCGCGGCAATATAAAAGTAGACAAATACTACAAAACAAGTTACTTCACACGCAAAACGAAAGCGTACTATACAAAAAGCGCTATTATGGTCGAAACAGTGGATTGTTTTCCTGCGAAAACTGCGCTTCTGCATTGACTAAGAATGTAGAAATACAACCACTTTCGCGCACCAGTTGACAATCTATATCTAGTTGGAACATTCTAACAGAGATGGTAACACAAGTTAGAAGTGGGAACACTGAACTTATAGCGGAAAGAAAAAAGTGGGAACTATAGTTCGCACTGGTCACTGAATGGTTATTACGGCCTCCCGAATGTTGGTGGCTGTGGCGCTGAACTCTGTCGGTGGATCGCGGCGTTGGGTGTCACGAGGTGCGGCCCGCTCAGAACAGAGGGCGTGGCCTCGCCTGCCTGCCTGCCCACTTCCGGTCAGCCCTGCTTCCGGCAGCACGGCCACACACGCCGCCACCGCCCACCGCTACGCTGCTACCACCACAACATTTAAACGCGTCCGTTGTTCTGCCCCTTTTTCCTTTCACGGTTTTAACTGTTTTGCTTATTACAATTTTGTTACTCAGCAATTCTCTCTACTAATATTATATTGCCAAAATGACGCCTCAACCATCTCTCGTGTTAAACATAGCTTCTTGTAGCAATTGTTTTCTCAGTACTGTTTCTCTCTGTGTAGTAGCCCAGTTGTAATTGCGGCTACTAGATGGTATTACTTGGGTAACGTCTACCTGTTCACAACTCCACGCCAGTCTGAAGCGTCCGTACAGGCGTGCAGCCCATAGTGGCTAGCTTTTTCTAAAAAAATTGTTACAGCTGAGTTGTAACTTTTATTATGTACCTTGTTTTAATTCACAATCATGGAAATCAGTATCGAAAAATCAAAAGTGATGCGAATATCAAAACGTGACAAACACTTGAAGATAGTTGTTGACAATCGGGAACTGGCACATGTGAATCATTTTAACCCTTCTATTATCTTCGGGCCATTATGACCCGAAAACGAATTTGTTCTTTCATAGCTTTTTAATATTTAAATATTATTTCTTCAAACTTGAAGACTTTGTTTTTCGAGACATTATAAATACTTCAAATATCAAATTAAAATCAATACTTTTTCTCCCCTTCCTTAAACTTAATTTGTTACAGGTGTGTTCTTCGGGTCAATATGACCCGGGGCAATTAAAAATTCACAGAAATTACAGATATCATAGTCAAGTTTTATTTCGTCATGGTTTCATGATGAAGTAAACTTCTGATTCTTTATTGTTGAAATGTGTGAAGGCTACACAACAATTGAAGTTGCTGCTTGCGTACAAATTATTGTACCACATTATCGCTCACAGTTACATTTTCACATCTGTTTTGTGCAGACGCAGCTCCTATATCTATCGTAGTAACGTTTGTGGAGCTATTATGACGAAAAGAGTTCTTTCCCATTAGCAATTGAAAGCTTTAGTAAATGCATCTGACAGTGGGGATACAATTTCTCAAGATGAAAATCACACCAGTGATGACAACATTCATCCTTAATCTGAATCAGAAGACATTTCAGATGCCGACATATCAAATGACAATGTACATGCTGTTCAATTCAATCAGTCTAAAGACAAAAAGATCACATGGAGCTTACAACCTTTTCCACAAACTGGAAGAGTATCTAGTGCAAACATTATAACGTGACTCCTGGTCCGACAAGATACGCTATCGCCAGAGTAAGTGACATAAAATCATCTTTTCTTGTTATGATGAATGATAATATTCAAAGTATTGTGGTGGAAATGACTAATATTGAGGGTCAAAGAGTTTATGGAGATGGCTGGGAAGCATTAGATAAAATTACACTTCAGGCCTATATTGGCCTGTTATGACTGGCTGGTGTGTACAAATCATATGGTGAATCAACCAAGTCTCTGGGATCCAGAAACGGGAAGAGCCATTTTTCCTGCCGTAATGTCGCTGAAACGGTTCTGTTGAATTTTACGTGTCTTATGTTTCGATGACAAGTCTGATCGAAGAGCACGAAGAGTAAATGACAAGTTGGCACCTATAAGAGTTTTGTGGGATATGTGGGTGGAAATGCTTTCAAAACTATATACTCCTGGCACAAATGTAACTGTGGATGAGCAACTTGTGGCTTTCCGAGGACGTTGTCCATTCAAACAATATATACCGAGCAAACCATCAAAATATGGGGTAAAGATACGGACATTGTGTGATAGTGCCACTTCTTGTGTTTTGAAGACACAAATCTATACAGGAAATTATCTGGACAATCATCTGAGAAAAATCAAGGTATGAGGGTTGTCATGGATCTGACTTATGAGCTAAAAGGACAAAATGTCACATTTGACAACTTCTTCACGTCATATGCATTAGGCCAAGGACTTCTCAAAAGACATCTTACAATGTTGGGCACAGTGAGAAAAAATAAGCCTGAACTCCCTAATAATATATCAAGCAAAGAAGATGTTCACGCTTCAAAGTTCTTTTTTACTACCATGTTCCAAGGAAGAACAAACAGGTTGTCTTGATGAGCACAATGCACAACAGCGTGGAAATAAGCAACAGAGAAGACAAGAAACCAAAAATGATATTAGTCTACAATGCAAGTAAGGGATACATTGGATCAGTTTATTGGCACATATACATGCAAGAGGAAAACCAACCGATGGCCAATGATCATTTTCTATAATATTATTGATACTTCTGCCTACAATGCTTCTGTGCTATGGAGGAGGATGGAAAAAAAATTTTCTTTGCAAAAGAAGAATATTTCTTGATGAATTGGGAAGACTCCTAGTTTCTCCTTACATTGTAGCTAGAAAAATGCAGCCACGAAATGAACAGTCAGCGGCAATTGTTAGAAAAATTCAAACGGAAAATCCATCAACACCAAGCTTCATCGATGGCAACCGAAATTTCAAACGTTCCAGATGCAAATTCTGTCCGTCGAGTTGCGACAACAAGACCCCAATGAAGTGTTCAAATTGTAACAAACATGTTTGTAAAACACATGTTAGATAACTCTGCCCAAATTGTGAAAAGTAAAACTCTATTCTAATTTTGCCTTGTGATTGTGCTTGTGATTATACGCCAAGTAAAACTGTTGTACAACACATCATTGAGGGCGAGAACTTACTTCATTGTTGATATTGTTGGCACTTAATAGTGTAAAATTTATGAATATTGTAAAAAATAAACCTACATTCATAATTATAATAATTTTTAACGGTTTATTTTCATTATACCATTCAAATACCACACCGGGTCATTATGACCCGAAAGACCATATGTGTATACCTTTTTTGAGGAACACAGCAGGGTTAAGTACCTGGGATGTTTTATCACAAAGGATGCCCACTGCACCAACGAAATCCGAGCAAGAATCGCCATGGCCAAAGTTGCTTTCAAAAAGAAGAGGACTCTGCTTACCAGGAAGTTGAGCTTGGCATTAACGAAGAAACTGGTAAAGTACTACATTTGGAGCATTGCACGGTATGGAGCAGATACGTGGACCATGAGAGAGAAGGAGAAAAAATACTTAGAGAGCTTTGAAATGTGGTTCTGGAAGAGAATGTAAGAGATCAAATGGACGGATGGCATGAAAAATGATTATGTACTTGAGAAGAGTAGGAGAGCAGTATTCTGCATACAGTTCTACAGAGAAAGACCAACTGGATTGGACACATACTTAGACACTAGGGATTCCTACGAGAGGTCATCGAAGGGAAAATAAGAGGAAACAAAGGACGAGGAGAGAGCAGGATTCAGCATATGGACGTCATGAAAGATGGAAGGAGATACAACAGACCGAAGGAAGAAACTGAATGCGGGGAACAATGGAATCAGAAATTCTCCGTACGAAGATATGGACCTGCCACTAGGCAGAATGCTACGTAATAATAATAATAATAATAATAATAATTTCTGATAAAGGCAACCGTAGTTATTGCCGAAACCAGGCCAGATAATTTTAATTTCGTCACCGAGGGCTGCATTTTTATCCTTTGACAATCCACATCTCAGAAATATTCGCTAGAGTTGTGGTGATTCGTCAATGAGTCGTTCATTTGAACGAATACAAAAAAAGGATCGTAAAAATTGAATCGTGATCCGGACGAATCGTCGTTCAAAAGAATCGTCTGTGTCGTGAAGATTCCAAGATCCAACGATTCATGATTCGAAGGCGACTGCCGAATCATGCTAAATCGTGCGGAATGTCGGAGAGAAGTCAAGAGGGGGAACGAATCGTCGTTCTAAAGAATCGTGTACCTTGTGACGATTCCAAATTCCAACGATTCATTATTCGAAGGCGACTGCCGAATCGTGCCGAATGCCAGAGAGAAGTCAAGAGGGGTGACGAATCGTCGTTCAAAAGAATCGCCTGTCTCGTGACGATTCCAAGATCCAACGATTCATGATTCGGAAGAAGTGGCGAATCGTGCCGAATGATTAAGAAAGCCAGAAAGTGTGTGAACGAAGGAAGCAAAGAACGAAGATCCTGAGCCGTTAATTATTAGCCTATTAACGATTTACAGCTGACAGAAACAAAACGCAGCGAAATACACATCTGCCAATACATACGACTATACCTCTTTTATACAGTTTACATATTATGAATTTAAACGAGCAATTATTACACATTTATATTTCGCGTATCCCGGAAATGGCTGTAACGATTTGGATTATATTTTATGTTTAGAGAGGTTTAAGCTTTTTGAGTTCATCTACATAGTTTTAGTTTTTCTAAAAACTCAATTTTACAAAATTATTCTTTTTATATAAAAATGCGATTGTTTTTAAATCCATCTCAAAAATCTTTTTTACCATCTCGATTTTTATCTTCAGATTTCCTAAATGATACAGATTTTACAAAAAAGAAACATTTTAATAAACGCTAATTTCTTATATATCGAAAGAAATTTAATATTTAGAGACGTATTTATATTTTTAATGTTTATTTATATATATGTGTTTCCTTAAACTAACTGATTTTACGTAATATGTATTTAATAACGATTATGTGTTAATTACCATAGATTTAATGGAATTTATATTTAAATGGCTGAAGTATTCAAACAGTACGAAAAAAATTTATAAGGTTACAGCAGGATTCGAAATAAGTGCCCTAGGTTCACTAAACCTACAACGCTACTAAATGAGCTATGATGTTACAGCAGGATTCGAAATAAGTGCCCTAGGTTCACTAAACCTACAACGCTACTAAATGAGCTATGATGACAGCAGAAATAGCTGGTAGTGTATTATGTATTCATATACGCTCTCAAAACTTCAAAGACTATTTTCTCTAGAATTGTTGAGAACTGAATCGAATGGCTTTGGCTGGTTACTATTTTAAGTCTGAACTTTATGCACTGTAAATATTAAAAAATCCGATACCCATATTGTCTGCTTTTTGGCATTCTTTAAGATTCGTGCCGTCGAAGACCAGAAGGCAGAAAGAATCGTGAACGAATCGTAGGAACAGATTCATAATGTTAGATTCCAACATCCATGACACAGACATGTATTGCCATCTATGAGCAGAATGTAGAAGTTAGAATCGTGCGAATGCAGACTAAAAAGAATCGCTAAAGAATCGTGAACGAATAGCAGGAATCGATTCACAGTGTGGTATTTAATCGCAAGAATCGATTCCTGAAAAAGAATCGTGTTGCCGAACTCTAGCACTTACGGATGCCGGATTAGAAGTAGTGCAGGACTACTGAGTGGTCAGTTTGAATATCCGATACAACCCGTCGGCTTTGACCGATTACGTCATGTAATACATCATTTTGATAGACGTGTTTGTATTGTAAAAGTATAAAAAAATTTTCATGCCACAAAGGTCGAGGTTCTACAAAGAATGAAGAAAGAGCAAGAAGTACTGGCCACCGTGAAAGCAAGAACGATCCAGTACCTGAGCATTATAAGGCGGAACAACAACAGATACCACCCTGCAAGGAAAAATACCAAGGAAGAGAAGCGTTGACCGGAGAAGAATATCCTGGCTTAGGAACATCTACAGAGGTTTTTAGAGCTGCAAGTGATAAGAAAAGCACTGCCAAGATGGTTGCCAACTTCCGGAACGGATAGGAACCAGAAGAAGAAGTTGCCCTTATAGCAGCAGAGCACTATAGTCTGTGGTAGAACAAAGCGTTACTAATGACTGGAAAAAAATCATTTCCGTTTTCAAACCCGATCATTGAACAGATTCTCTGATGTCGTGATCTGATGAACGCTAGTATTTTGGTTATGGCGGCAAAGCGGAACTCTGTCGAACTCCTGGATGTGCGAAGAAGAAAGCATCCACCTAGCGCCCCCGTATCTATTGCTTTATAGGTCTTTTTCTTTACGAAGTCTTCATATAACACTTTCCATCTCCAGAAATGTCATAATACACGACGTTTATTGTACAAAACGAGTTTCTTTTAAAAGACATGAGACAGAAATGCAAATAATGGCACAATTTCAAGTACGGTTTTCTATAGTATTGTTTAACCAAGCACAGTTTAACTAACAACAATGCAGCGCACGATAATTCATTGTTGTGCGCGTTTTTCGGGTGTGCGCCGGGTTACTGAGAAACCGGACTATAGTTGTACATACGAACGATGACGGGTCGCGCATGTCCAAGCACAGACGGGGAAAGCATTGTTGCCGGTTTCAAACAACAATTACGTTATACGTATACATGCATTTGCTCTTCAAGAAAGTTCATAACGCTTGCTTTTCGCATACCATCACCACCAGAGACTTGTAACAAACACAATGAAATCCCCTAAATAACTCGCTTCAATCACGCTAGAAGCTTGCAATGGTCACAGCATTCGCAGCAGAGCGCTCAGAGCAGTAGTGAACCTTCATTGGCCATCGAAGAACGCGTGGCGTAGTTGCGCAGAAGCAGCCTAAACCCGACCGCAGTCGTTCCTGGTTCTGACTGACTATAGTGAGGGCCGAATTAGCGAGATTACAGTGTAATACTTCCTAATTTAGAACAGCTAGGCGACACGGTAGTACTAAGAGGGCTGCGGTTCCTACGTCAGATAAAAATCGAGATGGACTATACGGTGTCCGTTGAGTACGAGAGGTGAGGTAGGCGCCGATGCGCGAGAAATCCGTTGTTACAGCTAGGACTACGAAAGGGGGTCACCGAAAACATGGCGCGAAGTAGGCGAATTTTATACCGGGTGATCAAAAAGTCAGTATAAATTTGAAAACTTAATAAATCACAGAATAATGTAGATAGAGAGGTAAAAATTCACATGCTTGGGGTTTTATTGGAACCAAAAGAAAAAGTTCAAAAAATTTCCGACATATGGCGCTTCATCTTATCAGAAAAGCAATAATTAGTATAACCAAATAAGACAAATGCAGGAAATGCTCAATATGTTCACCATCATTCCTCAACAAAAGCTGTAGTCGAGGAATAATGTTGTGAATAGCACCGTAAAGCATGTCCGGAGTTATGGTGAGGCATTGGCTTCGGACACGATCATCACCAAACGACGCGCGCAAGAGACCATTCACACGTCTAGCATTTTTTTTTTAATAAAACCCCATGTCATTCCAAGCATGTGTGACAATTTTTACCTCTCTATCTACGTTATTCCGTGGTTTATTAAGTTTTCAAATTTATATTGACTTTTTGATCACCCGGTATATCACTAGCTGAAAACCGCGCATCGCCCGGGTAGTTATTTATTCCAATCTTGAATTAGTACACCTCTCCTTCCCTATTCTCTCTCTTATCTGTTTTCGCCTCTCTCTGTTCGTCCCCTCCCCTCCACCTCTCACTTCCTCTCTCTGTTCATTTCCTCTTCTCCCCTCTCTCTGTTCACCAGCTGCTCCTCCCCGTCTCCTCCTGTCCCTTTCTCTACCCATTTCCACTTCCTCCTCTCCCTGTTTACCTCCATTCACCTATCTCCCTTCTCTCATTCTCCTCGTCTCTGTCCGTCTCCTCCTCTAGCCTCTCTCTGTCCCTCCCACCCCTTTTTGTTCGTCTCCTCCTCCACCTACTCCTTTGCCTCCTATACATGAAAACATATATGCACCAAGTTTCACGGTGACTGGTCAAACGGTGGCAAAGTCGCAAAGTACCCTAAGTTATGCTAAATCCACTGGTTTGGAGATTATTGTTGTGGCGTAAAGCCAGCGCCACAAGCCAGACGTAGAAGAACGATCATGGAGAAGGCAGTGATCGACCGGAAGCCGCGCGTGCTGGAGGGAGTAACCGAAGATGCACGCCCTCTACAAGTAGCTATATCTAGGCCGACATACGTCTGGGCGCCCGTCAATAACTATTCGGGAATATGACAGTTACTAGTGAGAACTCTGACAGTGACGAGGCAGCTACGAAGTCAGAAATATGTCAGTTACGAAGTAAGAACTCAGGCAGTCACTAAATAAGATCGTGGCTACGAACTTAGCAGTAACTAGGTCACAGCGCAGCTAGCATCATACAAACGACGCCGCAAGAAGAGAGAAGAAACAGTTATGTTCTTGAGTATTATCAGTTTCAGTCAATAAAAGTTGTATTATTAATCTGAATAGATGTTACAGTTTACTTCGATACGTGCACCAATACCTTTACTGACAACCAGACCGGGACGAGAACTAAACAAAAAAGGCGACGAGGTTATAACAGTTATAAAAATCTGCTTTTTGAAAACATATATTTATATACTGACTTTCATGATGACCAGTCAAACAATTTGAATATTTGATGTAATGTACCCTCCGCCGTGCACCTACGCAGTCTTACGAAAGGTAGCCCATGTATTAATTCAGGGTATAATCTAACTAAGTTCCAAATTTCATGCATATCTGTACAGCCATTTCAGTGAGAAGGAGTGGGAAACGAATTAACTATTGTAAAGTACCATCCGCCATGCACCATAAGCTAATTTTAGTATGCCTGTAACCATCGCGCGAGTGCAAGCAATGAGTTGACAAATTTTTATCGCAATCGGATCTACTGTACGGTCGTGCATAAATTACGAACAAAAAGACGAACAAACAATCAAACATTAATTTTATATATTAGACTAGCTGTAAACCCGGCGTTGCCCGGCTACTTATTTATTCTACACTCTCGTGATCTACATCCCCTTCCCCCACCCCCTCCTCTCTCACTGTATTCACTTCTTTCTCTCCCATCTCTGTTCGTTTCCACCTTTCCCTCTGTCGGAAAAATTTTCTGCAAGGTATTCTCCGTCATGTGTCATACAAACATTTATGTACTCAGCGATCTTCCTCTTGGTTTAAAGGTCATGTGTGCAAAAATGCATAAAGATTGGAGCAAAACAATACATTTTGTAAAATTCCGAAAGTTAAGTACCCTCCACCATGCACCTAACGAAATTTTATACAGACATTGACATTCCTCTTGTTCTTAAGGTAGAGTGTGCAAAATTTCATCTTTATCGGAACAAAACAATAGAAATACAAGATCACATTGAAAAACCCACTTTGTTGTTCTCAAATATTCCAGTTTTATTTCATACAGCCCTTGTTCTGAGAACAAAAAAAAAAAAATGTGAAATCGGTCGAGCCGTTCTAGAGTTATTCCGCTACCAAGGAATTTAGGGATCCATTTCTATGTTGCAAAGTACTCTCCTCCATGCACCGTATGGAACTTAAGGTAGACGGTAAACTTGTTTTGAAGGTCAATCGTGGGAAATTTCGTGAAGGTCGGAATGAAATTGTAGATTTCGTGAGTCTGTAGGAGAAGTATGCTCCGCCATGCACCTATCACAAAATACTTTCTTATCTGAAGTTTTATATAAATTAAGAAAACAGATTGCTTAATTTTGGATGCAAGAGAATTAAGGGAGACTTGTAGACAAAAATAAACAGTAACATGCAAATCTGTAATGCTAACTTCATTTGATACAAGGTCATGCCTGATGCGACAGTTTTACAGCATCTACAGCGAAACTGGTTGTGAGCGGTAGACTTCTTTTCGTTTCATCATTTTGTGGGGGGTCAGTTACAAAACGCTTCGTAAACGTCCGAAATTATAAGCAACCTTTGTTGCAGGTCCCTAACCACTCCCATTTTCCAATAATTGACGTATAAATGTGGGTCTTCTCACGCGGTGGAATCTCATTATTTATGACCTCATATCTCCTGAGCTATGTGTCGTGTTCTTTTGTTTTTATTCAGATACCTTCGTGGGCGTACGGTGAGCAGTTCACCAAAGTTTCATTGCAATCGAATGAATGGTTTAAGAACACATGGAGGACATACAGACAAACATTCCTTTATATATATCATTCAACAGCAACAATCTGGTGGCATAGAGACATTAGTTAAAGACGAGTAGTCATCAGAACTATCGAAATTTACATGTCTGTAAATAACATTTAAGTGCCTGGCAGAGAGTTTATCGATCCGCTTTCCTAATGTTTCTCTATCGTTATATTTTCTGATAACGTGCGGGAAAAAGGAACACGTAAATTCTTACATTTATGATCCGACTCCTCTCATTTTACAATGAAAAGCCACGTTAATAACGGGGATCCAGAAAAACGTCAAATCTGGAACCATGGTGAGACCGTAAAAAGAATGGGACTAACGACGACTGAAGAGAACCATTCAACGTGACACAAGTGCTACCCTTCCCAAATCGCTGCGGATTTAATTGTTGGGCATTCAACGTCAGTGTGCAAACCATTCATTGATATGGACCTTGCTGACTGCAAGACACAAAACTTTACACCTCGTCTGGGCCCGTCAACACCGACTTTGGGCTGTTGATGACTGGAAACATGTTGCCTGAGGGAAGTCTCGTTTCCTATTGAACGGATGAACGTGTACGGAGACAACCTCAGGAATCCATGGACCCTGCGTATAAGCAATGGAGTGTTCATTTGGTGGCGGTTCTGTAATGGTGTTTGACGCGTGCAGTTAGGGTGATATGGACCACCTGATACATCTAGATACGACTCTGACACGTAACATGTACGTACGCGTACTAGTTAATTACCTTCATCCATTCAATGAATGAAATAAATCGCAATTTGCGATCAGTTACGGCTTCACTGTACTAGGTTCAGATGGAATACCAACGTGTGGGGAATTAAAATTTGTGCCCGGCCGGGATTCGAACCCGGGATCTCCTACTTACTAGGCAGACGCGTTGACCACTCCGCCACCGAGGACACTGTGACCAGCCCGACTGCAGAGGACCCTTCCTTGCACGTCTCCCGCCACACCCAAATCTCCATTCGCCACGCTGTCTCTTTCCTATACCACAGCCTGTTTGTTCTGTAATGCTCGCAGCCACAATACTGTATTCCCGCATCACGAAGAACTGACCTTGAGGAATTGACACACAATTAATTGTCGTCAGGAGCCCAGCCTCGGCTTGAATACAATTATGTATTTTTGACGACGTTACAACTTTCAATGAATGAAATAAGTCGCAATTTGCGATCAGTTATGACTTCACTGTACTAGGTTTAGATGGAATACCAAAGTGCGGCGAATGAAAATTTCATTCATTGAACGCTGTAACGTCGTCAAAAATATATAATTGTATACAAGCCGAGGTTAATTGTGTCTCGATACCTCATGGTCTGTTCTCCCTGATGCGGGAATACAGTATTGTGGCTGCGAGCATTACGGAACAAATAGTAGTGATGGGAACAATCGAATGAAAACAATCTATTCATTCGGTTGTTGGAAAAAAAATCGATCATTCGATTGTAGTTTCTCGTATCGGTTGAATTATTCATTCGTTCTTCTGAGTGAAACCAGTCGGTGGGACCAACCGAATGAAACAACCGATTCAGTCGGTTGGACTATTCATTCTTTCTTTTGAGTGAAACCAGTCGGTGGGATCAACCGAATGAAAAAATCGACGCAGTCGGTTGGACTACTCATTCCTTCTTTTGAGTGAAATCAATCGGTCGGAGCAACCGAATAAAAAAATCGACAGAGTCGGTTGGACCACTCATTCGTTTTCTTTTGAGTTAAATCAGTCGATGGGAGCAAACGAATGAAAAAACTGACACAGTACGTTGGCCTCTTCATTGGCCAGCTCTGCAATACTTGTGGAAGGTGGTGGCCTAGCTACAACGCGTCTGCCAAGTGCATCCCGGACATGCTCAATTGTGCTTAAGTCCAGTGAACAAGCTGGCCACTCCATTCGTCCAGTTTCCTTTGGTTCATGTAAGTTGTCAGCCAAAGCAGCTCTGTGGGGACGAGTGTTATCGACTACCAGAAGAAACCCATCTCCTATGGAACGAGCGTAGGGCACAGCAAAATGTCAAAGGATCTCGTCTCTATACCTCTGAGCACTCAAAGAGCCATTCTGAACGAAACGGACTTCTGCCCACACAATTCGTCCACCACCAGCATATGGTGATGTTTCCTGCATATAAGCAGGATTGCTCAGAGATCCACGTTCTATCCGGATGAGAGAACGACGATGAACAGAAAAGCTTAACTCATCTGTGAACAGAACCTGGCATCATTCGTTACGACTCCAATCCTGATATTCCTCCACCCAGTTCTGCAGCAAAGCGCCGTCGAGCGGTCAGTCACTCCAAGGCGGCAAAGATAGTTTAAAGTTTGATGACGAGACACTAATTATGTCAGAAGTCACAAATGACGTGGCAGATCAGATGATTTCCTTAAATTAGAAAATGACATGAAAATAAACGAAAATAAAACGAGTAACTCAGTGCAGTTTAATTAAATCTGGAGATGTTGAGCATAGTAGATTAAGATTTGAACACCTGAAAGAAATGGTTTGGCTGATCTGGCGGAAAAATATCTATCGAAGCCAAAAGCACAGAGTATCTACAATGGAGAGCGGTAATACCAAGAAAAAAATTCATGTATTTTTGAATGTTATTAAGTTTGCGCAGTTATTTATTTGTAGGGTAGCTTTTTGCCAAAAGAAGCGTGGGCGACATATAGTTTACACAACCTGAAAATATCTTTCCAAATTATAAGCTTAGGTAGAGAGATTCAATAACTCTTGAAGTGGTACATCGGATTTGGGGCAAAGTAAATTTATGGCACAGGTCTAATAATGGAGTCCAATGAATATTCCATTGGTAATGGAAGGAATCTTCGAGAGGGAGGAGGTAAAAGGTGCAGCTCGGGAAAATAAAACGTTTGGAGAGATATAGCTAATTATTATTGTGATCTACACGAGGAAGTCGTTTCATCCAGAAAAAATTGTGAGATGCTATAACCAACATTGCAGATGCAGATTTTCTAGGTTTTGATAAATCGAACGTGGTAACGGTTCATTTAAAAAGGACATGTTCGGTCTCGTGCAACATCGGCATTGGCGGGGCTTAATGGCACTTTTCATACGAGCATCGAGACACGCTAGTCGACTGAAAACAATCACTACGCTAGTCTAGTGACACACACACACACACAGAGAGAGAGAGAGAGAGAGAGAGAGAGAGAGAGAGAGAGAGAAATATTCCAGTTAACAAGTTAAAATATAGGCTGATCAGAAGTAAAATTCTGCGGATATAAGGGTAGCCTTTTGCAGCTTTGGTGTAGAACGAGTGTATGTAAATTATTCAACGTTTTTCAAAGCACTCTAGGGTAGGCAAGAGCGCTTCGTCGCTCGCAGCGAAGACAGTATTAAAAGCCTCCTAAAAGTGTATACCTGGAACGATCGATGGGGCCACCTGCCTGTCTCTCGATAAGAGCTCTTACCTCCTTGGCGCCAGTAGTCAAGCACAGCAAAAACAAATACGAATCGTCGCTTCCCGTTTACGGCGAGCGAAATAAGATGGTACTCTAGCACTACTTGGAATCAGAAGAATAGCTGAGGGTTTAAGTATGCTGTCACTGATTTTAAGCACAACCTGTGGCGAATCCTGAGTGGTGGGGATGGGGGGCGCAAAACCGCTGCTCAAAAGACTCTACTGCAGCCCCCACCCCACCTGTTTTGCAAAATAAAACAAAAAACAGAGTGAAGGAAGAGTGCTCTTAATATGATTTTGGAGACCTCTTCTATCTTTCCCCATCATTTTCTTAAGAAAACACATGTGGAGACAGCAGGCTATCATAAAATTTCTATGAGGTCGTCCTCCCCAGACAAAAATCCTGGATTCGCCAATGCCGCGGTGGAGTGGCCGAGCAGTCTATATATATATATATATATATATATGTGTGTGTGTGTGTGTGTGTGTGTGTGTGTGTGTGTGTGTGTGTTTGTTTGTGGTCCTTAGGTTAGTTTAACTTAGTTTAAATACTTTGTAAGCCTAGAGACTAATAACCAAAGAAGGTAAGTTGAAATTTTATAGAATGCATAGTCAACCATCAGCTGTTTATTGTATTTAAAACTTTACCGGTCTCGGAAATTATCTATCATCAGAAGAGTAAAATTTAACAGGCTGATTGATAACTACATATGATTTACAAACATTATTATTATTATTATTATTACTATTATTATTATTATTATCGCCACTGTTCACATCAGATACAATGCAGTTATCAATCAGTCTGTTAAATTTTACTCTTCTGATGATGGATAATATCCGAAACCAGTAAAGCTTTATATACAATAAACAGCTGATGGTTGACAGCACATTTTTACAGTATATTAGGGCTGTTGACTCACACCTAAGCAAAAATTAAGTTGAAATGTTTGTAAATCTAAGGGACTTAACTACGCTGTCAGTGTCGTATGCTTACAAACTACTTACAGTAACGTACGCTAAGGACAACACACACCCACACACATACACACACACACACACACACACACACACACACACACACACACACAATCACACATACCCGAGGGAGGACTCGAACCTCCTACGGCTAGCAACCGCGCTCTCCGCAGCAAGTCGCCTTAGGAGTAAAGTCCCATAGATTTACAAACATTTTATTATTATTATTATTTTATTATTACTATTATTATTATTGTATTCGCTACTGACCACAACACATCTTCTGTATCGTATCAGTAAGGTCACCCAGAAATAATTCGACGGATCACTGGGGCCAATCTGCGCAGATTGAATAAAATGCTCTAGGTTAAACTATATCAGCGTCTGCAAAATCAGTCCAAATACAATATTACCAAATCAAGAGGCATGGACTTGTAGTTAGAAAGTAGGTTTAATCAGTACTCTTTCCCTTGTCTGTTGCTCCCACGCATCACTTGTGGTGTTTGGTATGTAATGGAGAATAGCATTTAGAACTAGGATGATGACGGCAGGACAGAGGCGGTCTAGGGGGGAGGCGGAGGGGGCGGTCCGCCCCGGGCCTCTTATCTTGGGGGGCCTCCGAATACCTCGAAAGCAAGGTTTGTTTCCAAATTTTTTTTTTTTTTTTTTTTTTGTCTTTGGGGCCTTCATACCTCGAAAGCTATTTTTTATACTGTCCTGTGCATCTTGTCCCAGGGGGGGAGGGGGCCTCCAAATCTCAAACGTTACTTCCAAGTGGACTGGGGGGGGGGGGCTTCCATATCTCTTCCAAGTGGACGAGGGGGCCTCATTTTGTTTTGCCGCCGCCCCGGGCCTCCGACAGCGTTAGTCCGCCACTGAGGCAGGTACACACGAATAAAAGAAATTCCTACATTATTGACCATCTCGTGAATGTTGACTCCGTCAAACATAAAGCTCCCAGAGAATTCTAAAGGGATCCTCGCACGGTCAATACTTACTGACAATAATATTGTCAATAACATATTGTGAAACCTAGAATACATTTCAGTAGTCCTAACACCATCAATAATATTGTCATTGTTTTCAACTGGCGATACGTTTTCGCGAAGGCAATAAATGCCGGACTGTAAGAAAGTGTGTGCTTAATCATATAAGGTTGGTTAGCATAAAGAAAAAAAAATAAAGAAAGAGAGACAACCGAGAGATGCGAAGAAGGAAATTGGGTTCGTGAGTGGTTCAACAAAAGGATTGATTTTTCGCAAGTGCACCGGCCGACGGAAATCCGAACAAATGAAAAGAAAAATTTCTTTAAATATTTTCGAATGAGCCCAGAATCATACGACAAACTACTTACGTTACGAGATCATCGTAAAACAAGACGTAATTAAGTGATTTGCAATTCCATCCGATGAATGATTAAGTGTAACTTTAAGCATGTTGGCCACAAGAATGTTCATTTAAATGTTTAAGTTCAGTGCATTTATGTCCGCTAACACGATTAGTATAATTCTCATTGAAACATGCAAAGCAATCTCATTTTTTTTAACGTCCTCTATTTTCCTTCCGGATACTGAACCATTATGCTGCTTTCCATGCAATCAACAGAACTCGGGGTTTAGAGATATGCATTGCTCTTATAACATTCGACAAACCGTATCATTACTTATTTACTCATATTTGGTGCCCGATTCAGATTCATTCAAAGCGTATCGAGGTAGAAACGGCAAATGCAAACACTGAAAAAAGTAGTTATGCGATAGACGCTAGCGCTCTGAGGCTGCCTCGCGAAACACTGTGAACAGCTGAACAACGAATATTGGGCCCATCAGCAGTGCTCTCTGAGGCTCGGTAGCACAGTGGTAGAATTCCAGACTATAAATGCGAAGGTCGCGGTTTCGATCCCCGCCAGATCGTACGATTTTTATCTGACACTTTCCATTTTTTTCACCTCTGGCAGTGTTTCTTATGTCAAAAATATCGAGTAGCACCGTGGTTCTGAATGCACGTTAAACTGTAAGTCCCACTATAACTGGCTGGGTAAGTCAGTTCGAAGGTCGGAGGGAGGCAACGGCATACCACCTCCAAATAGGACCATACCTAGTAAATCACTGTGGTGATCAAACCATTCTCGGATAGTTGACTGTTTTTTTTTTTTTTTTTTTTTTTTTTTTTTTTTTTTTTTTTTTTTTTTTTTTTTTTTTAACCAATACTGCTCTGTCAATATTTACGGTCCTGATAATACGTCAATACACACGCGCACACGGTCAATATAGTGACGCATTGCCAATATATTGACAATATTATTGAACGTGTGAAGGCCCCTTAATAGAAAAGAGGAAAATGAGTAAGTTGTGTCCTGAGAAGTTGATGAGAATTTCTACGACAGCTAAGAATGCACGTAGACTGGTTTCACGCTTCTCGGCCAACACTAAGTAAGGAATATATCTTGTGATGCGCGGCACCAGACAAGCATATAATCTAGTCATTAAAGGGAAAATCTAATGTTAGGTTCAATACGACAAAACAAGTATTACAATCAGAAACTGTGTGTGTTTGGCCTGAAACTGACAGCAGTATTATTTTTCAACTTTGCTCATCCATTACTTGAAAATAATAACACTTGTTGACTTCACATATCCACTTTTACGAAACTTCTTCTTATCCACAACTCCACACAAAACGACTAATGGGAAAAAGTGTGTCACTTCGTACATTTTCGACTTTCAAGCGGTTTTAAATTATTACTTTTTAACTCTATTCATAACACACATTGTACACAGTATCTTCGAAAAAATTACAGGTGCGATGTCGGATGAGAGGATCGATTTAGGCTGGAGCACACAGAGCCATTTTCAAGGGGAAACTGGCTGTGTGTGCTGTAGCCGTAGCATCGGCGATCATCGAACCTCTCATCCGACTGTGGACCTATAAGTTTTCCGAATATTCAAACCGCCACCAAAAGCTTAGCTTTCGCAATTCACATTCAAACTGAATGTGTCTGTACAATTATATTATACTAGGGCATATGGTTAAAGAAATATGGCATCATAAATAATTAGAAGCCTCAACGACGTGCTTTTGCTTAAAGAAACGGAATTTAACCATTTTCCTGTCGTCGGTCCGGACTTTATACTGTCGCGTTATACAGTTACAATAAACTGCGTCTGACTACGACGTGGTTAACCAACATGCATTCGAAATATACAGAAAACCCTCTACTACAGACTGCATCATTCACAATCACATCATGCCACCCAAAAATCTCATAAACTAGCTTTCTTGAACACCATGATAAGCAGAATAACAAAACTAAAAACTACCTCTAAATGAAAAAGCCATACAAATTGAAATAAATATATTGGAATATACAGCACAAAGGAATGGATATAACTCTCTCTTAGTTACAAATTTATACAACAAGAAAATAAAACCAAAATCAGACAACATCGACAAGGAAATAACGCTGATAAAAAATATAGTAGAAAATAATAAAACTATATTTGTACCTACCATATATTTTTTCGGAAATATTTCGAATAAAATCCAATATATACTCAAAAACACTAACATTACATTCGCATATAAGTATAAAAACAGCCTAAAAACAGTGATCAAATTTCGAAACACCAAACCACCGATATACACGAAACCAGGCATTTATAAAATTCGATGTAATACATGCAATAAATTCTACATTATGACAGACAGTAGGAATTTCAATGTTAGATACAAAGAACAAACACGAGATAGCGAACACAACTCATCAATCACGAAGTAGACACAGCTGAAAAATCAATGGACATCCTCCACATATTAGCAAAAGGCCCTGAAATGAACATTATTGAGGAAGCGGAAATATATTTGCACTTCCTAAACCATACCCAAAATCTACTAAATGAACAAATAGAACTAAAACATAAAAAGTATTTCGAAAATTTTATTCACCTCTTCAAGCATGGAAACGGATAAAATTAGCAAAGACGAGCTATACCCGGATCCATACCAACACATAAAATATACAACACATAATAACCTGTGATGTAAACATTATGTAAACGTTCCATATCGTTGACACAACTGTCAAATCAAGATCCGGTCGTAAATAATCGTAAATACATATTTATAAAATACAAAAACAGTGTACGAGATTTTGACAGATCGATATCCAACGATACTAAATGGGTACTGAAGAACATCTCACGTTTGTAAAAGTACATTTAAATCAAAATTAAACATATAGTATTATTACCTACATAAAATATGTTCAAAAATGTTCAAATTTTGTAAAGCTTATGGGACTTAACTGCGGGGTCATCAGTCCCTAAACTTACAAACCACTTATGAACTAACATACATTAAAGACAGCACAAACATCCATGCCCGAGGGAGGATTCGAACCTCCGACGCGGGAGTCCGCGCGATCCACAACGTGTCGCTCCAGAACGCTCGGATACTCCCGCGCGGCATAAAATATGTGTTATCATGATTGCAGAACACCTCACGATGGCGTTTAACAGCGAAAATAAGCTTATTTTGCCTTTAACAATGTGCTAATAAAATCTATCAATATTTAATACCAGTGTCTTGGTTTAAAACTTTAAAATGTCATTAAAAGACATTTTTAACCCTGCAAGCCCCGCACAAGTCCAGTCCATTTGCGGCACTGAAATAATACATCGACGACAAGTGAAAATTTGTTCCGGACCGGTATCCGAACCCGGGATCCCCTCTTAAAATCAGCTGTCGCCTTATCCACTTCACTATCCGAGCACGCCTCGCGACGGCATCCAAAAAAATTACTGCACTGTGTAGAAACTCTAGAAATTAATCGAGGAGTAGATATGGTAGAAAAGAATCTTATGAACTTATGTCGATAAATGCACAATTTCCATCCTAGATAACACGATTAATTGAATCACACTTAGTTACAGAGACTGCTGTCTAACACCAGCTGTAACATGAAGTCCCATGGTTTCCTTCTAGAGGGTGGCATTGTTCCTAATGATGCATCATTGGCTGCTACATGATGGTGTTCCATACAACTTCACCTATAACGTCCAGACATATCTCAATAGAATCTTTCGTGGAAGACGGGTCAGAGATGAATATCGAGTTTCATGGCCTGTTCGTTCACCGGCTCTCAACTAATGTGATTTCTGGGTATGGGGCCATCAAATAGTATAGTGTTTGTTTAGACCATTGCACATGTGGAGACACTGAAGCAGAGTATTCAACCATCGTTGTAACCACTGCGATGCGTCAAAGGCAGCACGAATACCCATGCGTTGAGGCACATGGAAAATACGAGGCTCGTCCACAAAGTAAGTTCCCTTTTCATTTCTATACGCGGCAGCGCTACGATCGCTGTTCCGAGCATGCTCGGCAGTTACTCTGACTCAAGGAGAAGACATGTACGCAGTTTTCAGATCGCTGCTACCGACGTGTGCTTTGTAGTGCTTCTTTATAATGTCAGCCGTCATTGAAAATGCCACCGCATGTGAAATCAGATCTGTGATTCGTTTTCTAAATGCAAAGAAAGTTAGACCAAAGGAAATGCATCGGCAAATCTGCGAGGTTTACGGATAAAATGCTATGAGTCACTCAATGGTTAGAAGATGGGTCAGACTGTTCAATGAAGGACGTGATCAAGTGCACGATGAAGAACGAAATGGAGACCCGTCTGTGGTTACTGATGAACTGGTTCACACAATTGAAAAGAAGATTAAGTACAACCGTCTGCTTACTCTTAGTGTCTTTGCTATAGAAGTTCCGCATATCTCACGATCATTAATTCATGAAATTGTTACTGAAAAACTGAAATTTCGAAAATTTGCTCAAGTTCGGCATCCAAAATTCTTACTGAACAACACAAAAAACAACAGACGGGCAGTGCCCTTCAGATTTAGACACGCTACAACGTACGACATCCCTGAAACAAAACGGCAATCAATGGAATGGAGCCACACTTCAACCCCAACGAAGGTTAAGCTTAAGCAAATCTTGACACCTCGAAAAGTCATATATACCGTTTTTTGGGACAGAAAAGGCATTTTGATGATTGATTTTTTACCACGAGGCCAAATAATCAATGCTCATGGTTATGCGAGACCATTAAGAAATTGCGCCTCGCATTACAGAACAAGTACCGAGCATTACTGTCAAGAGGTGTAAAGATGTTTTTTTTTTTTTTTTTTTTTTTTTTTTTTTTTTTTTTTTTTTTTTTTTTTCACGATAATGCCCGACTTCTCATGGCGAAGGTCACCAAACAACTCTTACGGAAATTTCACTAGGACGTGTTTAATCATCCTCCGTACAGTCCGGACCTTGCTCCTAGAGACTTTCATCTCTTCTTTCACCTGTGAGGGTCGCTTGAAAAGTCCGTGCAAAGTCCGAAAGATGGTAGCACCGGCGCGTATCGAGGTCATGTTTAGTTAGTAGCATCTTTGGAAAGAATTACCCTTATTGGTCTATTTCTTTGTGTTCGGTATTCGTGTGAATCAAGGAAGTCGAATGATTGTCAAAGAATGGACAGAAAAGAATTTCGTGTGGTGATTAAACATTACTTTATGAAAGCAAAACGTCACAGGAGACTAAAGAGAAGGTAAACATTATGGCGACTCTGCACCTTCGATTCGAACAAATTATAAGTGGTTTCAAAATTTTTGGAGTGGCCATATGGGCACAAGTTACTCTGAACGTTCTGGACGCCCTGTTAGTGTTACGACTCCAGAAATCATTGATAAAATCCATGATATGGTGACGGATGACAAGAGTTAAGCAGCGAGAGATTGCAAGTGCTTTGAGCATCTGGAATGAACGGGAACATAATATTTTGCATAGCATTTGGACATGAGTAAGCTATCCGCAAGATGGGTGCCGCGACTGCTCACTGTACACCAAAACCGGAATCGTGTGAAGTGTTGCGAGGAAGGTTTGCATCTGTTCAGGAAGACTTTAAGCGTCGTTTCGTCACTGTAGACGGAACATGGATACATGACTCTACTTCTGAGACCGAAGAACAATCTAAACAGTGGGTTACGAAGGGAGAATGTGCATCAAAACCGGCGAAGACCGATCCTTCGACCTGAAAGGTTATGCTTACGGTCTTTTGGATTTCGCTAGGGATAATCCTCATCGGCTACCTGGAACAGGGTAAAACTATTGCATTGCATACTGAGCTGCAAGAAAAACTCCGGCGATTAACTCACAAAAAAGTCGTTTTCCATCACGACAATGCAGAAGCACACATATCAACAGTTGTGGTCACAGGAAATAGGATTTCAACTCCTTTCACACCCCAGTACCCTATTCTCCAGATTTGGCTCTCTCCGACTACTATTTGTTCCCCAATTTGAAGAAATGGCTGGCGGGACGAAGATTTCATTCAGGTGACAGCTATTTTGCAGGCTTGGACAATTCGTACTATTCGGAAGGTATCAAAAAATTAGAACAGTCTTGGACGAATTGTATGAGACTAATAGGAGACTATGTCAAAATATAAAAATTGTTTTCCCAAAACACTTCAATAGTTTTATTTTTATTTTTGCTCGAACTTTTGTAACGCCCCTCGTAAAATCTGTCCTTGGTTCTCAACACTTCAACGACGATGACGAGTTGAAAGAACATGTAACCACATGGTTGAATACACAGGCGGCTACTTTTATGAAGAAGGCATACAAAAAATAGTGCCAGGCTATGACAAGTGCCTATAAAATTTCGGAAACTATGTAGAAAAGTAGTTTAACAGTTGCAGATTTTTTGTACAATAAATATTTTTTCTGTAGCTGTACACGTTTGTTTTACACAACCAAAATGTGATTGAATAAATGGTCTCTGGTGTGGAAACGATGCATTTCCGGACAAGTTTGTCAGACGTTTTTGTTCCGCATCAGCGGACGAGCGCATTGAGGCGCTATGCTACGATGCGCGAGGCCGTTCCCCGTCGGAGGGTTCGAATCCCCCCTCGGGCATGGATATTTGTGCAGTCTTTAGTATTATTTAATTCACAAGTAGTTTGTATGTTTAGGGACTGTTGACCCCGCGGTTAAGCCGCGTAAGCTATACAAACAGTTGAGCATTTTGTTCCGTATCGCGGTGGAAATAATCGCCCTGTATACAAAGCAGTTTGGCGCGTTCAGTATTTCGACCGACAGTAGTACTGTCACGTAAGAATGTGGGGAACTACTCACGGAGAAAGCCCGGGCCGACACGTCCGCTGACGTCCGTGCAGTGGTGGCGTCGATGACGCAGACGACGACGCGGCCTGGCGCTGCGGCCAGCGGCGGCCGCACAGAGACTGGCGGGCCGGGCACGCGCCGCCGCCGCCCCCCGACCGCCCCCACCGCCCCCACGCCGCCCACGACTGCCGCCGTGGCCGTGGGTGGGGAGTAGTACGCGGTCACCTGTAGGTGAGACCACACTGACACCAGCCGACATACAGCATGAGCATGTCGTAGCCGTACCGCGTACTGCGATGCACTACTTAAATACGATCCCTACAATCCTCACATCGTTCTGATATCGTGTACGACTTATGAGATGGTGACAGCCCTGTTCTACCTGCAGCACCACGGTGGTCGGATTATCACTTATAAGGAAACATCGGTTGGGTTGTTTGTGCTCTTATATTGGCTAAACTGCATGGCCTTGATGTCTGACGCTTCCTTGCACCTTCCTCCTAACCCCTTCCATAGCTCCTTGGACCTGTTTGAATCATAAAATCTCGCACCAGATGTCAATATGATAACGCTTTAGTAGTCACTACATATTTCGGCACCACATTGTCCTATTTTCAAGTGCTAAAAACAAGGAATCACACAAATCACATGTAAATACGATGTTTTAAAGAAACGGAAACAACGAACTGGAAATACACCAAAGACACCCAGCCAATAAATTAAATAACTGTTCTGCCAAAGAGCAACGTCAAACTTTAGAATGTACGTAAATTTCGTGCATGTCCATCATAAAAATTAATTTAGAATACACTAGTAAGGGAACGTAACCACAATGTTGTGCGGTCATAAGCAGCATGACAACTGCTCTTACATGTCAAAGATATAAGGGACAGAGAACAGCACAGACATATATTACTAAACCGGCAATGCATATACAGTATCAGCCGCCATATTTCTATACTATAACGTGAAAGCAGTTGTTTGCGTTATTACAGAAAATAGTCGTAAAAATTACGAAGAACTGACATAATTACGATGTCTTTAGACTTTTGACATATGAGAAATTCGTGTGATATAAATGGCTGTAATTTTTTCAGTTGGATTAAGCTTTGAGACATACAGTAATGAGTTGTACTGATTTCCTGTTATTATTAATCTGTTCCGATTTCATTCAACTTGTAGCTGTAATCTGGTCATCATAGAAGTGTAGTTTATCGTTGGATAACACGTTTTTTTCCTTCTTTTGAGAGTTCTTATGAAATCTACAGTCTGCTTTAACACATACACTGAGTAGCGTTTCCTGGTTTTGTTAATCTGTTACCAGTTTCAATCAACGTCGTCTTTTCTTTTAATAGTACGACCGTTATAAATGTGCTATTTGTCGTAGATAACACATATCTTTATGACTGTGTTTTTCAGATAACTACAGTCTACTTTAACTGTACGTAATGGTAAAATTTTAGTTACCATCCCGGCGGCCTCACATGATTATGTTGGCAACATCAACAAAACGATAGAAATCCCTCGCCAAGATAATATATTTATAGACATCCAAACAAAATTACCTGATTAGTGTTTCGTACAGACGATGAAGTAAATAAATAATACTGCACCTGCTCTATGGTTGACAGATTCTTCTATGTACCCTCATTCACTCACTAAAAGTAATTGCCCACGTAAACGAATACTTCATGACAAAATATTTACGCTGTCAAGTGATCGGCTAATGCCAACGTCACATGACTGACAACATAATGACGCGAAGCGGTCAAGACGCTAACTAAAATTTAACCGTACGTAACAAGTTCTGCTCATAACACGATTCGACAATGTACGCCTATGTGTTAAATTTAATTATTGCGGAAGTATTGTTAAAATGCAAATCATTTTCAATTCAACTAGTAAAGCTTACAACGTCATATCGTATCACATCATGGTAGTACCGTAGAGAAAATTTTTGACGTGAGGTGACGCAAGATGGCGGCGTCAGTCTTCAATCACAGAGGGACGTTGCCCGTCTAGTAATGTATGTCTGTGGAGAACAGTCACGGATATCAACGATGATGTTGTGAAGGGATCAAAGCTAGTGTCTAGGTAAGGCGAGGTTTAAATAAACAGTGTATATTAGAAAAACACGTTCTTATATAATGGTAAACCAAACGGATAAGTCAATATTTCGAGAGGAGGACTTTACTAAAATGAGACTAAAAATGCTCCCTGAGACAATTCTGTCTTTTCATTCAGCACGGCGTCACAACCCTCCTTAAGAGCGCATAATATCTCATTTTCCTCCAGATATGATAACAGTCGTCCTTTGTCCTCAAAATGAACAACTCTCATACTGTCACTGATGTTGCCCAATGAATGTTTATCTGCCTTTAGGTGCTTCACCACCTCCGATGTACCATTCTCTCTATTGATATGCTCTATAAATCCTAAAGTTTCTACCCGTTTGTCCAACATACTTCATTTTGCAATCTTGACATTTAATTTCACACATTCCCGATTTCCCCATCCAATTCTCCCCTGTGTCAATCTTATGTATCACTCTCTGTGCCAGTGTCTTTGGTATATTCTCAGTTCGTTGTTTCCGGTTTTTTAAAACATCGTATTTAAATGTGATTTATATGATTCCTTGTTTTTAGCACTTGAAAATGGGTCAATGTGGTCTCGAAACATGTCGTGACAACTAAAGTGTTATCATATTGACAACTGGTGCGAGCCGGCCGCGGTGGTCGAGGAGACTGAGGCTCTTCAGTCACGGTCTGCACGGCCACTACGGTCGGGGGTTCGAATCCCCCCTCGGGCATGGATGTTTGTGCCGTCCTTAGTATAAGGTAGATGATAAGTAGTTTGTAAGTTTAGGGACTGATGACCCCGTAGTTGAGTCCCATAATCTTAACAAACATTTGAACTGGTACGAGATTTTATGATAAAAATTGACAAACAGTTCTACGATGGCGGCAATTCGGAATATATCCTTGGACCTGTGTCTGGGGGTTGCGAAAATTGGGGCCGTTCTGGTGAGCCGATCGGGTATGGTCAACACCACCTAGAAGACAAGGCGTCACAACTGGCCGTGCTACGTCATACTGACCAGGTCGCGGCCGCCAGCTTACTGGCTGCCCGCTACGAGCCACAGGGCGTGCCCCAGCGGACAGCCATTTAGCTGACGGCCGCGGGATGGTCAGTATGACGTAGCACGGCCAGTTGTGACGCCTTGTCTTCTAGGTGGTGTTGGTATGGTCGGCTAACTTCGGTTCTGTAGTTCATATAGTGCCATCTGGTGACAGACAGCAAAAGCTGTCCGCACGCTAATTTTCGTCTGTCTGCCTGTCTATAGCTCTGTTCGAGCATTTTTTTTTTCCGGATGTCAAACTGTATAATTATGGAGAAGTATAGTTGCAATTTGTCCCCCGCAACTCAATAACAAAGGCTTGTATCGCCACATCCGTTGCAAGCATCCAGTTGGCGATGCCGAAATATTTACGTGTGTTTCTGTGTATATATTCCACTCATGTTTCTCACATGCCTATGCACGAATATCTGCAGTCATTTAAATGGTATAGATTTCACATTAAACAGAACTGGGCTGTAGATTAATACTTAAAGTAATTTAAACATCTGACAGGAAACTGCACAGGTGCTACCTAAGAACCTCTTTATTACAATGTGTTAATTCAAAGGCAGAACCTGAACGGAAATTGGTGGGTAGATGTGTTATCAAAGAAATCAAACACGTACAAGACATAGGCAAGAAACTTGACAATCATTTCTTTATTCTCAAAAACTTGTATGCATTAAGAGCATTTTCACATGAGAGAAAAAAAAGTATGCAAACTTTATCATTCCCTCTCTCTTAAAATCTCCAGGTGTGAAATATACCTGTAAATATTTTCATGATCCCTCAGATTAATACAGTTTTATATTGGTTACGGTATGGTTAGAGGAAACATTCGACTTTGTGCAAAACACGCTAATACAAGATAAATGTGTTGGAAAATTTATATTGCTCTATGTGCAAATAAAAAATGACACTTTTGATAACTTAGTGTAGAAACAGTAGGGTCTGTCAAAGGAACACTGCCATATACTATATCATGATTCTCACCATAACACATTGTACTTTTGACAGTTTTACTTGTTCATCTGAGCCTCTACCGTTATTAGTGAAAATTTTCACTCTCTTCTTATTTAGTAGCAACGCCAAGGGGCAATCATATCGCAAAGGCATCGATTATTCTGAACTCACAATTCTGTAGTAATGTAATCGTAATAATTACAAATATTCCCGAAATAGCAACGTAAGTTTAAACGTTTAAGCCACAGGGAATTACTCATCTGAACATTCCTACAAAATATTTCACACACTAACGGAACTCAATTATTAATCGTCTTCTGCATTTCTTGCTCTAATAATACACTGCAGTTCGAATAAGGCTGTTCCAGATAGCAATACATAAATCTCCTCTGCTTAAAAATCAAATTCAGTCCTAGGTTAATGAAAGAAACTGGTTCCCCTGACGTTTCTGTATATATTCGCGATAAGTTCGAGATTCCGATCACTTTATTTGCGTTGTCTTCTGCAGTCAGAATCGATCGGAAATGTTTTGTTACCACCGTAAGAACTGAAAAGTTTGTCTCGTGACTTTACTTTGGAAAAAATATGAAGTTACCTATATTTTTATTTCAGGGATTAATTTTCCAAGAATTTTTAAAATCCTTAATTATCGTAAACAGCAGGTCCTATAGACACACAATGTAAACGAGATTTTAGATTTAAATAATACAGTTGTGAAATTCAAAGCTACGTGTTGAATTTCACTAGTAGACAATCGCGACACACTGCCTGATTACTGTTACCCAGCGCGGTAGTAGCGCCCCAAGCGGCTAACCAGGTCAGTCCGCTACGGTTTATATGAGTGCGATATCCAGCTGTTGTTGTTTACATTTGCTTCCGAAATGGTTTTTACTACGGGGAACTTTTGTCGTGCAATCAGTTGTGTTAATGACAAGAAAAAGACTCCGTATTTATCGGGTTTTAGATTCATAAAGGACCCTGACAGGTATGTAACATCGTATTACTGAATTTTATCGTCCGGATTTGCATGTCATCCACAAATATGTATTACCGATTAACAATTTTTTTCAGGAGTAGAAAATTATTAGTGAATAGTGTCAAGCACAGGTCTTCACTAGTGGACAATAGCCAGGACCTAAATTCAAATGATAAATTTTTTTGCCACTTCAAGAGCTATCAAGAAAATTTTGGAAATTTGTTGATTTGTAGTGAAGCAGTTTGTTCATTTTTCAAGAGTTGTGAGGAGTAGATGGCTTCAGTTTTTGAACAAGAAGCTCACAAGAAAAATTGTGGTGCATTATTTGTAGACATGTTGAAGGGGGTTTCAAATTTTGCTGCTGGGTGCTGTGATGAATCTAAACTGCTATTAACAAGACTGTTTGTCAAAATCAGGCTGTTTTACAGGGTCAAGTTTCTGAACCAAGACTAAGTTTCCAATAATAAGAAATCAAACAAGAATCTTAAGAAGTTCGTCCATTTAGACTGCTTACTTGTTTGGTATGTACTCAACTCACTTCTATTGCTAGTCACTTAAAGTTTCTTGCTTCCTTCTGGTGATGACATTGCTATGTTGTGAAACTTTATTCACTGATAGATTTACTTAAAAGTATGCTATGTTATTTAAATATTTGCATTTACTTGAACTTAGTGTAATCAGCGTATTAAAATGATGATTTAAATATATATCTATCTCTATTTCGAAGTTTTTTGTCAGGTGCTAATGACTTGAACACAGTAGTTTACTTTCCCTTTTTATTTCGTTATTGCCGTGGTGGAGTAGCCGAACGGTCTAAAGCGTCTCGCTGCGGAGCGCGCGGTTGCTCGCCGTGGAGGTTCGAGTCCTCCCTGGGGCATGGGTGTGTGTGTGTTGTCCTTAGGTTAGTATACCTAGGTTTAAGTAGTTTGTAAGCCACGGACTGATGACCACGCAGTTTGGTCCGATAGATTCACAAACATTTGAACATTTTTATTTCGTTATTTTCGTTTTTTTTTCTGGAATATTAAAGTAAAAGTAAATATTAAAAACGCTAAAACATTATTATAATGCCTGTGAGAACCTATTTACACGAAATAACAAGAAAAATCACGAAAAAAAATCGAAACGATCAAATTGAACTTCTGTTTCGCATAGTGTTGTAAAAATCATGTTTCGTTATAAGTGTTAACCCTTTCCTGCACGACGGGACTTAAACGTCCCTGCCCCGTTACAGCGTAATAAAACAAAGTGGAAAATGATATCTGACATAAGTTCTTGACGGGACGTTAGGGTATCATATCACACTCTGGCCGAGATTGTTCAGTATCACTGCTCACAGACAGCAGTAAACAACGGATTGTTTTACGTCTGTGTGCGCGATTTCGTCAGCCGAGTTTCGTTGTCACAAAAAGACGCTGTGTGTGCTCTCGCGTTGTTAATTTGGTTTTGTATTGTTTTAGCTAATTGAAACTTATTATTCAAGGAACAGAGCTCTTCAAAACTGTGCCTGGACGTTTTTAGTACTGACAGTGTGTCAAAGGCATTTTGTGCATGTTCAAACATCTACATCTACATGGGGTACTCTGCAAATCACATTTAAGTGCCTGGCAGAGGGTTCATCGAACCACCTTTAAACTATTCATCTACCATTCCATTCTCGAATAGCGCGCGGGAAGAAAGAACATTTTAATCTCTCTGTTCGAGCTCTGATTTCTAGTATTTTATTCTGATGATGATTTCTACCTATGTAGGTGGGAGTCAACAAAATATTTTCGCATTCGGAGGAGAATGGTGGCGATTAGAGTTTCGTAAATAGACCACGCCGCAGAGGTAAACGCCGATGTTGTAATAATTCCCGTCCCAGATCCTATATCATTTCCGTGACGCAATCTCCCCTGTATCGTGACAATATAAAACGAGCTGCCCTTCTTTGGACTCTTTCGATGGCTGGGCAGCAATACTCCAAATGAGGACGGACAAGTGTAGTGTATGCAGTCTCTTCAGTAGTTCTGTTACATAAGTGCTCTGCCAATAAAACGAAGTCTCTGGTTCGCATTTCCTACGACATTTTCTACGTGTTCTTTCCAGTTTAAGTCTGATGTAATAATAATTCCTACGTATTTAGTGGAGTTTACGGCCTTCACTTTTGATTGATTTATCTTGTAAACAAAGTTTAATGGATTTCGTTTCGTACTCATGTGGATGACTTCACACTTCTCATTATTTAGAGTCAATTGCCATTTTTACACCATCCTGATATCTTATTCAGATCGTTCTGCAGTTGGTTTTGATCTTCAGATGACTTTACTAAAAGATAAATGACGTCATCTGCAAACAACCTAAGACATCTGCTTAGATTTTCTCCCAAATCGATAATGTAAATAAGGAACAATAGAGAACCAATAACACTACCAAAAAAATTCAAATGTTCAAATGTTTGGTAAGCTTATGGGACTTAACTACGGGGTCATCAGTCCCTAAACTTAAAAACTACTTATGAACTACTTACGAACTAGGGCGGCACAAATCTCCATGCCCGAGGGGGGATTCGAACCCCCGACCGTAGTGGAATAACACTACCCGATGGAACGGCGGATATCTGCTCTGTTTTAGTCGATGCCTTACCATCGATTACTACAGACTGTATCCTCTCTAACAGGAAATCCCCTATCCAGTCACAAATCTGGAGCGATATTCCATAAGCACACAATTTGATTAATAGCCGTTTGTAAGGTACGTTTGTCAAAAGCCACGTTATTTTCTTAGATATCAGTAATAAATGGTTGTAGTTTTTTTCTTTTGTTGCGAATTACGAAATATGAATACCATTCAGGGATAACTTCAGTTTGTTTCCCCCCACTCCCACCTCCCCCCTTCATATCGGTATCTAAAATGGCATTTCGATATAAACGTTTCGCTATCTGTTTGTTGCTGTAAATCCTTACGTTAACAGAAATAAGCATTTATACCCTCTTGAACTTTGAAGTTCCATTTTTAATACAATATTTTTGCGTCAAAGAAGGATTACAAAAATGTGTGAATATACTAATGTTCTTTTATTCACTTTGATAGTAAAGAAATTATGTACTCCAATATTTGTTAACTCTGACAAAAACGGGTTGTCTGGAGGCTGAGTGGAGAGAGACCGGTTAACTGTTGCCTTAGGCACTGCAGTAGTGGTGCTTGTGACGTATCTGACTTTTGAGACTGCCTCCTTAGTCTAGTGGACAGCATGGTTGGTTGACCCGCAAGAGCCTCGAGTTCGATTCCCAAGCCGGTCGGAGATTTTCTCCGCTTGGGGTCTGGGTATTGTGTCGTCTTCGTCATCATGTCATCATCATTGACACGTAAGTCACCGAGGTGGCGTCAGGAAGACGACTTGTATCAGGCAGACTTAACACGACCCCAGTTGGGGTCTAACACCCACAAATGCCACACGATCACTATCATCATCATCTTCCTTTTGAGCCATCAAGTCATGTTCTGGCTTTTATTCTGCAACTTGATTTACATACAGTAGTATAGAAGAGACATCTACATCTAAAAACATACTCCGCAATACACCCAAAGGTGCGTGGCGGAGGTTACAAGGGGCCTACCCATCGCAACCCCCTCAGATTTAGTTATAAGTTGGCGCATAGGATAGTCCGTGAAAAACAGAACACAGATCAATCGAGAAAATGGGAATAAGTTGTGTAGAACTATGCAAAAAATAAGCTAAATATAAAAACTGAGCAGTTCATGCGAAAGATAAGCAATGTCAAGGATATCGTGAGCACAGGAGCACTGTGGACTTGTGGTTAGAGTGAAGAGCTGCGGAGAGCTAGCTCCTTGGTTCATGTCTTCCTTCAATTTAAAACTTTATTTTTTTCATTTCCAGAATATTATTATCTGTCGGTCTGTCCGTCCGTCCGATGCGAGATAAATGCACCGTAGTATGTGACAAACACGTTATCATCACTTTTTGGGAGTGATTATCACATTCACAAGAAAACCTAAATCGGGCAAGTGTACAAGTTAGGTGGGTCGACAAGAGATCCTGTCATATGACGCACAAGTCACCAGTGTCGCACAGAATATATCAAACGTGTTTTCCTGTGGAGGAATCGGCTGGCCTACACCTTGCGATCAAATGTTTTAGGTCTTTGTGTATTCATCTTGATTAGAAGGACGTTGGGACGACGGCGTTGCATTAATGTAACAAATGAAAACCTTCATTTGATACATTAAATGTTTTAGGTTCTCAATGGAGAGGCAGTTCATTTCGTCTGCTAATCGCTCGGTTTTACCGTGCTGTCTCAAAACACAGACACTAAACTGATTACAGCAAGCAGAGGGGTCAGTGAACCGACGGACAGCTCATAATTTTACGAAAATAAAATTTTCGTTCGAGAGGAGGCGTGAACCAATTACCTCTCGCTCCGCAACGCCTCACGCTTTAATGCTTACAACTTGCTCGATGTTGCCTATCTTTCACATGGACCGTTCATTTTTTTTATCTTTTGCTTATTTTTTTCATAGTTCCACACAACTTCTTCCTGTTATCTCGATTGATCTGTGTTCAGTTTTTCACGGCCTATCCACTTCGCCAACTTATAACTAAATCTGAACGGGGATGGGGATGGGGAGGTTCCCTTGCCAGTAACACTACTAGTTACTTGCTTTCCTGTTCCACTCCCATACAGAACGATGGAAAAATTAATGCTTGTATGCACCCGACAAGCCCTAATCACTCTGATCTTATTTCTGTGGTCTTTACGCAAAATGTCGGTTGGCGACGGTCCTTTAAATTTCTTCAACAGTCCATTAAACGTCGGGAATACAAAATTCACTTCTTCTACTGATATTTCGGCCGCGTACAGTCCGGCCATCTACAGAGTGAGTCCAAGATTGTCGACGAACTGCGGGCGCGGTTTTATAAGCCTGATCGCGGTGGCAATGCGCGTGCGCGTCACAGATGCTGGTTTACTGCATATCGAAATACACGCGTGTGCCCCCCGTGGCGGAAGCGCTCCGGTATTCAATTATCGATATATTCTCGGCGGCGGCAACACCTTGGCGTTATCTCTGCAATTTTAGTACTCCAAGTGCAGGGTTCCATGCGTTGTCTAAATTAAAACTTTCATCTCTGTTTATTAATTTGTCGGCTAGTCTAATTTCAACAACTTACTTAAATATAGCATCCCAAAACGAATATATAGGTGTCATAATCTTCACATCACTATAGTTCATGGAATGACCAGTTCCTATGCAATGTTCAGCCACAACTGACTTGTCTGGCTGCAATAGGCGAGTAAAACTTCTGTGTTCAATGCATCTCTCGTGGACAGTGCATTTTGTCTGTGTATGACGTCGTATCATAAAATGGATGATAACCCCACCGAGTGGATATAGTTTTACTCGTCAGAGACGGTCCACTGGTATGCAGATGTGCAATATAACAGATATGCAAATTAATTTTAAATATAATTCTCATTAATGTTAATATCAAGGGTCGCCACCATAATTTTTATTAAAAGCATAGAAAAAAAGATCCAACACCCTAAATCTACAAGCACGGTGGCGAGATAATTGATGAGAGTGCCCCAAATAATAAACACAGTCCTCTACCTATCTGTCTAATTACCCCTCCAAAATAGTGAGTTAGTAATTTGCAAAGGAAAGTAAATCTATGACTTAAACAAATACATGTATTAATTAAAGCACAAAGAAATTCGGGGGATAGTTAACAATTAATATCAACGATTTTGTATATGAAATCACAGTTGAAACTGTAGTCAAGCAACGGGTTACAAATGAAAAGAAATATTTATGAAAAGGACATCAAATGCAGTAAAATCGGTTAACACCGCGAAATACATGTATGACCAGTAAATTGTCTGATTTTAACAATTAGAATATAGAATGTAACAAATGGAACCATATTTTTTTACATCGAATATTTTTAGTACTAAATTAATTAACGCATTGAAATATCTGGCTATACATGTAGCATTATCCTATCGAGAAAAACTAGAAAGGTGAACAAAGGCTCTAAGAAATTACATATTTTTGAAAACATTTTTGTTTCAGTTACGGGAACAGCACTCTTATTTAAATTTATATATAAAGAACAGTCTAGAGGGCAAAAAGTTTTTTTTTCGACTAGTTTCGTTCTTATTTTAGACCATCTCCAGGAAATTAAGCTGCATTGATGTTGTGGAGCTTAATTTCCTGAAGATGGACTAAAATAAGATCGAAATTAGTCGGGAAAAAAAAGAAAAAAATTTTGCACTCTAGACTGTTCTTTATATATAAATCTAAGAAATTAGTTATAGGAGAGAGAACACAAACATCGATCAAACGCACGCACATACACACTGATGGGTGATTACTGCAACTGTATATGACAACCCTAGCAAATAGCTGGTGACTGGACGATGTTGAAGGAGTAGAGCTGAAAGAGAATAAATTCTTCCGCCCGAAAATCTCACTACTATAACATCCCCACTATCATGGCAGATAGCAGTTGTCAGGTAAATGGTTCTAGTGTCGGCTAGGACGTACAGTCACAAACGCAAGCGCAAAACGCGAGTATTGAGTAAAAGTGCCCCCGGAATCGAATTGCATAAACCACCAGCACGTCGGTACGGCCAGTACGACGGTCGCTGCCTAATCTCAAGTCTCGACCAAACAAGAATATAAAACAAAGCTGTATCGCAGAGCGAACAACTGCAACTGAATTCCTGTCCGGATGAACACGTGAAATTTTCTAAGTACGCGATCCGCTGCAGGCGAAAGCCTCAGAAAACTAAAGTCCAACAAACGCTCAGGACTCAGCCCAGAAGAGCGATTTAAACTCTTCAAGTCCTATCTGATAGAAAACGTCCGAATTAGCCGGAGCCTACACGAAAAGTGTGCACTGACTCTTCGTCCGCCCACGCGAAAACTGGGCGTCACCGCCCCCCTAAACTCGATATCTGGAGAGCTCTAACCCTTCGGCCAATGAGATGGACAGGGAGCTATGACAGATAGCTAGACCTGTCGCCTACACATACGGAGCCAATCGGATCACCTCCAGAAAACGCCACCCGAGTCAACTGCCCTTTAGAAAATTCCTCACAACCAACATTTCCCGGCCTTTTGCCCTAAAAGGAATTTAAAGTCTTATCTAGTGAGCTCGTAGCCCGAATAGCAACAGATAAAAGAGCAAAGTGGAAAGGAAACACAAAACACCAGACAAGAGAAGATTCCATTGCGCGCCGAAATTCCACAGGAAGCCAGGCAGTATATCACCCTGAAAAAACATGGTCCGAGTCAGCCCCCGGCTGTAACACTGCAGACATGGAAGGCTAACGGATGCTTAGAAGATAACTACTTACAACTAAGGACGGCACAAATATCCATGCCCGAGGGGGGATTCGAACCCCCGACTTTAGCGGCCGTGCAGACTGAGACTGGCGCGCCGCAGACCGCTCGGCCACAGTTTTACTTCTGCCAGTATCGCGCCTCCTACTGTAAGAGTACACCTGTCGCTGTATATTACAGTTTGATTTAACGTAATGTATATATTGTCTTAAATTTGTTCATTTCAGGTATTTTCATTTCTCGTATGCTAGATATATTTCTTATGTAACGTCATTTTCTATGTTGAATCATTTAGTGTAAAAATATACTGGATGTGTAAACCCGCATGAATGCACGGACATTCTTATGCTGTAAGTTAGCAATGCGCCAGAGAAAATGTTGAACCAGTTGTAAAGACTGTCTTTGGTACAGAAGTAGTAGCTGTGAGTGTCGCGCTGCTGAAGCAGTCGCGGAGCGGACTCGCCGAAGTAAACACATAAATGCTTTGTTGATGGTGCAGAGGCACGGTAGGCGCAGTGTGGCGCGAGTTTAGTGCAATTACAACAAGTCTGAGAGGCGTACTGTTTAATGTACAACACAGAGACAAGCAATTAAAGTGCAGTGCTATTTTAAGTTTTGCAATCAATTATTAAGCCAAAGATTTTAACTTGCAAGAGAGTTTGCACGTAAAGTTTGTTTCGTTTATATAGAAAGTAACCAGGCTAACAGTAGTCAAAGTATTATAGTTGATTAACCAGACTTGACGAAAGTAATTTTTTATGAAATACGTTAAATGCCAGACTCTGCTCAGCCAGTTACACGCGTACGCTACCCACGCCCTGGAACCAATTAATCAAAAGTAGTTCACGTAAAGTTTTATAAGGAACTTGAATGCTTTAAACAATATTATCAAAATTATTGGGAACTTTGACTGTAGTATTTGTGAAGCTCATTGCACCACGCAGTTTCACAGTACTCAGCTATTATCATTGCAATCAGAGTCTATCAGCTATTACGATTTTGATTATAACACGAACACGCCATCACCACTACATGAATTCAGACACATTTATTAGTGAAGTTGTGCTGTTCGTGAATCGTAAGAGGTGCTGGTTGGAGGCTGTAGTCAATGCTAAGTCAGGTAGGCCCAAAATTAATTAATTGTCACAGTGACTGTTTCAAGTTAATTATTATCAAATTCATAACTTTTTTTTTCTTTTTTTTAACTTTCACTGCGAAAGTGCTATTGCGACCCATCAGTTGTGATTTGCTGCAACTTTCAATAACGAAATTATTATTACTACAGCATATCATTACGCATTATGATTTTTTACATTTTTGACGACCTCCAACAGGCAACCCTTTCTTACAATTGGCGACACAACTGCCAGGATAGTTTGGGTGCGTACGTTTGTAACTGGTTTGGCAAGAAATTTGTTAATTAAGTAAGAGTAATTAAGTTACCATTATATTTTGATTTATCATTTTGTTCTGTATATTGATTGACTGTTTATTGGATTTGAAATTTGTATATCGTTTGTTGATTTTGAAACATTGTTGTAAAGTTTAAACATGGCACCAGTAGGGCAGCGTCAACGTGATGCAACAATAGAGAAAAGTAGGGTCCTTACTAGGAACGCGACAACGCGTAGAAGCCAGGCATCAACAATGGATTCAAGATTAAAAAAGGTAACCGAAATCGAAAACGTACCGGAAATGGAAAATGCAAATTTGAACGTAGATCGACAAGAAATTACGCGTGATCAAAATGAGGTTCGAAGAAGTAGTACAGATTTGAGACACTCAAACGATCGCAGGTTAGCGATAAACGTTGGTCACGTAATTAATGAAGAGAAAAATAACGTGGATGAGCACGCGGACAATGTTAGTGATCAGCAAAAGGTAATTGACGAACATCAGAACGAATCGGGGGCTAAATGTTCATCAGATGATCTGTCATCAAGTAGTGAGGAGGAACGGAAAATCGACAGAAATAAAAAGGATAGGCGAAGGACAAAAGTGAGGGATGCTGTGCCTCAAGGAAATGCAGACATAAGTGCGTTAATGCAATTCATGCAAAATATGAGCCAGAATTTTGAAAAGTCACAGTTAGAAATGAGCCGGAATCTTGGTCAAAAAATCGAAAAGTCACAGTTAGAAATAAAGAAAATAGATCAAAAAATCACAGTTAGAACTAAGACGGGAGCTTGGACAGGACATAAAGAAAATAGATAAAAAATCGAAGAAATAAAAAAGAAAAATGAACACGACAGGAAGCAAATAAGTAAACAGGACAAAATGATAGATGATTTAGACACGCAAACGGAACAACAGATTACGCAGGCGCAAAAAATTTGTGAGGAGCGTCACACCGAGTGCAGTAACGAAGTCACTTTGGTTAAAAAATCATTAAACAGAACCAAAGACAAAGTCGCGGGATTCGAACAGGGAGTAAAACACACTGAGGGAAGAATTGTTCAGATGCAAAGAGAAATCCAGCGTGTTGTGGAACATGAAAACAATACGTGGACCCCGCCTAGTACAGAAGCGCAAGTTGGCAGTCACAATGATGACGCAACAGATAATTGTTATCGTCTCGTGAGGCAGCCTGCTGCAGGAAACGTCAGCTTTGAAACGACAAATTCTGTCACCGAAACCAGTAACGGGAATTCGCGTTACGAAATAAATTTGAACGGAACTGTACCGGATTAAAGAAATGTTGCGCCATTGCGTTGTGTTGACAACAATGAGGAGGCAAGGCGAACCGAAAATGATAGACGAATGGAAAAGTATTTAAGTAGTATCAGACCGCCACTAGTCAAACCAGATGGCGACATCCATATAATGAAATTTTTGAATCATATCGAACAAACTTTACCGCGAGATTGGTCGGATCGCATGTGTATAAATTATATTCTGTCAAACGTGCATGAAAGTATTCATAATGACGTTATGGACATGAGTAGCGAGAGCAGAATCTACCGCGAATTTTAGGATCAACTAATACGCAAATATTGGTCATCAGCAAAGCAGGATGAAGTTTATGAAGATATTCACACAGCACCGATCTTCAACGCAAATAAATTCAGTAGGATGGAGAAATATGTAGAACATTACTGGAGTAAGAATAGGTATCTTAGCTACCTAATACCGGAGCGAGCTTTCATTTCAGTAATGTTGGCAAAATTGCCCAGACGTGTGCGAGATCTTTTCATTGTACAACCAGTTTTATCTATAGAAAAATTTATGGAAGTCTTGGAAAGATGTGATCGAAGCTGGGAAAATGGAGACCGACCCAACCGACAGGACAGAGGGAATAGGAATGGAACAGATGATCGACATTATCGGAGGGACGAAGGTACTCGCCGTGAAGATAACGGATACGGGCACCGACAAGCGGATATACGGAAAGACAGGTCACGAGGAGGTGATACCAATAACGGCCGACAAGATGATCGACGGCAACTTCATCAGAGAGAAGAAGAACCGAGACAAGACCGACAGGAAAATCGTAATAGAGAGAGGAATAATCGAACTGATTGGCAAAACACCGGAGCTAAGCCCAAAGAATACAGTCAGTCACGTAATGTAGACAGAAGTAGAGGAGACGGACAAACAGTCTACATAAAACCGGGACCTCGCGACAAACAGTTTATGCGTTAGAAGCACGCACAGTAGATAATGGAGACACCAACCACGAAATACGTAATCAAAGTACGAACAATCATGAAGAAAACACGCGTTGTTTAAAATAATTTAGCGACCTGCTTTGCCCCGCGGCGAGACCGCAAAGCATTTAATGGGGACTGAAAGACCGACGAGCTCAGACGAAAATGCAAAGAAAGAAGACTCCGATAATGAATGGACAACGACAGATGATGAAGACGAATCTGACGTTATATACAAGACTACGAATGTCATTGAACATGGCAAGAATGAACGAACAACAACTGTAGAAGCAAAGAAGCTTGAGGGCGCTCAAATAAACAAAGTTATTGACACATCAGCGCAAATAAATAAAGCAACAGTTGGGCCAGAAACGGAACAAGAATACCATGAAAGAATGTACGTTGAAGCAATAGATGCGTTACTGGACAACAATGATCAAGATAAGAAAACTTGTTGTGTTCAACTGGAAGAAGGTACTGACGTGGATGAGACGGAAGACAGTGACGAATCGGATACGACAGAAGATGAGCAGGGAGAACCAGACAACAAAGCAGCGGATACCGTAACCACTTGTACGGAAGAAGTAGCAGAAAATTATGATTCATTGCAGAATGAGTTTTCTGACATCATCGAACATATCGAAATTTGGAGCCACCACGACGTTGCAACAACAGCACCGCAGATGAGACAATGCAATGCCATCCGAACGTCAGATGAACAACAAAGGTTATCAACGGAAGAAGATGTGCTTAGAACTGAAATACGAGTATTGAGAGACGCCAAACAGAGCGAAGGCAATACATGTCCAAAACTAAAACTGGTAATCGGAAGCAAGGATTATGAAGCATTAATTGATACTGGGTCGATGATTTCAATTTTGACACGATCGATTTATGAGGATGTTAAGAAAAGCTTGCATAGAATAGAAGATCTTCCAGCAACTAGATTGAAAATATATGGAGCTTTCAATTCTAAATTTGTGGAATCAAAGAAGATTTTATTGCCGTTTAAAATCAATGAACTTAACCAACAATTTTACCATGAGTTTGTAGTAGTGGAAGAAATAAATATTCCGTTGATAATTGGAGCTGATTGGCTACAGAAAGTTAAAGCGGTCGTGGACCTGAAAATAAATATTTTGACTGTTGAAGATTTTGTGTCCCAACTTCGTCGCCGCTTTTGTGTCCCAGCCTCGTCGTAGGTGTCGGTGGCCGAGTGGAACGAGACCGACACAGGAACAAAGACAGCACGCTGGTGCAGGTACGGAGGGGAGCAGCTAGAAACTATAAACACTCGAGTAAATTAGAAAGAGATATATATTGCACAGAATGTAACAATACTTAACTTTTACATAGTACTGCAGAATGTTGATACATAGTTGTTAGAGGCCTGCCTAGTGCCTGTACGATAGCAAAGTCTTCACTGGTGCCTATCGGATTCCGAAGGTCCTAACTGGTTGCTAACTCAGTCCGAAGTGACCGATGTCCTTCAGTGGTGGCCACGAGCGGCGTTGTCGCAGAGGGCGCTCGTGGCTGTCGTCGTGAGAACGCCGCGCCGTGCGTGCATGGCGGCGCGCGGCGAAAGCAGGTGGCGCGCACTTTGTACTTGTGCGACACCACACCCCTCCCCCCCAAACCGCCGCGCCGTCGTGGCGTAGGGCTGAGGGCCACGGCAACGGCACTGGGAGGAGGGCCTGGGCGGGGGCGTTACTGGTGGGACGGGCGTCGTAGCTGAGGCTGGGATCGAGACGCCGTCCGCGCCCCGGCATCCGCCTTGCGATCCTTAGGGAACCCACCGAAACCTGGGGAAGGGCGCACCCCCCGCCCAGAGGGAGCAGGTCATCTTCTTCTGAGTTGCGTGGCCCAGGCGGCGGCGGCACGCATGGTCCCGGAGTCCCTCTCGGTGACGCTGTCATCTGCGGCGGCGACAGCGGCGGCGTCGCGTCGATCTCCATCGGGACGATCTCGTAGTCCGGGGACGAACGATGTGGTTGTGCTCCCTGGCGGTGAACTGGGTCTGGAATCAAGAAACCGGAGACATGATCGCGCGGCCTATGCAGACGCAATTGGTTTGCGTGGCGCCGCAGCTCCGAACTTGTGGAAGAACGTACAACATACATATTGCGACCGAGCACGCGCTGAATGGTGCCCGGCAACCATGTCTTCTTGTTGCCAGCAAACACCCTGTACAGCACCGGCGTGGAAACCTGAAAACGCGTAGCGCCATACGAACCGACTCGGTGCGTGGGAGGCTGCAGCAGGTGAAGGAGAGTGCGGTGACGGCGGCCGTGTAGCAGCTCGGCAGGAGACGGGCCGTCACGTGGCATGCACCGATACGTAGACAGGAAAATTTGAAGAGCTTGCTGCCTGGAGTGCTGACCTTTCATCTTCTCCATGTGAGACTTGAATGTTCGAACGAAACGTTCTGCTTCACCATTGGACTAAGGGTGAAAAGGTGCAGTGGTAATATGCTGAATACCACTCACACGACAAAACTATTGAAATTCCGCACTAACAAACTGAGGTCCATTGTCACTGACGATAGTTTCAGGCAAGCCTTCGATGCAAAACACTGATGTTAAGGCACTGATTGTACTAGAAGCTGTCGTTGAGTTCATGGCAATCACAAAAGGAAACTTGCTGAAAGCGTCTACAACAATTAACCAGCGCGTATTCCAGAAAGGTCCGGCAAAGTCAATATGTAAACGTTGCCATGGTCCCTTGGGGCGTGGCCAGTCTGAGAAACGCTGTGGAGGAGCCGCCTGATGCTCCGCACAAACTGTACACTGTGATGTCATGCTCTCTATCTGAGCGTCCATACCAACCCAGGTACAATGACGTCTGGCCAGTTGCTTTGTCCTAACAATACCCCAATGTCCTTGATGCAGGAGGCGTAACACTTCTCGTTGCAGGGAACGAGGAACAATCACTCTTGTTTGGTCGTTGTCCGTATGTAACAACAGTACACCCTGACTTAAAGTTAAGCATGACGTTGTGCAAAATAACGTCGAACCAGAGGCCGATCAATGTCTTTGGCTCTGGCAGGCCACCCTGAGCGAACAAAACGTGCTACCACACTTAGGTCTGCATCCGCAGCTGTTTCCTGTGCAACCCGACAAGAGTTCAAAGGAAAGTCTGCGACAGCGGAAGCATCTCTGGAGTCTATCTGACAACATGCCATTTCTGAAGAATCAAATGATACATCCTGGCCAACCGGAAGTCGGGAAAGTGTGTCCGCGTTGGCATGTTTAGTGGTAGGTCGGTACAAAATCTCATACTGATAATTTGACAATATCAAGGACCATCTCTGAAGCTTTTGTGCCGTTCGTGGCGGAATTGGCTTTGTGGGTGAGAACAACGACGTGAGAGGCTTGTGGTCTGTCAACAAATAGAATTTTCTGCCATACAGATAATGATGAAACTTTGTGACGCCGTAAATGATTGCTAAGGCCTCCTTTTCTATCTGACTGTAATTCTGTTGCGTTGGCGTCAGTAGCTTGGATGCAAAGGCAATAGGACGATCGTAAGAACCAATACGATGCGACAGAACGGCACCCAGACCGTACGACGAGGCGTCAACTGCTAACACTACAGGCTTCTGTGGGTCAAAGGGAATCAAACATGCATCACTGAGTAGTGCAGACTTTAGTTTGTCAAAGGCAACCTGACAATCTTTAGACCATACAAAAGGAACATTCTTCCGACTTAAGTGATGCAGTGGAGCTGCAATCTGAGAGGCATTGGGAATAAATCTGAAATAATAGTTAAGCTTTCCCATCACTGCTTGCAATTCATGCACATTCTTAGGAGGAGGCAAGTCTTTGATTGCTCGAAGATGTGACTGCATGGGATGGATTCCTTGGGCATTAATCACATGGCCTAGGTACTCTATTTCAGTTTAAAAAAACGAACACTTTGCTTTATTGCAACGTAGACCTGCTGCAGTCAAAACTTTGAAAAGGCACTCCAGGTTTGCTAAATGTTCTTCAACTGTACGTCCGGATACCACAATATCATCTAAATAGTTCGAGCAACACGGTACAGAAACTGTCAGCTGTTCCAAAAAACGCTGAAAAATAGCAGGGGCGGAAGAACTGCCAAATGGTAGGCGTTGAAACTGAAAAAGGCCCATGTGAGTATTAATGACGAAAAACTGTTTTGACTCGTCATCAAGTGGAATCTGTAAGTATGCCTCTGCTAAATCAATCTTGGAAAAGAAGCGAGACTGTCCTAATTTGTCCATCAGTTCCTCAGGTCTGGGCAGAGGGTAAGTGTCTACAATTGTTTGACTGTTCACTGTTGATTTGAAGTCCGCACAGAGACGAAGTTTTCCAGACGGCTTGTGTATAATTACTATACGCGAGGCCCACTGACTCGCAGAAACAGGAGAAATCACCCCACTATCTTGCCAACGTTTAAGTTCTTCGGCAACTGAATCACGCAAGGCGATAGGCACTGGTCTAGCTTTACGAAAGTTTGGAACTGCAGATTCTTTTAAAGTTACATGTGCCACGAAGTCTTTTGCACAACCTAGTTCCGGCGAAAACAAGTCACTATATTTGTCACACAATGCATTGATTTTATCCTGAGGCACTATTGATGAAATTTGAAGCACATCTCGTTGAATTGATAAACCAAACAAGTCAAAAGCATCTAGTCCAAAAATGTTCTGTGTCGATTTGGCCTGAAGAACTACAAAAGAAACTGTTTTCGTAACACCTTGAAAAGAGGCAGGCAGGCTACACGTTCCTAGCACGGGAATATTTTGACCTGTGTACGCTGTTAACACTTGCTGTGACGGCGACAATTTTGGCGAACCCAGAAGTTCATAAGTATCTTTATTTATTAATGTGACAGCGGAACCAGTATCAAGCTGAAATTGCACCGACTTATTTTCTATGAAGAGAGTCACAAACAGTTTTTGCTTGCGGCGCTCGACAGGTGCGCGAATGTGGGCAACGTCTGCTACGGTTTGTTTACTGCGCTTGCGCGGGCCGCGTAGTGAAGTAAGCGGCGCAGACTCGCCACGCAGGGGATTAACAACACTGTCACTAGATGGCACTACCGCCGGATCGGCGTCCGCGCAATGCGAGGCTACTGCACTAAAATTACTTTCAGTATCTACAACAAGTCTACTGGCACTATCTACACAGTACTGGGCACTTTTACAATAAGAAGTTGCAAAAGGCACTAGGTTCACTACAGGATTGCACTGTACATTGTCACTTTGCTTGTCCCGAACCCTTTTCCGTTGTACATTTTTATGCGCTCGTCGGCGCTTGCTACGTGGTGCACTATATAGTTTTGCCATAGGCGCAGAACTACTTTCTTGCAATTGAGATCCAAGGAAAGCACTGTTCAATTCCACAGCCCGTATAACATTTACAGAATGAACTGTTCTCGCACTCTGCGAAGCACCGTTACTAACGTTACTGTTCTTTGAGTTTTTAATTTGCATACACACAGACTGCACATGTCCCGATTTGCCACATTGATAACAGGTTGCGTTGCGACTAGGGCAATGAGCACGCTTGTGGCGAGACACACACTGGGGGCAAGATTTACGTACATTTTTCTGAAATGAGCGTTGGCGCCCGTTATTCAAATTACTGTTTCTAACATGACGGGGCGATCTTTGTGTCTCACTTTTACACCGGCTACTGTTCACTGTCTATTCAGCACGGCCGGTAGAAAAATAAGAATCACTAGGGCTAGACTGGGAACTACGACTAGGAAAGCGTCCGTTGCGGCGCACTGAATTAACACTGTGGCTTTGCATTTCTACATCTGCTAAGTCAAAAGTATCATGCGCTTCAATAAGCTGCAGTACACTGTCTAATGAAGGGTCAGACTGTTTCAGAATTGCTGCTCTAATTCTGGGGTCCTGAATATTCTGCGTAATCGCATCCCTCAACATCACGTCACTATACGAAAGTCCACAAGAGCAAGTAAATTTACATTGGCGGGTTAAGCCCTTCAATTCCGTAATCCACTCTTGGTGTGACTGCTGCGGTAATTTTTTAAGTCTGAAAAATCGGTACCGTGCAGCGGCTACAAGAACGTTTCTCTCATAATGAGCATTCAGTGCATCTACAATTTGTTCAAAGTCTACATCACGAGGAGATGCGTGAGGGAAAAGTTTTTGCAATAATAAGAAGGTCTGGGGGCCCACAATCGCTAAGAAAAAGTTCTTCACTCTCTGACCTGTAATTTGATGAGCTGCGACGAGTTCTTGAAACTGTGCAAAATAGTCGCTCCATTCTTCCTCACGTTCGTTGTACTGGCGAAATGTCGGAAGCGGTACGGCGGCAGGTGTGGGCTGCTGATGTGACGGCTGTTGTTGTTGGTGAGCAGCCTGTGCCGTCAACTGCGACACGGCCTGCAGTAGTTGAGTGATTTGCGCCGTCTGTAACTGAAGAATTTCCATTAAGTTTGGGTTCGGGGTAGTGGCCATGCTGACCGATTAGGCGCCGCACATACAAGTAAATTATAACAAAACACCAATGCAAGATAAATGAGGACGCTCGATCTGCAACAAAAATGTCCACAAACACGTAACTGAATATGTTCCCCCAAAAATCTTATAATCAGGGTAGGTGGGCGGGAGCAATTTCTACGTGCTCGACTGCTGCTGTCTGGCTGCTGCAAGCGTGCTGATCCAAGGTTCTATCACTCCTCGTCGCCACTTTTGTGTCCCAACTTCGTCGCCGCTTTTGTGTCCCAGCCTCGTCGTAGGTGTCGGTGGCCGAGTGGAACGAGACCGACACAGGAACAAAGACAGCACGCTGGTGCAGGTACGGAGGGGAGCAGCTAGAAACTATAAACACTCGAGTAAATTAGAAAGAGATATATATTGCACAGAATGTAACAATACTTAACTTTTACATAGTACTGCAGAATGTTGATACATAGTTGTTAGAGGCCTGCCTAGTGCCTGTACGATAGCAAAGTCTTCACTGGTGCCTATCGGATTCCGAAGGTCCTAACTGGTTGCTAACTCAGTCCGAAGTGACCGATGTCCTTCAGTGGTGGCCACGAGCGGCGTTGTCGCAGAGGGCGCTCGTGGCTGTCGTCGTGAGAACGCCGCGCCGTGCGTGCATGGCGGCGCGCGGCGAAAGCAGGTGGCGCGCACTTTGTACTTGTGCGACACCACAGAAGACGAAGGACACCAGTACACCACCGAATTATTACAGCAAGTGGAACATCCAGTAAAGACATTTAATATCAGATGCAGTCAGGAAGACATAAAAACAGGTCATGACAAACAAAGGCAAAGAGAAAGGTTAAAAGAGAAGGCCGAACAATTTGAAGATATTAACGGTATAAGCAACGTGACGACAACAATGAGGCGTGACGCGCCGCGAGTCGGCACAGAGTACTGTAGAAGACGACGCGTGAAAATGAAACACTCAAATGTAAATGAACCGTTTGACTGTAGTTATGTGAATCAAGAGCATTGCAGCGGACGAAGAAGTGTTGTACAGCAAAATGAAACCTTACTTGGATTGACACACAAAGAAAGGACACATTTTTTACTCGAACAAGACGACACCCAAGAGGACACCGAAACGAACTTGATGATTACCGGATTTGTAGGAGAACGGATTGTTACTGTGACACCGGACACCGAAAGCCAGTACAATGCAATCGAAGAGGATTCGTACTTAATTAGCCGCAAGCAGAAGCTAATTATCAAAGAAGACTATTGTAATATAAACACATCATCTATTACACCAAAGCAAAGCGTGCAAGTACAGAAATGAGTAATGCTAGAGATTATTGTATGTGAACAGGCCATAGTTGCAGAATTTTTAGTTGTCAGAGGATTAAAGACCGACGTCGTGATTGGTGCGGACACGATGCGGAAGCTAGAAATGAAGATTAATTATTATGAAAAATATATAGAATGGATTGTGGGCGGAATCAAGTCGAAATGGAACTTATTTGAAAAGAAAGAGAAAACACACGCAGGGATGCAACATTACGTTGACTCTGTGTACCTTAACGAAGAAGAAGAGACTAATTATTATGACGTAAATCATTATACTGATGAAGTGGAAGAGATAAGACCCTACCGTGTAAACAAAGTCAAACACGCTAATGCTATGGAACTGGTGTCCATAAAGAACAACAAAAATGTAGGACTCAGACACGTTTGTGACATTAAAAAATTTTATCACTAGTATGTAACTTGTAATCATAATATTGTAAGGGTAACTACACTACAACTGAAAGACTGTTGTGATAAACATGACTTGTAAATATTAATGTATTGTATGACTTAACATTTATTTTTAATTTAGTGTGTATGTGAATGTGAGATAAAAGACTGAAGCTAAGCCCCGTTTGCAGGTTAGCACACAATAAACCAAATAAGTAGATGAGAGCTTGGTATGCGGGCCTGCGGAGCGGTGACAATGCGCTCTTGGACATTAGACGTGCCGCCAGCGGCAGCTGCTACCAGAGACAATTGCGTCGCGCGGTCAGCAGCAGGCGCTAACGACTTGAAAGCAGCCGACAGCCATGGGCGGTAGCGACTTCAAAGGAACACACACCGCTTCATCCAACGGGACTACGAAATTTAGAGTGTGAAGTGATGTGCAATAAAGTGGAGCTATCAAGCTCGGCCATGAAGATCAATTCAGTGCAGTGCTATTTTTTGCAGGTTTATACGCCGATTACGTCACACACCGACGCATCCCAACATATCAAATTTTGTAAATAATGTACTGTAACTTTCTACCTTTTGTATCTTATGTAATGCCATGTAACCAATATTATGTATCTTTATATTATGTCATGTAATATTTCCTATGTGAAAGATGTGTTTTAAGGTTAACAACTTTTTTTTTTTTTTTTTTTTTTTTTTTTTCCCCTCAACCAGAGCAGGATGTAAGAGTACACCTGTCGCTGTATCTTACAGTTTGATTTAACGTAATGTATATATTGTATTAAATTTGTCCATTTCACGTATTTTCATTTCTTGTATGCTAGATATATTTCTTATGTAACGTCATTTTCTATATTGAATGATTTAGTGTAAAAATATAAAGGCACGGTAGGCGCGGTGTGGCGCGAGTTTAATGCAATTGCAACAAGCCTGAGAGGCGTACTGTTTAATGTATTGAAGGAAGTGCGAAACAAGTTTATTTATACTCGAAAGTGATCGGTGTAATGTTTTTTCATGTGTGCAAGAAAAGTAATTGTTTGATTATCAAGTCTATTGTCACCGAGAGTGATCGTTGCTGTAATTACGAAGATTAGAAGATGTATCGAGGTGATATCAATGCATGGAGATTTCAACCAGACGAGCTGAACAAAGAGTTGTCGATAAAAATATTTTGAACCAGCAGTAAGAGTACCTATTGTAATCATATCTGTCTTGTATGGACTTCACGACGAAGACAACGAAAACAGATGAGTTCTTTTGTAACATTTTATTTTGTATGCATGTAAATGTAGTGTCAACCCAACCAGAATTTTGGTTCAATTATATATGACTTATTTTGAAACCAGTCTTAATTTTGTAAGTAGTTGTAGTTACCCCATTATCACCATTATTCGATTATGTTGATTATGCAAGCCTGTACATTGCCTAACAAGTTCAATCATTTTCAAAGTAATTACGATCAGTTTTAAAGAAATTGCTAGACGAGTTAAAGAGTTGCTAAACGTGTTACAACACAGAGACAAGCAATTAAAGTGCAGTGCTATTCTAAGTTTTGCAATCAATTATTAAGCCAAAGATTTTAACTTGAAAGAGAGTTTGCACGTAAAGTAAAGTTTGTTTCATTTATATAGAAAGTAACCAGGCTAACAGTAGTCAAAGTATTATAGTTGATTAACCAGACTTGACGAAAGTAATTTTTTATGAAATACGTTAAATGCCAGACTCTGCTCAGCCAGTTACACGCGTACGCTACCCACGCCCTGGAACCAATTAATCAAAAATAGTTCACGTAAAGTTTTATAAGGAACTTGAATGCTTTAAACAATATTATCAAAATTATTGGGAACTCTGACTGTAGTATTTGTGAAGCTCATTGCACCACGCAGTTTCACAGTACTCAGCTATTATCATTGCAATCAGAGTCTATCAGCTATTACGATTTTGATTATAACACGAACACGCCATCACCACTACAGGAATTCTGACACATTTATTAGTGAAGTTGTGCTGTTCGTGAATCGTAAGAGGTGCTGGTTGGAGGCTGTAGTCAATGCTAAGTCAGATAGGGCCAAAATTAATTAATTATCGCAGTGACTGTTTCAAGTTAATTAATATCAAATTTTTTACACACACACACACACACACACACACACACACACACACACACATATATATATATATATATATATATATATATATATATATATATATATATATATATATATAATTTTAACTTTCACTGCGAAAGTGCTATTGCGATCCATCAGTTGTGATTTACTGCAACTTTCAATAATGAAATTATTATTACTACAGCATATTATTACGCATTATGATTTTTGACATTTTTTTGACGACCTCCAACAGGTAACCCTTTCTTACACTACTATCCAAACTTCACAGAAGTTCTCCTGCGAAGTTTGCAGAACTAGCACTCCTGGAAGAAAGGATATTTTGGAGATATGACTTAGCTACAGCCTGAGGGATGTTTCTTTCACATCAGCGCACGCTCCCCTGCAGAGTGAAAGTTTCATTCTGGAAACATCTCTTAGCCTGTGGCTAGGCCAGGAGTGCTAGTTCTGCAAGGTTCGCAAGAGAGCTGTTAAGTTTGGAAAGTAGAGGCGAGGTACTCTGGCAGAAGTCAATTCGTGAGGACGGCCCGTGAATCGTGAAGGGATAACTCAGACGGTCTCTGTAATAAAAAAAATAAATAAATAAATAAACTGAGCCAAGAACATATCAAACAGCAACGAACAAACACGATCAGCAACCGCAAGGAATAGAACTACCCATAGAGCAGAAAAAAAGACAATAGAGTGTTTGCCCACGAAAGACAAAGTCCCAGGTTTGAATCCCGGATCCAGCACAAAATTTTAATCTGCCAGAATGTTTCATATCAGCGCACACTCCGCTGCAGAGTGAAAGTTTCATGCTGATAATATATTTTATAACGTCGAGCAGTGTTGGAAGATGCCGCCAAGAGAGAATGGCGACACTACGAGAAACTGTCGACAGCTAAGCGATCAGTGACTGAACTGCAGCAGTAGACATGTCTTGCAGCCCTCAGTTTAATCTCATGTTGTAATTAATCACACATGTTTGAACAAAGTATTAGACAAAACGGCGCACAACCATCTCCAGCAGATCTAAAATCACGATAGCTTCGTTCATAACATAGCAGAAGGAAAAAAAAAAAAGAAAGAAAGAAAGAAAGAGAAAAAAAGAAAGGTTCGTCCACAGTTGCCGCTGTCAGTGTTAGAGTCGAAACTAGCGTGTTGAGCAGTCTAGTGCTCTTAAACCTACCCCTTTTCGTTAAATAAGATGATCCTCCTACCTAACTTGATATTTCTACACTCCTGCCCATTAAAATTGCTACACCACGAAGATGACGTGCTACAGACGGAAAATCGACAGGAAGAAGATGCTGTGATATGCAAATGATTAGCTTTTCAGATCATTCACACAAGGTTGGCGCCGGTGGCGCCACCTGCAACGTGCTGACATGGGGAAAGTTTCCAGCCGATTTCTCATACACAAACAGCAGTTGACCGGCGTTGCGAGGTGAAACGTTGTTGTGATGCCTCGAGTAAGGAGGAGAAATGAGTACCATCACGTTTCTGACTTTGATAGAGGTCTGATTGTAGCCTATAACGATTGCGGTTTATCGTATCGCGACATTGCTGGTCGCGTTGGGTGCGATCCAATGACTGTTAGCAGAATATGGAATCGGTTCAAGAGGGCAATACGGAACAATGTTTTGGATCCCAACGGCCTCGCATCACTAGCAGTCGAGATGACAGGCATCTTATCCGCATGGCTGTAACGGATCGTGCAGCCACGTCTCGATCCCTGAGTCAACCATCTGCACGAACAGTTAGAAGACGTTTGTAGTATCATGGACTATCAGCTCGGACACCATGGCTGCGGTTACCCTTGACGCTGAAATTTTGCACACTCTACCTGTATACAAATTTCGTTCGGTGCGTGGTGGAGGGTACTTGACTTACAGAATTTTACAAAATGCATAGTTTTATTCCAGTCTTTATGAGTTTTTGCATCCATTACCATTAAAGCAAGAGGATGATCAATGGGTACATAAATGTTTGTATGGTACATGACAGAGGGTACCTTGTAGGAAACTTTGCCGAGGGGAAGGTGGAAACGAACAGAGAGATGGGGGAGAAAGAGATGGATGCAGAGAGAGGAGGGAAGGGGATGTGGACTATAGGAGAGTAGCTTAAACATCCGGGCAACGCCGCGTTCACAGCTAGTATAAAATAAATTCCAATAGTCTCGGTAAAAAGAAAAAAAATTCTTGAAAAGAAAATGATAATAGTCTAATTACATCCATATCCATTATTATGCAACAGAGGAATCGGGAGGTTCCGTAATGCAAGCAGATGGGAATAAATCCCAACATGCTTCGTTACAACTGATATTTTTAAACACCGCAATGATTTTAACAAGCAAGAGGAAAGTGTTAAACTTGATAAGATCAGGATGTCAACATTGCAGCAACAGCATAACAATATATTAATTTCAATCGATGAAGTTGGTAATATCACAGCCGACGTTACGTCATTGACAGCGGCGCCCTCTGTTTGCCTTATATATACAGCGCTCACTCACGCTCTCGTTGCAGTAAGCTGAAGGTTAATACGCTGCTTCACATCAGAGGATGCCTTTCGCAGTCGAAGGCGAAACGTCAGGTGGACGTTTTATGTACGGACCGCGGTATCTCAGCGCGGAAGTTTTAAGTGATCTCAAAATGTCTCTTTGGCTTCAGCTACATCTACATGGGATACTCTGCAAGTCACATTTAAGTGGCTGGGAGAGGGTTCATCGAACCACCATTATACTATTTATCTCCCATTCCAATCTCGAATAGCGCACGGGAAGAAAGAACACCTGAATCTCTCATCATTTCTACCTATGTAAGTGGGAGTCAACAATATATTTTCGCATTCGGAAGAGAATGTTGGCGATTGGAGTTTCGTAAGTAGCCCACGCCGCAGCGATAATCGCCGTTGTTGTAATGATTCCCATCCCAGATCCTGTATCATTTCCGTAACGCCGTATCGTGGCAATATGAATCCAGCCACCCTTCTTTGGAGTCTTTCGATGTCGTCCGTCAAACCCACCTGATAAGGATCCCACACTGGGCAGCAATACTCCAAAAATGGAGGGACAAGCGTTGTGTATGCAGTTTCCTTTGTAGTTCTGTTGCATCTTTTAAGGATTCTGCCAATAAAACGCAGTCTCTGGTTCGCCTTTCCCACGACATTATCTACGTGTTCTTTCCAGTTTAAGTCTGAAGTAATAGTAATTCCTAGGTATTTTGTGAGTTAACGGCATTTACTTTTGACTGATTTATCTTATAAACAAAGTTTAACGGATTTCTTTTCGTACTCATATGGACGACTTCACACTTCTCATTATTTAGAGTTAATTGCCAATTTCTACACCATACTGATATCTTATTCAGATCGTTCTGCAGTTGGTTTTGATCTTCAGATGATTTCACTAGACGGTAAATGACGGCGTCATCTGCAAACAACCTAAGGGAGCTACTTAGATTTTCCCCTAAATCGTTTATGTAAATAAGGAACAGCAGAGGACCAAGTGATGCCTTACCATTAATTACTACGAACTGTGTCCTCTCTGACAGGAAATCCCCTATCCAATCACAAATTTTGGGCGATATACCATAACCACGCAATTTGATTGAAAGCCGTTTGTGAGGTACGGTGTCAAAAGCCTTCTGGAAATCAAGAAATACGGAATCGATTTGCGAACCTTTGAATAAAGAGCTAGTTGTGTTTCGCATGAACGATATTTTCTAACCTTGGGTCAATAGATCATTCTGTTCGAGATAATTCATAATATTTGAATAGAGGATATGTTCCAAAACCCTGCTGCATATTGACGTCAATGAAATAGGCCTGTAGTTTAGTGGGTTACTCCTACTGCCTTTCTTGAACATAGGTGTGACCTGCGCAACTTTCCAATCTTTTGGTACAGATCCCTCTTTGAGAGAGCGGTTGTATATGGCTGTTAAGTAAGGAGCTATCGCTTCAGCATAATCAGATAGAAATCTAATGGGTATACAGTGCGGACCAGAAAACTTGTTCTTGTTAAGTGATTTTAGTTGCTGCACTACTCCAATGATATCTACTTCTACGTTACTCATTATGGCCTCTATTTGTAATTAGAAATCTGGAATATTGGTTTCGTCTTCTTTGGTGAAAGAGTTTCTAAAAGCTATGTTTAGTAACTCTGCTTTAGTTGCGCTGTCATCGGCAGGATCGTCATTACTATCACGTAGTGAGGGCATTGTTTGGGTTTTGCCCCTAGTATATTTAACATATGACCAATATCTCTTTGGGTTTTCAGTCAAATTTCGAGAAAGAGTTTCGCTGTGATAAGTATTGTAGGCATCTCGCATTTAGATACTCGATAAATTTCGAGCTTCTGTGTAGGAACGCCAATCCTCGGGATTTTGCGTTCGTTTAAATTTAGCATACCTTGTTCTTTGCTTTTGTATCAGTGTCCTGAGCTGTTTTATGTACCAAGGGGGATCACCTCCTTCTTTCATTAATTTATTTGGTATAAAACTGTCAATTGCAGTCGATACCACTTCTTTGAATTTGACCCACATCAGGTCTACACCTACGTTTAGTGTTAGAAACGAGTGGAATCTGTCTTTCAAGAAGCAATGTATTTTATTTCTATCTGCTTTCCTGAACAAATATACTTTTCGTTTATTTTTGGTAACTTGGGGACTTTCGATATTCATGCTCGATACGACAGCTCTGTGTTCACTAATACCTGTATCCGTTTTGATGCTAATTATGAGCTCATGATTATTTGTTGTTAAGAGATCAAGTGTGTTTTCACATCCATTTACAATTCTAGTTGGTTCATGAACTAATTGACACTTCCTGGCAGATTAAAATTGTGTGCCGAAACCGGGACTCGAACCTGGGACCTTTGCCTTTTGCGGGCAAGCGCACTACCGACTGTGCTATCCCGACACGACTCACGATGCCGCCCCACAACTTTACTTCCGCCAGTACCTCGCCTCCTACTTTCCAAACTTCACAGAAGCTCTCCTGCAAACACGCAAGACTAGCACTCCTGGAAGAAAGGATATGGTGGAGACATGGCTTAGCCACAGCCTAAGGGATGTTTCCAGAATGAAACTTCACTCTGCAGCGGAGTGTGCGCTGATTTGAAACTTCCTGGCAGATTAAAATTGTGTGCCGGAACCGGGAATCGAACCTGGGACCTTTGCCTTTCGCGGGCAAGTGCACTACCGACTGTGCTATCCCGACACGACTCACGATGCCGCCCCACAACTTTACTTCCGCCAGTACCTCGCCTCCTACTTTCCAAACTTCACAGAAGCTCTCCTGCAAACACGCAAGACTAGCACTCCTAGAAGAAAGGATATGGTGGAGACATGGCTTAGCTACAGCCTAAGGGAAGTTTCAAATCAGCGCACACTCCGCTGCAGAGTGAAGTTTCATTCTGGAAACATCCCTTAGGCTGTGGCTAAGCCATGTCTCCACCATATCCTTTCTTCCAGGAGTGCTAGTCTTGCGTGTTTGCAGGAGAGCTTCTGTGAAGTTTGGAAAGTAGGAGGCGAGGTACTGGCGGAAGTAAAGTTGTGGGGCGGCATCGTGAGTCGTGTCGGGATAGCACAGTCGGTAGTGCGCTTGCCCGCGAAAGGCAAAGGTCCCAGGTTCGAGTCCCGGTTCCGGCACACAATTTTAATCTGCCAGGAACTTTCAAATCAGCGCACACTCCGCTGCAGAGTGGAGTTTCATTCCATGAACTAATTGTTCGAAATAATTCTCAGAGAATGCGTTGAGTACAATTTCGCACGATGTTTTATTCTTACCTCCTGATTTGTAAGTATAATTTGTAAGTATAATTTCGCCAACTGGTACGTTTTTGCAATTAGACTCAGGTTTTCTCTGAACCTTTTTGCTAATGTATCGTCAGAGTCGGAAGGCCGGTAAAAGGAACCAATTATTAACTTCTTACGATTTTCAGGTACAACCTCTACCCATAAAATCTCACAGGAACTAAATTTCAACTTCGCAACACGAAATGTTACTTTTGACGGCGACAAACACTCCTCCACCTATTTTGTTTAATCTATCCTTCCTGAACACTGTTAGCTCTTTTGCAAACACTTCTGCTGGAATTATTTCCGGCTTGAGCCATCTTTCACTGCCTACAATGATGTGTGTTTCGGTGCTTTGGCTAAGACAATTTACAACTGTTATACCGATAGTTCCTAGATCTATATATCTCCTGTGATCCACCTGCACCCTTTGAGATTGCCCATTTTGTTTTTCCCCGAAGCCCCTTATCCTATAAAACCGCCCAGACCACGCCACACAGCCCCCGCTACCTGTGTAGCCGCTTCCTGCGTACAGTGGACTCCTGACCTATTCAGCGGAACCCGGAAACCCACCACCCGATGGCGCAAGTCAAGGAATCTGCAGCCTACACGGTCGCAGAACCGTCTGAGCCTCTGGTTCAGACCCACCACTCGGCTCTATATCAGAGGTCCACAGTCGGTCCTGTCAACTATGCTGCAGATGGTGAGCTGTGCTTTCATCTTGCAAGGAAGACTGACAGCCTTTACCACTTCAGATAGCCGCTCGAAACGTGAGAGGATCTCTTCAGATCCGAAGCGACACACATCATTGGTACCGACGTGAGCTACCACCTGCAGTTGACTGCACCCCGTACCCTTCATAGCATCCGGAAGGACTCGTTCCACATCTAGAATGACTCCACCCGGTATGCACACGGAGTGCACGTTGGCCTTCTTCCTCTCCTTGGCAGCCATCTCTCTAAGGGGCTCCATCACCCGCCTAACGTTGGAGCTCCCAACAACAAGCAAACCCACCCTCTGTGAAAGCCCGGATCTTGCAGGCTGGGTGGTGACCTCAGGATGAGAGACATCATCCGACTCAGGAGCGTTGTCCTCAATAGATAGCGCCTCAAACCTGTTTGCAAGACGAACCGGAGAGGCCTCACGATCGGTCCCCCGGAATGTCGCGCCTCCTCCCATGCACTGGAGCGACCTCCCACGCAACCACGAGTGGGGTGTTTGCCTCACTGCTAGCAGTATCAGGGTATGTCGATGGCGCAGGCCGATCAGTGGAGACCACGGGAGTCCATTCGGTCCCTACTACAGGGGTTGGAACACTTGCGGGGAGTGACACTTGCGGGGGGTGACACTTGCGGGGAACCCGGGGCCCTTGGGGCGGCTAATAGCTTTTCCTGGGTACAGACACACCAAGAAGTCTAGCACTGTCAACATAACACGAAACTTGTTCTAACATTGAGTGTTCCCCCTGAAAACAAAACGGTATTTTAACAGTGATAATGTTTGGAGAGTTATTAAGACATTCTCTGCTACTACAAGACGATGACTTTCAACAGTCATACCTCCTGAAAGCATTTTATTAAGAACACTAACCATATCAAGATACCTGCGCAAGCAATAAATATATTAGGCATCCTGCACAGATACGTTGATGTAACTGACCGCTAAGTAGTTAACCCCACTATCACGCAACTTCCATCTCTTTAAAAGTAGCTACTATGCTTTTTAATAGGAGATGCAACCTTAAACCTTCAATTAAAAAACGTTAATAATAAGTCAATGAGTATTTTACATACTTGATGCGTTTATTCAAGACCCCAAAACGATTTCGCTGTATTCGAATTACAAATACATCTGATAAATGTATGAAATACGAAATGTGTAAGGGAATGTCACACACCGATAAATGCTAAAGATAAATTCTATTTTCTATCATCGTCATATAGAACCATTTTTACTCCGAACTTGGCATAAACCAACAGGGAGAAACAAGTTGCAAGACTTCCAGGAAAAATGAAGCGAAATTGGCAGCCAATAGTTGGTTATAAATTGCATTGCCTGTTAACTGTATAAATATTAATTACGGAATACGCGGAACTGCTGTTCAGTACAGTCAAAAAGGTCTAAGGTAATAGGCAGTGGTTTACAATCAGATATCCGTATCACTCTCCTCCTCAAGAAGTCTGTGTGAAGATTTATATTCATAACATTCAAGAAAAAGGCTACTGTGATGTTGAAACTACAAGAAGCAGCTCATTTACTCAGGAAGGGAAAATGTTATGGTGCCCGTAAATTTGAATGGCTGTATCTCTTGTAGTAACATTCATTTTTTGATAAAATGTTAAAATCCAATATACCAGAATTTTGTTTTTCTAAACTCAGCGCCAACTTTTTTGTCGAAATGTTTGCAGGAAGTAGTGTTGATGTGATTTCATACTTCTATGCATTAAATTGATATTATCAAACATGTAATTTGTGTCACAAATTGCGCGGCCGGTCCGGTGGGCCTTTCCCTGAATACGGCACAGGTAGCGGCTGGAGGGCGTGGAGTAGGGGTGGTGTATCCCTACTTCTCGAACACCCTGTCCACTACCTGCAGCGTCTGGGTCTCCCCGCAAGTGTCTACACATTCCCTTTCCGCGCAAGTGTCACTCCCCGCAAGTGTCACGAACTCCTACTACCGGCCAACAACAACGACGCCCCTCGATCGCAGCTTCCAACTGTGCAACCGAGGTCAACACAGCTTGAAGCTGGGAGCGAAGTGTCACCAGCTCAGACTGCATCCGCACACAACAGTCACAGTCCCTATTCATGATTACAGTGCCGACAAAAACTAAAACTACAGTCGCGATGCGTTCAAAGGAAGACTACACTGTTTGTTAAAACGCGGCTCGGCAACTTTTGGCCACCACTAGCTATAACCATAAATTTTCCCACTTTCCCCCCCCCCCCTCTCTCTCTCTTTTTTTTTTTTTTTTTTTTTTTTTTTTTTTTTTTTTTTTTTTTTTTAATGCACCGTTTCTGCGTGCGCAAGTACACACACACACACACACACACACACACACACACACATTGAAATGCACCGTGCACATGAGAGAGTAATAGGATGAACGGTATGAAAGTGATGGCACGGCACGGCACGGCACGGCGCGGTATCTGTTTAGGATGTGGCTTTGCAGCGCGCCTCTTTCAGCGGCCCGTGACAGACGAAATGGCGTATCAGTTTAGCCGGCCGCGCGCGTGGCCGGAGAGCCACGCAGTGCAGCGGCGCCGCCCGCCGATGAGTTTTTCATAAAGGGCGCGCGCACAATGGGCGGCCGCGCAGCGAGCATTGTGCGCGCATAATGCCCTCTCTGGCCGCGCGGCTTATCGCGTGCCTCCTTCAATTACGCCGCTGCATGATCACCTCGAAATTAAAATTACACGTCCTAAAAAGGAGGCCCGCCCGGAACGCCTCGCGCCGCACTGGCTGCCTCTCTTAACGTGCCGACCGCAGCATTCCCCTACTCATTTTTGTCAAGTTTTGCTGTTAAAGTCGTCGTCATAATATTTACCCTGTGCTGCTAAAGGCGTATGTTTCCCAAAAAGGTACGGCCGAACTTTCAGGAAACATTCCTCACACACAAAGAAAGAAAATATTTTATGTGGACATGTGTCCGGAAACGCTTAATTTCCATGTTAGAGCTCATTTTAGTATTTCTCTTTAAATGTGAAGAGGCTTCATTCCAACTTGATCAAATTGTAAATTTTCACAATCAGCATGTGTGGGCTGACGAGAATCAGCACGCAATCAAGTCATCAACACAGATTTTCTGTGAACGTTTGGGCAGAATTATTGGTGGTGTCTTGATTCAAATGTTCAAATGTTTGTAGAACTTATGGGAGTTAACTACGGGGTCATCTGTCCCTAAGCTTACAAACTACTTATGAACTAGCTAAGACTGAGGACGGCACAAATATCCATGCCCGAGGGGGGATTCGAACCCCCGAACGTAGTGGCCGTGTAGACCGTGACTGGAGCGCCTCAGTCTCCTCGGCCACCGAGGCCGGCGGTGTCTTGATTCGGCCTCATGTTCTTCCACCTACGCTCACTGGAGGACATTATCATGATTTCATACGGGATACTCTACCTGTGCTGCTAGAACATGTGCCTTTACAAATACGACACAAGATGTGGTTCATGCACGATGGAGCTCCTGCACATTTCAGTCGACGTGTTCGTACGCGTCTCAACAACAGATTCGTTGACAGATGGATTGGTAGAGGCGGACCAATTCCATGGCCTCCACGCTCTCCTGACCTCAACCCTCTTGACTTTCATTTGTGGGGACATTTCAAAGCTCTTGTCTACGCAACACCGGTACCAAATGTAGAGACTCTTCCTGCTATTATTGTGGACGGCTGTGATACAATACGCCATTCTCCAGGGCTGCATCAGCGCATCAGGGATTCCATGCGACGGAGGGTGAATGCATGTATCCTCGCTAACGGAGGACATTTTGAACATTTCCTGTAACAAAGTGTTTGAAGTCACGCTGGTACGTTCTGTTGCTGTGTGTTTCCATTCCATGATTAATGTGAGTTGAAGAGAAGTAATAAAATGAGCTCTAACATGGAAATTAAGCATTTCCGGACACATGTCCACGTAACATATTTTCTTTCTTTGTGTGTCAGGAATGTTTCCTGAAAGTTTGGGCGTACCTTTTTGTAACACCATGTATGTATATATGAATGTTGGTATGTCTTCTATGTGTTCATAAACCATTCATTCGATTGCAATAAAACTTTGGTGAACTGTTCACTGTAAGCCCACGAAGGTTCCTGACCCAGAAACAAAAGAGCGCGACACGTAGCTCACGAGATATGACGTCATAAATAATGAGAGGCCACCGCGTGAGAATAACCAGGTTTATGCGTCAATTATTGGAAAATGGGAGTAGTTAGGGACCTGCAACAAAGTTTGCATGTAATTTCGGAAGTTTATGAAGCTTTTTGTAACAAACCCACCCCACCCCACACAAAAACTGATGAAACGAAAAGAAGTCTACCGTCCACAACAGATTCGCTGTAGATGCCGTAAAACTGTCGCATCAGGCATGAACTTGTATCAAATAAAGTTAGCATCACATATTTGCATGTTACTATTTATCTTTGTCTGCAAGTCTCCCTTAATTCTCTTGCATCCAAAATTAAGCAATGCGTTTCCTTAATCTCCATCTATATAAAAGTGAAAGGACACTCACTCACTCACTGACTAAACACAAAATCTCGAAAACTACTTCACCTATGAAGCTGAAATTTTGCAGGAATATAGTTTATAGGTAGAAATCGTCATCAAAGAAAGTATTTCGTGATATGTTGATGGCGGAGCATACTTCTCCTAAAGACTCACAAAATCTACAGTTTCATTCCGATTTTCAGGAAATTTCGCACGCTTGACCTTCAAAACAAGGTGAAGGTCACCGTCTACCTGAAGTTTCATACGGTGCATGAGGGAGGATTATTTACAACATAAAAATGGATCCCTAAATACCTTGGTCGCGCCATAACTTGAGAACTGGTCAATCGATTTCACAGATTCTTTCTTTGTTCTTTTCGTTATTCTCAGAACAAAAGTTGTATGAAATAAAACTGGAATATTTGAGAACGACAAAGTACGTTTTTCAATGTGACCCTGCGCTTCCATTGCATACAAATCTATAGTTTTGTTCCGATATTCATGAAATTTTTCACTCTCTACATTAAAAACAAGAGGGATGCCACTGTCTGTATAAAATTTCGTTCGGTGCATGGTGGATGGTACTTACCGAATATTACGAGATGCCTAGTTTTGCTCCAATCTTATGAATTTTTGCACCCATGACCTTCAAGCCAAGAGGAAGTTCACTGGTTATATAAACGTTTGTATGGTTCAAAAAATGTTCAAATGTTTGTAATTCTATCGGACCAAACTGCGTGGTCATCAGTCCGTAGCTTACAAACTACTTAAACCTAGGTAATCTAACCTAAGGACAAACACACACACCCATGCCCTAGGGAGGACTCGAACCTCCACGGCGAGCAACCACGCGGTCCGCAGCGAGACGCTTTAGACCGCTCGGCTACTCCACCGCGGCTGTATGGTTCATGACGGAGGGTACCTTCCAGAAAATTTTGCCGGGAGAGGGAAAGGTGGAAACGTACGGAGAGATGGGAAAGAAAGCGATGGATGCAAAGGGAGGAGGGAAGGGGAGGTGGACACTTAGAGTGTACGATAAACAAACACCCGGGCAACGCCGGGTTTACAGCTAGTAGCATATAATCTATATCTATAAATGTGAATGTCTGTTCGGTGTATGTTTATCACGTCTGAACCAGAAGACATAAAGAGCTAAAAATTTGTACAGTCCTAATGTCAATCCGGGGTAGGTTTTAGGCATGGTTTTATAGCGATCGGTTAGCTATCTATACATATATTAATGTGAATGTTTGTTCGGTGTACGCTTATCACGTCCGAACGACAAGACCCAGATACCTAAATATTTGTACAGTTACTAATTTATACCTGAGGAAGGTTTTAGACACGGTTTTATAGCGATCTGATAGATATTTAGTAATTTGAAGAATATAACGGGAAATGCGGAACAATAATTACTCTTTGAAAATTATATTTACTCTTTGAAAACAGTTTTATTGGTTGCATTGTTGCTTGAGGTTTGATAATGATAAAAGGGAAGAGTGCATTGGGATGGAAAGTTATCGGTGTATATAAAATTCTGTGTGTGTGTGTGTGTGTGTGTGTGTGTGTGTGTGTGTGTGTGTGTGTGTGTTAATATTTCCCTCTGCAGCGAAAACTAAAGAACGCAAACGAATGGTATGTGTGTAATTGTTGTCCGAAGCAGTTGTCCATAACAGTTCCATGCCGATAGCTATAAGGGGGTGGATGATATGGTGGGTGAAAGTCGTCAAATTTAAAAAAAAATCGAACTGAAGGCCAGTGATGACGTTTGCGACTCTATAGCAAGGAGTTTACATACAGCGAAACGGGATGCCACAGATCATATCTTTGGTCTATGCGTGCTACAATGTCTTCAGCTCTTTCTCTGTAAGGGTAAGCATACGAATAAGGAAATACAAGAACAAATAAATAGAACAGTAAAAAAGAAATTTCTTTTAATACATCTCTTTAAAAAATCGATCTGACGTTTCGCGCATTACATGAAGTGATCAATCTGTGATATTATTACTATCATTATTGTTGAATTTCGTGATTAGATTCTTCGAAACGAGTGCATTTTTACGTGTGATTCGTTCTCATAGCACACTACTGTAAGATAGCTTATCTATCATAATCAACCAACACGCGAGCGGAGCCGCGAGTTTAAGCTAGTTTATTAATATGATTAAGATCAGGCATGTGATTAGCCTTCGCTAGCTGTGATGTTAATACAGGGCCTACCGAAATCAATATCGGGGTTTTACAGCTTTGTAGAATTTATTACGGTGACCATATCAATACAAACTGTACACCGAATAAACCAACTACTCAAAACGTTTCTCCTACAAGTGTTCAATATGAGCACCCTTCATCACATGGCACAGGGGGGCGCAGTAAGCGATGCGCAGTAGGAAACGCGTTTTCAGTGTTCTGCGCATGACGTCACTGTGGGACACCTGGGAGCAAAACCACAGTCTAACATCAATACGCAGTGTTGGTTTCTAACTCGTGAACGTGTGTGTTACCATTTCTGCTGTATTTGCTTTAACCTTTCATTCCCACAAGCTCTGGAAAAATTAAAATTCAGTGTTTTCTGAATTAATACAGTGCACTAAACTTCAAAATACGTGTTTTAAAATTTTTGATCGAACTATTATTGTCTTATGTCACGTATTTCATGTGTAACACAGACGTTTGTATCGAGGTATTTTATTACATGGGGCGTTATTTTCTTGATTGTTGACACTGTCAGATCAATAATCTTTTCCACAGCACCAAAGACAAGACAATTCACTGCTGGAATAAAATGAAAGGAACCACACTCACACTCACACTCTCAGCCACGTGCAGACGGCAACGCAACACAACCTCCAAGATGGACAGATTAATGCCTCAGAAGTGGCTACACGCCGTACCAAGAGACAAAATGCGTGCTAGAAGCATGTTGTTCATCCACAATAGTGCGACTTTAAGGACCGATACACAAAATACGGTATAAATCAGCTTTTAATACTTTGTTGTCGAGGAACAACACTGGGAATTAAAGGGTTAAATAGTTTGTTTCGCTTCGTAGTTTGTAAGTAAAAAGTTTATAGTGGAAAGTCTATTGATTTCCCGAGTGCTTGTCGTGCGTGCTATCGTCTCTGCTGTAATTCTTAGAAATACTTCTGTTATTATTTATGCAGTGCCAGGCTGAGCTATGACGGGTTGTAATTCCCACAGGCGAAACACAGAGGGAACTGAAATAGTTTCATATTTTTCATCGAGACGAAACGTTAAAGAAAGTGTGGCTCTCCAAATGCTACAGGAAGGACACTGTAAACGTTGCACATTCTCGAATATACTCACAGCATTTCAAAGACACTGATTACGTAAGGGATCTACAGTAGGAATTGCTTGATTTTGCGCGGAAAAAAGTGTTTCATAGATTCCTTATCTTTTAAAGTCAGCAGCTCGTATTATAGACATTGTCAATATGTTTGTCAGGTGATAATGTTAATCATATGTAACGCGTAAATCTACGATAGAATATGCAATATTTACGGCAGAATAGCACTTTGTATATCAGGTAGAAACAATATCTTTCGTCAAAAACTTAGTATAAATGCACATTCCGTGCCACAGCGGACTAAGCCTGTGCAGGCCGTTTGGGAGCGCGCAGTCCCACAGTGACGTCACAGCGCCAGCCAATGGCAGAGCAGAGCGCTTACTGCACAACCTTATATTTATTAGCCTTGACATGACACACAGCGAGTCGACGGCGAAGTTCGTGCCAAACCGTGCTCTTTGTGCCTGGAGTAACTAATGCAACTGCAGCTTCAATCCTATGGCGTAGTTCGTTTAATCAGAGACAGCAAAGGACCTAAAACAGTAGTTGAACGGAATGGACAGCTACTTCAGAGCAGGTTATAAGGTGAACATTAACAATATCAAAACAAATTTAATGGGAGGGGGAGTGTTCATCGCAGTGGATAAAGATATTGTTTCTACCGAGGTCGAGGTTGAGAGTAACTGTGGAGTTATCTTGGGCACGTATAACAGGTCTAGTTAATTGATGGGTGGTTTTACCGGCCCCCCAGTGCTGCTGTAGCAGTTTTACAGTCATTCAAAGGAGTCTACGCCAGGAACTGCGTACGCATTCGGGCCATGCAATATTAGTCGGGGAGACATCAACCTTAAGAGTATAGATTGGGACCTCTTTAGTTTCATTTAAACCTTTTGAGGACCATGGATAGACATAGCAAGAAAACTATAACAATTTCTTCCAAAATATACGTTTTCTGTTTCAAAAATTATAATATGGAGTAATAACAATAAAAATTGTATTTTACAATAAAATAATGTAGGTGGTTTCACAGTGAACTCTTGGGCTGTTACTACAGTTTTCAATGCGGCTTGATTTGTAAGAAGGGATATTTGAACCATATTACTTTGAAAACTCAGTTGTTTCATTAGACAGTATCTGTTGCATCCAGATGTGTTGCGCCCACTCAGTATGCTCTTTTAGAACTACGTTGTCGTCAGACTTACCACATAATCGTCATTGTTGCCTCTACCAACGTGAAGAGTAACTTTCAGCACACACATTCATTGTCAACCTCTTCAAATTCAACTATTGTCTCATCAGCTGACAGAAGTCGAAATTGTTCATCAATTTAGTCTGATTCACTTCCAATATCCGAAGCAGCTGACTGAGTATCAATCAGAATTTCAGCAAGTATACATAAGCATATCTGTGCTAAGGTCACAAGCTCTCAATTGCTGCTTTACTATTGATGGCGACATGCTGTAAAGAATGAACCGTTATTGAAGGTCGTTACGTCGCAGTGGTTTCATTCTGTAACCACCAACATTTTCGTAAAGAAACTAAATTTTACATTATAGTTACCAATAGAAACATCTTCCAAATATCATAAAATGGTGTGTAAGAATAATACAATACCTGAAATTCCAGTTATCTGCTGTATAGTTGACACAAACTAATTTTATTGTGAGGTCTGGGCCGAAAGCACTTGTATACGGCGCAGCGCTACACAAACAAAACTTTTACCCGACAACAATCGCTTCGATACTGCAACTAGTAACTGGCGCTGATGCTAGATGTAAACAGCAATCTATTTGTGGCGGTGGCCTCAAGAAGGAACCACTGGGCTGGAAAAGCAGGCAAAGTAAAAATGTGGTTTCAAACTGAAACCACTGGGCCGCAAAGTGTTAGGGCGATTCAGACAAGCAGTGTTACGAACTATTGGACACGAAATTCCGAAAACAGTCTTGACCAGTTAAACCGACAGCCGAAACGCAATGGAAATATTTTAGTCTTTATAGCTACAAAACAGGTCCAAACGTATTAACGATGTCAGTGTAGAGACAGAAGTTAGTAATCATGATATCGTCATAGCGTCAACGGTGACCAAAGTTAATAAACCAATCAAGAGCACTAGAGGCGTGTTTCTGTTAGAAAGAGCCGATAGGCAATTGTTAGCATCACACTTAGAAAACGAATGGATATCGTTTAGTTCCGGTACGTGGATTTGAAGCAGACATGGACAACATTCCGCCCGGCGGGCGCGTCCGCCATGTCTGATTTAGAGGAATTGTGGACTAAATTTAAATGCATTGTAACTAAAGGTTATAGAAATATATGCCAATAAACTCGATTAAGTATGGAAAAGATCCACCGTGGCATAATACAAAATGTTGGAAAGCAAAGGCTGTTGCACTCTCGGTTCAAAAAAGAACACGCAAATGATGAAGGTCAAAACTTCGTAAAGATTCGTGCATCTATAAAGTGATCGATGCGCGATGCATACAATAAATACCACAGCCATACCTTAGCAAAAAATCTTCCCGAGAACCCAAAAAAATTCGGGTCCTATGTAAAATCGATAACCGGGTCAAAGGCCACTATCCAGTCACTCGTTGATCATTCCAGAGCAGTAATAGAAAAAAAAAGCAAACGGAAAGCTGGTTCTAAATTTAACCTTTAAGAAATCTTTCACGCAGGAGTACTAAACAAACGTATCATCATTTTATCAACGCACTCATTTCCAAATGGAGGGCATAATTGCTATATCCCGCCTCAGGAGATAATAACTGAAGACACTGTCTCATACGGAAAATTGTGTTTATTGATAAGACAAACTAATCATCTTCTGGAAACAAAACAAACAAACAAACAAACTTCTCAAACTAAGGCAAAAACATCAACTAAAAGTTTTCTTCTTCATCAGTTTGGTACAAGCCAGGGAGATAACGACTGCCTTGAGAGAACGGCCAGGAAGTCAGAGCCGGACGACGTATTCCATTGTGGGATTGTGGGATCGCTGACAGACTCTTTCCTGGAGGCATCGGTCGCGCTCCCACAGGTATGGTTCTCGTACGCGGTTGGCGGAGAACTGCCGTCATGGCCTCCTAAATAGTCAGTGCGTAGTGATACTTGGCAGTCTCGAGCTATTCACACATGACTGTGCGGAGGAAAAAAGTTCTGGTTTAGTGCGCTCTCTGCCAGTGCTCGTTGCATCTTCTGGTGACTCCGGAACCGCTGCTTGTGGACGCCTCACTGTTATACATCCATGCGCTTGTACCCTGAATTGCAGGTCGTCCACTTGTAAGGCGAACCACTGGTACATGACATCCTTCCCTCACAATGAGATGAGCCAGACGGAGGCCACTGTCGAAGTCTCGATAGACGTCCATGCCATCAGATGAGCCTGGCAGTGTGTGGTTTGCCAAACATGTGTGGTCGACGTCCATCGGTATTGGCCAGTGTGTAGGAGCTGGCTGCCTACCATCGTCCACTGACATTGGAGGGGCCATAGAAGGGGTTGGTCTTGCAGGGCCTCCCAGTTGCCTGGCCAGCCGGCCTGCAACAACAAGAGGCAGTGAGTCGACTGCAGGCGTCAACTGACGGCTCCTGAGGCGCACCTGGTTCAGATGCTTGCAGCAAAGGGAGCCATCTGAAAGTTGAACCTCCACCATTGCTCGTTTCAGTATTTTTGTGACCACCACCGGATCCCAACAGCGGCCGCGGAGGGAGAACATCAGGTCCCAGACATCATCGTGGATAGAAAACCGGTGTCGCTGACCTCGCCCATTGTGCTCTACAGGTCGTTGTGCATGGAGAAGGGAGAGGAGCGATCGCTGTGGGCGCCCATGGAGCCGCTCTGAGGGACTGGTTCCCTCCTGTGGAGTTGTCCTGTAAGAGCCCAAAAAGATGGACAAAGCATCGTCCAGTGAGTGGTGTGCAGAGAGCTTCGACATTTGATTCTTGAAAGTCCATACGAACCGCTCTGCCAGTCCATTGGACGCGGGGTGGAAAGGCACCGTGTGTATCAGGGCAATGCCATTGGATGCACAGAAGGCCATGAATTCTGCAGACATAAATTAAGGGCCATTGTCGGTCACAATTGTCTCTGGTAGGCCTTCAATGACGAAGATGCGAGTGAGGGCCTGGATGACGTGGAGGACATCCGGGAGACGTACGAAAACCCAGAGCCGGCGTCGACTGCAATAAAACATGAGGAGCCCAGAAAGTGGCCTGCGAAGTCCAAATGGAGCCTGGACCAGGGTGTTGATGCCTCTGGCCATGATGTGCAGAAGCAGCTTGTTTGCTTTGACAGGAGTGGTAGGCTGCTACCCTTGAGGCGATCCCCTTCCAGTAGACATGTTGACGTGCAAGGCGTTTGTTAGCTCAACTCTGCTATGAGCACGAACAAACAGGCTAAGGACCTTGTGTTGTAGGGAAGAAGGAATGACAACCTGTGGTCGGCCGTTTTCTCCCTGCCTGAGAAAAACACCAACACAGACAGAGAATTCGTAGTGTCGATGCCAATAATTTTGAACACCTGGTGTAAACACCTGCCGTCGCTACAACGGCCAAGCCTACTGAACCAGCTGGATGATCTCGTGCAGGACTGGGTCCTCTACAAACTGCTTGGCTACTAGTTTTGTGTCAACGGGAAGGGACACGAGAGTGTGTTCTTCTTCTGCATCTAAGTGGCAGCACACTTCTGGGTAAGCGTCAAATGAAGGATCCTGACCTAATAGTAGCCGGGAGAGAAGATCGGCATTAGCATGGTTGGTCGTCAAGCAGTACTGGATATCATAAGAGTAATTAGCTAGACATAAGGCCCACCGTTGGAGGCGTCTAGCCGTTTTGGTGGGAATGTTTGCATCACATGAAAGAGAGGCAGCAGGGGTTTGTGATTGGACAAAACTTTTTTAAAGCGAAAATTATGGCCAAGGCCTCCTTTTCAATTTACCCATAGTTGCACTGTGCCAGTGTCAATTTTTTGGAGATGAAGGCAACTGGTCATTCCAACCCAATCGACCTTGTCGGACTGCACCCACACCATAATTAGAGGCATCTGCCGCAACAATTACAGGAAGTGATGGATCAAAGGCCATAAGACATGTGGGCTGAAGCAAAGCCTGTTTGAGATTGTGGAAGTCACTTTCACATGCCCTGTCCCAATTCCATGTCACATTCTTACGTAAAAGACAGTACAACGGGGCTGCGATGGTTGAGGTGACTGCCATTTATAAGTAAGGTAAAAGAACTGACCTGCATAATTACAGGCCAATATATTTCCGTAGTAGTTTGGAGCATATTCTCAGTTCGAATATAGTAAATTTCCTTGAGACGGGTAAGCTTCTTCCTATGAATCAGCAGGGGTTTGGGAAACATCGTTTGTGTGAAACGCAGCTTGCCCTTTTCTCGCATGACATCTTGCGAGCCATGGTTGAAGGGCAACAGGCAAATTGTGTTTTCCTCGATTTTAAAAAGGCATTTGATGCGGTGCCACACTGCGGACTGCCAACAAAGATCCGAGCATATGGATCAGGTTCACAGATTTGTGACTAGCTGGAAGACTACCTAAGTAATAGAACGCAGACATTGTTCTCGACGGCGAGTGTTCATCAGAGACGAGTGTATCGTCAGGCTTGCCCCAGGGGTTGTGATAGCACCGCTATTACTTTCTACCCGTATAAATGATATTATGGACAGATTAACTTGTAATTTACGACTGTTTGTTGATGATGCTGTGGTGTATGGGACAGTGTCGTCTTTAATTGACTGTAATAATATACACGATACTTAGACAAAATTTCTAGTTGATGTGAAGAATGGCAGCTAGTTCTCAATGTAGAGAAATGTAGTGATGCACATAAGTAGGGAAAAATCCCATAATGTTCGAATACAGCTTCTTGATCCAGTCGCGTCGTTCAAATATCTAGGCGTAACACAGCATAGCGATATGAAATCGAACAAACATGTAAGGACATTTGTGAGTAAGGCGGACAGCCGACTTCTGTTTATTGGGATAATTTTGGGAAGATGTACTTCATCTGTAAAGGAGACCGCTTATAACAAGCTTGTACGGCCAAATCTTGAGTATTGCTCAAGTGCCGCGGCGGAGCGGCCGAGCGCATTGAGGTGCTATGCTCAAATGAGCGAGGTCGTTCCCCGTGGGGGATTCTAGTCCCCCTCGGGCATGGATGTTTGTCCTTTCTTCATAAGCAATTAGTAAGTTTAGGGACTGATGACCCCGCAGTTAAGTACCATAAGCTTCACAAACATTTGAACATTTTTTTTATTGCTCAAGTGTTTGAGACTCGCAGCAGATCAGTTTCAAGGAAGACATGGAAGCAGTTCAGAGGCGAACAGCTAGGTTCGTTACTGGTAGGTTCAACCAACGTGCGAGTGTCACGGAAATGCTGTGGGAACTCAAATAGGGATCGCTGGAGGAAAGACGACGTTCTTTTCGAGAAATTCTGTTGAGGAAATTTAGAGAGCCGGAATTTGGAGCTGAGTGTAGAACGATCTTCCTGCCGCCTATTTATATTTCGCGTAAAGATCACAAAGACAAGATAAGAGAAATTAGGGGTCGTTAGAGGCATATAGAAATTCATTTTTCCCTCGTTCTATTTGTAAGTAGCGGTACAGTGTACCCTCCGCCACGCACCTTACGGTGGATTGCGGAGTATATATGTAGAGTTAGATGTAGCGTAAGAAAATCATACGATGCTGACGGAATAAGATTAGGTAATGAGGCAATAAAAGTAGGAAATGAGTTCTGTTATTCGGGTAGCAAAATAGCTAATGGCCGAAGTAAAGAAGATATAAAATGCAGAATGGTTATGGGAAAAAAGTATTTCACAAGCAGATAAATTTGTTCATATCCAGCATTAATTTACTGAAAGCATTTGTCTGGATTGTAACATAATACGGATGTGAAACGTGGACGAAGAGGAATTCATCCAGAAAGATGATACACAATGTGATTAAAAGTATCCGGATACCCCCAAACTATAGGCCTACGTTTTTCGCATTAGGTGCAGTATGCTGCCACTTACTGTTAGATACTCCATGTCAGCGACCTCAGTCATTAGACATGGTGAGAGAGCAGAATGGCCGCGGCGGAGCAGCCGAGCGCATTGAGGCGCTATGCTATCGATGCGCGAGGCCGTTCCCCGTCTGGGGTTCGAATCCCCCTTTGGACATGGATGTTTGTGTCGTCTTTAGTATAAGCTAGTTCATAAGTAGTTTGTAAGTTTAGGGACTGATGACCCCGCAGTTAAGTCCCATAAGCTTAACAAACATTTGAACATTTTAGAGCAGAATGAGACCGCGAAACTCACGGATTTGAACGTGGTCAGGTGATAAAGTGTCAATTGCGTCGGAAGTCTGCACGTGAGATTTCCACACTTCTAAACATCCCTTAGGTCTACTGTTTCTGATGTGATAGTGAAGAGGAAACGTGGAGGTAAACGTACAGCTCGAAAGCGTTCTTGGTGACCTCGTCTGTTGACCCACAGACACCGCCAATAATTGTAGAGGGTCGTACAGTGTAATAAGCAGGCCTCTGTTCAGACCATCACACAGGAATTACAAACTGTATCAGGATCCATTCCAAGCACTATGACAGACAGGAGCTGAGAAAACGTAGATTTCATGGTCGAGCGGCTGCCCATAAGCCACACATCACGCATGTCAATGCCAAACGACGCATCGCTTGGTGTAAGGAGCATAGACATTGTACGACTGAACAGCGGCAAAACGTTGAGTAGTGAGCTTGTCCACGAATGCAAATGTTCCGGATTCGAATCTCGTTCCGGCACACTTATTTAATCTGAGAAGAAGTTTCAATATCAGCGCACACTCCGCTTCAGATTCATTCTGAAATTATCCCCTAGGCTATCGCTAAGACATGTATCCACAATATCCAAAAAATGTTCCAATGTTTGTGAATCTAATGGAGTTAACTGCTGCGGTTATCAGTCCCTAGGCTTTCAAACTACTTAAACTGGCTTCAACTAACTAATGCTAAGAACAACACACACACACCTTTGCCAGAGGGAGGACTCGAATTTCCGACGGCGAGCAACCTCATGCTCCGCAGAAGACGCCTTAGAGCGTCGGCCACTCCACCGCGGCTCCACAATATTCTTTCTTCCAAAAGTGTTAGTCGTGCTAGGTTCGCAAGGGAACTTCTGTTAAGTTTGGGAGGTGGAGGCCGAATCAGCTAATGATGGATTTAAAGCTATGAGGAGGATCCTGAAGCGTGCCAGGATAGCTCAATTGGTACCTTCGCGCTAGCTCAGCGCATTCGGTCAGAGGCCTAACCGTAATAAAAAGAAACTGAGCCGAAAATCCAACTACCAACATAGAACAAACACAATCCCACGTCCACAAAGGACCGAACTACCCGAAGGAAAATAAATAAATAACTAAATAGTTCGGAGAGCGCTTGGCCGGGAAAGTAAAGGTCCCATGTTCTAAACTGTCAAGATTTTCGTATCTGCGGACACTCCGTTAAAAATGAAAATTCCATTCTCGAAACATATGGGGATTTGTTTAATTGGATATGAACCTGATAACTTTCTGCTAATTTCCCATAGTATATTTTCTGTAGTAGACGCACAAATTGGGCTTATATCTACAAAACTCTTATATTTATAATTTTTGTAAGATATTTGCACAATTTGGAGACTATTTACATAACGACGTATCGGCTATAACAGCGAAATTCCGCCTCGTAAACGCCACATTTAAAAATAATCTCTTAGTATGACATCATTATTGTGACGTTTCGTTTACAGCGGAATCTCTTTTAACGACGTATTGTCTGTAACAAAGAAATCTGACGGTCCCGTCTAAACGTTATTTAAACGCTATATTTAAAAATCGCTTATTACGACTGCGGCTATTGTAGCGTATTGTATAGAACTTTGTATTTTTCATTACATTTTCGGGGAAATATATCGGCTAATCTTCCAACGTTCATCTTTGTGTCTTACGTGTTTCGTTTATTTTGAAAATCTTGTTTTCTGTAGATTGTAGCTTTCAATGCAGTGCTTCATGTTAACTATATAACTTGGCGTGCAGAGTTCGTAATTCTGATCGGTATCAGTCAGAAAATACGTGACGTACTGATTTGCAAATATTAGTTGCAAAGAAACGAGCTTCAATTTTATAATGATGAAAGAAAAAACTACAATTTCGTTTTACGTGTCGTAAACCTGCCGCATCATTCTGCCGTTTCAATGTATTACTATGTTACTGCTAACAATTATAAGCAATATAGTATCGTCATGTAACACTAAATGTGCCGGAAGTTTATAATACTGTACGACATATATATATCAGGAGTTATGACATCATTAACACTGAGATGCGTCAAGAACTGCACAGTCGTCGGAGGTTCGAGTCCTCCCTTGGGATGGGTGTGTGTGTTGTTCTTAGCGTAAGTTAGTTTAAGTAGTTTGTAACTTCAGGGACCGATGACCACTGCAGTTAGGTCCCATAACTACAAACATTTTAACAAAAAATGTTTGGAAATTTATCGGACCAAACTGCGTGATCATCAGTCCGTAGCTTACAAACTACTTAAACCTAGGTAAACTAACCTAAGGACAAACACACACACCCATGCCCCAGGGAGGACTCGAACCTCCACGGCAAGCAACCACGCGCTCCGCAGCGAGACGCTTTAGACCGCTCGGCTACTCCACCGCGGCACATTTTAACATTTGAAAAACTGAACGACGTTTACTTTTATTTCTGGTTTTGCTACTGTTCACAAATCATTTCGCAAAAGTATTAAAAATAAAAGTGTATAAAGCTACGGGCATATTACAATGCACTGAAACGATACATTATGTTCTCCTCGACTCTGGTCAGCGATCGAATAATTCTGCAGATGTAACCTTTTGTCACGATGATAGAGGAAGAGACTTATTCACTTTTCATTATCACTTCGTCGTTAGCATCCATTTTAAACAGAAGCAGATGTGTAGACCCGGATTTCGTTACCCTGCTAATTGTAAAGTGAGTGCGTATCACTGTTTCTTTCGATTAAATCATTTCACAATAAATCTTATTTTTGCCTTCTCATTTTAAAAATTTTACCCCATGATTTTCCATTCAGTAATTCTAGAAAATTCTAGTAGTTTTAATATGGAAGTCGTTTTGTTAGTTCTTTCCGTGCCGCCATTAAACGACATTTACTGCTGAATTCATTATTCTTTCCTTAGCCACCATTCGCTTTCAGAACATGCAGTCTCATTACTGTTACCTTCCGTTATCCGTTTTCGTTTGTACGTTACGAAATTTTTCTCAACGTAATACTACTTTTGTACGGTAATAACCCACGACGGAATATGTGACTGATTTAAAGCTTCATAGGAAGCGGAGCTGCTAACCACGACATTTTGTCGACATCTTATTCTGAATACTTATTTGAAACATACCACAGTACGTACTTATTTCGCCGACTTACAGTGTTACTTGCCTTGCCGACCGTTTTTTGCCTATCGTTTTGTTCCATTTATTTACTTCAAGATCTTTGCATTCATTCTGGCAGTCAAAACTGAACAAATCAAATTTATTTTCAAACTACGTTCGACCTTTGCCTTATTAGAACACGCAACCACTTGAACAGTACACTAGCGAACCCGGCAGTGCTTCACGATTACTAAATATTATGAGAATCGAATATAATATCCTATAAAAAACAAAACACCACTGGAAAAGGTTATCAATATATGAGGAAGTGATCAAAGCCATTAAACATGCTCAAGCACTATAAAGCAGCAGGAAAAAATCAGTTGGTTGCAGAATTATGGAAGAATGCCAGTGATCAAACATACATAAACGTATTATTGACATATGGAAATCTGAAAATTGCCTGAGGAATGCAACACAGCAATACTCCCCTCCCTACACAAGAAAGATGTTAGGTTAGATTCCAACAATTACAGATGGATATCCCTTGTTGATGTCACATATAAGGTCTTTTACAAAATTATTCACTCAAGAATACAGAACAACCGTTCCAAAGAAGATTTCGGCCAGATAGAAGTTGTCCATATTAAATCATCACTCTTCAGAGATTATGAAGCATTAAAGAGCACGAAGTAAGAATCTAGTCATCACTTTAGTTGACTTCAAAAAAGGCTTATAACAGAATTCACCGGGAGTCATAACTGAAAATCCTTCAAAAGTAAAGGTCCCATGTTCTAAACTGACAAGAATTTTCGTATCTGCGGACACTCCGTTAGAAAATGAAACTTTCATTCTCGAAACATATGGGGATTTGTTTAACTGGATATGAACCTGATAACTTTCTGCTAATTTCCCATAGTATATTTTCTGTAGTAGACGTACAAATTGGGCTTATATCTACAAAACTCTTATATTTATAATTTTTGTAAGATATTTGCACAATTTGGAGCCTATTTACATAATGACGTATTGGCTATAACAGCGAAATTCCGCCTCGTAAACGCCACATTTAAAAATAATCTCTTAGTATGACATCAATATTGTGACGTTTCGTTTACAGCGGAATCTCTTTTAACGACGTATTTTCTGTAACAAAGAAATCTGACGGTCCTGTCTAAACGTTATTTAAACGCTATATTTAAAAATCGCTTATTACCACTGCGGCTATTGTAGCGTATTGTATAGAACTTTGTATTTTTCATTACATTTCACGGAAAACTGATCAACCTTATTGGAATCACTGTGAAGAATGCTAAACCAAAAATTAAAATTCGAGGAGCATTGTTAGGACAATTTACAAACAAAACTGGACTTCGGGAGGGGGAAGGTCTCTCACCTACTTTGTTTAATTGTTTACTGGAGAACGTCATCCGAGAATGGCGAAAGAAATGCCAACCGAACATCAAGATTGGTAGAAATATAAAACTAAACTGCCTAGATTTGCAGATGATCTAGCACTACTGGCAAATAATGTGGTATAGGCTAAAGTCCAAATTGAGCAACTAGAAAACATTTCACCGAAAGTGGCATTACAAATTTCATTTGAAAAGACAGAAATTATACCAACCTTCGAGGCTGAAACCCCGTTCATTCAGCTAAACAATAACAAACAAATTAAGGTTGTAAAAAAGTTTAAGTATCTTGGGAAAATTATAACTTTAAACGTAAATGAGGAAGCCTCAATAGAACAAAGAACAACAAGATTGAGGTAAGAACAACTCACTTGGTCAACATATAAGAAGAAATGTCTCTCGACGAACGCTAAATTCAAACATTATGGTTCAGTAGTTAAGCCTGAAGCAATTTACGCAAGTGAAACTCTGCTTAAGTTGAACACCAAAGCAACAACGGATAAATTGGAAAAACTAGACAGAAGGATCATCAGAAAAATCATCAATAAAAAACATGAAGTAGGCGGACAGTGAGATTGCTGCCTAATGAAATAGTCTATCTGGAAAATGAATCAATTGTGGGCACAATACGCAAAAGGAGACTGCCTTGTTTAGCCACATAGTAAGACTACCAGAGACCAGACTGCTGAAACTATTATTCAATTTCTTTTGGAGAAGTAAAACAAAAAACAACTGGTTCATTGAGGTCCAGAATGACTTAGTAGAGCTGAATATAGCAATGAAACAAATCGCAGAGAAAAAAGAGAAGAGGATTCTGAGAAGTAGCGATACAGTCCTAATAGTTTGACCAACATATGACATGCCACAGCTGCATATTACAATAGACACCCACCTTCGAAAACCGAGATCATCCTTAACGGATCGTAACAGAGCCTTAATTTTAGTAGGGGGACGAAACACATATTTCACATTGTTTTTACGCAAAATGTGGTCAATCCTGTTGGAAGTGCTGCCAACGTATGGTGCCAGCTCTGTGCTATCATCACTATCCCGTTGCACATGTGGTCGATAGCGCAACGCACTTTTAATCTGCTCTTCACTATACTCATTCTGTCAAAAAGTTACCTCCAGGGACAGCTCATTGGGCAAAATTCATTTTGATACTTGACTGCATACCCATAAGTTTTTCGAATTTGTTATTATTCAGGAAAAATTAACTAATCACAGCCAATATTTTTCTGGTTTTACGTTTTGGCATCACGGTCTGTGGCAAAAGTCTTAAAATATAAACTGTTGTATTTTCTTAAGATCGGACATTATGGATGCAGATTTCATTTCTTATAAAATCACATCGAAACATTTCACGTGCATTGTTGATGAATCGTAAGGAAGCTGATGCTCCTTTCAAACAGATATTTGAGTACCCCAGAATAATGTATCGATCAGGCTTCAGAAACGGATCTATGCATTTTAAAATGAGGTGCGAAAATCGCGTGCGGATGCAAAGGCGGCTCTTTCTACGCGTTGGGCTGCAAAAGAGGCCAAATGCTGTTCGGTTGCAAAAGAGGCTGAGTTACGGGATAATGGCCGCCGACAAAGGGTCGGTTGCAGAACCGGACATATCGTCTCGTCACACGTAACACTTTTTAAAAGTTCCGATTTTTAGCTACATGTGACTAAAATGTTTCGGTTGGCAGAACTGGATAGAGTCTCGTATGTTTCTGGTTCTAATGCTAGATTGTAGCAAGGAAAGTATGAGAAGGCATTGTTACACCACAAAAAGACCGACCAGCAAACTCGTTCCACTGTGTATTTTAAAACGACTTTGTAGGCAGTTTTATTGTAGGTTTCAAAATGGACAACGATAATAAAGAAATTTCTACTATTGAAGTACATTTCGACAACAATAGAGCTGAGAATAGCGTTAATGATGAGAGGGGAAGATGGTACGAAAAACTCTACTTCTAGGAAGAGAAGACGGAATGTACAGCAATGGAAACGAAACTTCTAGAAAAGGAAGAGGTAAGGAAGACCACTGCTTATACTGATTTTCAAATATTGATTACAGGTTGAATGTTGTTGGAATTAATGACCTAGCAACTTTACCGAAACTTTTCGGTGACATATTTCGTTACTTTTCCCGACGACATGCAGCTCTACTGTATGAATATATGATGATGGCATCTTCTTGGGTAAAATATTCCGGAGGTAAAGTAGTCCCCCATTCGGATCTCCGGGTGGGAACTGCTCAGGAGGATGTGACCATTAGCCGAGCGGTCTGCGGCGCAAACGTCACAGCCTCCACGGCCGCTACGGTCGGGCATGCATGTTTGTGTCGTCTTTAGTATAAGGTAGTTCATAAGTAGTTTGTATGCTTAGGGCCTGATGACCCCGCAGTTAAGTCCCTTAAGCTTAACAAACATTTGAACATTTGATGTGATCACCAGGAAGGACAACACTGGCCTTCTACGGATCGGAATTCAAATGTTCAAATGTTTGTAGAGCTTATGGGACTTAACTACGGGGTCATCAGTCCCTAAATTTACAAACTACTTATGAACTACTTACGAACCAGGACGGCACAAATATCCATGCCCGAGGGGGGATTCGAACCCCTGACCGTAGTGGCCGTGCAAACTGTGACTGGCGCGCCGCAGAGCGCTCGGCCACCGCGGCCGGCCACGGATCGGATCGGAGCGTGGAATGTTAGATCCCTTAATCGGGTAGAGAAGTTAGAAAATTTAAAAAGGGAAATGGATAGGCTGAATTTAGATATAGTGGGCATTAGTGAAGTTCGGTGGAAAGAGGAACACATTTCTGGTCAGGCGACTACAGGATTATAAATACAAAATCAGTTGGGGATATTACAGGAATAGGTCTGATAATGAATAAGAAAATAGAAATGCGAGTAAACTACTACGAGCAGCGCAGTGATCGCATAATCTTAGTGAAGATAGATACGAAGCCAACATTGACCACAATAGTACATGTTAATAAACCCACTAGGTGTGCCGATGATGAGGAGATCGAAGAAATGTATAACGAGGTTTTTGGAAATTATTCAGACAATTAAGGGAGAGGAAAACTTAATTGTGATGGGAGACTGGAATTCGGTAGTAGGAAAAGGAAGGGAAGGAAAAATAGTAGGTTAATATGGACTGGACAAAAGGAATGAAAGAGGAGATCGCAGGAAATTTTACAGACAGTATACGCGCATATATTTGAGTGTACCGTCTAAATAGTATCACAGTACGACACGTAGTTCATGAGATATGAGCACATAAACAGTAACGTTCCGCGGTTCATTAAATAAAACTACGGCTTTCGGTATGACGTTAAATTTATAATTTCTACATTACAAATTGTAGCCGCAGGACGTTTTACAGCCGTCTCTGGCGCGTCAGTCACAATCTGCAGGGCCACTACGGTCTGGGGTTCGAATACCCCCACGGGCATGGATATTTGTACCGTTCTTAGTATTATCTAGTTCATAAGTAGTTTGTAAGTTTAGGGACTGATGACCCCGTAGTTAAGTCCCATAAGCTATACAAACATTTGAACATTTTTTTTGAAATTTTACAGATAGTATACACGCATATTGTTGAGTGTACCTTCTAAATCGTATCACAGTACGAGACGTAGTTTATGAAATATCAGCACATAAACAGTAACGTTCATGGAAAACTGCCCCATCACGCACCAAGTTTTAATCTATTAGTTCTTTACTACTAATTGTATTCCGAAGAGATTTTACAGACATACAGCGCTACAAATGGATATATACTTGAAAAATGACAACAATCAACGAACACCCGGGCAACGCCGGGTTTTCCGCTATTATCCAATAAAAATAACGGACAAAAGTAAACATATATATATATATATATATATATATATATATATATATAGACTTTACGATTACCACTCTACTGTTGTGATAACATCTATGCACTCAACACGATAATTGTCTGACCGTATTTTAAGAAACAGCCAAAATTATTTCAAATGCTTGTAAAGCTATGGGGCTTAACTACTCTGGTCATCAGTCCCTAGGTTTACAAACTACTTAAAATAACTTATGCTAAGGATAACAAATACACCCATACCCGAGGAAGAACTCGAACCTCCTACGGGGAGCTGCGGCACTCTCCGCAGCTAGACTCCTTGGAATGCTTGGCCCACTCCACCGCGGCAAAATTATTTGACATTTGAGTTTAGCTATGACAATTTTTTTAAACTTTTACCTCATTAAACTATTATTATAATATCTCTCCCACATTGTCATTAACTTTTTCCGTTAAAATATTATCACCTGTCTTACCGTAGTAGTTTTTCCTCTTTTTCAATTTTATTTACTTCTTTTTGCTGCACTTGTTCACGTTAAAATCTAGGACATTGTCAAATTGCCGTTATTTTTTGAAATATCTCTGAAACGGTGCGAGTTATGGAAATAATATAACAGTGCTAAGTTGTTGAGAATTTTCTCCTCTGCAAATACGTTCAACTTTGGTCTCATATCAACGTTTGACGCGTTATTTGCAATTACATTTCCTGGTGTCAAATGGTCATCACAAACGGCCAATTTTTAGTGTTACTAACCTATTTTTTGTCCGAAATATGTGAAAAAGGGAGGTTCCAATCGTTTGCGAGCATCAATTACGTCTGTAAAATTTGGTGGGCGACCTAAAATGTGGAAACACGTTAGAGAGAGAGACACTGTCAGATTTCCGTTATTTTTGCAAATATCTCTGAAACTATGCGAGATATGGAAAAACATAAGGGAGCAACGTTGTAGAGAATTTTCTCCTCTACAAATTAGTTTATTCAGTTTCCGTGTCAGATGAACGCTTATGCCGTAATTTTCATTTAAATTTCGAGCTGTCAAAAGGCGAATGCAAAGGCCCACTGTTAATGTTACTGCCGTAACCTGAAGTGGGTCAATTACTGCAACCAGGACCTTTCTATTAATTTAACAAGTCTCAAATAAAGTAATAGTTAAGTGGCATATTACATATAAGGAGAGCATTCAAAATTTATATAAAACACTTACTTCAGCCAAGATCGCTAGTTTATTTGTTGTTTTTTTTTTTTTTTTTTTTTTGCCGGTTTCGATGAACTATGCCATCAACAAAACAAAACAAACAAACAAAAATCTCCTTTTTCAATAAAATAAAAAGTTGCTTGTGAAAATGAAATATAAGAAAAAGAAATGTGCAATACAGATGAAGATCCACTTTAGTGATGCAAATTTTAACCGTTTGACAATGTTCTTTTTCTTACATTTCATTTTCACAAGTAAGTCTTATTTTATTGAAAATAGGAGAAAATTGTAAAAAAAAAAGTTAAAAAAATTCCTGAAGATAATGCCATGGTTAATCGAAACCGGTAAATAAACCAACAAATAAACTAGCAGTCTTGGCTGCAGTGAGTTTTATATAAATGAAGTAGTCTTGTGTAGTTCGCTAACGAACTAGTTCGGAAGAGCGCTCCCACAGGCGAAATACGCGAACTAGTTCGCAGATCCATCGCCTCTTAGTTCGTCCGCTCCTTTTCTGAAGACTGAGACTGGTAACAGCGAGAGGACGCAAGTGCGCGCAGAAACGCGTGATTCCTTTGGGCCAGTTGCCGTCATTTCGAGCTGAGATGCAGCTCAGCTGTAGTTTTAGTAGCGGTAGCAAAAGCCAAAACGAGCGGACGAACTAAAATGAGCGACCTACTTCGCGGCCGAGCTGCGAACTAATAGGAGGGCTACCGGTAGCGAAATAAAATATGCGCGATAGGTCGCGAACTAAAATATGCGTGACAGGTCACGAACTAAAAGATCCGCGGTAGGTCGCGTTTTGTATCCCATCCTCGTCGCCACTTTTGTGTCCCAGCCTCGTCGCCACTTTTGTGTCTCGTTTCTCCCGGTTGTCCTGGGTGTCGGTGGCCGAGTAGAGACACAGGAAAATAGGATGCACGCGTGTGCAGGTACGGAGGTGACCAGCCAGTTGGACAGCAGAAACTAGAAACACTAGGTTAAATTAGAACAAGTTGTATAAGATAATACTTATCTTTTACAAAGTTCAAGACTTCAGAATGCTGATGCATAGTTAAACTGGAGAGAGGTCTGCCTACTGCTGAGTCCTAGTGCCTATCCGATAGCCAAGTCTTAACTGGTGCCTATCTGATTCCCAAGTGAACGATGCAGTCCAGTGGTGGCCACGAGCGGAGTTGTAGCAGAGGGCGCTCGTGGCTGACGTAAGAACGCCGCACCGTGCGTGCATGGCGGCGCGCGGCGAAAGTACGTGGCGCGCACTTCATACTTGTGCGACACCACATCGCGAACTAAAAGATCCGCGATAGATCGCGAACTAAAAGATCCGCGATAGGTCGCGAACTAAAATATGCGCGATAGGTCGCGAACAGAATTAAAAATCACGTGTTTGCCTTCTGCTGATGAGAGCCATTTCGAGTTTAGCGTCTGCCTGCTAGATTACATAGTTATGTACTACAAAATTTCTGCTTTGAAGTATTTTGCACTCTGCAAGATCTGACTAATAAATTCCATAATGCCAAGATATAGAGATAACTCTAAACTTAAGCGCGAGAAATTATCCACAAACTGTTTCTTTTGGTTTGCGGGACATCAAGCTCAAGCAGCAAGCGCATGAAGCAGCTAGGTGGGGGAACTTCTCCCTCCACCTGCATGCGCAGACCACGCCCCTCAGCCGTCACTGGGAGCGGACGAACTAAAAGAACGAACTAGTGGGCGGCAGAGCCCCGAACTAAAGTGAGCGCTCCAGATCGCGAAATATTATGCGCAAGTCTAAAAAGAAGTAATGTTCTTGACCTAGTGCTTGAACGTTTGACGCAAAAATTACAAGCATTGTGACACATACTGGTTACAGCTAGCTATTAGATATTACTATATAATCGTAGTTCCCTTCTTTTGCAGTCTACGCCGTGTCCCGTGTGTGACGTGGTAGCGTGACGTCGGGATGCGGCCCCCTGCAGGGCCGCGGCGCTGCAGCCGGAGAGCCGGGCAATGGCATTGTGGCGCCAGAAATGGAGGCCGCGTGGCAGCGCGGAAAATCCGCTAAGTTGCAGCCAGATTTGCGAGCCATACTCGGCTTTAGCGGATCACCGCGGGAACAGGATTAACAGCGCGCCAAAGCCGCGCCGCGCCCCACGCAGCCGCCGCGCCTCTGCCCGCCGCAGTCCACTGAAATTACCGGTATGCACACTCGGAAACACCGAGTAGCAGGCCGGCCTCATCGTCTTACACTGGTCCGCGAATTGCTCACCACTGCAAACTAAGGCTCCTAAAAGTACGAGCTGACGCATCCGCCATTTTCATTCTCGTGGCTCGTAAGTTAAACACTGCGTTTCTATAGGATTTGCGTCACGGCACAATAGCACGACATTACGGGTGGTTTTCTTGCCATAAACTGCTCAAATCATTCCATCGGTGGCTACAGAACGTTTAGTTTCCCGAGAGATTCAAAGAGAAGAAAAAATGGATCATTAAATGCCGGCTCAAAAACTGGGAACCCGGACCGAGCCCATAGATATGTATTGTATATGGGTAAGTCAATTATTATCGGCAAAGTAGTTATAAAATTTTACTGTAATAAAATAGGAAACTTACAAGAACATCATTTTTCGACATAGTCTCCTTGCTTTACAATGCATTTCGTCCATCGCTCTACAAGCTTCCTTATGCCCTCATAAAAGAAGGTTTTCGGTTGAGCTGCGAGCGAGGAATGCACCGCTTCCTTCACTGCTTCGTCCGAGTTAAATTGACGGCCACTTAATGCCTGTTTGAGTGGACCAAACAAGTGATAGAAGGGGCAAAATTGGGACTATATGGAGGATGATCCAGTTCTTCCAATTTGAGTTTCTTGAGCATTGCCGGCCGCGGTGGCCGAGGAGACTGAGGCGCTCCAGTCACGGTCTGCACGGCCACTACGGTCGGGGGTTCGAATCCCCCCTCGGGCATGGATATTTGTGCCGTCCTAGTTCGTAAGTAGTTCATAAGTAGTTTGTAAGTTTAGGGACTGATAACCCCGTAGTTAAGTCCCATAGACTTTACAAACATTTGAACATTTCTTGAGCATTTCAGCAGTGTGGACAGCAGTATGCGGATGGGCATTGTCGTGCAACAACACAGCACCTTCTGACAGCAATCCTCGGCGTTTGCTTCGAATTGCAGGCTTTAGCCTGTCGGTAAGCATCTCACTGTAACGTACACTGTTTATTGTTGTGCCCCTTTCACCATAATGTTCCAGTACAGGACCTCGTGCATCCCAAAAAACCGTGAGCATCAGTTTTCTTGCGGACGGTTGGATCTCGAACTTTTTCTTGCACAGCGAATTTGGATGTTTCCATTCCATACTCTGCCGTTTAACTCTCCGGCTCGTAATGATGGATCCATGTTTCGTCACCAGTAATGGTTCTGTCTAAGAAGTTGTCACCTTTGTTACCATAGCGATCCAAATGTTTTTTGCAGATGTCGAGGCGCGTTTGCTTATGCGACTGTGTGAGTTGTTTTGGGACCCATCTTGCACAAACTTTACGAAACCCAAGTCTGTTGTGAATAATTTCGTAGGCAGAACCATGACTAATTTGAAGAGGATGAGCCACTTCATCAATAGTTAATCGTCTGTCTAAGAGAATCATTTCACGTGATCGCTCAATGGTATCTTCATTTATGGCGGTAAACGGTCGTCCGGCTCCTTCATCGTGCTTAACACTCGTGCGACGATTTCGGAATTTTTCAATCCACTCGTACACACTTCGTTGTGGCAAAACACTGCTCCCGTACTGTACTCAAAGTCTTCTATGAATTTCGGCCCCTGATACACCTTCCGCCCACAAAAAACATATCACTGGACGTTGCTCTTCTTTGGTGCAAATAGACAGCGGCGCAGCCATGATTAACAGTACGGCAGCGACAACGAAACTAACTTAGCAGCTTGAAAATTGCAAAGATATAACAACAAATAAACAAAGCATTCGTCACCAACGTAAAACGACAGTACAACCAACATAAACTTTTGTGTCCCAGCCTCGTCGCCTCTTTTGTGTCTCGTTTCCGTCGTAGGTGTCGGTGGCCGAGTGGAATGAGACCGACACAGGAATAAAGATAGCACGCTGGTGCAGGTACGGAGGGGAGCAGCCAGAAACTAGAAACACTAGAGTAAATTAGAATGAGATATATATTACACAGAATTTATACAATACTTAACTTTTACACAATTCAGCACTGCAGAATGCTGATACATAGTTGAGTTAGAGGCCTGCCTAGTGCCTGTCCAATAGCCAAGTCTTCTCTGGTGCCTATCTGATTCCGAAGTGTTCGCTGGTTCCTATCTCAGTCCCAAGTGAACGATGTCGTTCAGTGGTGGCCACGAGCGGAGTTCCAGCAGAGGGCGCTCGTGGCTGTCGTCGTGAGAACGCCGCGCCGTGCGTGCATGGCGGCGCGCGGCGAAAGTATGTGGCGCGCACTTTGTACTTGTGCGACACCACATAAACAAAAATATAACTAAATTACGAATAATAATTGACTTACCCTCGTAAGTAAATAGTTATTATTATGACTTGAAGCAGAATTTAATAGTAAAAATCGTCTGTGGTATTTGAACTTACGTTTTTGTTTAGCTCTTCTGAAAGTACTACCTCTTAACAGAGAAGCTGCCTGTAGGAAATCAGGAGCCGCAAAATATAATATTACAGCATAGCATCCCAGAACATACTGTTTTTAGAGCACAATACTTATAGTATATTGAGAAATACCTCATCAAAAAGTTTTGCACTGACATTGCACAAATTGTTGAAAAAGTTTCGTTATTGCTGTGGCAGCGTACTGTGCTGATACAGGCAACTACCGTTGAAACCTAATTGTGCAATTTCGAAGTTTTAGCGTCCTAACTTGTAGTATGCAATTTGAAAGAATAGTACGGTACCTGATGTTTTATCACAAAATACACCCTCAATTCAATTTCTTATTAGTAAATGCCAATATTGACGCATATCTATAAGAGGCTGTAACATAACTGGCAAAGAATACTGGTAAATTTTACTTACGACTGCGGCGGCGTATTATGCTAATGTTGACAACGAAATGTTTGCTTTATACGAATTATTAAATTATTGACAAGACAAGGGTACTGTTACATACTAAAACCTGTAAACCTTAGAGAAGGCAAAGAATTATTCGTTCATTTCATGTTCAACACATTCTATACGATTAGGTTTTCAAACAGCATTCAAAGGTTGTTGCCAACATCGGCACCGTGTGCCTCTACAACCGTAAACTTTAGATTCTGTACATTAATAGTCTTTTTAGTTTTAGTGTTTTTAATGTTTGTAATACATTCTGAAACATTCTCAGTAACATAATAGAAGTACTTTCAGCAATTTGAGTACAAAAAGCCGATGTGATGACTTTGTCACACCAGACAACAAACACTTACTGCAAGACGGCAAACAAACCTTGTATATTGACAGTCATTACTCAAACAGAAGCCTAGATCGCTTAAAAATTTTATCTGGATGACCAGTTTCGGCAGCATTAAACGAAGTACGCGATTTTTATCACAGAAATATGTTTCTTGCTCTTTTTTCATTATTTGGACAGAAGCTGCAATAAGTAAAGAAAACGCGAGATTTTTTAGTCTAATCCACATATCGATTTAAACATGAGTGGAATGCAAGCTCAAAGTAGCACGATCTAAGGCTCTATGCCGGGCACTTGTAAAATATTTCACTAAACTTAAATAAAACAACGCTGGTCGTATAAGCTGCGTGCTGTTTTAAGCATTCGCAGGAATGAAAATGGCGGATGCGCCAGCCTGTGTTTTTAGGAGCTCTACTGCAAACTTTCATATCAGCGCCAGAAACACCGACGTTGAGAGATTTATTTAAAAAAAAAAAATCTTTATTTTTTAAATCAGTGTCACAAGTTGGAAATATCTTCTACATAACACCTTATTTGTAGGACAACTACAGTCGAAAGTTTCTAGTATGTTCTTCTTCTTTGTAGGAGGTTTGCAACTTAAGTAGTGGCAACACTGGTGTGGAGATACTATGCAATGGAATCTACTGTTCTCGCTGATGGCACACGTTTTTGACATACCTCCCTTTCCTCCAAGCAAATGGACTCGCCTGTCCCACGTCACCGGCGTGCGCACAATCGAGGGAAGCACAGTCACTTGTTAGCGAGCGGTCTAACGGAACGGTGTCACAATGTTTTCGAAACACGAACAAGACTGAACATGCCTGGGCATGTGAAACATTGCATCAGTATGGGTTCTGCATGGACGGAAATGCAGCAGTGGATTGCGTCACGAAGCTGCTCAGACGCACTTGGAGCGCCATCAGCGCGAAGGAGAAGCTTTCTTTCGCCGTATCGTAACACTGGATGAGACATGGGCCACATCGTACGAGCCAAAACGTAAACGGCTATCCAACGAATGGCGTCATTATGGATCGCCAAAAATGTTCGAATGTTTGTTAACTGCGGGGTCATCAGACCGTAAACTTGCAAAATACTTATACACTAACTTACACTAAATACAACACAGACATCCATGTCCGAGGGAGGATTCGAACCCCCGTCGGGGAACGTCCTTGCGCATCGGAGCAAAGCGTCGCAATGCGCTCGGCCACTCCGCCGCGGCTGTCGGTCGCCGCGAAAGTCGAAAGTGCGTCAGAGCCCCAGTATGGTGCAAGTTATGGTGATTCTCGTTTACGACTGTGATGGTGTTATCCTAACGCATCACGTTCCTCCACGGCAGGCCGTCAGTGCACAGTATTACTGTTTGTTTTTGGAGCATTAGCTGCGACCAGCTTTGCGAAACAAGCGGCAACACTTTCTGCGCAACCCACACATCTTTTTGCACGAAAATGCTCGGACACATGCAGCGCCAGCTTCTCTGTTCGGTCGATGGGACTGGGAAGTTCTGTTCCATCCACCATACTCCCCGAACGTAAATCCCAGAGATTCGACAGGCAGTAGACCACTCCATTCTCACCATCAACTGAACAGGCTCTGCTAACGGTATACTACGCTTTCCACATCGCTGACAATGAGTTCTACACAACGCTGGTGACTACTTTGAAGGACTGTAACAGGTACAAACATGTAAAGCTCTTGTATCGGTTGTGAATAAATAGTTCCACTATTTAAGGTCCAACCCTCGTGTATAATTTAATGTGTCCGTTGAATGTTGTCTATAAAAAACTTGTGGTGTTCTTGTTAAATGAGAATCCCTTTTATTGTGTTGTTGCATCTGACTGCGTGTATGAATAAACACTGATTAACTGGCAAACAATAAAACAAAAATCTCACTGGCGTGTTTTACGGCCCATCTTAGGATTTCCTATAGTTTTGTGATTTTTTATAAACATTTTGGACAAAATAATAAAAAATTATGGACGACACGATTACTACACTACTATTATTATAATATGAATGCACTCAACACGTAATATTCTCTATGACCGTATTTTATCAGACAGACATAATTATTTGGTATTTGCGTTTAACTTTGCCAAAATAGGCTACTTTTTTAACTTTTACCTCTTTCAACTATTATTTTAATATCTCTTTACCTTTTTTGTTTAAATATCATCACCTGTCTTGCCGTGGTAGTTTTCGAGGTTTTTTTATGCATCTTCTGGTTTACTTAAAATCAATTGACAGTGTCAAACGCCGTTATTTTTTGCAAAAATGTGTGAAATGGTTCGAGTTATGGAAATAATCTAAGAGACCAAAGTTGTAGGGAATTTTCTCCTCTACAAATACGTTTATTCAATTTTCGTTTCAGATTAACGGTTAAGGCGTTATTAGCAATTAAACTTCCTGTTGTTGAAATTCCATCACAATCGCCATATTTTTTGTGTTACAAATCTATTTTTGTCAGAAACATTTGAAAAATTGGGTTCTGGCCGCTGGCGGCTAACAGTTACGTCTGTAAATTGGATGCCGATCGGTTCAACGGCGCGACCTAAAAAGTGGGAACACCTTACAGAATGACAGACAAACAGTGTCAAATCGCCGTTATTTTTGCAAATATCTCTGAAACGATGCCAGATATATAAAAAAATATAACAGAGCAAAGTTGTAGAGAATTTATTCAATTTTTGTGTCAGGTGAACAGTTAAGCCGTTATTTTCATTTAAATTTCGAGCTGTCAAAAGGAGATTGCAAAGGCCCGCTTTTAGAATTACTACCGTAACCTAAAGTGGGTCAATAAATTGCTGGTACATCTACACAATAAAACTGTCCTACAGCATAGTGTGCCTACGTTCGTTTCAGGTGTTGTATATGTGTGTATTGTCCATGTGTAAACTACTCCTGATCGAAAGCACAAAAAAAGAATTTCTTATGAAAATTCATCGTAATGATGGTTTAGGATCATCAACTGAGAATTTTGTCCGTCGCAGTTGCACAATTTTGAAGTCAGTGACTAGTTTTGGACTCTACCGTCAATTATCAAGCCTTAGCCTTTTTCAAACCGTGATAATTCAATGCATGTTACAAATGTCTGCTAAAATCTTGTACATTATCCTCTGTTAATACATATCACTAGTTACATTCAAATTTAAAATAGCAGTTAAAACAGGTGCTACATCCACGGCCCTCCAGTACACGTTGGAGGCCTCTTTAAATTTGTCATTCTGTGAACAATGTCGCAACGTGACATTACCTCTGATATTAGTTTTTACTGGAATACTTTTCCACGATCAGATATCATCACACGTGGTGCTCCATGCTTCAAAATAATGTCTTCTACAAAGAATTTTGCGATCTCTGGAGCTTCTGCAGTCGGCACAGGTCTGGTGACAGCGTAGCGTGTGAGGTAGTCAGCGCAGACTATTATCCATCCGTTACCGGTTGTCGACTTCGGGAACCTCCCTAAAAGATCGATCCCAACGCGGTGAAATGGAGCTGCTGTCGGTGGAATCGGTATGAGATGCCCTGGAGGTAACTGCGGCACATGCTTCCGTCGTTGGCACTATTTACAGTGACTCGCACAGTGCTTGACAGATCGGTAGAGACCTTCCCAATAATACCTGCGTCTGATTCTGTCTATCAAGAATCTCATATGACCGGATATTGGAGCAACGTGGAAATACTTGAGAACAGCTGGCTGGAGGTGAGCTGGAACGACCAGTGGCCATTTGGCCCCAGTGGATCGTAGTTGCTCTTATGCAATGTCCCGTTCATAAGTTGGAACTCTCCATTGTTCGGTTCTACTTTCTCCAAGACCTCTATGGTTTTTAACAATGTTGGATCTTCCCACTACTGTTCAGCTGTAACACCTAATTCAGTGAGGACTGAAATTTCATTCATGCCCTTGTGTTCCAATAATAGATTCCTCGAAACGCAGTAGGCATCCTTGTGTTTGCGCCCGTTCTTGAATACCACTGTAACGTCGTACTCTTGGAGTCTTAGTGCCCATCTTGCTAGTCGACCTGATGGATCCTTCAAGCTAGTCAGCCAACACAAAGAATGGTGGTCTGTCACGACAGTGAATGGTTTGCCGAATAAATACGGCCGGAACTTGTTGACAGCCCAGATAACTGCGAGACATTCTTTCTCAGTTGTAGAGTAGTTTATCTCGGACTTTGAGAGTACTCTTGATGCGTAGGCTATCACCTTATCAGCACCTTCCTGAACTTGTTCAAGCACTGTACCAATCCCATAACCACTGGCGTCTGTGTGAAGTTCAGTTTCCGCATTCTCGTCGAACAAGGCTAGAACTGGTGCGGAAGTTAGAGCCTCCTTAAGTGCCCGGAAAGCGCTGTCTCTTGTCTCGTCTCAGTAAATCTTGGCGTCTCCCTGCAGAAGTTCTTGCAATGGACGTGCCTTGTTAGAAAATCTTTTTATGAAACGTCGGTAGTATGAGCATAGCCCGAGAAAACTTCTCACTTTACGAATGTGCTGAGGAGTCGGAAATGCAGTGACTGCCCTTACTTTATCTGGATCAGGACGGACACAATCTCCGTTGACTAGGTGCCCCAGGAATTTTATCTTTTTGGCGACGAAGAGGCACTTCTGTGGATTGAGGCGGAGTCCTGCAGTCTGAACACACTTCAACACAGTCTAAATAACAAAGACACGTCGTCCACTTAAGGTGTCGAAACAAGTTGTCCATCATGCCTTCGAATGTGGCCGGAGCATTACCTAATCCAAATGGCATTACTTTGAATTCATAGAGACCGTCAGGTGTAATAAAAGCCATCTTCTCACTGTCAGCTTCGTCAGCCTCGATTTGCCAGTAACCTGTCTGCATGTCCATAGTTGAGAAGTATGTAGCTCCTTTCAAGCAGTCTAAAGTGTCGTCAATGCGCGGCAATGGGTAGACATCTTTCTTTGTGATTTTGTTCAGCCACCGATAGTCGACACAGAATCGCCACGTGCCATCCTTCTTTCCGAGGACCACCGGAGACGACCAAGGACTCTCCGTAGGTTGAATAACGTCATCGTGCAATACCTTCTTCACTTCCTCCCGAATTATCCGTCTTTCAGCTAGCAACACTCTATACGAACGCTGACTGTTTGGAGGATGATCCCAAGTATTGATACGGTGCTTTATCGTGGGCCGTTTTCTCTGACTTTTCTCCTGCTGGGGTGTGAATGCACCCGAAAATTGGCGCAGTATAGATAACACCCACTGGCGTTGTCCCTTGGACACTCCGGGCCCTATTGGCAGTTCCACGTTTGTTTCCTCCAGCGTATTGTCTGTACTAGCAGCAGGGCATGGGTCATCGTTGATGACGTTGAGCTCACCGTCCTGGATTGGTTGAGCTGTCCCCATACACATTTTCTTGGGGATAAGTTGTGACTGGTCGTGACAATTAGTGATCCAGATCTCTCCTCGACCACCGGTAATGCTAATGATATGGTATGTAAATTTCTTTTGTAAGCCTAATAAACTTTTTACTATCGACAAGCACTTCACAGTTTAACTGGTAATTTGTGTTTGTGACTGGAACTCTCCTCGTTGTCAACGGCGGGATCATCACACTGTCATCGGTAAATAACTTTCTATAAAATTCTGTATTACGTGTACCCGTCGGAACGACTTCCTCAAATTGCAGCTCAGATATTCCACAGTCAATGATAGCTTGGGATGCCTGAAGGAAGAGGATGACATTATGACTACATTCTGTTAAAACGACAAATTCAAACAGCTGGGTCCTGTTGTTGATGGTTATTCTTGCGACACAAGTTTCTTCAACACAGTTGCCCCCGTATCACAGAACATTGTCTTCTTTAGTGTGCGAGGTAATTATCCGACAATACAGAGAAAGAAGCTCCTGAATCAACAAGTGCACGAATAGGTTGGCCGTAGATTATGACGTCGATGAGATTTCCCGACATCTTAGCGACTGTCGTCCATGGAGGATTTTCATCTGTGGCGGCCTCACCTCCGTACATGGTCGCCTCGCTTAGTTTTCCTGAACGCGGCGGCTAGGGGAGCGGCTGGTACCTCTGTACGGCGACGGTGAACGGCTGCGGCACATCGGGGAGCGACCTCGTCTAGGGTACTAGGGTACGGCGATGGGCTTCTTCCCATAGGTCGACTGAACTCATCAGCAGGTGACTGCCTGGGATAGAACTGCTCTGATAGCTGACGTCTTGCGGCAAAATAATCGTCGAATACTCGCCTTCTCTCTCTGCAGTGGTGTACATGTCCAGGGCGTCCACAATGGAAACACAGTGGTGCCATAAACTGCCATAAACTGTTGTAATTCTTCTCACTCAATTTGTCGTCCAACCATCCTTTGTTGCATCTCTTCAATACGCTGGCACCACTTGATGAACTCTTCCGTCATAGCGACGTCTTTACATGTCTTCTGCTATACTCTTCATCAGGTGCGTGATTTTGTCGGCCTCAGTCATATTCGGATTGACTATGTTATATAGGGCCAAAACATTCTGTATGTGTGACTGTGTCGGCTCACCATGTCGTGGGACATGGTTCTTTAGTTGTTCTTCCGCCGAGCGGATTTGTCGATGGCGGTCACGAAACGTCTGCTTGAGTTCCGCCTGGAACGTTTCCCATCATTCAACTTCTCTTCGTTGTTTTCGAACTATTGCTGAGCTGTTCCGTCCAGGTAGAAATAAACGTTGGCCAAGCACATTGTATGATCCCACCTGTTGTACTTGGCGACTCAGCCGAACACTTTTAGCCATTTGTTAGGGTCCTGTCCAGTGCTTCCAGAGAACACCGATGGGTGTCTGGTGTGCAGCTGTCTTACCGCTGGTCTCGTGTCCATCGTTCTTCTGATAACACGGACTTTCGGAAGGATGTACTCGGTATGTCCCTTGTATTCCGGTTCTAGTCCATGTAAGCGACGGGTTTTACGTTGCCTAATCGGAGCCACGGTGATGCAGCTGTTGGATAGGATACCCGGCACCTCCACCAAACAATGTCACGTTGAAATGGAAGCAGGCTTGACTTCGAAGGCAGGGATGTCAACCGAACACAACACCTACTGAAAGCAGATTTATTGCGAACTTAACATACACGCAGCACTAACTGCCTCTCGGACAGAGTGGTCTGCTATTTATACACAGACAGAATGTACCAGAAATTAGAAGAATGTAGAAATTACAACATAAGAAACATGTAGAATATTCTGAAAACAATAATCAGAAAGAATTAAATTTTTGCCGGTGGACGGGATTGAACTGACGACCTTAAGCATCGCAATCGGTGATGCAATCCATTGCGCCACGCCATCAGTTTGTTAACGTGGGGTCTCGCGGCAATATGATCAAACGTATACGGACACCTGGCTGAAAATGATATAAAAGTTCGTGGCTGCCTCCATCAGTAATGCTGGAATTCAGTATGGTGTTGGCCTACCCTTAGCCTTGATGACAGCTTCCACTCTAACAGGCATACGTACAATAAAGTGCTGGAAGGTTTCTTGGGGAATGGCAGCCCATTCTTCACGAAGTGCTCCAGTGAGGATAGGCATTGATGTAGGTCGGTGAGGCCTGGCATGTATTCGGCGTTCCAAAACACCCCAAAGGTGTTCCATAGGAGTCGAGTCAGGACTCTGTGCAGGCCAGTCCATTACAGGTGTGTTATTTTGGTGTAACCACTATACCACAGGCCGTCCATTATAAACAGGTGCTCGATCGTGTTGAAAGATGCAACCACCATCCCTGAATTGCTCTTCAACAGTGGGAAGCAAGAAGGTCCTTAATACTTCAGTGTAGGCATGTGCTGTGATAGTGATACGCAAAGCAAGGGTGGCAAACCCTGTTCATTAAAAACAGGATCACACCATAACACCACCGTCTTCGGATTTTATTGTTTTCATTACTTACGCTTGCAGATTACTTTCACGAGACATTCGCCATACTCACACCCTGCCATCGGAACGTCACATTGTGTACCAGAGTCGTCACTCTACACAACGTTTTTCCATCGTTGAATCGTCCAATGTCTACTCTCCTGGCGCCAAGCGAGGCGTTGTTTGGCATTGACCTACCTGATGTTATGGACAGCGGCTCGAGAATGAAATCCAAGTTTTCTCATCTCCCATCTAACTGGCATAGTACTTAGAGTGAATCCTGATGCAGTTTGTAATTCCTGTGTGATGGTGTGGAAAGATGTCTGTCTTTAACACTGTACGACCTTCTTCAACTGTCGGCTGTCTCTGTCGGTCAACAGACGAGGTCAGCCTGTACACTTTCGTGCTGTGCGTATCCCTTTCCCATATCCACTTCACTATCGCATCAGAAACAGTAGACCTACGGACCTAGGGATGTTTAGGAGTGTGGAAATCTAGCGTACAGACTTCTGACACAAATGACACCCAATCACGTGACCACGTCCGAAGTCCGTTAATTCCGCGGAGTGTCCCATTCTGGTATCTACGATGTCAAATGTCTAATGAGGTCATTGATATGGAGTATCTGGCAGTAGGTGGCAGCACAATGCACCTAATATGAAAAACGTATGTGTCTCTAGTGGTGACCGGATACTTTTGATCCCATAGTGTATGTCCTCTCTGGCAAGAAATCCCCAAGACCATCATATATCTAAGACGATATTCCATAATCACGTAATTTTATTAAAAGCCAGTTTTGAGGTACGGTGTCAAAAGCCTTCTGATAATCTAGAAATATGTATCAATATGAGATTGTCGACATTACTCATCACTTCATGTAGCTAGTTGTTTCACAAGAACGATAGTTTATAAATCCTTGTTTACCTTGGGTTCAAATGTTTGTAAAGCTTATGGGACTTTTATACTAAAGACAGCACACACATCCATGCCCGAGGGAAGATTCGAACCTCCGACGCTGGAGGTCGCGCGATCCGCAACGTGACGCTCCAGACAGCTCGGCTACTCCCACGCGGCTTACCTTGGATCAATAGATCTTTCTGTTCGAGGAAATTCAAATTCAAATGTTTGTAAATCTATCGGACCAAACTGCGTGGTCATCAGTCCGTAGCTTACAAACTACTTAAACTAAGGTAAACTAACCTAAGGACAACACATACACTCATGCCCCAGGGAGGACTCGAACCACCGACGGCGAGCAACCGCGCGCTCCGCAGTGAGGGGCCTTAGACCACTCGGCTACTCCACCGCAGCTCGAGATAATCCATAATGTTTGAGAACAGTATATGTTGCAGAACCTTGCTACAAATCGACGTCAATGATACGAGCCTATAATTTAGTGGGTTACTCCTATCAGCATTCTTTAACGTCCGTGTGACCTCTGAAACTTTGCACTTTGGGTACACATCGATCGTTGAGCGTTGTATATGTATGTTAGATAGGGAGCTATCACATCAACTTACTCCAATAGGAACATAATCGGTAAGTAGTCCAGACTGGATTACTTATTTTTACTAACTGAGTTAAGTCGTAACAGAAGTGACAGTACAGAACAAAAAACATAATTTCAACTTATCTTGTTAGGATGTCATTGTCCACGGCCTGCTAAATTCCATTTAAATATTCCACAAACGAGGTTCGAACTTGTTACCAAATGACAAAAATACTTTTCACAGAACTCTACAGTTTTTATTACAAACTTTGCTGCCGCAGCTCTTTTCATATAACCTTGCAAACAATCTTGAAATAATTACATTAATAGCGAACACTGCTCGTTAAAAGTCAGTTACCTCGACAACAAACTCCATAGCTAAAACAAAACTTAGAAAAACTGCTCCTGTCACACCTGGCGCCATAATACTGCCAAAGACAATAACTCACCACAGATAAATTTGAAAGACATCACATTGATATCACAATGTAAACATTGGTAACAAATCGTGCATTATTGCTTAAAATTATTTACATTAAGATTTATAATTATTATTTTAGCCGAAACTGCTTTAACTGAACGTTAAAATCCCTAATGGGCTGATCTTATCGTAATTGCGTCAGTCCTCTGAAACTGTTCAAAGCACTTAAATAAACTTCAAATAGGACAGAGAAATGTATAACTCTACATCGCGATCGTAGCATTATGATTGCAACAGTTTAATCATTTGTAAATATTTTTGTTATTCTGCGGGGTAGAATTAGTCTATTTTTGGTAATTTGAAATGAAATAAGTTATAGTCTTTTAATCAGGGTAATAAATAATAAAAAAGCAGAGAGTAAGACGGTCAAAACATACCAAATTAACACCAATGTTTTGTCTGAAAATTAATATAAATAGTTCCCGAAGTTGGGTTCCTCCCTCTTTGTGAGTTCAGTTCTCTTTGAGTATAGTTCTTTACGAGTTTAGTCTTCGTTTAGTTCTGATGTCTACGTAAATTCAGTCATCGTTAGGTTCAATAAGTTTAGTTTTCTATAAAGTCATATCCCATTTCTAAGTTTAGCGCTCTTCGTAATAATAATATCTATGAAGTTTAGATCGGGGACAGGCTCTAAGAGATAGTGTGAAATTCTGTCTCCAGATTTTAGTACGAACTTTGTCAGAAATATTATATCATATTATAAAGAATAGTTGATATTGGGATTACAAACATTATTTTAGGTAAAATCTGAATAGATACGAACTGTAAACAGAATCAGAGATTTTGTTAGGAGAAAAATCAATAAATGTGAGGAATTGAATTCCCGAACTGTTAATTATCATATGTGTGTGTTTTCAAGTGTAATAATTGCGAACAGAGTTTTTTTTTTACGAAAATAGTCAATAGATATAGAAAAAGTGTTTTCTAAACTTATTTCATAATTAGAACCCTTAACAACATATGTGGAATGTTTTGGAAAAGTGAACTATAAATAATGTCTCTGATGCTTGAATGAACCGTATATGTCGAAGAAGTAAGATTGTTATCTTGGAGGTAAAAAGGATCCCAAATGAAAACAAAATTGCAAAGAAAACATTAATTACAAACTGTGAAATATTTTTTTTTTAACAGAACTAACCGGAATAGTAAAATCAAGCCTGTGAGATAAAAGAATTTTCATGCTGGATAGTCACAAAAATGTAAGTTACAAAAATAAGCTAAATATAGATTAAAGACTGTGCAGTTTCTAGTGTCAATATTGAAAACATCAATTTATTACGTAAAAGTACAGAAGTACCAACTTACAGTATTACAAGTCCGTATAATACTAATATAATATGTGTACAATTCTGCCCCTGGAAAAAACACGAATTTACAGGAAACGGTACTGGTAATTACAAATGAGAAAACTGGTATCTATGAATGCTATAAAGATTACATAGATCTACCCTGCAAAAGTCGAGATACACGTAAATTTACACAGAACAGTACTGGTACTAGTAAGATTATAAGGCGTCGACCTTGGATGTTTACAATGTGTACATGTAACAATGGATGAATACTTAACCTCGACTAAGTTTCCACATATCAGAAATTGTGTGTTCGTGATTTCTTATTCCGCAACTAGATCTCTCCCGGCAGTTTTCAAGAAAATGTAAGTTTCATGGCAGAGGGTACACCGTGTAGTAGAACCGTTCCTCCCACGCCCGTTGCAGCTGCACTTGCAGACAGTTTGTGTGAAGAAACGATGACAGTAAACCCGTCTCGGTTCAAGAACATTTTCCCGTTGAAGCAACTTCTGGGCCGGTTCAGTAACAATTCTCTATACAAGCAACTTTTCACTTGGCTCCCCCGCCATGCCAGCATTTTATCTTGCACACTTATTCACCCCTACCAGCCTACTAACACGCACCACATACTCAGCTTCGCGTCGCAAGCGACCGTCACTCAATGTGGACATCCAACTGACGTCAGGTGGGTGCAAAAGTCTTAAATGATAGGACTGGCGAATACAATAACTTCTGGAAGGATCGTGTGACAAAGTTACCAAAATTAATGATGAATTATCACACAGTGAAGAGAAGATCTTTACGAAAAGCGAAGAAAAACTGGAAACATCAGTAATTTCAACCAACAGGGTGTTAACAGGTTAATGCAGGAATGAAAAGGAGATGCCGCCATTCATCTTATTCTGTAAACTCCACCGTAGATAGTTTTAAATTATATACGATGGCTGAAACTTAAATAGTGGCAACTATTTATTCACAACCGATACAACAGCGAATGCCTCAAAGCGGTTCCTTCATCTTCGGAATCAAATCAAAGTCACAAGGACTTAGGTTCGGAGTGTATGGTGGATGGAAGAGTACTTCCTAGTCCCAGCGACATAACAAAGCAGCCACCGTTTGCGCTGTATGCGCCCGCGCATTGTCGTGCAAATTGATGGATAGGTTGCGCAGAAAGTGTTGCTGCTTCTTTCGCAGAACTGGTCATTAGGCAATGCTCCAAAAATGAACAGTAATACTTTACACTGACGGTCTGCTGAGGAGGAATGTAATGCGTTGGGATAACACCATTACAGTCATACACGAGAATCACCATAACTTCCACCATACTGGGACAATGACGCACTTGAAGACCTCTCGTGCTGTATGATATCTAGAAAACATTCAAACTCCGTTGTTTCTGTTTCGAAAACATAGTGGCACCTTTACGTTAGACCGCTCACTCACAAGTGACTATGTTTTCCTCGACTGTGCACGCTGGTGACGTAGGACGGGCTAGTCCATTTGCTGGGAGGTAAGTTAGGTATATCAATAACGTGTGCTATCAGCGACAATAGTAGATTCCATTGCATAGTGTCTCCACAGCAGTGTTGCCACTATTTAAGTTCCAACGTTCGTATAAAGAGTGTAAACGGTATAAGCTGCCAAAATTAGATAGGCTGTATATCTCGAAATGCTTGACAGTAAAGTAGAATGAAATATTCTTGTATTATGTTCTTAATTTTTGAATTCCTTAAATCTAGTATTTGTAAAACTGATAGCTGAAGTTTTTCTATTTATAATTTCAGCTGATGTTACACGACCTAGCTTGTGTATTTCTACATCGACGCAGCTGTCTGAGAAACGTAACGGACGAACCAGAGCAATGTAAACAGTGGGCAGCCTAACATGGATACAACAGCGTCTGCTCAGGTAAATTAACGACTTTCGTCGATCGGCGTATTCCAATGACTGAACGACGCACGCCATAGTTGCCCATGTGTTCTCCACACAGATCGCGATGTTAATAACCGCATCGGTAAATAACCGATTGCTTTCGTCAGTGCACTGTCCACTGTCTACTTAAAAAAAACCAGCACGATATTCTGAGAGGTACTTTTTCTTTAGGACAAACATAGGAGACGTACAAACATGTTACTGTACGTTGTCAAAAATGTTCAAATGTTTGTAGAGCTTATGAGACTTAACTACGGGGTCATTAGTCCCTAGGCCTACAAACTACTTACGAACTAGCTTATTCTAAAGAGGGCACAAACATCCATGCTCGAGGTGGGATTCAAATCCCCGATCGCAGTGGCCGTGCAGAACGTGACTGGCGCGCCACAGACCGCCCGGCCACTGCAGCGGGCCTGTACGTTTTAAATGGATTATTTGTGTTCTACTAACAGGATTTCTTGGGCAGATTGTGTCGTTTACACGCTTTACATCAGGTGTCCGTTCATGGCAAAAAAGTAGTAAGTATAATAACAGCAGACACCACTTTTGATCCTGCAGCATTATCAATTAAGTCACAAACGTACGGCATCAGCTGCCAAAGGAAATTGAATTAAATGAATGGGGAAAATTTGAGAATTTGTGCCGAACTGATATGGGAACTTGCATCTCCTGCTTGCTAGGCAGTTGCTTTGATTAATACGCGATTCGGACACAGGAACGCTGGCTGTCTTCGCCTTAAGATACATAACCTTCTCCTCAGTGCGGATACACACCAGATCCGAACTCTTACGGAAATCCACGAAATTGCGTGAGTTGTGAGTGAAAATAGGTGGGGGCACTTCGTCAGCAGTGAGTGGGTAAGTCGAAAATTTGGTATGATGGGAGGCATGTTAGGTTATTCCACACAGTCTTGATGAACACTGTATGCAAAGGCATAGTATTCAGCGCGACTGCTTATAGTCCGCGTCATATAGGAAGGCGGGCGGCACAGTTTTCAGCTGTTCTGCGCATCCCCCTCCATTACCACACTGGCAGCCAATAACACTCATTCTCTAGGCGCGTGGTTGGCCGGGAGTTACGCAGTATTTCTCCCAAAGGCTCCACTGTTGGCGCTGGCGCTCGGCTGTAGCTCCTCCACTCAACGTTTCTCCTATCGCTCCGCCTCTCTATGTGCGGAAGTGCATTCCTACATGACGCTAACTATAGTAAAAAAGAGATCTGGGTCCGAAGCGACGTTGATTTAATTCAGTTCCCATTGGCAAATAAGGTAAATTCCTTTATGCCTAGTTTTAAATTAACAGAAGCAGCCATTGCAGACAACTTCTTTAGAGTATTTTGCCAACTAATATCTGTTATGAAGGCAGTTTCTATATTGCAAAAGGAATGACTTTCAATTTCCCTACTGAAATTTCCAATGTTGCTTGAGACGTAGTATAGCAGAATGAGGACCTTCCTGAATGGTTTTTATCATTTGACTAGATGACCCGGTGAACTTCGTATCACTTACCTCTTAATATAAATCATATTAATTTAAATCATATGTATTTTAGACCCAGTAGCTTTCTAAAGGCATCATCAGATACCTAAGTATCGGCTCGATAGAGGGCGGAAAGAGTGGGCCAATCAAGCACACATGTCCAGGATAATATTCATGTCACATTCGTGGAATTTCAGGGAAGGTTTAAACGGTGATAAAATATGAAAAAATTGCGAGCAAAATTTAGATTTATAACATGTTTTACTGGACTCAAACCTTCCTCTCGCTTTGAACGTCGAATGTGCAAAATTTAATCGCAATCAGATGAATGGTATTGGTATATCATAGAAAAATCTCTATCTTTTCTGAATTTTCCACTTTTTCGGGAAACTTTTACAAATTTCTATTTCATAAGGACGTTACTCTTGCTTTGAACGTCAAATATGCAAAATTTTGTCGCAATAAGACGAATGATATTGATATCCCATTGAAAAAAGCTCTTTCAATTTCTCGCGAATTTTCAAAATTTCCGAGTAACTTTCCCAAATTTTTTGTTCAAAAGAATGTTTATCTTTCGTTGAACGTCGAACAATAAAAATTTTATCCCAATCAGATGAATGGTTCTCAACTTACAGTGTTGAGTACATTTAGAAACACATTGAAAATAGTACTTGGTTCGAATTTTGTGACTTTCCTTTTTAACTGTCCCTATTTTTTTTAATTGAAAACTTTTCCAAGACCATACTGAACAAAACAAAACAAAAAAGAATTATCCCTCACTGTCATGCTAATAATCAGTTATAGTGCTGAGTTCAATCAAAAACACAGTGAAAAACGCAATTTCGGTTTTCTTAAATTTTCCAATTTTCCGGTAGATTTGCCAGAAATTTTTTTTCACAAAAACCTTGTCCTGTCGAGCCATACTCAAGTGATGCTCTTACAAACATGTGGCAATTGATTTTTATTCATAGAAAAAAATCGCTTTCGGTTTTTCCTAAATTTTCCTTTATTCCGGGCGAGTTTTCCAAATTTTTATTTGATGCGAACTTTCCTGTTGCTTTCAACATGAAATGTACAAAATTTTATCGCAATTGGACGAACGGTATTGACAGCTCACTGGAAAAGCTGTTTCAGTTTTTTCCTGATTTTCCTCTTTTCCAGACAACTTTTCCATATTTTATCACCGTTTGAACCTTCCTTGGCCTTTTACGAATATCTCAAGACTAAAATTAGCCAAATCGGTTCAGCCATTCTCGAATTTTAGCGAGACCAACGAACAGCAATTCATTTTTATATATACAGATATTGCATTTGTGTCTCACTTTATACACAAACTTTAACTGTGCTTATAACCAATTATCCCTTCTGGGTTATTTTTTACCATATCTCGGTTTTTGTACTGACTGAATGCCTGTAGGTAATATAACTTATTTATTTTCCTTTACAGTCTTGTAACATTAACACTAATGGACTATGAACTGCCGGTCGCGGTGGCCGAGGGGACTGAGGCGCTCCAGTCACGGTCTTCACGGCCACAACGGTCGGGGGTTCGAATCCCCCCTCGGGCATGGATATTTGTGCGGTCCTTAGTATTAGCTAGTTCATAAGTAGTTTGTAAGTTTAGGGACTGATGACCCCGTAGTTAAGTCCCTTAAGCTTAACAAACATTTGAACATTTGATTTGGACTATGAACTATATTCACCTTACTGTCTTTCGAAATAGTCACCTCCATCTCTGCGATACATTTTCTGGAAACTTTCAAAGCAAGTTTGAGAGAATAGAATAGGTAGAAGTCTGGAGGTTTCCGTCAAAAATGGGGGTGCAACTTGAACATCCACAATACTTGCCGGATCTCAATCCCTCAGATTTCTTCCTATTCCCTCAACTAGCTTTGATTCGACGATATTCCTGACGTCCAACGAAACGTGACGAGTCTTTTGAACACCATCCCAAAGGAAGACTTCGTGCAAAGTTTGCAGTACATGTGTCACAGAGCTCAGCATAGTTATGGGAGGTGATTACTTCCAAGGACACTAAGGTAACTGTAGTTCATTGTTCCTCGTCCTTAATGTTACAAGGCTATTCAACGGACTTCATTGTCAGAGATTACATAATGTGCATGAAATGCAACTCCCCATAAATAGGTACACTACAAGCACATAAAATCTTATATACACATTACTTAGTTTTCTGGCACTGGCCTACGTCAGAAAACAAACACTTACTGCCATTCATACAATCAGACAGGTACGCTTTACAGACACACCCATCATCTCTGGCTGCTGTGTTCCGAATCTGTGAAGTCTGCCTTTTCAAACGTTCAAATGATTGTAAAGTTATGAGACAAAACTGCTGTGGCCATCAGTCCCTAGACTAACAAACTTCTTAAATTAACAAGCAAGGCGCCTTAGTGCGCTCGGCCATTCCATGCGGCAGTGTGCCTGTTATTGTACAAATAGGTATGTGTTTCTTATCTGACGAAGGTAAATTACGTCTGTGTATGTCATTTCTTGCGCCTTTCGTGGATCCACTTCCTCTTTGCTGTGAGCTGCATTCAATCTTCATATTATTAAATTCCAACCTGCTCGTTCCATTGTTATTTATTTTCCTTCTAATTTTCATCACTGATCATTATAAACATAAAAACATGGGTGTTTATCACATCCGGATTAAATACGAGTGTTGGAACTTAAACAGTGGCAACTATTTATTCACAACCGATACAAAGGTTTTACATGTTACTGTCCTTCCACGTAGTCACCAGCGTTGTATAGAGCCCGTTACCAGCGATGTGGAAGGCGCAGTATACCGTTAGCAGAGCCTGTTCTTTTGATGGTGCGAATGGAGCGGTTTCTTGCCTCTCGAATTTCTGGAACAGTTCTGAAGCGAATGTCACGAACTGGTTCTTTCATCTTTGGGATCAAATCAAAGTGTCAATGACCTAAGTCCGGGGAGTTTAGTGAACAGTACAGTACTTCGTCGGAACAGAGCAGCCACAGCTTGCGCTGTTTGCGCCGGCTCATTGTTGTGCAAAATAATGGGTGGGTTGCGCAAAAAATGTTGCCTTTTCTTCCGCATAGCTGGTCGCAGTTGATGCTCCAAACACGAACAGTAATAGTGTGCGTTGACGGTCTGCTGTGGAGGAACGTAATGCGTTAGGATAACACCATCTCAACGTACATGAGAATCATCATAACTTTCACCATAATGAGGCTCCGAAGCACTTCGACTTTCGCTGCGACCCATAATGACGCCATTCGTTGAATTGGCGTTTTAGTTTTGGCTCATACGATATGGGCCATGTCACATCCAGTGTTACGATTCGGCGTAAGAAAGCCTCTCATTTTCACTCACACCGCTCCAAGTGAATCTGAACAGCTTCATAATGCAGCCATTTCTGCATTTCCATCAATTCGTGCGGAATCCATCGTGATGCAATTTTTCGCATGTCCAGGCGTTCCTTCAGGATACGAAGCACGGTCTTATGCGCAAATACGATTTCGTGGGCGAGCTCGCGAATCGTCTGGCGTCGATCACTGCCCACTAACGCGGCAACAGTATGCACGTCTCCTTCAGAGACAGTAGGACGACCTGCGCGATGCATGTCTGCCACAGTTTGCCGATCGTCTTTGAAGGCTTTCACCTAACGTGCCACCGTTCTGTTAGGCAATGCCGATTTCCCGCACGCCTCTTGAAGACCTTAATGACATTGTCGTGCTGTACGACCTCTTGGACATAAACTCTTGATACAAGTCCGTTCTTGCTGTTTCGAAAGCCGCGGCGGATTATCCGTGCGCACTGGGGCGCCCTGCTGCGATGCGCATGGCCGTTCGCCGTCGTGGGTTAGACTCCCCCCCTCGGGCATGGGTGTTTGTTTTGTCCTTAGGTTAGTTTAAGTTAGTTTAAGTAGTTTGTAAGTTACGGGTAATAACCCGGCAGTTGATTCCGATAGATTTACGAACAATTGAACCTGTTTCGAAAACGGAGTGACACCGTTACGTTAGACCGCTCGCTCACAAGTGACTGTTTCCGTCGATTGTGCGCATCTCGATGACGTGGGACGGGTGAGTCCATTTGCTTGGACGTAAGGTAGGTATGTCAACAACGTGTCCTATCAGCGACAAAAGTAGATTCCAAGCGTTTCTAAATTTACGGGACTTAACTACTGCAGTTATCTGTCCCTAGGCTTACAAACTAATTCAAATAACTTACGCTAAGGACAAAACACACACACACACACACACACACACACACACACACACACATACATACCCATGCCCATGCCCATGCCTATGCCCATGACCGAGGAAGGACTCGTACCTTCGACGGCGAACAACCGCGCGTTTTGCAGCTAGGCGCATTAGAACGAAAACGGACAGCAGTGTTCACACTATTTATCTTCCAATTCACGTATATCATTATTTCACAAATGTTAGCCTCACAGGCCATGGCCCCTATCCGGCGTACTTATGTCGGTTTAGGAGAAGGGCGACACCTGGATGTGACTGTGGCGCTGGAGTAGTAACACCTGAACATGTGTATGAGTGCCCTGCATACGACGATATAGCAAAGAATCTAAGAAGACAACTACTGGAGCATGACACTTATACTCTGATTCGACAAGCTGACACCTTATTGTTCTCATTAGTCTTGCAGAGGTAATCTCCAACAAAGTCCAAGAAGAGTATTGTGAGGGAGCAGAGAGACGGTGCAGCCAACCTGGACTGACGACACGCCTGGCCATGCCGCCGGGGGACGACAACCAATGGAAACGTAGGCTACGTTTTGGCATAAGTTAGATTAAGTGGTACACTAACCCCCTTGAACACCAACTTTTGCACCTGTAGTGAGAAAAGGCCCAGAAACTGCATACACGAAGCTTGTCCGTCCATTTTTGGAGTATTGCAGCCCAGTGTGGGATTCTTATCAGGTGTGTTTGACGGAGGACATCGAAAGAGTCCAGAGAAGGGCAGCTCGTTTCGTATTGTCACGATACAGGGAAGACAGCGTTACGGAAATGATACAGGATCTGGGATGGGAATCATTACAACAATGGCGTCTATCGCTGCGGCGTGGGCTACTTGCGAAACTCCAATCGCCAACATTCTCCCCCGAATGCGAAAATATATTGTTGACTCCCACTTACATAGGTAGAAATGATCATCAGAATAAAATACGAGAAATCAGAGCTCGAACAGAGAGATTCAGGTGTTCTTTCTTCCCGCGCGCTATTCGAGAATGGAATGGTAGATGAATAGTATAAAGGTGGTTTGATGAACCCTCTGCCAGGCACTTAAATGTGATTTGCAGAGTACCCCATGAAGATGTAGATGTAGATGTAGTGCCAGGGGCGCGTCTGTTGGGTTTCGCTCGGTAGACACATGGCCAAAAAGTAGGACTATACACGTCTGGCACACCTGTGACTTTGCAGGAATTTGTAGAGTAGCTTATCCTCCTCGTAGTTATTAGGTAGCTGTAGAATATGGTAGTCTCACTAACAAAAAATGTAAACATTCATTACAAAAATGGGCATAACATCTCACTAAAAATGTAGTAGCATAAATTGGCCCATTACTGTATTAGGTGATGGGTTATATTCATCATTGTTAATAAAGAATTTTTTTGTTAGCCTATGCACAGGGTGTTAGATTTCAAGATCACAGGTACAAGGTGTTATTTGCAGCACTTGTAGTTGCTGGGCATGAAATCAGACATGTGCGGCTCGACCCTTAGACTCCATCGAGCCATATTTCATTTACTGAGCCGTGCATAGCCCAACACGCGTATTCTGTGTTTGGTGAAGTCAACACGAGAAGACATGTGAAGTCCCAGCACACTACAGTGGGCTAAAGTCGTCTCGCATTCCGAACAAACGAATGAACTCGCCAAGCACTTCTGACGAAAATGCGTCACTGCACACCAGTGTAGGGTTCCGACACTGACTGTATTATTTTATTTCTGGCCTCCTGGTTTTTGAATTTTAATGTTCAGTACATTAATTCTGTCCTGTCAGCTTCGTCGTGTTGGAGCATCTGCTAGACACTCGCGAATCCTACCCAGATCTGGTCGTTTAGCCGGTGAGGCCGTATTTCGTTCACTTGATGGCCGTGTCACAGAGCGAAACATTCAGGAAGAACGCGCCGCCGGTGTTGGCGGGCGCACCCGCGGCCAGTGCGGGCGGAAGGTGGCCCGCCACGACCCGGCGCCGCTTCCGTCCGGCGGTTTCGCAAGAGCTCCCCGCGTGACCCCACAATGCGGCCCGGCGCGCCTGAGCGCATCGCCTGCTGCCGCTGCCCGCTTCCGTCACACCTCTGGCCCGCTGCCTGGACCAGCGCCCTGCTCCCCACCCAACCCATACGTTAACCCCTAAGCTCCCACAGGCTGCTTGCATACACACCGATTTTGGACGGCCGGTAAAATATCGGCCGTCCACATTCCAGCAGTGGCCCATTGGAGGGCATTGTACAGGGTGTCCAGAAAAGGGCTCCCTGATTTCAAAATTAAATATCTCGAAAACAAAGAGGAATGCAGTAAACGGTATGTTTCTTGTGAAAACTGTAAGAAGTTTATACAGCAGTTTGAAATAATAGTTACAAAAGCTTTCCACCCCTTTTCATTTAAAAGCTCCACAATATAAGTACGACTAAAAATATTTTAAATATAAGGACTGGATAAAAAGTAATCAGAACTGTTATATACCTCTGAAATATCTTTATTGGCACAGGTATTTATAGTTACACATCTTCAATATTATCGTCCCCGTTGTTTATGTTTTGCGAAACGAGGCGTGGTATACCATCTGCGCTTCTGTTGTTGTGGGTGTCTCATACAGACCAGCCCGTGGCATGGCTAGCGTCGTCTTTAGTGTTGTACCGGTTCTCTAGCAGTGGCTAAGAGACTGTAATAACAGGAATTCGTCGTGTTGGGTTCGGTGAATGTTCGAGAATCTCCCTTTCTCGCCGGCCGCGGTGGCCGAGGGGACTGAGGCGCTTCAGTCACGGTCTGCACGGCCACTACGGTCGGGGGTTCGAATCCCCCCTCGGGCATGGATATTTTTGCCGTCCTAGTTCGTAAGTAGTTCATAAGTAGTTTGTAAGTTTAGGGACTGATGACCCCGTAGTTAAGTCCCATAAGCTGTACAAACATTTGAACATTTGATTTTCTCCCTTTCTCAGTGGTGCAAGATGTGCTAGACAGCAGTAGCGCTCTTACATCACGCTGAATCACGAAGGATGATAGTAGACTTTGCCTTGTCTACTACTGCACGCTCCTGTAACACCACCCCCGTCCAACGCACAGGTGAAAGTGACGACATTTTATGGAACAGAACCCTATCATTCTGCATGACAATACACGATACCACACCGCTACTATTAGCTAGAACCTCTTACCACTGGTTATGGGATATTCACGAACAACCACCATAATCATCCGTCAACTTAGGTTTGGAGATGTAAGCTATAGTACTGAGTGTCCAGAAAAGGGAGCCCTGATTTCAAAATTAAATATCTCGAAAACAAAGATAGACAGAGGAATGCAGTAAACTGTATGTTTATTGTGAAAGCTGTAAGAAGTTCATACAGCAGTTTGAAATAATAGTTACAAAAGCTGCTAACAGATGGCGCTCTACGCTGTACAGCTCATATCAGCATACATAAGTGAAATAATCTTATGAAAACACTCTTTCCAAACAAGCACATCACAATGTTTTCAAAATGTTCACCATTGGCACTACAGAGGTGGCGCAAACGAAGAATGAAATTCGCCATCACATTTCGTAGTGTCTCAACCGAAATGGATTCACATGCCACAGAGATCGCCGATTCAAGCTCGTCCAGCATGGCGGGATGCTTCGGGGAGACCACGTCTTTCACTGTGCCCCACAAAAAAAAAGTCACAGGGATTCAAATCCGGCGAATATTGAGGCCAACCCATGCCTGCACCAGTAAATTTGGGATATTCCAAAGCAATGACTCGATTCCCGAAGTATTCCTCAAGAAAGCGAAACACTTGTTCGGTCTGATGTGGTCGGGCTGCATCTTGCATAAACCATTCAGTACATGGTCGATCCTCTAACGCTTGCTGTGTGGCGACCAATTATTCCAAAACTGCAACGTAACGTCCACCAGTGACCGTTTCTCGAATGAAAAAACGGCCAATAACGCCTCTGCTGCATACTGCAGCCCACACAGTAACTTTAGGATAATACAGGGGTTTCGCTTCACACCAATATGGCTTTTCGAACCCCACAATCGCCAGTTCTGCTTATTCACGTATCCATTCAGGTGGAAGTGTGCTTCATCTGTAAACCAGATGCAGCCAACATCAAATCCTTCACTATCAGTCATTGTGAGCATCTGATTAGCAAAGGCAACCCTTTGTTGCACAGCTCGTACGGGTATGGCCTGGTGCGTTTTAATTTTTAATGGTAACATGTGTAGGCTCTTTCTCGGTATTTTCGCGTGCTAGAACGCTTCAAACCAGTCTCAGATGCAATTCTACGGACGGACGACATTGGATTTCGCTAAATAATTCCAGAAACTGTGGCGATATTTTCAGGCGTAACTGCGGTTTGCTTGCCGCCAACATGTCCCACTAGATCATTGTTCGTTGAAGTTTTGCGAAGGGCGTACGAATGGTTTTCGCATCGGGTCCTTTTGGAACATTAAATCGTGCTTGAAAACTTCGCCTTGTAGCCGTAGGACTCTCTTCTAACCTTCAGTACTCTAGCACCAGAAAAACACGTTGTTCAATGGAGTACACGGTTTTAATCTCTTCCTTCGGTACGCTAACCTCCTTTCACATGTCAATAGTGGGTAATTTATGGTGGGTAGTTACACTTTCAAGCATGGAAGAAAACCTTTAACAATTCATACCAAAAAAATGTTCAAATGTTTGTAAAGCTTATGGGACTTAACTACGGGGTCATCAGTCCCTAAACTTACAAACTACTTATGAACTACTTACGAACTAGGACGGCACAAATATCCATGCACGAGGGGGGATTCGAACCCCCGACCGTAGTGGCCGTGCAGACCGTGACTGAAGCGCCTCAATCTCCTCGGCCACCGCGGCCGGCCAATTCATACCCTTCGGAACTTCAACTGCAAATAGTTAACTACTACTTCATAGTATTACTGCTGTATAAAAGTAACGTCTGAACGCTTTGGATTGCAGTTAATCAACTGTTTCAGTAGAGCCTGCTTAGTTTCGTATTTCAGTTTCACAAAAATTATAGGTCTATATACCGACATATTTTGGCGGTTACCTACTAGTTTAAAAAGTGAATGCGTTAACTACAAATAAATAATACGACCGTGTGTAAAATGTTAATATAAGCACGTCACACTCTTTAACATATTACGTTTGATACCTGCCAGGTAGCCACAAAAATCATGATAGGTACACGCAATGCACAGAAGCAAGAACAAAATGCAAATAGCGCTTATAAGGAGAGATGGAACAAAACTCATACAACGTGAATGTCCGCACCGAGCACGCAAATATAATTACAATCAGGTTGCAATAAATTTCTACTCATAACCTGTTTTTGGACGATACGATTACGACACAGCTATTGTGAGCCGCATTAATTACACTGCTATTAACGGAAGGAGTGATATTACTTTAACGTTTTAAAATTTCTGTTAGAAAACACCCACCCCCATGAACCACAGACAGTGCCGCGATGGGGTGGCTTGCGTGCCTCAACGATGCAGATAGCCGTGCCATAGGTGCAACCACAATGGAGGGGTATCTGTGGAAAGACCAGACAAACGTGTGGTTCCTGAAGAGGGGCAGCAGCCTTTTCAATAGTCACAGGCGCAACAGTCTGGATGATTGACTGAGCTGGCCTCGTAACATCAGCTAACATGGCTTTGCCATGCAGTTACTGCGAACGGCTGAAAGCAAGGGGAAACTACAGTTGTTACTTCTCCCGAGGACATGCAGCTCTACTGTATGAACAGATGACGATGGCATCCTCTTGGGTAAAATATTCCGGAGGTAAAATAGTCCCCCATTCGGATCTCCGGACGGGACTTCTCGGGAGGATGTGGTAATCAGGAAAGACAACACTGGCATTCTACGGATCGGAGCGTAGAATGTTAGATCCCTTAATCGAGTAGGGAAGTTAGAAAATTTGGAAAGAGAAATGGATAGGTTAAAGTTAGATATGGTAGGGATTAGTAATGTTCGGTGGCAGGATGAACAGGATTTCTGGTCAGGTGAGTACAGGATTATAAATACAAAGTCAGTTGGTGGTAACGCAGGAGTAGGTCTGATAATGAATAAGAAAATAGGAATGCGGGTAAGTTACTATGAACAGCAAAGTGAACTCGTTATCGTAGTAAAGATAGACACGAAGCCAACACAGACCACAGTAGTGCAAGTTTATATGCGAACTAGCACAGCCGATGATGAAGATATCGAAAAAATGTAAGGTAAGGTAAAGCAGTCAACAATCCGAAGATTGGTTTGAACACCACAGTGCTTTACTAGGCATGGTCCTGTTTGGAGGTGGTATGCCGTTGCCTTCCTCCGACCTTCGAACTGACTTACCCAGCCAGTTATAGGGGGACCTACAGTTTAACGTGGGTTCCGAACCACGGTGCTACTCGGTATTTTTCACATGAGCAATACTGCCACAGGTGAAACAAGTGGAAAGTGACAGATAATAATCCTAGGACTGGCGGGGATCGAACCCGCGACATTTGGGTTTGTAGTCTGGCACTCTACCACTGTGCAACCGAGGCGCACCGAAAAAATGTATGAGGAGATAAAAGAAATCATTCAGAAAGTTAAGGGAGACGAAAACTTGATTGTGATTGGGGGGGGGGGGCTGGAACTCGGTAGTAGGAAAGGGAAGAGAAGGAAATGTAGTAAGTGAATATGGATTGGGAAAAAGGAATAAAAGAGGAGATAGCTTGGTAGAATTTTGCACAGAGCACAATTTAATGCTCACCAACATTTGGTTTAATCATCGTGAACGAAGGCTGTATACGTAGAAGAGACTAGGAGACGCTGGAAGGTACCAGATTGACTTCATAATGCTAAGGAATATATTTAGAAACCAGGTTCTAACTGTAAGACATATCCAGGGGCAGACATAGAACTCTGACCATAGCTTATTGATTATGAACTGCAGATTAAAACTTAAGAGACTGCAGAAAGGCAGAAAGGTTAGGAGATGGAACCTGGACAAATTGAAGGCACCAGAGGTGGTTGAGAGTTTGAGACGGAGCATTAGGCAAATATTGGCTGAAACGGGGGAAAGTAATACAGTAGAAGAAGAATGGGTAGCTCTGAGAGATAGGGTAGTGAAGGCTGCAGAGGATCATATAGACAGAAGGACAAGGCCTAATAGTAATCCCTGGATAACACAGGATATACTGAACTTAATTGACGAAAGGAGAAAATATAAAAAATCACCAAGTGAAACAGGAAAAAGGAAGTACAAACCTCTGAAAAATATCATTGACAGGAAGTGCAGACTGGCTAAGCAGGAGTGGCTAGAGGACAAATGTAGAACCGTAGAAGAATGCATAACTAGGGGAAAGATAGATACCGCCCACTGGAAAATAAAAGAGATATTTGGAGACAAGAAAAGCTGCTGTATGAATATCAAGAACTCAGACGGAAAACCAGTACTAAGCAAAGAGGGGAAAGCTGAACTGCGAAAGGAATATATAGAGGGCCTATACAAAGAAAATAAACTTGAAGGCTGTATTCTAGAAATGGAAGACGAAGTGGAGGCAGTTGACATAGGAGATACGATACTGCGAGAAGAATTTGACAGAGCGCTGAAGGATTTGAGTTGAAACAAGGCCCCTGGAGTAGATGGTATTCCGTCTGAACTGCTGATGTCGTTAGGAGAGCCAGTCGTAAAAAAAAATTGTATCACCTGGTATGCAAGATGTATGAGACAGGGTAAATACCCTCCGACTTCAAGAAGAATATTGTAATTCCAATTCCAAAGAAAGCAAGTACAGACAAGTGTGAAAATTACAGAACTATCAGTTTAATAAGGCATGGGTGCAAAATACTAACACAAATTATTACAGACAAATGGAAAAGCTTCTGGAATCCAACCTCGGGGAAGACCAGTTTGGATTTAGGAGAAATGTTGGAACATGGGAGGCAATACTCACAGTACGACTTATCTTAGAAGATAGGCTAAGGAAGGGAAACCTACGTTTTTAGCGTTTGCCGATTTGGAGAAAGACAATGTCGACTGGAATACACTCTGCCAAATTCTGAAGGTATCAGGGGTAAAATATATGGAGCGAAGAGTTATATTCAACCTACACAAAAATCAGACATCGGTTATTAGTGTCGAAGGGCAAGAAAGGGACGCAGAGGTTGGGAAGGGAGTAAGACAGGGTTGTAGCCTTTCCACAATGTTGTTCAATCTGTACATTGAGCAAGCTGTGAAGTAATGGAAGGAGAAATTTGGAGAGGGAATTAAAGTGCAGGGAGAAGAAATACAAAACATTGCGGTTTGCCGATGACGTAGTAATTCTGTCGGAGACCGCAAAAGATCTGAAAGAGCAACTGAATGGTATGGACAGTGTCTTGAAAGGAAGATATAAGATGAACATTAACAAGAGTAAAACAAAGGTAATGGAATGCAAAGTCAGGAAATCAGGCGATGCTGAAGGAATTAGATTAGGTAATGAGACAATAGAAGTAGTAGATGAATTTTGTTATTTGGGTAGCAATATTACTTCTGATGGCCGAAGTAAAGAAGATATAAAATGCAGAATGGCGATGGGAAGAAAAGCGTTTCTAAAGAAGCGAAACTCGTTAACATCCAATATTAATTTAATCGTTAGGAAGTCCTTTCTGAAAGCATTGGTCTGGAGTGTAGCTTTGTATGGCATCGAACGTGGACGATAAGGAGTTCCTATAAAAAGATGATAGAAGCTTTTGAAATGTGGTGCTACAGACGAATTATGAAAATTAGATGGGTAAATCACGTAACTAATGAGGAGGTACTTAACCGAATCGGGAGAAAAGGAGTTTCTGGCATATCCTTACTAAGAGAAGGGATAGACTGGTGGGACACATTGTGAGACATCAAGAAATTGTCAACTTAGTATTAGAAGGAAGCGTGTGGGGTAAAAATCGTAGAGGGAGACCGAGGGACGAATATAATAAGCAGATTCAAAAGGATGTAGGTTGCCGAACGTATTCTCAGATGAAAAGACTTGCACAGGACAGGGTAGCTTGGAGAGCTGCATCAAACCAGTCTGCGGACTGAAGACCAACAACAACATTAGAAAACACACAACAATGTTTCGTGATTAGGAAATATGAAAGAAACAGCATAAAAAACAGCGACTACTCATTATGTATTATGCCATTCTTCTACTACTCCTTACTGGCCGCTTGGAGCGATACCAGCTCTTCAGTCGCACTTTTTACCCTGGAGAGTTTCGCGACTGTTTGTGTCACACTGTGCTACACATGCTCATTGGCTGTTTACGACGTTACACCGAAATCTGTCTCCGACACTTACTTCTATACGGAACATTTTAGACTTTGGACAGTATTTTCGTTGCGACGGTAAAATGATGACGATCACTGGAACGAAGCAACTTATACGTGTTGACTATCACATAAAATGAGGTAAAGATATTCATCTACCAGTTCTAGGGCATTCTATACCATTCTACGAATAAGAACAGAGAGTCACGTGTCAGAGAAGACTGATTTTATTACTTGTATTATCATTATACGATGGCCTCAAAGTGGAGACATTTGGAGTGGTAATTTTAGAATCATTTACTCTGAAGAATAATATGCAGGCGTAGGAATAATACCAAGGAAACACTTCGGCACTCGTGTTAAGATCTACAAGCAATACAGTGACAGAGTAATAATGTTAAGAATAGAAAATGACCCTGTTGATACCGTAATAATACAGGTATACGTATGCCAACGTCTAGTCATGCTGATGTAGAAGTGGACAAAGTATATGAACAACTAGAGGAAATAATGGGCATGGTTAAGGATAAAGACAACCTCATCATACTTGGAGACTGAAATGCTTCTGTAGGTGAAGGTAAAGATGGAAATACCGTTGGTAAACAGGGACTTGGTAGGAGAAATGACAGAGGACAACAACTAGTAGACTTTTGTAAAGAAAATGAATTAATAATTGCAAACACTAGGTTCCAGCAGCCGAAGAGAAGAAGATACACCTGGATTGCACTGGGATACAGAGCACGATACCAAATAGACTACATAATGGTAAGACGAAGGTATCGCAACCAAGCTAAAGAATGCAAAAATTACGCTGATGCTGCTGTAGCCACTGATCAGAATCTAGTTGTGTTAAAATCTAATCTAAGATTAAGAAGAAAGGGAGAAAATACTAAAGGATATTGCAAATATGGTGTGAAAAAGTTAGGGCAAGACAGTGTTAAGGAAAGGTACCAAAAGCAGACACAACAGAAAGTTAAAGTAATACCAGATGGTACAGTAAATGAGAAATGGATTGGACTGAAACACTCAATTCTTGAAGCAGCTGATCGACAAATAGGACACATAAAAAAACAAGCAACACAATCGCGGATTATTGACCACACACTTGAGTTTATGGAAGAAAGAAAAAAGTTCAAGAATTCGAAGTGTGAAGAAGGAATAAAAAGTAATAAAAGGCTCCGAAACATGGTCAACAGAGAAGCAAAGAAAGATATAAAAGAATATATAATGAGCAGTGCAAGGAAGTAGAAGAAACGCTAGAGAAAGGAAATATAGAAACAGCCTATTAACTGATTTAGAAACTATTCAAGAAAGTCAATGGCCAAAGCAATAGTATATTAGATGAAAATGGAAAACTGCTATTTGAGAACAAGGAAGTGGAATTCAGAACTACAATAGGAGTGTACAGCAAGTCTGTTTTACAGTATTTGGTAGATTTTCCGTATTTCTTTGTCTGAAGTGAATATGATTGATATTTATGATCTTCCTTCTTTCATAGATATAGTTTATGGTCAATTTCGAATATCTGGCGATTTCCGAGTGTGAACTTACGTAGAAACCTAAGAAAACAGATTAAATTATTAATCCTAACTTGCCCCTGACATTCATATTCTGCATTTCCACAAATAGTTGGCTGCTTATACATGAAAATGTTCCGATTTGCAATTGTGTAATTAGGCAGGAATGTACACAAACTGCTTGAATTAATATAAATGAGTACCATTGACATTTATGTTCTCATAACTAAGGGTTATCTATGTAACCCAGTAAAACTAACACAGCCTGTCTAGTCATGAATGGCGAATGATGTAGCTTTAATTAATTGGTAAATTGTGGGGGATCACATTTTGAAGTGCATTAGACTATCATCAATTATTTTTTAATTACCAATATAATTTCAATCATATAAGCAATTTCATGTGACACCAAAATATTTCAAAATGGTATGACATCAAACTACCTTTCAATTAGTTTTGTAACATACTGTTCATTAAATAGTAAATTTAAGATTTAAATTTCCATATTTTTATTTACTTTTATTTTGTGCACCACATGCTATGGAAGCATAATTACAATACCAAGAGAAGAACAGTAAAGTCTTTTTTTTTTTTTTTTTTTTTTTTTTGTTAAACTCAAAGATAATAACAGATAATACACACTTAGCTTAATATAGAGCAGAAACATACAAATAATAGTTTGTCATGTTCCCTCATCACACCCTTCTCAGTCATATAGTCACTTAATACTGCAGTTCTTCAACTAATCTTGCAGGAAATCGAATGTCCAACCAGATCTTGTTCTTGGTTTTCCATTGACGGTAGTATCTGGTTGATTGTTCTGGGCTGACGGTTCAACTGAAATGTCTTCAGGCTGCGTCTCATTAGGATTCATGAGATATGCACGCTTTAATTGATCAATGGAGATATTCTTCAGTTGGTCCTTTATTTTAATACCAAAACATTTTCTACTGCTTCGTATGGGCCTTGATACAGAGTTTCTATTTTTTTTTTTTTTTACTCATACAAATACATATGTTGAATTATTGAGATCCCTGTGTTTGAATGGTCATTCTTTTGTTTTGTGGGGGTATTGTACAGGCTTCAGACGACTCATGTACTGCTTCACTTGTGAAACAAATTGAGGTAAGTCTGCATCCATTTTTGTTCCACACTCTTGAAAAAAATCATCTGGTATCCTAATGGTTAGCCATAAACCATTTCTGCAGTTGTAGCTTTACTGTTGTTTCTGATGGAGCATCGCAGACCAAGGAGGATTATAAGTATTACATGAGTCTATTTAGCAGTTTCATGGGCAGGGATAGCTGCTTTAAGTGTACGATGAAATCTTCCAATTTTTCCATTTAATTGAGGATGGTATGCTGTATTTTACGTTTGGTTACGACCACGTAGTTTTGACAGTGCTCGGAATAGATGAGAGTTAAACTTCCTGGCTTGATCGGTGAGTATTTGGAATGGTGTTCCAAATCTAGAGATCCAAGAACTGAAAAATGCTTTTGCTAGTGCTTCTGCTTGTATGTTACGAAGAGGTACTACTTCTGTCCAGTTTGTAACTCTGTCAAGTATATTCATCAGAAGGAGGCATTGGTCCTATCAGACTGAGGTGAACAATTTTGAAACATTCAACATTACTGGGAAAGTGTCTTACTTGTGTTTGAATATGTTGTGATATTTTGTTTTTCTGGTATGCAATACCTGTTTTTACTCAGTTTTGACATCCTTTTTTAACTGATCCAGACAAACGTTGATGAGCCAGATTATAATAGTGTTGAAAAATGGGGTATCTAAATGGTTCAGGAATATAAGGACGAATGATTCGTGTTGACACATCGCACCATAGTTGTGTTCCTCCATGTGTCATATGGTGTTTTAACTAAAGTGATGTACGAAGGCTGGTCTGTACTCGACGAAGCTTCATCACCTTCTTGTGCTTGGCCTACCTCATCGTAGTTAACTGGAACTAGTTCTTCAAGCCTTGACAGACCATCAGCAACAACATTATGTGACAGATCTGTGGTAAATTGCGAAATATACTGGAGGTAAAGTAATTGGATTCATGTTGCTTTTTTATTCTTTTGTTTAAATGCATATGTTAGAGGAATGTGGTCGGTATAAATAATGAAATCTCTGCCTTCCAACAGATATTTCAAATATTTGACAACCATGTAGATGATAAATAGCTCTTTTTCATATGCGGAAACCGTGCTGTTAAAAGCTTTTTTGAAAAAAATGCACTCGGCCTCCACTGTCCATCTTGTCACTGTCGCAATGCAGCACCTGATGCATCGACAAATAACGCAAGTTGATGGTATAAACCGGGACATGTCAAAAGTGCAGCATTTGCTAGATTTTCTTTGCATTTTTCGAATTGAGCAATTGCTTCTTCTGTCCACTTAATATATTGAGAGATTTCAATACTACCACGGTGCTTTCCAACAGTAAAAGGACAACACAACCTTGTTAATTTTATTACATCATTCGTAGGTTATCAATTTTATAACTTGTGGTGAAAGAGAAATATTCTGTTGGTTGTGTGAGGCCTGAAGCAAGGGGGGAAAACATGCATTCAGAGCTAACGGCGACCGGTGGCGAGCACGAGGATGGCTCTGTTATTCGGAGGCTCAGCAGTTCCTCAAGACGCCTTACGGCCGAAGGCCACAGCAGGTAGGACTGAGGCGTGAGCCTTCCAAGTATCTGGCTGCCGCCACCGACGCTGGCGTCGTCTAGGCAGGAGCATCTGAAGCAATACAATACATCCCCATGGGTGGTTACGGTGCTTTGCGAAGGGAGAGCTAAGACGTCTGGTGCCGAGTTGGCGAACGCCAGGATAGCACCCGCTAGGACATTGTACGTCTCTGGCGCCAAGCTGGCGGTCGCCGCAATTATACAATAGCGAGGGAGTTTGGCCGTTTGCTGTGATCAACTTGCTGGCCAAGGTGCCTGAAGACCATCCACCGCTACCGTGAGAACGCTGGACGTAAGGGCGAAGCCCGACCAGTGGAAACGCAGGAGAGCTGGCCATTGGCTGCTTTTTTTATAGTAAAGGGGTTCGGATGTCCGACTCCCGAACGCAAGCCGTGAGTGACTGTACTTTGGCGCCTAGCTGTGGAATGGCGTTTCAGTAGAGATAGGAAGAGCCTGGAGGCTTTGCAGAGAGGAGACGGAGATTTTAGAAGTAGAGGAAAGTTGACCAGTCAGCCGAGAAGAGCAGATGCTTCTCTTCTACTCTCAGTTTATAATTGTCGTCAAGCAGCTATACTTAGAGTTTGTGGTAAGACTTTTGGAGTTGCTCCAAAACTTGTGCTAATAGCGTTGAGTATTGGCAAGCCGAAAGCAAGGTCAGCCTGCCTGATATTAGATGCACCGACACGTTAATTGCGATTGTCACGGTTCTGGTGTCATCTCTGCATACAGTACATTTATGTTTCGCATGTAAATTGTCTGTAGTGGCACGACATAGCCGAACGAGTGAGATCGTAGGCACTGAGATCTGCCGGGGTCGAAGTTAGCCAGTATTAGTTAAATGTCGCTTTTGGAATACAAAGCTGAGGTATCTCTGGGTCCGCGACTTGCAGCTATCAACGCACACAGCCGTCGTCCACCAGTCGTGTTTCCAACATCGCCAGCCAGCACAGTTTGCTACAGTATTGCGTGCATTTGCTATGGTTCAAGGGGTATTCAAATTTCGAACTGTTGAAAACGTTAGTTACATTCACAGAAATCTGGTATCTGAATATTCCTCTCGATTATGCCATGGCTTCCAGTTAAATGTGGGTTGTCACAAGTGTTTAGAATCAAATACAATTTTCTTCGACTTACCAGTCACTTGCTGTAGGAGTATTTATATTGTTTTGTAAATTTGTATAATTTGTTCCGTGCTGAATTGTATTTGTATCTTGCTTTCAGCTCTGACGTTCATTTGACTTCAGAGAATAAAATGAGTCAAAACAAATTTCTTTACTCAAATCATTCAAATTAGTTAACCCCCATTTACACAATTTTGGATGGTTTTTATTACTTGGAAAGTAGAGGATAAATTAAATAAATGTTTGAGGGTGGGTCAGCCATGCTTATCCTTTAATATCAAGTGAACAAACCATTTGCATACCACCTTTCTCCCCCCCCCCCATACCTTACCTTGTATTTCCAACCCACCCACCATAAATATACCTTTCAATGACTTTTTTGTTGTTCCTTTTAGGAAATCACTGAGCAAAGCTTGGTTTTCAGCTGCATGTTTCAAATATCGATGATAAAAATTGATGATCCCTAAGAATCGTCTAAGTTCATGAACTTTTTTGAATCGTTTGTAGATCATTATTGCCACAATTCTCTCTGGATCTGGATTTGTTTCACCAGGTGTGATTAAATTTCTTAAGAATGTTCACTATTGTACATAATACTGATTTGGAAACATTTATGAGAAGATCATATGTGATGCTATTTTGTCAAAAACTGACATTTTCAGCCTGTGGTTGTGAATGAAATACATGGTGATTCTTACAATAAAGAAACACCAACCAATCTCATTTGATTATGTTATTTATTTACTGAATAGCGCTGTTAAGGGTTTCAAACTTTTCAGTTCATCATCAGATGGCTGTTCACGTCCACATACAAGCCATTTACATTTTTTGCAGTGCATTTAATTGGTTGCTGTTTCTTTATTGTAAGAATCGTCCTGTAAGACCATACTTACTCAATTGCTCAAAAAGTAAATTTAGATGCTCAACATGTGGCTCTGGAGATTCAGATGCTATTAAACTGTCATCCAAATATGGGAAACAAAATTCTAGTTCTCTCACAACTTTGTGTATAAACTTTCGGAATGTGCTAGCTGCAATGCGAAGTCCAAAGGGCATATAATTAAATTCATAGAGTCCAAATGGTGTTATAAAAACTGATTTAGGATTATATTCTTTGGCTAGTGGAATCTGATAATAGGGTTTAGGTAGGTCTAACTTTGAGAATATATTTTTATTTTGAAGCATAAAATTTACATCATCAGTTCATGGAACTGGATATTGGTCTGCAAGAGTCCTGTCATTCAAATGGTGATAACCTCCACAGACTCGACAAAGACAACTTGCCTTTTTAGCAAGATGTAGTGGACTAGCCCATTGTGATTTTGATGGACGTATAATGCCATTATTTAACAATAATTTAAATTCTTGTTTAGCAATTTTCTATTTATGTGTGTCCAGTCTATGAGCCTTACTGTATACTGGTGGACCAGAAGATGTAGTAATATAATGCTGAACTTCGTGCTTTAATGTCTTTGGTATTATAGTTGGTTTAGTTAGATCAGGAAATTTCTCTAAAAGTTTTGAAAATTGCATAGAATGAGTTTACTGAATCATTAGCATCCACAGTGGTTATCTCTGCTAAAGTTGTTAATTTGGTGGTGTTCTCTATCAGCTTTTTATTTTTGAGGTCAATGAGTAGCCCATAATGACGAAGAAACTTGGTTCCTAATATGCCTCTACTATGAATGGCCATTCAAAATTGCGTTTGAGTCCTAAATCAACATTCAACAGTTTTTATCTCTGACTCATCTGCAACATAAAGATTTATCTTTCTCACTTTTTCTAAATTGTATAACGGACAACTCTGCACCGCTATCTACCAGAAAATATCTTCCACAATTTCGGTCTTTGACAAATAGGCAATATTGGCGGCCTAATATGTATACTGGAGTAGAATATTCCGCCGCTACTGCGTCTACCACTTCTAATTTTCCTTATTTTGCCATTGGCAAGGTTGAACACATTTTTCAGGTTTACATTGTGTGCCAAATATAAAATGGTAATAGCAGTATTTACCGTTTTTATCGTATCTTGCTCTGCTTCTACTTCTACTGCGTATCTTTGCCTGTAAGTCTTTCAAAGCATTTTAATCTCATTTTCCAATTCATCAGTTCTTATGAGAAGATCTTGTACTGACAATGATGATGGGACAGAATGGGCGCATGCAATTTGAAACTCGTCAACAGCATTTAATTCGATCATACAATCTGCCATTTCAGCTACCTATGTTATCCACTGCCTCATCAGATATAACGAAAATCCTGCGAATACTACCTTGAAGTATGTCAAGCCAAATTGTTTTTAGAATCTTTTCTGATACATTTGTGCCCGCATAGCACCTCATTTCAATTTCCATCTTACTGCTACATTCAGGATGATTCCCTTCATAACCCTTTTCTTGTCCTGTCGACATTTTGCGAATTATTAGACACAGAACACGTCGAACTCAAGTTACAGAAATCTTGTCAAAAATTTCTCCGAAGAAATTACGTCACAACTGTCGTTGTCTTGTAGGTAACGTTGGGGTCACCAATTTCATAGCATGCTATCATTAAATACTAAATTTAAGATTTATATTTCAATATTTTTATTTACTTTTATCTTGCACACCATGTAGGGTTGGTTAAGTTTACAACCTACAGTATTCCAAATAATAATTGTTTGTGTTACCTACAGTGCTGTAAATTATTATTTATTCTTTGTGTTTATTTATGTTCCATGCTAGACTGATTGCAGTTGTTCCAGACTTTTGATGCTACTTAGTAAGTGACTAAAGACTTTTGTGGCAGCATAATTCACCCCTTTCTGAGTGAAAGTTAGATTTAACCTTGAATAGTGAACATCATCCTTTCTCCTAGTGTTGTAGTTATGCACACTGCTATTACTTTTGAATTGGGTAGGATTATTAATAACAAATTTCATGAGTGAGTATATATATTGTGATGCTACAGTGAAGATTCCTAGATTCTTAAATAATCGTCTGCAGGAATGCTCTTGGGTGGGTTCCAGCAATTATTCTGATTACACGCTTTTGTGCAATGAATACTTTTTTACTCAATGTTGAATTGCCCCAGAATATGATCCCATATGAAAGCAATGAATGAAAATAGGCACAGTAAGCTAATGTACTGAGATGTATATCACCAAATTTTGCAATGACTCTAATAGCATAAGTAGCTGAACTCAAACGTTTCAGGTAATCTTCAATATATTTCTTCCAATACAGTCCCTCATCAATGAAAACACCTAAAGAGAGACTGTTAATGATTTTTAAGGAGAGGGAAGCACATCAAATGAAGAAACTGGTTAGTGAATTAGAAATTGGAGACATGAAACCCAATCAGTTACTTTGGAAAATGAAAGGATATGGTGGGGCAAATTTTTCAGATAAAATATTGAAGACCCTTTGGCTCGACAAATTACATGCTGAAACACTTTCATAATTTCAGAAGAAAATGTAGACAAACTAGCGCAAATGGTGAAGCAGATGATGAACATGCGAAGCACACAAGAACTTCAATCTACTTCAACAGAAATGTCCCCTGTGGCATCTTATTCTTCTACATCAGTGAAAGAGTTTCTCAGAAGAATCGAAGAACTTGAAAATGAAGTCCGGAGATCCAGATCTCGTGAATAACTGTATAAATCGCGACAATGTTCCCGTTCCAGTGATAGAAATCCAGCAAGCCGACATACATCAGTTCAGGTAAGTACTGTTACTGTCATTTTCGTTTTGGAGCAAATTGCCGAGCTGAGAAGTCTGTCCAACCTTGCCAATGGAAAAGTGAGAGAAACTCCAGAATTGGCGCTAAATATCGAGAGTGCCACCGGAAGTTACTAGAGAGTGAACTAGATCGACTATCGAGTTTTGTGGTCGAATCATGGCATTCGACGCCATGATCACAACATACTCGTAAACAGATGACGATTTGTGACATGCACGAATATGAATTTTGTTGCAACTCGTTTCACTCAAAGATGATGTCAGATTCATACCTAATCACAAACTCGTAAATCGCTACTTATTCGGAAATAAACTCCGAACTTTTTTCTTTTATGGGAATTCCAGGTACCTGCCAACAGTTGTTTTTAAATTCTCATTTATGGTTCTGGCATGTATTACTGTATATGGTGCTGTTACATGACATGTAAAGTAAAGTAAACCAGGATCATATTGGTGTGTTGACCACGGAATACGTTTTACTTTTCTGTAATGTCTCGTATCCGTGCACTGATGCAGTAAATTTTCGATATGTGCTCAATTACAGAACTTGAAACCTGTTTTGTGAAACTAAGTGTACAGTCATGAGACGAAATGTTTCTCAGGCATGTCTAACAATTTAAAAATGTTATGTGGCACATGAAAATGAACTTCTCATCAGAATTTGGAAGACGGTTGTCTGCCGTCTCCCTAGGTTTTAAGCTTTCTAATTTATCTAAGCTCACTAGACGGGTTTTTTTGCTAAACGACAACCCCTTTCGTTTGGAGGCATGAGGAATAGCACTTCATTTCATGTTTTAAATGTTAGTTTCTGTACTACTGTATTAATATTTCTGGGATTTTATTATGCTAATAATTTATCATTCTGTCTATGTATGTGGCAATATGAACGGTTTCTCTGTGACGGCCGGCCACAGTGGCCGAGGGGACTGAGGTGCTCCAGTCAAAGTCTGCACGGCCACTACGGTCAGTGGTTCGAATCCCCCCTCGGGCATAGATATTTGTGCCATCCTTAGTGTTAGCTAGTTCATAAGTAGTTTGTAAGTTTAGGGACTGATGACCCCGTAGTTAAGTCCCATAAGCTATACAAACAAACATCTCTGCGACACCACTGTCCCTGTGAGAATGTTTACCTTCTTTGTTCTGTATGTGCATGTATGAGAATCTTCTAGCATGGGAGTCTGAGTGTATGTATGAGAATTTTCATCGTCGGCTGCTGGCTGCGCACTTTGCATCTCTGGTCTCTGTCGATAATAGTTACCAACCTCTGCTTTTGATGCTATCAAAGAAGTTCCTCCTCCCTTTGGTTACAAGCTCGGTTGGCAATGCCTGCTAGAGAGCCTCAACAGGACGCGTGAGTTTCAGCTCTCCCCACCACCTCGGTTTTTCCAGGGGTTTATATCGATTTCCGGTGGATTTCCGCTGGTGGCGGGGGTCTCAGGGGCCGACTGGACATTCTGTGTCTGCGCTTCGAGCTGGTAAGACATTCTGATTTTTTTCCTCCCTTGAGATGATAGCGATTCGTTGTCTGGTTTGTTAGACTTCAGAACTTAGGTTAATTTTTTGGGATAAGTTTGTCTGATCATGTGCGGATATGTATTCAATTTCATTTCGGTAATTTTGCACAGGTAAACGCAGTGAATATGCAACTAATTCGGTTTGATAACAGCTGGGAATCAGTAACCTGTGTGAGACTAGCTGGCGGTGTACGAACTCAGTTTAATTTCTTTCTAGCTTTGTGGAATGCGACTAATATGCGGGAATATTTTTATTCTGTGTAGTTGCTTGTGAAATATTCTTTTTCCGTTTTTACCCTTCCATGAGCGATATGTACTCCACGTGGTGTGTTCTTAGAAAAAAGCCTTCAGCTACCCCTGTGTCTGTTCCTAAGCCCTTCAGGCAAGAAATTATGTATATATCTTTCTGATGTCTATTAGTACATCGCGATCTCCTCTCCGTCTATTTTAAATTGCTGTTTCGTTTCCAAACTTGTACTTTGCATTCAAACTCCATCAGTAAATTCTCTTCTAGTCTTGTACGACCCCCTTTATTAGCTTGCTTATGAAATACTACGTATTTCTAGGGCCTGCATGCCGTATTCCACTTTTCTGATTTTTGAAGACTGGACTTCGTCCATCCATGTGAAACCTTTCCAATCGCATCTAACTGCATTTCTTTAGCTTCCTTATGATATTCTACGCATTTCTAAAGGTTGCATGCCATAGCTATTTTTCTTTATTTTTCAGAAATTGAATTTTTGTATTTTTACTGGTTTTCGGAACCATGTGGCTTCGAACTCCAAATTCAGGGGTTTATAGTTAGTCACCACTGCTCACACACCAGTACTTTCCTATTGTGTATTCTTGCTTTGTAATCTGTCATTCCGTTGCTTTTTGTTGAAATGAATACGATCTTTAAGCACTTCGCCTTCAGTGGGGTGCAAATAGGTAATGTAGCAGACACATGCCATGTGTCTCAATAATTCCACATGCTCACAGTTTGATTTGAATGGAAATTAATCTCACTATTATTGCATACCATCTCAAGTGAAGAAAGACATACCAGAGTGACCTACGAAGTTTAATTTTTCTTGTGTTGTGTTTTACATCCTGGTTTTCTGAATTTCACCTATGATAGTGGCGCCTTCATCTGCTTTGTATCAGCACACTGAGTTGCTTGAATTTCACTTCGCTTCATGCATATGAGTGGTTGAACACTTGTTGATTGTAAATCCCTCCCCCAACGATGTTCAGTGCAGATTACTTTAAGTGAATTTTTCAATACCATGCACTTTTATTGTTTAACAAAATTGTTCCCCCACTTGCACATGTTTGAACTGAATAAATAATTTATTGTCAGTGAAATTTCATCCTACTTTTGTATATTTGTTAATGAATACCTTCCCCTTTTATTTAATGTTCTTTTTCACCAGTGCTGAGAACATATTCATATGCATATTGTCATATTTTTAATTCTGTTGTGCCATAAATGTTCTCACAGCCATCTTCATGAAATGGTTTAGTTCCAGGTGTCTTGTATATAAATGATTGTATTATTGTGATCTATGATGTGTGTTGGCCACCGTCTCTTTGTCTTCCTGCTGCTAAGTAAATTTTGAGTCAGTTCTAAATTCTGGGGCCAGGCAACAAGATTCTGTTGCACAAAGTAGTTAGTAGTTCACGCGAATGCTTTAGCAGGTCTTTTATGGCCAGAATTATATGTTTAAAGTAAGATTTAAACTGGCTCCTTTCAGCTAGAGTTAATTTTACAGTTAACGGTGGTCTTTTAAAAAGTGAATTACAAATAGTTGATGATAATCTAATGTCCTTAAAAAAATATCTTTGACTCTACAAATGAAAATGAGGTTGAAGTCTAGTTTGAGTCCCAGACTGGTGCTTGGCGTGTAGATTTTGGCGACAGTGGGAAGGCAGCCAATCAGTAGTTGCATTTGTGCGTCAAATAGGATTGTTTGTTTCATTTCTATTGAATTTGGCGTCAGTTTTGAAATTGCTGTAAGCCCGAAACACAAGATTTTGTTATGAATTTCAGTAATCTCATGATTAAGGATTATAAGGTTTCTTAAATGTCGATGTAGTTTTTGAGGGCAGTGATTCACAAGGATAGATGATTTATTGACCGGACAAGGGTACATCGAGAACCTGTCAACCATAGAGCAGGTACAACATTAATTAATTTCCACAAATTTGTCACGAATTCCGAGGGCAGTGTTTCACGAAGATAGCAGATTTATTGACCGGACAAGGTACATCGAGAACATGTCAACTGTAGAGCAGGAACAGCATTAATTAATTTCCGCAAATTTGTTGCGAATTCCGAGGGCAGAGTTACGTTGAGAATGAAATTGCAGTAGGCGAACATTTGTGACGAGAAAAGCTGTAAAATTCACGTCCATCATGAGCAGGTATGTGGCAGCATCCCTTTGTCTATCACTATTATTTGTTTACAAACTATACACACTACCGCTGTTTTTTATTGACCGCGTGAATGCAACTCCTGATTTGCTGCATTCACTTGCCTCATTCATCGCGCCGTTACCAATGTCTATACGCTGAGCACTAATTGCAGACTCATAAACTAGACTTTTACCAAAAATGATCAACAATGCACCTATTTAGCTACAAGGAATACTATAAATGTCAATGGTACTGTATTCGTTTCACTGACAGTAACTTAAGTTGTTTTCTAATGTTTATGCCTAATTACCTCAATCGGAAATCGGCGCATATTTGGTTATAAACATGCAACTGTTTGTGAAAAGGCAGAATTTATATGTTAGTTGCCGGTTTCAGCTGCAGTGATTTAAACTTTCTTCTTAGGTTTCTACCTTAATAGAAACTCGGATATACAACATATTTCGAAATAGATCGCCAGCAACGTCTTTGTGAGAAGGAAGAATGTAAATAACATTCAAGTCCAGTATACGTTACAACCAGTCGGCTTTGATCATTGACATTGTTAGTCAAAGATGTTTATGTGTGTATATTAAGAGTATATTAATTTTTTGTATCAAAGATATGGAATTATTTGCATACAGTCGTTGATTTCATTAAAGATAGAAAATTGATATCTCGATTCTGTATTGATTTAAGTGACTAGACGATTTTGTTATAATTTAAAGATAAATATTTTAATTGAGAAATTGATTGCTTACATTCAACAGTAAGTAATATAGTTTACTGTTCATTCTTATTTTATGTTAATTAATATAATTCATTATTGACCTTCATCCATATTTAATTGTTTTATAGATCTTTTTAGGAATTAATAATAATGGAAAAATTAATAAAAATCTACTTTCATTAATGATTAGTGAAGACATGGTGTTTCTAATTAAATTTGTACAATTTTTTGTATTAATTACTGTTATTTTTTACTTAACGTTTCCTGATCAAGTATAGAATATGATGCATATATCACATGAAATAGCATCATATGGTCCCTTTAAAAACTGTATCGTAACCCAGACTTGACCTTCCCTTATTCAAGTCAAGAATACGATATAGATATCATTTCAAATAGTGACATATGAACAGAAACATATATTATTACACTACAATTTTATGTGAACATTATTGTACAGGTTGCTTTTAATGAGATCACACATGTTTGTAGTAGTATCTATTAAAATAATAATAAAAAAGTATATTTCTTCTACGTAATGTTTAATTTTTTTCTTTTAGACCCTTGTCTTGGAACTGTATCACCTCTAAAAGATCAATACTTTTCACTTATTAGTAATTTTTAAATTATTTAAATATGTTTCACTGTTTTTAATAAATAAAAATACAATGATGTAATAGATATGATCTGTTTCATTTATTATAGATATTTCTTAAACTAGCTAATAAGTATTTATCTGTAAAGTTGTTTATAGTATTATCTTTGGTTTATAAATAATCGATATATTTCTTGGTAGAAGTCAGATGTTCAAATATTATTACTTCCATATCTTTGCTTCATATATGACGTCATTGGTCAAAGCTGACATGTTGTATCTTATTCTTGACTATTCCCCATATTCCGAAACCGATCGAATGCAATGTCTTTGTGAGAAGGAAGAATGTAAATAACATTCTTTTCAGTCACATAAATTTAACCTGTACTGTTAGGCTCCTGCATAACAAGACACTTGTATGTTGCAAAGTATTTGAAAAAAAAATCTGCCGAATACTGTATAGCATACTTGTAATACATTAAGATTATGTTACCAGATTCTTTTACAAAAGAAAAAGTATTTCAGTTCTCACAAGATGCGAACCATAAACTTTCCATCACTTAGTTTACTACCCAACACATCTAACCACAAGACCAGACCGATACCATATCCACAGTTGCAGATTTATAGTCATGTGTCTTGCTTTCAGTTTCATCATTATTGCATCACTGATAGATATTTGTTCTTCATTGACATTTAATAAACTAGGGTGAAGCATGTGTGGTAAATCTTCAATGTACTATCGCCTTAAACTGGTATATTGTCATGATTTGCATTTCACATTTCGTCTGCAAAGCAGAGACCGCAGGCACTACTGCTCCAAGTGACCACAGAGACACTTCCAGCGGCACTCTCCGTATTTAGCATAGACCAAGGAGGGCTTAAAGCCCTTTCTATACAAGATGTGCAACATGCACAAGGAAGTCGTTGTCAGCTGCAGTGCCCCTTGCGATAGACCGTCAAACTACAGTGTACAGAGTACAGTGTGTGGCAGTTTTATCATTGGCACAAACAATAGCTTTGCCTTGCCACCACATTCTAATAAGGAAGAGCCTCCAGCAGATGTAGGTGTAATTAAGGAGCAACAGATTTCATTAGGAAACCAAAGGTTTCAAAAAAAGTAGAAAGTAGGAGGAAAATTCTGTTGATGGGTAGCAGCCATGGGAGAGGTGTGAGCCAAATTGTGCAGGAAAAATTAGGTGACAGGTACCAGGCCACAAACTTTTTCAATCCCGGTGTAAGTCTTAGCCAGGTGTTAGAGGATTTAGATTCATTGTGCAAGGGGTTTACCAAGGAGGATCATATTGTGATAGGGGGTGGTGCGGGAAACAGTATCGATAGGGATCATGGCTACAGTATTGAGTGTGACCTGGTGAAAATAGCATCTGCAACAAACCATATGAATGTTTGGTTGGTGCCTGCCTTCATGCGGTATGATCAGCCTCGGTTGAACAGCTCTGTAAGGAGGGTCAACATGGAGTTAGGTTAGCTGTGAAGAGTGGCCACTCTGTCGGACAATTGTTTGGTCCCTGTTGATGCTATTGATAGGTGGGACTTTACTAGGCATGGCCTGCACCTGAATGGGAAAGGGAAGGGTAAACTGGCTGGGTTGATAGGAAAATCTATAAGGGGGGACACTGCAACTCTTGGGAGTATCTCTTTTTTATGATAAGTTCAATGTCCAATGATAAGTCCAGACAGGCAGGTAATAAAGCTGTTAAAATATCACAAGATTCAAACAATAGTAAATTACGAAATTATGTTTGTTTTTTTCATCAAAATATTGGGGGTTTAAAAAATAAAGTAGATGAGCTCCTGATTTGTTCAGAAACTATAGAAGCTGACAATGTAATAGATATACTATGTCTGTCTGAGCATCACATTGTCACTGATATGAATGCCACAGGGTTCGGTACTGGGACCTTTGCTGTTCTTGATATATATTAATGATTTGCCTTTCTATGTTCATAAAGATGCCAAGCTAGTTCTCTTTGCTGATGATACAAGTATCGCTATCACACTCGAATCACAGGAATTAACCAACGAAATTGTCAATGAAGTATTTCAGAAAATTATTAGTTGGTTCTCTATAAATGGTCTCTCTTTAAATTTTGAAAAACACAGTATATTCAATTTCACAAAATAAATGGTATCACACCATTAATTAATATTGACTTCAACCAGAAATCTATAGCTAAGGTAGAATATTCAAAAATTTTAGGTTTATGCATTGATGAGGGATTGAATTGGAGGAAACACATTGAAGATCTGCTGAAACGTTTGAGCTCAGCTACTTATGCTATTAGGGTGGTTGCAAACTTTGGTGATGAACAACTCAGTAAACTAGCATACTATGCCTATTTTCATTCTCTGCTTTCTTATGGCATCATATTCTGGGGTAATTCATCATTTAGTACGAAAGTATTCATTGCCCAAAAGTGGGTCATCAGAATAATTGCTGAAGCCCACCCAAGACATTTATTTAAGAATCTAGGAATCTTCACAGTAGCTTCACAATATATATATATATATATATATATATATATATATATATATATATATATATATATATATATTCACTTATGAAATTTGTTATTAACAATCCAACTGAATTCAACTGTAATAGCAGTGTGCATAGCTACAACACTAGGAGAAAGGGTGACCAACACTATTCAAGGTTAAATTTAGCTTTGTCACAGAAAGGGGTTCATTATTCTGCCACAAAAGTCTTTGGTCACTTACCAAGTAGTATCAAAATTCTGACAGAAAGCCAACTAGCATTTAAAAATAAATTAAGAGAATTTCTGAATGGCAATTCCTTCTACACATTAGATGTATTTCTAGATAAAAGTTAGTACTTTAGGGAAAAAATAAAAAATAAAAAAATTTAAATAAAATAAAATATTCAAATATTGAGTGTCATGTAATATTATGTATAGACACATTTCATTTAAGTGGCACATTCCACATCATTATGAAGTGTCGTATTCATGATCTATGAAACAATTATTAATCTAATCTAATCTAATCTAAACAAAGAAGCCGTCAAATGGTACACATTTGTTGAGTCGTCTGCTTCACGTGTCTCATTCATTTGTTGTCAAGTTACAGCAAATGAATCACTGCGTTAACATCAATTTTCGAAACTGTAAGATATATTCTGATGATTAAAACATGTATTTATGTTTTAGACTGCCACTGTGAAACTGTATTTAACAATGCACAACTACTTTGCTCACATGTTTCAGTGTCCTCATTATAAAATGCTATTACATACTCTCAGCCCCTGCAGTCTGAGGCACCTATGTATGTGATGAACAAGCTTGGACGTCTATACACAGACCTTTCACTTTGATAAAGCTTCAAATAATGCTCACCAAAAACAAACATTTCATATGTTAACTACAGCATGTTGCAGGAAAAATAGGAAATATTTTAGAAGATGGTAATAAACATGATTTGCAGTTAACATTTCGTATAACGTGTATCCAATTTGGGTACAGAGATACAGCTCTTGGTATGTACAACAAACTGATTTGGATATTTTGACTGTGTCTTTTGTTGGTTCTTGGTAGATCACCATATTGACTTTTATTTAAATAACCGGTTTTTGACTTAGTTGAATATGTCATGGTAAGCTGAAAACCGAATAACTAAGTTGAAATGAATGTGTAGAACATACACAGAATTCTACTTTTAAGTAAGTGTGATGCTTCACTATCAAGAACCGACGGACAATTCAGTGAAAATATCTTGATTTATATTTGCTCTATGTTTGTTTGGATTTCATATTAACAGCTATATCTCTGTATTAAATAAAACTTGTACACATGTTATATTAAATTTTTAATGCAATTCCTCTAAAGTATCACCTTCTAAAATACTTACGACTGAGTCGAAGAACTACGTTCTTCTGAGCAGGAGACAAGTACACACTCTCAAACCAATTCCCAACTTGGCTTCGTTTGTCAGCTGTGTTCCCCATTCGGTCGTCTGCGCGAAGTACTTCAATATGAATGAGAATAGGATCCGTCCTAATCCGTCTACTAGCGATCGTATGTCTGCATCTTGTGCAAGTGGACAGGTCTACACTGTATGCGGACGGCGAGACCGGTGAATCATGGGTAATCTCGTAAGCTCTCACATCCCGTGTAGGAAGGGCTTTACTAAATAAAAACGTATTTAGCGTCCACTGAAACTCCAGTCGGCAAACACAGTAGCGGTCGAGTGTTCAGCCGCATCGATTATACCAGACCGCCAATATCGATTACTTGTTAAAGATAAAACGTCAGGGTTGCGTTTTCTGATTGACAGTGGAGCTGAAGTTTCCCTTATACCAGCGTGTCCCAAGGATAAAATAAAGGAAACAGATTACAAACTTTATGCTGCCAATGGATCTGAAATTAAAACTTATGGTACGAAATGATTAAATCTTGATTTAGGGTTAAAAGGTAGTGGCCTTTCATTATAGCTAATACTACAAAAGGTTTAATTGGTGCTGACTTCTGTCATCAATTTGGTTTATTGATAGACCTAAAAAGACGATTATTAATTGACATAAATAGTCAGCTAAATGTATCTGCATTCAATGTACAATAGATGTGTCTGACTCTGTTAGTTCACTAAATAATAACTGTAAATATTTTGAAATATTTAAAACATTTCCTGGACTTACAAAACCTACCCTTAGCCCTGGAGAAATTAAGCGTGATGTTAGACATTATATTATAACAAGCAGTGGCCCTCCTTTGTACTCAAAAGCTCGCAGATTGGCTCCACATAAACTGAAATTAGCTAAGCAAGAACTTGAATTTCTAATGAATCATAATATGATTCGCCCCTCTAAATCACAGTGGGCAAGTCCTGTGCATATGGTTAAAAAGGCTGATGGGCAGTGGCGCATTTGCGGAGACTGCTGACGTCTTAATGACAGAACCCTTGCTGACTGCTATCCTGTTCCTCACATAAATGATGTAAATTCCATTCTGGTGGGCCAGAAACTGTTCTCCAAAGTTGATCCCCTCAAAGCCTACTATCAGAATCCACTAGCTGAAAGTGATAAGGAAAAGAGCACTGTAATCACACTCTTTGGATTGTATGAATTTAATTTCATGCCATTCGCCCACAGGAATGCACTAAGTACCTTTCAAAGATTTATTAATGAAGTTTAAAGAGATGTAGATTTCTGTTTTGCTTATTTAGATTATATATTGATTGCTTACTGGCATTCTACGGGTCGGAGCATGGAATGTTAGATCCCTTAATCGAGTAGGAAAATTAGAAAATTTAAAAAGGGAAATGGATAGGTTGAAATTAGATATGGTGGGGATTAGTGAAGTTCGGTGGCAGGATGAACAGGATTTCTGGTCAGGTGAGTATAGGATTATAAATACAAAATCAATTGGGGGTATCACAGGAGTAGGATTGATAATGAATAAGAAAACAGGAATGCGGGTAAATTACTATGACCAGCACAGTGATCGCATTATCATTGTCAAGATAGATACGAAGCCAACACCGACAACAGTAGTACAGGTTTATATGCCAACTAGCTCTGCTGACGACGAAGAAATCGAAGAAATATATGAGGAGCTAAAGGAAATTATTCAGACAATTAAGGGAGAGGAAAACTTAATTGTTATGGGAGACTGGAATTCGGTTGTAGGACAAGGAAGGGAAGGGAGGATAGTAGGTGAATATGGTCTGGGCAAAAGGAATGAAAGAGGAAGCCGCCTGGTACAATTTTGCACAGAACATAATTTAGTTATAACAAACACCTGGTTCAAGAATCACAAAAGAAGGTTGTATACGTCGAAGAGACCAGGAGACACCGGGAGATAGCAGATAGATTTTATAATGGTAAGACATAGATTTCGGAACCAGGTTCTACAGTGTAAGACATACCCAGGGGCAGATATAGACTCTGACCATAACTTGTTGGTTATGAACTGTAGGCTGAAACTAAAGAAACTACAGAAAGGTAGGAAAATAAGGAGATGGGACCTGGATAAATTGGAGGAACCTGAGGTTCTTAAGAATTTTAGAGGGAGCTTTAGGCAACAATTGACAGAAACAGGGAAAATAAAACAGTAGAGGAGGAATGGGTAAAATTGAGAGATGAAATAGTGAAGGTAGCAGAGGACAAAATAGGTAGGAAGGAAAGACCTACAAAAAACCCTTGGATATCACAGGAAATACTAAATTTAATCGATGAAAGGAGAAAATATAAAAATGCAGTAAATGAAACAGGCAAAATGGAGTACAGACGACTAAGAAATGAGATTGACAGGAAATGCAAAATGGCTAAGCAGGAGTGGCTAGAAGGCAAATGCAAGGATGTAGAAGAATTTATAAATAGGGGAAAAATAGATACAGCCTACAGGAAAATAAAAGAAACATTTGGAGATAAGAAAAACAGCTCTATGAATATCAAGGACACTGATGGAAAACCAGTTCTCAGCAAACAAGGGAAAGCTGAAAGGTGGCAAGAGTATATAGAGCGGCTCTACAAAGGAAATGAACTTGGAGACAATATTGTAGGAAGGGAAGAGGGTGTAAATGATGCTGAAATAGGAGATACTGTACTGAGAGGAGAATTTGACAGAGCCCTGAAAGACCTAAGTCGAAACAAGGCCCCTGGAGTAGATGATATTCCCTCAGAGCTACTGAAGTCTCTGGGACAACCAGCCATGACAAAATTGTTTCACCTAGTGTGTAAGATGTATGAGACAGGTGAAGTACCATCAGACTTTAAGAAAAATGTTATAATCCCCATCCCTAGGAAAGCAGGTGCAGACAGGTGTGAAAACTACAGAACCATCAGTTTAATAAGTCATGGTTGCAAAATATTAACGCGAATTATATACAGAAGGATGGAAAATCTGGTAGAAGCCAACCTCGGGGAAGATCAGTTTGGGTTCAGGAGAAATGTAGGTACACGGGAGGCAATACTCACTTTACGGCTTATCCTAGAAGATAGATTAAGAAAAGGCAAACCTACATTTCTAGCTTTTGTAGATTTGGAGAAGGCTTTTGACAATGTTAATTGGAATGAACTCTTTCAAGTTCTGAAGCAAGCAGGAGTAAAATATAGGGAAAGGAGAGTTATTTACAACTTGTACAAAAGCCAGATCGCAGTTATTAGACTCGAAGGGCATGAAAGGGAAGCATCAGTTGGGAAGGGAGTAAGACAGGGTTGTAGCCTTTCTCCAATGTTGTTCAATTTGTATATTGATCAAGCTGTAAAGGAAAGCAAGGAGAAATTTGGTGAAGGAATTAAAGTTCAGGGTGAAGACTTAAAAACATTGCGTTTTGCCGACGACATAGTAATTCTGTCAGATACAGCAAAGGACCTGGAAGAGCAATTGAACGGAATGGACAGTGTGCTGAAAGGTGCATATATGATGAACATTAACAAGAGCAAAACTAGGGTAATGGAGTGCAGTGTAAGAAAATCAGGTGATGCTCAAGGAATTAGATTGGGTAACGAAGCAATAAAGGAGGTAGATGAGTTTTGTTACTTGGGCAGTAAAATAACAAATGATGGTCGCAGTACAGAGGATATAAAATGCACAATGGCAATGGGTAGAAAAGCGTTCTTGAAAAAGAGAAATTTGTTAACCTCGAATATTGATTTAAGCCTAAGGAAGTCCTTTCTGAGGGCATTTGTATGGAGTGTTGCCTTGTATGGGAGTGAGACATGGACGATAAACAGTGCGGACAGGAAGAGGATTGAGGCTTTTGAAATATGGTGCTACAGAAGAATGCTGAAGATTAGGTGGGTGGATCGCGTAACTAATGAGAAGGTACTGAACAGAATTGGGGAGAAAAGGAATTTCTGGCATACCTTGACTAAAAGAAGGGATAGATTGGTAGGACACATTCTTAGACATCAAGGAATTGTGAATTTAGCGTTGGAGGGAAGTGTATGGGGAAAAAATCGCAGGGGAAGACCAAGAGATGGATACAGTAAGCAGATTCAGACAGATGTAGGTTGTCGTTCTTATGTGGAGATGAAGAGGCTTGCTCGGGATAGGGTATTGTGGAGAGCTGCATCAAACCAGTCTCCGGACTGAAGACCACAACAACAACAACATTGATTGCTTCTACCTCACCAGAAGAACACACTTAGCATTTAAATGTCTTATTTGAACAATTGAATAAATTTGGTTTAAGAATTAACATTGCAAAATCTGTCTTTGGAGTTCAAGAAACTAAGTTTTTAGGTCATGTAATTACTTCAGAACGTATAAAACCAGATCCAGAACGAGTAGAAATTATGTCTAATTTCAAATTACCAGAAACAGCGTCAGAATTACGTCGTTTTCTTGGCATCCTAAATTTTTACTGGTGATTTTTCTGAACATGCTGTTGTAAATGATTATTTAAAGAACACAAAGAAAAAAGGCAAAAGAAAAAATTTTTGGAGAGAGGACGCAATAAAACAGTTCGAAAAATGCAAAATGAATCTTGTCAGTGCAGCTCTTTTTTTTTACGCTTCTGATTTTGCTGCTGGAGCAGTGTTGCAACAGAAAGAAGAGGGGATATGGAGACCAACTGGTTTCTACTCAAAAAATTCTCGCCATACCAAAAGAAATATTCAACATATAATAGGGAACTTTTCAGCATGTACATGGAAATAACGTATTTTAAATACCTACTTGAAGGACGTTCATTTACAGTATATACTGACCATGCTCCATTGACTTATGCTTTTAGACAGAAAAGTGAAAAGGCAACACCTATGCAACTGTGTCACTTACAGTACACATCTCAGTTTGCAAAAGATATTAGACACATTTCTGGAAAAGACAATACTGTGGCAGACAATCTGTCCAGACTGGAAGAAATAGTACCAACTGATTATGAGAAAATAGCAGATGCTCAAGTGAAGGATGAAGAGATCCTCATACTTCACTGAAGTTTAAACAACATGAAACTCCTGGTGGAAGATTGTTATGGTGTGATGTATCAACAAATAAAAAATGTTCAGCTGTTTGTTAAGCTTAAGGGACTTAAATGTGGGGTCATCAGTCCCTAAACTTGAAAACTACTTATGAACTACCTTATACTAAATATGACACCAACATCCATGCCCAAGCGGGGATTCGAACCCCCAACGGAAAACAGCCTTGCACATCACACTATAGCACCTCAATGCTCTTGGCCACTGCGCCGCAGCTACCAGCAAGTAATATCTGACATTACATTTCTCAACAATTTAGATATTCAGTTTTTCATCATTATCACAATATGACATCCTGGGATTAAGTCTTCTGTAAAGTTACTCACATTTAGATTCATTTGGTCAAGCATCAAGTAGGATATTCAGAAATGGACAAAAACATGCATAGCTTTCCAAAAAAAAGTGAGTATACATAATAAATCTCCTCTTGGCCAGTTTCCAAGTACAGATGGACGTTTCGAGGTTGTACATCTTTACATAATAGGTCAACTACCTCCATCAGATGAATTTCTTTACTGTTTGACATGCATTGATCGCTTCAGTAACTGGAGAGAAGTCATTCCATTACGTGATTTTCAAGCAGAAACAGTGGCATGAGCATTTTATAACTCCTGGATAACTAGATTTGGAGCACCGAACCAAATAGTAAAAGACAAGAGAGCACAGTTTCATTCAGAACTGTCCCATGCATTAGTTAATATTTGTGGTTCTAACCTAAAACAAACAACTGACTATCATCAATAATCAAATGTTAAGACTGAAAGGTTCTATCGAACATTGAAGGTATCTATTAGAGCACATGGTAAAAATACATGGAGTGAAATTATTCATGCAATTCTCCTAGAACTGTGTTGCTGTGTGAGAGAAGAAAGTAACTCAACAGCAGCAGAGAGGTTACATGGTGCAACTCTAACATTGCCTGGTGATTTTGTTGTAAGTTCAAGAAACAATCAAGTAGAAGATCTACCAGCATTCGCTTCTCAGTTATGCCAACATATGGATAAGCTACTGTATGCCCTTTTAATATACACATAAGGTGAAGAACTCCATTTATTACTAAAGATCTTCATAAAACATCTCTTGTATTTGTGAAGAATGATAAAGTAAAGGCTAAACTATTACATTCCTATGAAGTCCTGGAGCGAGAAACTAAATATTTTACTGTAAAAATTAAGGATGTGGCAACTAACATTTCAGGTGACCGACTAAAATGGGCCTACATGCTTGTGAACTCAGACACTACTGATGTACAAAAAAAATTTACAGACCACTTCGCCTGTGAATGAAGGAGCTACATCTTCAGAGTTTCTCCCACAAAGTTACCTGATGTGGTCGAATTGTAAAGTTTCCTAAAAAATACAAGTAACTGATTTAGAAACTGAGGGGAGGACTATGTAGGGTTGGTTTAAGTTCACAACCTACAGTATTCCAAATAATAATTACTTGTGTTACCTACAGTGCTGTAAATTATTAATTATTCTTTGTGTTTATTTAGGTTCCACGCTAGACTTATTGCAATTGTTCCAGTGATCAATTGTTTTATGTCTGTGTGTGAAGTAATTTGTGAGATGTGAATTTCAATAAATAAATAAATAAAATAAAAATAAAAAAAATCATATACACAAGTTTTGTGTTTATTTTAAATGCCACACAACAGACCACACACCATGTAAACGTTAATACAATGACAAGATAAGTACAAATTGTGTATTCTTTTTTGTTAATACTCGGAGATAATAATAGATAATACAAAGTTAGCTTAATATAGAGCAGAAACATACAAATACAAATAGTAATTTGTCATGTTCGCACAGTTTCATAAAACGGGTTATCAAGTTTTAACTGATCACAGATCGAAAATGTACTGTTTCAATACAGAGAAGCCAGACATAACGGAAAAGTAGAATTTATTTTATGCTCAACACAGTGATATGGCCGTGTTTCGATTTCATTCACACATCAAGTAACATAACCATTCAAAAGCCGAAATCAGGATTGAGAATTAAAGTATAACTGTTCACAGTCAAATGCTTAAAATTCCCTTCAAAAACATACTTGGCTGTTTATTTTCAAATACTTAGCGATTTTCGAGTTAGTGGTTAAAAAAGTACCACGAATATTCGTCCAAATCACAAATCGTCGTCTGTTTGTTTACGAACATTTTGTGTTCGATATAGCGGCAATCATGGTAAAATGCGTTGCTCCGTTACAGATATGTAGCGGTAATATACACCTCTTTCAAGGGGGAATGTATCAGCTCCTAACGTCTACTCGTCCAGTCTGAAGTCGATAGTCGCAAGCCCACTACTGACATCTAAACTCCAAATGGTAATGTGAAGTCACTACGACTTCTAAGGACTTTGGTGACAACGATCTGTTTACTACCGCATGGTTGTGTTTATGTTGTTCATGTGTCGTGTGGTGCTGTGATGAAGAGAGATGTGATAACATTTATATAACGAAGTTAGACTAAAACCGAGCAAAATGCCGAAGATAAAGGCAGAGAAGAAGACCAGGCAGCATCAGCTTGTTGCCAAACAAGGTAAGGCATTTCAGAATTACAAAAAGAATTTGCTACCTAAGTAATGACTCACAAGAACTGTCAGCTCCATGTTGCATGATTGGCATAAGACATTTTTTTTTCCGGTCACGTAAGTCTTTCGGCCTAAGAATTTACCTAATTTTTCCCCTCTAACGTGACATTCGTTTTCGTTTTGCGCAATATTGCTGAGGTATAAAAAGCAATCCAAAGTCTCAATCTGTTACACGTCATGTTTCAGGAACAACGTAACTCCAAAAATTATTTACAATACGATTTTGGGGTAAAACTTTACGACGCTTTTCGCCATGCTCCAGTACTTATGTTGGTAACATATGAACAATGAAGTGTAGAAATGCAGTAATATTTTGGCGAGCTACAGAGAGTGTGTTATTGCTGCTCGTTTCACTCGCAGCAAAATTAATACTTTACGTGCTCTGTGGTTGACAGGTTCTTGTATGTACCCTTGTCCGTTCAGAAAAAAATAATTTTCGTTTTAATCGAAGTTGTCAGGATAGAATATTTAATAAATAAATCGCATTTTGCGATCAGTTATGGCTTTACTGTACTAGGTTTAGATGGAATGCCAAAGTGCGACGAATGAAAATTTGTGCCCGGCCAGGATGCGAACCCCAGATCCCCTGCTTACTAGACAGACGCATTGACCACTCCGCCACCGAGGACACAGTGACCAGCCCGACTGCAGAGGACTTTTTCCTGCACACCCTGCCACACCCAAATCTCCATTCGTCACACTGTCGCTTTTCCTGTACCACAGCCTATTTGGTCCTCTGCAGTCGGGCTGGTCACTGTGTCCTCGGTGGCGGAGTGGTCAACATGTCTGCCTAGTAAGTAGGAGATCCTGGGTTCGAATCCTGGCCAGGCACAAATTTTCATTTGCTGCACTTTGGTATTCCATCTAAACCTAGTGCAGCGAAGCTATAACTGATCGCACATTGTGATTTATTTAATTCATTGAACACTGTAACATCGTCAGAAATATATAGTTCTATACAAGCTGAGGCTGGGCTCTTGACGACAATGAATTGTCTCAATTCCTCATGGTCTGTTTTCCCTGATGCGGGAATACAGTCTTGTGCCTGTGAGCATTACAGAACAAATAGGCTGTGGTATAGGAAAGAGACAGTGTTGTGAATGGAGATTTGGGTGTGGCGGGAGATGTGCAAATGAAAGCCCTCTGCAGTCGGGCTGGTCACTGTGTCCTCGGTGGCAGAGTGGTCAATGCGCCTGCTTAATAAGTAAGAGATCCCGGGTTCGAATCCTGGCCGGGCACAAATTTTCATTTATCACACTTTGGTATTCCATCTAAACTTAGTACTGTGAAGTCATAACTGATTGCAAATTGCAATTTATTTAATTCATTGAATGCTGTAACATTGTTAGAAATATATAAAGAAAACATTTATTGGTCATCTGTGTTGCCTCCATTAACCAATGGTGCCAACAGAACCACCGGAGCCCGGCGAGAAGTGCCGTACACTTAACTTATTTTGGAATACATCATTCTGATTTTGGTCCTGAATTCTTGCTGTGGTTTTGTCTTATATATAACTTTCCTTATAATCACTATTGTAGGAATAGTGTTGTTTCATTCCGTGTTTCAGTTGTTTATCGTGTGCTATGTTTATTTTTTGTGGAAAGTAGCAGAATTTTTAGGCTGTGCTGTAACATAGCTTATAATTTCTCTCATGTTTATGTTTCGTGTTTGTTATTGGCCGTTCTGTTAATATTTATATGTTAATGATAGCATTAGTCTAATTGTACTTTTGCAGTGGTGGTTAGTGTGATGATGGCAACAAATGTTCACTTTGTGCTTCGTGAGACTAATTAATTTACTGATCTACAAGGGTACGGTACATACAAGGACCTGTTATCAAGCTTCATACTTAACACGAAAGGTTATGACCTCAGTTCATATGAAGGAATTTTTGAAGTCATTTAATGGTTTTGTCAACATAAGCACAGAATGCCCCAACTGCCATAAATATAATTTTACCCTTTACATTTTATTTATTTATTCATTCTACTCCCCCCCCCCCCTTTCAATTCAGGTAGGACCTGTTTGTATTTATGCCTTGGATGTGATGTTGGACACCATCCTCCCCTCCACACAAAATCCTAGATCAAGTGGCAAGCTGATTGTAGTGTGGCCCGAGGACTTTGGGTAGAAGGTGATAATTTGGTTTTGAGTTGAGGAAGTCAACAAATGTGAATGGCAAGTAAAGGTTGCATGGAAGCTAACATATTGACCTGTAGCGTAGCCAACATCTATAGGTTACACTACAAGTTATCTCACAGTTTGTGGCAGGGGGGTGCATTCTGTAACTGCTACATCGGCATAATTGAAGACCGTGGTACAACCCGTCGGCCTTAATCAATGGCGTCATATCTGAGTCTCAAAAGATATGTATATGTAGCAACTAGCAGAACAAACACTTTCAACAAATATATACTTACAGGATAATATCGTAATATTTATCTATTGTAGATAATAAATGTATTATTGTTCTCGTAATTTATGGACTACCACAACAAATGTATCATCAATCACAGGTCTCAGCCAAGAAATTTGTGCCTTTGGCGCTCACATGCAAAAATAATAAAAAAATAAATAATAATAATAATATAAAAAAATTGTAATCTATGTTCTTCTTGTAGTCAAACTATTCTCTTTATGATGTCATTGGTCAAAGACAATGGCTCGTATCACAGACTTCAATTGACCTATCTTTGGCAATGTGACAGGCTCCAGAAGTGTTACAACATTCTTCTTAGATCGCCTAATGATACTGCATCCTAGGGAAGCAGCCTGAATCCAGTTAATCTAAAACAGATTCCTGCTGGCCAGTTTTTGCAGGATCTGTACACAACAAGTACAGTCCATCTCCAAGCAGAGGTTTTCCTCCTCTAAAAGGTAAAGCAGTCAACAATCTGAAGATTGGTTTGAACACCACAGTGCTTTACTAGGCATGGTCCTGTTTGGAGGTGGTATGCCGTTGCCTTCCTCCGACCTTCGAGCTGACTTACCCAGTCAGTTATAGGGGGACCTACAGCTTAACATGGGTTCCGAACCATGGTGCTACTCGGTATTTTTCACATGGGCAATATTGCCAGAGGTGAAAGAAGTGGAAAGTGACAGATAAAAATCCTAGGACCTGGCGGGGATCGAACCCGGGACCTTCGGATTTGTAGTCTGGTACTCTACCACTGTGCTATGGAGCACCTTTATCACAATTTAATTATGGTAGGTAAATGAAATTGTTGTTGTGTGCTATCAGCAATCTATTATATCCTCCACAGTTACCTCCTTGTACTGTGATATTCTGAGTGACTGAGCTCTGTCCAATGGACACAGACTCTACATAGCTACAAACAAATTAAAAATATCTGCACAAATTTCGTTTATTAACGGGATGCTCCCACAGTCAAATACAAAAATATGCAGGTATTTTTTAGAATCCCTCTGCGCAAACACACACGATAATGCAATGAATTAAATTATTGAAACAGGTGTAAAATACTAAGCCTAACAGTTATTACTGCATTTTGTGCTGGGACTAAGGTTCACATTCATGCCATTCCACCCCCCCCCCCCCCCACCTCTAAGTGTTCCATATTAATACACTTTTTGTCATCAAATATAAAAATATAAGGTATGTACAGTGAAAAGCCAAAGAAACTCGTACGCCTGTCTAGCCTGATGGGGATCACCAACTGAAGAGAATAGTTCAGATGACAGTAGTGCATCCCTTTGGTAAATGCTGTGGATTTCAGTGCTGGGCCATTAACAAGTGCCAGTGTGCAATCCATTCAACAAAACATCATTGATAGGGGCTTACAGAAATGAAGGCCAAGTTGTGTATCGTTGCTGACTGCAGGACACAAAGCTTCTTTACACCTTGCTGGAGCCTCTCAGCACCGACATGTGACTGTTAATGATTGTAAACATCTTGCCTAGTCTGATTTGCATTGAGATGATGGATACGAACAGAGACAGCCTCATGTATTCATGGACCCTGCATGTCAGTGTGGGACTATAATTTTGTGGGGCTTGTGCAGTTGGAGAGATGTGGGCCATGTGGTATATTTAGATGACTGGTGAGAAGTACGTACTCATCCTTGTTGATCACCTGCTTCAATTCATGTCCATTGTGTATTCCATTGAACTTGAGCAGGAGAATGCCAAACATGTCCAGACATGCTCCAAAGTGGCTTCAGGAATGCACTTTTGAGTTTTAACACCTCTCCTGGCCACCAAAGTTTCAGACATGATGTTATTGAACATATTTGAGATGCCTTGCAACATGGTGTTTGAAAGAGATCTCCACCTCGTCATACTCTTATGGGTTTATGGGCAGTCCAGTAGGATGTGTGATATCGGTTTACTGAAACACTACTTCAGACCTCTACCCCCCCCTCCCCCCAGGTGGCTCACAGTTCTTTCGTGAATATGTGTGTGACGATTGTGGGACTCCAAGCTAATGCAGTCTTTCTTCCTTCTTTCCTCCCTGAACTGCATTTCCTTTCCCTTTCCCTCTTTTTCTATCCTCACTCCTTCTCCTCCCCACTGGGATGGGACTGATGACCTTAGCAGTTTGCTCCGCCTATCCCAAACAACTACTTCAGACATTAGTTGAGACCACACTGCATCATGTTGTGGACCTTCCGTGTGCTCATGGGGGCCCTACATGATATTACCTAATAGGCAAGCTCACAGAAGTGGCATAACATGATGTGGTATGGATTCGACTAACACCAAGCCCTCTGCTGGGGTGTCCATAAATCCGTAAGAGTATGAAGGCTGGAGATCTGTTCTGAATTGCATCTTGCAAGGCATCTCAGATATGCCCAACAATGTTCAAGTCCGGGAAGTTTGATGGCCAACAGAAGTGTTTAAACTCAGAAAGTATTCCTGAAGCCACTCTGCAACAAGTCTGGATGTGTATCGTGTTCTTCTTCTGGAATTGCCTAAGTTCATCAGAATGCACAACAGACATGAATGGATGCAGTGATCAGCCAGGATGCGTATGTACCTGTCACCTCTCACAGTCATATCTAGACATATCACGGGTCCCATATCACTCCATTGCAGGTGCCCCACCCATTACGGAGCCTCCACCAGCTTGAACAGTTTTCTGCTAATGTGTTGGGTCCATGAATTCATGAGATTGTCTTTGTACATGTCCATACAATCAATACCTTTGGAATCAAGGCTCATCAAATTTTACCAGAAGTCCAATATATAACTTTTAATGCATATATTGTTTTCCCAATTTTATTTTATTATTGATTTATTTTTCAATGTTTAATTATTATGGGTGATTGAGAAGTTTCAAATAATGGCTACCTGATTCGTCAAAAATACACAATACTTTCTGTATGTTACACTTCAGAGCGAGAGAGATTCTGAACTTAAAAATTTTAATCTTATTATTCTGATAGGTTACATTACAAGGTGATATGACAAAATATGTATCTCCTTTCTAAATACATAGCATTTGCCTGTGGTATACCTCATATCCATCACTATAACAGGATGAAACTACCCTGATATATATTCAAAATGTAAATAGCTCATTAGCTCAAGTCTTCATACTTTTGAGAAGACCCCAGTATGTGGTGTCTGGTGAACAAATAGTTGAGCCCTACATTATTTTAACTAATAACGAGAGAAATGTGACAAAAGTTGTGTATTGTGAGCACTGTCTTTAAGCCTTTGGGATGGTTATCCCATGCCTTATCCTTTTATACTATAGTGACCAACCAGTCACACTTGTTTGTCCCACTATTTTAACTTTTTTTCCAGTGAACTTTTATTGTGTGTTATAGAGGAGACTACAAATTGTGAATTTACACTGTTGTACCCCTTTTAACCATAGGTAGAAAGTCGACACCTATGTGCAGCATCCCGCGACGAAGCAGTGGAGCCATTTGTATGTTTGTCTGCCAAGTAGGTCAGCCGAATGTTGACAAAGGGAAGATGAAATGTTAAATTTTCATTTGCAGCTATTTCTGTTGCAAATGATCAATGTTTGAAGGGATTAGTGTTTTTAATTTAAACATTTGGCTCGCTAGGTGGGTGCATGAACGTAATTTGATTAGCTTATATTGTAGAAAGTAATGACATGTTCTTAGCAGAGCCAAAGTTTACATTATAAATGATTTAGTGTGTTTAAATAAAATGTGGGGCTCGGTTGGTGGATGGGGAAATGTAAATGGACCAAGTTGTATTGTAAAAAGTAATTACATGTTCATAACAAATGAAATATTAATTTTTCAAGGAAAATTGTATTCCTAAGTGGCTTAAGTGTGTGTCAGTTTGTTTCCGATAGAACTGCGCATACACGGAGCTGTTATTGAGTTCCATAAGCAGCTATGCGCATGTGCAGTTTTGCAGCGTATGATTGTGTTAGTTTGTCACCAATAGCTGATATAAATTTTTCCCCGTAAAGGAACTGTGAGAGGGTAATGCTCTGTGCTAGAGTTGATCGATATTCTTCACTGTTAGATAAACATTGGTGTTAGAATCAATTTTTAGAAATGTTTTTAGGCTCGTGAGTGACAGAAATATGTTACAACTGGACAAAGACATACAATACAGATTTACATATACGTATTTCGTTTGTGGCTTGGTATCCTGGACCATATCAAAATTTATTAGAGAATCCATTTGAATCTTTAGGATACCAATGTCTATCTAACAGAGATGAATATCGATCAACTCTAGCGCAGAGCATTACTCTCCCGAGGTTACTTCAAGGAAAAACGTTTATATTTTAGAGAACCTAACACCGATGTAAGATCATCGATGTTTCCCGCTAAACACTAATGTCTATGTAACAGTGATGAATATTGATCAACTCTAGCAAAAGCATCTCTCTGTCACAGTTACTTCACGGAGAAACGCTTATAGTAGCTATCGAAGACAAACTGACACACATAAGATTTCAACTATTTACGATTGAACACAAATTGAGCATATCAGGGGGAAGGTGAACATTACATTAACAATAATTTGTTTTAAATAATAACTACGTCTTTTCGTAATTCATAATATATAGAACAGCAGTCATTTCTGTTGACTGTCGGGCTTTTACTAGTAGCGGTATACGTGGGGACTCATCGACATCAGTGAATAGCTGCTAATAATATAAACAAGAAGGGAAAGACCTAAATACACTCACAAACAATATGCAAATACAACAAATCAGGCAGTTGCTTTAAATTCAGGTATAAATTCATTCCATCATTTCTCACCTGTCATTGGTTATGTCAAAGTGGCATGCCATTGGCCGTGCAAAATGTGGTGTGTTGCAAACATATGCATGCTAAGAAATCACTGCTGCTGCTCCACCTTGCTATGACCTGTTTTTAAGCAAACCATGCTTGTCATAAATGATCTTTTTGTGGGTGATAATGACCTGCCTGTTACCTATCTTCCCATTACATCATTATCATTCCATTTACATTTGCCCCTCCATTGTGTAGGAGGGGCATGTATTGATCACCGGTTACAGGTTAATCATTCTGCAAGCTGGTCAGTTACACACTCACACACTGTGCTCTGAGTGTAGGCTTGATGGTGGTTGTTGACTGAAAATAAATCCACACAGTAATACTTTTTGTTTTGTTGATTAATTGTGTGATACTTCAGAAGAAGAAGAATTCCAGCATTAGACAGGAAGTGTTTGTGCACTCGCAGTCACGTGTCCACCAAGAAACGATGGATGCATATCCAGATGATACAAATTTTTTTGCTGTGAACCATTGGACACAGTATACTTGGCAGATTTGACAAATGATGGAAAGGTGCCAAACTGATTTCATTCGCATTGGTAGAAGCTCAGTTTAAGTGATTCGCAACTGGAAGAAATGGAATTCCAACAATACATCTTTCCAGTACTTTGGTGTAGCTCACACTAACTTGCTTTCATGCCGTGCAATGCAGCATTTCCAGGATTTCTGATGATCAGTAGAATGTGGATGTCGGAAGATATGAAACTGCTGGCTTGTTCCAGCTGTGGGCCCCTCTGCCACCACGCATTGTGCAGTTATGCAAAAATTAAATATATCGGGCCTCATGTGGGACATGCCAAAATGATTTCCCTTCACAGGCTCCAAAAATGGAATAACGTGCATTAAAATGATTTCCAATTCATTATGTACAGCAACCAGTGAAATCATATATTTTTTCAGTAAAATCCATCTTGGTTACAGTGTGTTTTATTAATCTTAAATGAGGTATTTCGCCCTTTAGAAGGTCATCCTCAGATTATCTGTGTGACAGAGTGTACTAAATAGCAAACAAAGCTTACAAGGCACCCTCCACAAATGAACAAGCTCACTCGACCAAAAGAGTGCCTTGTAAGCTTTGTTTGTCATTTATACAATCTACTTAGCACAAAATAAGCTCATGTCCCCCTAACCCCTCCGACCATTTTCTAATTATTGTGTAAATTCTGTCACACAGATAATCTAAGGATGCCCTGCTAAAGGGTAATAATAGGTCATTGAAGAATAATAAAACACTCAGCAATTAAGATGGCTTTTATTTATTAAAAAAAAAACACGAAATTTATGTTAGTCTATGAGAGTAATTGATACTGGAATGCTTTTTTGTTAATACATACTGTACCCTGGCAGCCATAATTTAAATGTAGATTATATTCTTGCTAAATTTTTTTGTTATTTGTGATTGAGAAGAAAGATGATCACTAAACCTCAAACATGCATATAGAAAAGACAATCACATTCAAACAACTTAAAATTTTGGCCATGGCCTTCATCAAAAAGGAGCATATGAATATTCATACAATCACTAAGGTTTAACTAATGTTCATGTGATTGCCATATACAGACACTAAGCTTCATTAGTGTCTTACAGTGTGATAGTAGGGAAGGGGAGCAGGGTAGGGTGCAGAACAATGGTGGGAATAGAATGTTCCATGCTGCTTGTCAGAGCAGAGAGGTACTGGTATGTAGGAATGTGTGATGCAGCTTGGAAGGCATAAAGGGAGGGTAGCCACAGTTGGGATAGAGCCTTATGGTGGGAGGAAGTGGAGTGTGGGAGAGGAGGGGGATCTTAGTTGTAGGAAAATTTACTCAAAGACTTGTTGCTCAACATGGTTATAAAGTGTACTGTAGATTGTCCAGGATGGTTGTGAGACCATAAGATGTGTTATAAGGACAAGTTCCATCTTCACTGTTCAGGAGAGCTGGTGGTGGAGAGGTGGATCCAGACAGCTCATGTAGTAAAGCTTTCATTGAAATCAGGCACATTGCACTCACCTACATGGTGTGCTACAGGTTGGTCCATGTTGCTTTTGCCTACAGTTTGGCAGTGGACATTCATTCAGATCTAAGGTTGGTTGATGATGATCTTGTTGCTATTAGACCCCAGCTGAGGTTGTGTTCATCTTGCCTGGTCCAAGAGTTTTTAGCTGATGCAAATTCAGCTACTTGCGTGTCAGAGTTGGTTGGTAGTCATATCAGTGTAAAACTGTGTGCAGTGTTTGCAGCAGAGAATTTTAGGACATTAATGGTAGAGTTGAAAAGTACAAACTGTAGTGATGCACATCTCTTTCTGTTTATGTGTACACTAAAAACAATAGTAAACTTTCACTGCAAATGTTTAGTTATTTAACATAATGAAATTAGACAAATAAACTTTATATTAAAGCCAATTCTTAATAGTTTATTTTCTATTAGGGTATATGGTACCCAAACTACCCTCAATATTTGTCACCCCCCTCTTCCCCCACCCAATTAACATTCTCTGTCAAATAACAAAACAGGCTTGTAGTTTCTATACCTCTTTGACACAGAAAAAAATGGTTATACAGTTGAATATATATAGTTTCTTTCTTTCAGGCATTCTTTTTAACAAAGAGTTTGGTCAACATATCTTGAAGAATCCTCTGATCATCCAAAGTATGATTGAAAAAGCTGCTCTACGGCCTACCGACGTAGTGCTAGAAATTGGTCCAGGAACTGGAAACATGACAGTTAAACTTCTTGAAAGAGCTAAAAAAGTTATAGCTTGTGAAATAGATACACGGTAAGAGGGACATCTTAGTTTTACTGTAAATGCAGTGAAAATACATTACAGTATTGAAATTTAACATTCATAAGTTGACAGATGTGTAATATGATTATCCTATTTCAGTTTAGTTGCTGAACTGCAAAAAAGGGTACAGGGTACACCAATGCAATCTAAACTGCATATTTTGATTGGTGATGTTCTGAAGTCAGACTTGCCATTCTTTGACTTGTGTGTGGCAAATATCCCATATCAGATCTCATCACGTCTAGTTTTCAAACTTCTTTTACATAGGCCATTCTTCCGTTGTGCAGTAATTATGTTTCAACGAGAATTTGCTCAAAGGCTTGTTGCTAAACCTGGTGATAAACTGTATTGTAGATTGTCCATTAACACTCAGCTCTTAGCAAGAGTGGATATGCTGATGAAGGTATGTTTTCTAGACACTTTGATACGATTTATATTTTTAATATCTAATTATTATCCTTTTTTGAAAGCATTACTGCAAATAATACATTCTTCAGGTAGGCAAGAATAATTTCAAGCCGCCTCCGAAAGTGGAATCAAGTGTAGTTCGAATAGAACCAAGGAATCCTCCACCACCAATCAATTTTACTGAGTGGGATGGCCTTACGAGAATAGCCTTCACAAGAAAAAATAAAACATTGGGCTCAGCATTTAAACAATCATCAGTTCTTGCTGCACTTGAAAAGAATTACAAGATTCACTGTTCACTAAACAACATAGTAAGTATTCATCATAGGTCCAGTATTTCTATAGACATTTTAAGATTGAAAATGTGCTTCACTCAAGGAAATACAATAAATAATGTGATTATTATTAAGGGTTTGTGTTTATAGTACACAATGCTAAAATAGTAACTATGTAGTGTTTCAAATAAATAAAAACAGCTATGCCAGTTAAAGCACAGTACAAGATCACACAGAAAAGTATTCCGTGTGCCAATGAAATACTGTCTGCTAAAAAGAGCAGGCATTACATGTACGACAAAGCAGCTGTTGAAAATAAATTTGATTTTATAAGCAGCCATGAGTTGCTATAATTATTTCTTCAATGAAACCAATGAATTTAATAAATAGTTATAGCGACTTGTGGCTGCATATAAAATCAAATTTATACTGTCTGTTAGTTAAAATTGTTTTTAATATAATCATTTTCAGCCAATTTTATTTGTACAACATTTCTGTTCCTGGAGTGGAGTTTTAAAACCTCTTTTTCAATTTGAGAGTATTGTTGCTGGGTAGCCGCCAGTGTCTTAGATGCATACGCAATGGGGTGCTCTGGCCCATCAGATTATTTATGAGACAAAACAGCACCAATGCCATGTTGAGAAGTATCTGTAGCCAGAACCAAATGTTGCCCAGGAACATATGCCGTCAAACAAGAGTCAGAAATCAATAAGTGCTTTAAGGTGCAAAATGCACTTTCACACTCAGAGACTAGACAAAGTGAACACATTTGTGAAGGAGACGGTCTAGGGGGTGCGCCACCGAGGCAGCCCCTGGTAAGAAGCGATGGTAATAGGCAATGTTGCGCAAGAAAACCTGTACATCTTTGACAGATGCGGGATGCGGCAGAGACTCTACCGCAGCCTCGTGGTCTGGCAAAGGGTGGACGTCCGCTGAAGACATTTCAAACCCCAAATAAGGAATAGAAGGTTGGAAAAACGAGACTTTGCCAGGTTGAAGCAGAGGCCGGCTGCTTGGAGAACAGAGAGAAGGGTCCATAGTTTAGTAAATTTTCCTGGGGTTAAGCCCCACTCACAACATTATCATCTAATTAGTTACCGCAGCCTAGAGCCGGGCAGAGGAGCTGCTCTAAGTAATGCTGAAAAATAGCAGACACACTACCGACCCCGAAAGGAAGCCATTGATATTGGTATCAACCAAAAGCTGTGTTTACGACTGGGAGACGTTTTGTATCATCATCCGAAGGAAGCTGAAGATAGTCTTCTGCCAGATTGATATGAGAAAAAGAATGCAAACCAGAAAGTAAAGCTAGGAGTTCATCTGTAAGAGATGTGGGGTACGAGTCAATCACAGGCTGCACATTGCTCATAACTTTAAAATCCCCACAGATACGTAAAGACCCCGCAGATTTCTTTACAATAACCAGCGGCGTAGCCCATTCACTGGAAAAAATGGGATTTAAGACCTGTAAGTCTTGAAGGCAATTCAATACAGCCTTAAGTTGGTCGCGCAGGGCCACCGGCACCTGGCGTGCTTGAAAAAACATGGGGTGTGCCATTGGTTTCACAGTAATGTGGGCGGTAAAGCCCATGGCACAACCGAGCCCACCAGAAAACAAAGAAGAGAATTCCCGACAAAGGGCATCCAACTCTGGGAAAGGCACCAAATCTGAAAGAAGATTGACAGAATCATCGATAGTAAAGCCGAAAACATTAAAGGCATCAGGGCCAAAGGTGTTAGCAGCTGCAGTGTCATCAACAACAAGAAAAGTGACCGGCCTGATGACGGATTTATATGCTGTGGAGGTTGTAAATTTACCCAAGATAGGGATGTGCTGGCTGCTGTTGCCACATAGAGAACAGGTGAATGCTGCCAAAGGGGGGCAAGCCTAGCTGTATATGTGTAAGATAATTGAGAAGAGAAACAGAAGTTCCCGTATCTACAAATACATTGACCTCCTTGTCGAAAATCTGAACTTAAACAAAAAGTTTAGGAGACAGAGAGTTAACATCATCCTGCTCAGTCAGACAGGAACGGCAAACAGAAGCCATGTGACCCTTTTTCTTGCATGAGTGACATCCACCCAACACTTGGGGCAGTGTGCCCTGTCATGCAGTACAAAACAAAGGGGTCACTGCGTACAGTCAGGATTGTGCAACGCGGCCCGCGGCTGTTGTGAAGCTGCGGCCAGTTTACGACCGTGCATGTGTCAAGATTGCGTTTTCCAATTGCAAGGCACATTGGTGAATTTCCCTATCTGAAGCAAGCCTGCGAATTTCATCACAAACCATATTGTCTGCATATGATTCCTTGTGGGTCGGAGTAATGAACATACAATGATAGCTAAAACCGTGCAACTCTGCGGCCCACAACCAGTAGGACAGAGTCGGTGTCTTATGCAACCGGTAAAATTCAACCTGCGCCACAATAACATGTGTACATGAGTGGTAATAAGCCGACGACAAACAATACATCTCATCGAAAGACAAAGCAGCTGGTTCCTGCAGGGGGGCAAGTTGACGCAATAGTTGTTAGATGTGATGGGAGACCCATGAGAGAAATAAAGCCTTACCCAAAGCAGGGTCTCACACCCTGAACACATGGAAATGCTGGTGTGCAGCCTGTTTTCATAAGTTCCAATCTTCTAATGAGTCATCAAAACAAGAGAAAGTAGGTGCGAACACTGTAGCATTAGACACAGAACTGGAAACAATCGCCGGCAGAGGAGCCAATGGCAACCGTGACACAAGATAATCAAAACATTTTGTCTGACCCGACACGAACATAGTTAACCGTTGAACACACTCAACCACAGTCTGTAGAGATTGCTGGAGAATTTGGTCCTACAGGGACAGATGAAAATCCGTTGGACCCAGTCCCTCGTTTTGCACAATTGTCCACAATGTAGCACGCACCAAGTCAAATACCATACTCATCGCCACTTGTGTTATAATGAATAACACACCTACGCAAGCTATGTAAGCCGTGACCAGTACAAAAGTCTTGAATTGTCTCATTCGGGATCTGAGGACCTACAATGTGTGCGGTTCCCACTCCAGTCAATGTGAACAGCACAAAGTACAGTCACGAAGCACACACTAGTTCATAAACACTGATGAAACCATACTAGATAGAAGCGGCCGCAGCTGGGCCCAGCAGCTCTCTTTAATGGCTGGGTGCAGCGTGATAGCCTAGCCAGCGCCCCACAACGGCCATTCCTGGTAATGGGCGGCGTGCCGTTCAAACATATGCGCCCGTTACCACATATTATTTATTTAATTCACCATATAAGGGACTTGTTTTGCACCAAGCTTTTTGTGGTTACTTCTTGTGGAAAAATTCTCAAGTGGCTCAATTGCCATGTGTCAGTCTTCTAGTTGGATGCTACTTCGATAACTAGTATGTTCCCAATATACGCAGCCAATAACAAAAAATTCCCAGATTTCCCGGGTAAAAATTGAAGTTTTTCCCTGGTGTAAATACACTTTTTTTGGGGTAAAATACACTTTCTTTTGGGTGAATTACACTTTCTCTGTTGTAAGTGACAAAATACTTGCTCCGGGGCTGTAAAATTTATCAATTCTTTAGGTGTAGAACTTCTCAGTGATAAAAAGCACTTATGATGTCGCTGTAGTTTTTATCGGAAGCTGGTAACGGTGTGGCAGTTCACACGAAGTAAGAATAACCTTCCTTGATTAAGGTGGAAACAAACAGTGAGAATGATTTTTTTTCACCACTTCTGTTTCATAAATGCAGCTCACCTAGATTTCTGTAAAAAAATTTTTTCCAGTCATTCATCATTTATTTGTTTTTTGTAGATTAGTTTGCTGTTTTGTACGAATATGTAAAGATTCTTGTGTATTTTCATACGCAGAACAGTTTTAATTGCCTGTCAGAAATATTTCAGTACTTACTTAGAATGTGTTAAGATTTTATAGTGGGCCTAAATTGTTATGCATGAACTTAATAATACATTGAAATTATGACCAGAACTCTTAATAGAAACTCCTGGTTGGCTGCCTTCACTTCCGATTATTTTTTTAAGGTTAATTATTCTTTTTGCCATCATTATTGCATAATTTGCAATCTAGCTATTAAAGAATTGAAATAAATACGCTAAACTAACATTCAACCTTTGTCTTTTTTAGCATGTGTTATTTTTTTAAGATATATCAAACACAAATACACCATAATTTATTATTATTTTTAATAAAGGCTGGACTTTAGAGGCCTAAATTTCTCTCGAAGTGCTGATCACAAAAGTGTTATGTTTCAAATAGGAGTAAGGAAAAGTCTTTTTATAGTTTACCACAGTCTGACATTTATTTTGTCTAATTTTCTGAAGCATCTCATTAAATACCTGTATAACCACCTGTTCCTTTGGTTAACTCTGTAACTGCAAGTATGGAGCTAACTTGTGCAGGTTTTATTATGCAAATCATGAATGCCGATAAAAAGCTATTACATCATGCAGTAAAATAGGTAACGATACTCGAATCCCACAGTGTACCATTTCACGTGTTATTCCAGACAAAATTGAATCAAAATATAAATCACTTAATACATGTATGCATCTGCATAAATGTTTTAGTCCATTTAATTTCTTCCTTTTCATATACAATGAGCCACTTGGAATGCCAATGATTGTGGTAGTTTTTTCTTTATACGATTCTAACAGCTTATTTTAGTCACTGTGCTATGTATATTAAAATTTTTTTCATATTCTTCATACTTGCAATGAAATACCGATCTAAAGGATACAACGGACAATAGGGTAACACAGCAATGTGCATGCACAAGTTGCCCAACTTCACCACGTTTTTGCTCACTGACCATAAACTACAAACTCAAGACAAAACTTCTCTCAACTAGTTTTTCGAACTCGCGATTTCACACAACTGTTGACAACAGTTGGAAACAAAGTCAAACTTCAAGTTGAAAACAGTTGTCACATAAATTTGGTGACATTGGTTGTCAGTGTAAAGGCATGTAAGGCAAATTCTCAAAAAATTCTCAAGTACTCTCAAGAAGTTGTCGATAGTGCTGCACTCTCTGGAGGCTGAGCAGAACTACTCTACAAGAAAGCATTGCAACAGAGCAGTTGTAAATGTTGCCTTCCATAGATGCAAGGAAGAAACTGAATTAGTAATAGTAGTAGTAGTAGTTGTAGTAGTACAGTGTTTCACGAAAGACAAAAATAATAGGATGATTTTAATTAAAACATGTATTTCACATGAAACAAACTCATTATTACTACAAGAGAAAGTCGTTGCAGGATGTTTCTCAGACGTCCAGGAGGGCGAATTGAAATTATTGACAAAGAAAGTCTTCATTTCTCACCTTTTTTGTGTACATACCTATCAGTAATTAGTGTTAAACCCTTGGCTGAAGAGCAACTTGCACGCTCCAGCCAGCCTGCCCCCTAGTTTGGGAAATTGAAAATATCAGTAAAGGAAAACAAAATAACCTCAGAAAACAGAAATAATAGGACTGTTATTTAAAAGCCCGTATCTCACACGAAACAAAAACTTTACTGCATACTGCCGTTACTTGTAAATATAAAAATGTAACTTCCAAAAGAAAGTATTCAACAACTTTAAATTGCTTGGAGTGTGTATTTTTGATTTTATTTGTGATTTTAGTCCTAATGTATTTTATTCTAATACTCGCAATAATTTCAGCCCCTTCCAGATAAGTTTGATATTAAAGCAAAGATTGATGATATACTCAAGCAAAATGATTTTGAAACAAAGAGAGCACGAACCATGGATATTGATGATTTCATGAAGTAAGTATCTTCATAGTTTTTTTGCATGCGTAATCATAAGATTTTTTATGTTCATCATATAGTGTAACATTATATACCAATTTGTGCCTGATAAACTGTATTTTTCTTTCAGGCTCCTGCACGCATTCAATGTTGAAGGTGTACATTTTTCATAGCCAGTGAAATAATGCTATATATTCATACATGAACACTTCCCTCCTGAATGAAATACAGTTATGGATACTGCGATGTTTTCTTACCTCTTCTGCAGTGGACTTGAAAAGATAATTTAAGCCTTCTGAGTACATATTTATTTTTGTTATGAAGATCAGAACATGCACTGTAACAAGTTAAATGTGACCTGTTTGTCCAGGTACACAGATATCAATAATAAAGGAAAGACCACAGTTGGTTCCAAAAACACACACCCTCTGAAATTAGTAACTTTTCCCCTTATTACAAACTGTAGCTAAAAGCAAGATGTATCCCCCTCTGATGCAGCATGCAGTTGCATTCAACATGCTTGACTTCAGTGGCTGCTTTATAACCCGAGGCATCGGGATCATCCTCTCCAACACCAGTCTTCTGATTTGAGCAGATGGAAGTTATTCAACAACACATTCTACGGTCCTGCAGCCATCCTGGCCTCAATCTAAGATAATGTAACACACACACACACACACACACACACACACACACACACACACACCTGCTCCTTTATTTTCACTCCTCTGCCCTTTATTGCATTCAAATCTGCATCTTACATTCCTACCTATCAGAGCCTTTACACTCCGCCATGCAGTGCAGAACATTCTGTCCACACCCCTGCCCAACATCCTTTCCTTTCACCACCCTTCTCCAGCATCATTTACCTTCCCCTCCCCTCTCCTTCCCTCCCATCCTCTCCTCACTCACTGTCAATATGTCTTTGTACTGGAGCAGCCAGAGACGGTGGTCATGTGTGCATGACTTATGTCTGAGTGATATGAAATTATGTGCATGTTTACCTGATGAAGGCTGTGGCCGAGAATGTAAGTTGTGCAAATGTGAGTCTCTATTCTATGTCCCTGTCTACGTCTCAGCAATCATCTTTGCCAGAGTTGCTATCTATCCTCAGTTACTGACATTCCAACCTGAACTTCCCATCGTTATATTGCAGAAGGCTGTATTCGTGGAAGATACCAGAAGACACCTGAATTTGTCATATTGATTTTATAGTGGTAGGTCATAGATTTCGAAACTAGGTTTTCACTGTAAGTCATATCCACTAACAGATATATTCTATGGCCCTAAAGATTATTGGTGATGAATTGTAGATTAAAACTGAAGAAATTGCAAAAAGTAAGGAGATGACACCTGGATTAAATGAAAGAACCTGATATTTCTGGCAGTTTTAGAGGGAGTATTAGGCAATTATTGAATGAAATTTGAAAAAGTAACACAACAAAAGATGAAAGGATACCTGTGAAACACGAAATAGTTAATGTTGCATAGGATAATATATGGGTAGAAAGAGAAGGCCCAGTAGAAATCCTAGAGTATCACAGGAGATACTGAATTTAATTGATGAATTGGGAAAATGTAAAAGTGCTGCTTATGAAGCAGACAAAATTGAGTAGATGGCTAAAATATGAGGTTGACAGCAAAAGGAATTTGGCTAAGCAGGAGTGGCTAGAGGAGAAATATATGTCCAAAGAACCATGTATAACTATGGGAAAGATAGATACTGCCTACATGAATTTTTAAGAGGTGTTTGGAGAAAAGAAAAGCAGCTATATGAACATCGAGAGCTAAGATGGTAAACCAGTACTAAGCAAAGAAGGGAAAGCTAAAAGACTGAAGGAATTTGTAGAAAGGCTGTACAGGGCAAATTAACTTCAAGGCAGTATTGTAGAAGTGGAAGAGGAAGTGGATGAGTATCTGATAGGAGATATGATACTGCAAGAAGAATTTGTCGGTGCACCATAAGACCGAACTTAAAACAACGCACCTGGATTGGATAGCATTGCTTTAGAGCAACTAATGACTTTGGGAGAGCAGCCATTATTTCAAATTCAAATGTTTGTAAATCTAATGGAGTTAACTTCTGTGGTTATCAGTCCCTAGGCTTACACGCTACTTAAACTAACTTAGGCTAAGGACAACATACACACCCATGCCCGAGGCGGACTTGAATATCCGACGCCGAGCAACAATGCGCTTTGCAGCATGGCGCCTTAAAGGGCTTGGCCACTACACCGTCGCAGAAAAAAAAATTTCACCTTATGAGACAAGTGAAATACCCCCAGGAAGAATGTAATAATTGCAGAATGGTGTGAATACTACAGAACTGTATGTTTACTAAACCAAAGATGCAAAATACTGAGACAAATTGTGTGCATAAGAATGGAAAAACGGATAGAAGCCGAAGTAATGGAAGATAAGTTGGTATATGGAAAAATATAGTAACGCACAAAGTAATATTGATCCTAAGACCTATCTTGGTTAGTGAAAGGCAAACCTACATATAAAGGATTTGTAGAAAGCTTTTGATAAAATTGACTGGAATGCGCTCTTCCCAATTCTGAATGTAGCAGGAGTAAAATATAGCAACTAATACAGAAACCAAATAGCCGTTATAAGAGCCAAAAGATACAAATCTCAGTGGTTGATTGTAGCTTGTCCCCATTGTTCTTCAGTCTGTACAATGAACAAGTTATGAAATAAACCAAGGAGGTATTTGGAAAGTTTGGGAACAAGAAATTAAAACTTGTGATTTGACAATGACGTTGCACTGCTGTCATTGAGAGCAAAGGACATGGAAGACCAGTTGAACGGAATGGTGAGTGTCTTGTAAGGAGGGTATAAAATGAACATTAACAAAATCAGAACAAAGATGATGCATTGTATTATACCTAAATTGATGTGTGAATCATACAAATACTTCCACTGTCATATCTTAGCAAAAGATCTTGCGAGAACCCGAAAAATTTTTTGTCGTATGTAAAACTGGTAAGCAGATTAAAGGCCTCTATCCAGTCACTCGTTGATCATCCTGTTGTGGTAATAAGAGAGAGCTAAATGAAGACCGAAGTTTTAAATTTAATGTTTAAGAAATCATTCACGCTGGAGGACCATGCAAACATATCTTAATTTGATGGTTGCACTCACTTCCAATTGGAGGACATAATAATAGGCATAGCCGGTGTACAGAAACAACTGAGAGAGTTAAAAACAAACAAGATGCCAGGTCCAGATGGGGTACCAGTTCAGTTTTACAAAGAGTATTCTGTGGCATTTGCCCCTTACTTAGCTTGTATTTATTGCTAATCTTTGATCCAGTGCCTTGTATAAGAAAGACATAATAACAAACCAATATCATTATCATCAGTTTGCTGTACAATTCTTGAATATTTTCTCAGTTCTACGAGGCGTGTTTTTTATGTGAGGTCCATTTTATTGTAGACACTAGTAGTTCACATGCATACCACTACATGTGCATGTGTCGTGTATCGGCATGCCTCAGGAACAACTGTGCTCAGTTTCAGTTCTGTAGGTAACCTATACAGTTCTGTTATGTGCTTTCAAAATGTTTAAGACTTACAACTCACCTGCTGCACGTGAGGTTCGCTGCCGAAATACATCGACAGATATGCCTAGTGTACGGTAATACTGTTATGAGTGAAAGCAAAGTGCATGAGTGGGTATGAGAATTCAAAGATGGCCGTGACAACGTCCATGATGAGGACTACTCCAGTCACCCTACTTTGATTATAGACAATTTGGTGGCTTCAGCTGAAGTGAGAACAGGCACTTCACAATAACAGGTCTCTCAATAGAATTTCCTGATGTGTTGAGATCAGTGCTTCACAGAATTGTTTCTGAGAACCTAAAGTTCAGAAAACTGTGCTCCTGTTGGCTCCTGAAACTCCTAACAGAGGACTACAAAATAAATATTTGAGTGTATGGTGAAGTTCTTGACTCATTATCATGAAGAAGTTGAGGGCTTCTAGAGTTAGCAACAGGGCATGGAATGGAGACACTCACACACTCACCTGTAAAGTTGAAGGCCAAACAGACTCTGTCCCAATGCAAAGTCATGGTGTTGGTGTTTTGGGATAGACTTCTTGCAACACGAAACCACTATCAATGCAGAAGCATGCTGCCAAACCCTGAGAAAGTTACACAGAGTGATTCAAAACAAAAGACGTGGCTTCCCGACAAAGGGAACTGTCCTCCTCCATGACAATGCAAGACCTCACTCTGCAGGTGAGACCTGAAATTTGTTGGACAGTTTTGGCCTGCAAATTTTAGACCACCCACTCTACAGTTCTGATCTTGTGCCAAGTGATTACTATCTGTTCCTCCGCCTCAAACAACACCTCAGTGGCAACTGTTAAAATGATGATGACATGAAAAAAGCAGTGAACTCAAGGTTATTGGGACAGGTGACAAGTTTTTATGAAGAGGGTATTTTAAAATTGGTTGAGAGGTATGATAAGTGTTTGAATTAACTTGGCAAAAAATAGAATAAAGTATGTACTTCCAAAAAAAAAAAAAAAAAAAAAAAACAGTTTTCTCAAATAACGTTTTGTTGTGTACTTGTGTTCAAACGAACCTTACTTAAAAAACATGCCTCGTAATATACTGAATTTCCGTTTGACACAGGGCCAAACCACAGACTACTGACAAAAGTGGAAGCATATGGAATAGCTACCGAAATGTGTGAGTGGCTTGAAGACTACATATGTAAAAGAACCCTGTATGTTGTCCTTGATGGCGAGTGTTTGTCAGAGACTAGGATATCATCAGGAGTTTCCCAGAGAAATCTGATATGACAATTATTATGTTCTATTTATATATGTTATCTCAGGGACAGAGTGAATTACCATCTAGGTGGTTTGAGGAATGACAGCTACCTCTAAATGTGGAAAAATGTAAGGTGATGCATATGTGTATAAGAAAAATTCCACAGCGTTCACATACAACATTGCTTGACAGAGTCACATCAGTTAAATATCTAGACATAATGCTCCACAGTGATATGAAATGGAATGAGCATATAAGGACAGTCGTGGAGAAGATGGATGATTAACTTTGGTTTATTGGAAAATTTTGAGAAGATGTGATTCATTTGTAAAGGAGACATTGGTGATTGTTTTCCGGGTCTATCCCGGATATCCGGGATTTTTTAATTATGTATGCAGATAGTTCTGGGTTTGCATTCAGGCACTTAGCCATGTAAAAATTTCCCAGAATATCAGTAATTTTCAAAACACAAAACAAATGTTTTTTTTTTTTTTTTTTTTTTTGCTTTATTGTAGCAGCAGTGTGCTATCTTTAATGTATTCATCAGCCACTCGGCTTAACCTGCCCTATGTGGGCGACAACAGACAGCGATAGCGAGCAACAAATCACAACCACACATACTGTTATGAGTCTGTCATATGTGGATGACATCTGTAGCGCTACGCGTCATATACAACAACGAGTAACATTTGGATTTCAAACCTGCTTGTATATTGTCAATGTCGCACATGCTGCAGTGACGGGGAAGCATCTGCTATAGATGGTTATGTGCATGATCTCGCAGGAATTTTGTGGCTTGTTTATTTGAAAACAGTGCCAAATGCACTTGTTGTTGGGATTAATAAAATAAATATTACAACAAGACTTATGAGCTTACAAGAGTACCCACCCAGTTCACTACAAGTCACCATAATTCTTTAAAACTTAAATTTAAATTTTGGCACAGACGAATAATTAGGCCAGTCATGTTAACCTAAAAAGCACTTTCAAAGTTGTACAAGCTATGATCCTTCGACAACATCAAAAATTTAAATATATAAACATATTTGAACTCAGTTATTGTAAAATAACAATAAAATATTTGATGTTCAAGGTTCAAATGTTTGTTAAGCTTATGGGATTTAACCGCGGGGTCATCACTCCCTAAACTTACAAACTATGTATAAACTAACTTCTACTAAAGACAACACAAACATCCATGCCCGAGGGACGATTCGAACCTCTGACGGGGAACGGCCACTCCGCCACAGTGATGTTCAAGAAAACAGGAACTTTAGCAGAATATTTCCGAAAGGTAATGAAAAAACTGGGAACTGCTTTCCGTACATTTCTAGGAGAAGCTTGGTCAAACAACTTTTTTATTTGTTAAATTAAAATTTAAGACCTTTCAGGTTATTGGTTATGAATTCCTTTATGAGATATTTATTTGCCATAGATCACTTATTGATTTTACATGATGACTAGTTTCAACTCGTTAAAGAGTCATTATCGAATCGTAATTGTCCAGGCATGATAAGAAATATATTTCAGATGAATCAACATCATAGTGGCAAGTTATAAACGGTTTGCACATTATATTCGACTGATTATGTACATACCATTTATAACTTGCCACTTGATTCATCTGAAATATATTTCTTATCATGCCTGGACAATTACGATTCGATAATGACTCTTTAACGAGTTGAAACTAGTCATCATGTAAAATCAATAAGTGATCTATAGCAAATAGATATCTCATAAATGGTGAGTATATCCTCCCGTGTCCCTACATTTCTCCTGAACCCAAACTGATCTTCCCCGAGGTCAGCTTCTACCAGCTTTTCCATCCTTCTGTAAATAATTCGTGTTAATATTTTGCAATCATGACTTACTAAACTGACAGTTCTGTAGTTTTCACACCTGTCTGCACCTGCTTTCTTTGGAATGGGGATTATAACATTTTTCTTAACGTCTGAGGGTACTTCGCCTGTCTCATCCATCTTGCACACCACGTGAAACAGTTTTGTCATGGCTGGTTCTCCCAGAGACTTTAGTTGCTCTGAGGGAATGTCATCTACTCCAGGGGCCTTGTTTCAACTTAGGTCTTTCAGTGCTCTGTCAAATTCATCTCTCAGTATAGTATCTCCTATTTCATCCTCATCTACTTCTTCCTCCCTTCCTACAACATTGTCTCTAGGTTCATTTCCTTCGTAGAGCTTCTCTATATACTCTTTCCACCTTTCAGGTTTCCCTTCTTTGCTGAGAACTGATTTTCCATCTGTGTTCTTAATATTCATAGAGCTGTTTTTGTTATCTCCAAATATCTCTTTTATTTTCCTGTAAGCTGTATCTATTTTTCCCCTATTTATACATTATTCTACATCCTTGCATTTGCATTCTAGCCACTCCTGCTTAGCCATTTTGCACTTCTTGTCAATCTCATTTCTTAGTCTTCTGTACTCCATTCTGCACATTTCATTTACTGCATTTTTATATTTTCTCCTTTCATCGATCAAATCCAGTATGTCCTGTGATATCAAAGGATTTTTTTGTAGGTCTTGCCTTCCTACCTATTTTGTCCTCTGCTGCCTTCACTATTTTATCTGTCAATGCTACCCATTCCTCCTCTACTGTTTTATTTCCCCCCGTTTCTGTCAACTGTTGCCTAAAGCACCCTCTGAAAATCTCAAGAACTTCAGGTTCCTTCAGTTTATCCTGGTCCTACCTTTCTGCAGTTTTTATTTATTTATTTATTTATTTATTTTTTTTTTTCATCCTACAATTCATGACCAATAACTTATGGTCATAGTTTATATCTGCCCCTGGGTATGTCTTACAGTTTAAAACCTGGTTCCGAAATCTATGTATTACCATTATAAAATCTATCTGGTATCTCCCAGTGTCTCCTGGTCTCTTCCACGTATACAACCTTCTTTCGTGATTCTTAAACCAGGTGTTTGTTATAACTAAATTATGTTCCACACAAAATTCTACCAGGTGACTTCCTCTTTCATTCCTTTTGCCCAGACCATATTCACCTATAATCTCCCCTTCCCTTCCTTGTCCTACAACAGAATTACAGTTTCCCATAACAATTAAGTTTTCCTCTCCCTTAACTGTCTGACTAATTTCCTTTAGCTCCTCATATATTTCTTCGATCTCCACATCATCAACAGAGCTAGTTGGCATATAAACCTGTTCTACTGTGGTCTGTGTTGGCTTCGTATCTATCTTAACTAAGATAATGCAATCACTGTGTTGCTCATAGTAGTTTACCCACATTCCTATCTTATTCATTATCAGACCTACTCCGTAATACCCCCAACTGATTTTGTATTTAGAATCCTGTACTCACCTGACCAGAAATCCTGTTCCTCTTTCCACCGAACTTCACTAATCCCCACTATATCTAACTTCACCCTATCCATTTCCCTTTTTATATTTTCTAACTTCCCTACCCGATTAATAGATATAACATTCCACACTCCGATCCGTAGAATGCCAGTATTGTCTTTCCTGATGACAACATCCTCCTGAGTAGTCCTCGCCCAGACATCCGAATGGGGGACTATTTTACCTCCGGAAAATTTTACCCAAGAGGATGCCATCATCATCTGTTCATACAGTAGAGCTGCATGTCCTCGGGGAAAAGTAACGGCTGTAGTTTCCCCTTGCTTTCAGCCGTTGAGAGTAACTGTGTGGCAAAGCCACATTAGCTGATGTTACAAGGCCATCTCAGTCAATCATCCAGACTGTTGCCCCTGTAACTTCTAGAAATAGTAAATACAAACAAATACATTTTTTTATGTCCATAGTGGGGTTTGAACTGGGGATCACAAGCACAGCGATCTGCAATGCTAACCACTGTGCACCACACGTTCTTTCTGAAGACTCGTGGCAGTATTTTATGTCAGGATGAAAGGAATACTTAACTTTGATGTGCTTTTGGTGGTACAACTTATTCCCAACAAAAACAGTTCTGCAATCTAATACTGCATCATCTGGCAATAGCACTGTTCCGGCTTTTGCTCTCATCAATGAAACTCCTAGATTGTAACTGTACAACACCGTAGCACTATGCTTGATGTTGCTGTGGTGCGTGGCATATCTAGGCGAGGCCCCTTCTTCTTACTGGCCAGCGTGTGAAGCAGGCAAAGAGGAACAGAGACTGCAGGCACCTGATTCCAGTGCATAATAATAGGTACGAATGTAATTAATCTATTTTGATTTTTTCCCAAAACTTTTGTTATTCACTTTTCTAATGTAACTAGATGAAGTTATTTTGTATCATTTGATGCCTTCAGGTGTTTCTTTAATTAGTTCATGCATATTATAGGTCATATATTACACTAATTAGTATTTCTTTTAAGACTAATTAAATTGTGTGTCTTTAATATTAAAGTAGCAATCATTATGTTTCGTAAGTAATGTTAGGAACTTTTTTTCCCTCATTAGTTTCTGTATAATTACCATTTATCATGAAGTTATTGTTTAGAAACATATTTAATTATATTTGGATATGAAACCCTGTTAATATAATGGAGACTTGTATATCAATTTACTCAGTTTTATTTATGCTACCTTTTACTATAGCCAGCTACATGTAATTGTTTACTTTCCATTATAATTAATTTAAAGTACTCAGTTAACAATATGTAATTTTAAGTGACATTGTTCAGATGATATAAATAGGATGTTTTAATGCCATTTAGAGAAGTCTTGTTTCATGTTTACTCGTGGGCCTAATCCACGACACTCTAAACTCTAAATTGAACAACTATGTAAAAGTTCTCGTGTTAATTGTGTAGAAAGTGCATCTACCGTGATTACGAACTCTGTAAATTTGTATTATTGATGTGGAATTTGCGTACTGGGCTGTAGTGACTTATTAATAAGATTTGTACGCTGGCCATAAACGGGAACAATTAGGCACTAATGATCCATTAAAGTGTCAATGAACTGCAATTTTATATTTTGCCTATATTATTTGTAATAGACTAGTTTTGCCCCATTGAATTTCAACCAGTTGTTACTGAGAGTGTCAATAAACGAAAACTTCAAGAGGCAACAAACTACGACGCAGCAACATTTGGTGCCCTGTTGGGTGAGGCGTCATCATTTAATGACTACATGAATAAGGAACTTGAAACAATGTTTTACAAACAGTATGTTGTGAACAATGAGGTATATATAGCCGTAACTGCGATAATTAATATGATTGTGTGGCAGAGTGAATAGTGGAAAGATCATTAGTGACACAAAAGCAAGAAGAGTGTTATTTCAAAATAATTTTCAAAACATTGACTCACAAGCTACTTTTGCTAGTGTGTACAAAAATCTATGTGAAGGCATCTATGAGGAAGGCAGCACCGACATTGTCTTGCAAAACCAGTCAATTGGCATTCTGAGACAGCTTGTCAACAGATGGGAAACATTCAGCAGGGACATTTGAAGTAGCAGCTGTTCCTGAACAGTGTGTTGAGAGCAGTCCTGTTCATCACCGATTATCACCAAGAAATCATCATATTTCTAAGGTAAAATTGTTAAACAGCAATCATGGTTAATAAATGTGAAAAATTTAATCTGTTGGTTGACGATGGACAGCAGGACGCAAATGTTAATGACTTGAAGAAAGAAGTTTGTTTTGATAAGGTGGGCAAAATTGGAGAAGAAGAATCAGATACCGTAGAAGACGGTGGTTATAATACTGAATTGAATCAATAGTTATACAGCAATTGGAATAATGGTTGGGGAAGCGAAAACTTCAACCAGTATGATAAGTAATGTAGATGAACCTCCTGATTGGGCAAATTTATTATTTGTAGCATTGAGTGATTTTGAATGTGGCATATTTCAGTAAACTGACAAAAGAAACGGGACAAAAACTATAGTAAGCTTAATAGTGATATAATTCAGAAACTGGATGAATACAATAATGAGACTGATAGTGAAATCAGTAAAGAAATTTGTAATTTGCATCAAGAAGTTGCTGCAGAAAATAGTAGTTACCATATATTTCCACAGATAAGACGATGGCTGAATCATTAAAAAAGGGCCCCAAAAACGGAGATCGTCTTATCTGACGGTACAAAAAAAAAAAAAAAAAAAAAAAAAAAAAAAAAAAAAAAAAAAAAAAAAAAAAAAAAAAATTAGATTGAAATTTAGTCTGAAATTGGTAATTTTTCAGATGTGTTGCAAAGTGCAGCTTCGACCTCCAAACAATATATATCGAAGCGGTGAAGTATGGAAATGATACGTATCGAATAAGCGAATGTTATGATTTTTATGAATATGTCTTGATTTTAAAGGATGTGGTTAGGCAGGCATCTAACAATACAGCTTTCTGGGTAATTTACAAGAAAGCTTACACTCGAATTAGCCTGAAATGATATATATCGAACATAAAATTGTAAATCGATTTAATGTCATCGAACCATAGACTCAGCCACTACGCGCCCTCAATATTAAAAAGAAAAGAAAAAAAAACCTCTTTGTTTAACCTATACCTAACTGTCTTAAAGCTACGCTACAGATAACGTTTTTGAAAGTGTAAGTTAGGTTACATATAGGACAAACAAGAAATTTTTTTAGAGCTAATTCCCGGTTCAGAAACATTCGCTTATTCCATACGTATTGTTTTGAAACTTATAGATTCAATATATATCGTTAGAGGTCGAAGCCGCGCTCTGCAGCACATCTGCGATATTATGCTGATGAAATTTACACCGTGGATTAAAGATTTACTAAAACAAAGTTTTGTGTAATTATATATATATATATATATATATATATATATATATATATATATATATATATATATATATATATATATATATATATATATATATATATAAATTATAGAGGGAAACTTTCCCGGTGGGATAAATAAAAATAGAAAACAGATGACTTACCAAAAGGACCGGCTCGTCGATAGAAACAAATAAAATAAATCACACACAAACACACATACAAGCTTTCGCAGCCTAGCTGCTTCGTCAGGCAGAAGGGAGGAGAGGGAAAAGGAAATGATGAGGGTTTCAAGGGAGTGGATAAGGAGTCATTCCAATCCCGGGACAGGAAAGACTTACCTTGGGGGGAAAAAAAGAGGGTAAACAAAAACACACACACCCACACATTTACACAGACGCAAGTACACTTAGGCAGACACACTGTAGAAAGCAAAGAAATTTCTTTGCTTTCTACAGTGTGTCTGCCTAAGTGTACTTGCGTCTGTGTAAATGTGTGGGTGTGTGTGTTTTTGTTTACCCTCTTTTTTCCCCCCAAGGTAAGTCTTTCCTGTCCCGGGATTTTATATATATATATATATAAAGATTTTTGACTTACCTAAAGTACAGGCTGGTCGATAGGAACACTAAACACACACAAAAACACACAACCATTCGAGCTTTCGCCACCAGTGGTGGCTTCTTCGGGAAAAAGAGGGAGGAAGGAGAGGAGAAAGGGAAGGATACGGGTTTTAAGGAAGTGGAAAAGGAGCCATTCCAATCCCAGGAGTGGAAGGACTTACCTTAGGGGACAAAAAGGAAGGTAAACAAATACACACACACTCACACATATCCACATCCAAACACACTTAGGCAGACATTTGTAGAAACCAAAGAAGTTGGACAGAGATGCCACTTCAGGCAGAGGCTCTGTCCACAGAACCGAGGCAAAGATGTTAAAGATGGCGGGCGGGAATTAGAATTTAGCGGAGGTTGAGACCAGGCGGGCAACGGGAAGAGAGAATGTGTTGAAGGGCAAGTTCCCATCTCCGGAGTTCTGAAAGATTGGTGTTGGTGGGAAGTATCCAGATAACCCAGACGGTGTAACACTGTGCCAAGATGTGCTGGTCGTGCACCAAGGCATGTTTAGCCACAGGGTGATCCTCATTACCAACAAACACTGTCTGCCTGTGACCGTTCATGCGAATGGACAGTTTGTTGCTGGTCATTCCCACATAGAACGCTTCACAGTGCAGGCATGTCAGTTGGTAAATCACGTGGGTGCTATCCCGAATCCCTGAACCAGTACACCAACAACCTAATATCAGCTTTCACATCCCGCGGCTATCCTCCTGATCTGGTACAAAAACAAATTTCCAGAGCCACTTCCACATCCCCCCAAATTCAGAACCTTCCACAGAAGAACCCCAGAAGTGCCCCTCTTGTCACCGGATACTTTCCGGGACTGGAGCGGACTCTGAATGTGGCTCTCCAGCAAGGATACGACTTCCTTAAATCCTGCCCCGAAATGAGATCCATCCTTCATGACATCCTTCCCACTCCACCAAGAGTGTCTTTCCGCCGCCCACCTAACCTCCGTAACCTCCTAGTCCATCCATATGAAATCCCCAAACCACCTTCCCTACCCTCTGGCTCCTACCCTTGTAACCGCCCCCGTTGTAAAACCTGCCCTATGCACCCTTCCACCACCACTTACTCCAGTCCCGTAACCCGGAGGGTGTACACGATCAAGGGCAGAGCCACTTGCGATAGCACCCACGTGATTTACCAACTGACATGCCTGCACTGTGAAGCGTTCTATGTGGGAATGACCAGCAACAAACTGTCCATTCGCATGAATGGTCACAGGCAGACAGTGTTTGTTGGTAATGAGGATCACCCTGTGGCTAAACATGCCTTGGTGCACGGCCAGCACATCTTGGCACAGTGTTACACCGTCCGGGTTATCTGGATACTTCCCACTAACACCAATCTTTCAGAACTCCGGAGATGGGAACTTGCCCTTCAACACATTCTCTCTTCCCGTTGCCCGCCTGGTCTCAACCTCCGCTAAATTCTAATTCCCGCCCGCCATCTTTAACATCTTTGCCTCGGTTCTGTGGACAGAGCCTCTGCCTGAAGTGGCATCTCTGTCCAACTTCTTTGGTTTCTACAAATGTCTGCCTAAGTGTGTTTGGATGTGGATATGTGTGAGTGTGTGTGTATTTGTTTACCTTCCTTTTTGTCCCCTAAGGTAAGTCCTTCCACTCCTGGGATTGGAATGGCTCCTTTTCCACTTCCTTAAAACCCGTATCCTTCCCTTTCTCCTCTCCTTCCTCCCTCTTTTTCCCGAAGAATCCACCACTGGTGGCGAAAGCTCGAATGGTTGTGTGTTTTTGTGTGTGTTTAGTGTTCCTATCGACCAGCCTGTACTTTAGGTAAGTCAAAAATCTTTATTTTATACCATTTTCCTACCTGGTAGGTCTCCTTCTATAATATATATATATATATATATATATATATATATATATATATATATATATATATATATATATGAGTATGTGTGTTTGTGTGTGATTTTATTTATTTTATTTGTTTCTATCGACGAGCCGGTCCTTTTGGTAAGTCATTTGTTTTCTATTTATATTTATATATATATATATATAAATAGAAAACAGATGACTTACCAAAAGGACCGGCTCGTCGATAGAAACAAATAAAATAAATAAAATCACACACAAACACACATACTCACATATATATATATATATATTTGCTTTACGAGCCTTATTAATTTATTGAGTGGACAAGGGCACATACGATAACCTATATTCCATAAAGCAGGAATAGAATTAATTATTTACAATGCAGCTTGGTGTTACAACGTTGCTTGTCAAAAATAATTTCTCAATATATCCAGAGTTGCACTGAAATTTACGTACTGAGTAGTGAAAGGGATATTTTGGAACTATACGCAACAAGCAACAATTGTGGCTTCCTTTGAAATCATTTATCTTCTGTTCTCGGGCAATTTCGTGTGCATCGGCGCAATTACATGTCATCTCGACGAAGGAAATTCCTTTTCTTTTTTTTTTTTCTTTTTTTTCTCCTTTTTTTTTTTTCCCCCAGCTTCGCGGTGGATACAACATAGCACTATTGGATACAACATAGCACTACATGCACGAAAGTTAAAGGGCAGACTACAAACACTGCAACAAAGGGTGCAATCCAGGTGTACCAATCACGAAAACTAATTTTGGTGGCTTCTAACTGCATTTTTCAGAACTTCCTGAAGCTTTATCTCCGAATCTATGTCGAAGGTATATTTTTAGATCCCGAAAACTAGAAAAAAAAGTGCAGCTTGTATTCGGGTAAATACAGTAACTTTGGGGTCGTCTTGTAGGCCAGATACATGCTTAAACTATAAAATCTTGTTCAAAATTTGTACCTCGTCTTATCTGAAGGTCGTCTTATCTGCAGAAATATACGGTAAGTACATTTCAGTAAGAAAATTGAACTTGAATATAGTTGCAAAAATAATATAAAAACTGTAGAAGAAAATGTCACTGTGAAATTAACTGAAATTAAGAAGTCATGTGTAACTAATCATAATAGAATTACCTTATATGAAGAAAGAGTGCAAACTGTTGCTAGTTCTGCTGATAACAAGTTACAGTCTGTCAGAAAATCTTGTATAGAGAATAAGGAAACACTTTGAAATCAAGTTGGTCACATAAAATCTTAATTGGAAATTAGGTTAACCATGGTAAAGAATAAAGTGGAAGGAAACTCAGTATCTGTGGTAGGGGAAAAAAGTGGATGTGGATTCTAAACTTGTAGAAATTGAGCAGAAAGTGAAAAAAGTAGAATATGTATAGTGCACATGCTGGGGGGAGCAACGTTTCTATTTTTAACTGTAAAAAATTTAATGGCTTTGAACCTAATGGTGATGGGCAGTCATTAAGACAGCATGAAGAACTTATGTCTGGCATTATGGTCAAATATTGAGGATGAAGGTGAGGTGATAAATAGTTTGTTTGAAGTGATAGTGATGAGAGTTCAGGAACAAGTAGTAAGAGTAGTGACAAATCTACTGATGAGAAAGATGAGGTATATAAATTTATTTTTGATGATGATGGTAAAGTAGTTAGTAAGACATAACGGGAAAGAGTAAGTGAGCAGGAAGAGAAAGCAGAGTTAGAGCTGGAAAATAGTACAGATATGGAAGCAAACCATAATGTGTGTCACTTAACAGTGGCTTCAAATGATTTGTCTGAAATATATGATTGCTTTTCCAGGGAGAAGAGGCAGTAGTAAGTATTAATAAGGTGTGGCATCCAGTAGTGCCATCTCGTGTGCAAGGTGTCATGTACTGGTGGTTCGCCTGACAAGCAGACAACCTGCAATGCACAATACCAGCACATGGTTGCATATCAGTGAAGGGTTTCACAGCGGTGGTTCAGGTGTCACCAGAGGACACCATGAGCACCGCCAGAGAGCGCACTAAACTAGAACTATTTTCCTCCGCACAGTCACGTGAGACCAGCTTGAGACTGCCACGTATCACTGCGCACCGACTATTTAGAGTGGCGCAGTGCAACATAATGGCAGTTTTCTGCCGACTGCCTACGAGAACCATAGCTGAGGGATCACGACCACTGCCTCCAGAGAAGAGTCTCTGGCGATGCCGCACCTCCAGGACCTTCCGCAATGGAATACGTCGTCCGTCTCCGTCTCCCTGACCGTTCTCTCAAGGCTGTTGTTTTCTCCATGGCTTGTACCTGATTGGTGAAGAAGAAAACATTTAGTTCATGTTTGTTGTTTTTTTCCATAGTTTCAGAAGTTTGTTTTCTTCCTGGAAGACGATTAGTTTGTCTTGTCAATAAACCCAATTTCCATATCAGGCAGTGTCTTTCAGTTAATATTTCCTGAGGTGAGATATAGCTATGGCAACGAGGAATTTTTTTTTTTTTTTTTTTTTTTTTTTTACTCTAGTGGTCAAGTTCGTAGTCTTCTTTGTTGTCTTGCTCATTGTTTACCATCGGTGGTCAACCGGTCACTGCAACCCCAGACGTGTCGCAGTAAATTTTGCTCCTCTTACAGGACATGCAGTTGGTCCAGCTGGAATTTGTGCAGACAATGGTGGCCGTTAGCGCTTCAGCTACGGACGGAGCCCACCATACACCTCTTTCTCTTCCTGATAGTAAAGGGTTCTGGGGAGGCCATCCGCCCTTCCCAGCGTTTGATAGGCAGGTGGAATCTTGGGAAAACTACATGGCCCACCTTGAACAACATTTCTTGGCATACTGTATCTCTGGTGATGCTCACCATAGGGCTTTCTTCCTCACCTATGTTGGTCCTGAGGTTTACTGTCTTCTTCAGCAATTAAAACCAGAGCACGTACCACATGCCCCACCCTGTGACGGATGGAATTTTTGCTTGTAGTAGGAGTATTGTGACTCACAAGTGTATGTTACAACAGCTCAACACAAATTCTTTAGCTGTCACAAGAAGCAAGGTCAGTCGTATCGGGAATGGGTCACTACCCTCCAGAGCTTATCAAGGGACTGCCGATTTTGATGTGCCGCTGAAAGCTGCCAACAATCGCAAGTGGCATCACTCGTGAGAGATATGATCTTGATTCCTCCCCCGCCGAGGGCCTCTGGAAGGACTTACTAAAGCTTTGGGATCCCTCCTTAGAAGCATGTCTTCCAGTTATTCGGGCATTTGAACAGTCTCTCCAAGTGTCCGCCTCCTTCCATGAGCCATTTCAGGTGCATGCCCCACCCTCTGAGAGACACCTGAGCAACCACCTTGCCTTCTTACTTCTGGTAAACAAACCTCCTTCACTCGCGGGCTTATGCAATTACACACTCTAGGCATCAGTGTCAGTTTTGCCATACCAAATGTAACTTGTGTGGTAAAACGGGGTACAGGGCCGAAGTCTGTTGTGCTTCCTCCAGGATGGAAGTTGACTGTACTCAGGTTGATCCTGCTTCAGACGATGACCCAAGCACGGCTTATCAGTGGGATCTCCATTTTCATGCAGTGCTTCCTGTTCACGATAAACAGGTAACCCTGTTGGTGTTGGTCAATGGCCATTCAATCAACTTCCAGGTAGACACTGGGTCTGACTCTTCTATCATTGTATGAAAAACGTACCAACGCTTGGGCTCTCCCCGTCTTCAACAATTCACCCACACCCTTTGAAGTTTGTGACGATACTGCCGGCCCTCTCATCTCAATGTTATCGTACAATACCGCCTGCCTGGTCCTGTCATCTCAATGTCATCCTACGATACCGTCTGCGTCGGATCCCGAATCGTGTGGTTCAATAGTGATAAAAGTTGCGTGTGAAGTTAGTTAAAAACGATATAGCCAGCCTAGGAATCAGTGTAGGACAGTGTCTCGGTGATACTGTGATTAAAACAAGTGAATAGATTTCATTAATTAAGAGATTTTTATAAGACGTTTCCAGACAGTTCTATAAACAATACTTTTGTCATTGTACATTATTTTAATAGATAGACAGATAAAGGGTACAAACTTATGTAAAACATAAAGTCATGAAAATAAATGGCATTGAATATAGATTAGGCTCATAAACAAGTTGTATTGACCAGCTAATTGTGTTAATTAATGTATAGTCGAAATTGAATATTGTAATTCTTTGTATATATTGACTGACGTGAGATTTTGAACTTATTTTGAGAACTGACAAGATATTATATAGTTCAATATATGTTAGGAACATGTATGATGTACTCTTTAACAAATTAATTGACATTTAACATATTGGTTTGTTGTCAAACAAAGAGTAGCGTGATTAAAACTTAAAAAAAAAGTAGTGGCATCTAAAATTATTGTATGTATAGTTTTCATTTTATATTGTGATTATTTTTGTGTACATGAAATGTTTTACTTGTGTGTTTGTTAATTGTAAATTAGTATATTCAATTGTTAAGAACAATGCATAATGTAACATTGCCGATGTTATATATTTGCCTCACCGCCTTGCGTGGAGGGTTCAAGTTCTGTCATTTGTCGAGTGCTCTGGAGGCTATGTCAGTCTGTTGTTTTAAAAATGTAATTACTACCAGCTAAATTCTGATACGTTATGAAATGAAGTTGTAAATGTTTTGCTGTAAAAGAAGTTTGATTCAAATTAAAGAAGAAGTGAAAAATTGTACATATCGAGTATTTATTTCTACCACGACGCCCCAGGAGAATAATGTTGCAGCAAGCAGAACCCCCATACATTGCAATGTTGAAAAGATGAATATCATGTGTGAAAGTGGTTGAATGAAATGTAATTACTTATATAGCATGTAAATGTTACAAGTTGCAGCAACGACTTAGTGATGGTTAAAGGCCAGTTCACGGCACTCATCAAACATGGAGCAACGAACTTGCTGGGACTTGACCTTTTTGATGCCTTGGGGCTGGAAGTACACGATACCACTACAAGCATCCGGCCAGGAGCTGCCAGTTCCTATCTCCAGACTCTTCGCACAACGTATCATTCTGTATTTGAGCCTTCTACTGCTGGTGTCCAAGGGTGTGAGGCACACATCACGCTCCTTTCGTTGACCGTACCCCGGTTCTTCAAAGCTCGCTCTGTACCTTTCGCTCTTCATGACAAATTGCAGGCAGAGCTCCAACATGTGCAGGGAGCTGGCGTCTTAACACCTGTCTCTAACTGTTTATGGGCAACGCCCACAGTATTGGTAGACAAATCAGATGGTTCCATCCATGTATGTGGTGATTTCTTTAAAACCATCAATGCCCAGTCGATTGTTGATACATACCCCATTCCCAAGGTCGACGAGACCTTCACTTTCCTCAATGGGTGCAAACTCTCCCCGAAAATCGACCTCAAGGATGCACATTTACAGCTTCCTTTAGACAAGACATCCCACAACTTGCTGGTTATCAACACTCCTTTTGGTGATTTCTGCTATAATAGGTTCCCCTTTGGGATCACAAGTGCCCCAGCGATTTTCCAGAGGTTCCTCGAAACTCTTACAAGGGACATGCCTTGCACTGCCAACTACCTGGATGACATCATTGTTGCTGGACAGTTTGCTCAACACCTAGCACACAACCTGGACATCAAACTTCCTGGCAGATTAAAATTGTGTGCCGGAACCGGGACTCGAACCTGGGACCTTTGCCTTTCGTGGGCAAGGGCACTACCAACTGTGCTATCCCGACACGACTCACGATGCCGCCTCACAACTTCATTTCCACCAGTACCTCGCCTCCTACTTTCCAAACTTCACAGAAGCTCTCCTGCGAACCATGCAAGACTAGCATTTCTGGTAGAAAGGATATGGTGGAGACATGGCTTAGCCACAGCCTAAGGGTTGTTTCCAGAATGAAACTTTCACTCTGCAGCCGAGTGTGCACTGATATGAAACTTCCTGGCAGATTAAAATTGTGTGCCGGAAACGGGACTCGTACCTGGGACCTTTTCAGTCTGGAAATATCCCTTAGGCTGTGGGTAAGCCACGTATCCACCATATCCTTTCTTAGAGGAGTGCTAGTCTTGCATGGTTCGCAGGAGAGCTTCTGTGAAGTTTGGAAAGTAGGAGGCGAGGTACTGGCGGAAGTGAAGTTGTGAGGCAGCATCGTGAGTTGTGTCGGGATAGCACAGTCGGTAGTGCACTTGCCCGCGAAAGACAAAGGTCCCAGGTTCGAGTCCCGGTTCCGGCACACAATTTCAATCTGCCAGGAACTTTCATATCAGCCCACACTCCACTGCAGAGTGAAAGTTTCATTCTGGGAAACTAGACATCCTTTTTTCTGTTATCCAAACAGCCAACCTTCACTGCAATTTGGAAAAAAATGTCAATTTTTTTCTCCCTCAACTCGAATACTTTGGCCACATCCTCAGTGCCACAGATATTCGGCCGCTGCCTCATCATGTCCAAGCCAGCAGGATTTACCATCCCCCTTACCCAAACAGCTGAAATCCTTATTGGGCTACCTGAATTATTACAGGAAATTAATTCCACATGTCTCAACCATCGCAGTCCCATTGTACTGTCTCTTACATAAGAATGTGACATGGAATTGGGGCACAGCATGTGAAAGCTCTCAAAAGCCATCTCAAGCAGGCCTTGCTTCAGCCCACATGTCTTATGGCTATTGATCCATTACTCCCTGTGATTGTTGTGGCAGATGCCTCTGATTATGGTGTGCGTACAGTCCTTTCGCACAGGGTTGATGGGCTGGAACAACCAGTTGCATTCATCTTCAAAAAATTGACAGCAGCACAGTGCAACTACAGGCAAATTGAAAAGGAGGCCTTGGCCATAGTCTTCACTTTAGAAACTTCCATGACTATGTTGATGGTTGTCATTTTTCCATTTTGACCGACCACAAACCCCTGCTGCCTCTCTTTCGTGTGATGCAAACATCCCTACCAAAACAGCTGGATGCCTCCAACGGTGGTCCTTATTTCTGGCTAATTACTCTTATGATATTCAGTATCGCTTGATGACCAACCATGCCAATGCCTATCTCCTCTCCCGGCTCCCATTGGGTTAGGATTCCTCATTTGACGCTGACCCAGAAGTGTGCTGCCACTTAGACGCAGAAGAAGAACACACTTTCGCGCCCCTTCCCGTTGACGCAAAACTAGTAGCCCAAAATATTATACCATATGACATTAGGGAATGAAACTAAGCAAAGTATGCAAGCCTTGTTATTTTTATGTCTCCTATGTCTGATAACACTCATATTGAAAATACAGATTTTTTGAGTCGTTTCTGCAGTTCTGTGGTGTGCTCCTTCCAACTAAATTTATTATCAAGATGTAATCCCAGGAATTTAATACTGTCAACCTCTTCTATCTGCTCTTCTTCATACTTAATGCATATGCTGTCAGGAAATCTCTTACATGTTCTGAACTACATGTAGTGAGTCTTTTCAAAGTTTACCCCAGGGGTTAAAAATTATTGGCATCAACAGCACGAATTCTCTGTCCGTGATGCTGCTGTTCTCATCCAGGGCAAAAACGGCCGACCACAGGTTGTCATTCCTCCCTCCCTCCAACACAAGGTCCTCAGCCTGCTTCATTGTGGTCATTGGGCAGTCGTGCTAACATCAACATGTCTACTGGAAGGGGATCGATGCAGATATTGCCTCTATGGTAGCAGCCTGCCCCTACTGCCAAAGTAAACAAGCTGCTCCTGCAAGTCGGTATTTCCCATGGCCAGAGGCATCAACACTCTGGTCCAGGCTCCATTTGGACTACACAGGCCCCTTTCTGGGCTCCTTGTGATATATTGCAGTTGACGCCAGCTCTGGGTTTCCTTATGTCCCCTCGATGTCCTCCACATCATCGACCCACGTCATTCAGGCACTCACTCGCATCTTCGCCATTGAAGGCCTACCAGAGACAATTGTGACCGACAATGGCCCTCAATTTACATCTGCAGAATTCACGGCCTTCTGTGCATCCATTGGCATTGCCTTGGTACACACGGCGCCTTACCACCCCGCGTCCAATGGACTGGCATAGCAGTTTGTATGGACTTAAAGGAATCAAATGTCAAAGCTCTCTGCACACCACTCACTGGACAATGCGTTATACATCTTTTTGGGCTCTTACAGGACAACTCCACAGGAGGGAACCAGTCCAGCAGAGCGGCTCCATGGGTGCCCACAGCGTTCACTCCTCTCCCTCCTCCATCCACAATGACCTGTAGAGCACACTGAGCAAGGTCAGCAACACCAGTGTGCTATCCACGATGATGTCTGGGTCCTCATGTGGCCACCATTGGGATCCGGCAGTGGTCACAAAATTACTGGGACAAACAATGGTGGAGGTCCAACTTTCAGATGGCTCCCTTTGCCGTAAGCATATGAACCAGGTGCGCCCCAGGAGGCATCAGTTGACGACTGCAGTCGACTCACCGCCTCAACAAGGTTCTTGCAGACCCGTCGACCAAGCAGCCGTGAGGCACTGCAAGACCAACCCGTTCTATGGCCCCTCCAATGTCAATGGACGATGGTGGGCAGCCAACTCCTGCACCCTGGCCAATACCGATGGATGTCGACAACACACTTGTGGCCAACCACACACTGCGAGGCTCATCCGATCCCATGGATGTTGATCCACACTCCAACACTGTCCTCTGTCTGTGTCATCTCTTCACGGGGGAGGGATGTCATGTACCGGTGGTTCGCCTGATGAGCAGACAACCTGCCCCCTCAGGGGCTCAGCATTAATTTGCTGAGTACGGGCTTGGCGAACCCGGGGTCCTGAGCTGTGGGCTGTGTCGCGCCAACAGTCCGCTACACCGTAAGCTCTGTGCGTGCTTCAACGACCATCGTTCGGCGCGACGGTGGAACGTTGTACGTTTCAGAGCCCGGGGATCTTGGCTTAATCGCCCGGGTCGTGAGGACGGTACAAACCTCTATAAAAAAAAACTCAATCTCAAGGTGTGCTACGTGCCGAGGAGATGCATGGCTGTTGAGGTTGAACAGCCGCTAGCGAGCAACCTCTGAGGAACCTGCCGCACCTCAGTTGTACAAGGCTTACCCAGGCAAGCGGGGCTCTGCCTGGGTGGACCTTATTTCCCTAGCTGCTCGTGGGACGACAATGAAACGAGCCATAAACAGCGTAGGCGGGCGCAAAACCGCCGTCTCTAAGAGAGGAAGAAACGAATTTAATGGTGCACAGTATGACCCCAGATCGTTCCCTTCCCTGGCCACACCTTGGGAAGAACGTCAGGCCCTTAACAGATCTGAGCCTTACTCACCCCAGTACTTAGTCTGTACTCGGGCTGATGGGGAATCCTTTACTAATACTAAGCCGCAATTTTTTGTTGAAACCATCGAAAATAGATTTGGCGAAGTCGCATCATTTTCTAAAATGAGAAGCGGGTCTGTCTTAATACAAGCGGCGTCCCCTGCACAGTCAAAGGCTTTACTTGCCTGTGACATGCTAGGAGACGTCGCCGTAAGTTTCACGCCGCATAAGACACTCAACATGATCCAGGGCTTAATATTCCACCGTGATCTTCTGTCACAGACTGACGACGAATTGCGCGTTGATTTAGAGCGCAGAGGAGTTCACTACGTCCGGCGCATCTACAGGGGACCGAAAGATCACAGGGTTGCCACCGGTGCATTTATCTTGGCCTTCGAGGGCGATGTACTGCCTGAGAAGGTCAAGATAATGATATACCGGTGTGAAGTAAAACCGTACATCCCTCCCCCTATGCGATGCTTTCGGTGCTGGAAGTTCGGGCATATGTCCTCCCGATGCACTTCCAGCCCCGCCTGTAGGGACTGTGGGCGTCCATCACACCCGGACGCGCCATGTACACCTCCTCCTGTGTGTGTGAATTGTGGGCTGCAACACCCACCTTGCTCGCCGACCTGTAGTGTGCTACATAAAGAACGCAAGATCATGGAATTCAAAACCCTGGATAGATTACCATACTCAGAGGCCAGACGAAAATATGAGCGTCTTCATCCCGTTCGGATGTCGTCATCCTTTGCTGCCATTGCGTCGTCTCCGACCGCTATGGGGACGTCAGCCTCCCATGTCACGCCACCTTCTGTGGCCCCTGTGGGCCGAAAACATCAAACTGCCCCCTTGACGGTTGGGGGCCCTTCCTCTGTTGCCCCCCCACCACCTCCTGTGGGGGCAACTGCCCCACACCCGTTGGGGACTCCGGTCCCTAACACCCAGCCGGAGAAGCAGCAGCCTTCTCCGGCACCTCTCGCCAGGAAGGGGTCCCTGGGCTCCCTTCCTCCTCTGGTTTCTCCCACTGATAATGTGGGTACCAGTGAGTGGCTGACACAGCCACTTACTTTGACTCGTGGTCGTAGGGCTTCAAGGTCCTCCTCAGTCCCTGAGGCCGAGGTCGAGGCCCCAAAGCCCTCCCAGCAAGAGAAACCAAAAAAGGAGCGAGAGAAGAAAAAGTCGAAGGCTGCTAAGCAAACGCCTTCCACGGTGGACACTGTGCTGCCGCCGCCGCCGCCGCCGCCGCTGCCGCCACCACCACCACCACCACCACCACCACCACCACCTCACACATCTGAGGACGTGGTGGAACTCCTCGCCTCACCAGAGGACTTGGCTATCACCAAGACTTTGGAGGCGATGGATGTAGAGGCCCTGCCTGCACCGACGGCGACGACGGGTGCTTCTGTGGAACCAACAGCACCGTCGATACTGCCATGCCTCAGCAATCAAGAAGTAGCATGATCTTGCAATGGAACTGTGGCGGCTTTTTCCGCCACTTACCCGAGCTGCAGCAATTACTGTGCCGCTATCCTGTTTTCTGTGTAGCCCTACAGGAAACATGGTTTCCTGTCCAGCGGACCCCAGCCCTCCGTGGGTATCGGGGCTATTATAACAACCGCGCTGACTACAACAGGGTATCTGGAGGTGTCTGCATTTATGTCCTCGCCACTGTTCCTAGTGCTGCCGTGTCTCTTAACACGGCTCTTGAGGCAGTGGCTGTTAGACTCAGAACAATGCAGGACATAACTGTCTGCTCTCTATACCTCCCACCAGATGAGGTCATTTCCCTTGCTGACCTCACTGCCTTGGTCGCGCAGCTACCCCCACCATTTATCCTTTTGGGGGACTTCAACGCCCACCATCCTCTCTGGGGCGGTATACAGCCCTCGGGACGTGGTAGAGACGTTGAAACATTACTGACACAGCAGGACATATGCCTCTTAAACACCGGTGCACCCACACATTTTAGTATAGCACATGGCACATATTCTGCTATTGACCTATCTGTATGTAGCCCAGGCCTGCTCCCACATTTGAGTTGGAGGGTCCACGACGACCTTTGCGGGAGTGACCATTTCCCCATTCTTCTGTCACTCCAGCACTTTGAACCTGCAGGCTACCCATCCAGATGGTGTCTACATCGAGCAGACTGGCAGCGTTACACCTCGGCTGCTGTGGCTTCTGTTCCATTACCAAATGATATTGATACGGCAGTCCAACAGGTCACAGCTATTATAGTCTCAGCTGCAGAGGAGACCGTTCCGATCACCACTGGTTCCCCTCGGCTTAAGGTCGTGCCCTGGTGGACGCCAGAGATTGCTGAGGCTATACGGGACCGTCGGCGAGCACTACAATGCCACCGGCGCCGCCCTACACTTGAGAATCTGATAGCTTTTAAAAGGCTCAGGGCCCGAGCCCGACGACTTATCAGGCAAAGTAAACAGGACTGTTGGGAGCGGTACGTCGCCTCTATAGGCTCTCGTGCCTCCCCCTCTTGCGTCTGGTCTCAGGTACGGCGCCTCTATGGATACCGCCCACCAGCGGGAATCCCATCTCTGACCGTCGATGGAACTCTCTGTACTGACCCGGCCGTAATTTCTGAGTGCATGGCAGAGCATTATGCAAGATGCTCCGCGACAGCAAATTATAGTGCCTCCTTCCGCTCCCTTAAACAACGGGTGGAGCGAAATCCTCTATCTTTCCACACTCGCCGCCGGGAACTGTACAATGCTCCATTTACGGAATGGGAGTTTACCACTGCTCTTGCTGCATGTCCCGATACCTCTCCGGGACCAGACCGCATACATGGCCAGTTCATCCGTCACCTGTCAGCGGACTTCCATCAGAAATTGCTCGCCTTATTTAATAGGATCTGGACAGGGGGTGTTTTCCCGTCCCATTGGCGGGATAGTATTATTATCCCTGTTATGAAACCGGGAGCAGATCCGCTGGCAGTTGACAGTTACCGCCCCATCAGCTTGACAAATGTCCTGTGTAAGTTGCTTGAGCGTATGGTGAGTCGCCGTCTTATGTGGATCCTTGAAGATCGGAGTCTACTGGCCCCACAACAGGGGGGTTTCCGCAAGGGTCGCTCCACTATCGACAATTTAGTGTCTTTGGAGTCGGCCATCCGTACAGCCTTCTCTAGACGTGAGCACTTAGTTGCGGTCTTTTTTGACCTCCGGCGGGCGTATGACACGACATGGCGCCACCATATTCTCGCTACACTGTATGATTGGGGCTTACGGGGTCCACTCCCAATTTTTATCAAGAATTTCCTCTCGCTACGCACTTTTAGGGTGAGAGTTGGTACCTCCTTCAGCTCACGCCGAGTGCTGGAGAACGGAGTCCCACAGGGCTCCGTTCTCAGCGTACCGCTCTTTTTAATAGCGATAAACGGTCTTGCTGCGGCAGTGGGGTCATCGGTTTGTTGTTCTTTATTCGCCGATGACTTCTGCTTATACTACAGCTCTCCTAGCATTGGTGTTGCTGAAAGGCGTCTTCAGGGAGCCATCCGAAGGGCACAGTCATGGGCCACGACGCATGGCTTTACTTTTTCAGCTTCTAAAACCCGGGTGATGCACTTTTGTCGTCATCGGGCTGTTCACCCTGACCCAGAACTGTACCTAGCTGCTGACCAGCTTCATGTTGCAGAAACCCATCGGTTTCTCGGCTTGCTGTTTGACAACCGACTGACTTGGGGGCCACACCTTCGTCAGCTGAAGCAGAAGTGCTGGCGGCACTTAAATATATTGCGATGTCTCAGCCATACTGCCTGGGGAGCGCACCGTCGAACCCTCATGCACCTCTTTCAGGCGCTCATCCAATCACGCCTGGATTATGGGAGCCAAGTATATGACTCTGCATCACCTTCAGCACTGAGGATCTTGGATCCCATTCTACATAGTGGTGTCCGTTTAGCAACAGGGGCATTCCGCACCAGCCCTGTGCCTAGCCTCCTTGCCGAAGCTGGAATCCCTCCCTTGAGGTACCGCCGGCAACAGTTGCTGGCCTCCTACATTGTCCATGTCCACGCTACGCCTCACCATCCAAATCGTAGGTTATTGTTTGCAAATACCGACCTTCCCTCTCCGCAACGTCGACCCAGATCGGGTCTTCCAGTTGCGGTCCGTGTACATTCTCTTCTTTCTTCCCTAGAGTCTTTTCCTCTCTGTCCTGCATTCTCTTGCCTATCTAATATTCCTCCTTGGACCATCCCACGCCTCCAGCTTCACCTGCAACTGTCCGGCGGTCCAAAGGCGTCGATTTCACCACAATTACTTCGACACCAGTTCCTGGACATACTTAACACATTCCGTGATGCAGACGTCATATACACTGATGGCTCCCAGGTAGACGGCAGAGTGGGTTACGCCTATGTTCATGGCGACCACACCGAACAGCGCTCCCTGCCCTCTGGCTGTACTGTCTTTACGGCAGAGCTAATCGCAATAACCCGTGCACTCGACCATCTCAGAGAATGCCCCAGGAAGTCATATCTTATCTGTAGTGACTCCCTGAGTGCCTTGCACGCTCTAGACCACTGCTTCCCCAGGCACCACTTGGTGCGATCCATCCAAGTCACGGTGTTTAGTCTTGGCAAGTCAGGCCGTTCTGTGGCTTTCATATGGACCCCAGGCCACATCGGAATTCCAGGGAACGAACGCGCTGATCAGCTGGCCAAGCAGGCCATCACATGCCAGCGCCTGGATATCGGTTCCCCAGAAGGCGATATCCGCTTGGGTCTCCACCGAAAGATCTTTGAGGCTTGGAATTCGGAATGGGCAACAATGAGTACGCCCAATAAGCTCCGTGGAATCAAGCCCGCGACAGCAGCTTGGAAGACTTCCGTAAGGCCTTCTCGAAGGGACTCAGTTGTTCTCTGTCGCCTGCGTATCGGCCATACGTGGCTAACGCACGGCTACCTCTTACGCCGAGAGGAACCGCCAGAATGTCATTGTGGAGCTGTATTGACTGTAGTCCACATCTTGTTGGACTGTCCAATTTTAGCCGCATTGCGGCAGTCTTTTAAGCTGCCTCCTGCACTCCCTTTGATTTTAGCTGACGACGCCTCTATGGCTGACTGTGTTTTAGGTTTTATTCGTGCAGCGGGCTTTTATCACAAGCTTTAACGGTGGGTTCGTATGCATGATCCTCAGGCATACACCGCTTATAGTTTTAATCTGTTGTCACTTATGTCTTGTCAGACCCTTTTCCGACTGGCAGTTGCATAGCATGTGCAGAATGGCTGGCTCATCCATTATTATCCTAGTGATCAGCCAGCCAATAACATCTGCTGTGATTTTTAGTTGATTATTTGTTCCACCACTACTGTGGTTCCCTTTTCCTTTTTATGTTGCAATTATGACCAACACTGTCTTCCTGTACGTCTTTTGTACTAGTTGCAAGGCGCTTATTTTAATCATACATGAAACCCTGTGATCTCTTAGATGGGAACAGGGGACTGATGACCAAGCAGTTTAGTCCCCTTTAAACCCCCAACACCAACCAACCAACCAACCAGACAACCTGCAATGCAGGATACAAGTGCATGGATGCATATCAGTGAGGTGTTTCACTGTGGTGATTCAGTTGTCACCAGAGGACGCCACGAGTACCGCCAGAGAGTGCACTAAACCGGAACTAGTTTCCTCCGCACAGTCACATGAGACCAGCTTGAGACTGCCACCTATCACTGCGCACCGACTATTTACGGGGGGGGGGGGGGGGGGGGCGCAGTGGAACACAACTGCAGTTTTTTGCCGACTGCCTATGAATCATAGCTGAGGCATCGCAACTGACGCCTCCAGGGAAGAGTCTGTGCCAGCGACGACGCCCCTCCAGGACTTCCCGCAATGGAAAACGTCGTCCTGCTCCGTCTCCCTGGCCGTTGTCTCAAGGCTGACTTTATCTCCCTCCAGGACTTCCCGCAATGGAAAACGTCGTCCTCCTCCGTCTCCCTGGCCGTTGTCTCAAGGCTGACTTTATCTCCCTCCAGGACTTCCCACAATGGAAAACGTCGTCCTCCTCCGTCTCCCTGGCTGTTGTCTCAAGGCTGACTTTATCTCCCTGGCTTGTACCTAATTGGTGAAGAAGAAAACATTTAGTTGATTTTTGTTGTTTTTGCAGTAGTTTCAGAAGTCTGTTAGTTAGTTTTGTTTCCAGAAGATTATTGGTTTGTCTTGTCAATAAACCCAATTTCTGTATCAGACAGTGTCTTTCAGTTATTATCTCCTGAGGCAAGATATAGCACAAAGTGTATCTGTAAAATGCTTGCTGGACAGTGGTAGTGATCTTAATGCTATTTCTCAGACTTTGTTTGAATCACAAGGATACAGATAGAATAGTGATTATGCATGTTTCTGGAATTAAGATTATTGGTGCTAATGGTAAGTTATCAAATGGTGTGAAGCACCTAGTCCTTGTTTCAGTGGAGTTAGCTGGACAAAACTTAGTGTGATTTCTTAGTGATACGAGATCTTAGTATTGACATGATTCTTGGACCACAATTTTTGTGTAAATGGTGTGTAAATATTGATTTTGCTAGTGGTAAGTTTAACTAGGTAGGTAGGGGGTTCATCATTCCTTGACAAATACATTACTTGGCGAGTAATGCCTTCCCTCAGCCGGGTGATCCAAGTTTTCATTTCTTAGGTCATTCCATTCTCCTCCAATATTCTATGAGTAGTTTGTAAGTTGATAAATTTTCTCCTATTATGTGCTGTTTAGTATAGTTAGATGTAACAGTGTAATCGTAGGTTACCATAGAGTAGTGTAGATTATCTAATGTTTGAACGAAACCAGTACCATCCACATGAATTATGTACAGTAGAACCTCATTTTTACGCTTTTCAAGGGACTTCAGTAAAATGGTGTAAATGCAGGAAATAATGTTTTAAATAGTAAAATATGCTTACTGGATCAGCCTTGCATTTTGATAGTTTATTTGTGATACATGTACATAATAGGTATCTAAATACTCGCCAGAAAGTTTATTATACAATAAATGTTATCCAAATTTTTAATATTTTAAGTGCCAGGCAGAACTGGTAATTTTATGTGAAGTACAAATTTTTGATGTTATTTCATTCATTATAATCGAGGACCCCACTATTTTAAGCGCCAGGCAGAACTGGTAATTTTAAGGGAAGTACAAATCTTTGATGTAATTTCATTCATTATAATCGAGGACACCACTGCTGGACTATGTAACACATCTTCAAAATTACCTGAACCGCTTCGATAGATATCGTTTGGACGCCACTGCCAGGCTATATAACACATCTTCAAAATTACTGCCTTTTACCAGCATTAATTACTTATGTAGTAAAACTCCTAAAGTTCTGTTCCTTTTTGTATTTTTTGATGTTTCACACGACAATATTAGAGAATTTATTCGCGTTCTCGAGTGCAAACATATGCATAAGTATGAGGTATGTCCACAAAGTAAGTTCCGTTTGGTTATATAAAACAAACGTGTACAGATACTGAAAAAATATTTATTTTACAAAAATACACAACTATTAAACTACTTTTCTACATAGCTTCTGAAATTTTGTAGGCATTTGTCATAGCGTGGCAAAAGTCTTTGTATGCCTTCTTCGTAGAAGGTGGCCGCCTGTGTATTCAACCATGCAGTAATATGTTCTTTCAGCTTGTCATCATCACTGAAGTGTTGACCACCATGGACAGGTTTTAGGTGTAAGAAGAAAGTCGCCATGAGCGAGACTGTACGTCCCAGTGAAATTCCCGTAACAGATGTTTGGTCACATTCGCCTTGTGAGGTCGGGCGACAACGTGAAGGGAAGAAGAAGACTCCTTTCATCTCTTCTAACACCTAAAATCTGTCCTTGGTGGTCAACACTTCAACGATGATGAGTTGAAAGAATATGTTTGCCACATGGATGAATACACAGGCGGCAACCTTCTATGAAGAAGGCACACAAACACTTGTCCCACGCTTTGACAAGTGCCTACAAAATTTTGGAAGTTATGTAGACAAGTAATTGAACAGTTGCAGATTTTGTACAATAAATATTTTTTTCTGTATCTGTTCACATTTGGTTTATATAACCAAACGGAACTTACTTTGTGGATACCTCGTATTTTTGTGGCATTTGCATAGGATCGGCATCTCACACTGTTATCGCTTTTTTTTTGAGGTTGTGGGTATTATGATTACCAACTTTGACAGATAACATTATTTATTAATCAGAAATATGTATTACAAAAACAATGCAACTCTTTATTCTCACATCCACAAAGCAACTGGTTCTGATTGTTTGAGTACACGCCAGGCACTCTGGCAAAGAAGCTGGTGGAAAGAGGAACTACATCACCACAAATCGGCGTGTTGTAAGTCACCTAGCCATGTACTGCCAACAACAAAAAGTGAAATATACGTTTGAATAAATGCAAAGTGTCAAGAAACTCGATTGTGAATAATTTTTAAGCGCTATACTTTGAGGGAAAGCCATGCTAGCGTCTATTTATGTAGATTACGTCATGTTTTTCTTCACGAACATGCTTTCGAAAAGCGTGAAACGTGGGAAAAGTGTAAATATGTTAAAACAAAAATGAGTTAACATTGTGAACATAGGAGATTTGATGGGACTGACAAAAAATGGTGTAAATGGCGGGAAAACATAAAAACCGGGAACTTTAAAACGAGGTTTTACTGTATCTCCTATACAGCAAATGTGTAGAATTAGCAAAAGATAACACTTGAATTTAGAGACTTGACAGTTACGTTTGGTATCTACTGAGATGAAGTTAATGTGTTAACACTTTGTTAGTGCAGTAGTGATCTACCAAGTGAGTTGTGAGCAAAAGATCTGTGGCTATGTGAGGAATTTGTGTCTGTGGCCATGAATTTAAAGCAGTATGATAATGGAAGGAGAAGTTATGAAATTTAAATGGTTCTGTCTTTACTGAAGTAATGAAAGTAAAAGCTGGTGAGTTACTGTGGACTAAGTTTCTGGAGATATGTTGAGGCTTAGATAGGATTTTCATATTTTCTTTGAGAAGGTATTGAAATGAATATTGATGGAGTAATGAGGTATTATGAGTAATGGAATATTATGATGATACAGATAAAGTTTGTGACTAGATGAAGAATATTAATTGATGAGTTATGATGAGTATTTAGTTATGAGGTATAATTAAGCAATGATAATGATTAGATAGGGCCAATGGTTAGGGAGTCTGTCTTTGCTATTGCAGATTTTCTATAGATTATATCTTACAAATAACTAGATAAGATATGTGAGTTTGGAAGTGAAAGATTTTCGACAGATGTAAATAAATTTCATATTAAGCGGATACAACTGGTTTTGCGTAAGATGTTTTTCCAAATTTTCGATGTAACACTTGTTTGAGAACCTACCATCTTTTTTATTTGATATTTTGATCATTTATTTGCTGCTCGGTATTTGTTATCTGTAAGTAATAATTGGGGGTCATATTTCTTGGTTCATAGGTTGTGTGTAGTTGTGAGTTCGATTATCTTGGTACTGTGATGTGAGAGGATAAAATTTAGATTTAGGTATTGGAAAAAAAAAAAAAAACAATATGATATTCAAAATTTTGCTTTACATTTCATTTTTTGCTTAAGTGTGGCCTATATAGAGATTTTTGGAGTGCAAAGCAAGTTTCCATTCTTTTTCTTGGATGATAAGATTTAAAATATTTTGTGTGTGGTATTTTTAGGATAAGTATACATTGGTTTATTCTTTGTTTGTTAAATAATTCATTATGATAGGAAATAGGTATTTTTGGGTAATTAGTCATAACTTTTGTAGAGATAATAATGCAGGGAATTTTGTGTATTCTTCATGTACTATGCCAGAGGAGAGCCACGTCTAGGTCAAGGACACTGTGTGACATGTGGGACAACCATTTTTTTTACCTGATGAAGGCATGGACCCACTGTGAAGCTAAGTGAAAATTTAAGTGCTCTATAAGAAGGGAAGTGTAGTGAGAGGACTGGGAGATAACGTCTCCTCCATTTTATAATGTGTCTTTTTATAACAAAAAGGAGTAGGACTGAGAGAAGAGCGTTCTTCCCTTGAAATTACAGAACCTCCTGATACCAGTGTTGCGTAATAAAAGGTACAAATATATTTGGTCTATTATCATTTTCTTTTCCAAAACTTTTGTTATACCAGCTGAAGTTATTTTCTATTATTTGACGTCTCCAGAGGTTGTTTAATTAGCAAATATTAATTAGTTCATGCAAAATGAATATTTATATTAGGCTAATTAGTATTTCTGTTAAGACCAATTAAATTGTATGTGTTTAATATAGGTATCATTATGTTTCACAATTTATTTTAGGAAAGTTTTGCCCTCATTTGTTTCTATATAATTACTATTTATTATGAAGTTATTGTTTAGAAACATATTTAATTATACCGGGATATGAAACACTTTTAACATAACGGTGACTTGTATATCGATTTACTCAGTATTATTTATGCTACCTTTTACTATAGCCAGTTACATGTAATTGTTTACTTTTCCATTATAATTAATTTAATGTAATCTGTTAACAATACATAACTTTCAGTGACATTTTTTGGATGATATAAATAGGATGCTTTCAAGCCATTTGTTTCAAGTTTACTTCAGGACACAATCCACATCACTCTAAACTCTAAATTGTACCACTATGTAAAAGTTCTTGTGTTAGTCATGTAGAGAGGGTATCTGCTGTGATTATGAACTAATACTTCATATTCATGCCACACTAAAAGTACACCTAGAACTTTTGTATTACACACACGAACTATGTAAATTTGTATTATTGACTTGTGTAATGTGTGTACTAGGTTGTAGTGAGATTTGTATGCTGGTCATAAATGGGGACAATTGGGCACTAATGATTCATTAAAGTGTCAATGAACTGCAATTCTATATGTTGCCTACATTATTTGTAGAAGACTAGTTTTTCCCCATGGAATTTCAGCTAGTCGTTACTGAAAGTGCCAATCAACAAGAGCTTGAAGAGGCATCAAACTATGACCCGGTATCATCACAATCCGTGCATGTCAATTATATAACATGAATGGAAGTCGGGTTAGAGGTGAGTGTGCCCGTACCTCTCATTTCTAATAAGCTGTACAAACTGCCACTGCTGTCCTTAGAATATGACAATCTCAGCCGATGTGTATGCTGCATGGACATACAGAACCTTGTCTATGGATGTGGGAATGTTCATGTGACTACTGCAACCATCATCATTGCACAGACTGAAACACTACATCCAACTTGTTTTGCAGTTCTCCGAAAACCCATTCTGCCATTCAGTTGGCTGTAGGAAGAATGAGCCCATCTCTATGGCATGGCACCTGTTCTCTTCACACATTTGATATCACATTCATACTTTTGGCTCTAAATATTCTCTATTAAAGGATATAGACCGGTGGTGCTCCGGCAGGCATGCCACTAAGCTACCTTTTGGCAGACAATGTTGAAACCATTATCAGTACATTTATATTTCCCAAGTGGAATCTCTTTTCATCGGATCAAAATTGACATTGACTTTCTGAATTTACTACTCACCCAACCCCCCGCAGTGTATTTCCAATTATTGAATTTCATATTGGATTAAGATGTAAGGCATCTTATATCATGTGAGTTGTAATGAATGTAATGTAAAGAAGAATATCTGGGTACATGTAGGTGTAGTACTAAAATTTTCAGGCTAGATAAACTAAGTAACGCTCCCCTTGGAACATAAAAAAAGGCAACTATGTTCTTCTGTAAAAGACTCTGGCAGAAAAGTGGGGAATCAGCTGCCTCAGTTGTCATTCCCCTTCCTTAAAACATCTTTGCATGCAAATATTCACACTGGTATAACAAATAATATGCAAAACCCATTTACACAAGCTCTCATTGCATCAGTTACATTAAAACAGTTAAAAACTTATGCAAACATTTTAACAGAAGTGGACTCCATCTATACTTTACCTAAACTTATCGAGTTGAGTAGATTAATTTGTGTTTTATCTGGAACAGTCACTCTACTCACTAATAATTCATCAGAATTATTGTACGGTATCAGTTTATATTATTCAAATTTTATTCTTTAATATTATAACACACTAGAATAAAAGTATATTATTTTCAATCAGTTTACATCTTTAAAAAATATATTACTAACAATACAATATCCAGAATCTAAGAAATGGATTTTTCTAAAATAAATGAATAAATAATAAGAAAATATATTATTCGTCCCATTCATCCAAATCGTCTATCCATTCTGGAAGCCAAGGAAAATCAGGGTTCTCCCAGAAACCTTCTGGAAGTTGGTCATTTGGTATATATTCTCCTCTTGAAGGAAGACAGAGTGTTACAATATCAAAAATAGTTTGTGGCGGCACTTCATAAAAGGGAGGTTTAGGTTTATCGCCTTGTTGTGAAGGCACAATTTTAAATATACTACCAACTTGTTTTTCAGTTTCTTTTATTCTAGTACTACCTATTGTTGTTTCACAGTGTTTCTTGGTAGCAACTGGTTCTGCTAAGATAGAAATGCTTTCACCTTGAGTCTCTGATTGACAGTTTTGTGTTTGTGGTAATTGAGGAATACATTTAACTGTCTCACTGATATGATCTTCAGATGTATTCGCTGTAGAGACATTACTTGGACTTGGCATGACACAGCTCATCTGCCAAGATGAATGTTGAGTGTCAAATCCTGAATCTCCCAACTTATTGTGATGACTACAAGAAGGTGATAAATAATCAGCTTTATCAGCCATAGCATGGTGATTATTACCACAAACTTCAGTTTCGTTTTTCTTTAAATATTTCTGATTGTCTGTTATTTTTGCTTGTTTCATCGGAGTACTATTTTCTTCCCTTGAAGTTTTGGTGCCTTGGCCGAATTCTCCCGAAGACTGTTTGTGACTGTCTGTAGCCTCCCTGTGTTGCTCACTGTCACACAGTACTGGCATGGATGTCAAAATCTGTGCAGATTTTTGCTGTAAATTTTGTAAATGACATGAACCAGAAGATAGAACTGATGAGCTGCCTGATGTTGGAATGCCATCATTCACAGATTTCATAAGATGAGTACTTTTTGCGGATTGAACTAAAGCTGTTTCAACAGAATTCTGGTTACAGTCATTTTCTGGCAATAAGGCTACTGAAACTGTTTGTTTAGTATTATTATTCAGAATTGATTCAGTTTCTCTAATACCTAAAATGTTTGGAAGAGGTGTGGTTTTATTGTTACTTAATGAGTCTCCGTAATTTTGTAATACTATTATTTTTTGTGCATTAGATGAAGATAAATGATGCCTAACCTCATCAGTTCTTCCTGTATCATCATTACACAAATTTTCCACTATCACTGGCTGCCAAGAAGCAGAATTTTCATGAGAAGAATTGAGAAGAATTTTAGTTAGTGAAATCTTCGTTCCGGGAAAGACTTTTTCTAAAATTTTAGATATGTCCGGTGACTGTTTTGTGTCAAACATAGTTAAAGTGTCTCTGGTTTCAGTTCCTATAGATTTACTTTTGCATATATTACTTGAATGGTTCTTTTCAAATGTGACATGGTTCTTTGCATTAACCGTTACAGATGTGGAGGTTTTTGAGACAGTTTCAGAGTTGGAAAGTTCTACATCATCTGCTGGATGATCACTGTCCTCACTGTCACTAGTTTGAGTTGAGATGTTCTTGATGTGATGTCTACTCATTGAAGACAAACATGAACTGCTTGTGCCAGGTCTACTTCTTATTCTTCGCAGTTTTCTTGAACCAGTCTCACGAGGAAATGATGGCACAGTATCATCCGATTTGTGAAGAGAAAACTTCACTGTGTTCTCATCATCAGATGATGACATGTGCACTGCTTGACCAGCTGTCCTTCTGACACTTGGCATCTCAGAGAATTTCTCAGATTTCTTCTGTTGGTAATGAGGATTGCTTGATATTATATTACCTAAAGCATGGCTGGTCTTATTGGTGCTAACGTCAAGTATTTCTACTTCATCACTAGTAGGAGAATAAAATTCAGAAGATGACGGGCCACCTGTTGAAAAACTTGTTTGACTGCTGCTGGTGGATGAAAGCTGCAGTAGTGAACTGAAAAAAAAATCATAAATATAATAAAAACCAAAATTGAAGATTCAGTACACACACACACACACATATGTGCAAATTGCATATTCTTATCAATAAATACTTTATAACTCTTTTGATGTTAAAATCCATATGAAGACTAGTAAAACAAGTGAAGCAGGACCAATAATATAAGAAAATGAGTGAATAAGTTAAACAGATATATAGATGGGTAACTTTGTAAACAATGATCAACAGATTGCAAGGTCACAAAACTTTTTTGATAATGTAGGTGCTCTTTATGTATTTTGACTTCCTGAACTCATAAATGAGATTCAAAACATCAAATCAGCTACAGTTTTTACACAAATCACATACACTTACAATTAATGATACAACTTTCATGATACCACCATATGAAACACAGAATTCTCATTTCAGGTGTGAATGGAACGGTAGGACTTGCGAAAAACTTTGGCCCAATGGTTAGAATTGATTCCGTGGGAGAAATATATCAAGTGTGCCATGTCTGCACTTCAAAGTGAGCACAATGGAATAGGTTTCAAAGTACTATGTAAGTGTGGGAACCACTTCATTTATCCATGTATTTAGTTTACAACTTTTCAGGTGCTAAATTGAAAGAAAATGTGTTCACTGGTACCAGTATTTAGAAATTAATGCTAGCTAAAGATTCCCTTCACATGATGAATGCTGTGGTGCACAGAGCCCCAACTGCCTAAAGGCAAAACTTCTTAGGAAAAAATCAGCAGATAGTATACTGATATAGTTGAGAACATGCTTATTAATTCAAAATTCTAGGCCACTAAATGAGTTTGAAGCTAGATTTTTTACATTTTCAGCTTGTCTATTTTACTGCAAACCTAGGTACTCAGGGTGAAAGATTTCATCAGGATATCAAGGAAAAAGCAGAGGACATTTTATCACTACTAAACAAAGCACGGAATGATTGTGCATGGTTTGTTCCACATTCTCTGTATGCATATGTTCTCTGTGTATATATATATATATATATATATATATATATATATATATATATATATATATATATATATATATATATATACACACACACACACACAAACGCAAGCTTTCGCTAATATTGTTGTTTTAAACTTGTATTCTACTTCAAGTGATTCATGTGTCATATATATATGACTTCTCAGATATGTGATATCAGTATTGGCGAAATATATGATGTGCCAAAGCTGTGGACAGCACAATGTTGCATGTATCATTTTCAAACATGGGGGGGGGGGGGGGGCGGCAAAAATACATCAAGAACATCTACTTTTGCAAAAACCATTTTTTTTCCACTGTTGCATAGTGTAATAATCAGCAGAAGATGTTGAGTTGGAAAATATTCATAAACTGATATTGGCCAATGGGCAATAAAAATAGAGTTGCTGTTCATCATTACTAACCATTTTATTACTGTACAAATATTTTCTAATAATAAAATTCAAATAATTTTGTCAAGAAAGTTCATTGTCAATAGCTTTCTGTCACTTTCCTCCAACAAACTTTATTACCTCATCTAACACCATCTCAAATGCAAATCTTCAGATGTCAGACAGTCAAATCGGAGCCAAACGTATATCAATAGAGTATCATACAAAACTTTGATCTAATTAGTGATATGTGTTGCTGTCAGGAGACCGTGCATAAATGGTAATTAATAAGTAACATCTGTCCTACGGAGAACAGAAAAATCATGTATGTGAGAGTGGATCCTGTCAAGCTCCCATGGGGAAGTCAGTAGAACATATGTTTGTCATTTCAAGTGTCATTGGTTCAAGCTCTACTGATGTGAAATTTCTTTTCTGTATTATGTTGGAAATGTTTCTACTTCTATATGCCCCTCAGGGACTCAGCATTAATTTGCTGGGTATGGGCTTGGCGGACCCGGGGTCCTGAGCTGGGGACTGGAAAGCGCCGCCAGTCCTCTAGACACCGTAAACTCTGGGCACGCTTCAGCGACCACCATGGGGGGCGGCGGTGGAACGTTGTGTGCACTGGGGAATGTGGATCTTGGTTTGACCGCCCGGGTCGCAAAGATGGTACAAACCTCTATAAAAAACCCTTCAATCCCAAGGTGTGCTACGTGCTGATGGGATGCATGGCTGTTGAAGAGGAACAGTCGCTAGCGAGCAACCTCTGAAGATACTGCGGCACCTTAGTTGTATAAGGCTTACCTAGGCACGTGGGGCTCTGTCTAGGTGGACACGTACTTCCCTAGCTACTTGTGGGACCGAGATGCAAAAATCTAATTTAAACCATGAACCTTCCAGTGGGATGGGTGTACCACTGGGGGGGGGGGGGGGGTACCAACACCCAATCAAAAAAGAGGACTTGGGTACCCAGTCCTTCGGATTTAGGTTCTTTAAAAAAATTCTTTGTTCTGAGTAACAGAACACAGGCTGTTAACCAGAATGTGTTTATTGTCGTGAAGAGAAAAGAAGGTTCGTTTGAGAAGGTGTCGCCCTTCTATATCAACAAAGGTCTCGAAGGAATTGCTGGTCCTTTGAAGTCAGTAAAGCGGTTGCGTAATGGCACCCTGTTGGTGGAAACATCAACTTCCCAACAGGCGTCCAAACTACAAACAGCTAAGAGTCTTGGGGAATATCAAATCGAAACGGAGCTACACAGTACTCTTAACTGTAGCAACAGCATAGTCTCCTGTAGAGATCTGATTGACATTCCAGTGGATGAACTGAAGGAAGAATGGGCTGCAGAAGGCATAGTCGATGTGCAAAACATGAAGAAAAGGGTGAATAGAGAACTCGTCCCATCTGAGTCCTTCATCCTCACCTTCAATAGCCCTCGACTACCTGACTATATTAAGGCGGGTTTTCTGCGTTTAAATGTACGACCGTATGTCCCTAACCCCATGCGCTGTTTTAAGTGCCAGCGCTTTGGGCACACCATCTTGGGATGTAAGGGAGAAGCTACCTGTGGCAAATGTGGTAAAGCAGCACACGATGGGTTTGACTGTACTCCAACTATGACCTGTGTCAACTGTTCAGACGACCACCCAGTATGGAGTAGAGATTGTGCAGTCTATCTTCAGGAGAAGACGATACAGAAAATTAAAACCACTCAGCGTCTCTCCTATGCAGAGGCCAAGAACACCTTCAAGGCCATGCAACCTGCTGTGTTTACCACCTCCTTTGCTTCAGTACTGCAAAAGCCAGTAGCCAGAGCTGATGCCTGCACACAAACTGAGGTTGTCAGTGTAGGCACCAACACGTGCACTTGCCAGTGCACGTGTCAGGCTGCAGAACCTGCACCTTCTGTAGCCCCACTGACGACAGCTGACAAAGGTACGGATACTGCCTTTGAAGAGCCTGTGGTACTTCTTCCTGCAGAGCCCGCCATCACTGTCACTGCCACCGCCACACCCACTACCAACGCCACCACCGTCACCACAGTTGCAACCACGACCTCTGTCTCCACCACCAAGACACCTAAACCGAAGAAGGTTACCAGCAAACCACAGTTACAGGCAAAATCGGTCGTGAACCTCTTAGACTTCGTTGAAGTTATTCCACCTGAGCCTTCGTCTGAACCAGCTCCAGACTTCATGGAGCTGGATCTCCCTCAAGGGCAACCCTCTCGCCCCCATTCTGGACCTCCACCACATTCAGTGTCTCTGTCTCGGAAGAAAGAGAGGGTAAAGATCCAATCTCCCTGATAAATGGTCCCTGAACTGCAGTGGAACTTGCAGGGTTTCAGGACGCATGTGGAGGAACTCCGTATATTGACTCAGGGTAGACCAATTTGTATATGCCTTCAAGAGACAAACTTCAAATCCACTGACAACCCTGAGCTCCGTGGCTATGTACTCCACAAGAAGGACGATCTTAGTGGAGAGAGAGTGAGAGGGGGAGTGGCAATTTTTGCTAATACAGCTTATCACTCTGAGCCCCTCTCTCTCACTACACAGTTACAAGCCGTTGCAGTTTCTGTCTATGTGCACCACCGTTTGACAGTGTGCTCCCTCTATCTGCCACCTCATGATATGTTTCATGTAGCGGCCCTCGTAGACCTTCTGATGCAGCTCCCCCACCCTTTCATCCTCTGTGGGGATTTTAATGCACATAATGTGCTTTGGGGTTCTGCCAGAACCTGCCCCAGGGGTCGAGCAAACAAAGAGGCTTCTCTTGTCACCAAGTGCACATTTATTAAACACGGGACAGCCCACACATTTTTGTACTGCGACGGGGTTGTTCTCAGCCATAGATCTTTCCCTTTGTTCTCCAGCCCTCGCCCACTCAACACAGTGGGAAGTGATCGATGACCTGCATGGTAGTGACCATTTCCCCATCTGGCTTCACCTGCCAGACAGTGTGGAGCCCGAATGCAGACCACCTCATTGGGTGATCAGTAAAGCCGACTGGACACTTTTCAGCCAACTCGCTGAGCTGGAAATTCGCGGCAATGTTCAGAAATGGGTGGATTGTATCACTCACACGATACACAGTGCTGCTGATGCATCTATGCCGCTGTCATTAGGATGACCAAAACGGCAGCCTGTCCCTTGGTGGACGGCTGAGTGTCACTCTGCAGTTAGGGCCAGGCGTGCAGCTTTGCGTAGATTTAAGAGTCGACCAACTGCAACCAACCTCGCGGCCTTTCAGATGGCGAGGGCAAAATGTCGCCAGATAACACGAGAAAGCCAAAAGAGATCTTGGCAACAGTTCCTGAGTACCGTTACCTGCTCCACCAAAAGTTCCACTGTACGGGAGACCATTCGGAAGATTTCTGGGAGAGGGGTGAAGGTGTCCAGTGACTGCTATCATGGGGAATGGCTTTCTCCACACCAGCCCGCGGGATATTGCCCAGAACTTGGCTATGTATTTTGCCAATGTTACAGCTACTGCCAATGAGGATCCGGTATTCCAGCACCACAGAGTGTTTGCTGAGAGGGGCAATTTGGACTTCAGATCCACTGGTCATCAAGATTACAACTGCCCTTTCACATTGTGGGAGCTGGATTTTGCTTTGTCTGTGGCGCATGACACATCCCCTGGCAGTGATAGCATCAACTACAGTATGCTGCGGCACCTAACACAGCGAAATAAAGAAATCCTCCTGAATCTTTTTAATGCCATTTGGTCGTCAGGTCACTTTCCTGATTCGTGGAGAGAAGCAATTTTAATCCCCCTTTTAAAACCTGAGAAAGATCGCACATGCCCAAGCAGCTATCATAGTGTTGCCCTCACTAGTTGCATTGGAAAGACCTTAGAGCAGATGGTCAATCGCCGCCTTGTCTGGATGTTGGAATCCAGGCAGCTCCTTAGTCGTTTCAAGTGTGGGTTCAGGAGGTATCATTCCACATTCGATAACGTGGCCTCTCTGGAGGCGGCTATACAACAGGCTTTCCTGTGACGTCACCACCTTTTGGGTATATTTTTTTATATCGAGAAGGCCTACGATACTACTTGTAGGCATCTTATACTTCGTCAGCTTCACAAATGGGGATTTCGAGGTTCTCTTCCAATTTTTATTCGGTCTTTCCTTTCTCCACGTTTTTTTAGGTATCGAGTTGGTGTCTTGCTCTCTGACCGCTTTGAGCAGGAAAACGGTGTCCCTCAGGGTAGCATTTTAAGTATGACGTTGTTTGCTATTGCTATTAACAGCATTACTTCTGTTGTGAAAAGTTCTGTCCAGTGTTCACTATTTGTTGATGACTTCTCTGTCTTCTGTTCTTCCTCTAGCCTTGCAACCACAATGCGTCAGTTGCAGCTCGCTCTGAGATGGCTCGACGAATGGGCACAGAATACCAGTTTTAGGTTTTCAACCGAGAAGTCTGTGTGTGTTCTTTTTAACCGTTCACGTTCTATTTTTAACACACCCGAACTACCGATGAGGGACACTATTCTGAATTTTAAAGACACCTTTCGTTTTCTGGGGCTCACATTTGACTGTAAACTTACTTGGTTGCTGCATCTTAAAGACTTGAAGAGGTGGTGCCTCAAAGCACTCAGTATTTTAAAGTGTCTTAGTCACACTTCATGGGGAGCTGACAGAACTCGTCTGCTCCAGTTTTATAGAGCCTTTGTACAATCCCGACTTGATTACGGCTGCACGGTGTATGGGTCTGCAAGACCTTCCTACCTAAAAATGTTGGACGTGGTGCACCATGAAGGGATTCAGTTGGCTACTGGGGCATTTCGAACCAGCCCTATACCAAGCCTTTGCGCTGAGGCTGCTGAACCACCGCTTTCCATACAGCGACAGCTCCTCATGGTGCGTCAGGCATATGCCTCATTGTCCACCCCATATACACCTGCTTTTGATACTGTTGCTCAGCCTTCTATGGAACTGTTGTTTCGTAATCGGCTTCAGCTACGAGGCCTTTTGGGATTCGTGCTAAGGACTGTTTTTTAGATATGGGTGTTTCAGATTTTACTGTTTTGCGTTGAGGATGAAGTAGATATCCCCCTTGGTTATTACAGAGGCCCAGCCTTCTTTTAGATTTAACCAGTTTTAAAAAAGATTGCAGGCCAGACATGGCATTTCAGTCCGAATTTTTTAACATTTTAAATAAGCATCGTGATTGTGCAGTGGTGTACACTGACAGATCAAAACAAGGGGACTCGGTGGGGTGTTCTGCAGTGTTTCCAGGTCACATCGTAGGGATTCGCCTGCCCGCTGCCTACTCCGTTTTCTCGGCAGAGCTGCATGCTATCCTCCAGGCACTGGAACACATCGTGCTCGAAGTACAAAATTTCTACTCTGCTCTGATTCCCTTAGTGCCTTCCAATCACTGCTGGTCATGTACCCGGCTGAACCTATAACACAATTGATCCATAACCAACTGTACCTCCTCCAACGGCGGGTTAAAGAGGTGTTATTTCTTTGGCTACCTGGGCATGTTGGGATATGGGGAAATGAAGCAGCTGATGTGGCTGCCAAGGCGGCCTGCAGTGACCCAAATGTCAGTGTGTGCCACTCCCTTGCGGGACATCTACTCTGTGCTGTGCCAGAGGTCCCTTCAGTTACGGGAGGAGACATGGCTGGCAGTGACAGGTAATAAACTGCGGTTTGTTAAACCAACTGTCCGACCATGGCGAACCTCCTGCCTGCCATTCAGGCGTTTCGAAGTGACACTGATGTGCCTTCGCATTGGACACAGCCCTTTGACCCACAGCTTTATATTCCGTTGGGAGAATCCACCGATTTGTGATGCTGTGGTTTGTGAATCACTATACGCCACATTTTAATTGAGTGTATTTTATATCATGCTGAGAGGGCAGCGGCTAATCTTGGTTGTGCCCTACCCACTGTTTTAGCTGACGACAACATGAGTGTGAAGAACGTTTTACAATTTTGTAAACATTCCTGACTCTGGCCTAAGCTCTTAGGCTGGAGGTTTTAGTGTGTTACAGGAGGGGTTGCTGATGCCCCTAACATCAGCAATCAGTGTCCCTCTATACTCTGACATTTTCTTTTAAGGATTTGTAAGGTTGGGTACTTCGGTCTGCCACTTTACATCGCTGATTTGCAATATGTGTTCGTGTTGTTGCCAATACTTACTTTATTTACTGTTGTTTAATTCTATTGTCAGGGCGCTAAAAACCTTGCTGTTGTGCGCCCAAAACATCCTATCCTATCCTATCCTACTTCTACCTACACTGGGTGCTATAAGGTAAAATAAGATCTCGACATGTAAAAGAACAGTTCGGATTTTGTACCACTTTGTTATCAACTGATGGTGTCCATTCTGCAATCTACAGGTTCGATGCTCAAATATTGGATTCATCTTAATGTGCTTGGTGTATGAAAGTAATTTGTTTCACACATTTCTTTGGGCACAACCAATGTGAAACCTTCAATCCTGAATGAATAACACTGGAATGATTTTTAGATATGGGTGTGGCAGGTTTTAATGTTTTACACAGAGGTTGGAGTAAATGTCCACCTTGGCTCCTCCACAGACCCAGATTACTTTTAAACTTGACACATTTTAAGAAGGAATATCCTTCTTATTTTACATTTCAATCTATGTTGTTTTTTCTTTTTAATTTTAGATGAGCATCGAGATTTTACGGTGGTTTACATGGATGGGTGCAAACGGGGGGACTCCCTAGGCTGCTCCGTAGTGTTCCCAAACACCACCATTAGGATTTGTCTCTCAACGGCGTACTCTGTATTCTCAGCAGAGTTACACACTATTCTGTAGGCAATGGAACAAATGCAGAGTGTTCGTGGCACAGGGTTTCTTTTGTGCTCTGACTCGCTCAGTACACTGCATTCTTTACAAACTTTGTATCCAGCAGATAAGATAGTACAGCTCATACAGGACAAACTGTACTCCCTCCAGCAGTGGGGGAAGCAAATATCATTCTGTTGGGTACCCCGGCCATGTCGGCATTTGTGGCAATGAAATGGCTGATAGGGCTGCCAAGGAGGCCTGCAGAGGCTGTGATATCATACAATGTGCCATTCCCCTGCAGGACAATCTCTCTGTGGTGTGGCAGAGGTCCTTAAATTTGTGGGAGGAATCGTGACAGGCAGTGACGGGCAATAAACTGTGGATGGTTAAACCAACTGCCAGATCATGACAAACCTCATGTCAGTCATTGAGGCAGCATGATGTAGCCTATACATGTCTACTAATCGAACACTGCTCGTTGACCAACAGTTTTTTACTCTGTTGAGAGGATCCCCCATTTTGTAATGCCTGTGGCGTGCAAATCACGGTACGCCACATTTTAATTGAATGTATTTTATATAGTGCTGAGAGGGTGGCAGTGAATCTTAGTGGTTCTCTGCCCTCTGTTTTAGCTGACGACGACGTGAGTGTGACGACCATTTTAAAATGTTTTGATCTTTCTGGGCTCTTGCCTAAGATTTTAGGTTGGAGATTTTAGTGCATTAAAGACTGGCTGGTCCACCGCCTTTCTATCAGTCAACAGTTCCTTGTACCCTGCAGTTGCCTTAAGAGCTCCTTATGACTGAGTACTTCAGTGGGCCATCTTACATTGCTGACAAGCAGTACCTGCTGTGATTGCTTTGTTCCCCATGCCACTTGACTAGCTTGGATACGTACCTTCCTGTTGCCAATTTTTCTACATTACCTCTTTTCTTTGGTCACACTCGTCTTCCAATAATCTTGTAAGGGCGCTAAAGACCTAGATGTCGTGCGCCCACATCATCCTATCCATCCATCCACGAATAACACTGTGCATCTGTGGTGGTGTTTGTGTACATGCCTGAACTAGATGTAATTATTATTATTATTATTATTATTATCATTACTAGTATTATTACTTTAATTACGCTTACTATTTTTATCATCACTATTATTATTGTCATTACTATTAATACTGCTGCATGTGTGTTACATTTGTTTCTTTATTTTTATGATGTGATTGTGTTTGTTTATTCTGTGAAACTGCAAATGAACCCTACAAATTTTGTGCTTTCAAATAAACAAAGCAAAAGCAAACTGCCAATAATACACTGCTATAAAATCCGAAAAGTCTGTTTTCATGTTAAGAACACATTGCCCCCATATAACAATTGCCAACGTACTGCAATAAAAAAGTTTTGTGAGTATGGCTTGAATCTAGGGCCCTCAGTATTATAAACTAACACTCTACCAACTTCCCCACAGGAGCTCAACATGATATGCTCTCACAGTTATGCTTTTCCTCCACTCTGTAGGTAAGATGTTACTCATTATTATATTTCATGCACATTCTCCTGGATGATAGCATACATCACAAATTATATTGGAGTTTTAGCTTACACTCTATCAATATGAAACATTTGGTACTGATCTCACAGTCTCACATCTGAAGGTTTGGGTGTCAGATCTAGCCAAAATTCATTTCTGTTCTCACATCAGTGATATCCATGCAGTCATCTCTTATTTGCTCACAATGTTTCACAAGTCAGTCAGTAATCTCTCTTCTTACATGTAATATGATAATTACTTCCACCACACCTTCCCAATTCAATCTCTCCCCCTTGGAGGAAAACACCACATTCAACTCCTTGATTGTTACTGTGGATGGCATGTGGCACATCTGTATACTGCTATTTCTCATGTATATCTTCTTACTACCATGGAACATAGTATTTCTCAACTGTACTATAATCACCATTCTCTTATTCTCCTTGCCCAATTACATTCTGTTTGAAATTATTCCATTTGAAGAACAAGTCTGATCAAAACTGCCTTATATATACATGATGTAATCTTTTGTCAATTTTTCAATGGACAAATGTGATCAGTGTGTGAGAATAGCTTTATCTTTCATAGAATTCCATTTAAGGGAAATAAAGACTGAAGTAAGCAATGACACCTTAAGGTGGATTGCGGAGTATGTATGTAGATGTAGATGCATGTATGTAGACTTTGGTAACCACCCATATTGCACAAATTGATTCTTTATGTGCACATTTTCAACCTTTGCAATAGAATGTGTTAAGGAGACATCATGTTTGACTATGAGAATGCAAAAGTACTGCATAGTAATCCAAAATTCATTTTGGCTTTTTATTCTTATAATAATAAATAATAAATTATGCTGACGATTGATGATAATGTTGCTGGAAGAAACTTGTAATAATGTCTCTAAAAAAATAAAAATAATACATACTTTGCATGTTTAACATTTTACAGAACACAACCTTAATTGAACATTTTTACGAGATCAGATCAAGCAGAAAGAAAATACTAAGAAAATATATGTTGTGATTCAATATGCATCTCTGAAAGCTCTCTGCATGGTGGCATCTATGGACCACACACTGTGAACAAATGACTAATTGTTGCTTTGTAAAGTACATTCAGTTCCTGCACATTTTACATGATCCTAACTAGACAGAGTGCAATGTCAGTACATCTCTGTAAGAGGTGTATTCAAAAAGTGAAAGAAATTTTTGAAAATCAGATGTATAAAGCCCACTAAATTACATAACTGACCATTACTTTTTAATTTCACCTCATATGGAACTCAGCACTATTGTATCCATTCCCAAATTATCAACTGTTGGGTTGGCAGCCGTGCGCTAGGCTTGACGTTTGAGCTTCATCCTCTTGGTAAAGATAAGAATTTAGATTGTAATAAGACTTAATTTTGCACCAATAAGTAATTAAATACATTTATTAGAGGCCTGTCCTAGCTTACAATTAAAGGTTTCACTTTCCCTTGCATAGTTTTTCATTAATCGCGAAAAGTCCATACAGCAGTGTTTACAGCCGTAGGTTTCGTTTACATTCTTACACAGCAAATCTAAATAAACTCGTTTATTAGTTCTTTTGCCTTTATTACAAGTTAAGTACATCATATCCCTTCATTGCTTCTCACTTATTGTTTCACATAGAGTTGATTAAGATTTTATTTGCTGTCCCAGAAACTTCGCATTTCCTTTGTTTACATTCGGAGACTAGGCCTAATTTTCAGAGTACACTGACTTAGCGTTTACACATAATAGAAGTTGCTTTTACGTCATTGTACGACTAATATTTACATACATTAGTGCCCTATTCAACTTCAGTGCTCCTTTATATCTGTATCTAATTTAATGTTTCCGTTTTCATCTAGCTTAATACAGGAAACAACCATGAGTGCTAAGTGTTCGAGCTGCCGTAGGAAATTTAGTTCAGGGGTTCTATGCAGCTGCTGTGACAGTTGGTTTCACTGGGGAGAATGTAGTGGTATGGGTATTGGGGAAGCAAAGGAGACTCTTCCTTTCTTGTGCAGGGTTTGTTCAAGGGATAAGAAAATAGAGGAACAGGAGGGGAAAATCAGAGCCCTTCAGGCTGAATTAGACAGTGTTAGAGAAGAACTGTTGAGGTTAAGGGGGGAGGAGGGTAACCAGAGGTGGGAAGTGGTAGCAGGAAACAATGGCCTCAGTAAGAGTACAGTGTGTGACAGTTTTATCATTGGCACAAACAATAGGTTTGCCTTGCTGCCACAGTCTAATGAGGAAGAGCCTCCAGTAGATGTAGGTGTAATTAAGGAGCAACAGAATTTCATTAGGAAACCAAAGGTTTAAAAAAAAAAGAGAGAGAGAGAGAGAGAGAGAGAGAGAGAGAGAGGAAAGTAGGAGGAAAGGAGGAAAGTTCTGTTGCTAGGTAGCAGCCACGGGAGAGGTGTGGGCCAAATTGTGCAGGAAAAATTAGGTGACAGGTACCAGGTCACAAACTTTTTCAAGCCCAGTGCAAATCTTAGCCAGGTGGTAGAGGATTTAGATTCATTGTGCAAAGGGTTTACCAAGGAGGATGATGTTGTGATAGTGGCTGGTGCGGGAAATAGTATAGATAGGGATCAGGGCTACAGTATTGAGTGTGACCTAGTGAAAATAGCATCTGCAACAAACCATACGAATGTTCGGATGGTGCCTGCCTTCATGCAGTATGATCAGCCTCAGTTGAAGAGCTCTGTAAGGAGAGTCAACATGGAGTTAGATCAGCTGCATAGGGCGGCCACTCTGTCAGACATTGGTTTGGTCCCTGTTGATGCTATTGATAGGCATGGCCTGCACCTCAATAGGAAAGGGAAGGCAAAACTGGCTGGGTTGATAGGAAAATATATAAAGGGGGACACTGCAACTCTTGGGGGTACCTCTTTTTTAGGATACGTTCAGTGTCCAATGAGAAGTCCAGACAGGCAGGTAATAAAGCTGTTAAAATATCTCATGATTCTAACAATAGTAAATTAAAAAAATAATGTTTGTAATTTTCATCAAAATATTGGGGTTTAAAGAATAAATTAGATGAGCTCCTGATTTGTTTAGAAAGTATAGAAGCTGACAATGTAATAGATATACTATGCCTGCCTGAGCCTCACATTGTCACTGATATGAATAAAGTAGATATTAGTGGGTATAAACTAGCAGCACATGTAAGTAGAGAGAAGGTATGGGGAGGAGTTGCCATTTATGTCAAAAGTTGTCACAGTGTAAAAAATTTAGAAACAAAAAAATGTTGTATAGAGCAACATATACAAGCATGTGCCTGTGAGCTTAAACTGAAGGGTGGTTCTTTTATATTTGTCACAGTGTATAGGCCCCCCTCAGAAAACTTTCATTTATTCCTGGAATACTTGGATGCCTTGTTGTGCTATCTGTCAGATAGGGGGAAGCAAATTATTGTATGTGGGGATTTCAATGTTGATTGACTGCAAGAGTGTAATAAGAAGAATGGCCTGGAAGTCTTACTTGGTTCTTTCAATTTGACATCTGTTATTGATTTTCCTACTTGGGTAGTAAAGAACAGCAGAACATTGATAGACAATTTTTTTATAGACCAAGATAGGTTTAATAACATTAGTGCATGTCCTGTTGATAATGGTCTTTCTGATCATGGTGCACAGCTAGTTACATTATATGATATAGCTCCTTTCTGTAATTTGAATCAGTCCTCCAAAGTTGTTCGTACAATTAATGAATCGACAATTAGAAATTTTACGGAAAGTCTTCAGCAGCTAGATTGGGATGAAGTGTACAAGGAACCTGATGCTAATTTAAAATACAACTTATTTCATGATACTTTTGTAAGGGTATTTGATAACTGTTTCCCCATGAAATTAGTCAAATTTAATTGTAAGGAACCAAGCAAAAAACCATGGCTCACCAAAGGTATGAAAATATCTTGTAACTGGAAAAGGGAACTGTATCTGATAGCAAGAAAGAGTAGTGACCCACAAATATTCAACTATTATAAAAACTACTGTTCTGTATTAAGGAAAGTTATTAAAAAATCCAAAAGCATGTGCATAATGTCTGAGATTAGTACATCCAAGAATAAAATTAAAACAATCTGGAATATTATAACAAGGGAGACAGGGCAACCAAGAACACAGGAAGACAGCATTACCATCAAAGTGAATGAAAAAATTACAAACAAAAAGTCAGAAGTTGAAAACATTTTTAATAATTATTTTTTAAATGTTGTGGAGAATATAGGATCCAAATGTTCATTAGAAGAAGCTAGGCAATTAATGGAACAGGGCGTACCTAGACAGTTTCAGAAATTTGGAAATCCCACCCACCTCTCAATCTGAAATTAGGAAATTAATAAACTCTCTCAAGAGTAAAAGCTCTCATGGCATTGATGGCATATCCAGCAGGGTATTAAAAGCTTGTTCCCAAGAAATGTGTAGGATTCTTAGCCACATTTGTAATAGCTCACTGGTGCAGGATATTTTCCCTGATAGACTGAGATGTGTTATTGTCAAACCACTTCATAAAAAAGGTGATACATTGGATGTCAACAACTACCGCCCAATCTCACTTCTGACCGCTCTATCAAAAATTCTTGAAAAAAGTAATGTATTCCAGAATAGCTTCATATATTAATAAAAATAAAGTTCTAACAAAGTTTGGTTTCCAGAAAGGTTTTTCAACAGAAAATGCAATATATATTTTCACTAATGAAATATTAAATGCTCTGGATAATCGTAAATCACCCATTGGGATTTTTTGTGATCTATCAAACGCCTTTGATTCTGTTACCCATGGAATTCTTCTAGATAAGCTTAAGTATTGTGGTATGAGTGGGAAAGTACACAAATGGTTTAAATCATACCTAACTGGAAGAGTTCAGAAAGTTGATATAAGTAATTCACATAATATAAAAAAAACAGCTGAGTCCTCAAACTGGGGAACTATCAAGCATTGGGTGCCACAGGGTTCGGTACTGGGACCTTTGCTGTTCTTAATATATATAAATGATTTGCCTTTCTATATTCATAAAGATGCCAAGCCAGTTCTCTTTGCTGATGATACAAGTATCACTATCACACCCGAATCACAGAAATTAACTTATGAAATTGTCAATGAAGTATTTCAGAGAATTATTAGGTGGTTCTCTGTAAATGGACTCTCTTTAAATTTTGAAAAACACAGTATATTCAGTTTCACACAATAAATGGCATCACATCATTAATTAATATTGACTTCAACCAGAAATCTATAGCTAAGGTAGAATATTCAAAATTTTTAGGTTTATGCATTGATGAGGGGTTGAATTGGAAGAAACACATTGAAGGCCTGCTGAAACGTTTGAGCTCAGCTACTTATGCTATTAGAGTGATTGCAAACTTTGGTGATGTACAACTCAGTAAACTAGCATACTATGCCTATTTTCATTCTTTGCTTTCTTATGGCATCATATTCTGGGGTAATTCATTATTTAGTAAGAAAGTATTCATTGCCCAAAAGCAGGTCATCAGAATAATTGCTGGAGCCCACCCAAGATCATCCATTTATTTAAGGATCTAGGAATCTTCACAAATATATATATTCACTTATGAAATTTGTTATTACCAATCCAACTGAATTCAAATGTAACAGCAGTGTGCATAGCTACAACACTAGGAGAAAGGGTGACATACACTATTCAAGGTTAAATTTAGCTCTGTCACAGAAAGGGGTTAATTATTCTGCCACAAAAGTCTTTGGTCACTTACCAAGTAGTACTTTAGGGAAAAAAATAAAAAAAAAAAAAAAAAAAAAAAATAAAAAAACATAAAATAAAATATTCAAAAATTGAGTGTCATGTAATATTATGTATTTACACATTTCATTTAACTGACACATTCCACATCATTACAAAGTGTCGTATTCATGATCTATGGAACAAGTATTAATCTATGACATAAAAGTTTTCTGCGTATGGTACCGCGTCATGATGTAAGGCTATTACTTAAATAACCAACGTTTCGGCCAACGTTACAGTGGCCTTCATCTGGGTAACTGGTGTGAGCTGGTTGTTACTACACTTTATATTACTTTCATTTAGAAATTACGTCATAATGTTTTAAAATAAGCGATGTTATTGGTGAATGTATTGCGGAAGAGTGGAACTTTATTTTGATAGGATGCTGAGGTGGAAGGGGTGGGGGTTAGCCATTGCCTATTGCTTCTTGCATAGCGAGACATGATTGGTGTTCATCGGCATTATGACGTAATTTCTAAATGAAAGTAATATAAAGTGTAGTAACAACCAGCTCACACCAGTTACCCAGATGAAGGCCACTGTAACGTTGGCCGAAACGTTGGTTATTTAAGTAATAGCCTTACATCATGACACGGTACCATACCCAGAAAACTTTTATGTCATCTGACTCTGGCCGCGGAAGCCTACGTAATTATATCAAGTATTAATCTAATTTAATCTAATCGAATTAGCAATAACAGTCATAATTTTTCAGAAAAGTCATTTCATTGTTGTTATAGTTTTTTTATGATAAACAATGCCCCCCTCTCTCTCTCTCTCTCTCTACTGCTTAATCTTGAGATAGTTATGAGCTTCTGTGTCTGTTCAATAATTTTGAATATTTTTGACATTGCTAAGAGTAAGTGTTCTTATCATCTGTCAAAAGTAGGCACAATAACAAAATGTAAACTTTAATTGTGAAAAATAGTGAAATTATTAAAATATTCTGGGCTATTCTGCCATGGTGGGATGGCTTTATTATTTTTTTTACAATGTTTAATTCCCATCTGCAGAGGACATTTCCAAGGGGGATCTGAAGTAACTTCTTTATCAAGTTATAGTTAGCACTCGAGTTTACACTTTTAGCAAGTGTCTGCACTAAATGGGAACACTATAACACTGGCACGTGCCATAGTCTGTCGGCTTTAGGTGCTGGTGCTGCTAGATGGCGGGCCACCCAGCAGAAATGTTGCTGTCTTGCAGGTGGCGGCATGGAGTTTGGTTTGCCATGTGCTGTGACATATATATAACACTCCTCCTCCCTCAGGGAGAAATGTCGACCAATGCCGAGCAGACCCAGGGGACATGCATTGGTGTAGCCTCATCAGCAAGAGGTGCATGCTCATTGAGGAGACTGCCAGTACCTGGCCATAGGGCGATTGATTGATTTTCTCAGGGAAGCCAAAACAGTCTTGGTCCAACCCACCACTACCCGCACCGAAACTAAGTTTATTGTGCCGTCGCTCCCTGTATATCTAGTAAAGCCAACCAATGACCTTGAACAGTGCAAGGAGTCCCTTTACCAGTTCTTTAATAGACACAATTTCTTCAGGTCTGGTTGTCCCAAATGTTCTGTGCCTTTTACTCTCCAATGCAATGCATTTGAAGATTAGATGTGATGCAGTTTCATCACCATCATCACAGATCCTACATTTAGGGTCCTCTTCTGTTATTCCCATTGTATGTAGGTGTTTTTTGAAATTCCCATGGCCTTTCAGCAATCCAACCATGAGTCTAATCTTTCTCCTGTTCAGGCCCAGGATTGCAGAGCTTCTTTTATAACATGGCTTTGGCATCATTACCTTGCCATGTTTTAGTTGGTAGACTTTGGTCCAATATTCTACGTGCTGTCTTCTGAGCCAGTTACGTAGCTCCAATTTGATCATTGCCTTGGTGATTGTCAGGACTAGTTCCGGTCCAATAAATGGAGTCTCTGCCCCCATCCTGGCTAATCTGCCGGCATGTTCGTTGCCACTGATCCCCGAGTGGCCAGGGACCCACAATAGGTTTACTCTATTGCTTTCCCCAAGCTCCACCAGAACCCTGTGAAATTCTGCAACAATTGTAGACCTTGTAGCAGGAGCTGCCAGTGATCTCAGGGCTGCCTGGCTGTTTGAATAGATATAGATGCTACGATCTTTGTAGCACCTACGCAAATTCTCCTCCACACACGCCCTGGTGGCAGCGATTTCCGTCTGGAATACTGAGGCCAGTTTTCCTAGAGAGATGACGCCCTCCAGTTGTGGCTGCACCCTGCCTTGGTCCGATTTTGACCCGTCAGTGAACCAGACAATATCCCCCGTACGGTGTTGAACTATTTTCTCCCACTGCTCCCTACTTCCAATTGTTATATTGAAAGGCTTGTTGAAGCAGTATTGGGTTATAATATAGTCGGCTGGCATTTCCCCAACCTTTCCTATATTTACCTCACGCACCATTTTAGTGTGTGATTCTGGATATCCCAAAGAGTTCCAGTTTTTGCCAGTTTTGAGTCTGTATGCACCAGCCGCTGCCTCCATCTTGACCCAAAGGTGTAATGGGGGCATATCCAGCATGGTTTCCATCTCAGCAGTTGGTGTGCTGCAAATTCTGCCTGTTATGGCTAAGCAGGCTAATCTCTGCACCTTACCAAGCTCCTTAGCAGCAACCTGCTGTTCTACCTTCTTCCACCACACGACTGCCCCAGAGGTAATCCTGGGTCTAATCACCATGGTGTATATCCAATAGGGGCGATACTGGTGGCATGGTTGGCGATGGTGGCTCATCTGTTGCAGGATACTGATGATGAACCCAATATCAGATATGACGGGAGTAACAGCTCGGTCAAGACTGGCACTGGTCCAGCAGGGCTGGACTGTGGGGCCTGTGCTTGAACCTTGGCAGCCCCTCCCATAGCAGAGACGACTGCTGGTGAAGCAGAGCTGCCATCAGCACTAGCAGGTGGTGCCCCAGTCAAGAGGGCAGCACCCAGCATCAAGGAGGTTGCAACGACCACACAAAGCATTGGGCACAGAACCACGGTGCCGGCAGAGGCATCTGATGCGACACGTCCAAGGGAGGAGTAGAGTCCTGCAGCAGCAGAGGCAGTAGCAGCGCCTGTGGTGTGGGCCCTACTGGAGCCCATTGGCATAACTGGTCCCAGTGGTGCTGAACCATGCCTCCTAGTGTGTTTACAGAGCATATACATTGCCCCAGCAGTCCGTGACATGCCCAGCAGCCGGCAGGGACCACGCCCGAAACCCCACTCCCAGAAGGGAGCCAGAAGAGAAGCAGCACAGAGGCAGTGTAGTGGCGGACGATGGCTGCGGCATGAGCAGGTTGAGCAGCATTCACGGTTGGTGGCCATGGAGTAAAGCAGTAGGAAGATAAAAATCAAATCACAGCATCGTCCACAGAAGAAAGTACCACATATATGCACGTCTAGACCTTAAAATTGTGCACTAGCTGCTCCAATTCACCCTTAGACGGAGGTGGAACAGTGGAGTGAGCATGTGGTGGACCCCCCAACAGGGCACAAAAATCCTGAAAAGCAAAGCAGGTAAATTGAGGCCCATTGTCGGAAAACAAGATGTGGGGGAGGCCTTCAATGGCAAAAATCTTAGAAAGAGACTGAAGAGTCATGGCCACAGACATGGTAGGGCAGTGCATGATATAAGGGAAGTTAGAGTAGGCATCCATGACAAAAAACCAATAGGAATTAAGAAAGGGGCTAGCATAGTACACATATATGCACTCCCAGGGCTGTTGAGGCTGTGACCAAGGCGGAAGCGCTACACGTGGCGCTGTTTGCTCTGAAGCACATTGTGATCAGGAGACCACCAAGTCCACAATATCACTGTCCATACCAGCCAAAAACACATGCCGCCGAACCAGGGTTTTTGTGTGGGAGGCCCCCTCATGACCTTCATGTCACAATATCAACACACGCAAACTTAAGGACACTGGCACCATCCTCTGAGACTGCAGGCCTTCAGTAGCCAGTAGGATAACCCCGTCACTTTCAGACAACCAAACCAGAAAGAAATATATAATTCCACAAGGGGTCAGAGGCTCAGCACGAAGGACTATCTGGCCAACAGGTTCGAATATAACAAAAAAATCTGACATAACACTGGGTCCGAAGTCACGGCAGCAAACAGTACTGAAGACATAACAGGGAAAAAATCCACAGTAGCTTTTGCTTACTCATCCAGATAAAAGCAGAGAAGTTATTCATGATCAAATCTGGATCAGGTCCAATAGGGAGATGCAACATCATTGGCATTAGCGTGTTGGGCTGTAGGCTGGAAGTGGATTTCATAATTGTAGCAGAATAGAAAGAGACCCCAATGCTGAAGCCAGTGGGAATCGTTATCCGGTAGAGAGGTGGTAGGATGAGAAAGGAAAACCAATAGCTTATGGTCCATAAGAAGGTGGAGCTTGACACCATACAAGCACACATGGAATTTTTTCAAGGCATAAACAATGGCCAATGATTCTTTTTCAATCTGAGAATACCGTTGCTGGGCTGGAGTCAAAATTTGAGAGGCATAAGCAATAGGGTGTTCAGATTAATCAGGAAATTTATGGGCCAACATTCGCCCGACCCCGTACTGAGAGGCATCTTTAGCTAGGACCAGGTGCTGACCTAGAGTGTATGCGACCAGGCAAGGAGCCAACATGAGAAGATCCTTGAAAGTGCAGAAAGCACGGTCACAGTCCTCCAACCAGACAATGGGCACATCTTTGTGGAGGAGACAGTGGAGAGGCTGCGCGGCAGTAGCAGCCCAGGACAGAAAGCCATGATAATATGCTACTTTGCCCAAAATAACCTGCGAGTCCTTGACACGCGCTGGTCATGGGAGAAATGCAATGGCAGCTATGTGGTCTGCAAGGGGGCATACTCCTTCTGATGAAATTTCAAACCCAAGATAGGCAGCCATTGAAATCAAACATGTTGAGCTCAGCTACATGCTGTGCCAAGGGATGGTCCATCTTGTTTTTGGCCACAATTTCACAGTGGCCATTGATTCTGATGGAATAGTGGTTCATAGCCATAACATGTAAAGACTGTGCAATGACATCAGCATAGTTGATTAATCTAATGTCTGCTTTCACAGGTGGCCTGACCCCTGGTGGGGAATGACAAGCATGTGATGGTGTTTGAATAATAATTACTGGGTGTTTGGATTGGATAAGTCTTGCATAGAGGTCTTTCACATGGATTTGTGGTAAGGGGTTGCCTTAGGGTGTGCCGTAGGGGTGGACTAGGATGTTCTGAAGGCTGGGTGTGCAAGAGAATACCACTTTAGGAGAGGTAGGAAAGATCTTGGTTAGGATGCCTCCCATTTAAGGAAATGAGGACAGATACTCAGTCTTAACAGAAAACATGGTTTAGTTGTTCTAGTCTGGGTTGGTATTGGCTAACAAGTGAGGGACACTGTTTTGTGCCTCATTATTAGGGGTGGATGGAGGGTTGATAGTGTATGGGGATATGGCATGGGCATCTGTTTTCAGACTAGGTTGGTGGGGTGATGCCTGTCTGTGAAGGCCTTTGTGAGGTCTTCAGCATATTGGGTAAGCTAGTTATCACTGCAAATACACCATCCATGTGTGGATAGGCTGTATGGGAGATTTTTTTGTGAAATGGATGACATGTGTCATAATGTATGTACTACTGGTGATTGGTAGCACTATCAGAGGTGGAGATTGACATCTAAAAAGGTGGCATGCCAGGTTGAGGAGGACCAAGTAAAGCTGATGGGAGAGAAGGGGTTGAGGTTGTGAAGAAACAAAGATAGGATCTACTGCTCCTGAGTCCAAACCATGAAAATATTTTCAGTGAACCTGAAACAGACCAGAAGTTTGGGGTCTTACTAATGGGCCATCTACAGGAAGCCTTCATAGGCTCCCTAACCCATGGATGGAATATTTGAGGGATGAGAACTACCTTACTTAGAATGCTGAAGGTCTCACAAAGTCCTTCACAGACTGACACAATCCCACAGAACTCCTCCACAAACAGATTTCCTGTGCTATATCTCCACACACGACCAACCCTCCCTTCACCCCCAACAACAAGCCACAAAGGAGTGCTCCTTATCACCCAATACCACACCAGATTGGAACAACTGAAACACATCATATTACAAGGCTTTGATTATCTGTCATCATGACGTGAAATGAAAGTTATCCAACCCAAGATCATTCCGACCACTCCTACAGTTGGGTCCTGTCACCCATCCGACCTTCCCAACATCATAATCCATCTCTATGTCACTCCTAATCCAAACCCCTTACCACGGGGATCGCACCCCTTTGAAAGACCTTGATGAGAGAGCTGCCTAGTCCACCCACCCACTACTTCTTATTCCAGTCTTGTCACAGGCTAATCCTACCCCATCAGGGGTAGAACCGCCTGTGAAAGCAACAGGTGATTTACCAACTCTGCTCCAATCATTTCACAGCTTTCTACATTGGTATGACTACCAACCAGCTGTGCATCAGAACACATGTGTGGTCAAAATCAAGTTGTAGAAGTATTCTCATTCCATTGTTTGGTGTGGTACAGCAACTGTCTGAATTCAAATTTTTCGTATAAAAGACGGTCTTAGTTGCAAATATGGTTTTATTCAGGTATTACATGTTTATGTTGGCTAGTTCATCTTCATGTACAGGGTGTCCATAATAAGTCCCACTTTTAAATGCTGTGCAAGAAGACCTATGGGGCAGAATGACTGTAGATTTGAACTGAACATACTTGACGAAGAGCAAACCACATGGTATACACCAAAAAGTCCCTAATTTTATCAATAGATGGTGCTGAAGGCAGTGTATGATGATAATCGCAGGACGTGCACAATACATGCCATTCAACATAAATGCGGTGGTTTTCATGCCGCTCACCACCTATTACATATTCTTATGAGTCTCTCAATGAAGGATACAGCTGTGATTGTGAAAGTTTTTTACAAGAACAACAACTTTGTGGTTGCAGTTTTAAGAAAATTCTGGTCATTAAAGAACAAGAGAAAAGGTTGTGATCAGATGACTGTGAAGGCTCTGAAGAGTATGGTGACGTTAGAACAGTATTGTTTCAACTGCAATGGGACAGTGGGAGGAAATCAGTTCCTTCAACCTCTGGAGGAGATGTGGCCATAGCATTAAAGGATGGAACAAGCACTGATGTACAAGACTGTAGTGCACATGGAATGTACTGATCATTAGAAATGCCTCCAAGCATGATAAATAAAATTCTACACAATATTCTGCATTGCTGTCCATATAAATTTACCCATCTGTAGGTGTTGCTTCCTGCTGAGCTGTCACTAAGACACATGTCCACTCTACAATTTCTTGTGTGTATATAAGTGGATAACAAAATTTCTTGTGCATATATATGTGGATAACAACTGAACATGGAAAATTTTGTGGACAGATGAAGCCCATTTCCACCTTAAAGGCTATATCAATTCCAAAATTGCAGGATATGGGCAATGCAAAATCCAGACGCATTTGAAACAGTGCTGCGTAATACTGCAAATGTAACTGTGTGGTACAGACTCACAGCATCCTTCATCATAGGGCCCTTAAAATTATTTTCTGAGGAGTGATAATCAGTATAAAAAGCTTCTATGCAACCATGTCATTCCATGTCTTCAACAGCATGGCTATTTGGATAATATCATTTTCCATGCACAATGGCGCACCTCCATACATTGGAAAGACAGTGAAGCAATTCCTCAAGAGACATTTCCCAATCGATAGAATTAGCAGCCATCAATTGCGTATATACTGGCCATCAAAGTCACTGCACATCAATCCATGTGACATCTGGCTGTGGGGTTAATAGTAACAGTTGTGTTCTGTGGCGAGATAATGAATTTGGCTGAATTGAAGACATGTATTACACAACATTGTGATGCCTGACACATTGTGGTCTGTTGTGGAACATGTAGTTTATAAGTTTCAATTTCTGGTGGGAAATAATGGGCAGCATACTGAACATGACGTGCAAGTCTCATAATTAACAGGTTTTACATTAGGTGCTTTTTCGCCCAAGGAAATTTAAAAACCCCCACCATTACATGCAATTTCTGCTGTTTTTGGTCCAAGGACAATTAAAATCAATTTTCCTCATTGAATGTGTTACAATCATGCCATGGTGGATGGGTTTTCCACTAACAGTAAACAAAAGTTGTGTGTGACGTGGACGTCATTTGTCAGCATCCACTTTCCTTACATCGCCATCTATTGATAAAGTTAGGAAATATTTTTTTATTTTATTTTTGTGTCTGCCATTATGTTTTCCCCTTCATCAAGTATGTTCATTTCAAATCTGCAGTCATTCTGCCCCAAGGTTCTTTTTGTACAGCATTTTGAAAGTTGGACTTTAATTATGGGTACTCTGTATCTAATGAAGAACAAAGAAGAGAACTAGTACCAACAGGGAAATGTCTGTCGTGTATATATTATCCTGTTTGTACTACTTCTCTTATTTTTCTTTGTTAGATATCTGAAGCTACCATAGCAGTGCAAAATGCATTGTACCTGAACATAAACATATTTGCAACCAAGACTGTCTTTCATTCAAGAATAGCAAAATGGATCTCCCTATGGCACAGCATGCAGCTGCACTCATCATACTTGATTTCAATGGCTGCTTACCACCAGAACCATCTGCCTCCTCCTCTCCAATGCTATCTCTTCTGAAATGCAGATGGGATTTGTCTTTCCTACACATTCTACAGTCGTGCAACCATCCTGGCCTGAACATATGGTAACCTGTCATCCCTATACCCTATGCCTAACAGTCCCTCATCTCCTCTCAATTCATACCTTCTCTTCCTACTGTGTGTTACCTATTTTTATATTATTTTAAATATTTTTTAACTGTCTGCACCTCACCTCCTCTCTTCCCTCCTTCACCCCATACCTTTACTGATTTCCAAGCTGCATCTGACAATTCTACCTACCAATGTCTTTATGCTTTGCCAGGTGGCATGAAACAGTTTATCCCTACCCTTGTCCTACATTCTTGCTTAAGATGAAATAAAAATAATTAGCTTTTATGGATACAAGATTATAGAGTACACCATATGACATAGTGTAAATAAATTACCACGTTTGTATGAATGTTTGACCTCGCAGTAATAAGACAGAAAAAGTTTTCTCCGGCTTTCAGTTGAGGATGGAGACCGAAGAAATTCCAAGATTGTTTCTTTATCAATATGTGGGGGCAAGATGATCAGTGGTATATTCACTGGTATTGTTATTTTTGATAATCAAGTATTGTAACACTGTCATTTGCTCCTCTTTGGTTTTTTTGCAATACTACCATTAAAAGGTCACAGAGATCTCCAAACTTAACACAACTATTTTATTGTTTATGGTGTTTGGAGGAAACAGAAATACACAGAGAAAAGAACTGCTATAATGCATTGTGATTATTGATGCCCTAACAAAGTAACTTACTAATGTACTAAAACAATCAATGTTCTTCTGATGATACACATGTACACTGAAATTAGGGAGGAATTTTTCTAAATGCTATGTAAACTGGTCTGAACTTTGCATAAATTTTTGAAAAATCTAACAAAATAGTGTACTTTTTGTAAACTCAGAAACAAAATAAGTAATTGATCTGAACAGAAAGCTCCTCACAGATTTAAATCAAAAGAGATACAGTAGCTGCCCAGTACGTATCTCAGCTTGTACCAAACTGATGATAAAAATATAATAACTAATCTTTGTAAATACTGTAAAGCGTATGAAGGGTACACGCGGAAAGAAGGAGTCATCGACATTTTTTATAAAATGCTGATCTCTCTATGACATGTTGCCATCAGTGTGTACTTCAATAAGGACTAATCTTATTATGAGAAAAGGAGTTCCTTGCACAGAAAATGACAAAAGAAAAAAAATCCCATACAGGGAAAAAGGGGCCCATCAACATTTTCCAATGAAAAAATGGGCTCATTGCATTGTTCACCCCAAAAATAAAATAATAAAATTTATAACCCATGTTACATAAAGAAACATGAATAGTTTGTAAAAAACAGGTTCTACATAGAATTAAATATTTAAATTCTTCTCCTGAAAAATTTCTAAAATGTCTATGAGCCCCTTCTAGATGTATACACTTCAAATGCTTCTTGTGAAAAATTTCTAAAATGTCGATGAGCCCGTCCTTCCCGTATATCCTTCCTATGTCATATGCATTTTTTTGTTTCTTATCACTTTTAAAATAGTCTTAGTCAATAGTTTATTTAAATTGTTTATCAACTAAATTCATTTATTCTAGAATTTCATTACAATATCTTTCAAACATTAATCTCAAAGGAATGTGCAACCTTGTTTGATTGGGACGTATGTTGTGCAGTAATTACAGATAAAATGCTTGTTCTAAGTAACTTCTAATGTTGACTAAAAAGTAAATGTTGACTTTCAAGGCACATTACTAAAATGTACAAAATAACAGTATTATTATAGTAAATATCCAGTAACTCACTGTGCTCATTTGAGAAGTTGAAGATTTTAGAATTCATTATTGAGTACTGAAACCCACTTACTTATTAACTGTGGACTCCTGCATTGCCTTTGAGACATGTGCAACCAACCAGTCACACATTCGCTGAATTTCTTGCAGTTCTTTTTGCTGCAACAATAATTATTTTGCCTATTTAACATCAACTAAAAGGAGAACGAAATTAATTAAAATGATACTGAATTGAATTTTAAAAGTAGAAAACCACATAAATAACATCATCAGCATCACCACTACAACCCCCCACCTCCACCCCTCCCCCACACACAATACTACAAATGCAAAAGTTCTTATGTGTAGAAGAAAGATTTATGTAGCAGATTTTATTTCATTTTCTTTTTGACATTAGTTTTATGTCTATTAGATACTCAGTAACCCTCTGCAAGTGGCAGAAGCAGCTTTAGCTCAGTACTTCATTTCTTTCTGCACTCTTAAGGCTGATTAGTGGGTAGCATACATTGCTAGTATTGTAATTATGGATGTTACTGTGTTTTAAACTGCTAATGATTGTTTACAACACACTATATAAGGGAATAATTGTGCTATGAGATTGTCAGTGTACCCAAGTCCTCGTAGATGTTATACAAGGGGTTCTACAGCAGCCATCATATATCTTTACAATACATATCTGTAAAACACTTTCTTCCTCAATGAAGATTTGTCCCAGAATATGATGCGATAAAACATGAAAATGGAAAAGTTTGTAATCTCTAAATTTTACTATTACCTATAATGCAAAAGTTTCAGCATTAGACATTGAAGTTGAACTGCAATATGTTGTTGTTATGGTCTTCAGTCCGGAGACTGGTTTGATGCAGCTCTCCACCCTACTCTATCCTGAGCAAGCCTTTTCATCTCCTCATAAGAACGGCAACCCACATCCACTTGAATCTGCTTACTATACGCGTCTCTTGGTCTCCCTCTGCGATTTTTACCCCACACACTTCCCTCCAATGCTAAATTTACGATTCCTCGATGTCTAATAATGTGTCCTACCAAGCGATCCCTCCTTTTAGCCAGGGTATGCCAAAAATTCCTTTTCTCACCAATTCTGTTCAGTACTTCTTCATTGGTTATGCGATCTACCCAACTAATCTTCAGCATTCTTCTGTAGCACCACATTTCAAAAGCCTCTATTCTCTTCCTGTCCGCACTGCTTATCGTCCATGTTTCACTCCCGTACAAGGCAACACTCCACACAAATGCCTTCAGAAAAGACTTCCTTACACTTAAATTAATGTTCGATATTAGCAAATTTCTCTTTTTCAAAAATGCTTTTCTTCCCATTGCCATTCTGCATTTTATATCCTCTGTACTGCGACCATCACATGTTATTTTACTACCCAAGTAACAAAACTCATCTACCACCTTCATTGTTTCGTTACCTAATCTAATTCCTTCAGCATCGCCCGATTTTCTAAGACCGCATTCCATTATTTTTGTTTTGCTCTTGTTAATGTTCATTTTATACGCTCTCTTCAACACACTGTCCATTCCATTCAACTGCTCTTCCAGGTCCTTTGCTGTCTCTGACAGAATTACAATGTCATCAGCAAAACGCAATGTTTTTATTTCTTCCCCCTGAACTTTAATCCCTATTCCAAATTTTTCCTTGCTTTCCTTCACCGCCTGCTTGATGTACAAATTGAATAACATCGGAGAAAGGCTACAGCCCTGTCTTACTCCCTTCCCAACTGATGCTTCCCTTTCATGCCCTTCGAGTCTAATAACTGCGGTCTGGCTTTTGTACAAGTTATAAATAACTCTCCTTTCCCTATATTTTACCCCTGCTGACTTCAGAATTTGAAACAGTGTATTCCAGTCAACATTGTCAAATGCTTTCTCCAAATCTACAAAAGCTAAAAATGTAGGTTTGCCTTTCCTTAATCTATCTTCTAAGATAAGACGTAAAGTGAGTATTGCCTCCCTGGTTCCTACGTTCCTCCTGAATCCAAACTGATCTTCCCCAAGGTCAGCTTCTACCAGCTTTTCCATTCTCCTGTAGATAATTCGTGTTAAAATTTTGCAACCATGACTTATCAAACTAATGGTTCTGTAATTTTCACACCTGTCTGCGCCTGATTTCTTTGGAATGGGGATTATTACATTTTTCTTAAAGTCTGAGGGTATTTCGCCTGTCTCATAAATCCTACACACCAGTTCAAATAGTCTTGTCGTGGCTGGCTCTCCCAGAGACTTTAGTAGCTCTGAGGGTATGTCATCTACTCCTGGGGCCTTGTTCCGACCTAGGTCTTTCAAGGCTCTGTCAAATTCATCTCTCAGTATAGCATCTCCTATTTCATCTTGATCTACATCCTCTTCCCTTCCTACCACATTGTCTGCAAGTTCATTTCCTTTGTAGAGCTGCTCTATGTACTCTTTCCACCTTTCAGCTTTCCCTTCTTTGCTGAGAACCGGCTTCCCATCTGAGTTCTTGATATTCGTAGAGTTGCTTTTCTTGTCCCCAAATGTCTCTTTTATTTTCCTGTAGGCGGTATCTACTTTTCCCCTTCTTATACATTCTTCTACAGATTTGCATTTGGCTTCTAGCCACTCCTGCTTAGCCATTTTGCACTTCCTGTCAATCTCATTTTTTAATCGTCTGTACTCCATTTTGCCTGTTTCATTTACTGCATTTTTATATTTTCTCCTTTCATCGATTAAATCTAGTATTTCCTGTGATATCCAAGGATTTTTTGTAGGTCTTGCCTTTCTACCTATTTTGTCCTCTGCTGCCTTCACTATTTCATCTCTCAGTGCTACCCATTCCTCTTCTACTGTTTTATTTCCCCCTGTTTCTGTCAATTGTTGCCTAAATCTCCCTCTGAAATTCTCCAGAACTTCAATTTCCTTCAATTTATCTAAGTCCCATCTCTGTATTTTCCTACGTTTCTGCAATTTTTTCAGTTTCAGCCTACAGTTCATGACTAACAAGTTATGGTCAGAGTCTATATCTGCCCCTGGGTACGTCTTGCAGTTTATAACCTGGTTCCGGAATCTTTGTCTTACCATTATAAAATCTATCTGATACCTTCCGGTGTCTCCTGGTCTCTTCCATGTATACAACCTTCTTTTGTGATTCTTAAACCAGGTGTTTGTTACGATTAAATCATGTTCCGTGCAAAATTCTACCAGGCGACTTCCTCTTTCATTCCTCCTGCCCAGTCCATATTCACCTACTATTTTTCCTTCTCTTCCTTTTCCTACAACCGAATTCCAGTCTCCCATCACAATTAAGTTTTCCTCTCCCTTAACTGTCTGAATAATTTCCTTTAGCTCCTCATATATTTCTTCGATATCCTCATCATCAGCAGAGCTAGTTGGCATATAAACCTGTACTACTGTTGTCGGTGTTGGCTTTGTATCTATCTTGACAATGATAATGCGATCACTGTGCTGCTCATAGTAGTTTACCCGCATTCCTATTTTCTTATTCATTATCAGTCCTACTCCTGTGATACCCCCAACCGATTTTGTATTTATAATCCTGTACTCACCTGACCAGAAATCCTGTTCATCCTGCCACCGAACTTCACTAATCCCCACTATATCTAACCTCAACCTATCCATTTCCCTTTTTAAATTTTCTAATTTTCCTACCCGATTAAGGGATCTAACATTCCACGCTCCGATCCGTAGAATGCCAGTATTGTCTTTCCTGATGACAACATCCTCCTGAGTAGTCCCCGCCCGGAGATCCGAATGGGGGACTATTTTACCTCCGGAATATTTTACCCGAGAGGATGCCATCATCATATGTTCATACAGTAGAGCTGCATGTCCTCGGGAAAAGTAACGGCTGTAGTTTCCCCTTGCTTTCAGCCGTTCGCAGTAGCTGTGTGGCAAAGCCACATGAGCTAATGTTACAAGGCCAGCTCAGTCAATCATCCAGACTGTTGCCCCTGTAACTACTGAAAAGGCTGCTGCCCCTCTTCAGGAACCACACGTTTGTCTGGCCTCTCCACAGATACCCCTCCGCTGTGGTTGCACCTACGGTACGGCTATCTGTATCGTTGAGGCACGCAAGCCACCCCACCTCGGCAATGTCTGTGGTTCTGCAATATATCAACATTAATTTAAAATGTTCTTTTTCATTTACTGACTTCCCCTTGCATTATTTCTAATGTTATGTGTCTTGATGGAGTACAGAGCAACAAATATTGTGTTCTATGTAAATTCAGGGACAACCCATTTGCAGAGAGCCCATTATTAATCTTCTGGCTTTTTAAATACTTTTTGAAGAGCTGAATAATATAAAAGGATAGGATCATAGAAACATAAATAGGTAAAGTAGAGTGAGTAAATAAATTTAAATGTCTTGGAGAAACTACACAACAGAATGGACTAGAAAAATCTGCACTAGATGTAAGAATTAATAAAATGAAAAGAGCATATGGTTTGACTAAAAATATTTACAACAAGAAAAGTATAAAAAAATAAATTAAAAAAAATAATAACAAAAATAAAATGCTATACCACAGTGGTATGAGCAGAATGTTTATATGGATCTAAATGCTTAATGATGAACTTCAAGGCGGAGAAACTAAAGGAAAGGTACTGTAAAGAAGGAGTATTACAAAAAAAGCCCCAGTGAACTTCCAATGTTATGTCATTTATATTGCCGCGAGAGACCACGTACACCAACTGCTGGTGTGGCACAGGGGATAGCGTCACCAACTGCGGTGCTGAAGGTCGCCAGTTCAATCCCGCCCACCGGCAAAAATTTAGTTCTTTGTAATTAACAATTCCAGAATGTTCTATATCTTTCTTATGTTCACTTGTAAATTCTACTTGTTTCATATGTTAACTGTTCTTTTAATTTCTGGTACATTCTGTCTGTGAATAAATAGCAGAGCACTCTGCCCGTGAGGCAGTCAGTGCTGCGTGTATGTTAAGTTTGTAATAAACGTGCTTTCAGTATAAGTGCTGTGTTCAGTTGCCTTTGAAGTCAAGCCTGCTTCCATTTCAACGCGACTATGTATATCATGAACAGCAACAAACCCACAACACTCCCCTGTGCCACACCTGACAGCACTCTTACTTCTGAAGGTCTGCATCAGAAAAGAAAAGTCACACATTCATACAAGCCGCGGCAGAGCGGCCGAGCACATTGAGGTGCTATGGTGTGATGCATGAGGTCGTTCCCTGTCGGGGGTTCGAATCCCCCACCCCTCGGGCATTGATGGTTGTGTTGTCTTTAGTTTAAGTTAGTTCATAAGTAGTTTTCTAAGTTTAGGGACTTATGACCCCGCAGTTAAGTCCCATAAGGTTGACAAACATTTGAACATTCATACAATCACAATGGAACAACTTGCTAACCCATGACCATCATCTCTATCTCTGACTGCTGTATTCCAAATAATACCCCTGCACTGAGAGTTGCTACAACCACATGACACAGTGCCTGCCGTATCAGCTGCCTGGCTGACAGTACTGCAACAGACCATAACGCCAAGCCAGAAAAGTACATGCTAGCACTCAGTATGATACAGTGGAACACTCAATCCAGCAGAAGGCTCCACCCGAGCAATCCTGGGCATGGCTAAGTGACAGCACCCTTTGCGCCAGCCGCCAGAACTATGTCACACCCATTTAAGGCCTGCTCCAGCCGTCTACAGGTAGTCTCTCATCTGCCGTCATGGAAGAGCCAAGATCTGCTGACCTACCTATGACCTGTAACTATTGGACTAGTAGTAGCATTAGTGTGGTGACTGTACTGTATGGTGTTGTGGTAACTGACTGTGTAGAACTGACAAGTGGGGATTGTAATGGCCCTGAAAGCCAAGACTGTTCGGTTCAAGAAGAAAATAAGATGTTGACAGCATCTGTGTTCTGTTTATAACAAGAGTAACTCTTAGTGGGGATAGGGAAGGGAAAGAATGCAATTGGAAGGGGGGGGGGAGTTACTCTGAATGCAGCAGTTGCAAATGATAATTGTTGATAAGTGAGTCCTGCCTGTGTGATTTTATGAATGAGTGAGTGTTCATTTTTGATGAAGGCAGTGGCCAAAAGCTAAGTTGTCTGTGTGTGTGTGTGTGTGTGTGTGTGTGTGTGTGTGTTTGTGTGTAATAGTCTTTTCTATGTACCTGTCTCAGCTCAATGATTCACTTTGGAATCAGTTGCAACCTATCCCCATCATATTTTATATGCTGCTGGGCAGTCAGTCCCTGACAGCTGACATATCCACAAACTCTACAGGCATGAAAGTTGCCTACATCCAACAGTGCAACACTATAATTACAGCTGTGCCTACAGACATAAGTTTTGACTCTCCCACAGAGGAAGAATCAAATGTAGGTAGCTGAAACAGTCTAGTACTACACTAATATGGACTACGTTTTCCATCTAGTCCGGGCTAACCAAAACACGGAACTGTATTATAGGACATCATTGAAGCACAGAGAATCAGTTTGCCCTTGGTACCGTTCCTGGGAGCTATCAGAAGTATTCACTACCAGTGTCCCTATACTCTTGGAATTTGCTGTTTATTCTCTGTGGAACTGGACACTGCTATGCTTCAACTTCTACCTTGCCATCCCTATGCACTTCATTTTGGCTCTGGATTTGGAACTTTATCCAGAACTTGTTTCCAGAACTGTTTCATTTCATCGTGGACTCCATGTCTAACTTAGAAGATTTTTATGTTAGTTTCTGACTTCCAGAACTTGTACTATTCCAAGTGATTAAATATATTTGTGTTGTGGTATCAATCTGTTTACTTCCCATCACAATATAAATGGCAACAAGATACTGCCAGTGTTTTTGTGATGATTATGGCAGAACTGAAAGTGAATTCAGCACTCACTCAACTAATACAAAGCCTGTTTCAACCATTTGAGGTGCAGCAACAGCAACTCTGCCAGCAATTCCAGGAGTCAGCTACTGAAAGAAATATTGGCACACTGGTCTTCATTCTCGCTCCCACCATTTCCTGCATTCAGCGAGGAAATCAAAGACTGAGACACCTCGGAAAGTCCAGTAAGGAATGTTAATAATAGTGGTAATATGTAGATAGGGAACAACTCCACCCCCATGAACCAAAGACATTGCCGAGGTGGGGTGGCTTACATGCCTCAACAATGCAGATAGCTGTACCATAGGTGCAACCACAGCGGAGTGGTATCTGTGGAGAGCCCAGATAAACGTGTGGTTCCTGAAGAGGGGAAGCAGCTTGGATGATTGATTGATCAGGCCTTGCAGCATCAGCTAACATGGCTTTTCCATGCTGTTACTGCAAACAGCTGAAAGCAAGGGGAAACTACAGTCATTACTTTTCCCAAGGACATGCAGCACTACTGTATGACTATATGAGGATGGTGTCTTCTTGGGTAAAATATTCCGGAGGTAGAATAGTCCCCCATTCGGATCTCTGGGCGGGGAATACTCAGGAGGATGTCATCACCAAGAAAAACGAAACAGGGATTCTATGGGTTGGAGTGTGAAATGTTCTAACCCTTAATCGCATAGGTAAGTTAGAAAATTTGTAAAGAGAAATGGATAAGTTAAAGTTAGATATGGTAGGGATTAGTGAAGTTCGGTGGCAGGATTAACAGGATTTTTGGTCAGGTGAGTACAGGGTTATAAATACAAAATCAGTTGGTGGTAACGCAGGAGTAGGTCCGATAATGAATAAGAAAATAGTAATGTGGGTAAGTTACTATGAACAGCGTAGTGAACGCATTATCATACCAAAGATAGACACAAAACCAACACCGACCACAGTAGTACAAGTTTATATGCCAACTCTCTGCCAATGATGAGGACATCGAAGAAATGTATGAGGAGATAAACAACATCATTCAGAAAGTTAAGGGGGACGTAAACTTGATTGTGATTGGGGATTGGAACTCGGTAGTAGGAAAGAGAAGAGAAGGAAATGTAGAAGTTGAATATGGACTGGGAGAAAGGAATTAAAGAGGAGATTGCTTGGTAGAATTTTGCGCAGAGCACAATTTAATGATTACCAACACTTGGTTTAACCATCATGAAAGAAGGTTGTATATGTGGAAGAGACCAAGAGACACTGGAAGGTACCAGATTGACTTTATAATGGTAAGGAATAGATTTAGAAACCAGGTTTTAAACTGTAAGACGTATCCAGGGGCAGATACAGACTCTGACCATAACTTATCGGTTATGAACTGCAGATTAAAACTTAAGATGAAATAAATCACAATTTGTGATCAGTTGTGCTTGCACTGTACTAGGTTTAGATGGAATACCAAAGTGAGGCGAATGAAAATTTGTGCCTGGCCGGGATTTGAACCTGGGATCTCCTGCTTATTAGGCAGACGTTTTGACCACTCCGTCACCGAGGACACAGTGACCAGCCCGACTGCAGAGGACTCTTGACTGCACGACTCCCGCCACACCCAAATCTCCATTCGCCATGCTGTCTCTTTCCTATACCACAGTCTAGTGTCCTCGGTGGCGGAGTGGTCAACGTGTCTGCCTAGTAAACAGAAGATCCTAGGTTCGAATCCTGGCCGGGCACAAATTTTCATTTGCCGCACTTTGGTATTCCATCTAAACCTAGTACAGTGCAGCCACAACTGATCGCAAATTGCGATTTATTTCATTGATTGAACGCTGTAGCATTATCAAAAATATATAATTAAAACTTAAAAGGTAGAAAAATTAGGAGATGGAACCTGGACATATTGAAGGAACCAGAGGTGGTTGAGAATTTCAGATGGAGCATTAGGCAAGGATTAGCTGAAACGGGGGAAAGTAATACAGTAGAAGAAGAATGGGTAGCTCTGAGAGATAGGGTAGTGAAAGCAGCAGAAGGACAAGGCCTAATAGAGATCCCTGGATAACACAGAATATACTGGAATTAATTGATGAAAGGAGAAAATATAAAAATTCCACAAGTGAAACAGGAAAAGGGAGTACAAAGTCTGAAAAATGAGATTGACAGGAAGTGTAGACTGGCTAAGCAGGATTGGCTAGAGGACAAATGCAGAACCTTAGAAGAAAGTATAAATAGGGGAAAGATAGATACTGCTTACAGGAAAATAAGAGATATTTGGAGACCAGAAAAGCAGCTGTATGAATATAAATAACTGAGACGGAAAACCAGTACTAAGCAAAGAGGCGAAAGCCGAACTGTGGAAGGAATATATAGAAGGTCTATACAAAGGAAGGAAACTTGAAAGCAATATTCTAGAAATGGAAGATGAAGTGCAGGAAGAAGAGATAGGAGATATGATACTGAATTTGACAGAGCGCTGAAGGACTCGAGTTGAAACAAGGCCCCTGGAATAGGTGATATTCCATCTGAACTGCTGATATAGGTAGGAGAGCCAGTCATTAAAAAATTATTCCACCTGGTATGCAAGATGTATGAGACATGGGAAATACCCACAGACTTCAAGAAGAATATTGTAATTCCAATTCCAAAGAAAGTAAGTGCAGACAAGTGTGAAAATTACAGAACTATCAGTTTAATAAGTCATGGGTGCAAAATACTAACACGAATTATTACAGACAAATGGAAAAGCTTCTGGAATCCAACCTCAGGGAAGACCAGTTTGGATTTATGGGAAATGTTGGAACACAGGAGACAATACTCACAGTACGACTTATCTTAGAAGATAAGCTAAGGAAAGGCAAACCTACGTTTTTAGCATTTGTAGATTTGGGGAAAGCTTTTGACAATGTCGAATTGAATACACTCTTCCAAATTCTGAAGGTATCAGGGGTAAAATATAGGGAGCAAAGAGTTATATTCAACCTCTACAGAAACCAGACAGCGGTTATTAAAGTCAAAGTTCAAGAAAGGGACGCAGAGGTTGGGAAAGGAGTAAGACAGGGTTGTAGCCTTTCCCCAACGTTGTTCAATTCGTACAAGGAAGATATAAGATGAACATTAACAAGAGTAAAACGAGGGCAATGGAATGTAATGTCAGACAATCAGGTGATGCTGAAGGAATTAAATTAGGTAATGAGACGATAAAAGTAGTAGATGAGTTTTGTTATTTGGGTAGCAAGATAACTTCTGATGGCCGAAGTGAAGAAGATATAAAATGCACAATGGCAATGGGAAGAAAAGTGTTTCTGAAGAAGCAAAATTTGTTGAAATCCAATATTAGTTTAAATGTTAGGAAGTCCTTTCTGAAAGCAATTGTATGGGAGCGAAACGTGGACAATAAGGAGTTCACACAAAAAGATGATAGAAGCTTTCAAAATGTGATGTTACTGGGTAGATCACATAACTAATGAGGTGGTGCTCAACGTAATTGGGGAGAAAAGGACTTTCTGACATATCCTGACTAAGAGAGGGATAGGTTGGTGGGACCATTCTGAAACATCAAGGAACTGTCAACTTAGCATTAGAAGGAAGTGTGTGGGGTAAAAATTGTAGAGGGAGACTGAGGGACAAATACAGTAAGCAGATTCAAAAGGATGCCGAATGTATTCTCAGATGAAGAGGCTTACACAGGACACGGTAGCATGGAGAGCTGCATCAAACCAGTCTGCAGACTGAAGACCACAACAACAACAGGGAACAACTCACCGTAAAGACAAATGTTGAGCCACCGACAGACACAAATAAAAGACACACAAAAACACACACAATTCTAAATTTTCAGCTGTGGTCTTCCTCAGATGGAGAGCACTCATCCCCTCAATCACTCAGGCACACTCGTCCACACACGTTAGCCATCTATGGCCACCCAACACAGTCTGACAAAAATCAGACATCGGTTATTAGTGTCGAAGGGCAAGAAAGGGACGCAGAGGTTGGGAAGGGAGTAAGACAGGGTTGTAGCCTTTCCACAATGTTGTTCAATCTGTACATTGAGCAAGCTGTGAAGTAATAGAAGGAGAAATTTGGAGAGGGAATTAAAGTGCAGGGAGAATAAATAAAAACATTGCTATTTGCCGATGATGTAGTAATTCTGTCGGAGACAGCAAAAGATCTGAAAGAGCAACTGAATGGGATGGACAGTGTCTTGAAAGGAAGATATAAGATGAACATTAACAAGAGTAAAACAAAGGTAATGAAATGCAATGTCAGAAAATCAGGCGATGCTGAAGGAATTAGATTAGGTAATGAGACAATAGAAGTAGTAGATGAATTTTGTTATTTGGGTAGCAATATTACTTCTGATGGCCGAAGTAAAGAAGATATAAAATGCATAATGGCTATGGGAAGAAAAGCGTTTCTAAAGAAGCGAAACTCATTAACATCCAATATTAATTTAATTGTTAGGAAGTCCTTTCTGAAAGCATTTGTCTGGAGTGTAGCTTTGTATGGCAGTGAAATGTGGACGATAAGGAGTTCCAATAAAAAGATGATAGAAGCTTTTGAAATGTGGTGCTACAGACAAATGATGAAAATTAGATGGGTAGATCACGTAACTAATGAGGAAGTACTTCACCAAATCGGGGGAAAAGGAGTTTCTGGTATATCCTCCCTAAGAGAAGGGATGGATTGGTGGGACACATTCTGAGACATTAAGGAATTGTCAAATTAGTGTTAGAAGGAAGCGTGTGGAGTAAAAATCGTAGAGGGAGACCGAGGGACGAATATAGTAAGCAGATTCAAAAGGATGTAGGTTGCTGAATGTATTCTCAGATGAAGAGACTTGCACAGGACAGGGTAGCGTGGAGAGCTGCATCAAACCAGTCTGCAGACTGAAGACCACAACAACAACAACAGGGAACAACTCACCGTAAAGACAAACGTTGAGCCACCGACAGACACAAATAAAAGACACACAAAAACACACCCAATTCTAAATTTTCAGCTGTGGCCTTTCTCAGACGGAGAGCACTCATCCCCTCAATCACTCAGGCACACTCGTCCACACACGTTAGCCATCTATGGCCACCCAACACAGTCTGACTCACGGCAAGCAGAAGGGTTGGGAGGGGGGAGAGGGAAGGAGCAGAGGAGGGGGCAAGTGGAGAGGGAAGATAAGGGTTGGGATACAACAAGCAGAGATGGTGTCAGGCGAAAAATGAGATGCAGTATGTTGGGCGGCCAGAGATAGCTGACGTGTGTGGATACGTGTGCCTGAGTGATTGAATGGATAAGTCATCTCTGTCTGAGGAAGGCCGCAGCTGAAAATTTAGAATTGTGAGTGTGTTTGTGTGTCTTTTATTTATGTCCATCGGTGGCTCAATGTTCATCTTTACGGTGAGTTGTTCCCTATCTACATATTATTATTAACTGAGACATCTAGGAGACACAACTTCATCAATATTTTACAATTCATCAGGTGACCAAAGCCAGTGGTCAACATTCATGATTTCTTTGTTGTAACTGCTTGTAACTATATGTCTTATTAGGAAAACTTCAGCCAAAGGATCCTTATACACTCATGTTTGCCCAGATTTGTGAAATTTTGGTACCATATTACTGCCCTCATTACCATGCATTGGTAGCAAGAGTAGAATTTTATCAGTGCTGTAAGAAGCCTGGGCAAACATAATTCAAATTCATGGCAGAACCAAAAGGCCTTGTTCTTGTCAGTTCCATACTCATGTCTCCAAAGAATCATATGTTCAGTAGAGGGTCTGTGATCACCTAATATAGGCAGCCCCTGACACAACTTTCTGGCATGATGCTTTAAACATGGTACACCCCACCCTAGAACAAGTCATTGAACTTGCATTTGTAATTTCCACAGCAGCAGACTGTTGCCTAGAGCCCTGGGCTGAAGTACCAGCACTCAGAACCCAGGACCCCTGACAATGCAGCCTCCTCTTTCATTGTGGCCAACGACATCAGCATGGTCCACGGAAACACTTGCTGCTGACTGACACCCTGTCCACTGCAAACAGTTTGCCACTAGCTGTTACCACTGCCACAGCTGCATGCCCATGTCACTCACTGCCTCCTCGCTCATGATGGAAAGGCTCTACTCACCAACCACACTGGCCAGTTCTGTTGCTGCTGCCATCGTGCCACACCTGTTAGCATGACCATGATAGATAATATTGTCCTGACATGTGAGTGTTCTGCAATTATTTGTTCACGAAATGCCCAACTCAGTTTAGTCTGTTAGTCAAAATCTATCGGTCCCCAGCAGCCACTTGCCTCTAACAGGCAGGATGGTCTTAACCAGTTACAGCCCTCAACTGTAAATTGGCAGAAACTGATGATTGACTTCCCCATTATCACCCACTCGCCATACAAGTGGACAAAGGTTTGGCCATCTTTTTGATTAACTATTCATCTATGCCACATTGGGGACGCCACCCCTATCTCCCGTGCTGTGCTGCCTCCTCACTCATAATAAACAGGCCATAACTTTCTTGTGTCAATTTACTGCCAAAGTAAACTGCCAACAGCGAGTTACCTTTGTAGTGGGCACATGTCCCAATACTGCTGACTAATTTGGTAATTATCCTTTGAGGTATTTTATGCCTTATGCACTAAATTTCAAGATCTCTTCTGACCTGCCATGGATTGCACCTGGGACTTTCAAGCCAGTATCACACTGAAGCTCAGCCTGACCAAGATATTTCCATGTACAGTCCATTCCTGTTGCTATAAGGCATACTTTGAAGGAAGAATTAGACTGCCCCACCATGGGAGATATACTGGGATCATCCACTATAGTCAATGAGCTACCTCTCTGGCCACCTCCTATTATGCATGATATCAAGACTACGAGGCGTTATGCATAGCAGTTTCATCTGGCACCGGGAGACCTGATTGGTTGTTGGTATGAGACATCAGCCAATGAAATGCTGCGTGTTTCTTAACCAGAGATTCGGACGCAACGTGCCCTCACATACTAAAAAAAAAAAAAGTCTTGTTTAACCTATACCTAACCTTCTTAAGGCTACGCTACAGATAACTTTTTTAAAGTGGAAGTTAGGTTAAGTATTGGTTAAACAAGAAGTTTTTTTTGTTAAGTATGTGAGGGCGCGTAGCACCCGTATCTTCAGTTAAGAAACACGCAGCATCTCATTGGCTAATGGCTCCTACCAACAACCAATCAGGTATCCCGGTGCCAGTTGAAACTGCTATGCATAACGCCTCGTATCAAGACTACCTTGAACACCAAACTTCAAGCAGATAAATACCCTCTCACCAAACCTGATAATTTAGTTTCTAAACAGACTGATGGCCACTGCTATTACCAAAATTGACTTTACGAAGACATATCTGCAAATCCCATTGGATGCACTCTTCTCTGTCGTTATGGTTGTCAATACATCCTTTGTACTTGTCAATTATATTGCCTCATGTATGATATCACCAGCACTCCAGTGTTTTTCCAGCATTATCTAGAGCAGCTCCTCCACAACATCCTAGGCTTCATCAATTACCTGGATGATGTCATTGTCATAGGCACCACCAGAGATGAACACCTCAAGAACCTCCATCTCCATTTTACTTGCATCAGCGACAAAGGTCTGCAGTGTAATCCGGAAAATGTTGGAATGACAACTGTTGGAGTTTAGTCCCTTCCAAAATCCAATCCGGAGAAATGTTCATTTTACAGCAAGCTATTAATTACCCTTAGCCATGTCATTTCTCTACAGGGCATCCATCCCTGTGACTGCTATCATCAACCTGCCCCACCAACTGAAGCCCTTTCTAGGATACATCATATAATATCGGAAAATTCATTCCTACTGCAGCTAGCATTGCAGTACCATTACATCAACTATGCAGGAAGATTGTATCTTTCAATTGGACCTTGGACTATGAGGATCCTTCAGTACATTCAAAAAGATGCTTTAGGCACCTGAATGCCCCATTCCTTACACACCCTTTTACCCCTGGTGTTGGCTACTGACAAATCCGAATATGGAATAGTCACTGTTCATCTCAAGTAAGATTTCCATCCCAACTTGTACATCATTTTAATGACATTCTCTCCCCTTTATCACAATAACACAAAATGAGCTCTCCTTCTCTGAACTTTATATCCTCTGTCAGTCCCAGTTGGTGGGGATCTCACAATGCAGTACTTCAAAACAGGACACATGAGTGTAGTGTTGGCAGTTTATTTAATAGAACTGTTGCATCTTCTAAGTGTTCTGCAAATAAAATGTAACCTTTTGTGTGCCTTCCTTACAATATTCTTTATGTTTTCCTTCCAATTAAAGTTATACATAATTGTAGCTCATAGCTCTTCAGATCAAATTACAGCGTGTAGATTTGACTGATTTATTGTGTAAATGAAGTTTAGTGGAGTTTATTTAGGGGTCATATAGATGACTTCTAGGTTTTCATTATTTTAGGTCAACTGCCATTTTTTGCACCATGCAAATATCTAAATCATTTTGCAGTTGCTTTTGATCTTCTGGTGACTATAGCAACTCATAATGACATCATCATCTGAGAACAGTCTAAGGGAGCAGCTCATACTGTCTCCTTACCGATGTACAGATCAAATATTAAAAAATAGAAAAGGAAGTGCTGCCAACTGTTTTCACCCACACCTTTTTTCCTTATTTGTTTGATACCTTTTTCCATCTAGTGACAGACCATAAACTTCTTGAAGCACTTTTTTCTCCTTCTGCACCCCTGCCTACAAAAACTTCATATCAGCTCCAATACTGGGCATTGTTCCTTCCCATTCTAGTCTATGTCACTCCATGCATATGCTTACACCTTGCCATGTTTGCTGAGTAGCCCAGACCCCGCTTTCAATACATCAAAACTATTCATTTTTTGAGTAGACTATGATTGCCATGACACACTGAATTTCTTTCCAATCATGAATTCTTGACTGGAAGAGGCTACCATAGCCCACTCCATCCTCCAAATAGTTCAGCAGTGAGTCCTCCAGAGTTGACCTGACCATCAGCCATCTCATGCTCAATACAATTTTCATTTTTATTATTCCGTCTGCGACCAACTGGTGGTCATCAACAGGAAACTTCTATGTATCGAACAAGCATCACAAACTCGTTTCATTATTCCCCTCTCCCTCCTTTACCAAATCTTTGAGGTTTTGCATTACAGATATTGGGAAATAGTCTCTACCAAGACCCTTGCCAATCGCCAAATTTTGGTCTACCATGACAACAGGCATCAAACACTTCTACATCTACATCTACATCTACATATATACTCCGCAATTCACCATAAGGTGCGTGGCGGAGGGTAAACTGTACCACTACTAGGCATTTCCTTTCCTATTCCACTCCCAAATTGAACGAGGAAAAAAAGAATGCCTATATGCCTCCGTACGAGCCCTAATTTCTTTTATCTTGTCTTTGTGATCTTTACGCGAAATGTAAGTAGGGGCAGCAAGATCGTACTACACTCAGCTTCAAATTCCGGCCCTCTAAATTTACTTAACAGAAATTCACGAAAAGAACGTCGTCTTTCTTCCAGCGATCCCCAATTGAGTTGCCGGAGCATTTCCGTGACACTCGCGCATTGGTCGAACCTACCGGTAACAAATCTAGCTGCTCGCCTCTGAACCGCCTCTATGTCTTCCTTCAAACCGATCTGCTGCGGGTTCCAAATACTTGAGCAATACTCAAGACGTGGTCGTACAAGCGTTTTATACGCGGTGTCCTTTACAGGTGAAGTACATATTCCCAAAATTCTCCCAATAAACCGAAGTCGGCTATCTACCTTACTCACAACTGTCCTTACATGCTCGTTCCATTTCATATCGCTCTGCAATGTTACACCTAGATATTTGAACGACGCGACAGCATCAAGAAGCTCACTACTAATGCTGTATTCGAACATTATAGGATTGTTTTTTCTACTCATGCGCATCACCTTACGTTTTTCTACATTGAGAGCTAGCTGCCATTCTTCGCACCAACTAGAAATTTTGTCTAAGTCAACCTGTATGCTATTACAGTCAGTCACAGACGACACCTTCCCGTACACCACAGCATCATCAGCAAACAGCCGCAAATTACAACTTACTCTGTCCATCAGATCATTTATATAGATAGAAAATAATAGTGGTCCTATCACACTCCCCTGGGGCACGCCTGACGATACACTCGTCTCTGATCAACACTCGCCGTCGAGAACAACGTACTGCGTTCTATTACTGAGGAAGTCTTCCAGCCAGTCACAAATCTGTGAACCTATTCCATAAGCTCATATCTTCGTTAGCAGTCTGCAGTGTGGCACCGTGTCGAACGCCTTTTTGAAGTCGAGAAAAACACAATCCGCCTGTTGCCCTTCGTCCATGGCTCGCAAGATGTCATGTGAGAAAAGGGCAAGCTGAGTTTCACATGAACGATGTTTCCTAAACCCGTGCTGATTCATGGAAAGAAGCTTTTCCGTTTCAAGGAAATTTACTATATTCGAACTGAGAATATGCTCCAAAATTCTACATGAAACCGATGTCAACGATATTGGCCTGTAATTGTATGGGTCAGTTCTCTTTCCTATCTTATACACGGGAGTCACCTGCTCCTTTTTCCAATCACTAGCGCTGAATTAAAGATTCGCTATAAATGCAAGCTAAGTAGGGGGCCAATGCCGCAGAATAGTCTTTGTAAAACCGAACTGGTATACCATCCGGACCAGCAGACTTTTTCGTATTTAGCTCTCTCAGCTGCTTCTCTACACCGGAAATACCTATTGCTATGTCCCCCATTTCGGAATTAGTACGTTGATCAAATGATGGTATATTTGTGCAGTCCTCCTGCGTGAAAGATTTCTTAAAGGTTAAATTTAGAACTTCAGCTTTCCGTTTGCTTTCTTCTATTACTGCCTCGGAATGATCAACTAGTGACTGGACAGTCACTTGGTCCACCAGTGTCCCCAGGACATGGCAAACCTTCTAGCACTGTGTCAGAACTTCCAGTCTGGCCCCCAGGCACACTATATCTACATAAATACTCTACAAATCATATGTAAGTGTATGGCAGTGGGTTTATTGAACTGCTTTCATGATATTTCTGTACTGTTCATTCTCTAACAGCATACAGGGAAAAAGGAACACCTAAATCTTTGCATTATCTATATGATTTCTCTTATTTTATTATGATGATCATGTCTCATGGGTGTTAACAACATATGATCGCATTCAGAGGAGAAAGTTTGTGAAAGTAATTTTGCAAATAGATCTTGCTGCAAAGAATAATGCCTTTCTTATAATGATTTCCATCCGAACTTGTGCATCACTTCACCGACATTCTCTCCCCTTTATGATGATAATACCAAATGTGCTTCCCTTCTCTGAACTTTCTCTATATTCTCTGTCAGTCCCAGTTGGTGGGGATCTCACAATGCACAGCATTACTTCGAAAGAGGACACATAAGTGTAGTATTGGCAGTCTGTTGCGTCTTCTGAGTCTTCTGCAAATAAAATGTAGCCTTTGCTGTGCCTTCCTTATAATATTCTCTATATGTTCTTTCCAATTGAAGTTATTCGTAATTGTAGCTAGTAGCTCTTTATTTCAAATTACAGCCTGTAGATTTGACTGATTTATTGTGTAAATGAAATTTAGTGGAGTTCATTTAGGGCTCGTATAGATGACTTCTATGTTTTCATTATTTTGGGTCAATTGTCAATTTTTGTACCATGCAAATATCTTTTTTTAAATCATTTTTCAGTTGCTTTTGATCTTCTGGAGACCATAGTAACTCATACATGACAACATTATCAGAGAACAGTCTAAGAGAGCAGCTCAGATTGTTGTGACCTCGTCGCCATTTGTTGTATTATTCTCGCTGCCATTTGATGAATACTCATCCCGGTCTAGTTGTCAGGAAAGGTATTGGTGCAGGAATCAATGGTCAGCTAAAACATTTCTATAGAGATTAGTATTACAAGTTTTATTGACTGAAAATTACAATGATACTCAACTTCAGAACATGTGTCTGTTTTTTCTCTCTTCTTGCTTCTCACGGCGTCTTCCATATGATGCTAGCTGCGCTGAGACCTAGTTGCTGCTTCGTTCGTAACCGAGTTCTGACCTAGTAACTGCCTGAGTTCTGACTATGTAGCTGACTAGTCACTAACAGGCATCCAGACATATGTCAGGCTAGATATATCTGCTTGTAGAGGGCACACATCTTCGGTTACTCCCTCCAGGATGCGCGGCGCCTGCTTGCGATTGGCTTTCAGTCAGTTGCTGCCTTCTCCATGATCATTCTCTTAAATCTGGCGTTTGGTGCTGAATGTATGCCACAACACAGATTGTCTCCTAAATTGTTTATAAAGACAAGGAACAGCAGGGGGCCTTTAGCACCTCCATATGGCATGTCAGATATCACTTCTATTTTACTTTATGACTTTGTCAGTTACTACATTCTGTGTTTTTTTCTGACAGGAAACTTCAAATCCAATTGCACAATTGTGGTGATATTCCATAAGCATACAATTTGATTAGAACCTGCTTGAGAGGTACTGTGTCAAAAGCCTTCTGGAAATACGGAAACAATTTGTGATTGCTTGTCAGTAACACTCATCACTTCATGTGAGTAAAGATTCTAGCTGTGTCTGACAAAAAACAATAGATTCTGAAAACATGTTGACTATTGTCCAGTAGGTTAGTATCTTTAAGGTAGTTTATAATGTTTGAAAAAGGATATTCTCCGAAATCCTAATGCAAACCAAATTTTGTGGGCTTTGGCTAGGGGTTGAAACCATCACTCTGTGTGGGCAGTCCAGGCTATCCATGCATGTAGGTGGTCTCAACTATCAGTGTGATTGTGGGTAGTTTAACTATTGGCTTGTAGCTATAATGAGGGTAAAGGTATTCACAGTGAGGCCAAATGTAGTTAAGGCTACCGGTCTGTTTGTGTGGGTAGTTAAGGCTACCACTGTTGGGGTAGTTTGGGCTGCCAGTGAATATGTTGGTGGTGGCACCTTGGATTCATGGCAGTTGTGTCTTGTTTGAGGAGAGAAGTTTGAACTGTGCTGATTTGTTCTGGTGCAATACCTTCATGTATTGTCAGCCCCCCCCTTCCCCCCCCCCCCCCATTTTTTCGCCCCAAACTTCACTTTTTGGTTCTTAGTAATTTATGTGCATTTTGCTTTGAGTTTTTTTATCAACATATTTCTTGGGGTGGTTCTGCCCATTGCTTCTTTGTGGGTTGTTTTAGTTTGAGGGGTTGGAGGTTCAGCCATGCTGGCTCGATTTCCATTTCTTCACCTTTCTAAGCACTGCCACCAGTTACCTGTCAGCTGTACTCGCCTCCTTCCTTGTTTCCTCTGGTGATGGCACGTTAGGCCTTCCATAGCTGATCTTTGGTCGGATGTGTGGCCGTTGTCTAGGTGGAAAAAGTGAGTTGGCTGTTGACCTGGAGAGAGGACGATGTCAGGGAATGGGTCGTGTGTCAGACCACTGAGGCATGTTCTGCCCGTTATGTCTATCTGTCTCAACATCAATGGGTCTTGTATCAATGGTCCATTTCTGAGTGGAATCCTATCACCGAATAAAGTAGCTGGACCCATCTGCTTCTCGTGTCAGAACTCTTGCTGTCAAATTCGATGTGATAGATGTGTTCGCATTGGCCGTCTTTGTGAACTTTGAGTTTCTCTTGTGGTGTGTGCACCTGGATTTACTTGTCAGCACTTTAGGTGCTGCTTCAACATTTTATGGTTTCTAATTGAAATTTTCATATTCTCTTCTATGTGTAACCAGTGTGTCTCTAGAATCTGTTCCTTTTTTAATTACATCATAGTAACAACTGATAAAAGAAAGATTTAACCTAACTGATGAAGTGAAAATTGTTGACATACATTACCGTATGCCTCATTTTAAGATTCTTATTTTTAACAGATGTATCTGCATTTGTAACTAGTCAGATGTAATCAGGACCATCCTTAACTATCCAGGCGCCCCAGGTGAGTCACCATTTGGCAACCTTTACTACATAAACACTGAACCGTGCAGTGCTTTGCCACAGGATATGTAACTTTTTTCTAGAGATCATGCTAAATAGTTAATTACGTCATCTTACGCTCATAGCACGGTGTTTTCCTCTTGAATTAACATATTTTGAAAAGAAAAATCGAAAATGAAATCCAAACTATTTGAAATCCTGCTGAGACGCATCCATTTGAGTATTGTGTAGCCTGTGATGTCACTGTCCAGCATGCTGCCGTCACTGTCGTAACACTCAGTAGGCATACAGCAGTGATACAAAAACTATTGTGTTTTACCGCACTGAACAAATTCATCTATAAAAAAAATAATAATAAATAAATAAATAAAAATAAAAATAAAAAAAGAGAAAGTTTTTGCATGTTCCAAAGAATGAGGAGATGCGTAAAATATGGTCAAAACACACTTGTAGATCCCAAATATGTTAGCAATCACATTGTGTGTTTATTTCTGTCAGGATTATTTTGATGTTTTATTAGTTCACTGTTAATTAGCATGCTCCAGCAACTGCAATCTTTTAAAGTTTTATTATGTATATATTAGTAAGCTTGTGTTTAGATTGCAAAACAGTTATTCACAATATGAAAATCACCTGTCCAACTTTCGGACTTAACAGAGTTGATGGACATGACACTTATTTCAGTTACTATTACTCAGCCACAAAAACATGACCCTTGCCTTCAACTTTTACTGACAATTACTAGCATGTGAGTGTAAATCATTGTGCTAGCAACATATGCAGTGTAACAAACATTGGATGGCACTGTATTATTCCAGTGCCTTAGAGGAGTATTCCCCATGAATGCAATACGTGCATTGCATGATTTGTTAATAGCTATAGATAAGTCATTAAGTCAAAATATTATATATAAATCCATTCATATTACTGAAACCATAATATAATGCCCATATTTTCTTTCATTTGGACCAACAGTTAGTTAGTGAATGAGAGAATTTGCAGCTGCATGGGCACTTCCTTGTTGCTGTTCTTGAAACAAATAAGACATGCACTGTGGTAGATATTCTCGAGTGTGAAACATGGATGGATGCAGGCAATAGGAAGATTGCATTCAGCACGTTTTATCTTTAGCCACCCTGAATTCAGGGCGCATTAGTTCATTAGTGTCAGATGTTTAAAGAGGCAGAATAATATTTTACACGTGTAATTACATTTTCATGCAATTTGGGTGCATAGATCCTGAGAAATCAATACCCAGAACAATCACCTCTGGCCATGATAACAGCCTTGATACGCCTGGGCATTGAGTCGAACAGAGCTTGGATGTCATACAGGTACAGATGCAGCTTCAACATGATGCCACAGTTCATCAAGAGTAGTGAATGGCGTATTATGGCTAGCCAGTTTCTCGGTCACCATTGACCAGACATTTTCAATTGGTGACAGATCTGGAGAATGTGCTGGCCAGGGCAGCAGTCGAACATTTTCTGTATCCAGAAAGGCCCGTACATGACCTGCAACATGTGGTCGTGCATTATCCTGCTGAAATGTAGGGTTTTGCAGGGATTGAATGAAGGGTAGAGCCATGGGTCGTAACACACCTGTAACGTAACCGCCACTGTTCAAAGTGCCATCGATGCGAACTAGAGGTGAATGAGACGTGTAACCAATGGTACCCCATACCATCATGTCGGGTGATACACTAGTAAGGCGATGACGAATACACGCTTCCAATATGAATTCACCACGATGTCGCCAAACACGGATGTGACCATCATGATGCTATAACAGAACCTGGATTCATCCGAAAAAATGACGTTTTGCCTTTCATGCACCCAGGTTCATCATTGTGTACACCATCGCAGGCGCTCCTATCTGTGATGCAGCATCAAACGTAACTGCAGCCATGGCCTCTGAGCTGATAGACCATGCTGACGCCTATCGCGATTGCGGTTTATCGTACCGCGACATTGTTGCTTGTCTTGGTTGAGATCCAATTACTGTTACCAGAAGATGGAATTGGTAGGATCAGGAGGGCGACACAGAACACTGTGCTGCATCCCAACAACCTCATATCACTAGCAGTCGAGATGACAGAAGACATCTTATACGCATGGCTGTAACGGATCGTGTAGCCATGTCTCGATCCCTGAGTCAACAGATGGGGACGTTTGCAAGACAACAACCATCTGCACGAACAGTTCGACATTGTTGGTATTTGTTTCTAAGAGATTTTGTAGATGAAATGTTTTAATTGTTTTTAATGGAGCTTCAAATTCAGATCCCTAATCCCCCACCCAAAAAAAAAAAAAAAAAAAAAAAAAAAAAAAAAAAAAAAAAAAAAAAACAACAGCTGATGCCGTGCAAATGACAGGTATTAAAACAGATGTCTTTTCGCTGAAAACCTGTTAGCTGGATTAGGAAAGAGAAAAAATGCAAAATCTGTGATCAAAAGTATCTGGACACCTGGCTGAATGTCACTCAAGATGCACCCACTCAAGATATCTAATTACAGTGAGGTACAAATTATTACTTCTTAATCAATGAAAGAAAATTTTTAAAAGGAATGTTTACGTGACAGATTGAAGCAGCTTGAAAATATTGCCGACTGCCTTAAATGTATAACTGGATTAAATTCAAATAATCAACAAGCTCCTTAATAACATTCATAAAAGATCCTTTTGAACAGACAATAATTAAAAAGAGGCAATAAACTCACTCAAATTAACTGATTGCAAAAGCATGTCAGTATTGCGAATTACAATCAGTAATTTTGTGGAACTACACTACTGGCCATTAAAATTGGTACACCACGAAGATGATGTGCTACAGACACGAAATTTAACCGACAGGAAGAAGATGCTGTGATATGCAAATGATTAGCTTTTCAGAGCATTCACACAAGGTTATCATCGGTGGCGAGAACTACAACGTGCTGACATGAGGAAAGTTTCCAACTGATTTCTCATACACAAACAGCAGTTGACCGATGTTGCCTGGTGTTGTGATGTCTCGTGTAAGGAGGAGAAATTTGTACCATCATGGAGCTTTTTTTTTTTTTTTTGTGGTTTTAGGGCGCACAACTTCTATGGTCATTAGCGCCCAGCCAAGAACATTGATTCGCTATGATCTCAAAAAAATGGTGACTGTCAGAACATCAACAAGAGGCTAAAAACGATAGATAAAAGACAAGTAAAAGGGTTAAATATCCTTGGATAGGTTGGCCAAGTTCATAAAACGCAAAACCCGAGCAGCTGCTCGTGTGTCATCAGCTAAAATTTCCTCCAGAGTAGACGGAAAGTGAAGGGCTACACGGAGATGATTAAAATTAACACAAGTCAGTAAAACATGTCGCACTGTCAGCAGTTCATCGCAGGAGCATAGCGGTGCAGGTTCGGCGGATAGCAAGTGACGGTGGCTGAAACGGCAATGACCGATCCGCAACCGAGCCAGGATGACCTCCTCCCGCCGAGAGGGGCGTGAGGATGTCCTCCAAGCGGTCGGGATCGGTTTGACAGTTCGCAATTTATTGTTGTACAGTGAAAGCCACACACTGTGCCATTGCGACACGATACTCCGGCGAAGAGCCCGTTGAACATCGTCCGATGGGACGCAAAAGGTAGCCATGCGGGGCAAAAGAGCTGCTGCCTTGGCTGCTGTGTCGGCGGCCTCATTCCCGGGCACACCCACATGGCCAGGGACCCACAGGAAAGAAACGTGACAGCTGTCATCCGCCAGCAACTGGAGGGATCGTTGGATCCGATACACGAGAGGATGGTTCGATAAAGGGTCCTTAAGACTCTGCAGGGCACTAAGGGAGTCAGAACATATGGCATAGAAAGGGTGGCGGTGGCGGCAGGTATACAAAACGGCCTGGTGGAGGGCGAAAAGCTCAGCCGTGAAGGTCGAGCACCGGTCAGGGAGCTTGTATTGGAACCGGTTGTCCCCGACGACGAAGGCAGATCCGACACCGGCAGTGCTCTTGGAACCATCAGTGTAAATAAATACGGCATTATCGAACCGCGAACGGAGTTCGACAAGCCTCGAGCGGAATACCAAATCCGGAGTGCTCTCCTTGGGGAGCGAACTAAGTTCGAGGTGTGTGTGAACCTGGGCCTGATGCCACGGTGGCAATGGGCTTTCGCTCAACCGAAGGGTGGAAGGAAGGGTAAAATCGAGCCGTTGTAGTAGGCGGCGAAACCGAACTCCCGGTGGAAGCAAGGCAATCGCAGACAACTGATATTGGCGATCGAGAGAGTCGTCAAAAAATAATCTGTAAGAGGGATGGTTGGGCATCGACCGTAGGCGGCATGCATACCGACACAAGAGTATATCACGCCGAGAGGTCAAGGGTAATACAGCAGCCTCGGCATACAGACTTTCAACAGGGCTGGTATAAAATGCACCGGTCGCCAGACGTAATCCACGATGGTGGATAGAGTTGAGACGGCGGAGAATCGACGGCCGTGCTGAAGAGTACACAAGGCTTCCATAGTCGAGCTTCGACTGAACAATGGCCTGGTAAAGGTGAAGCAGGATGGTACGATCCGCTCCCCATGACGTGCCACTGAGGACACGAAGAACGTTAAGGGATCGGGCACAACGGGCAGCCAGGTAGGACACGTGTGTGGACCAGCAAAGTTTCCGATCCAACATGAGTCCCAAGAATTTTGTAGTCTCCACGAAAGGGAGAGCAACAGGGCCGAGACGTAGAGAAGGTGGAAGAAATTCCTTGTATCTCCAAAAATTGATACACACAGTTTTCTCAGTGGAGAATCGGAAGCCGTTTGCGATGCTCCAGGAATATAGACGGTCAAGACAGCGTTGGAGAGAACGCTCCAAGAGACACGTCCGCTGGGCGCTACAATAAATTGCGAAATCGTCAACAAAAAGAGATCCGGAGACGTCGGCTGAAAGGCAATCCACGATCGGATTGATTGCAATGGCAAAGAGCGCCACACTCAAGACGGAGCCCTGTGGTACCCCATTCTCCTGGCAAAAGGTATCTGACAAAACAGAGCCCACCCGTACCCGGAACTTGCGATCCGCCAAAAACGCTTGAATGAAAAGAGGAAGGCGGCCCTGAAGGCCCCATGTGTGCAATGTGCGGAGAATGCCCGCTCTCCAACAGGTATCGTATGCCTTCTCCAAGTCGAAGAACACTGCTACTGTTTGACGCTTCTTTAGAAAGTTGTTCATAATGAAGGTCGACAATGTAACGAGGTGGTCAGCAGCAGAGCGGTGTCGACGAAAACCGCATTGGATATTAGTCAGGAGACGGCGAGATTCGAGGAGCCAGACCAACCGAGCGTTGACCATGCGTTCCATCACCTTACAGACGCAGCTCGTCAGAGAAATGAGACGATAACTGGAAGGAAGGTGTTTGTCCTTCCCTGGTTTGGGGATGGGGACAACAATGGCTTCACGCCAACTTGTGGGAACATGACCTTCAGTCCATATGCGATTGTAGGTACTAAGAAGAAAGCACTTGCCCGCAGAAGAGAGGTTCTTCAGCATCTCAATATGAATGGAATCAGGCCCGGGGGCAGAAGACCGGGACAGGGCGAGAGCACGATCTAGCTCCTGCATGGTGAAGGCGACGTTATAATTTTCACGATTAAAAGAGCGGAAAGAAGGTGGCCGTGCCTCCTCTCCCTGTTTGCGAGGGAGAAAGGCAGGGTGGTAATGGGCAGAGCTCGAAACCTCCGCAAAGAAACGACCCAATGCGTTTGAAACATCAGCTGTGTCCACGAGGACCGCGTTCTCCACGGTCAGGCCAGGAATCGGGGAGTGGACCTTGATGCCGGACAAACGGCGGAGGCCACCCCAGACAACCGTGGAGGGAGTAAAACGGTTAAAAGAACTAGTAAAAGCTGTCCAGCAAGCTTTCTTGCTGTCGTTTATGATACGACGGCACTGCGCTCTCATACGTTTGTAATTGATGCAATTCTCCAAAGTTGGGTGGCGGCGGAAGGTGCGGAAGGCACGGCGTCGGGCTCGAAGCGCGTCGCGGCAGGCTGCAGTCCACCAAGGGACCTGGACACGACGTGGAGAAGAGGATGTACGAGGTATGGAACGTTCAGCGGCAGTGAGAATAACCTCTGTGAGGTATTCGACCTGACTGTCACAGTTGGGAAAATCCTGATTGTGAAAAACAGCCATGGAAGAATAAAGCCCCCAGTCGGCTTTAGAAATGTTCCAACTGGTGGGACGTGGAGATGGGGAATGATGTAGGAAGTGGATGATACAAGGGAAATGGTCACTCGAGTACGTGTCAGAAAGTGCATACCACTCAAACCGACCGGCAAGCTGAGGAGTGCATATTGCGAGGTCTATATGGGAATAAGTGTGTGTTGTGTCAGAAAGGAAGGTCGGTGCACCGGTGTTGAGGCAGACAAGATCGAGGTGGTGGAGAAGGTCCACCAAAAGGGAGCCTCTCGGACAAGGTGCCGGAGAGCCCCATAGGGGGTGGTGGGCATTAAAGTCGCCTACCAACACGAAAGGTGAAGGGAGCTGGTCAACAAGGTTTAGCACATCTGCCCTAGTAAGGGCAGATGACGATGGCGAATATATATTACAGAGGGAGAAGGTAAATGTGGATAAGGTGATGCGGACGGCAACTGCCTGTAGGTGAGTGTGCAAGGAAATGGGATGGAAGTAGACGTCGTCTCGAAGGAGCATCAGAACCCCTCCATGGGCTGGGACACCTTCCACGGGTGGCAGGTCGAACCGCACAGAGGTGTAGTGTGGAAAGTCTGCACGATCACGTGGACGCAACTTAGTTTCTTGTAGACAGACGAAAAGCGGGCAGTGCAACCGAAGGAGTAGTTTTAACTCCTCCCGATTAGAACGAATGCCGCGAATGTTCCATTGTAGGAGCGCCATGATAAAAATGAGAGAAGAAATAAGGATAAAAACCAAGTAGCGAGCTGGGTCACCTCGACGGCCGCTGAGGACCGGATTTCGAGGGAGCACCGCTATCGCTGTCTGGGGGCAAAGGGTCATGTTCCATTGGTTCGACCGAAGCGCCTGCCACCTCCCTGAGTTGATCAGGAGGGGCAGTTTCCACCGCCGGTAGAGGGCCGGGCGCCCGACAAACGGAGCGTCCCGGTGAAACAGAAGACGGCCGAGGCCGGCAACTGTTGGACGGCGCGACAGATGGGTCACGCCTCGGCGGGGAAGGAGAGGAACTCTTTTTCTTGTCAGCTCTTCTGGAAGAGTGACGGCGGGAAGAGGCAGTTGACGGTTGGGAAGCCTGAGAACGCAGAAAATCCTCACGGACGGGTTCCTTTTTCAAGGTCCGGGCATCTTGTTTAGGTGCTCGCGGTTTACTAGAGTTTGACGAAGACTGTACCCTAGAAGCAGCAGGAGGAAGCGGGGACGTGGAACGGGCAATCTTCGGGCTGGCGGATCGCACAACTGTGTCAGCGAAAGTCAAGTCACATGTCTGGGTACTGGAATCCTTGGTAGGTCGAGTTGAGGTGAGTACCTTACTGTATGTACCCGCTGGGAGGACAGTGGGCTTTCGACTCGCCAACAACTTTCGAGCGGCAGATGTTGATACCTTCTCTGTAACCCGAATTTGCTGGATTACCTTCTCATCCTTGTATACAGGGCAGTCGCGAGAGGAAGCCGCATGGTCACCGTTGCAGTTTAGGCAGTGAGGGGACGGAGGTGGGCAATCCCCCTCATGGGCGTCCCTACCACAAGTGACACACTTTGCTGCATTTGGGCAATGTTCACGGGTATGGTTGTACCTGTGACACTGAAAACAGCGCGTTGGGTTAGGTACATAAGGTCGGACGGAGATGACTTCATACCCTGCTTTGACCTTCGACGGGAGGTCAACTCTGTCGAACGTCAAAAACACAGTACGAGTCGGTGTCAATTGGTTATCGACCTTTTTCATCACCCTGTGGACGGCTGTCACACCCTGATCGGACATATACGATTGGATGTCTTCATCAGACAACCCGTCAAGGGATCTCGTAAAAACTACCCCCCGTGACGAGTTGAGTGTGCGGTGCGCTTCTACCTTAACTGGAAACGTGTGCAACAACGTAGTACGTATCAGTTTTTGGGCTTGGAAGGCACTTTCCACTTCCAGCAACAATGTGCCATTGCGCTGACGTGAACAGGTTTTAACAGGGCCAGCAATTGCATCTACACCTTTCTGTATAACGAAAGGATTGACAGAATTGAAATCCTTTCCGTCGGTGCGAGAGACAACCAGAAATTTAGGTACATTAGGCAGAGTCTTTTTAGGCTGAGGCGAGTCTAACTTACGTTTGTGGGTCAACGTCGCGAAATAAGATAAGGAAGTCATCGCGGAAGTGTCCCCCGTGATTACCGGCGTCTCCGATGGCGCGCTCCTTCCTAGTGGGGGCCCTCTCCGAGGGCTTACCCGCCTTAGGTGATTGTCCACACCTCAGGTCACACCTCCCGAGAACTGACGGAGGGACCAATCGGCACGTTCGGAAGGTACCAGCTCGGGTAATCACCCCTCCCTGGGCCTGGCCTTTACCAGGGGGTACGTACGTGCCCTACTTGTCTACCCGGGGCGGGGAATTACGCGTTACCCCCGTCACCTGCTACGCACGATAATGCGTGGGTCGGCCTTCAGACACGCACAGGGAGGAAAAGAAGAAGAGGATAGGAAATGAAGAGAAAGAAGGAAGAAGTGTCTCAAACGCCGAAGCGGAGACTAATGAGGAGAAGAAGGCTAGGAGAGTACAAGGAGAGAAAGACAGAAAACAAAGGGTAAGAAAGGAAGGAACGAAGGAAGAAAAACCACAACAAGAACCACCGTAGCTCACGAAATATGCCCGTCTCCGGGCGAAGGCATAAACCGGGAGGGACAGTGAAGCAGCCTGGGGCAGAAGAAAGGCTGCTCCGGCTCGGGGCCCCGTGCGCGCCACACACGTACCCACAAAAGAACTGTGGGCCCCCTGGGGGATCATGGAGCTTGTTGATTATTTGAATTTAATCAAGTTATACATTTAAGGCAGTTGGCAATATTTTCAAGCTGCTTCAATCTGTCACGTAAACATTCCTTTTAAAATTTCTCTTTAATTGATTAAGAAGTAATAATTTGTACCTCACTGTAATTAGATATCTTGAGTAGGTGCATCTTGAGTGACGTTCAGCCAGGTGTTCAGATACTTTTGATCACAGATTTTGCATTTTTTCTCTTTCCTGATCCAGCTAACCTGTCATTTGCATGGCATCAGCTGTTTTCTTTGGGGAATTAGGGATCTGAATTCGAAGCTCCATTAAAAACATTTCATCTACAAAATCTCTTAGGAACAAATACCTTCTATTGGTACTTACACAGTGATATGTCATACATTGGATAGAAATTAAAATTTCACTCTTCATTTCTCTAACATCCATCATATTTATCCTTGTTCGTCTCTTGCAGGTATATCAAATCTTCTGGTCCATTTTATCAACTCCACCCCCATAAAGTTATAGAACTTTGTTATGTCTGGTTTCTTTTCTGTGTGACTTTGATCAATGTTTTTGTCATGATGCATTGTGCTAATGAGAACTTCATTTTTTTTTCTTTTTTGTAACATTCCTCACCCGAGGACATGCCACGGCACGCATGTCATATCACGTGATGAAGTGCGGCCTGAACCAGCGCGTTTGCTAGCGGATTGGCTAGCCAGTATGAGACAGTGGGCTGTGCCCCAGCAGCCAGCCAATCAGCTATTGATCATGCCAGCAAAGGCCTCACTTGATCACATGATATGATGTGCACACTGCGGCCTGTCTCTCTCTCTCATCGGCCTCGTTACTCACCATTGTGATGTCACCTCTAATGGAAAACAGAGATCAATGACTTGCTCTTTGGGCATGTGGTTTCTGCTCTTTGGGAATTTCTGGTTTATCTTGTTTGATTGTCCCCACCACTATAATATACTTTTGAAGCATTTCCTCTGCCACTGAATATCAGTGGAGAAGTTGTGAACAGTATATCAGGGTCCGTACCCTTTTTTGGACAAAAAAAATTAAGGAGTTTTTAAGGAGTCACTGCTTACACAGTGTACATAAAAACTTCAAACAATGAAATGACTGCAATGTCATTAACAGTAGGTTTCAACGAATTAATTTTTACATATACTGGTGTCCCCCCCCCCCTGTAATAAAAGCAAAAAATGTATGGTGTAAACTGTAAATGGCAGGGTTACTAGAAGGGTCTATATGTTTGCATTTAATATTTAAAAATACACCTATTTTACCTGTCATGTGAACCTTCAGAACACTCTCACCCATGTCTCTGATGTTTAGCTCTTTGTTGCAGAAAACGCATATTGCTCTTGTCTTGCAATAGAGTGGCTTTATCCACATTCTGTATACTTCTTTTGTAGTCCATAGTATATTAAAAACACACTGACCATCCGGCATACCTAATAAACTAAATAAATCACACACAGGACGATTTTAACCCATAAAAGGACAGGCTAGTTGTGTCTACATAAGTCATTATGTACTAACAACTCTTCTTTTGAAAACCCCTCAGGGGCTCAGCATTAATTTGCTGAGTACGGGCTTGGCGAACCCGGGGTCCTGAGCTGTGGGCTGTGTCGCGCCAACAGTCCGCTACACCATAAGCTCTGTGCGTGCTTCAACAACCATCGTTCGGCGCGACGGTGGAACGTTGTACGTTTCAGAGCCCGGGGATCTCGGCTTAATCGCCCGGGTCGCGAGGACGGTACAAACCTCTATAAAAAAAAAACCTCAATATCAAGGTGTGCTACGTGCCAAGGAGATGCATGGCTTTTGAGGTTGAACAGCCGCTAGCGAGCAACCTCTGAGGAACCTGCCGAACCTCAGTTGTACCAGGCTTACCCAGGAAAGCGGGGCTCTGTCTGGGTGGATCTTTAGTTCCCTAGCTGCTCGTGGGACCAAGATGAAGCGAGCAATAAATTATGTCAACGGCATCTCTAAGCGAGGAAGAACAAATTTCAATGCCACGAAGTATGACCCCCGATCGTTTCCTTCCATTGGTATATCACGGGAAGAACATTGGGCTAAAGATAGGGATGAGTTATACTCTCCAAAGTATCTAGTATGTAGCAGAACAGACGGGGAAAGCTTTATGATGACAAAACCTCTTTTCTTTGTCGAAAAATTTAGACGATAATTATGGCGAAGTCGCGGGAATGTCGAAGATGAGGAGTGGTTCAGTGCTGATAGAAGCTGCATCATCCGCTCAGTCGAAAGCATTGCTTGCTTGCGACAAGCTGGGTGATGTCCCTGTCAGCATAACACCCCACAAATCGCTGAACATGGTCCAGGGTCTGATTTACCACAGAGACCTCCTCCTACAGTCTCATGACGAGTTACGCGCCAACTTAGAACGACGGAGTGTTCACTTCGTCCGGCGCGTGTATAGGGGTTCGAAGGATTGTAAGGTTGCCACTGGTGCTTTCATCTTGGCCTTTGAGGGCAATATGTTGCCCGAAAAGGTCAAGATCATGATTTACTGGTGTGACGTAAAGCCTTACACCCCTCTCCCAATGTGATGCTTTAAATGTTGGAAATTTGGGCATATGTCATCCCGCTGCACCTCCAGCCCCACATGTAGGGAATGCGGGCGTCCATCCCATCCGGACGCTCCGTGTACTCCCCCACCAATATGTGTCAACTGCGGGTAGCATCATCCACCCTGTTCATCAGACTGTACCATTCTCCGGAAAGAATGCAAAATAATGGAAATTAAGACTCTGGACAGACTGACATACACCGAGGCGAGGAAAAAATATGAAAGAATCCATCCCTTACCACAGACTGCTTCATATGCGACAGTTACATCGTCGCCAGCTACCCTGGCGTCGATGGCACCAACAGTGCAACCATTTTCTGTGGGCCCTAAGGGCCATCAAACTCAGTCCGCCTCCTCGAAGGTCGGGGGCCTCCATCCATTGCCCCACCAGTACCATTGGTGGGGGCAAGCTCACCCCCACCATCGAGGACACAAGTCCCCATTCCCCTGCTGGAGAAGCAGCAGCCTTACCTGGCCCCTGTTGCTAGGGAGAAGTCCGTTGCTCCCTTCTTCGGTTTTGAAAACTAGACCGGAGGATCCAAGCCGTTCATTGGGAGATGTAGACACCACTGGTCGAAGGGCTTCCCGATCCTCATCGGCTCCTGAAAATTCAGAGAAGCCCTCCCAGCAGTCTAAACAGAAAGAACAGCAGGAGGAGAAACAAAAGAAAAAGAGATCTAAGAAAAAAATCTCTTCCGACGGCACTCCCACCGTCGGTTTCTCAAACTTCCGATTCTGAGGATGGGTTGGAGATGCTAGCATCCGCTGAGGACCTAGCACTCACCGACCTCCCAGAATCATGGACATAGATGCCACAAGTAATAAGGCGGCGGCAACAGGTGATACTGAGGTGTAAACGCAATGTCCACGACATTAATGGCATCCCAGTACGCCAACAGCAATATCCTCCAGTGGAATTGCGGTGGTTATTTCCACCGTCTCACTGAATTGCACCGTTTATTGAGCCAATTCCCTGTGTTGTGTGTAGCCCTCCAGGAAACTTGGTTCCCTGTTCAGCGGACCCCCGCCCTTCGTGGTTACCGGGGCTATTATAAAAATTGTGCAGTCTATGACAGAGTTTGCATCTTTGTTCTCGCCAATGTTCCCAGTGCACCGGTGCCACTACACACTGCACTCGAGGCAGTGGCTGTGAGGATGCGGGCAGGACAGGAGATTACTATCTGCTCTTTGTACCTTCCTCCAGACAAGGCAGTGTCTTAGGCGGAATTCGCTGCCTTGGTTGCTCAACTCCCCTCTCCGTACCTCTTGCTGGGGGACTTGTGTGGTAGAACTGATATTACGGCCCGTGGTAGAGACATGGAGTACCTCCTGGCACAGCTAAATATTGGCCTGCTTAACAACGGAGCTGCCACCCACTTCAGCTTGGCCCATGGCGCCTACTCAGCCATAGATCTTGTCGCTTTGCAGTCCCAGCCTACTTCCACATTTAACTTGGAGGGTCCACGATGACCTTTGTGGAAGCGACCACTTCCCTATCATCCTGTCGCTCCCACAGTCATCACCAGCAAGCTGCCTGCACCAATGGTTACTCCGTCGGGCAAACTGGCCAGCCTACACCTCGGCTGTTGTAGCAACATCTCCAATCCCAGACGATGTTGATTTGGCTGTTGATGATGTTACTTGGGCCATTGTTTTCGCTGCTGAAGCCACAGTCTCGAAATCCTCTGGTTTTCCCCGTCGTAAATCGGTGCCCTGGTGGACACGGAAATTGCTGGGGCTATCAGGGAGCGTCATCAAGCGCTCCAGCGCCACCGCCGCCATCCTTCATTGGAGCACTTGACTGCTTTTGAACGGCTCCGTGCCCAAGCTCGTTGACTTATAAAGCAAAGCAAGCGAGATAGCTGGGAGAGGTATGTAGCCACTATTGGCTCCCGGGCCTCCCCAACTGAGGTGTGGAAGCAGGTTAGGCGCCTTTTCGGGCATCGACCACAGGCAGGAATCCCCAGTCTCTACATTCGGGGTACCCTGTCCACAGACCCAGCTGCTATTGTGCAGTACATGGCAGAACATTATGCTAGCAACTCAGCATCTACATCTTACAGTGCGGACTTCCGCGCCCTCAAAGAGCGTGTTGAACAGCGGCACTTTTCTTTTCACACGCGCCGCCAGGAAAAATACATGTGCCATTTAGTGAGTGGGAGTTTGAGAGTGCCCTGTCTGCATGTCCTGACACCTCCCCAGGACCAGACAGCGTCCACAGCCAGTTTGTCCATCACCTGCCTGCGGCTTTTCAATGACGACTTCTCACCCTGTACAACGATCTCTGGGTGAAGGGTGCTTTCCCATCCCAATGGCGGGATAGCATCATTATCCCGGTGATGAAACCTGGTACTGATCCGCAGGTGGCTGAGAGCTATCGCCCAATAAGCGTCACCAACGTTCTGTGCAATATCTTTGAACTTATGGTGAGCCGGGGGCTCATGTGGCTTCTTGAAGACCGGGGACTCATCGTCCCTCAACAAGGGGGCTTCCGCCATGGCCACTCTGCAATAGATAATTTAGTGTCGCTGGAGTCGGCCATCCGCACTGCTTTCACCAGGCGTGAGCACACAGTAGCGGTCTTCTTCGATCTTTGCAAGGCGTAAGACACCACTTGGCACCACCAAATACTGGCTACGCTGTATGACTGGGGTTTACGTGGTCCCCTATCGACGTTCATACAGAATTTTCTATCACTCCGTACTTTCTGAGTTAGGGTCGGTACCTCCCTCAATAATCGTCATACCCAAGAGAACGGGGTCCCCCAGGGCTCCGTTCTCAGTGTACATTTATTTTTAGTTGCCATAAACAGCCTTACGACGGCTGTTGGGTCATCGGTCTGTTCGTCCCTGTTTGCCGATGACTTCTGTCTATACTACAGTTCTGCTAACATTGGTGTCATTGAAAGACGACTGCAAGGAGCCATTCAAAAAGCACAATCATGGACCTCAGCGCACGGCTTCACATTCTCAGCATCCAAAACCCGAGTGATGCCCTTTTGTCATCGTCAGGTCATTCATCCTGACCCGGAACTCTACCTTGCTGACGAACAGCTTCATGTCACAGAAACGCACCAGTTTTTCGGCATGCTGTTCGACAACCGACTGAGTTGGGGACCACACCTCCGTCAGTTGAAGCAAAAATGCTGGCAGCATCTAAATATACTGCGCTGTCTCGGCCACACTGCCTGGGGAGCCGGCCGTCAAACTCTGCTGCATCTCTTTAAGGCCCTAATATTATCACGCTTGGATTATGGGAGCCAGGTGTATGACTCTGCGGCACCTTCAGCATTGCGGACGTTGGATCCCATTCTTCCCAGTGGTGTTCATCTTGCAACAGGGGCTTTCCGCACCAGCCCTGTGCCAAGTCTTCTCGCTGAAGCTGGCATCCCTCCCTTGAGGTTTCGCCGGCAACAGTTCATACGCCGTCCACGTTCACGCTTCGCCTCGTCATCCTAATCGCAGGCTTTTGTTTCCAAATACTGCCCTTCCCTCTCCAGAACGTCAACCCAGATCAGGACTACCAATCGCAGTTCGGGTACATACTCTCCTTTCCTCACTAGAGTGCTTACCCCTACCTCCCGCATTCTCCTGCCAATCTCATATCCCTCCTTGGTCCATCCCTCACCTACAGCTTCACCTGAAATTGTCCTGTGATCCAAAGGTGACGGTTTCACCACACACACTTCATTAACAGTTTCTGGAGATCCTTGGTACGTTCCGTGATGCAGAAGTCATATATACTGATGGCTCCCAGGTCAAAGGCAGAGTGGGTTACGCCTATATTCATGGTGACCACATTGAACAACGCTCCCTGCTTCCTGGCTGTACCGTCTTTACTGCTGAACTGATCGCTGTACCTCGTGCTCTAGACCGCCTTCGCACATGCCCCAGGAAGTCATATGTCATTTGCAGTGACTCCCTGAGTGGCTTGCAAGCTCTCGACCAATGTTTCCCCAAACACCATCTGGTGCAATACATCCAAGAGTCTGTGTTCAGTCTCGGCGTGTCTGGCCGTTCGGTGGCTTTCGTGTGGACCCCGGGCCACATAGGCATTCCAGGGAATGAACGAGCTGATCAGCTGGCCAAGCAGCTGGATTTTATCATAAGCTTTAATGGTGGGTTCATATGCCTGATCTTCAGGCATACACCGCTTATAGTTTTAATCTGTTGTCACTTTTGTCTTGTCAGTCCTATTTCCGATTGGCAGTTGTAGTATGTGCAGAATCGTTGGCTCATCCATTATTATCCTAGTGATCAGCCAGCCAACAACATCTGCTGTGGTTTTAAGTATAGTTGATTATTTGTTCCACCCCTATTGTGGTTCCTTTTTCTTCTAATGTTGTAATTATGACCAACACTCTCTTCCGTATGTCTTGTGTAGTGGTTGCAGGGTGCTTATTTTTAAAGATACACGAAACCCTGTGATATATTAGCTGGGAACAGGGGACTGATGACCCGGTAGTTTAGTCCCCTTTAAACACCCAACCAACTTCTTTTGAAAAGCAATAATATGGATTTCGGGCCGTACATTTCGTATCCAAAATTTGCTGCTTGGCCACCTGGAGTGCTGCTGTTGGTCTCTGTTGAAACCAGCTCACTGGCTGAAACCAAGGAAGTTAGAATCTCTGGAGATGCCCTAAAACTTAAAAAGTGAAGCCAGCAAATTAAGCAATGAGTCATTTTCCCCTCAAAAATATGTCCACAGTGTGTGTATATTGTAGTTCTAGTTGTTGAAATGTACTTAATATCTGCATTCATAATCCTGGCGCAAATACGTGCAGGCACACTGCAATACTATATGGGAAACTCTTTAGGGGGAACCGACTGATGTCTTCTAATATTGTTCATTTAACTTAAAACTTACTTAGACCATGAGTTCCCTCTTTATTAAGTAACAATTTTTCATCATTTTTATTATGTAATTTTTGTCCTCTCATGTACCTACCACCAAATTATGTTCTGTATTACTGTTCTGAATTGTGAGCTCTGTTTGTTTTATTATTAGAACGCTTGTTTCCAAAAACATGATATTAACCTAAATTTACAATTTTACAATTATTTGCACGTCACACAGCTTTGTCTTACAGTGTCTGTAATCTCTAATATTAGGGGAGGATGATGACGAAAACCGATAGGTTGTTGGGTTCAATCCTGTTTGGAATGAAGGGACGAACACAGGCACTCATATTTCCGATTAATGTAGGAATTGACGTTCGATGAGCATTTGGAATTTCTGAACTTCCTGAGAATGGCCATGGATTGTTTTAACAAGCTGTTGTCGATGATAAAGGAAGATATTCACTAAAGTGACAGTTATATAGAAAGCTTTCATTCAACCGCAAGTAAGATGTATACTATCTTCTTCTGCATTTTGTGATCGAACTCTCTCACTTACTTTTGCCTGTTTCTTTTTCTTGGCATACTGAAATAAATCACAAGATTAAATCAAGTGAAATGCGCTCTTTCTTCAATTGGACTGCTACACGTATAAATCGCAAGTCCCACATATAATGTAAACAATCACGTTTGCCGTCATATCTTATTATCATACGGCGGGTCTTGAGGATAGTACAGATATATTTCCTCAAAATTCCAATCCACACAATCTGGAACAACAACATCCCAATTCAGTAGTCAACCTCTCCTCTAAACCTCTCTCCCAATCTGAAACCTCTGTCCTATCCAAAGGCCTCACCTTTAGCCCTACTCCCAAATTCAGCCAAACAGCCCTTGCCAAAGATTTACTATCCTATACTCGTAGTCTTTGCTGGAGATATCACTTTGCCACAAAGAAAAATAATCCTACTCCTAATGATCCAGCTCCCCAAGACATCCCCCTCAGGGGCTCAGCATTAATTTGCTGAGTACGGGCTTGGCAAACCCGGGGTCCTGAGCCGTGGGCTGTGTCGCCTCTATACCATAAGCTCTGTGCGTGCTTCAACGACCATCGTTCAGCGCGACGGTGGAACGTTGTACGTTTCAGAGCCCGGGGATCTTGGCTTAATCACCCGGGTCGCGAGGACGGTACAAACCTGTATAAAAAAAACCTCAATCGCAAGGTGTGCTACGTGGCGAGGAGATGCATGGCTGTTGAGGTTGAACAGCCGCTAGCGAGCAACCTCTGAGGAACCTGCCGCACCTCAGTTGTATAAGGCTTACCCAGGCAAGCGGGGCTCTGCCTGGGTGGACCTTTATTTCCCTAGCTGCTCGTGGGAACATGATGAAAAGAACCCAGAGTAACGCTGGTGGGCGTTTAACCACCGTCTCTAAGAAAGGAAAAGTAGACTTCAATGCTGAGACTTATGACCCCCAGTCGTTCCCTTCCTTGGCCACGCCATGGGAGGAATGCAGGTCTCGTAGCCGAGGACAACAATATGCTCCAAGGTATTTAGTATGTGCTAGGACTGATGGTGAATCTTTCGTGAACACAAAGCCTCTCTTTTTCGTCGAGAACTTGGAAGATAAGTTTGGAGAAGTAGACGGCATGTCGAAGATGCGATCGGGATCAGTTTTAATAACGACGTCATCCCCAGCACAGTCACAGGCTTTGCTCGCCTGTGACAAGCTGGGTGATGTTCCCATTACTATCACCCCACACAAAAGCCTGAACATGGTACAGGGTTTGATTTTTCATAGGGATCTCCTTTTGCAGTCAGATGATGAACTCCGCAAGAACTTGGTACGGCGAGGTGTCCACTTTATACGGCGAGTCCATAGGGGTCTGAAGGACAACAGGGTCGCCACTGGTGCATTCATCTTGGCCTTCGAGGGCGACTCATTGCCTGAGAAGGTCAAGGTGATGATTTACCAGTGTGACGTAAAGCCCTACGTTTCTCCCCCTATGCGCTGTTTTAAATGCTGGAGATTTGGGCACATGTCCTCCAGGTGTACCACCAACTCCACCTGTCAGGACTGTGGTCGTCCATCGCACCCAGACCTCCCTTGTACACCACCTCCCATTTGTGTTAACTGTGGACAGCAGCACCCACCTTGCTCGCCTACCTGCTCTGTACTGCACAAAGAAAGCAAGATCAAGCAATACAAAACCATGGATCGGCTGTCTTATTCCGAGGCCAAGAGGAAATACGAGAAACTCCATCCAGTCAGCATCAAACATGCTATGCAGCAGCCATGAAACCATTGCCGCAGACTAGTTTACCGCCAGTTCCGTCTATCACAGTGGGCCCTCGAGCCCAACTGTCACCATCTGCCCCCTTGGTGGCACGGGGCACATCTCACACTGTTGCTTCCAAAGCCCCTGCCTTGGAAGCGAAAATCCCCCAACCAATGGGGACATCGGTCCCCACACGTGAGCCAGAGCTACAACAGCCTGCTCTGGCTCCTCTCGCGATGAAGGGATCGCTTGAATCCCTTTCTCCCTCGGTTTCTCCCACTGGCTCAGTGGATGCCAGTGAGTGGCACCAAGTGCCATCATAAGCTGGTCATAGGGCCTCAAGGACAACCTCCGTCCCTGAGACTGAGTTTGCCAAGCCCTCCCAGCGTGAGAGGCCGAAGGATCAGCGAGAGAAACAGAAAAAATCTAAAACAAAAGAACCTCAGTTGGCTACCATGCCACCACAAAAATCGTCTGCTTCCGAGGACGTGGTGGAAATTCTCGCGTCCCCTGAAGACTTGGCAATTGCCAAGACTCTGGAAGCAATGGACGTCGGGGCTCTGCCTCCTGAGTCTGTGACTGCAGAGAAACCTGTGGACCCTACTCTACCATCTGCATAAATATGCCCAGTAAGTCGGGAGATAGTGTGGTGCTGCAGTGGAACTGTGGCGGTTTCTTCCGCCACTTGGCCGAGTTACAGCAGTTGCTCTGTCACTACCCTTCCCTCTGTGTTGCTCTACAGGAAACTTGGTTTCCTGCTGAACGGACTCCTGCCCTTCGTGGGTATAGGGGTTATTATAAAAACCATGCAACACACAACATGGTATCCGGAGGAGTCTGTCTTTACATTCTTGCCACTGTCCCCAGTTCACCAGTGCCACTTACCATGTGCTCTAGGCAGTGGCCGTGAGAATTCAGGCACGACAGGACATTACCATCTGCTCACTCTACCTTCCTCCGGATGAGGCAGTGTCTCCTGAAGACCTTGCGAACTTGGTCGCACAACTTCCCCCACCATTCCTTCTATTGGGGGATTTCAATGCCCACAACCCCTTGTGAGTTGGCTCTCAGGTCTCAGGTCGCGGTAGGGACATTGAGGTTCTACTAGCACAGCTGGACTGCTGCCTTCTTAATACTGGTGTCCCCACACATTTCAGTGTGGCACATGGCACATACTCGGCTATCGACCTTTCTCTCTGCAGCCCAAGTCTTCTACCACAGCTTCATTGGGGGGTCCACGATGACCTATGTGGTAGCGACCACTTCCCCATCCATATCTCTCTTCTCCAATATCAACCTCCAAATCGCTTGCCCCGTTGGTCTCTGTGTAGGGCTGACTGGCCTGCTTACACCTCAGCTACTAGGGCGATTCTTCCAATCCCGGATGACGTTGATCAGACTGTTCATCACATTACTAGAGCCATCATTTCCGCTGCTGAAGCCATTGTTCCGACCACACTGGCTCAGTTCGGCGCAAGTCGGTTCCATGGTGGTCTGCAGAGATTGCTGAGGCCATCAGGGAACGTCGTAGGGCACTCCAGCGCCACCGGCGCCACCCTTGTATAGAACACCTGATCGCTTTCAAACGTCTCCGGGCACAAGCTCGGAGGCTGATACGCCAGAGTAAGCAGGACTGTTGGGAGAGAGATGTTGCTACCATTGGCTCGCGTGCTGCCCCATCTCGGGTGTGGTCACAGGTTCGGCGCCTTTTTGGGTACCGACCACAGGCAGGAATCCCCACCTTGATCATTCGGGGTACTATATGCATGGATCATGGCGGACCATTATGCCAGTACCTCTGCAACATCTGCGTATATTGCGGGCTTCTGCACTCGCAAAGAACAGTTCGAGCGGAGGCAGCTGTCTTTCCACACACGTCGGCAAGAACCATATAATGCCCCATTCACTGACTGGGAGTTCCAGAGTGCCCTCACTGCCTGCCCTGATACCAACCCAGGGCCAGATCGAATCCACAAACAGTTCCTGCGCCACCTGTCACAGGAGTTTAAAGACCAACTTCTCGCCCTGTTCAATCGCCTTTGGGTTGACGGTGTTTTCCCATCTCAATGGCGGGACAGCATCGTCATCGCAGTGATAAAACCTGGCGCTGATCCACAGGTGGCAGACAGTTACCGCCCGATTAGCCTCACCAACGTTCCTTGCAAGCTCCTGGAACGTATGGTGAGTCGGCGGCTTATGTGGGTTCTTGAAGACCGTAGACTCCTCGCCCCACAACAAGGGGGATTCCGCCAAGGTCGTTCTCCATTAGACAATCTGGTTCCGCTAGAGTCGGCCATCCGCACTGCTTTCGCCAGGCATGGGGACCTGACTGCAGTCTTTTTCGATCTCCGAAGGGCTTATGACACTACCTGGCGCTACCATATTCTAGCTACGCTGCATGACTGGGGCTTGAGAGGACCGCTTCCGCTGTTCATCCAGAACTTTCTCTCACTTCGCACTTTTCAGGTTAGGGTAGGTACCCACCTCAGTAATTCACACACCCAGGAGAATGGAGTCCCACAGGGCTCCGTTCTTAGTGTTCCGCTGTTTCTGATTGCAATTAACGGACTTGCTACAGCAATGGGGTCATCGGTGTCCTCCTCCCTGTATGCCAATGACTTTTGTCTATATTACAGTTGTGTTAGTATTGGTGTCACTGAAAGGCGACTACAGGGAGCCATTCAAAGGGCTCATTCCTGGGCTTTAGCCCATGGGTTCCGATTCTCTGCCTGCAAAACTCGGGTTATGCACTTTTTCCGCCGGCGGGCAGTGCACCCAGACCCGGAACTGTAATTGGTTGACGATCTCCTTCATGTTGAAGATACACATCGCTTCTTGGGCATGGTGTTCGATGCTCAGCTCACGTGGGTCCCCCACTTACAACAGCTTAGACAAAAGTGCTGGTGGTACTTAAACATACTGCGCTGCCTCAGCCACACTGCTTGGGGGCCGCCCGTCCAACCCTCTTACAACTTTATACGGCTCTCATCCAGTCCCGCTTGGATTATGGGAGCCAGGTGTACGACTCGGCAGCCCCTTCTGCACTCTGGGTATTAGACCCCATCCACAATGCTGGTGTTCGCTTGGCAACAGGAGCTTTTCGAACGAGCCCGGTGATGAGCCTCCTTGTTGAGGCCGGGGTTCCCCCACTGCGTTTCCGTCGGCAACAGTTGTTGGCCTCGTATGTTGCTCGTGTGCGCACTTCCAACCATCATCCAAATCGCAGGCTTCTCTTCCCAACTGCTGCACTCCCATCCCCTCACAGACGGCCTCGGTCGGACCTCCCGATTGCAGTCCGTGTCCATTCCCTTCTCTCCTCCCTTGAATCCCTTCCCTTCCACTACTCCTCCTGGCACCTCCTTGGTGTATTCCTCGTCCGCAGCTACGGTTGGACTTGTCCCAGGACTCGAAAGCCTCCACTTCACCATCAATCCTTCGTCGCCAGTTCCTGGAACTCCTTGATTCTTCCCATGGTGCAGAAGTCATCTATACCAACGGTTCCCTCATAGATGGCCATGCTGGGTACGCCTATCTCCATGGTGACCTTTTTGAACAGCGGTCTTTGCCAAGTTGGAGTAGTATTTTTACTGCAGACCTGGTCGCTATCTCTCGAGCTCTGGAACATATCCGAGCCTGCCCCGGGGAGTCGTTTGTCATCTGTAGCGACTCCCTGAGTGGCTTGCGAGCACTCGACCAGTGTTTCAGCAAGCTCCCTCTGGTGCAGTGTATCCAAGACTCTGTTGCCGCTCTCAATAGGTCTGGTTGCTCAGTGGTCTTTGTTTGGACCCCAGGGCACATCGGCGTTCTTGGCAATGAAAGTGTGGATCAGTTGGCCAAGCAGGCCACCTCTTCACACCCTCTTAAAATTGGCGTCGTGGAAACGGACCTTAGGTGGATGCTACACCAGAAGGTGCGGGACGCTTGGAGCTCGGAATGGTCTGCACTGAGTGCACCAAACTAACTTCGCACAGTCAAATCATCCACAGCCACATGGAAAACTTCACTGAGGCCCAATTGTCGAGACTCTGTTGTGCTATGCCGCCTCCGTATCGGGCACACTTGGTTGACTCACGGCTATTTACTTCGGCAGGAGCCACCGCCCATGTGTCACTGTGGTGGTGCCTTGACAGTCATTCATCTCCTGATGGACTGTACTATTTTAGCCCCCTTGCAGCAGTCATTTAATCTACCACCTACCCTATCCTTAGTGCTAGGGGACGATGCCTCCATGGCTGAGTCTGTGCTATGTTTTATCCGTGCAGCCGGTTTTTACAATTCTATTTAATGTAGAGTGATTTCTCCTTACTTTTAACCGAATTTTAATGTTTTATATCTTCTGACTAACAGACATTCGTGTCTGCTGTGACATTCGTGACTGGCCCGTCCATTCTTATCTCAGTGACCAGCCAGCCACAGATTCTCATTGCCCATTTTAGCGTGATTGACTGCATTGTTTTATTTTCTATGTCTGTGCTGTTGGTATCTCTATTTTTGCTTTTGGTGAAACTTTATCTTTGACATGTACCCCTCTTGAGTATTTATACACTGCCTCCAGGTCCATAAGGCTATTGTTTCCTATTAAATTGACTTTCTTCATTAGGAACAGGTGACTGATCACCAAGTAGTTTAGTCCCCTCTAAACAACAACAACAACAACAACCCAAGACATAATTCAAATTGAACCCTACCTGGAACAGTTCTGTCCTCCGTCACAGCGAAACCCACCTGCTCTTCCTCTTCAAACCTTCCAGGAATTCCTTACTTCCAAACTTGCCTCGCAGTCTTTCCTGAGAAACCTTAATCCTACTCCCAACATTACCGCAGCTGAATCCCAAACTATCCGTGATCTGAAGACTGACTATTCCATTGTCATTCTCCCAGCCGACAAGGGATCCACGACCATGGCACTTGATCGGCAGGAGTATGTGGCTGAGGGACTGCATTAGCTTTCAGATAGTACAACATATAAAGTCTGTCAAGGCAATCCCATTCCTGATGTCCAGGCAGAGCTTCAAAGAATCCTCAAAACCTTAGGCCCTCTACAAAACCTTTCACCTGACTCCATTAACCTGATGACCCTACCATCACCCCGCTCTCCCACATTCTACCTACTTCCCAAGATTCACAAACCCAATCATCCCGGCCTCCCCATTGTGGCCGGTTACCAAGCCCCTACAGAACAAATCTCTGCCTACATCGACCAACACCTTCAACCCATCATGTGCAGTCTCCCATACTTCATCAAAGACACCAACCACTTCCTCGAATGCCTGAAATCCTTACCCAGCCTGTTACCTCCAGAAACCATCCTTGTAACCATTGATGCCACTTCCTTATACACAAATATCCCACATGCCCAGGGCCTCGCTGTGATGGAGTATTTCCTTTCACGCCGGCAACCCTCTTTCCTACCTAAAACCTCTTTCCTTAATACCCCAGCCAGCTTCATCCTAACCCACAACTTCTTCACTTTTGAGCGCCAGACATGCCAACAACTAAAGGGAACAGCCATGGGAACCAGGATGGGCCCCTCGTACGCAAACTTATTCATGGGATGCTTAGAGGAAGCCTTCCTGGATACCCAAGCCTGTCAACCCAAGGTTTGGTATAGATTCATTGATAACATCTTCATGATCTGGACTCACAGTGAAGAACTCCAGAATTTCCTCTTCAACCTCAACTCCTTTGGTACCATCAAATTCACCTGGTCCTATTCCAAATCCCATGCCACTTTCCTTGATGCCGAGGCCCATCTGTCCAACGGCCAACTTCATACATCCGTCCACATCAAATCTACCAATAAACAACAGTACCTGCATTGTGACAGCTGCCATCCATTCCATATCAAACATTCCCTCCCCTACAGCTAAGGTTTTCATGGCAAATGAGTCTGCTCCAGTCCCGAATCTCTGAACCAGTGCACTAATAACCTAATAACAGCTTTTACATCCTCCTGATCAGGTACAGAAGCAAATTGCCAGAGCCATTTCCTCATCCCCCAAATTCAGAACCTTCAACAGAAGAACCCCAGAAGTGCCCCTCTTGTCACCGGATACTTTCCAGGACAGGAGCGGACTTTGAATGTGGCTCTCCAGCAAGGATATGACTTCCTTAAATCCTGCCCTGAAATGAGATACATCCTTCATGACATCCTTCCCACTCCACCAAGAGTGTCTTTCCACCACCCACCTAACCTCCGTAACCCCCTAGTCCATCCCTGTGAAATCCCCAAACCACCTTCCCTACCTTCTGGCTCCTACCCTTGTAACCGCCCCCATTGTAAAACCTGCCCTATGCACCCTTCCACCACCACTTACTCCAGTCCCGTAACCCGGAGGGTGTACACGATCAAGGGCAGAGCCACTTGCGATAGCACCCACGTGATTTACCAACTGACATGCCTGCACTGTGAAGCGTTCTATGTGGGAATGACCAGCAACAAACTGTCCATTTGCATGAACAGTCACAGACAGACAGTGTTTGTTGGTAATGAGGATCGCCCTGTGGATAAACACGCCTTGGTGCATGGCCAGCATATCTTGGCACAGTGTTACACCGTCCGGATTATCTGGATACTTCCCACTGACACCGATCTTCCAGAACTCCGGAGATGGGAACTTGCCCTTCAGCATATTCTCTCTTCCCGTTACCCACCTGGTATTAACCTCCACTAAATTCAAATTCCCACCCACCATCTTTAACATCTTTGCCTCGATTCTCTGGACAGAGCCTCTGCCTCAAGTGGTATCTCTGTCCAACTTCTTTGCTTTCTACAGTATGTCTGCCTAACTGTGTTTGCGTTTGTGTATATTTGTGGATGTGGGTGTGTATTTCTTTACCCTCCTTCTTTCCCCCCAAGGTAAGTGTTTCCTCTCCCGGGATTGCAATGGCTCCTTACCCACTCCCTTAAAACCCTCATCATTTCCTTTATATATATATATATATATAGAGAGAGAGAGAGAGAGAGAGAGAGAGAGACTTTCCCGGTGGGATAAACAAAAATAAAAATAGAAAAGAGATGACTTACCAAAAGGACCGGCTCATCGATAGAAACAAATAAAATCACACACAAACACACATACAAGCTTTCGCCGCCACTGGCAGCTTCTTCAGGAAAAAGAGGAAAAAAGGGGAGGAAAAAGGGAAGGATATGGGTTTTAAGGAAGTGGAAAAGGAGTCATTCCAATCCCAGGAGTGGAAGGACTTACCTTAGGGGAAAAAAAGGAAGGTAAACAAATACACACACACTCAGACATATCGAAACGCAAACACACCTAGACAGACATTAGTAAAAAGCAAAGAAGTTGCAACTTCTGTGTAAATGTGTGGGTGTGTGTGTATTTGTTTATCCTCTTTTTTTCCCCCCAAGGTAAGTCTTTCCTGTCCCGGGATTGGAATGACTCCTTATCCACTCCCTTGAAACCCTCATCATTTCCTTTTCCCTCTCCTTCCCTTCTGCCTGACGAAGCAGCTAGGCTGCGAAAGCTTGTATGTGTGTTTGTGTGTGATTTTATTTATTTTATTTGTTTCTATCGACGAGCCGGCCCTTTTGGTAAGTCATCTATTTTCTATTTATATATATGACAGTTCTACAGTATGTCTGCCTAAGTGTACTTGTGTCTGTGTAAATGTGTGGGTGTATGTGCATTTATTTACCCTCCATTTTTTCCCCCAAGGTAAGTCTTTCCTGTCCCGGGATTGGAATGACTCCTTATCCACTCCCTTGAAACCCTCATCATTTCCTTTTCCCTCTCCTTCCCTTCTGCCTGACGAAGCAGCTAGGCTGCGAAAGCTTGTATGTGTGTTTGTGTGTGATTTTATTTGTTTCTATCGACGAGCCGGTTCTTTTGGTAAGTCATCTATTGTCTGCCTAAGTGTACTTGTGTCTGTGTAAATGTGTGGGTGTATGTGCATTTATTTACCCTCCATTTTTCCCCCAAGGTAAGTCTTTCCTGTCCCGGGATTGGAATGGCTCCTTACCCCCTTCCTTAAAACCCTCATCATTTCCTTTTCCCTCTCCTTCCCTTCTGCCTGATGAAGCAGCTAGGCTGCGAAAGCTAGCATTTTTGTGTGTGTGTGTGTGTGTGTGTCTGTGTGTTTATTTGTTGCTATTACTGCCTGTGCCCCTTTGCCTGGTAAGTGTACTTCATCTATTTTTTACGTATATTTTTCCTGTTAGGAATTTTTTCTCTATAATTCCGTCTGTTTTTCCGACATTTCCGATCTTTTTTCTACGCGTTTTCACTTCTATTCATTCGTTAGATTATTTTTACCCTTCAACCTTATTCTACCAACAGTTTTTGTTCCCATACTATTCATGTCACCCTACATTGACCCCATCAAATTTTATCTACATTCCCTCCGCCATCATGCCTTTGCCCTAGCCAGACTAAGGTCACATATTTTATTCATTTAGGCTTGTTTAACATTTGGCATCACCCCCAAGGGCCTCACACTGAAAGTTCCCATCTCTGGCTGTAACCCATCCTTTCATCCCGCCCTATACCAATTGCAAACTGAACAATCCATATCCCTCACCCGCCTAATCCTTAACCTATACATCAACTCCGCCAATGAGCACACCTGTCAACTCCTATCCCTAATCAAAATCCTCAACCTTTACTCTCCTACATCTACACCTGCAGTTCAGAATATCCTCCTTCAGGCCAACCACAAATTAGAACAGCATGCCACCCAGCACCTCAAAAAACTATCCAATCTCCTGGTCACCCACCTCCGGAAAGGCAACACTCTCTCCCTCAATAACCTCTCCAGTAAATCTCAACCTCCTCTGATTGCACACAAACCCAGTCTCTCCCATCTACTCAATCTCCCACTCCCAACTCCTCTCCCTCCCAAACCTCAAAATTCCAATCCACACAATCCGGAACCACAGCATCCCAATTCAGTGGTCAACCTCTCCTCCAAACCTCTCTCCCAATCTGAAACCTCTGTCCTATCCAAAGGGCTGACCTTTAGCCCTACTCCCAAATTCAACCAAACAACCCTTGTGAAAGATTTACTATCCTATACTCGCAGTCTTTGCTGGAGATATCACTTTGCCACGAGGAAAAATAATCCTCTTCCTAATGATCCAGCTCCCCAAGACATCATTCAAATTGAGCCCTGCCTAGAACAGTTCCGTCCTCCGTCACAGCGAGACCCACCTGCTCTTCCTCAAAATCACCCTCTTCAAACCTTCCAGGAATTCCTTACTTCCAACCTTGCCTCCCAGTCCTTCCTGAGAAACCTTAATCCTACTCCCAACATTACCGCAGCTGAATCCCGAGCCATCCGTGATCTGAAGGCTGACCATTCCATCGTCATTCTCCCTGCCGACAAGGGCTCCACGACAGTGGTACTTGATCGGCGGGAGTATGTGGCAGAGGGAGTGCGTCAGCTTTCAGATAATACCACATATAAAGTTTTTCAAGGCAATCCCATTCCTGATGTCCAGGCAGAGCTTCAAGGAATCCTTAAAACCTTAGGCCCCCTACAAAACCTTTCACCTGACTCCATTAACCTCATGACTCCACCAACACCCCGCACCCCCACCTTCTACCTACTTCCGAAGATTCACAAATCCAATCATCCCGGCCGCCCCATTGTGACCGGTTACCAAGCCCCAACAGAACGAATCTCTGCCTACATAGACCAACACCTTCAACCCATCATGTGCAGTCTCCCATCCTTCATCAAAGACACCAACCACTTCCTCGACCGCCTGAAATCCTTACCCAGCCTGTTACCTCCTGAAACCATCCTTGTAACCATCGACGCCACTTCCTTATACACTAATATCCCACATGCCCAGGGCCTCGCTGCGATGGAATATTTCCTTTCACGCCGACCACCCACTTCCTTACCTAAAACCTCTTTCCTTAATACCCTAGCCAGCTTCATCCTAACCCACAACTTCTTCACTTTTGAGGGCCAGACATACCAACAACTAAAGGGAACAGCCATGGGGACCAGGATGGCCCCCTCGTACGCGAACTTATTTATGGGACGCTTAGAGGAAGCCTTCCTGGACACCCAAGCCTGTCAACCCAAAGTTTGGTATAGATTCATTGACGACATCTTCATGATCTGGACTCACAGTGAAGAAGAACTCCAGAATTTCCTCTCCAACCTCAACTCCTTTGGTCCCATCAAATTCACCTGGTCCTATTCCAAATCCCATGCCACTTTCCTCGATGTCGACCTCCATCTATCCAACGGCCAACTACACACATCCGTCCACATCAAACCTACCAATAAACAACAGTACCTGCATTATGACAGCTGCCATCCTTTCCACATCAAACGTTCCCTTCCCTACAGCTTAGGTCTTCATGGCAAACGAGTCTGCTCCAGTCCTGAATCCCTGAACCAATACACCAATAACCTGATAACAGCCTTCACATCCCGCAGCTATCCTCCTGATCTGGTACAGAAGCAAATTGCCAGAGCCACTTCCTCATCCCCCCAAATTCAGAACCTTCAACGGAACCCCAGAAGTGCCCCTCTTGTCACCGGATACTTTCCGGGACTGGAGCGGACTCTGAATGTGGCTCTCCAGCAAGGATACGACTTCCTAAAATCCTGCCCCGAAATGAGATCCATCCTTCACGACATCCTCCCCACTCCTCCGAGAGTGTCTTTCCGCCGCCCACCTAACCTCCGTAACCTCCTAGTCCATCCCTATGAAATCCCCAAACCACCTTCCCTACCTTCTGGCTCCTACCCTTGTAACCGCCCCCGTTGTAAAACCTGCCCTATGCACCCTTCCACCACCACTTACTCCAGTCCCGTAACCCGGAGGGTGTACACAATCAAGGGCAGAGCCACTTGTGACAGCACCCACGTGATTTACCAACTGACATGCCTGCACTGTGAAGCGTTCTATGTGGGAATGACCAGCAACAAACTGTCCATTCGCATGAATGGTCACAGGCAGACAGTGTTTGTTGGTAATGAGGATCACCCTGTGGCTAAACACGCCTTGGTGCACGGCCAGCACATCTTGGCACAGTGTTACACCGTTCGGGTTATCTGGATACTTCCCACTGACACCAATCCTTCAGAACTCCGGAGATGGGAACTAGCCCTTCAACATATTCTCTCTTCCCGTTACCCACCTGGTCTCAACCTCCGCTAAATTTGAATTCCCACCCACCATCTTAACATCTTTGCCTTGGTTCTCTGGACAGAGCCTCTGCCTCAAGTGGCATCTCTGTCTAACTTCTAACTTCTTTGCTTTCTACAGTTCTACAGTGTGTCTGCCTAAGTGTACTTGCGTCTGTGTAAATGTGTGGGTGTGTGTGTTTTTGTTTACCCTGGTAAGTAATATTCATCTACTTTTTATAGATATATTTCCTTGCTATACATCTGACTTAAGGCACTTGGTATTTGCTTGGTTCTGTTTGTTTCTACAACAGAAAGCAGTCAGTGCAAAGAATGCTTTTCATTAAAGCCTATACACACCTAAAGGAAGGTCTTTTGGCAAAAAATACTGCTTTAGTTTAAGTGCTGCATTTGTGAAAATTTCATAACTGAGAAATTAGAAAAATCTCCAATTTAAAACTTGGAAGATAAAAGGGTGTCCACAGATGTCAACAACAGTACACAAATAACCTAATCTGTTTACAATTAACAAGCAGAAAGCTTACTGCATTTCCACGTTCTGCGCATGCGTGAGTCAGCGCTGCCTAGTGCGCATGCATGGATTCGTGGCAGAATAGGTCTCTATACATGTGCGCGGGTAATGCATCTGCTAAAAATCATAGTTTCACCTGTTCTACAATTAGATGGCTGTTGCCACTGATCGTCGTGTACTTTCACTACGATATTTTGAATTACACAAGACACATAAAAAAGTATTTAGCTCATGCTTTATAAGAGAGATTCCGAAGTGTTAGTGAAAGAATACAGGAAGGTAGTTTGAAATTTAAAAAAAAAATTAAAAAATCACAGCAAAATTTGAAAACTAAGACATTCAAGGACCTTTGAGGTCCTGCATGTGCATACTAGGTTTAAAATGGAACACCAACAGCCCTGTTTAAATGTCACATTAATTTATCATAACAGTACATATTTATACAAGTTTGTCATATTATATCTTCATTTCATATTACTCTTAAACAATTACATTATCACACCTTCTTTTCTTAGAAAGAAAACTTCAGTTGATTGTGGTTCAGAGGCAACTAGTATTTCACCGTGCGTATGCATACTGTATGAAACATTATGACAGCTTACTCCAATAGTATTCCTCTGCTTACAGTGTAAACTGAATTTCACAGAGTAGCTTTATTTTTCAGAATTCATTAAGAGGAGGAATACATTACTGTCCATTATATTAACAATAACACAAGGTACAAAATTATGTATGTACCTAAATATAAAAAATAAAAAAAAAAAAAAAAAAAATAAAAAATAAAAAAAACTGATATTACTTTAGAAATGCTCTTACCTTAATAGCTGACTTGCATTCAAAAAGCAAGGTTGTGCATAATTCTTTGGCTGCTTTTGCTTCCACAAGAATTCTTCTCATTCTTGCTAAGGTCATCTGACATTTACCCGAAACCCACAGAAATAATTCTTCTTTCAGGTCAGATACTCTATTTCTGACTCTCAGCTGCAAAGACTTGAAAAACCAATATTTAATGAGAACTATTTATTTCCAAAATTATATAAGTCACACTAAAACATGAAAAGGAAATTAGTAGTATCATTTGCTATTTTCTGTACTCCGATTTCCAAACATTATAACTAGGGAAAGAAATTCACATTAAATATGGTACATCAACAGATAAAGAAGAGCAAATTATACTAAAAGAATTGTGTCATGGGTTACTAGTACATAGGTCCTGTATTTAATTCTCAGTGGCTACCATAGTTGTGATGGTCTCCAGTGTTTCTGAAATGTATGGTCTGTAACAGGGCCTACTAAGTTTCATGTGAATCAGTGGTATCAATTATGAAAGCTTGCTTGTTCTCTGAAACATTTGGATTACCATACATTTGCAGTTAAATATCTACAAGAGAAGGGAAGTTTCTGTAAAAATATGACAATGTGAAGAGAGGGGAGGTTTTGAAGGGCGAGCATCATCTCAAATGAAATACAAACAGTGAAATTTTCTGTTAGATCTGATAGCAGTTGTAAACACGTCAGGGTCAAACACGCAATGAGCTTTTGCAATGAAATCATACTTTGTTTAAAACTGGTGTGTTGTTACAGTGTAGCACGTGGTGCGTACTCGTTATCAAATACAATCTCAAAATGCTGTTCCTGACTGGAAGAGTTACACAAAAGATAATTGAAGCACAGAGGACCAGTTAAACCATACAAAACATTAGTGTTATGAAGGGTGACTCTGCCATCTCCTACATGTGTAACGAAGCATTTATTCCCATCTGCTTGCATTACTGAACCTGCTGATACCACTGTTACATAATAATAGATATGAATGTAAGTAGTCTATTATCATTTTCTTTTCCAAAACTTTTGTTATTATTTGTTGTAAACTAGCTGAAGTCTTTTTCTATTATTTGACACCAGATGCATTTGTTTAATTAGCAAATATTATTAATTTGGGCCAGAAATATATTGTTAATTTTCAGATAGTGTGCTAATTAATATTTCTGTTAAAGCTAGGTAAATGCTTCTCTCATAATGTTAAATTATGTATTAATATGTTTCACAAGTAATGTTAGGAAAGTCTTGACCTCTTTAGTTTCTATATAATTACCATTAATTACAAAGTAATTGTTTGAAAAAGCTATTAAACTATATTTGGATATGAAATAATATTAATTTAACCAAGATTTGTATATTAATTTAATCAGAATTATTTACGCTAACGTTTACTATGCCAGTTTCATATAATTGTTTATTTTTCCCATTATAATTAATTAAACATCCGAAAGAACAGACACCACACCTGCTTTGCAGCCAAATAACATTTGCAAATGATTCGGAAAGGAAGGGAAGGAAGAAGGATAGGAAATAAAAGATTGACAGTGGCCACATTTAGGCATTGATATTAAGCAATAGCGAGAAGTGAAAATGTGAAATGGACCAGGAATCGAACCCAGGTCTCCCGCTTCGGCCCAGCGGTCGCCTTAACCACTTGGCCACCCCTGCTCACGAAATCTTACAGCTAACGGTAGCCTTTGCGATTTGTTCATTTCATCAAAAATCTAAAACCTGCTTACGTTTGTAATTTTCTTTTGTAAGTGACATGACAGCCATTTTATCTCATTTGCGTCACCATAGTATAAGCCACGTACTAATCGAGTTCATTTTATTCATCTGAGAGGTACACATTTCTATTATTATTGTTCATTTTTGCAATGTATTTCAACAGTATTTGTTAGTCAGCATATTTACAATTGACCTTTGTAATATTAGTTTCCACAGTTTCTCCCAAATTCTCCCAAATTTCTCACCCTCTTTTTATCCAAATATTCCATTTATTGATATTGTTATAAATTCAATGTATATTATGCCAATAGCTAAGTAACCCACTGAAAGTTCCACGGCGCATGCGCCACCGGTTCTGGTATGCATGCTCCTTGGTTCAGATCAGTAAGTGTGAATGTCTGCAGATGCGCTGACGCATCTTTCAATCTAAACCACATTCCCAAGATCACAGGGATGTCAAATTCCTGTGATATGCAAGTGTAGTAAGTATCAGTTTTATTCTGATTTGTATTTAAAAATGTTTTAGACAATAGGCTTGGTATGACACATATTTCAGGCATAATGATCATGAATTTTTAATTTATGATGTCACATTATCTATAGGTATACATATATTTCTGAAGAAGATGGGTTTATATCTGTCGAAACTGTGCTCAAAAGTTTATTAAACAACTATTATTGCAACTGGTTGGCTGCTTATTAATTATTACGTAAAAATTACAAGTGAGCATATGAAAGATGTAGAACATTCTGGAATTGTCAATTACAAAGAAATAAATTTTTGCAGGTGGACGGAATTGAACTGGCAACATTTAGCACCATAGTCAGTGAGGCTATCCCCTGCGCCACACCGGCAGTAGGTGTACTTGGTCTCTTGCAGCATTGCTCCCTCTCCTGGAAAAACAGCGACCCGCTGTTATGTTCCCTGTCGAGCCAGCTCCAATTTCCTGGATCTTGATCTTGTTATGGGACCTCTGTATGGCAGTTCAAGAGAATCCTTTCCTTCTCCATGATTATCGACAACAGACATTCCTGTCATGGCTTCATCAGTAACATTACCATCCTTAGAGTCCTTGAACAAGAAGTCATTGTCACCTACCTGCTCTTCAGGATCGTAGTAAGACTTCATGCGCAGGACGTGAACAATGTCTCTTCGTTTTTGTCATTTCGACGATGGCTCATAATCCTAAACTTCGTAAAGTTATTGGTTCAATAACTTTTCTGACAGTCCAGGGGTAAAAATCCATACCAGATCTCCTGGGCTGTAAACAACAGGTTGGTGCTTGTCGTTATACCGATGAAGGTCCTTCACCTGGGCGTCCAGTGTCCATATGTGAGCCAGCTGTCTTGCTTCTTCGGCCCTGGTGATGAGCTGTTTAACATAGTCACCCTGAGTGTTGTCCACTTGGAACGGGAACAGCGATCCATTGTCGTTTCAGCATCACGGCCATGGAGCAGGAAAAAGGCATGAAGCTTGTGGTGTCTTGCCTTGCGCTATTGTAAGCAAATGTCACGACTGGCAGAATTGTATCCCAATCCTTCTGCTCAACATCGACATACATCGACAGCATATCGGCTAACATCTTGTTAAAACGTTCCGTAAGACCATTTGTCTGAGGATGGTATGCAGTTGTCATTCTGTCAACAATGTCGCACCATGAAATTACCTCTGATACTAGTTTTGACTAGAATACTTTTCCACGATCAGATATCATGACACTTGGTGCTCCATGCTTCAAAATAATGTCTTCTACAAAGAATTTTGCTATCTCTGGAGCTTCTGCAGTGGGCACAGGTTTGGTGACAGCTTAGCATGTGAGGTAGTCAGTGCAGACTATTATCCATCGGTTACCGGTTGTCGACTTCGGGAACCTCCCTAAAAGATTGATCCCAACTCGGTGAAATGGAGCTGCTGCCGGCGGAATCAGTATGAGATGCCCTGTAGGTAATTGCAGCACATGCATCCGTCGCTGACACTCTTTACAGTGACTCACATAGTGCTTGACAGATCGGTAGAGACCTTTCCAGTAATACCTGCATCTGATTCTGTCTAGGGTCTTCACGAATCCTAGATGACCAAATATTGGAGCATTGTGGAAATATTTGAGAATAGCTGGTTGGAGATCAGCTGGAACAACCAGTAGCCATTTGGGGCCCAGTGGATCATAATTGCTCTTATACAATGTTCCGTTTATAAGTTTGAACTCTCCATTGGTCAGTTCTTCTTTCTCCAAGGCCTCTATTGTTTTAATAGTGTTGGATCTTCCCTCTGTTCAGCTGTAACGTCATCTAATTCCGTGAGGACTGAAATTTCATTCATGCTGTTGTGTTCCACTAATGGATTCCTCGAAAGGCAGTCGTCATCCTTGTGTTTGCGCCCGTTCTTGAATACCACTGTGACATCATTCTCTTGGAGTCTTAGTGCCCATCATGCTAGTCGACCTGATGGATCCTTCAAGCTAGTCAGCCAACACAAAGAATGGGGGTCTGTCACAATGGTGAATGGTTTGCCGAATAAATACGGCCAGAACTTGTTGACAGCCCACTTAACTGCGAGACATTCTTCCTCAGTTGTAGGGTAGTTTATCAGTTGTAGACTTTGAGAGTAACTCTCACATCATGAATGTGCTGAGAAGTTGGAAATTCTGTGACTGCCCTTACTTTATCTGGATCAGGATGGACACCATCTCTGTTGACTAGGTGCCCCAGGATTTTTATCTCTTTGGCGAGGAAGAGGCACTTCTTTGGATTGAGGCGGAGTCCTGCAGCCTGAACACACTTCAACACAGTTGACAGGTGACTCAAATGTTCTTCAAATGTTTTCGAGAAAATGACAATGTCATCTAAATAGAAGAGACACGTCGTCCACCTAAGGTGTCGAAGCAAGTTGTCCATCATGCCTTCTATGTGGCCGGAGCATTACAGAATCCAAATAGCATTACTTTGAATTCATAGAGGCCGTCAGGTGTAATAAAAGCCGTCTTCTCCCTGTCAGCTTCGTCAACCTCGATTTGCCAGTAACCTGTCTGCATGCCCATAGTTGAGGTGTATGTAGCTTCTTTCAAGCAGTCTAAGGTGTCGTCAATGCGCGGCAGTGGGTAGACATCTTTCTTTGTGATTTTGTTCAGCCACCGATAGTCGACACAGAATCGCCACGTGCCATCCTTCTTCTTTACAAGGACCACCGGAGACGACCAAGGACTCTCCAAAGGTTGAATAATGTCATCATGCAACATCTTCTCCACTTCCTCCCGAATTACCGTCTTTCAGCTGGCAACACTCTATACGAATGCTGGCTAATTGGTGGATGATCCCCAGTATTGATATGATGCCTTATCATGGGCTGTTTCGTCTGACTTTTCCCCTGCTGAGGTGTGAATTCACCCGCAAATTGACGTAGTATAGCTAACATCTGCTGGCGTTGTTCCTTGGTCAGTCCAGGCCCTATTGCCAGTTCCATGTTTGTTTCCTCCAGCGTGTTGTCTGTACTAACTGCAGAGCATGGGTCTTCATTGCTGACATTGAGCTCGCCGTCCTGGATTGGTTCAGCTGTCCCAATACACAATCCTTTGGGGATAAGTTGCGACTGCTCGTGACAATTAGTGATCCACATCTCTTCTTGGCCTCCAGTAATGCTTATGATAGCTGCTGGTATGTAAATTTCTTTGGTGAGCCTGATAAATTTTTTACTATCAACAAGCACTTCACAGTTTAATCGCTCATCTGTGTTTCTGACTGCAACTCTCCTCATCGTCAACAGCGGGATCGTCATATTGTCAATGGCAAATAACTTTGCAGAAAATTCTGTATTACGTGTACCTATCGGAACAACTTCTTCAATTTGCAGCTCAGATCTTCCACAGTCAATGATAGCTTGGGATGCCTGAAGGAAGTCCATCAGAGGATGATATTGTGACTACATTCTGTTAACACAACGAATTCAAATGGCTGGGCCCTGTTTTTGATGGTTATTCTTGCGACACAAATTCCTGCTGGCTGGACGTACTTTCCATTTGTGACCCTCAGCACAGTTGCCCCCGTATCACGGAACATTATCTTCTTTAGTGTGCGGCAGTAATTATCTGACAATACAGAGAAAGACGCTCCTGAATCAACAAGTGCCCAGATAGGTTGGCTGTCGATTATGACGTCGATGTGATTTCCTGACATCTTAGCGCATCTTAGCGACTGTCGTCCATGGAAGATTTTCATCCGCGGCGGACTCACCTCCATAGATGGTTGCCTCGCTTAGTTTTCCTGGGTGCGGTGGCTACGGGAGCGGCTGGTAGCTCATCTGTACGGCATTGGTGAATGGCCTCGGCACGTCGGGGAGCAACCTCGTCTAGGGTACGGCAATGGGCTTCTTCCCATATGTTGACTGAACTCATCAGCAGGTGATTGCCTGGGATAGAACTGCTCTGATGGCTGATGTATTGCTGCAAAATAATCATCGAATACTTGCCTTCTCTCTCTGCAGTAGCGTATGACATGTCCAGGGCGCCCACAGTGGAAACAGTGGTATGTTGTCTTCTGTCCTCAAGACGTCTGTCCTTCTGCGGGGCGTCATAGTTGCCGGGGAAGTTGGTTGTCGCCACGTCGGCCGGTTCATGGGCTGCCGTTTGGCGGCTGCAGCGTAAGTCATAGCCGAGCGACACAATTCCTCATGTCTGGTGCAATTGGCAGGGCAGACAGGAGCTATTGCTTGAAATACCTCTTCCTCAGCAGCGTCAGCTCCCTCGTCATTTACAGGGCTTACATCCATGGCCATGATCTGATGCTCGCTCGGTCTAATAGTCCCAGCTGCCATAAATTGTTATAATTCTTCTCTCACAAATTGTCGTATGAGAGAAGCGAAGTCATGCTGATCTTCCACAATGGCCATAGGGACTACGTTGCGGAGTCTGTCATACTTCTTTCGTCCAACCCTCCTTTGTTGCATCTCTTCAATACGCTGGCACCACTTAATGAACTCTTCTGTCGTAGCGACGTCCTTTATCAGAAGAGCTTGGTACATGTCTTCTGCAATACCCTTCATCAGGTGCGTGATTTTGTCTGCCTCAGTCATATTTAGATTAACTATGTTACACAGGGCCAATACATTCTGTATGTATGACTGTGTCGGCTCACCATGTCGTTGTGCCCGGTTCTTCAGTTGTTCTTCCGCCGAGCAGATTTGTCGCTGGCAGTCTCCAAACATCTATTTCAGTTCCTTCTGGAAAGTCTCCCAGTAATTTAACTTGTATTCATTGTTTTCAAATTATTGCTGGGCTGTGCCATCCAGGTAGAAATAAATGTTGGCCAAGCACATCATATCCCACCTATTGTACTTGGCGATTCAGTCTTAACCATTTGTTGAGATCCTGTCCCGCGTCTCCAGAGAACACCGACGGGTGTTACATGTGCAGCTGGTTTCGTGTCCATGGTTCTTCTGATGATATGGACTTTTGGAAGGATGCACTCGGTGAATCCTTTGTATTCCGGTTCCAGTTCATGTAAGCGACAGCTTTAACATTGCCTAATTGGAGTCACGGTGATGCAGCTGTTGCACACAATACCAGGCGCTTCCATGAAACAATGTCACGTTGAAATGGAAGCAGGCTTGACTTCAAAGGCAACTGAACACAGCACTTATACTGAAAGCATGTTTATTACAAACTTAACATACACGCAGCACTGACTGCCTCTCGGGCAGAGTGCTCTGCTATTTATATACAGACAGAATGTACCAGAAATTAGAAGAACAGTTAACATAAGAAACAAGTAGAAATTATAAGTGAGCATAAGAAAGATGTAGAACATTCTGGAATTGTTAATTACAAAGTAATAAATTTTTGCCAGTGGACGGGACTGAACCGGCGACCTTCAGCACCGCAGTCAGTGACGGTATCCCCTGTGCCACGCGGGCAGTCGGTGTACGTGGTCTCTTGCGGCAATATTATAGGTGAAAAAGTTCCTTATTAGTACTAACTTCCATGACCAGTTATTTCTAAATTACTGTTAGATTCTATACTTTGACTCCATTCTTTTGTTTGCCCCATTTTTCTGTTGGCCCACTTTAGGTTACAGTAGTAACACTAAAAGTGGGCCTTTGCGATCGTCTTTTGACAGCTCGAAATTTAAATAACAATAATGGCTTTTTCATATCTCGTATTGTTTCAGAGATAATTGCAAAAAAAACGGTGATTTTGGGATGTATTTCTGTCCGTCTGTCTGTCTGTCCGTAACGTGTTCCCCATTTTTAAGACGAACCGTTCAACTGATCGACACCAAATTTTACAGACATAATTATAGGCCTACATAGACCAGAACCTCCCTTTTTCAAATTGTTCGGACAAAAAATGTGGTAGTAATACCAAAAAAAGCCATTTGTAATATAATTGAAATTGCAAATGAACCGTTCATGTGACACGAAAATTGAATAACCTGATTGGTAGAGGGGAAAATTCTCTACAACTTCGCTCCCTTATGTTTTTTTCATATCTCAAATCGTTCTTCTGACGCTAAAATTGAATAACCGAATTGGTAGATGGGAAAATTCTCTGCAACTTCGCTCAATAATGTCTTTTTCATATCTTGCATTGTTGCAGAGATATCTGCAAAAATAACGGTGATTTGATGCTGTCCGTCTGGCTCTAATGTGTTCCCACTTTTTAGGTCGAACCGTTCAACCGATCAGCACCAAATTTTACAGACATAATTGTTGGCTACCAGAGACCAGAACCTCGCTTTTTCAAATATTTCGGACAAGAAATACATTAGTAATACCAAAAAAGCCGTTTGTAATGTAATTTTAATTGCATATAAACCATTCATCTGACGCTAAAATTGAATAACCGAATTTGTAGAAGAGAAGATTCTCTACAGCATTGTTCCCTTATTGGTTCCCCCCCCCCTCCATATCTCATATCGTTCGCAGATGTCACATGACATTTCTCGCCCAGAACTATCTCTGGCATACGCCATCTTGCGTTGCGTATTTGATGATTTTCTTATTTTAACTTACACATTGTCATTTCAAAGCACTAAAGAATTAACAAAAACACGTTGTTCTTTGTATGATAAATGATAATCTAGTCTCTACAAATGCCATATTAGCATCAGTTAACAACAGCGATCAATAGTATAAGATTAAAGAGCGCAACTTCCAAGTGTTGTCTGTAGCACAGTGGGCAATGTGTTCGATTGTGACGCTGAAGGTCAGTGGTTCGAAACCCGCCACTACCTAAACATTTTTTCCTAAAATGGTTTCAGACACTCTTATTAATTATTTTTTTATTATTTGTATTACTATTTTGGTCCAAAATGTTGGCAACAACTTATAAAACTACAAATCTAAAGTGGGCAATAAAACACGTTAGTGCGATTTTTTATTTTGATATACAACGTTATTCATAAAGTCACTAATTTGATTACTTTGTGTAATTAATTATTTTATCCATTATGGCTGCCTTTAACACAGGATAGAGAAAACCTAGTATGAATAAGCAATTAGGTCCAGATACTTCATTAATTTCTTAATCTACAACATTTTTGGCGGACTGCAAGTGCCGGGTACAGGTGGAGTGTTGTCTTCAACGCTGTCTTGACCTCTTCCTCAGCGGCGTTGACTCCCTCGTCACTTACAGGGCTTACATCCATGGCCATAATCTGAGGCTCGCTCGGTCTAATAGTCCCGGCTGCCATGAACTGTGGTAATTCTTCTCTCACAATTTGGCGTATGAGAGAAGCAAAGTCATGCTGGTCTTCTAAAACAGCCAAAGGAACTACACTGGAGAGTCAGTCATACTTCTTTCGTCATATCCTCCTTTGTTACATCTCTTCAATCCGCTGGCACCACTTGATGAATTCTTCTGTCATAGGGATGTCTTTTATCAGAAGAGCTTGGTACATGTCTTCTGCTATACCCTTCATCAGGTGCGTGATTTTGTCGGCCTCAGTCATATTCGGATTGACTATGTTACACAGCGCCAAAACATTCTGTATGTATGACTGTGTCAGCTCACCATTTCGTTGGGCCCGGTTCTTCAGTTGTTCTTCCGTCGAGTGGATTTGTCGCTGGCGATCACCACACGTCTTCTTGAGTTCCGTCTGGAACGTTTCCCAGTCATTCAACTTCTCTCTGTTATTTTGAACCATTGCTATGCTATTCCATCCAAATAGAAATAAACGTTGGCCAAACACATTGTATGATCCCATCTGTTGTACTTGGCGACTCGGTCAAACCCTTTTAGCCATTTGTTGGGATCCTGTCCAGCATCTCCAGAGAACACCGACGGGTGTCTGTTGTGCCGCTGGCTTACCACTGGTTTCGTGTCCATCGTACTTTTGGAAGGATGTACTCGGTATATCCCTTGTATTTCTTTTCAAGTCCGTGTAAGCGACTGCTTTTCCATTGCCTAATCGGAGCCACAGTGATGCAGCTGTTGCACAGGATACCCAGCACCTCCACCAAACAATGTCATGTTGAAACAGAAGCAGGCTTGACTTTGAAGGCAGGGTTGACAACTGAACACAGCACTTACACTGAAAGCAGGTTTATTGCGAACTTAACATACATGCAGCACTGACTGCCTCTTGGGCAGAGTGCTCTGCTATTTATACACAGACAGAATGTACCAGAATTTAGAAGAACAGTTAACATAAGAAACAAGTAGAAATGACAAGTGAACATAAGAAAGATGTAGAACATTCTGGAATTGTTAATTACAAAGAAATAAATTTTTGCCAGTGGGCAGTTTTGGCACTGAAGCAAAAACATTTAGTGTATACAAAATCTGGGCAAGTATACATGACATTGTACACTGTGAGGAAACAGCAATGTATCATTGTATATGGGAAAGGAGTAACGCACAAAAGAAAAACTGAAGCTGAAAGGAAAGATGGGCAATACCCAATACACACTGCTGGAAATAAAAGAAATCATTCACAATCATTTCATCCATTTAATGTCCAGAGTATCAACATCCATAAGAATTCACAGAGAATCTTCTTAAAATATCCCCAGAAAATTTGCATTGTTGTCTAACAGATTCTCAAGGTATAAATTTAACCATCTTGTTTTGTGAACAATGATACCTTAGTATTTGACTATGATAAGACAAAGGGAGACAAAGGGAGATTTAGTGCCATTTTTGTGGTGTTTACAACAATGATAATGTGAGGGAAGAAGGTGAATCCTGTTGCTAACACATAGCTTAACCCATACAAAAATCAACAGGAGTCTGTGGCATAATCAATTTTGATACTACACAGGGGATCAGTTGGGAACAAAAAAGATTTGCACTACAATTAGGGTGGTGATCCATTGGAGACCATATCAGTATCTGCCCTGTCCTAACAGCTGAGGGTCGCAGTGACATGCCCACTAAAGATCGGGACACCACCAGCGCCAGACACTCGTGATAATGAATCATATAAACTATGGGCTTTCAGTTCTATGAGTGTCTTCAGTCCAAGTTCTATGACAGTGCTACAGTGAGTTCATGTCTAGACACAACAGGCCACCATGTGTATCAATTATGAGGCAAAGCTCATGTCAGTCAACTATGCTAAAAGTTTCCTGCTTATGACACATTTAGAGTAGGCCACACAGCAGAATAGACTGTTCAGATGGTGAGAACTTTGAGACAAACCTACTGTATTCAAGTGATATTTACAACAGTGTAAATATTTCCTAATTGTAGATATCATATAGAACAGCAATACTTTAACTGTGTAACAGTTACTGCATGTATCTAACATAAAACGTAAAAGATGAGTTTTCTTTTAAAAATATTTTATTTATTCCCTGACTTTTCATCTATGCTTTGAACTTCAAAAAACTTTGCTCCAATTCCTGAAAATGAATGACAATAGCACTCACGCTGCCTCATCTAACAAGCTACCAAATCCTGGTTATGAATTATCCAAAGAGACAGTGGAGATCAGTGTCCCCGTCCAACAAATGGTCATCATAAACAGTCTCATGTTCTCTTACTGTATGAGGCACTGCAGAAAGGTTTGGAATTTAACACAGTAAATGGATAAAAAAACATGGTAATCAGGAACTTTACAACACTAGCTGTCTTCCCATGACCAGCCAAATAATGCAAACTTATTCCACCACCAAGACTCAAGCTGGATACCTCCAGGCTGAGCCCAGTTACACAAGTGTGCATTAGCAGCCTTGGCTATGAAGCAGAGTTCTGGGTAGATACAACACCGTCTGTAGAGAAGGCCTGCACGCTTCTGTGCCACGTCATGCAGAGTAGGTCACGATTACGTAGCTCACTGACTGGCTGAGGGGGCACAGCCCACCACCTCACAACGTCCAGCCAGTGAGCTAGCGATCACAGCCTACTGTGCATGACGTGGCTCGGCAGTGCGCAGGCCTTCTCTATAGATGGTATTGGTAGATTAACCTCTTGTTGTGACATTCAGAACCTATATTCTGCAGACTGTTCAAAATTAAATAAAATATTATTTACCTTCCTTCCTTTTTCATGATTCTTCATACCAAACTTTCTTGCAAATGTCACACCAGCTCTTTCAGTATTAGAAGTTTCTGGAAGAAAAGAATATTTATGATTTCATTCCCTTCATATTCCATAAGTTTAAATTATAAACACATTATTTACAATGCTGACTCACCTTTAAAAAAATTTACAGCTGTTTCTGTCTCTCTCGTTCGGGCTGTCCTTAACATGTACCCACTTCCAGAGCTTTTGGGTAATGAAGTATTGTACCTCCTATATTTTCTATCACAGTTTATTTGATTATTTTTAGATGATATTGCAACAGCATGTTTTTTGGACTGGTTCTTTTGAGATTTTACTTTCACTTTTTTGCATCTATTCAGAGAGGACAAAAGCTTTCTTAGATTTTTTCCTCTTCCTTTAGGTTGTGAAATTATATACTTGGCAGTTTTCTTTGGGCTTATTTGGTTCTGCATCTTTTGTATCTGTGTAGAAACCACCACAGAGTCACTTTGTAAATCATTCTGTGAAGATTGGGGACTTATTACCAGTGTCTGACTTAGTCTTTCACCCATAATTTCAGTCTCATTTTCAAATATGTCCTCCAGCTGCTTGTTACATTTTGATGAATTGGAAATCAGATTTGACTTTGCAGCTATTGGTGTCTTGTCTTCTGACAGCTGTTGCTGATCACTTCCTTTGTTTACTTGACAAGAAGATTGTTCTGCCTCCTTTTCCTCATCTGATGACAATGTTAAAAATTTATGTTTAATTTGTGGAATAATATCTGTCGATATCTCACTAAAATTTCTATTTTCTGCAAGGACTTCATCAATTATGTTGTCCCAAGTATCTGGAAATCCATTTTCCTTCAGCAGAGTGGGAGACAATGTAATTTCAATGTCCATAAGTGTATCATCTTCAATGGTGTTGTTATAATTATGAGTGTCACAGCGAGTAGCAGAATCTAAAATTTCCTCTTCAAGTATCCTCTGGCAGTTGTTCAACCCACCACACAAATTTTTGTAAGGGCTTGTGATATTGTTAGCTTCACAATTTGAAAATACATGTTCCTGTCTTGATTTATCAGTAACAGTTGGCTGTATATTTGTTTCATCGTCAGATGTTTCTGGTGAAGATAGTTTCCATGTAAGCCTTGGTACATCATTAATATGCACCCTATCTACTGTGCTGTTGCTGTAAAATAAAATGTTCTACATTTAGATTACAGGCGCTAACAAAGCAACTAACATTACATTTTAAGAAAATTGAGTACTTGCACATTTTCCCTGAAATCTGCTCAAGTAGTATAATGATTGCTGGACAGAAGAATTTGCCAGATCAGTGCTCGATTCATATTTTGGAATAACAACCATTGATCTGGTGCAGCAATCAGTCTGGACTATCTAGTTAAGTACAAAAATATAAAGGGCTAGTACTCAATCTCTTCCTCAGAAAAACTATCCACTGATAGATTATAATAACAAGTGAAACAAGGTTCGAACTTATTTGCAGTAGTTTTTTTAGTTACCCTTCCATCTTGAATTAAACTGTTCATACATGAAACACAAAAATAAAAAAGATTGCACCAGATTTAAATTTGAAAAATGTGCCCTGTACCACTTTAGGACTCTCTCTTGAGAAATATTACAAGACAATAAAGAAATAAGAGTATTTATTTCATGTAAACTTCTAAGACACACAATAACCACTTATTTCATCAATACAATTGCCTGCTTTCTGAATGCACATTATATTATTAAATTTACTTCCTGATAAACAGAATTTCAGATCAAGTTCTGCAGAGTGTTGGCCTGGCTATTTTACCATGTCCATCTGTAAATGTACAGAAAATGTACTCATTTCAATTGCACTTCATGCAACTGATGAAAATAATAATGTTATTTCAACTAACTAATGCATACATTAAGTCTTTAACAAGATTGATTAACAATATTTTTGAGAAGGTGTGTGTGTGTGTGTGTGTGTGTGTGTGTGTGTGTGTGTGTGTGTGTGTGTATTTCTTCAAGAGATGAAGGCCTTAACAGCCAAATGCTATTCAGTAATTTATGTCCTGTTATGTGTGTCTTTCTGTGGCTCATTGTGGTGTCTGTGGAGAGTAGCAATCCATCCTTCTTAAAATACTGTTGAATCCTTCCTGGAATTTCCATTGTTTGACAAGATCAGTTAACACATACATGCAGTAAAGAGCACTATTTATGAAAAATATTACATTAAATGCAAAATAGAAACAATAACATTCTTAAAATGAGTATATAGTGGTGTACAGACATTCTTAATGGAGAGAAATCTTCAAACATAGAATTACATTCATCAGCTAAACACAAGAGAATTTTATGGAACTATTCTAATTACAATACATTAAAATGACGCATTGAATAATGTCAGGAGATCAATATGACTTTTCAAGGATGATGCTGATATTGTATACAGAGAAGTCACAGTGCTAGAAAATTGTAAAGAAATGCAGGAAGACCTGCAGAGGATCAATGCTTGGTGCAGAGATTGGAAGTGACACCCAACATAAACATATGTAATGTGCTGGGCATAAACAGGTATAGAGACCATTATTGTACACACACACACTTGTACAAGACAGTTATTGAAAGCAGTCATATTCATTAAAACTCTGGCATTATGAATAAGGTGTGACTTAAACTACAAACACATAAAACTAACTATATGTATATCATTTGCCAGAATGAGATTTAGTGGACAAATTCGCAGGATAGGTAGCCACCCACAAAGAAAAACCCGAGTTTGATCAACAGCTGAATAGTGATCATCAGCCTAGGATAGGAATCAGAAAGACTGTAGATCTATACTGTGCTTCATTACAAACCAATTTTGTATGCACAGAAAGGGAGGAAGGAAGATGAGGGTATAATGTCCTATCAACAGTGTGGTCATTAAAGACAGTCATAAATGCAGAAATGTCATGTAGATGCTCAGCTAGTTCCATTGGCATTTGCTACAAGAGAGACATTCTATACCACAGTGCGATTTAGTGCAAAAATTCCTAGTGCATATGTTCCTAGAAGAAACAACCAAAATATTGCTTCTTCCTAAATTTATCTCATGCAAAGCAAAAATTAGAGAGATTTGAGCCTGTGCAGAGGCTTACCAATAATCATTCTTCTTGTGAGCCATTTGTCATTGAAATATAACAGGAAGTGACAATCATACACAAAGTAGCCTTCAGTAAAAACCAAAAGATGGTTTGTAGAGTATAGATGTAGATGGGATTTACTTTTTGCAGATCAGCCAAGTAAAAAATGTACATTACTGAAATTTAAACTATTTTGGGTGGTCCCTTTATAAATGAATTCCAGTGTGAAGAAACATTATTCAAGACCATCATCTTTTTAATCAGAATTTTATATTTATTCTCTGGGAAGTATCTCGCTGTGGCTGAGTTGTACAGTTCACATTTTAAATCATATTTTATGTTCAAATCCTGATAATATTCTGCATAATTTCCAACAATAAATCCTCAAACAAATACAAATTTTGTTTAATACAAAATTATCTTAGTTTTGTTATTAAATGTTGCTGTGGTAGTGAATCAAATATTTTTTGAAAGTCATATAATAGTACAACTAACAGACTGCTTTGAACCATAGCTTTCAAGATGTCATGTGAGAAAATCAAAAGTTGGTGTCGTATATCAAGTACGTGAATTCAAATGTTCCGCCGCATCCGTTGGCGCTGGGTATGAGTGTGAAAGTTCGCGAGCGCCACATGGCCAGCTGGTGGCGGAAGGATTCAAAGGAGTAGCAGATGGCAGTTGACATTCAGACTTGTAAGTGAGTGGACTATTCTTGTCTTAGTAGAGTCATGAGTTTAGTGTTCCTGTTGTTACAACATTTGGCGACGAGGATGGGATTATTTGTAATTATTAAGCTACAAACAACATTTGAGATGTCAATGCTCAAGCAAATTCTGCAAATCCTTGTTGAACAGCAAAAGTTGCTGGCTGATCACCTCACCGAACATCAGAAATTCGCCACAACAACTCTACAACAGCTCCTCACAGCAACACACAACTATGATGTTTCCATGCCCACTTTTCTGCCATAGGAGCAGACCACAGAAGACTAGGAGAAGAGCCTTCGACAACACTTCATAGCTTTCGGCATTGTTGATGCTAATCTCTGTAAGTCACTGTTTCTTTCATGGATTTCTCCAACGTTCTACCAACTTTTGTCTTAATTAGCACCTCTCAAAGAACCCTCTTCACTGTCATTTGACGAAATGTGCTCACTTCTCACTTCATATTATAAGAAGCAAACACACATCATTGCATCACGTATAGCATTTTATCAGTGTAAAAAACAGCCCCATCAATTGTACCGAGCATGGGCTACAGAACTGCAAAGCATTAGTAGAAAGTGCAAATTCAGTACTACTGTTCATAAAGAATCTTATGCCGATTCAATGGTCAGGGATGCAATTTTGAGGTCTGCTTCCGAAAAGGAAGTTCATCAGAAGGCTCTTCAATTAAATGATCCATCCTTATCTGAAGTATTGGTCATAGCAGAGTCTTTTGAAATTACTCACACTGCAGGTACGCAGTTGGATGCTTGGGGTGATGTAGAGAAAGTCACGGCAGATGGGGCATGTGTTGACGTGCCAGGCAGTGTCGTGAACAAGAAAGTAGCGGCAGTGTACTCTCGCATGAAACCCAAGCAAAGCAAGCAATACACTAGTTCTAAACAGAAGCAATCTCTTGCTGCCTTACCGTCTTGTCCCCACTGTTTTTCCCAGCATTCATGAGACAATTGTCCCCACGTTGGGCTACATGTCGCAAATGTAAGAAAAAGCGTCACATCTCTTCTGTTTGCCATTCTAACCAAGTGCAGGCTATACACAATACTGACTTAGATACAGGCTCCATATTATATGTAACTCTACAAACTCTTCTGGAAACAAACTTTACCTCATGATGCAGATGTTTGGAAAAGACGTACAGATGCAAATAGATGCTGGTTCGGCAACCACAATAATTACATCACTAATTTATCTTCGCCGGGGTTCACCACCCCTTTCACTGGTCTTGCACCTTTTACGCACATACAAGCAGCAACGACTCTTGTTATCTTGTTTACAGACTTTTCTGATCTTTTTTTCGCCAGCCTTGGGTGTGCCACAGTGTTTGAAGCTCACGTCTATCTCAAACCGTGTGCCAGGCCGCAGTTTTTTTGAGCCCGTCCCTTTGCTGTAGCATTCCACGACTCTGAAAATCAGGGGTTAGATCAGCTTACGACCTCAGGAGTTTTGCTTCCGTTCCTTTCAACAAATGGGCCTCTCCGATTGTCTTTGGCAGCAAACGTAACAGCAGTCTCAGTCTTTGTAATGTCTGTAAATCTATCGGACCAAACTGCGTGGTCATCAGTCCGTAGCTTACAAACTACTTAAACCTAGGTAAACTAACCTATGGACAAACACACACACCCATGCCCCAGGGAGGACTCGAACCTCCACGGCGAGCAACCGCGCGCTCCACAGCGAGGTGCATTAGACTGCTCGGCTACTCCACTGCGGCTCAGTCTTTGTAGTGACTAAGACTGCCATCAATGCTCAATGTCTTATTGATATTTATCCTATGCCTTGACCAGAAGAATAGTTCTCCATCTTGCCGGAAGCAAATACTTTTCAAAAATTGACCTCTCTAAGGCTTATCATTAGTTACCATATGACAAGTCATTGTGTCAGTTTCTTGTTCTTAATACGCCTTTTGGCCTTTATCGTCACAAATGGTTGCCGTTTGGCATAGCCAGTGCGCCAGCCATATTTCAAAGGTTTCTTGAACAACTTCGTATCTTGGTTCGCAGATGCATTAACTATCAGGACGACATTGTCGATACCAGGGCTACCATGGATGAACATCTCAAAAATCTACGTACTCTTTTTCTCAGTCATACAACAGGTTCGTCTTAAGTGAAATTTTCACAAATCTCAATTCTTTCAGCCCTCTATAGTGTACCTGGGTTTTCGTCTTTCCAAGGATGGCATCTGTCCTCTTCGTGACAATATTTCCATGATGGATGCCCTTCTGCATCCTTTGTCAGTCTAAGAACTGAAAGCTTTTCTTGGGAACATAGCGTATTATCACAAGTTTATTTCCTACGTAGCAGAGATCTCTTACCCACTCACTCACTCATTCGCTCAAGAAAAATGTTCCCTTTACGTGGTCTGACGAATGCGATACTGCTTTTCACTGTCTTAAAGCTCATCTCCAAAAAGCACCTTGTTTGGCTACTTACCGAGTTGGGTAACAACTTGTTTTAGCTACTGATGCGTCACAACACGGTATTAGTGCTGTTTTATCTCACAAATATCCTGATGGTTCAGAATGTCCTATTGCTTATGCCTCCAAAACGTTAAATGACTCGCAGTTGCAGTATTCACAAATTGAAAAAGTGGCTATTGCCATTGTTTATGCTCTCAAGAAGTTTGGTGTCTTTCTCTATGGTAATAAGTTCCATCTTATTATGCACCACACGCCATTGGTCTTTTTATTTCATCCATCTGCTTCCATTCCTAACAAGGCGGCAAACAGGCTCCAAAGGTGGGCACTTTTCTCTCTTGTTTTCAATATGGCATTCATTTTTGTCCCACAGCATCAAATGCTGATGCCTTATCCAGACTTCCTATGGGCCCTGATCCCGTCTTCAACAAAGATGAGCTTCTTTGTTTTCATTTGGATGAGGCTGTGCAGACCATGCAGCTCTGCTGAAAAAACTGAGCAAATCCTCATGACACGATCAGAAAACACAATGGAGCACCTGACAGGGCCCGCTTTTTTGCATACACCACTCTAAAATCATGATGCCTAAATGTTGTACTGAAACACAATTTCAGGGGTGCAATCTTATTTTTTTTTTTATTTTTTTTTTTTTTTTTTTTTTTTTTTTTTTTTTTTTTTTAATTTGTCAAATCTTAAAGGAGTCTGAGCCCCTATAATAGCCAAGGCAGAAATCTGCTCCAAGCTCAACATAAAACATTAAAGCTTGCCACACACATATCTAAAAAATAATGCTTTGTATGAAGCTTAAAAGGCTTTGTTGCTAGTAGTTGATTATGAAAAAGCCTTTCCATACGAGGCTGAGCAACAGTATAGTATGCATGTGAATATGGCGTGAACAGTGCAGCATATGCCTGGTGCACCATGAAGAGCTTTCACCATATGTGAAGTGGCGGCTTAGCAGCCTCAGCGCAGAGGCTTGGTATCGGGTTGGTCCAAAATGCCCCGATAGCCAACTGAATCTCTTCATGGTGGACAATGTCCAACATCTTTAAATAAGAAGGTCCTACAGACCCATACACTGTGCAGCCCTATCAATTTGATAATGCACAAAGGCTCTATAAAACTGGAGCAGACGAGTTCTGTCAGCTCCCCATGAGTGTGATTAAGACATTTTAAAACACTTAGGCCCATTCTTACAATGTTCACTAAACTGTTTATGGGAACTTTACTGACAGATTGATTTTTACAATGTCCAGTTAAGAGGCATCTGGCTGTGAACTATTCGTTAACTGGCAGTTATCTTTACCGAAGCATTATCCTCCAATTAGTCTTAATGGAGGCATATTTTATGGTTAAAATAAAAAACGGGGAAAAGGAATTACATACAGTTCTTCGAAAGTGAGTCTGAAATAGTGATGTTGGTCAAATTATGATACACAGAAGAAGAACAAACTATTTTGAAACAATGGAAAATCAAGAATTTTTCATGTGATTCTGCCTGACAAAATGAACAGTTTATCTACTCCTTGGTTTTATACGTGATCAAATTCGACATAAAACACAAAGGAAATTTCTTGCTCTGTAATAATTGTTCTTTACAGATCTTCTAAATTATTCCTTAAAATATTACAGAATACTCAATAAAACTAAAGACAACGCATTGCATTTCCATTTCAGGATTCATGCTGTGTCTCCTATGAATCAACTACTTCCCACCTTTCGATTTTATGCTCTAGGAACCATGCTAAGTGCATTTGGTGATTTCATAGGTGTTACACAATCACTGGTTCCCAAAACTGTGAACATACATATTACTAATACAATTAAAGAATCCCTGAGACGGATTTACATCTCTAATATGTCAAAGACATTATTGATAGATCTGAAGCATTGAATTAAAATTTGTGGTGCGGCCAGGAATCGAACCCAGACCTCCATGCTTACGAGGCAGACGTCTTAACCGTTAGACTACCACACCACTAATGATTAAGGCGCCTCGGAATAGTCTATGTACGATTTCCCTCCACAACACAAACTTTAATTCAGCTTCTTTGTTCCAAAGATAATTGCCACTACTGCCAAGGCTCTCCATGCAGCGGAATAGCACCTCAGCAGTGGACATTGTGGAACAATCCTGTTATGGTGATATAAATATCAATTAATACAATTAAAGAATCCCTGAGATGGATTTATGTCTCTAATATGTCAAAGACATTATTGATAGATCTGAAGTATTTAATTAAAATTTGTGGTGCGGCCGGGAATCGAACCCGGACCTCCATGCTTACTAGGCAGACGTCTTAACCGTTAGACTACCACACCACTAAGGATGCAGGTGTTAAGGGAGTGGATGAGGAGTCATTCCAATCCCAGGAGTGGAAGGACTTACCCTAGGGGAAAACACATGCAAACGCACCAAGTCAGACATTTGTGTTTGCATGTGTATATGTGTGGGTGGGTGTGTGCTTGTTTACCTTTCCTTTTTTCCTCTAGGGTAAGTCCTTCCACTCCCGAGATTGGAATGCCTCCTCATCCACTCCCGTAAAACCCACATCCTTACCTTTTTCCCCATGAAGAGGCCAATGGTTGTGAAAGCTTGAGTCTGTGTATGTGTGTTTTTTTGTGTCTGTCAACAAGCCTGTGCTTTGGGTAAGTTAAATGATCTCTATTTTTTATACATATTTTTCCCACCAGAATAGAGTGATACTTGTACTTGTATATATTTTATTAAAACAATTAAATGCAGCAATATTTTTTTGCAAAATTAAAAAAAAATATTAATTTATATAATCCCTGATCTTTTTTAAATTTATTTTCATGTTCAATAATTCCATTTTCTTTTAATGTTGTAACCAGCCCCACTCATGACTCTCTCTTTCCCACTTATGTCTTTCCCTTTCCCACCCATGTCTCTCTTTAGTGCGCTTTTCTTCCTCTGTATAAAACATTTCTAGTGTGTGAAGTGTCCTTATTAGAATTTGAGGTGTGCAGGTGATTGTGACTACATGTGTTCTCTATTCAGCTACTGTCATTTCAATGACAATGGTTTCGGTTTTTGGTTAGAGACTCGTTACTGACCTCAGTGAGGCTGCAAGATTTTGTAGACTCACTGGCCGTTTCCTTCTCAGTATACAAACTTAGCAAACCTTTTCATTACTACATTTTGAAGTTTTTTGGAGAAAAACAATATTTTCGCTATAAAAGATGAAATATGGTGTATTGATGCATTTTACTGAAGAAAGGTATTTCAGGCTATTTTTATAATCAGTTTGTCACAATGAAAGTCGCAGCAAATAGTGCCGCTGCAACTGGATAAAATTTTACTTTCTATCCCAGAAGCCTTGCCTGTTATGTTAGCAATATCAGTAATACAGGAGATAAGCTTTGCCATGACTGGTTCTTGTATGTACCCTTGTTCGCTCAGTAAAAATGATTGCTCTCCTGAAATGAAAATTTCATAACAAAACATGTGTATTGTCATGAGATTGGCTAATGACAATGTCACATTATTGACGGTATTCAGCATCTGTTGCCAACATAACCAAATGAGGCCTCCGGGCCGTGAAGTGAAATTTAACTCTCTGCCACGTTCTGTGGGTGAGTTACTGCTATCTGTGATCACCAATAATTACTACTACCATGAGACTTAAAATAAACAGTGGCAAAAAGAGATAAAACTACATTCTGATATGAAATTACCTACAGGAAGATGATGATTTCTATAAGCAATGCTAGTAAAAAACTGATATATGAAAACAACAACATGAAATAACTGACTACAATAAATTAAATTGTGACAATAAACAAATCTAAAGCATCTCCATCATATGGGTTATCCAGTCCAAAAGCGGTAGTACTCATTAAGCATAGTAGCATTTCTGTATTCTTGAAATGCTTTGTGGCTGGTCTACTACTGTTGTGGCCGCGGCCCGCTCAAATCGCCTGCCGCCCACCAGCTCGCCACATATGGCGCTGCCCTCAGCTGCAACTAGCGCCACCTAGGTGACCGCCAACCAGCATGGCGGATGGGCGGGACGCAGCGTAGTTTCAGTTGAGTTTTCCGACAGTCAACAAGTGTACCATTTATATCTCACGTGATTCAATAAAGTACCTTGAGATACAACACTAAATGGCGACGCGTTAATGGATATTCTACGATACCCGCGTCAGTGAAAAGTGCTATCAGGACCACTATGGAACCAATACTAGCTCAGTTGATGGAACAGCTCAAGACGCAAAACACAGCACTTCAACAGCTGCTCGTCTTATTCCAGTCTACTTGACAGTCGGCGCTGCACGTGCCAACATTTCCTCCATATTACAAGACTGCAGAAGATTAGTGCGAGTATGAAAAGCGTTTTCGCCAACACTTCCATGCATTCGGCGTGCCCTATCTTTTGACAAAATGTGCGCTTCCCTCTCGTCTTTTTATCAAAAGCAGGCCCATGTAGTCGTGGCGCAAGTAGCATTCTATCAATGCAAAATGAAACCAAACCAGTCCTACAGGGCATGTGCAGCCAAATTGCACAGCCTTAGCAGAAAATGCCACTTTGTAATGCACAAACACACAGAATCATATAAATTACTAAAGCAGCGGGTGCACAAATCGAGTCTTGGGGCGATGTTTGTGACGTTCATCTTGATAAGACACATGTTGACATCGTTTCGCACAGTGGAGATGAGGAAGTTGCAGCAATACGCACGCAGCCTTCCCGTAAACGGGCCAAACAGGGCCGCACACACGGTAAACAAGGAAATATACAGTCTTCGTTACCCTCTTGCTCGCGTTGTTTTTCACAACATGCTAGAGATGACTGCCCATAACGCTGGGCAACTTGTCACAGTTGTAAAAAGCTAGGACATATATCTTCTGTGTGCAAATCGAAGCTAGTACAAGTATTTCAGGGGAATGAGCAAGACAGCTCTTCTATTCTTTATGTCAACATTACTTTAGCTGCTTCTAACAAACTTTACATTGAAGTAACAATTTTGGAAAAGCTAATTCGCATGCAGTTAGACACTGGATCGGCGGTTACTCTTATCACGTCAGACACGTACGTCATGCTAGGTTTACCCCCTTTGAACCCTGTCACGTGCAAATTACGCACCTACAACAAGCAGCCAATTTTGCTGCTGGGGCAGATGGAATTAGATGTGTCTTACAAATCGGTAACCAGAACGCTTACCGTTTTTGTGGTTGACAATACTGGGTCAGAAAACTTATTTGGATACGATGCCTTTTGACTGTTTGGCTTCTCTGTTGATGACACTGTTAATGTCGTCTCAGAAGAAATACCTTACTCCAATTTAGAATCTTTGTTCACGGAATTCAAACATCTTTTCTTGCCAGGCGTAGGACACGCCAACAACTTTGAAGCCCACATAACTCTCAAAAACATGGCAAGGCCAAAATTCTTCCGTTTACGTCCACTTCCAGTAGCCTTGCGCGATGACGTAAAAAAAGGATTGGACAGGCTCACAGTCTTGGGTGTCCTATTGCCCATTACAGCAAGTGAGTGGGTGGCACCACTTGTTGCTGTACGCAAGCCAAATGGTTCTCTCCACCTCTGTGCCAATTTCAAGACATCCGTCAATTCATGATGTTTAATTGACACCTACCCTATGCCTCGACTGGAGGAAATGTTTGCGAAACTAGCAGGAGGTCAATATTTTTCGAAAATAGACTTATCTCAGGTTTATCACCAGCTGCCTTTGGACGAACCCTCCCGTCAGATTCTTGTCATAAACACACCATTCGGTCTTTTTCAATATCAACGTCTCCCCTTCGGCCTGGCAAGTTCGCCGGCCATTTTCCAACGCTTCCTAGATCAAATATTGGTCAACATACTGGGGTGTGTAAATTACCAGGACGACATTGTGATCACCGGTAAAACAACCAAGGAACATCTTGCAAATTTACGACAACTCTTTTCGGTTTTACAGACTGATGGTGTTAAGTGCAACCTACAAAAATCACAGTTTTTTCAACCCTCGGTGGTTTGTCTAGGGTTCAATCTTTCCCGCAAGGGATACTCCCGCTCTGCGAGGAAGTGGCGGCCATAGAGGCACTCCCAAGACCTCAAAATGTTAAAGAGTTGCAAGCCTTCCTGGGTGCAATTGCCTACTAACATAAATTCATACCGTCTGTGGCGAGGTGGCCCATCCACTCCATAGGCTCCTCCGCAAAAATGTCTCGTATCATTGGACAGCAGAATGTGAAACGGCGTTTCACCATCTGAAAACTCTTCTGCTTCAGGCTCCATGCCTAGCTACGTACACGCCCAGACAGTTGCTTGTTCTTGCTACAGATGCCTCATAACACGGCATCGGAGCATTACTAGCCCACCGATACCAGGATGGTTCAGAACATCCCATAGCCTATGCGTCCAAAACACTCAATCCTTCTCAACAGAATTATTCACAAATTGAAAAGGAGGCACTGGCTATAGTGTATGCCCTATGCAAATTTAGTGTTTTCCTATATGGCACAAAGTTTCACCTAACCACGGACCATAAACCCCTGGTTTCGCTCTTCAGCCCTTCTGCTTCTTTACCTGATAAGGCCGCACATCGACTGCAAAGATTGGCCCTGTACCTATCTCGCTTTAATTATGAGATCCACTTTTGCCCAACCACACAACATGCCAATGCGGATGTATTATCTCGCCTATCCAAAGGCCCTGACCCTGCCTTTGATAAGGATAAACTTCTCTGTTTCCACATTGATGAAACAGAACAACTTGCGGTGGCTGCGGATCCGATGATGCGACAAGTTCTCCAGCACATCAGGGACGGGTGGCCCGACCATCCATCCAAGAAGGCGTCGGATCTGCTTAGGAATTACTTCTCGCTACGACTCTGACTCACCTCTTGCAACGGTGTGGTTCTCCTTTCTACAGAAGAAGGCTAACTTCCCATTTGTCTCCAGATTATCCTCTCCCACAACAGCAACCTTATCCGTGTTATCAAAGGTTTTTGCCCTTGAAGGGTACCCAAAAACATTGGTATCTGACAATGGCCCTCAGTTCGTTTCCTCTGAATTCTCAGACTTCTGTGCCCACAGGGGCATTAAACATGTCACATCCTTTCATCCACAATCTAATGGTGAGGTTGAGCGCCTCGTCAGGACTTTCAAAAATCAAATGAAGAAACTTCTGACCTCTGCTACCACTGAAGAGGCACTTACATACTTCTTAGCCTCTTACCGTTTCACACCTATGGGCATGCACAGCCCCACAGAGCTATTGCACGGCAGACAGCCGCGCACACTTTTACACCTCCTTCGTCCCCCACTCAATGCGAAAGCCCCTGCTACTTCCGGAAAATATTCCCCTGGCGCAACAGTATGGGTTTGGGGTTATGACCAAGGCCAGAAGTGGATAAAAGGAAGAATATTGGAATAAACAGTTCGGCGATTATACAAGGTTCGTACGGCCGCAGGAGAAGTATCTCGGTACTATGGCCAACTCTGAAAGCAGGTCCTGCCCTTCCCAAGTATGTCCCCTGGTGCTGAACTTGACACATTAGACATGAATGTTGACCCAGCACCCCTTCCTCAACAGACACCGGCAAACGAAGAGCCTGTCCAGCTGTCCCATGCACCGACGGGCACAACCGCCGAGAATCCTGGTATACCAATGTCACCGATATTCCCTCCATTCCGGCATACGCAACAAGCTATACTCCAGGAGAGCAAGTACCCAGTACTGGGATCCAGACATCCTTCACATCGCAAGGGCCACTTCAGGCCATACTTCAAAGTCCTGTCAAGAGACTTCACGACAAATATTGAAGATATGGACACTAGTGCCGTGCAGTGTATCACAAAACAAAGCAGCCACAAACATCACAAGTGATTTTCCATTGTTTGAGTGTTAAAACTATTTTTTGCAATAACCCTGTGCTAGGTAGAAGTGCCTTTTCAGTTATTCTGTTTTCTTTTATACCAATGAGTAACAGTGCACATGAGGCAACGGTCGTGTGCAAAGCTTGAACACCGAAGTAGGCATCTATGCCTCGTGTTTCTCTCCAGCAGACAGCTAACAATGAATGCATATATTTGTCAGTGACTTATCTTTGAGGCATTTTCTTGTAAATAACATTTTCTTTACTTTATATTCACTGTACACTGTGTGTGTCTACTGATATTCCTGTGTACCAGTTTTTGTAATCTTACTGCCACAGTATGTCATATAAGAGTAATAACAATTGTTCCATTCTTATCTTGCCTTTTTAAGAGGGGGGAGATATGTTGTGGCCGCGCCCCGCTAAAATCGCCTGCCCCCTGCCGGCTCGCCACATACAGCGCTGCCCTCATCCGCAACTAGTGCCACCTAGGCGACCGGCGACCGGCCTGGTGGACGAGTGGGACACAGGTTAGTTTCAGTTGAGTTTTCCGACAGTCAACAAGTGTACCATTTATACCTCACGTGATTCAATAAAGTACCTTGAGATACAACAACTACCCCCTCCCATTAAGCAAAATTCTTGCTTTTCATCTGCTAGTTCCTTTTTAACCTTCTTCTTTATGTTTTCATAAATGTCCCTTAAATTATTTACAGGTCTTTTGTACCCACTCAGAGCTTCAAACAGTTCACCCACTTTGTCACATATTTTGCTTTTCTGCTCCCATGTTACAGAATCGATTTCCTTATTTTCTATGATATGACGCTTCTCTTCAATAATTTTAAGTAGAATTTCAGCCTGGCGTATCCTCTTTTTACTATTCGCCACCATTCAAACAGCATACGAGATTAATTTCCTTCACAAAAACTTCCAAAACATTGAAAATGACCAATAAATGATATTAAGTTTGCCACAAACATGTTTAGCAACTGCTTTACATGCTGTACTGATTTGTTAACTATCAGTAAAACTTAACCGTTAGATGGTAAGAATGAAAGTGCATTTACTAGAAGTTTACTCTGACCGTAAAATTTACTGGCAGTTAATTCTTAATCTGACTTTACTGGACATTGTAAGAATGGGCCTTAGTGCTCAAAGCACTTAAAAGAGCAGCAACCATGTAAGTTTACGGTCAAATGTGAAACCCAAAAAACACATGGTGTCTTTAAAAATCAGAACAGTATCTTGCGGTTGCAGAAATGTTCAAAGAAATCTTGAATCATATTTCAAATAGGTATCCGAAGCATACTGTTATAATCGGTGGCGACTTTAATTTACCCTCGATATGTTGGCATAATTACGTATTCAAAACCGGGGACAAATATAAAACATCGTCCGAACTAGTTCTGAATGCTTTTTCTGAAAACTACTTCGAACAGTTAGTTCATGAACCCACTAGAATAGTACGTGGTTGCAAAAATACTCTTGATCTCCTAGCAACAAATAATCCCAAGATAGTAAAGAGCATCAAAACAGATACAGGGATTAGCGAACATCGAGTTGTAGTAGCGAGACTGAATATCGAAATTCCCAAATGCACCAAAAATAAACGAAAAATATATCTATTCAATAAAGCAGATAAAAATTCACTTCACGCTTTCCTGAGTGATAGTCTCCAGTCCTTCAAAACTAAAAATGCAAGTGTAGATCAGTTGTGGCTTACTTTCAAAGGCATAATATCAGTAGCAATCGAGAGATTTATACCAAATAAATTAATAAAAGAGGGGGCTGACCCCCCGTGGTACACAAAACATGTCACATCACTGTTGCAGAAACAAAGAAAAACGCATGCAAAATTTAAAAAGACACAGAATCCGCAAGACTGGCAATCTTTTACTGAAACTCGCAACCTAGTGCGGACTTCAATGTGAGAATCTTATAGTTGTTTCCACAACGAAATCCTGTCTCTTAATCTTGCAGAAAATCCAAAGAAATTCTGGTCATATGTGAAGTACACTAGTGGCAAAACACAAACAATACCTTCACTACGCAATAGCAATGGTAATACTACCGACGACAGTACTGCTAAGGCAGAATTACTAAACACAGCTTTCCGAAATTCTTTCACCAAAGAAGACGAAGTGAACACTCCAGTATTCAATCCAAGAACAGCTGCCAGCATGCGAAACTTAGAAGTAGATGTTCCTGGAGTAGTAAAACAACTTAAGTCACTAAACAAAAATAAATCTTCCGGTCCAGATTGTATACCAACTAGATTCCTCTCAGAGTATGCTGATGCAATAGCTCCGTACTTAGCTATAATTTACAACCGGTCACTCAGCGAAAGATCCGTACCCAAAGACTGGAAAGTTGCCCAAGTTACTCCAATATTCAAGAAAGGCAATAGGAGTGATCCCCAAAATTACAGGCCTATCTCATTGACGTCGATTTGCAGTAGGATTTTGGAACATATACTTTGTTCGAATATTATGTACTACCTCGAAGAGAACGACCTATTAACCAATAGTCAGCACGGATTCAGAAAGTATCGCTCTTGCGAAACACAGCTTGCCCTTTATTCACATGAAGTGTTAAGTGCCATCGACAAGGGATCTCAAATCGATTCCATATTTCTGGATTTCCGGAAGGCTTTTGATACTGTACCCCACAAGCGGCTTCTAATGAAATTGTGTGCTTATGGAATATCTCCCCAACTGTGCGATTGGATTCACGATTTCCTATCAGAAAGGACACAGTTCGTTGTAATTGACGGTAAGTCATCGAGTAAAACAGAAGTGATATCTGGCGTTCCACAGGGAAGTGTTATAGGTCCCCTACTCTTCCTCGTGTTTATAATCGATTTAGGAGATAATCTGAATAGCTCCCTTAGACTGTTCGCGGATGATGCTGTCGTTTATCGGTCAGTGAAGTCAACAGAGGATCAAAAGCAACTGCAAAGCGATTTAGACAAAATTTCTACTTGGTGCGAAAATTGGCAATTGACACTAAATAAAGAAAAGTGTGAAGTAATACACATGACCACTAAAAGAAAACCGCTGAACTTCAATTACGCGATAAATCAGTCAAACCTTAAGGTCGTAAATTCTACCAAATACCTAGGAGTTACAATTACGAACAACTTTGACTGGAGAGAACACATAGAAAATATTGTGGGGAAGGCGAACCAAAGGTTACATTTCATTGGCAGAACACTTAGAAGATGCACCAGCTCCACCAAAGAGACTGCCTACATCACACTTGTGCGTCCTCTCTTGGAGTACTGTTGCCCCTTGTGGGACCCTCACCAGGTGGGACTGACGGAAGGTATTGAGAAGGTTCAGAGAAGGGCAGCTCGTTTTGTTCTATCACGTTACGGGGGGGGAAGCGTCACGGAAATGTTGCACGAATTGGGGTGGAAATCATTAAAAGAAAGACGTTATTCATTGCGGCGTGATCTGTTTGCGAAGTTTCAATCACCGACTTTTAGTTCTGAATGTGAAAATATTTTGCTAGCACCCACCTACTTAGGGAGACATGACCATCCCAATAAAATAAGAGAAATCATATCGAAAACGGAACGATTTAGGTGTTCTTTCTTCCCACGCGCTATTAGAGAATGGAACGGTAGAGAAAAGTTATGAAAGTGGTTAATGAACCCTCTGCCAGGCACTTAAATGTGATTTGCAGAGTATCTATGTAGATGTAGATCCACAGTTCAGGTAAGTTAAAAACAGAACAGGAATTGTTAAAAAGAACACACATAGACTTCTTGGTTGAAAACTGAAAAACTAGTCTTTTCAGCCCAAAGTTAGCAAAAAGTCATTTCTAACTGACAGGTTGTCATTGCAAGCCTGGCAAATGAACAAAAGTCAGAGAAGTCAACCACAAACAGAGAATACTGAACAGGACTTTTAGCAACTGGTGTGACACTATTAATGGCTACGGCAGACAGAGTTACACTTGAAACACTACTTTGAGGGAGAACATTCTCCAGCATAAAACAATCAGAGAGCCTGACACCAACTCAATATCCAACATAATGTGGAGGGAAGAAAAGGCCATATAAGAATTGGAAAACAACCATGAAACTCTCATTCATGGAGCTGCCTGTGTATAAGATGCCACCCAGAAGGTGGTGCCATTGTAGGAAAGCCTATTGAATAGCCACCTCCAGGAACGCCAGGTTATCAAAGGTGGAGCAATATTTCCTGAACCACTCACTGGAAGCGACTAAGGAGTTGTCTGGATGCTAACATTCAGACAAGACATCAATTGACCATCCACTCTAAGGTCTTTTCTAAGAAGCTACAATAACTAATCGAGCACAAAGGGGACACTCTTAGGCAAGGGATATAGGGATGATTGGTTATCTTTGGTTGAGGCCAGATATTACTAATGTGCAATTCCCACTATGTACAGCCCCAGAGCCAGCACAAGCTGAACTGATTTGATTTCCTGTGGTCTTTTTGGCTGTTCCACAACAGCTGGGATTTTGTTCGACCTGCCTGGTGCAGGTCTTTAGGTGTCATCACAGGGCAACTTGCACATTGATGATGATTATGACCACATAGCACCCAGTCCCCAAGTGGAGAAAAATCTTAAACCTGACAGGGATTCGAACCCAGGCCCCCCTGCATGGCAATCTACCACACTGTCCACTGGACTATGGAGGGAGAGACAAGCTGAACAGCTGTCGCATGCTCAATACAAAATTGCGACCCCCTCATAAAAAACTTGTTAATGTTAAAAATCAGTTATTTTTATGACAGTTCTGCTTCACATCTTTTGATACCAAAAACAGAACAAAAAATGTATGATTGTTATATAAAAGTATACATGTAAGCCAAAAAATGCAATGTTGGAAACACTTTTACTGAGAACTTCGAAAGTTCTTGACTGAATTATTACAAATTTTTAAACCAAACAATGGACATGTCGGCCTAGGTGTGTTTGGATGTGGATATGTGTGAGTGTGTGTATTTGTTTACCTTCCTTTTTGTCCCCTAAGGTAAGTCCTTCCACTCCTGGGATTGGAATGGCTCCTTTTCCACTTCCTTAAAACCCGTATCCTTCCCTTTCTCCTCTCCTTCCTTCCTCTTTTTCCCGAAGAAGCCACCACTGGTGGCAAAAGCTCGAATGTTTGTGTGTTTTTGTGTGTGTTTGGTGTTTCTGTCGACGAGCCTGTACTTGAGGTAAGTCAAAAATCTTTATTTTATACCTATTTTCCCCACCTGGAAAGTCATATATATATATATATATAACGGATGACTTACCTAAAGGACCGGCTAGTCGATAGACACAAATAAAATCACACACAAACACACATACAAGCTTTCGCAACCGTTGGTCGCTTCTTTAGGATAAGAGGAAAAAAGGGGAGGAGAAAGGGAAGGATATGGGTTTTAAGGAAGTGGAAAAGGAGTCATTCCAATCCCAGGAGTGGAAGGACTTACCTTAGGGGAAAAAAAGGAAGGTAAACAAATACACACACACACTCACACATATCCATAAGCAAACATACCTAGACAGACATTTGTAAAAAGCAAAGAAGTTGGACAGAGATACCACTTGAGGCAGAGGCACTGTCCACAGAACAGGGGCAAAGATGCTAAAGATGGTAGGCGGGAATTTGAATTAGAGGAGGTTGAGACCAGGTGGGCAACGGGAGGAGAGAATAAGCTGAAGGGCAAGTTCCCATTTCCGGAGTTCTGAAAGGTTGGTGTCGGTGGGAAGTATCCAGATAACCTGGACGGTGTAACACTGCGCTAAGATGTGCTGGCCGTGCACCAAGGCATGTTTTTCCACAGGGTGATCCTCATTACCAACAAACACTGTCTGCCTGTGACCGTTCATGCGAATGGACAGTTTGTTGTTCATCTTTACCACATAGAATGCTTCACAGTGCAGGCATGTCAGTTGGTAAATCACGTGGGTGCTATCACAAGTGGCTCTGCTCTTGATCGTGTACACCTTCCGGGTTCCTGGACTGGAGTAAGTGGTGGTGGAAGGGTGCATAGGGCAGGTTTTACAACGGGGGCAGTTGCTTGGGTAGGATATATATATAAAGTAGATGAAGTTTACTTACCAGGCAAAGGAGCACAGGTAGTGATAGTAACATAAATAAAACACACACACACACACACACACACAAAAGCTAGATTTCGCAACCCAGTTGCTCCTTGAGGCAGAAGGGAAGGAGAGGGAAATTGGATATGATGAGGGTTTTAAGGGAGGGGGTAAGGAGCCATTCCAATCCCGGGAGAGGAAAGACTTACCTTGGGGGGAAAAAAAGGAAGGTAAACAAATACACACCCACCCACACATATACACAAATGGAAACACACCTTGGCAGACATACTGTAGAAAGCGAGTCTGCCTAGGACCTAATATTTTCCCTTTGCCAATTAATGGACAAAATACTATGAACACAACAGAGACCTATGGCTAGTCTTTCTGCACACCAAAAAGTCATTTGATTCTGTGAACAGGAAGAACGTGTGGAAAGTGCTGAAGAAAACCGGTATACATCATAGCACAGTCTATAGAATAAAGAACTTATGAAGATGCTCGCAGTAAAGTGTTTACACCCATGGGAGTGACCGAAATTTTCGCATAAAATCTGCGCTAATTCAGGGTGGGCTGCTGTCTCCTCTTCATCACTGTAATGAACGAGATTCAAGGAAAAGTACACCAAAGCATCACCCAACATATGTCTCTGGGGCAATTCTAGAAAAGAGCTCCAAACACACTTAAACACATGGGCAGAAGCTGCTAAAGAATATGGTCTTCATCTTCAGCCAAGAGAAAAGCAAGGTTATTGTTATGAAAAGATCTGGACAACCTATGGCACACACAGAACTGGAAGGGAAACAACTACAGGTAACTCATCAGTTTAAGTACCTTGGTAGTGTTATCTGGCGTGTATTGAAGAAGAAGAGAAATTAATGGACTGGGTATGGTGGAGAAGCCTCATTCACCAACCCATCAAATAAGATGGAATGGCGTGGATATGGTGATGATGATGAGGAGGAGGAAGAGGAGGAGTAGGAGTAGGAGTATGGGGTGTTGTTGGGTGAAAAGAGGGTCACTTCTTTGTGGATGGTTATTGGGATGGAGGGAGGATGGTTTGTGTATGGGGATATGACACAGGAAAATCTGTGAAGTAGTTCTGGAGGATAATGTCTGTCTCAGCATATTGGGTAAGGGAGTTATCATCACTGTTAATTTGCCATCCACAGGTGGAATGGCTATACGGACTGTTTTGATGTGGAATGATGGAGAGCAGCTGTCGAAGTGCAGGTATTGTGGTAGTTGGTAGGTTTAGTGTGGACAGAAGTGTGTATTGAGCCATCAATGAGGTGAAGGTTACATCCAGTAAGGTGGAATGCCAAGTTGAGGAGAACCAAGTGAAATGGATGGGAGGCAAGGCGGTGAAGTTGTGAAGGAAAGAGGATACGCTGTCCTGGCTCTGAACTTAAGTCATGAAATTATCATCCATGAATCTGAATCTGAGCAGGAGGTTTGTAGTTTTGGGAGCCCAGGAAGTCTTCCTGTAGATAGTCCATAAATAGGCTAACAAAGGAGGATACCACATGGATGACCATGGTTGTGCTGCATACAGTAGAACCCATTTTTACACTTTCCAAAGGAATTAATGAAAATGGTGTAAAATGCGGGAAAATGTGCTTACTGGATCACACTTGCATTTTTTTAGTTTATGTGTATGTATGTCCTTTAATAGGTGTCAAAATAAGCGCAAGGAAGTTTATTTATTATGTAATAAAGGTTACCCAAACTGTAATATTTTAAGAGTCAGATGGAACTGGAATTGATAACTTTTCGGGAAGTAGAAATTTTTGATGTAGCCTAATTTCATTCATTATAGTTGACATTGTCAGCAAGACTTTAACTGGCATTCAAGTAGAGAATCTGCACAAGTTCCGTACTTTTTATATTTTCCAATATTTCACACGATGATATTCGAGAATTTATTCTCGTTCTCAATGCAAGTTCCATTGTAATATGGGAGCCATCTACCAAGGTGGCTTAACCTTTACCCTCTGTTTCTGATGGGACTGGGAGCCCATAATCAGTATATCATTTTGTATTGTCACGATACAGGGGAGACAGTGTTACGGAAATGATACAGGATCTGGGATGGAAATCATTACAACAACAGCACTTATCACTGTGATGTGGGCTACTTACGAAACTCCAATCACCAACCTTCTCCTCCAAATGTGAAAATATATTGTTGACTCCCACTTACATAGGTAGAAATGATCATCAGAATAAACTACGAGAAATCAGAGCCTGAACAGAGAGATTCAGGTGTTCTTTCTTCCCGTGTGCTATTCAAGCATGAAATGAGAGATAAATAGTGTAAAGGTGGTTTGATGAACTCTCTGCCAGGCACTTACATGTGATTTGCAGAGTGTCCCATGTAAATGTACATGTAGAGAGTCACTCTTGGGGCAAGATGTTTGCCCCAGAGGTAGGTCAGTCTTGCAGTGAGTTGAATACCAAAGAGAAACATCAAACTCCATGGGCACTGGAGCTGATTAGGATATCACATCAAGCATAATGACATTAACCTCAGTTGACTATTTGCTTACAGTTTTTGACTCAATCTCTTCTTTGACATTTTTGGCCTTGGCTTGCTTTTTGGGAGCTTCAACTGCTGTAGTGGTAGCTGCACTTGTCTTTGGAATGGGTTCCAGCATCGAAGGTGAAAGGAGCTTTCCAATGTCTGTAGCAGTACCGTGATCCGCCATTTGATGGAGACTACAGAAGCTAAAACATCTGACGCACTGTAGGAGCACTGGCATGAGCAAGTATTTGTGTCATCACTGGTGACATCTGTTTGTGTATATACATCAACTTTTGGAGCTGATTTGTGAAGGACACCATGAAAGAGGTGCTACATGATGGCAGTTGCGAGGCCTTGTAGATCTTTTTTACTTCACCATACGAAATGTGCCTTATGGTCTTTATCTCCAGGTTATTCCGTGTCAATTCAAAGCATCTCTCAACCTGAACCTCTCAGATTTCTTTCAAATTTGGTGCATTCAGTTACCCAGGTAAGAGATGGAAAAGTACCAATTTTCAGAAGAATATATTGAAAGTTACAGGTCTGAAAAGTTTGGAATTTGTGTGAAATTTACATGCGTCCGTCTCAACATAAAAGACTCTAACTCTGCTTCTAATTAAGTTACATCATTGAAAATGGTACCATTGGAAAGCTAATGAATAGACCTTTACATTGATATGCCACAGGGCAGAGTTCTGAATATTTTTATTCTAAAGGTAATTGACCTTGAATATCTCAAAACACCCCATGTTCAAATTTTCTGGAAAAAAATATATTTTATTGTTCCATTGTGTTACTAAAAATATGGTAAATATCAAGATGGCACACTAAAGGCATCACTCACAAAAATTATTGTTTCAACTTATTACACCATCAACATGCAGTAAGCAGCTATTAGCATAGATGTCTCTCTCTCTCTCTCTCTCTCTCTCTCTCTCTCTCTCTCTCTCTCTCTCTCTCTCTCTCTCTCTTTTTCCTCTAGAAAACCAGCCAGTAGCAGTTACTTTTATTCTGACGAATTCTGTAATATTTCTAGAAGTGAACAGCTAATCAGAGACACTTTTATTTCAACCAATCAACGATAGCCTGTTTTAGTGAACACCCAATCAGAGAGACTTATTTAATCGCCATTAGAGTGTTTTATGGCTGTGGTTTGTTTAATCAAAGTGCTGTGTACATGTGTTGTAAATAAACATTTAGTAACAGTTTGTAAAATTTTGTTTTCAAATGAAAATTGTATTGTTGCAATTCATTTAGGGAAGTAAGTCATGCAAGAGTGCAGAAGAATTTAAAGAATGTTCAGGTGTGGATGATAAACAAATGTCCTAATGTATTTTTAAGTGGAAAAATTTGCAGTAAATGTAGAAAGAAAATATCATAAATCCCAACAAGCACTGCAGATGTTACCTCAGTTGAGCCAGGTACTTCCAGAGAAGATTTAAGTGAAGATGAAGTAGCTTCGTATCTGGCACTCGATTCTTTAAATAGCAGCCTTCAGTATTTAGGTGAATCTCCTGTGAAGAAAAAGAGGCTTCAGAGTGAGAAAAAGTACCCAAAGCAAAAACTGAAAAAATAGCTTCTGTGTTGGAGCATACTTATGTGGCACAACTGGAAAAAGAAGAGATTGAAAATGGAGAAAGTGAAATCATCACCCAGCTGAAAGATACGTTTCACAATTCAGAACGTAAGTGTGACAAAATACAAATTCTGTACTGTACTTCCAAAGAGTTGGAGTATATGGAAAACTATGAAAGAATTTTCTGCTTCAGATTACATGGTACAGGAAGCAAAACAGTTAGTAGCAGAACATGGTATATTGGTGACACCAAATACAAAGTCAGGTAAGACATTATGTAAGAAAACCATTCAGCATGTGTGTGATTTTTACTGTGATCATGACATGAACTATATGATGCCAGGAAAGAAAATGGAATCAGAAGCAGCTAGTATTGCACAACGTTAAGGAACTGTATTCCTATTTCAAAGATAAATACCCAGATATAAATATTGGATTCTCAACATTTCGTGAATTGTGGTCAATGCACTGAGTTATTGCCAATGCCAGTGGGACCCATACTGTTTGTGTGTGTGTGTGTGTGTGTGTGTGTGTCTCACATCACAATTTCAAGTTAATGATTGAAGGGTTTAAATTGAAGGGTGTAAACAAAGTGCTAACAAAGTGTGAAGATTGTGACGAACACACATTACCATCATACAAGCACTGTGTAGCATTTGTTACATGCAATCCTGCACTACCAGAATGTTTCTTAGGTTCATGTTCCTATTGTCCAAGTGTGACAAGACTAACAGATTATCTGTATGATCTGTTTAGTAAGAACTGCATTGACGAAATCTAATGTATAAAGCAGAATGTCCATGTATGTTTGTGTGTATGTGTCACATACAAGTCTTTATTAAATTTATGATACGAATATTAAGACGAAAAATTCCTAGCAGGAAAAATAAAATATAAAAAATAGACGAAGATTACTCACCAGGCAAAGGAGCACAGGTGTGACAGCATCACAAATAAATAAATGAATACACACACACACACACACAATCGCAAGCTTTCACAACCCAGTTGCGTCTTCAGGCAGTAGGGAAGGAGAGGGAAAAGGAAATGATGAGGGTTTTAAGGAAGGGGGTAAGGAGCCATTCCAATCCCGGGAGAGGAAAGACTTACCTTGGGGGAAAAAATGGAGGGTAAACAAATGCACACATGCCCACACATTCACACAGATACAAGTACACCTAGGCAGACATACTGTAGAAAGCAAAGAGGTTAAGTTACTTAACTTCTTTTTTTTTTTTTTTTTTTTTTTTGCTACAGCTCATGGTAAAGGACCTTGTGATGGAGTAGCAGGGGCTGTAAAGAGATTAGTAAGACTTGCCAGCCTCAAGTGACCTAATGAAAATCATATTCTAACATCAAGACAGTTGTCTTAGTTAGGCATGGAAAATATTCCTTCATGTATCTTCCATTATACATTGGTTGCCCATCATAATGAAGTTTCAGCCAAGCTGAAACAACATTTCCAAAATATAAGGACAATTCCACTTACCCATATGCTTCATTGTGTAATACCTGTTAACAAAGGTTTAGTAAGGACGAAAACATATTCTGCTTCTTCACTGAGTAGAGAAGAGTCAGTGATTGCTATGGCAAATGAAATGCTGTTAACAGATATACGTGGATTAGTTGCCTGTATGGATGACAATCATATGTCTTACAAACTTGTGAAGGAACAGATGAAGTGAAGGTCAACTTCTTGCATCCACGTGGACTGTCTCCGTCATTTGTGTTTCCTGCCAAACCACAAACTTGTGTCTTCATAAAATGTGTGACATTATCACAAGAGTTGGTCCAATGACACCAACTGGAAAGGGCATACAATCTTCGTGCATCAGATCTAATCACTTTTCATAGCCTTTTCAGTAAAATTGTAATGTAAATGGTTCATAATCCATTATAATAATGCAAACCATATTTTTGTAGAATATTACTTATGGATTGTATGTTATCATAATTTGTGTTTCATGTATGTGAGTTAACTTCTTCATTTTGGTAGTGAATTTTTTGTGAATGATGCCTTTGGTGTACCATCTTGATATTTACCATATATATAGTAACATAATGGAACAATAAAATATAGTTTTTTCCAGAAATTTTGGAGAGATATTAAAGGTCAAAAGTCAAAGTCAATTACCTTTAGAATAAAAATATTCAGAAACCTGCCATGTGGCCTTCAGTGTAAAGGTTTATTCATTAACTTTCCAATGGTACCATTTTCATTGCTATAACTTAATTAGAACCAGAATTACAGTGTTTTATGTTGAGACAGAAGCATGTAAATTTTGCACAGATTCCAAACTTTCCAGACCTCTAATTTTCTTTGTGGTTTTAACACAGCCCTGCACATTGGTATTTATCCGAATCTTATATGGCTCATTGAATGCACCAAATTTGAAAGAAATCTGAAATGGCCAGGTTGAAAATGTTACTTTACTGCATTGAACTGACATGGAATGACCCCTCCTGGACCTAATATTCTTCAAGGTATATGCTCTACATCAAATGGGGTGGTCTCCAGAACAGTTGACACACTTGAAAAGGACCAAACAATTATCTCCTCCATGAGCGGCTTCACCATATTTTCTGCAGGTCAGCTCTCCATTACATCCTAAGGATGTATGCCCAAATCACTGGCATTTGAAGCAGTGCACTGGGTTGGGGTAATAAGGCTGTACAATTAATCTAAGAAGTCCTGCTTTAACATGGTCTGGTAGCTTTGGAGTGTTGAAGGTCAAGATAAAGATCTCAGATTTAACCAACTCGACATCCACCCACTTCATAATGTTTTGACCATCCACAATACGTTTGGAAGCTCATTCATCCAATTCCTTTTTGGGAATTTCAACGAGGACGCGACATGTAACTTGGAAAATATGCCATTGAAACTGAACTCCACAATACCTTAAACTACAGTAAGAACTGTAATTTAAGGTATTGTGGAGTTCAGTTTCGAAGCCATATTCTCCTAGTTGCTTGGCTTTAGTAAGATTTGTGACCTGTTGTGAGTTAGCTGTCTCAACTAACAATGATCCATTACAAAACCTTTTCACCAAACTCAGATTACGCTATGCCTTCTAGACCGTTTTGTATGTAGAATGGTAACACCTTTTCAAACAAACCTTCTTTTCATTTAATGATGGAGGAAGACATTTGGTTAGCACCATGTGCTCTGTAACTCATTGCAATACTCTTGTTAGGAAATACTATACCTAGAGGACTGGCTACCCTAACCCCCTTTTGGTTTTGGGTATTAATACTCCCCGTGGTATACCCAACCCACAATGAGGTTGAAAATCACTCGAAAGATCCATCTTAGTCTCACAAGCTGCTAGGGAACTAAATTTCCACCTATACAGAGCTCTGCATGCCTAATACAACTGAGGCTCAGCAGTATCCCCAGAGGTTGCTTGCTAGTGACTGTTCCACATAACAGCCATACATCCCATCAGCACGTACCACACCTTGGGATTGAGGTGTTTTTTATAGAGGCATTTCCTTTGTCATGAGCTGGGCACTCAAGCCAAGATCACCATTCCCTGCTACACAAAATGTTCCACCACCACAACACATGGTGATCGCTGAAGTGTGCCCAGAGGTTACAGTGTCGGAGAACTTGTGGCACTTACCAGTCCCCAGCTCAGGGATCCCCAGTTTGCTAACCCTGTACTCAGGTAATTAATGCTGAGCCCACTGAGGGGAACAAGCAATGATGGCAGTGCTATGCTCGCTGTTCAAAATGTGTGAATAGTAGGCCGCAACTATGATATGCAATGCTTCTTCCAAATTACCAGTAAAATTTTAATGAGCCACATGATTTAATTAAAAACACTAATCAATTCAATCATTATTTTCAGTTGGTTATGACTGAAATAAGTGTTTTCCAACATGTTAATGACATCATGGGTCAAAGCTGACTGACGGAATCACATTGTAAAATTATGCTGATAAGGAATGTGTATAATCAAAACATATATGATTGGGGAAACATTTTAGCAATAATACATACCACACTTGGGAAAGTCTACTAACTTAACCAACTTCGACAAACAAAAGATGTTAGGAGCCAGGACCTTGGACTTAGCAACTCAAAACAGCAAAGCTGGGTCAGGTTTTCACAGTCTACTGTTGCAAGTACTTATGGAAAGTGGCTGAAGATTGATGAAACCACAAGTAGGGTTACCATGGGATTTGTGGTAGCACAATGGCACTATGACTGTGGATTACAATAACATTATTATGGCCCACCTGCATACTTTATGCTGATGCCTTACCCAGTCATAACTATATCTTCAAACAAGAGTACTACACATATCACAAGGCCTAAATCAGGCTACAGTGTTTGAGGAGCAGAACAGTGAAGAAGGAAAGACTTTGTTCGATTTATGTGTTATCATAAACTATATGAAAACAACTTCTAAAATTGACACGTTCCATATCCTGTGATTTAGTCACAACATGGATCACCGGAACAAGAAATAAATAAATAATAAATACACTGAAACTTTGCCACCAAATACAACTTAACTCAATCCAGTGAAATACATTTGAGAGACTAGTGGATGCAGCTCCAAGCCAATAAATAACCTGCTCATAATTTATGGGCTTTGAATGACCTATGAGTACAAAGTATTTCGCAGTGACACTTCGGTATAAAACTTCCTCAGACTTCTTGTCACGTCAATTCTTGATAAAATCTCAAGCTTTCTAAGATATTCTCCATCTTCTCCATCAGGAGCCTCAGACTGACAGTGCTGGTGGTGTGGTGGCCTTAAATAGCCCTTGGACTACTAATGATTGATCGGCTTCTGATTGGCCAGCAGCTAAGTAACGCTGTCAAAGATGATGCCTACATCTGCGCTGGTGGCACCACCCCTCCCATAGTATTGTGGACGTAACGCGAAATGCCTGCTGCATTTCTGTATCGAGTGGTCATTTTCATGCACCGCTAAGATTATACCCGCTATCACAGTTAAAATTTTTCTCACACATTCTTATTTCTACACTCTCTTTGATTACAGAGTTCCAGTATGTGGAGGCCCGGGACAATTTTTCCCCAAACAAAATTTTATGTTTGTTCATGAGGCTGTGCTCAGTCACAGCCAATTTCCCCAGTTCTCAGTTTTTAATTTGCCACTGGTGTTCTGTAAGCATTCAGAAATGGTATGAATTGACTGACCAATATAATTACTTCCGCACTCACACAGTATGTTGTATATTCCAGGGATCCTGAGGCCAAGCCATCATTAACAGGCGCAACATCTCCTTAATTTTCCTAGGTGGCCAGAAAATCGATCTTATACCTTATCTCCCCAGAACACTGCCTCTTTTGATCAATGTGGCTCCACAGAAAGGCAGAAATGCTGTTGGTTGCCCATCATTGGATCTTCAGCGTTTTCCCGTTTCCATTTCTTGGCAAACGCTGTCTTTATATCACGTGCACCATAGCCATTCTTGCGGAACGCATACTTGAGATAATGAATTTTGGATTCCAAATGGTCCTCGGCAGAAACAGTTCTTGTTCTGTATATTAATGTTTTAAGAAGGACTCTCTTCTGAACTGGATGATGGAAACTCTGTGTGCTGAGATACAAATCCGTGTCCGTTGGTTTGCAGTATACAGAGTGGCCAAGATGCCCATCAGTTTTCCGTTGTACATCTAGGAAAGGCAGCCTTCCCTCTTTCTCCAACTCGACAGTAAACTGGATGCTACAGTGGATACCATTCATGTACTCCACGAAGTGCTCGAGTTCTTCCACGCCATGTGGCCACACCGTGAAAATGTCATCGACATAATGAAAAATGGACAAAGGGGAGCTGAATTTAATGCATGTTCTTCAAATTGCCCCATAAAAAAGTTGCAATTGCTGGAGACAACAGGGAATCCATAGCCATCCCATCTGTCATTTCATAAAATTTATTGTCATACAAGAAGTAAGTGGTTGTCATCACAAGGTGGAACACCTTTACTATTTCTGGAAAAAAATTCTCTGCCAAGAGTTTCAATTTGTCCTCTACAGGAACTTTTGTGAATAGTGATACCACATCCAGGCTAGATAAAATGCCATTTGGTCCAACATGAATCTGTTTGATTTTCTCTATGAACATCTGAGAGTTTTTAATGTGATGTCCACAGTGGCCAACTATTGGAGTCATTAACCTGGTTAGGTACTTGGCTAACCTGTAACTAGGAGAACTTATGGCAGAGACAATAGGTCTCAAAGGGATTCCTTCCTTAAGGACCTTAGGTAATCCGTAAAGCCTGGGAAATTTTGGAGCACAAGCTCTGAGATTTTTCATTTCATCTTCTGGTAGACCAGTAGCTGCAACGTTTTTCTGCTACTGACTACCATAGTAAAAAACATCATTATTGGAAGACAGCACATACAGATGCCTGAAAAGGGATCCAACTCTGTCATACAGCAGAAAAACATTGGAGCTACTGAAGAATTCTGGCTGCAAACCAACGCACACAGATTTGTAAATCAGCACATACGAGTTTCCGTCACCCAGTTCAGAAGAGGGCCATTCTAAACACATTAATATACAAAGCAAAAACTGTTTCTGATGAAGACCATTTGAAACCCAAAATTCATCAATTGAAATATGTGTTCCGCAAGAACAGCTATGGTGCACGTGACATGAAGATAGCGTTTGCCAAGAAATGGAAATGGGAAAATGCTGAAGATCCAAGTGATGGGCAACCAATGGTGTTCGTGCCTTTCTGTGGAGCCACATCAAGCAGAATAGGTAGAGTTCTGAGGAGGCAAGATATAAGATCGATTTTCCGGCCACCTAGGAAAATTAAGGAGATGCTGTGCCCTGTTAAGGACAGCCTCAGCCACAGGATCCACCGAAATATACAACATACTATGGGAGTGCGGACGTAATTATATTGCTCAGTCAATTCGTACTGTTTCCAAACGCCGTACAGAACACCAGTGGCATATTAAAATCCGAGAACTGGGGAAATCAGCTGTCGCTGAGCACAGCCTCACGAACAAACATAAAATTATGTTTGACAAAACAAAAATTTTGTCCCACGCCTCCACATAATGGGACTCTGTAATCAAAGAGGCTGTAGAAATAAGAATGTGTGAGAACAACTTCAACCATGATAGCGGGTATAATCTTAGTGGTGCATGGAAATGAGCGCTCGATACAGATATGCAGCAGAGACATTTCGCGCAATGTCCACGATACTATGGAAGGGGTGGCACCACCAGTGCAGACGTAGACAGCATCTGTGACAACGTTATGTAGCAGTCGACCAATCAGAAGCTGACCATAAGCCATTCTTGGGCTATTTAAGGCCACCACAGCAGCAGCACTGTCAGTCAGCGGCTCCTGATGACAAAGATGGAGAATATCTTTCAAAACTTGAGATTTTATCAAGAATTGATGCGGCAAGAAGTCCAAGAAAGTTTTATACATTACATGACTGGTTTGTGTATCTGACATCTCACAGCTTCAGAACCCTACCAGGATTTTATGAATTATTATATACCTTGTAGAATAGCTGCTGTATTGTGTTCCAATTATGGATCAACATATAGATATTAAACAGGTATTCATAATGTTTTGGCTCATCATTGTATAAACAATCAGTGATCAATTATTGTAACTATATTTTTAGTGTGTTTGGCTAAACATCAGCGTGTCAACTTCACGGAGAGTAATAATTTATTATGTCCATATTATTGCTGAATATTAAAGGCCATTTTTATGTCAAGACATAGAGTGCCAGGATGAAGAGTTCATTATGGAGGAAATTGCACCTTCACTTTCCTACCTCTGCAAATTTCGCAAGGGTAAAATTTTACCTTCCATCCTGGTGGCCTGGTGTGATTATGTTGGCAATAATATGGTAGAAAATGTTTGCCAAGATGTTAATATTCTTAGAAATCCACATAGAATTATTTAATTAGCGTTTTTACAGACCATGAAGTAAATAAATAATTCTGATTCTGGTCTGTGATTGACAGGTTCTTGTATGAAACCTTGTCTGCTGAGTAGAAGTAATTCTCCTTGTAAAAAGAAAATTTTATGACCAAATGTTTATGTTGTCATGTAGTTGGCTAATGACAATGTCACATTATTGAATACATTATCACATGAGGCCATGAGCACAGTAATTAAAATTTAACCTTTCTCAAGTATAAATTTTATGCTGCACCATCAGCATGAAATAAATTGTAAGATACTGCTTTGTGACAATAAATACATGATAGAACAAAATTTATTGAAAATAAATAGTAAATTTTCTGATAGTAAATTTGTCTCATCAATCAGAGTGTGCAACAGCACTGTGGTGTGTAATACCAGTTGTGATTTACAGGTGTGTAAATCGGATCATAATGTGAGAAACGTTTACAAAACTCAAGGGTTTTACAGCAATCAACTGAGAGGTGCATACTCTAAATTAATAGGAGACAACTTTATCAGGAAATACAGATGTGGAAGGTGTAATTACAGTTGAAATGAAATTGTGCCACACTGAATGGGCCAAGGAAGTTTTGTCGGATTCCAAGAGATAAAGAATCGATGATGGATATGTGATATTATTAATAAGCAGCATAGTTCTGTGCAGCTGAAGGTCATAATAAATGGAAAACTGTAGAAAATAACACACTGTTTTCAAAACAATCACAAATTGTTAAAATGAAATACACACCCATCATAATTTTGACTCTGTAGTTATAAAATTTATAATAAATCACCTCAAGTAGATATGCAGCTCAACTGTGCCATCATTTCCATTATATTTTATTGAAATGTTTAATATGGTGTGTTAACCAATTACTGCAGTATGACAAAAATTGTGCTTATTCATCGGGGAACATCAGTGTGTCCATTTAGTCAAATCATACCCTATCATCAATGTATAACTTGCTGATGGGTTATTTAAAAGAAAGAAGCCTAGAAATCTTGGTTGCAGGTGACTTTAATACAGATTTTCTTATGCAGTCTTCCGGTAAACATTTTTTGCATTCAGTGACATAGTCCTTCAATCTAACTTATACTGCAAACTTTCCAAATAGGATAACTAAATCTTCCAGGACAGCTACTGATAATATTTTTACAGATAAATGAAAGGAAGAAAATCATTTCATAAACCAATAATCAATGGCCAATCTGAGCATGATATGCAGCGCCTTGTTTTAGGTATAAATTCTAAGCAGATTATAAAGACTGCTAAATCTGCATACAGGAGAGTAGTCAATCCACCAAAAATTGAGGTCTATTTTAGAAAATTGATCAAAAATATGGGCTGGAAAGATGTTTATAGTGCACATGACATGAATGAAAAATATAACATGTTCATTAACAATGTCAGTATCATATTTGAAATCTGTTTTCCTCTAAAAGTAACTAAAATCAAGTAGTCGAATAATGACGGAAATTCTCCTCGGAGATGATAAATTATTTTTCAAAAAAGATAGATTGGCTGGCCAGTACTTACATTTGTGCTGTACCACTGATAGTCACACAAATGAAGAAAATGAAAAAAAGGGGACAAAACAGGACAAGCTTTCGGAACACAGTTCCTTCTTCAGACGGGAGAGAAGGGAGGAAAAAACGATGGGAACAGAACGAGAATTCACGACCTAGGTCATGAGGATGGTGTTTGAGGAGTGTGAAAGTGAGAGATACTGCATATTAGTACTGAGCCAAGCCAGAGAGTATATATATAACTAAAGAGGAAAGATCACGCAGTGAAGAAGTGTGTGAACTGAATGATGCTGAGGGGTGTAGGAGGGGGGAGGGGTGTCTAGGACACACACACACACACACACACACACACACACACACAGAGAGAGAGAGAGAGAGGGGGGGGGGGTAAGGAAGGGATAATGAATAGGTGAGCTAAGGATGTGGAGGAAGGGGAGGGGTTAGCATAGATTTCAGCCAGGGGGGCGGCGGGAGGATACATTGGAGGACAAGTTCCCACCTCCGTACCTCTGAGGGACTGGCGTTCCTTGGTAATATCCAAATGGTACGGCAGAAGGCTACTCTGGGTAGTGTGGGAAGAACAGTTTGGAGTGATAATCTCATCTCAGGGCATGGCTTGAGAAAGTCATAGCCCTGTCGGAGGAATTTGTTGAGTCATTCCAGGTCAGGATGGTACTGGGTGACTAAGGGGGTGCTACTGAGTGGCCTGGGGTTAGGAACATTGTTGTTGGAAGAAGAGGAATAGACAGCTCAGGAGATCTGCTTGTGGACAAAGTTTGTAGGGTCGTTGTAGTCTATAATAAACCATGGATTACACAAGGAATAAAGCTTTCATGTAAAGCAAAAAGGAAAATATATCTATCAGCCAAGAGCAAGAGGAGCAGCAATGATGCTGTGTAGCTAAATATAAGGGATACTGTAAAATAATTTAAAAAAGTTTATTCAGACATCTAAACAAATGCATTATGAGAAGAAGATAGCAATATCAGGCAACAAAATAAAAACAATATGGGATATAGTGAAAGAGGAGACTGGTAGAACCAGAAAGGAATAGGAGCAGGTAGAATTAAGAGTAGACCATACATTAAAAACCGATGGGCACAGTGTGGCCAATCTATTTAACAAGTACTTTATATCTGTTACTGATAGTATGGTATTGTCAAAGTTAGAAAATAATTCCCTTGAATATCTGAAACTAGCATTTACAAATAACTTCAGGTACATAAATATGTCACTCACTTCACCACAAGAACTAACTTTGGTAATAAAATCTTTAAAAACAAAGCATTCTTGTGGTTGTGATGAAATATCAACATTGAAGTTAATTAAAGTGAGTTTTTTATTTAAGTTATTTGTGTAACCATTCTATTTATTATAACTGAAACATTTAGTCTACTGTTTGGCTATAATATGTGGATATTAAACCTCTATTGAAGAAAGGTAATAAAGAGATATAGTACCATCAAACTACAGACCAATTTCACTTTTGACATCATTATCAAAAATTCTAGAATAGGTAATATACAAACAGCTTCTGAACCACCTGGACACAAATGATATATTGTCTAGAACACAGTTTGGATCTCTGAAAGGTTCTGATATCAAGAAGACTATTTACAGGTACAGTGATAATGTACTTAATTCATTAGAAAATAAATTACAAGCAGCAAGTATCTTCTGTGATTTGTCAAAGGCATTTGATTATGTCAATCACAACAGCCTTTTAAGTAAATAGAATTCTATGGTATCACAGCCTCTGAAAAAAAAAAAAGGGTTCTAAGTCGTACCTCGCTAACAGAAAACAAAGGGTGTTAGTGCAAGGGACTAGTGAATTAAGCCAGTCAACATCGGATTTGAAAGAAATGACATGTGGTGTCCCGCAAGGATCCATCTTAGAGCCATTGTGTTTTTTTTTTTTTTTTTTAAATACATTAATGACCTCTCATCAGTTACAGTGCCAGAAGCAGAGTTCGTTTTTGTTTGCAAATGCTACAAGTATTACAATAAATAGCATGTCGAGCTTAATTCTAAAAAGGTCTGCTAATGATATTTTATGGACACTAATAAACCGTTTAAAGCAAACTCATTGACATTAAACATCGAAAAGAGTCATTACATGTAGTGCAGAACATGTAAGAGGTTTCCATTCAGCATAGGCCTATACATAAAGTATGAAGAAGGGCAGATAAAAGAGGTTGACTGTACGAAATTCGTGGGATTACGTTACAGCTTGATAATAAATTCAGGTGGGAGGAGCACCCCACAGAACTGCCAAAACGACTGCATTTGCAGTATGAGTGTTATCAGACATAGGAGACATACAAATAAAAATCTTGCATACTTTGCTTACTTTCATTCCATAATGTCATGATATAATATTTTGGGCAACTCTTCAAGTTAAACAACATTTTTCCGAGTCCAAAAGCGTGTAATACATATTATTTATCTAGTAAATTCATAGACATCTTGTACAAACCTCTTCAAAGAATTGGGTATACTATCTACTGCCGCTTGGTGTATTTATTCTTTCTTGAAATTTGTCATAAATAAAACAGTTCAGTTCATACATACAATACTAGGAACAAAACCAATAATACACACAAGGGCTTACAGGCACTTACTTTAGTTCAAAAAGGGGTCAACTTCTTAAGAACATACATTTTCAATAATTTATCATCAACCATAAAAAAAATTAGTTACAAATAAATATCACTTTAAGAGGAACCTAAAAGATTTTCTAGTGACCAGCTGACGAATTTTTAAATAGAACCTAATGATGTAGGTATGTATTTGTATTCATACTTTTAGTACCTGTTGTTATATATCAGCTTGTAAATAAATAAATATAATATTTCTGCATGTTCCACATCCACGAGGGCCTCCTCAACTTCGACATATGGAATGAACAACTAATCTAATCTGCTTTAACACATTACTCATAAATATTTTCTAACTCTAAATGTGCCATACGTGAATGAACGGGCGTTAATTTAACAATCTAATTTTGCTTCCATTGTCAGTGACAGCATGAGGCATGTATATAAATTACGCTGCACACTTTATTTCATGAAGGAAAAAAGTGTAATATCTAAATATACAGTATAAGAAAACTTATTTTCTTACGAATAGACATCGTTTGGAGACTTTGCTGTTGACATTCCCAACATATTTCTGATAATGAAATAAATCTTTTACTGAATAGATGCCTCATAATATATACTTTTGTATCTGAATCAGTGCCGTGAGACACCACATACGTAGCATTCAAACAGATTTCATATCGGTACAAAGTCACGAAAACGTTCTACTTAACTTCAAAGTTCCCGCTGGGAAGTGGAAAACTTTAACTCTGGATAAAACCTTCTAATAATCGATCTGCGATGATGACTGGAAAGATCGTTGACAATTGCAAAAGCAGCGAAATACGATAATTTTCTTTCACTACTGACTTTACTCGCTATGCTTTTTTATTAGAAAATAAAAAAAATATGTTAAATATCTGTTATTTAGAAGCTTGGATTTTGCAATAACAGCACCAAAAGTGCGAGTGTGTTTACAAACATGGTCAAATAACCATAACATACTCCTTTCCAAAGACAACAAATCAGATTTATAGTGAATATTTTGTAAAACGTAATTTAAAATAAGCATATATGATGCTTTATAATTACAGATAAAAAATTAGTAACCGTGTTGTTATATTTTAATCAAGGCGTCTTTTCACTCCAAATTAAGGCCAATTCACACTGTCCGTCACGTCAACGTCACGTCACGGAACCGTCACGTCAAGTTGTATTCACACTGTCCGTCCGTGTCCGTCACGTCAATTCGTTCATCTCAATTCGCGATGTTGAAAGTGAGGTTATGAGTGGCATTCTGTTATGTAGAAAGTCATAGTTTAATACTAGAAAGGGGGAACAACAACGCTAAATGTTATTAACGGCCAAAGAAAACTTTACAGTGTATGTTTTTGGCCAACTTACTGGGAACTGAAACAACATTTCAAAACATCGACATCTATCTTCAAGCGAAAAAATAAACATATGAAGACATCAAACCATACTTGTAAGCGCATAAATAGCGCCTGTATACTTTAACCATTACGATTTGCATGCTGACATTTTTAATACGTCGTAAACAACTAAATTTTCGTCTTTCATTAGAACTGACATTTTCATTTAAAGTGTTATTTAATGAAAAATGCGTAATCAAATTACAATCTTATTCAAATAAACAGTTTTCTTCAGTCGTTTCTGTTACATTGTTACGTAACATACACCATTTTTTGGTTTCAGATATCCGACCTCAATTTTAGGGGGACGCTCAATTGACAAAAATATTTAAGTCGTCATGAAACATTTGAGATTTACCCCTAAAACGAGGTACAACAACAACACAAAGATAAATAAGACACATTTGCATATAAACAGTGCAATCGTCGACTGCAACATGTAATTCGCGTGACGAAAATAGGTTAACTTCCGATGTTAGCAGACGGCCGTTCCGTCAAAACATTCTTCTCGAGAAAGCTTGACGGACGTTGACGTGACGTGACGGTTCGGTGACGGACAGTGGGAATGCCGCCATTAGAAATACATTGCGGAATGTTCTGACGGACGGTGACGTGACGTGACGTGACGGACAGTGTGAATTGGCCTTTAGGGTAGTGAATGCAATTACACCTAGTCTTAATTTCCACTGCAACCTATACCACAGACTGTGTTGCTTTCAGCTTATTCAATTCGCGTAACATCATCTTTGTTATACCCTTCTTGGTTCAGACATATTGTTCAAATGTTTGTAAATCTATCGGTCCAAACTGTGTGGTCATCAGCCCGTAGCTTACAAACTACTTAAACTAAGGTAAACTAACCTAAGGACAACACATACACCCATGGCCTAGGGAGGACTCGAATCTCCGACGGCGAGCAACCACGCGCTCCACAGCGAGACGCCTTAGACCGCTCGGATACTCCACCGCGGCGGTTCAGACATAGTTACTACGATTACGTGCAACACATCTTTCGGAAGACGAAAACCGAATTTCGTAAGCCTTTTTCCGCTGTCGTGTTTACATGATAAGCCTAAATCGGATTTCCTAGCTCATTCAATCTGGCGGCTGAAAAACAGCTAATTCAGTTCCTTATTTAGTAAGCAAACTCGGTATTTTTCTTTATTTAAATACACCGATTCATGCTCACACTAACATTTATACTTTCATTTCACAATCGAAAATGTCGCTCTGACCATATGTGCCGAAAATTATGAACAAAAAAACACAATTTAAAAAGCCTAGAACGCTTTAAAAACGGTTGTGTTTAGATGGATACAAAAATCGAATGTGGAACTGGAAAACCACTGTACAGAAGTGGATTTCCAGAATCGATTTGGGAGTGTTTATATGACCAATCAAAAGCAGAATTGGGAAATCGATTTACGAAATCCGGTTTTGAGAGCCCATGTTAATGGGTTGAGCTATTAACCCAACAGGTAGTTAAGTCAGAGGCATTTATATGTCAAATACAAGCTTTCTCCTAGGAAGTTACTGCTGTAACATATTGACTGCTGTTTGCTTGGTGAGCGATGTTCCAACACTAGGCTAGGCCAGTTACACAGCGTTAAGCATAAGGGTCTGCTGTGGTCACTGGTCGCCACACAGCATGAAACTTGCAGTTCAACGTGCTAAAGGTCAAATCACACTTAATTTAAAGACACCGTCCCATAATTTCACGTATTTTCAGTTATGTCAATACCAAAAGACAAGAAATCAGATTATAAGGGCTGGTTTAAGAAATTTCCGGTTCCCCTTCTGGTCTGGTGTCCACCCTTTTTTTATAATTTGTTGTTTGATTTTTGTGATAATATCTGATTGTGACCCATAGTTAAACAGTTAGTCATAAGAAAGTATTAATGGCGAAATTCGCTATGCTCCATAACAGAAGTTCTCTCTTAGAACTCTTGTGACACAAGCGACTCACATCCAGAAAACTGCTTGACATTGAAAACAAACACATCAATTGCTTGGGCAATCGGAAAAACCGACAGAACTCACGTCTCTCGTTGCTCATTCTCTTGCAAGTGATAGGAATTTTCGAAGACTTATTAATATTTTTAGAGTACAATGCTCGCTGTTTCGAACAATGGATCAATAAAGTTGACCGAGGAATATGACAGTTCCCCAACAACATACAAATGAAATCTGGTAAAAATACGAGACACAAGCAAACAGTGCTAGTGGGACACAATGTAATTACCACCACATATTAGAGATCATTACGACAGGCTTGGTAGGGAAACTAAAGATTATTGCTACATACTGGGGATGTTTGCAATGTTACAAATAGAGTGTACACAACAAAAGGCCTGATTTTAGTATACAAAGTTGGCCGTGTTTGAGCTATATACGAAATACATTTACGCTGATCCTATTAACAGAATGTATTGAATTTTCATCTTCTTCTTGATTTTCTAATAATGCATTTAGTTTCTGTAGTTTGCTACATAGCACTTATCGATTGTGCAAGAGTATACCCACAGATAGTAGAATACACTGCAGGTGTCACACATAGACAGGCTGTGAGTAGTGACATTGCCATGAACTGTTGCCACACCATGCGGCATTTAATCGTATAGACACACAGTGCACAACATGTGTAACTCATATACAGGTTTCAGTGTAATTTAAATTTTCTATGTTTCAGTTTTATATCATTGGGGTTACAATTATTAAGTTTTATAATTGTTGCAGTATTTTTATGTTTCATGATATGCTAGTTTAAAGCCTCTGAAGAACATCAACCTCCTACACCATCTCGGCACGGCCTTTTTTTTCCTGGGTGAAGAGGCTTTCACGGGTTTAGACCACATACACCTATAGGACATGTAAAACTCCTACAATGTAATAGTAAACTCTCCAACTTTATTTATAGGGTTTCTTTTTGTATTGTATTGGGTGCACACATCTCCTGACACAATTAATACAATGCTTTCAATGAATGCCTTTATTGATTTCTTCGATACAGCATTCCTTTGATGCATGGAGACGGCCTTATGCCCAGCAATGCGAACTTAGCAGTATACAGTGGCTGAGATGGGCTCGCCACGACAGTATCGTAATGCCCATGATGCTGCACAATCGCAATGACTGCTGCAAAACACTCTGGCTATTGTGATGGTGGCGACAGCCCTGTGGCACCCCATCCTCAGGACATATCAGCGTCACATAGCATGGTCCGCTTGCAGACGAATGGCACAGTCCTGGCGTCGTTCTGCTGAAACAGCAGATGACGTCCTCTTAGCCATGGACCCACCACTTTCCCCAGCACGTGCTTACTTGCTTTGGGTCTTGCTCATGCAAGTGACTGCCTTGTCCATTTCTGTAAACTGTTTCTGTAAGATATTATCAATGCCTAGCATTAACCGTTCCTTTGTCTCTGCCAATATTTGTAATTTAACTATGTGCCTATGATCCACTTTACTGCCCTCCTCTTTGATTAGATCCTGCCCCTCAGGTCGCCCTCAAAGTTATCACATTCTCTGAATTCTAAATGTCTCTTACCATTGTGCACTGGACTTATTAATTTCACTTTTTCATTTTTCAGAATTATTTGCATTCCAGAGGTCCTTGGCCTCCTTGTCCTCCTCCTGTCAAAATGTTCAAATGTTTGTAGAACTTATGGGACTTAACTACGGGGTCATCAGTCCCTAAGCTTACAAACTACTTATGAACGAGCTCAGACTAAAGATGGCACAAGTATCCATGCCCAAGGGGGAGATTCGAACCCCCGACCATAGTGGCAGACCGTGAATGGAGCGCCTCAGTCCCCTCGGCCACCGCAGCCGGCCTCCTCCTGTCCCTTGGTATCCAGTCTACTAATACTTGTATTATTCTGTCCTCACTACTAACTGAAATACCTCGCCTTTTATCAATAAGAATAAAGGATATGCTAAGCATAGTAAGAGTCGCAATATTGACAGCAATAAATGGAAGTTTTCTTCTGACACTGTTTCTCTTGAAAATTCCCTACATGCTGCATAAGGGTCTTAATGTCATTTCACCCTTTTTGTTCACTTAGTAGCTTATCAGTTGAGAGCAATGGTTCAGAGTTTGATCGAACATCTCCTGTGGGTAGCACAGATTTAAGCAAAGACTGCTGTAATTGACCATACCATACCCCGTAAGAAGTTAGCAAATAAAGGTGTTAGATGAACTGAAAACAAATGGTTAGAATCTTACCTGTCAAAAAGATTACATTAATAATATCCTGTCATTTGTGAAGTCATATCTGTTAACCTGTGACTGCACATTAAAGTTCAATGGAGATATTCATAACTACGAAACAAGGCAGCAATCAGATGGACTACTGCTACCAAAAAAGTGTGTTAAATGCTGGGATGCAAATGTATAATAATTTACCAAATGAACTCAAAGCAACAGAGAACCGAAGAAACTTTATATATAAGTTAAAAGAATATCTTTTTCTTTTTACTTCTGCCACTTTCTCACCTGCAAAACAAGTAGCTGCTACAACCACCATGTCAGCAATGGAATTACGCTTCCTCCATTTTAGTGTATTCATCCTTATACTTATTATTCCTTATAATTAGTAATACATACGGTGCCACAATCCTGAAAAACTTATTCAAGACTCCCCATTTCACCAGATATATGTGGATTAATGTAACCCAAAAACACTGATTCTCATCACTCCTTCCTCCCTTCTCAAGATTCTGCTACACCCATTGTAAGGTAAACGAGATGAAGTAAACGCATTAAACAAAACAAATGTATGCATAACAAGCAGTCTGTAGTAATACATTAAAGAATTTTTTAAAATAACTTGTGCGATGCTTGTCGCTGCCAGCGTATCAATAAATATATCACATTTGTCATGTTCAACCTTTTTGCAACAAGCTGAAGGGAGAGAGCGGAACTGTTTGTCACTTACTTTCTTCTCCTTCATGTGTTAGGACGTGTTCCAGGATTTTGCCTAATTATTGTAAGTGTGAGCTTCTTTTTTATTAATTTCAATAAACCCCCACAGTTTATTTGAAATATCTTACTTACTTGCAATCACTTCTCCATTATTACTAATTTTAAAGTTATTTATTTTGAGCAGATCCAGTACTTCATAAAGTGATGCTCGGGTATTGTTGCAATTTGTTTTGTGATTGTACTAGAACATTCTCTGTGCAACTTTTATTTATTTCGTATCTATGAATGGTTTATTACATTTTAATGCCTGCAGAAAAATCTTTGCAATGTTTATGAAGTCCAATAATTTTGCAATTTTTGGCGACTATCATGATTAATTTTCAACATGGTCATAGAACAATAGTAGACGAAATGCACAATCCCAGCATTAAATTATAGAAGTAATATTCCAGTCATCTCAGCTAGAATCACTACAGAATATGACCGAAATATAGGTACCAGATCTCAATCCGCTGACTTCTTCTGTAATGTTGCTTTCTGCTGTTGTATTTGCTACCGAAATTACGACCGATACCATTTAATGACGGAATCCAATAATTTTGTTTAAATTGCCCCTTCCTTGTCAAAATTGCATAGTATTTTCATTTAAAAATATTTCACTACCTGGTAAAGTTTCATTTGCGGTCCCCAACCTCAACTTTAGTATGCAACACCCATTTTCATATGAAAGTAGCATTACAAGTCTAATCATCTTATGTCCTAAATCTTAACTTGTACGACTTTTGACTCCCTACTTTCAAGACTTCAGTTTCCTTATTACCTTGAACGGTAGTTCCTTTCTTTCTGCTCTTATCTCTCCATATACTTCCAACGCCTGGAATCACTCCTTCTGAACGGCTTTAGACGTTCAACATGCACGACTGACATCTACATGGATAATTGGATATGCACTTTCACTGGTGACGTTGTCTCTACTACTTGGTATGGCCCTCGGTATTTAGAAAACAGGTTCTTCATTCTCCATTTTGAAATGTACATTAATGATAACAGCCTTAGACTACAGCATCTTTGCAGTTTTGCTCGCTGCTTTTCCTGCTTCTCTAACACTCTGCCATTCACCTTCCGTTCTGTATTCCAGGCTTCCCTCATCACTTTCACGAATTTCTTCACTGACTCACTTGATCTGCCTTTTTTTATTCCTTATTGCATGAAATGTTGATAGCTTATTACATCCATAAAGAATCTCATATGGGGCAAAACACCTACCCCTACTTGTGTGCTGCTTTGAGTTGCAGGCATAGATGCAGAGTTCTAGATATGTATCACAGCTTCTACTGTGTGTGTGGGTCTATGTAATATTTAAACAACTTTTCTATAATACATGCACTCTCTCTGTCCTACTATTTGTCTGTGGATGCAGAGGGCTAATTCTCTACTTCTTCACATCCATTAGCTTACACAATTCCTTCAACAAATTAACCATGAAATTGAACCCCTGGACTGTTACTATATTCTGAGGTACGCCAAACTTCAAAAGCCAATTATTGACAAATGCCTGCACCACCATTGTTGGTTGCTGATTTTGCATTGCACGCACCTGAAAAAATACTTGCTAATTGTTAGAATATACTTATTGCTTGCTGGAGTTTTATTGAATGGTCCTAGGATGTCTATTACTAGGAGCCTGAATGAAGCTGTGGCTTCTGGTAACCTCTGTAAAGGTACTCTCTGTTGACATAAATCTGTTCTTTGCTTACATTGCATACAGTTCCATACATATACTACTTTACATGCAACACATCTCCTGGAAGACGAAAACCGATTTTCGTAAACCGTTTTTCCGCATCATGTTTATATGGCATAGCCTGAAACGGATTTCCTAGCCCACTTAATATGGCGGCTGAAAAACAGCTGATTCAGTTCCTGATTTAGTCCACACAATCACTATATTTCTTTATTTAAATACACAGATTTATGTTCACTGTAATATTTATACTTTTATTTCACATTAGAAAATATCACTCTCTCCATATGTGCAGAAAATTCTTAACAAGAAAACACAATCTGACAAAGCAAGCACGCTTAAAAACGGTTGCGTTTGTATGGACACAAAAATCGATTGTGAAACTGGAAAACCGCTTTAGAGAAGCGGATTTCTAGAATCGAATTTGAAGTGTTTACATGACCAACCAAAAGTGGAATTGGGAAATCCATTTATGAAATCCGGTTAGGGGAGCCAATGTAAATGGGGTGTATGTTTCTCAAACAGCCACAAAGACCTGCACATACTTGCTTGACTTACCAGGAAAGAAAGTAATTAAACTTGCAGCTATTGAAACTCGCCCACTGTTCTTTTGATGGTTAACTAGCCGTGTTTGTGAATTTAACAATTGACTGCTTGCTCAAAAAATCTAATTATGGTGATATTCACACAGCGGCGGAAGTATACAGTTCCCTTAAGCAAAACTCTGATTCTATAAGTTAAGCAAACTGTTCTACCTTTACTGTAATCTTTAGAGGAAACTGCACACAATTAAATAATGATCCACAGTCATTGATCTAAATCAGAAATCATAAATGTTGGCAACGGAAACGCAAATATTCTCTTCTCCAGAAGGGAGCAAGAGACACAAGATACATATACAAATTACCCCACATTAATCCAAAATAAATGATGAGGGGAGAATTTAAATTAGCACAAAGGATTATAGTTTAACAAATTAATTTAATGTTCAAAACAAGAACAACAAGGGGGGAAGACCATTTTTTTTTAATTACCTTACAAAATGTTCAAAATTTCCACAATTACATGGCCCTAAAATTGCCCACCTGCAAATTTGAGTACAGGTTAATTGCGATCACGTTTCATAGGGGGGAACGGAGGAATTGCAGTACATTCACACACAGATTCATACGCCAAGCCATGCAGGTAATTACCAAGTACCCGACACCAATACAGCAAGATGACAGCCAAGCAATGTGGAGAATGCAAATTGAAGGTTCACTTGCGCACAATGAAATAGTACCTCACTTCCATAATGTGTCAAGCTAGTGGCTTAGCCTCATGATAAACTATCAGAAACAAACGCACTTGGTTTAAGAACACAAAGTGCAGTGTACAGACGCAAATTAAAGTTTACCTAGAACTTCTAACTATACATTAAATCAAGATTTAATTAAATAATATCTAAAAACGGTCGCTCTGGCGTTCGTTTAGCACAGGGAGAAAATAACTACAGAAGGTTAAAGTTGTTAGATCAATACAGCACTCTACTAAGTCGGAACACGAAATATGCATAAAGTTAACAAAACCAATTTTGAAGAGAATAAGATCGCGAAATATATCGTGTAACCATTCTTTCTCATCAGAGGAATGGTATCCATTAGATAAGCAAGGTTACAGATTGCTACAGCACAATACAGAGTTTGGTTACAATATTTAAGAGAAGTGAAATAATTCTATTGCATGAATATGAAAAACACGATATACGTCGTGCAACGGTTCTTTCTACACAGTGGAAAAAGATCTATTAAATGGTAATAACCACGACAGGGAACACGCTAATCGGCGCACTCGTGGGCCGACAAGTACACAGATTACAAGTTAGAATGGACAATTTTCAGGGAAAATTATCACACTACACTCACTAGGAAACACATTAGGAAATTAGCTATACAATTATTAACCACTCATGTGCACTGAATGATGGAAAAGCTTCGTCTGATATCGTCCATGTGTACTGTCGACAAAGTACGAACAGTATAGGCACCGCGAGTCCCCGAAAATATTTGAATTCAACTACGATAAGAATGCGAAAGACACTGAACATATTTAAACAGGTGAAGAAATGATTTAAAAGTTATAAAGTGCAAGAAATATGCTAACGAAACACCATCAGAGCCTCGGAATCAGATTCCAGCAAAATTGACATAAAATTAGCAATCCTGTACGAAATTAAGCAAAATCTCACTACTACAGATAGTGTAGCTGCTACTTCCAGAATTAAACTCGTGAAAAGGCATAAGTACGACTATGGAGCCTGAACTAAATCGAGCCACGAGGCCACAGCAGAACCAAACCCAGAGGTACTTACCCTACCAGGAACCAAGAAGCGAATGAATAGCTCTCTTGACCACCACCTAGCCGTTAACAGAGAAGGGGTAGTGGAGAGGAGCTCAGAGAGCGTCACCGTTCATCAGGCAGGTAACCTGACCAACTCCCAGCCAAGGAGGTTAAGAGCAAGCTACATTAGGAATCTTTGCTAAGACTGGGTTCTGCTCACCAGTTGGCAAACCTACTTCTTGCCCAGAGACATTCAATGCCCAGCGTTTGAAAGAAACGACGGTACAAAACAGATGAGGCGCATCTAGCACTTGCTAAACTTTCTTACATACAAAGTTCCATTCATTCTGTGGAACCCAGGGCCAATGGGAGCACATCACACTAAACACTAATACATATTTGGGACCTCATGTACAACATAGACACTTAGAATTTTACATACAGATAAAACTAAATCAATATATAATGCCTGGTATTTCGCATATTGCGAGTTGAGTGTCTTGCTACACTCAAAGTAAATAAATAAATAAATAAATAAATAAAGTCTGAAGCTCGTCAACATTTGTTCATGGGGAGTCAATTAAATGGAACACGTTATGTGGATGGGTTTCACTATCAGATTTGTTGTTTTGTGTGTTACCAGCTTTGCTTCCAATCTATCACACAGCTCTGTGTTATGTGCTTCCAATTGTGCTAACCTTTTCTGCAATACACTAACTCCTCCCAACCCAGAAACAACCTGTGTCTCTGATTCTATCATAGCAACATTTTGATTGCTAACCATCATTTAAAAAAAATTAAAAAAATAAAAAATAAAAAAAACGAAAGAATCTAGTTCCTCCAGTGAATCATTACACTTCTAAATCCTCCACTGTTTTTTCATATTTATGACCGAATCTATTAATACTAGATGCAGATTTGTTTGACAATCCCCAAAACGTACACCCTACACCCAACAGGTTCAAGCATTACTATCAACCAATTAGAACATAAAATGCCTGTTCCACCAAGCAGTCACTGTGAAAAAGAAAACAAAAACGAAAAATCGCCTGTTCACCCTACCGTCCATCATAAAGCAATCAAATAATGACTTTTCACTTAAGCTGGGTTTCAGATTCGCACTGGGAAAGCGATGCTTGTCGCCCTGACACCAGTGTACAAGGTGTGGACAGGAGAATGCCAGAATGATGGACGTCTGCGCCTCCTGACGCCAGGATACAGAGTTTTCAATATAATTCTTCTCCATTTTCATTACTAACTAGTCTTCTTCTTAAATTTCGTTAGTACTTCTGTTTTTGACAGCTTTATTCTCACATATTTGGTAAATACTGTTGTGTAAAGTTTTCGTCTGTGATTTGAGTTTTCATAACATACCGTTGCTTCAGCTAGTTACTAGTCAGTCTAGTGCCAGCTGCCATTTTACTGCTTCTGTTTTTGAGAGCTGTATTGATCGTGTTTAGTAAATTTTCGTTAGATTCTCTGTAAAGCTTCTTCAGTGACTTTCGCTCTCAGAGACAAACTGCAGCAAGAATTAGAACGAAATCAAACAAAAGGGGGTAATTACGCCCATCTTGAACAGCATATGGGAAACGACAATAGTGATAGTGTAAAAACTTAATGGGACATTAGGAATCTGTGGAGATTTGAAGACCAATATCAATGGCTATCATGCATCATTACCCAATTCCAAAGCTAGAAGACATTCAGTCAAAACTGATGGGAGGCATGATATTCATGAAGTTTGACTTAAAGAATGCCTATCTTCAACTGCCACTAGATGACAGCTCCAAGGAACATTTGGTGATTAATATCCCATTTGGGCTATATCGCTACAACAGGCTGCCATTTGGCATCTCTAGTGCACTGGAAACATTCCAATGGTACATAACATAACTAGACAGTAAGGTCCTATGGATGCCGAACTACTTGGATGACATCATTTGTGGCTGGTGCAACCAAATTTGAGCTTATGAAAACTTAGAAACCTATTTTCCATTTTTCAAGTAACCAACCTGCGCCAGAACTTAGATAAATTTGAGTTTGCAGTCTCTCAAGCTCAGCATGTGGCCCATATCTTCAGTGCCCCAGGTATCCATAGATTACCCACCCACATTGAGGCCATCCAGAAGCTGCCCCCACTAACAAATAGGTCTCAGTTGCAATCTGTGCATGCTCAAATCAATTACTATCGACGATTTATTCCACATTCCGCGACCATTGAGGAACCGTTATACCATCTTCTAAGCAAAGGCATCCAATGCAGTGGGCTGACAAATCTGTATGTGTTTTTCACACACTGAAACAAGCCTTACTTCAGTCTACAGATCTAAATACCTATGATCACCAAACCACTCTTCTTGGCAGCGGATGCCTCAGTCTATGGTCTGTGGGTAGTGCTTCCACATGTGGTCAATGGCATCGAATGATGAGTTGCGTTCGTCTCGAAAAACCTCATCCCAACGCTACACAACTATACCCAGATAGAGAAAGTAGCACTCGCCATCATCTTTGGCATAAAAAAATACCATTACTTTGTGTACAGGACACTCTTCACACTTCATACAGACCACAAGCCTCTTCTCCCACTTTTTAAATCTTCAGCTGCAATCCCGACTAAGATGTCACCACATCTACAGTGTTGGGCAGTATTTCTCTCTAGCTACCCATATGATATTCAGTTCCGTTCAACTACACATCATGACATTGATGATTTCTTATGAAGATTGCCAGACAACCAGACGTTTAACTCTAATTCAAAAGTCTGTTTTCACCTGGACAACACAGCACAAGGGACCCTCATGCAGATTCTCTTGGACACTGCCCTTATCTGCTAACACAGGGCCCAATACCCGGTCCTCAGTAAATTGTCAGATTTATCATCTTCAGCTGGCTGGTGAATAAGGAACAGCTACAACATCCTGACCTACAATTATTTTGGAGTCATTGGCATGAACTGTTATCCATGCAAGGACTTGTCCTTATTTAAGGAGATAATGTGCAGACACTAGTTGTAATTCCAGCCTCCCTTCCAAAATGAGCTCTCAACTTACTACATCAAGGACACTGTGGAGTGGTCCTCACCAAACTGTATCAGAAAGTAATGGTTGGAGCCATTACTACTATGATAGTTGACTGTACCACCTGCCATAGTCAACAGGCAGCGCCCACCAGGTGATATTTCCCCTGATCTGCCACTACCAAACTTTGGTCTAAGAAATATATGAATTACGCAGGGCCCTTCTTAAGTGCAGATGCCAGATTCACTTTTCCATTCATCTTGAGGATGACCTCCAGTTCTTCAAAGCTTTGTCTAGAATATTTGCACTGGAAGTCCTCTCAGACTCACTGGTCTCCGATATCAGACTGTCATTTACTTCAAACGAGTTTGAATCATTTTGCAGAAGCATCTTGCATATTTACATGGCACCTAGTCGCCGTGCATCAAGTGGGTTGGTTGAACACTTTGTGAGAACATGTAGAGTCATGGAGATATTTGTTAATTTTATCAGTTAACAAGTCAAGTTATATTATGGTTTTCATGAGTACATGTTCTATCAGCAGAAGGCGGCAGAAGCAGAAGATGTTGAAACAAGTCTGCTGATGACAGTAACCAAGAAACTAGGGCGACGCGGTCGTCGCCCTGAGACCATTGACCAACGGTATGCAGAGCCTCGGAGAACACCTAAGCAGAAAAGAAGTATTTGTAGGTGCTGTACTGGGCAGTGGGCGTTCAGGGGGACGCAGAATGCATTGACTGGAACGTCTCTACGCCCAATGTCGCCGCCACGACCCAACAGGGCAGCACGCCACCGACAGCTGGTGTCGAAGTGAGGACCTTTAGTGGCGTGGCTCTGGGAGGACGCCACTCCTCCGACGTGATCACACGGGCCGCGCTGGAGGCGGGGTCCCAAAGCGAGTGCCGCCAGACACCCAGCCTTCATCTGGGCGAGGTTGGCGCCCCTGGGGCGTACAACAAGGCGGCGCATGTCTCCAACAACGGCAGTGCCATGCGGCGCTCGACTCAGAGGAATCTGAGCTAGGCCTGGCGCCTAGCTGGCGCTTCCGCCTGCCACTCTCAACGCCTGCCCGAACCACGGGCAGAGGAGCCTTTCAACCACAAGAAACTAATAAAGAAATAAATTGTATTTTTCCCAGGCACCACGAGTCTTAATCTGCCACTTCCCCACACCCATCCAATCCACTACGGTCGTTCCCGTTACACTGGTGTCAGAAGAATTTTGGCAGAAAAGATGGACTACTGGTGCCGGAAGGTGCAAGTTTCGAGAATCACGGAAAGGTCGACTATCAGCGGTCTACGGCAGCAAAATGAGTGAGTACCAAGCTTGAATTCTTCTTCACTGCTTTCCCTGGGCTTTTATTCCTTTTATTTTTATTTTGGGTGACTTTTTCTTAAGCTTCAAGCATGCAAGACGATAAAGTGAAATTACAAGCAGCTGTTCACCGGTTAGTGAATCAGGTGAGCCAGCTGCAGGCTCAGCTTGATGATCTAAAGGTCGCAGGTCAGGTAGAGTCATCCACAAGGGTAACAACAGTAGATACTACTGCTGCGCGGTTGGTTACGCCATTTTCGGGAAAGTCAGGGGAAGATGTTTTTGTATTTTTTGATAATTTGGCTACAGCTGCCAAGCTGGGAAATTGGTCAAAGGATCAGATGCTATGCATTACGAAATTAAAATTAACAGGTGAAGCTAAGTCATTTAATATTCATAGAATATATGACTTCAACTGCTATTGGGCAAAGCTGAAAATGTGTACCCAGCCGGGATTCGAACCCGGGTCTCCCGCTTTCTAGGCAGTTGCGCTGACCCCTACACCACTGGGGACACAGTGATCACCGCACCTGCAAGGACTACCCATGCACGCCTCCCGTCAGATACAAATTCCCAGCTTCGCCCTGCCCATAGTACTCAAACTCGTAGTTTAACTAATTCCCGTAAGAGTAAGGGCTTCAAACTTGCCCACCCCTCCCCACTAACGATAGGATCATTGCCCGTCACCGGCATATTATATATATACATGTGGCGTCTGTTCGGAAAGAACAGACGTCACATTCTGATCCTGCAGCTTTGCCCAATAGCAGTTGAAGTCATATATTCTATGAATATTAAATAATAACAGCTGCAGGATCAGAATGTGACGTCTGTTCTTTCCAAACAGACGCCACATGTATATATATAATATGCCGGTGACGGGCAATGATCCTATCGTTAGTGGGGAGGGGTGGGCAAGTTTGAAGCCCTTACTCTTACGGGAATTAGTTAAACTACGAGTTTGAGTACTATGGGCAGGGCGAAGCTGGGAATTTGTATCTGACGGGAGGCGTGCATGGGTAGTCCTTGCAGGTGCGGTGATCACTGTGTCCCCAGTGGTGTAGGGGTCAGCGCAACTGCCTAGAAAGCGGGAGACTCGGGTTCGAATCCCGGCTGGGTACACATTTTCAGCTTTGCCCAATAGCAGTTGAAGTCATATATTCTATGAATATTAAATAATAACAGCTGCAGGATCAGAATGTGACGTCTGTTCTTTCCGAACAGACGCCACATGTATATATATGAAGCTAAGTCAGTTGCAATGTGCCATGAGAATTTGCTAAAGGCTAAGACTTTTGAAGGATTCCAAGAAACTTTAAATGTTTGTATAGCTTATGGGACTTAACTACGGGGTCATCAGTCCCTAAACTTACAAACTACTTATGAACTAGCTAACACTAAGGACGGAAACAGATATCCATGCCTGAGGGGGGATTCGAACCCCCGCCCTTAGTGGCCGTGCAGACCGTGACTGGCGCACCTCAGTCCCCTCAGCCACCGCAGCTGGCCAAGAAACTTTAATTGAGAGGTTCCGTCAGAAGAACATGAAGAGATATTGTTGGGAAATAATTAATACCATTTTTCAAAAACAGGGTGAATCAATTGAAGCTTTTGCGTATAGGATTAGGAAGGTGAATATGAGTACTTATGAACTAACAGATGATGATCGGATAAATTCAGTTGTTTTACGTGAGACAGAGGAAAGCGCTCTTGTTGCGTTTTTGAGGGGTATGCAACCAGATTTGTCGAAAAAAGTTAGGTTGGACTTCCCAAAGACATTGAGCAAGGCTCTGACGTTAGCTTTGGCATTAGAAGAAATAGATTCAATGACGAGGTCACGAAAACGAAGAACTGTATTTCTACCGTTGTGACATGTTTTAGGTGTGGCCGTAAGGGGCATATGAAATGGGAACGCAAAGAAGTGCAGCGTAGGCAGTGTAAAAAATTCGGTCGCTGGCAGTGTGACTGTTGTAACAATGGGCAGCAGCAACTTAAGGATTATTCTCAAGCTAAATCACGTCCTCAGGCCTTAAAGAGGATGGGGAGCAGAGTGTCCACTGTGCAACGCTCCCAGTAAACGTTAGTATTTGTGCAAAATCAGTGGCAGATCTTTTTCTGACCGGCTTTGTTCGGAAAAAACTTTTTAAGTTTTTGTTGAACACTGGTTCTCAGGTGTCGGTAGCGAGTAGGGCCATGCTCGGAAAGAAATGACTACAATCACAACGCTGCACTCTGAGCAGCGTTGGTGAAGGGCCGTAAGTTCACTTGGATCAAGTACACTTGATTTCCAAGTGGGTGGAACGATTTTTCAGGTAGAAGTTGAAGTTCTTCCGGTGGTAGGCAGCAACTACGATGTCATTCTTGGGTTAGACTTCCTGGTTGCTCATCACGCTAAAGTTGACTTGGAACGGCGTACGTTGGAACTGGATGGAACGTTGTTTCATTTAGGCGCCACCGCCGAGACACCATTACAGTCGCAAGATTCGCCCATCGCGCAAGGGAAAACACTTGAACTGCAGACTAGGTCCCTCAAAGTTAGCTCGCGTGATAACATACCGCAAAAGGTCAGGGAGGCTAATCTAGTGTCAAGTAGGTGCTGATTTGTCAGAAAATACGTTATATGTTGTGGAACCGTTATCGGAAAATGACAGGCTGGACCCAGCCAGGTGTTTTGTAAGACACAGCATAGCCTACGTGCGGGAAATTGATGGTACGAGAGTAGTACCGGTTAGCATTGATAATTGTGGGCCCGAGGAGGTACAATTAGTGAAGGGTGCCCCGGTAGCAAAATTAGAAGTATTAAATGAAGATGACTTTAAGGATAATTTTGCACAAAGGGAAGCAACACTGGGAAAATCTGTCGACTGGTTAGCACTCAAGAATAATGTTGCACATTTGGAGGGACAGGAGAAGGTTGCCATGGAAGCTTTGTTAAAAGAGTATATTGAATTATTTAATTCTTCAGGCCCGTTACCTGCAACACCACTAGTACAGCATTACATTCGCACCGGAAACGACGCGCCAGTTGATAAAAAGGCATACCGCGTGCCTTCCTCTTTGCAGCCTGTTATGCAGCAGTTAATAGATCAGCAGTTGCGAGATGATATTATTGAGGAGAGTAACAGTCCCTGGTCCACGCCAGTGGTACTAATTGCAAAAAAAAATGCTGTGATTATCGATTTCTAAATGAGAAGACAGTGACAGACGCTTACCCAATTCCGAATATCACGGAAACCCTGGATAATTTGGGTTAGTGTCAGTATTTCACAACCTTGGATTTATGAAGTGGGTACCATCAACTCGAAGTAGCGCCACGAGATCACCCGAAGACAGCTTTTTCTACATCAGGTGATCATTATAAGTATAAACGTATGCCTTTTGGACTAAAAAACGCCCCAGCTACGTTTCAACGGTTGCTAGATAGTGTTTTGCGGGGTCTTAAGCCTAGACGACTTGGACGACATCATTATTTTTTCCATGAATTTGCAAGAGCATGTGTCACATTTGCGTGACGTGTTTGACCGACTGCGTGCCACAAAGTTAATGCTGAGTCCGGATAAATGCCACTTTGCCTTGAAGGAGGTCCGTTATTTAGGACTTATCGTACGTCAGAAATGAATTAAAACGGATCCTAAATTGGTGAAAGATTTTCCAACACCAACAACTGTAAAGCAGTTAAAATCTTATTTAGGAGTAGCAAATTTCTACAGGAAATATATTCCACACTTTGCAGAAATCGCAAAACCCCTTACCCAGTTGTTAAGGAAGGGTACAAAATGTATTTGCTCTACATAATGCGATTCAGCATACGGAAAATTGAAAGAACTGTTGACATCTTCTCCTTTCAACAAGCAATTTATACTATCGTGTGATGCATCCAATTATGCATTAGGTGTGGTCCTAAGTCAGGAAATGAATGGTTGGGAACATCCTGTAGCTTACGTGTACAGGCAGTTCAATAACACGGAAAGGAACTATTCAACCACAGAGCGTGAGATGTTGGCTTTAGTTTTTAGACTAACATATTTTAGATGTTACTTATACAGTAGAAAGTTCAAGGTAGAAACAGACCACTCAACGCTCCGTTGGCTACTAAATTTGAAGGATCCATCCTCGCGTCTTGCAAGTTGGTGTCTACATTTAAGTGAGTACGATTTTGAAGTAATTCATCGACTGGGTACCTCGCATGCAAAACGCAGACGGACTCGGTAGGAGAATCCGAAGCGTGGAATGTCCAGGAATTGACGAAGAAGACTGGAAGAATGCACAACACGCGGACCCGGACTGTCAGCAGTTTGCCAGCCAGCCGGAATTCTGCTTGGAGGACGGAATTCCTTTTAGGTCAACACGTAACGGACCGCGAATTGTTGTGCCATCTACGCTGCGTAATGAAATTCTAAAGCAAGCTCACTATTCTATTTTGGCTGGTCACTCGAGGAGAAGAGCAACTAAGCGCAGAATAACACAGAACTACTGGTGGAAAACGCGGAAACAGGACGTAGATAAATATGTAAAAAATTGTATCCCCTGTGCACAGAGGGCGCAACTCAGCCGTCAACGAATAGAACTGCAGAGACTTCCAGAAGCAGATAAACCTAGGGCCATGATAGGAATTGTCATTTTTGGACCACTAATAAAAAAAAAACCTGCGGGTAATCGAGATATACTCACTATAATTGACCATTTTCTCGTTGCAATACGTGATCAGCAAGCAACGACAGTAGCTCAGGCGTTACTGAATGAATGGATACTGAAATTTGGCGTTGCAGACACTATAATTTCGGATCAAGGAACGAAATTTATGGTCGAATTATTCAAACAGTTGTGTTGGTTGTTACACATTAAAAAATTACGCACTAGCGCATATCATCCGCAGTCGAACGGCAGAAGAGATAGGGTACATAGAACAAAAGCTAAAATGTTGAGCTATTATGTTAATTCCCAATACAACAATTGAGATACAATTCTCAACGCCTGCACTTGCACATACAACACCAAAGTGCACGTAAGTACAGGCTTATCTCCATACAAGGTCGTATGTGGTGAAAAAATGAGCTCACCCTTCGATTTCTGAATGAAGAAGCAAAATAGCGATAGTTCACAAGTGAAGGATTTCGCAAAGCATATGAAAATGGTCTGGCGTCAAGTTAAGAAGATGAATACTAAGGCCCTAGAACGTCAGGAAAAATTATATAATAGTAAGGCAACATTACCGAAATTTCATGTGGTACAATGGGTAATGTTATCAAATCCTTGTGTACCGAAAGGGAAGACGAAGAAATTTGTTTCTCGGTATGATGGCCCATATCAAGTCATTGAGATGACATCACCCGTAAATGTTAAGTTACAGCTACCAACCCTTACAGTAGTTGTAAATCTCAGCAAAGTTAGACCTTTCAAGGAAAATATTGAGTTGGTACCTACTTTGTCGATAGCCGGGAAGGCTGCATCAAAATACATCACTATGCTCTTAGACCGCGCACAAGGGCAGAGAGCTGATAATGGGTTTCTTAGGCTCAGTTACCACAAACATCGGTGATTCTGCGTGTACGTCTGGAAATGGGATGGTTGGATGCAGGAGGAACAGTGTTCGGAACAACGGATTCTGAGGACCTTAAGAACATTAATGAGGTGTTACAGCATTTACAGAGTGACGTGAGAGGCAACCAGGAGACATTAGAATTGCATACGACAAGGCTGCCTAGCCTCGAGAATGACGTCTTAAATGATACTAAGCAATTCCGAACTCTAGCTGCCACATTATTATCGCATGTTCAACTATCGGCAAATGCAACAAACCGCGATTTGAACGTAGTTAGGAACATCTGGGAAAGGTTGATAGACAGCTGTTAATTACAAAGATACTGCGGAGGTACAAGAAAGCATAACCTATGCCCTTATTGAAACGGCGGAGTTAGAAGAGGCATTACTACACGGCATTACGACACTTGTCGCCAGCGTTGCTATCGCTAGAACAATTTGAGGACGGATTAGAGGGGATTAGAGCAAAATTACCGTCACCACTAGCACTTTTGTCGACCGACAGAGATAAACCACTATCTATCTATCATCGCATGGCATCAGTAACAAGCAGGCAGGTAGGTACAAGGTTGTAGGTTAATATCAAAATTCCACTTACATGTGAAGCCTGTAGAGTCAAGAGTTATGAAATACATACATATCCGATATATTGGGAGGCAATACACAAGATGGTACAGTTAAAAATGCAGGACATATTGTTGGTATCTACAGATAGACGCATTCACATACTACTGTCAGTGCAGGAACTAAATCATCGCAGTGTAGGACCTGTTACTATTTGCCCCACAAAATTAATGCATACAGTTTCAAAATATTGTGAATTTTCATTGTTTTGCTCGAATAATTTAACCAAGGAATGCCCGAGAGAAGTTATAGCAGGGAATTAGGATTTTTTTAAGAAAGTAGGACAGCATTGGCTCTTTTCAGTAGCAAACCCGATGATTATTATTTACACATGTTATGAACAAGGACGGCAAATGGAAACACAAAGATTGGAACCCCATGGTCAGGGATTGATAATCAATGGAACGGGATATGACATTTCTGGACCTACTTCTAAGTTACCTGCCAAAATTGTAGGAAATGTTACCATAGGAATAAAACTGATTAATGTACCGGATCAACCGCTGGAAATTTTGTCCCAGGAACATCTTACAATGTTTAATGATTCGTTAGACTCTGTCTTACTCACTGCTTTAGATCAAATGATTGCTACAGAGCATGGTCGATTGCTATGGGATGATTGTTAGAACATATTCAAAATTATCGCCAGCAACAGCGAAGGCAAACAATAATTATCGGATCATCAACAAATACGGCTATTGTTTTTGTTTAACAGTTGGATTGTTGTATTATGTGTTTAAGAAAAAAGTCGCTTAAATCCCATTCCTGCCATCCCTAACCCTAAGAATCCCATCCAGCAAGCTTTGTACTGAGCGAACTAGTATGGTTTAGGAGGACTTGTCATAAAGACACTGCATCTTGTTCATGGACTGTGTGTCACAGTGAGATTCTATTTTATAACCTAAAAGGTGGAAGAGAGACCTGAATAATTTGCGTCAGACTGAATATAGTGTAGGAACATGGTGCAATAAGGTTAAGGTGTCATGAACAGTTTTAGTACTTTGTGTTTCTTTTTTTGATGAATAAGTGTTTGTTTTTGAATTAGCAATATGATGTATTGGATGATGCCTTGTGAAAGTCAGGGACGAATTTCTTTTTCGTACTGGGGAGGAGTGTAGAGGCATGGAGGTATTTGTTAATTTTATCAGTTAACTATTTCTAGCAGCTGAAGGCGGCAGAAGCAGAAGGTGTTGAAACAAGTCTGCTGATGACAGTAACCCGAAAACTGGGACTACGCGGTCGTCGCCCTGAGACCATTGACCGACGGTATGCAGAGCCTCGAAGAACACCTAAGCAGAAAAGCAGTACTTATAGGCACTGTACTGGGCAGTGGGCGTTCGGAGGGACGCAGAATGCATTGACCGGAACGTCTCTATGCTGGATGTCGCCGCCGCGACCCAACAGGGCAGGGACAGCTGGTGTAAAAGTGAGGACCTTCAGCGGTGCGGCTCTGGCAGGCTGCCACTCCTCAGAGGTCATCACGCGGTCCGCGCTGGAGGCGGGCTCCCACAGCGGGCGCCGCCAGACACCACAACGCCCGTAGACAGCATGACGTCATCAGCCTACATCTGGGCGGGGTCGGCGCCCCCAGGGCGTTTGGCAAGGTGGCCCGTGTCTCCAACGGCAGTGCCGTGTGGCGCTGAGTGGCGAGATCTACCGTCAGCTCGACTCAGAGGAATCCGAGCTGCGTCTGCTGGCCAGCCTGGCGCCTTATCTGGCGCTTTCGCCTGCCACTCTCAACGCTTGCCCAAGCCACGGGCAGAGGAACCGTTCAACCACAAGAAACTAATAAAGAAATAAACTGTATTTTTCGCAGTCACCACGAGTAATAATCTGCCACTTCCCCATACCCATCCAATCCGCTACGGCCGTCCCCGTTACAAGCGCTTAAAATGCAAATGCAAAAATAATAGCAACATCAGGTGAGATATGCATTATTACTCTTTCTTTCTTCCTACAGAAGTCAGCCTCCCAGTGGAAATTCTCCACCAATGTACTGCATGGTCGGCCTCTCTAGTCCTCTCTCTCGCTGCTCCATCCTCACCGAGGCCTCGTCCTGCATGACTGTGGGAATATTCCATTCAAGATATGACCTGGACCAACATGTATGTCCAAGAACGACCCCACTGATTTCCATGGGTGGTCCAATGGCTGAAGTTCACTGCACAGAGGTCACTGATCTTCACAGGCACCTAAACTGGCTCAGACTGTGAAGCCAATCGGCGTTGGCATTATGGCCCGCCTGAGTATGATAGGTTCATCTGAGACTAGGTCCGCAAACTTGCCAAGCAAGTAGCGCTATGTCACGCCAATAGAGAATGTTGGTGTTACTCTGTGTACCTTTATCTGAACTAGAATGGAGTGTCTGGGCCATCTGAAAAGCCACCAGGAACTATCACTCATGCCACCATGAGAGTCTACTCATCTTCGATGCTAGCAAACCACCCTGTAGCTACAGCACCCTGAATCAACCCAGGACTTTGCGCCACCGTCCAGAGTTCTATGATGACATCCACCAAGGCAAGACCTACATTCCAGGAATTTGTTTTCTTTTGTTGTGTTATTATTTGAAGGTGAACTTAGCCTGGTTTTGCTTTGGTTCATACTGAGAGTTTAACATTTATATCCATAAGTTGTTTGGCTAACTCACAGTGTAAAAGTTGTTATGTGGCACACCATCATCCAAAAAATTGTTTTTGTACATTGGAAAACATTTTGTGAAATAAATTTTTCTTGTGTCAACAAACTAGTTCTGTAACTGCATTCCTCCAATAAGTGGTCTTGGCCTCGTGCCCAGCAATGCCTAATCCAGCAATGTGACAGTGGCTGAATTGGGTCTCACAAGAAGCTATGACCTTGCTATGGCAGCACTCACAGACCCCCCATGTTGACCAATCACACTGACTGCCAAAAAACACTCCAGGCGATTGCGGTGGTGGCGACTGGCGTTTCAGTGTTTCAGCATCCTGCCCCAGGGCGCAGTGATGTCACATAGAAAGGCTGATGGTAATTTACTTGTAAAATATCTTCTACCTTTTGTTTTTCCCCCTAATATTCCTCTCATTATAAGGTGCTTTACTACTTCTTAAATCAACACTGGAGAAAGTTAGATGCAGAGTTGAAACAACATCAGTCTTCAACTTTCGTTTTGGAGGAATATGCAACAGATCAGTTTTTAAACCCATTTCATAATCTGAATCAGTAAAATTCATTGAAAAAACATGATCATTTGCATCTGAAAATGAATATACACGTTTACTAGCATTTATCCACTTATTTTCATCTCACTGTTTTTAGAAAATATGTGAAACATATTTTGTTGACCATTAGATAAGTTCAAAGTAGTTTTGAATGGATAGGTCCTGACGATGAATGTTCAATTCAATCACAGTACTGGAATTTAAAAATTCCACGAAATGATGTAAATTGGCACTGGTAACCAGAGGTATATGATTTTATTTGCTCTTACAGCATGAGAAGGCGACACTAAAAATGCAGAAGTCAGAGGAAAAGATACTACACAATATGAGAGGGAACGACATTACTGAGAGTTGAAAATGCGATGTCTATGGATAAGAGCGGCATGGTGGTCTTCGAAACCAAAGGTATATGATGCTTATGAGAAGCAGTAATGACTGCATGTCAACATTTCTCCCACGAATAGTGGTGTTTATAGTGCACTGTGAGTGCATTGTAACAAACAATCACTCGTATTCTCTGCAGGTGCGATACCAAGATTTATTTTGAGTTATTCTCAATAGTCTGGTTGCATGCATGTGAAATACGGTAGCAAGAGGAACAGAAAATTGTAAATATATTACAAAACTGGAAATGAAAAATATGGTCATGACGTAATAGAGGTTCACCAAAGAATTAAGTGTTCCTTATGTATTATCAAAATATTGTAGTAAGTTACCATTTTTCTCATTAAACGGCTGTGAGTTATATACTTCATTTCATGCTGGTAACTTTTCTTGGAATCTGGGTGACCAGTAGACAGCAAGAAAAGCATTTTGAAATTCGTCAATGGTATCACAACATTCTATAACAATAGCTTCCCACAGAGCATCTTCTTCCTGTAATACCCTGCTGAAAAGCTAATCTTTCTCCTTTCACTACAAGATCTGGGTAATATCCCCTCAATTGATTTTATAAAAATCACAGGATGCACTGTTTTACTCTCAGGAATAAAAGTTTGAAATTGATGGTGCTTAATAAGGCTGTCTTCTAACAAGACAGAAGTTACACAATGTGATTGTGATTGCCTTAGCTGACAAGGTACCTCTAAAGCTGATATATTATGTGCACTGTTTGAAGATTGATATAAATTTGGCTGACTATGATTTGGTGTTATAGCTCCTGTAAATTACTATGATTTTTAACTGGTTTGTGTGCATCCCATCTTTGACACTGTTCCATTCCTGATACAAATCAGACATTGGATTATTTACTATTCTTTGGCAGTTTGGCATTTCGTCGTCTTTATGTGGCTTAACGTTTGATTATTCTTCCTGTAATGACTTAACCATGTTTTCATGTTGTTCATATACTTTAGATGTTACTTTCTTTACTATAGACCAGCACTCAGCCTCTGCTTCATTTACACTTCTTTGTGTTGTAACAATTCTTGAAACCTAGCTTGGCTTTCAGATACATTGTTCACTACTTGAAGTGAAATGTGAGTAACATGTTTTTAAAGCATGTTGATCAATACACAGATTAGAAAGATTGGGACTTAAATTCTCTACAGTAGTAGGCAACTTTTTGATGGTATCTGTTGTCTATAGCCTTGAAATATCATTAATGTTAATAGTCAAACTAGCTACTTTATTGGAAGTCTGGTTTTGTTCTTGTGGCTTGTGTTTTTCTTCTCATTATATCCGTTTTTGTTTTTGTGATATGGATGATATTAATCATTCATGGGCACACACTCTTTTATCTGAGCTATTCCGGCATGCTACACGGTCAATCCTCATGACTTTACTTCTGCCAGTACCTCACCTCCTACTTTCCAAACATGAAAGTAGCTTGTTAAATTTTTTATTGAAAAATCTCTGATGGTAGACTCAGAAAAGGCAAATTAAAACGCTCACTGCTACTCCAAATTATTTTGCGAATGGCCACAGTTCTTGTGCAATGGAAATTTATCTAACTGCTTACTCCTTAAGGGAGCAGCCAACGTTTTAAAAACCCAAAAATAATACACAAGTAGGAATAGATAAATAAACATGGGACAGGGAGCATGAAATTATAAAGCAGGAGTTTGATGCTTTAGATTATTATCTATTAAAAAAAAAGAAACTAAGCAAAAAAATGTGAGGAGACCAAATAAGCATGATGAAGTACACACATTGTACAACAGTGAATTAAATTATTAATTTACTGCCCGTAATAAAATGGTTTCTGCCTTTTCTGTATATGGAGGGAACGTGGGAGGATATTTGCAAATACACAGGGGAAAGCATACTCATTTACTCACAGATAAATGCATAATGCTTGCGACACTTACTCAATTGGGAAAAAATTAATGGCAGTTGCAGTTCGGAGCGTTGGTGGAGTTTTGACGAGATGGCGGATGTTTTCAAGCACAATTTAAAAGTATACTATGCACAAACGAACTCATGTGTGGGGAGGCAGTGGCATACTATCGTTAAGTACCACATGGTACACGAACATGCTGAATTACATAGAATTTACAAAAAGAAATTAATTTAAAATAAACAGGTAAAGCACACATGAGAATTCAACAGAAGAAAGCTGGTATCAATAAAGTGCATGGCTGAAGGCTGAAGTAATGACCATTACGAAAGCACGTTGTGCAATCGATCATACCAAGATAGGAAAGACAGAATCAATCAAGAAATTTCGAGAGATAATTTAGCATGTATGAGGAAACAGACACCACACAAAAACGTTAGTTAAAAGCAGCAAGGAATTCAAACATACTAAGTTTACTCAAAGGCTGAAGGCCACATACATGTATTCTTACTTGAGAAAATAAGACACAAGTATGATTACCAGACTGAAAATATAAATACTAAATTTACACTAAATTACTCGAGTTCTGAAAAATAAGAAACACTTTGCCTTGCACAGTTAAAGAATTACTTAAGAAAATCTCTCAGTATTAACCCAGGAATACCTAATAAAAAATAAAGTGAAGATCTAACAGCATGCCATCCCCTCAGCATGATTCGATGAGATACTCACATCAGTGGTCACAGGAAGAGTGAGTCCGAAGGCCACGCGCAGATTGTTCCCTGGCCATACTGGATGTGAGGGTGCATTCAAAGCCTACTGTCTACCAACCCTCACTACCTGAGGGGGATAGTACTATCCACTACTGTTCCAGAGAGGTCTCTTTTGTTACCTCTTTGGTCCATGATTATGTTGGTACCACACTAAGAATAAGCCAGCTCGCCATCTTGTCAAGTAAGGGTGTCTCTGGCTATGTAGCAGATGGCAGTGCAGACGACATACGAAACCATGCATTTTTAACTATTGCATACGAGACCTAACGTGCGAAGTGGCGACTGTAAGCTGTTGCGCAGCAGTCAGTTAATATTAAAAGCAACCTTCCACATTCATATGAACACACAAATTCAATCACACGGGTGGAAATATATATAAGCATGGAGCATTGATCATTAGTAAAGGAATAAAATAACTGATGTACAGATAAAAAAAAAGTAATGGTGGAGAAGCACTTTAGAGTAAAGAAAGTAGACCTTTTTATAGTTCAAAACTCAAAATGGAACACAACCACACATTCAGTGCACGTGTTTCAAACTTCACAAAAGTTCTTCTGTGAACCATGACTACCAATCCTGGAGGAAAGGATATTTTGGAGATATGGCTTAGTCAGTTTAAAGGATGTTCCCAGAATGAAATTTTCACTCTGGAGCAGAGTGTGCGCTTATATGAAACTTCCTGGCAGATTAAAATTGTGTGGCGGAACCAGGCATCGAAACTGGGAACTTTTGGCTTTCCTGGGAAAGGGCTCTACCATTTGAGCTATCCCGGCATGCTTCACAGTCCGTTCTATGAACTTTACTTCCGCCATTACCTCACTTTCTACTTTCCAAACTTCACAGAAGTTCTCCTGCAAATTTTAAACAACAAGCACTTGTAGAAGTATATGGTGGTGATATGATTTAGCCATTGGCAGAAGTAAAGTTGTGAGTATGGACCGTGAAACAAGTCGGGATAGCACAAACAGTAGAGCGCTTGCCCGCCAAAAGATATTTCATATCAGTGCACACTCAGTGGCAGAGTGAAAATTTCATTTTGGAAACTGAATCTTCTAGATATTTTTTGATCATCTACAGCTGGAGGAATAATCTCCACCAAAGTATCATTTGCTTTGCTACTCTGAACATGTTTTATATCTTCAACCTGCTTGTTTATGTTTCAGTTGTCCATATTGATAGGGTATCAACACTTATCCAGCATAACCAAAATTCGAAATAAAACTGTCTCCTGTCACATGCTTGTGTATTCTTATTCTTCCTGTAATGACTTTTCGTCAAATAATGGTTAATTATTATGAATTTCATGTTTAACTAAATATTCTTCATGGTATATCTCCATCACTGGGTTGGTATGGTACATGAAAATGAAAATAAGTGTCATTATACATGCAGTAAAATTTTGCACTATAATCCATTCATAATTAAATTTATACAATTTGAAGAAATAATTAAGTTTCTTACAACACTTCTACAGCACTTCTTTTGTAGATATCCTGTCACTGGTAGCCATTTATAATGTTTCCTGCCTAGTAATGGGTCCGAATTTAAATAAGAACAAAGAAATTGTTAGTTTTTTGGAGGACATTTACCATGTCATGTAATTGCACTGATGCATAAAATATAGTGGGGTGGCAGGAAACACTATAATACGGCAGTTATTGTGTTGTGGCGTCGCCCTTCGCCACAACACCAGCGGTCTACACACGTCACTGTGCCACTTCCAGAAGAGGCGATAAGTCGCCCCATGGTACTTCGGCCGCCAGAGGCACCTCCAGTCATCGTTATCTCTCTGCCTTGCTTCACGCGCTGGCCATCAACAGAAGTGGGCTCAGCTAGATATGCCGGCACACCACACCTACAACAGTTCAGTCTACCAGTCTATGAGTATGAAGCAGAGCTAGCTGTGCTACCGTTCCAGGAATCCATCTACAGCGACGAGCCGCCGCACTACTATTGATTGTAGCTAGTAAGAGATCATTGCGGAACTGTATACTACGTAATACAAAGAAGTGTCCAACCACAAGCACGTCATCTAAAGTTGAGTATTACCTTCACTTGTAATAAAAGTATATGTGAAATAATCACTTCTTTCAAATGCAGATCTTCTTTACAATCCTCACTAGGCACGACCCACCTTTCAAACCTAAGCATTCCGAAGGCATAAAATACTGTACCTACTTTAATTTCCATCTTTCTCTCTTCCCAAAACCATTTAGTGCTTAATTGAATTATTAGTGGCACAAAAACCCTGTAATCCACGCTTAATACATTATATTAAAAGGGGGGTGAAGAATTCTGAGCAGTTGGTAGTGCATAATGTCTACAAAAAATTATTTTTGACCGACACTTATGTGATGGAAGTTGCTCAAATCGAACTTTGTTTGAGAAAAATTGATTGCAAGGTCTTACATAATTAAATCGAATATTAATTATTAGTGAATATAAATTATCAAACAATTTAGTATATTGAATAACTGAATACTGCTCACAAGTGTTGGTTCATTGTAGTGGCGTGCAAATAGTCATTACAGATCAAATTTAAAAAAAAAAATCTACTGAGATGTTTATATATACATAATAAAAAGACATATTATAAATTATTTTCCTTTACCTTATCGAAAATATTTATTCAAGTAGAGACAAACATGCTCACTTGCTTCCATTTCCTGCAGGAAGACGAAGATTCCTCTATGATAAAATCTCAACTTAAGTGGAGATATTATAAGATCAAATGTAATGGCGAACTGACTGTGATGAATTGCCGCACTTTCTCCTTCCTTATACAAAATAATAAAATACTGGACATTAACCTTTAACTAACGTGGTGGCAAACATGGGACACTAAGACCGTGGTGCAGTCAATCTGACCTCTCATACTTTAAGTGGGTGTAATGTTAACAATTTGAACACCTTTGAAATTCTCTGTTATGCATATGAAAGAGCCTTTCATACTAAGTAAATAGACATTTAAATTCAATACAATGACATCAAATGATTATTGATAAACTGGCATTCATACATGTTTACTGCAGATTGCGTACACTAATACATTTATATGTTTTCCATTAGCTAATAATGACAATAAAGCTTTGATAGATTTTGTATATTTTCTTGATGAACTAATGAAACAAAAATTTGAAACTTTTTAACTCGAAGAAATACCACTTGAAAAATCAGAGCCGTCCAAATCACAATTTTTCACAACAGTCCTTGCAGACATGATATGTCGTTAATCGTAACTCCTGTGAAAATCGTAGGTTCTGCATGTGTTTCAGCAAAAGACTACGCACAGCTCTTTCAGCAGGATACCTCTGTCGACAGGAGCTTCATCTGATCCAATCTACTGAAGAATATACACATTTCTCACCTTTTCTTCAAAGTTTCGTTCTGAAGTGTTCACACATTGTCTGCTACTTGCAGCAGATCCTTTACCTGTAAAATTACTCGGTTGCTCCATGTTTCAAAAGCTTTGAAATGGAAAATATCGAGAATATGTGAGGAAAATAATAGCAGAAAAAATTACACAAACAACGTAGTGCGGTCAAAATGACCGCGAGCTATTTTCTAAAGGACGTCACTCATGTCATAGAAGATATGGCATAACGTCATACGCTTTGCCGGTCTACTTACAACTAAACCCGAAGCTAACGAGCCGATGGGTACAATAATGAGTAGGGAAATGGCTAAGTCGCAATTGTCGCCGAAATCACGCGGTCAGATAGACCGCACCACGTTACGTAAAGGTTAAATAATGAGCTTCCTTAAGTCGCGAGAGTCACAATCACAGATGCTAGAGAATTGCCGAAGTGCATAGTGGTGCCACTGGATGTCAGGCGCAAACATGTGCTTTTCATGCAAAGTACCCAGCTACTTTGGGGTTTGCAACACATTCTGTTTATGTTTACTGTCGGGTTACGCAGTATGAGGTATGAATTTTACTTGAATATACATGAACAAAGCAATTATCACACAATATCAACTTATGAACATATCTATTTCCCCAAAACTATGGCTTTTGCTGGAGGCTAAACGAGGAGAGGTAATTTCCAATAAGTCGGAACTGTGACAAAACTTCATTCTGACAATATTTTTACTTACCTTTATTTGAATTCTATATTTTCTGTCAACTGGAATTTATGATGAATAGATGTGAATCAACATTCTTCAGCAGAGTATCCTGTACGCTGAAACAAAATTTCCTAGCAAAATGAATCGAGATTTATCTGCCAGAAAACTTCACCAAAAGCATTGGTGAAATTCATACACACTCGTTTCTCCCCAGAAGGAAGGAAAAAGGAAGAGATTTTTTGGCATTAGAAGAAAACAAAGATGATATCAAATACACCAGAAAAATACAAATGCAGTTGATCAGCAGAGCTTTCTCCACATACAGTACAAATTGTAAAAAAATAGAAGCCATTTACTGGATGTAAAAATTCAACTGGCTGGATAGATGCATTTTTCTGGCTATTTTGTATTTTTTCTGTTTAAGATTAATAATTCCTTCCTTCTGTGGAGAAATGAACATGCACGAATAATGCTAGTTTTATTGCTGAAACTTTCTGTAAAATTAACCTCATTTTAACCCACAAGGGTATTTCGTTTCAGCTTTCTCCACAATAGAAAGAGGGAATTATTATGCAGTAGCTGTTATTGGGTTGTATGAATAAAACGGAGTATGTACTTTATACTCTGAATTCCAGAGAACGTACTAAGGTTCACATTAATAAAGCGAGTTGGAGAATATACTCAACTATGTTCTTAGCGTGAGTAAATGGGTGGGGGAAGATGTTCACAACAGAGAACATTCTCCGATTTTGTATGAATAAAACTAAAGAAGTTTTTCACGACTGGAGAACATTCTCCATTTTCTGAAGTGAGCTCTGTAGTATACTTTTTGTTGAGTTACTTCTATTAATCTTACCTTTTACTGTGGTTTATAATGTAAAAAATGTTTTGCTTAGAAGGCAAAACATTCCTGTGTATGCTAGTCTGAAAGAACACGAGAGGAAATAAAAGTGTTACACAAATAAAAACATTTTGCTGTCAAGTCGTTTCCTTCACAATAATCGCAAGTGTAACACTTAAAGCATTTTATGTAGTGATGAGAGTGACGTCAAAGGAGTTTTTTCATTACAGACATGGAAATGAATCACGAGTGGATTCAGCTGAATGTTTGTTAGTAGTGTATTTTTACACAAAGTATTTTTGTAATGCTCTTGTTCATTCTACCCAAATTAGTCTGTTTATTTAACATGTGTTTCCTGCCTTTTATAATCGTAACTTCTGTTATGTTACATGTAAGTAGACACAACAGTAAAATTAATAACTGCTTAATTACATACCTAGCAGTCTGTCTCTTGTAACGAAATTGTGTGGCTTATGGCTTGTGAGCAGACCATTGTGTATCATATTTAACAAAATGTATCTTGTGTTCAGAAGCTCTGACAGTGTTTCACGTTGAAACAGATTAAAATATAATGCTTTCTTAAAATTTCGTTCCCAAATTGTGCTAACCCAACTTCAATAACGAAAGTTTCTTACATGACGAAATTTTTGTAACATTGTCAGAAGAACAAATTTTAGTATAAAGTTCATATTTAGTCTGAATAATATGCTGCTGCCCAACAAACTAATATTTTAACATAGTACAATCCTTCCTGAACCTGTAGATGCCTACTCCATACTTGTACTCTGAATAATTTACCTGATTGGTATAGATTAAAGAAATACAATATTGGGTAGCTGATATCTGGCTGACATGAGACAGGGAGAAATTACTCAAGAAGAAGGAGGAACTAGCGAGTATGAACTTCCTGCTCAGAGCATATACTTCGAAGTTTTAATTCATATGAAATTGAGAACTTACTTAGAGAACTTTCTTTTGCTCTGAGAATCATCTCTGGAGCATATGCTCTCTTTTTATTCATATGGCCCATTGGTGTGCAGAAGTAATTTCATACATCTGTATCGAACAGTTTCATATAATTCACAATTCAAAATAAAATTATGTCATTTTCATTACAAAATGATGATTAACATTTGCTTATTATGACTTCCAGATGAGAGAAAACATAGCACTAAAATAAAAGTAAGTAAAATGATTCAATAGAAGGTAGACCTGAACATGAGACACCCTATACAGCACTCTGTTAGACTACTAGTCAGGCCTGGTGTTCTTGGGGCAAAGTGCTCGACTGGAAACCGAAAGGTTGCGGGTTCAAAACCAGGTCGGCTCTCAGATTTTTTCTGTCTGCACTTTTACCCATCCTTCACGTCTCAACGATGTGAGGAGTCGCCAGGAACGAGATGTGGTTCGGATTCCACGTTAAGCTGTAGGTCCCCTTTCCCTGGTTGGATAACTGGGGTAGGCTAGGGACACGCAAGTCGACGAAGTGGCGTCCAATTGAAAGACTTGCACCAGGCCAATGAGTCACGCGAATTTATTATTATGTTAGACTACTCGTGGACTGGGCAAATACGCTAGCCGCTAGTAACTGGACAAGCTGAGTGAATCGTCTGTGAAACATGTTCATAAGTTCATGTTATGCCATAATCGTTTATGTTTCCTTGTATTGCAGTAACATTCACGTTTTTCACTGTCTGATCAAATAGCAAACACATACAGAGTAGTTGCAAACATAGGCATCCACGGCTGTTGTCACTATCAATAAAATTCTTCTGGATATGAAACCGCGTCGTCATTTTATAAATTCCACCGACGTTTCAGCCACTGTTGCAGGCTGCCTTCATCAGGGTCTGTGTCTGACTGTGTCAGACACAGATCCTGATGAAGGCCACCTGCAACAGTGGCCAAAACGTCAGTGAAATTTATAAAATGACGACGCTGTTTCATACCCAGAATAATTTTATTGATATACATACAGAGTAGGTCTATGTAACATGTCTGACAATTGCTAAAATACACTGCATTTATTTTCTCACCATGAACTCGTTGTGGCGGACATCTAGTGGCGGCACTACGTACTTGTTGCTCTACCCTCTGTGACTGCGACTTTCACAACCCAAGGGAGCTCAGAATTTAACGTCCAATAATAAAATACAGTCACCCTCCGATAAAGAAAGCAGAAGGTGGGCTAAAGAATAATTATCTCTTCCCTAGTGCCAAAGACTGCTCATAACGCTTTGCAACACATTTTTTATTTAATCAAGAAAGTGCATACATTGATAGGCACAATGCCAGGGAATGTTTTCGTTCAATAAATTTAATAAATGGTCATTGTTTAGCATTTGTTCTGGAAAATGGTTTCTCGGAAAGACACCAAGCCAAGATGAGAGTTCGACTGTTTCTTAGTGGTTGGGCATGGAAATTTTTTTATAACGTTGAATTTCTAAGAGTTGGATTGGATTCTCTCAGGCGATAATATATGACTAAGAAACTAAATGTCACCACAGCAGAATTCTGACTTTACAAGATTTGAAAATACTCACTATTCTTGGAAACTAGTCAAAACTACATGTTTCAAGATGTTCTTCCCAAACATTCATGCAGTTAAAAGATTGGCAACATATACCGTGGTGCAGGTCAGTGATAAGGTCCCAATGCAGTATCCAAGGCAGTAATAAAAACACCACCACTCACGTGCTTGCTGTACAGTACACTCCATTGTAAAAATTACAACATAACTACCGCTGTTCAGTGTTCGCCACTTGTTCCTAGGTGGCGTTGCTTGGACGACCAAAAAATCAAAAAATAGATACATACAACCGACAAGTGGCAATGAACACATCATGGTGACATCACGATGGTGCATTCGTGTTGTGTTTGTAGCTTCTCCCGGTTTGTCTCATATTGTTGTGGGTTTCTGGCGAAGTATGTATAAATAAAAAGAAATGCAAATAGATACCAGTGAAATGAATGGAAATAATGGTGTTAAAATTGATTTATTCCACTAGTGTAAATTTTCAATCTTCAATATTACGTGAGTATTTCATTGATTTGTGAGTGAGTAAGACTGTATTTGGAGGTGTTATGTTAACCTGTCACAAGTATTAACAGTGAAAAAGGCAGTATTTGTGGTGGTTACATTGCGTTAACCAAAGATATAACTATCACAATTGAGGGATTGACAGTTTGTTTCATAGACTTACCAAATAAAAACTAGACCACTCGTTGGCCCCAGTGTTGCGTCCCCACATTGAACATGACAGAAGCCGCCATTTGCAGGGCAATTGTGCGTTTAAATGGTTCATTTGAGGGATGCTTTTAATTGTAACAGTGGGAACGGAAGTAAAGGCGAAGACGGAAACAATGTTTCATTTCACAGATCAGCCATTACTTGTATACCGTATAGAATTTTCATGCAGAAATAAGAAATAACGAGCGTTTGTTGTTGTTTAGGTTTCCTCTTACAGATAATTCTCTAAAACTGAGAAACGTTCTTTGGTGCATGTCAAGTACTTATCTTTTATTTGCATATAAATTACTAAAAATACTAATTTGATCTGAATGAATAACAAGGCGTATAAGATGTATTTCTCACATATAAGTATGATGCAGAAGTAGGTCGAATAATTGTTTTTAGACACTTAACAGGTAGTAAGTGTACTTCGTAAATAGTCATTACTTGATCAAATGTTGCATACTCAACCACTTTGAGAAGTACTATCTCTGTTAAAAAGTAATGTGCGAATAGAATGTGTATTTAAAATTTTATGAGTTATTACAATTATTCATACCCAAATTCCAGGAAGTTGAAAGCAAATTTCTATGTAATATGGAATGGAATGTAAACAAAAATGTGATGTACAAAAATAAGCGTGGAAAACGTACGGAGTAGTCGGTGAAAAGTAAACAGGACCTGACAGGAAATTATCTGAATTAAAAAATAATCGCTCTCTCTGCTACTTAACAAGTTTTATGGAATCATCTTATGCAAATATCTCGATGAAAAGTCGCTCCACCTTATCAGAAAAGTGTCTTAAATTCTTAAATTTCGTGTCTCTACGCAGACGTTATTTCGAAAGGTAGGAAACTTCATTCATTTAAGAATACTTTTTCAACAGACAGCAATAAACGGTATTTTTTAAAACAAACATGCGTTTATTTTGGGCTTTATTTCGCTCTTGTTACGTCTCATACACTTCAACTAACAACCGCAGTACTAGGATTCTTCCCTGCAAATGGCAGTGATCAACCGCTTCTATTCGGGGACGGTTGCATCGCTTCTCTGCTATGGCGTGGTAGGGGCTTGGTTTTTTTTCTATTAGAAGCTATCTCTGGATTGCCTTGGTTACGCAAGTGAACAGTGAGTGTTATCGTATTACAAAATAATATAGATTGACAGTTTGATCATCAAAAATTAAATTAATGCCTGTATGTCCATTATTATTATGAACCTCCAAAGAAAGAAAGGCATTCTTCGGAAAACAGACAACTAAAATATTATTAGTCACTATAATGTACAGCCATTTCCTTCTGCAATTAGATGGTTGGAAGTGGTACATGTAGCCTGGGTGCATGCGCTCCCAGTAGTCTTTCCACTCAGCTAATTTTGACCTTTGGATTAGCTTATTGTCATTGTAAAAATCCATAACCTCATTTGTCATTGTTGTCATTTCTGACGTCGATAATGAGGCATCTCTCCGACATCATCTGTTTGTGTTGCTTGTGTTTCCATCTTCTTGCTCCATCTTTTCGACCATCTCTCTCTTTGTGAGTCAGCTGCTACATTGCTCGAGAGTTCTTCAGGCTTCATTGATTTGTCTGTACTCGTCTCCAAATCCCACGACTCCCTCCTCTTGTCTTGCTAGATTTTCTCATAGACGGAAACAGTCTGCCTCCAGTTTGGCATGCAGTACTATCTGGAAAGGTGTCTCCGCTTCCTGGAGGGTCACGTCGAAACCCCTGATATAGTCTTTCCTTGTTGTTTGGTGCGATATCGCTTGTTGGTTGTGTGCGCCCCTCGGTGGTCCTGAGTGAACTGCTTGCACCTCAGTCGTGCAGCCGGCTTCCCCCACCACCTCTGTCACTGGCAGTGGTGGATGGCAGCCGCGAAATAGGGGGGAGGTGCCGCTATCTGACACAGATTAGATTAGATTAATACTTGTTCCATAGATCATATATATGACATTTCATAATGATGTGGAACATGTCAGTTTAGTAAATGTTGTCTACACTTGACAATCAATATTTTAAGGGTTTTTTTATTACATTTTTGTTGTTTTTATCTTTTTTGTTTTTTTTTATTTTTTCAAAGTTTTATCTAAAAATTCATCTACATTGTAGAAGGAGTTGGCATTCAGAAATTCCTTTAATTTCCTTTTAAATTCTAGTTGGTTATCTGTCAGACTTTTGATGCGACTTGGTAAGTGACCAAAGACTTTTGTGGCAGCATTATTCAACCCTTTCTGAGCCAAAGTTAGATTTAACCTTGAATAGTGAATATCATCCTTTCTCCTAGTGTTGTAGCTATGCACACTGCTATTACTTTTGAATTGTGTCGGATTCCTAATAACAAATTTCATGAGTGAATATATATATTGTGAAGCTACAGTGAAGATCCCTAGATCCCTATATAAATGTCTGCAGGATGCTCTCGGGTGGGCTCTAGCAATTGTTCTGATTACACTTTTTCGTGCAATGAATAATTTTTTACTCAATGTGGAATTGCCCCAGAATATGATCCCATATGAAAGCAGTGAATGAAAATAGGTGTAGTAAGCTAATTTACTGAGATGTATATCACCAAATTTTGTAATGACTCTGATAGCATAAGTAGCTGAACTCAAACTTTCAGGAGATCTTCAATATGTTTCTTCCAATTCAGTCGCTAAAAATTTTTAATATTCTACCCTAGCTACAGATTTATGTTCAAAGTCTAAATTTATTAATGGTGTAATGCCATTTACTGTATGAAACTGTACATCCTGGGTTTTAGCAAAGTTTAATGAGAGTCCATTTGATCATCACTTAATAACCTTCTGAAAGATATCATTTACAATTTCATCAGTTAATTCCTGTTTGTCAGGTGTGATAGCTATACTTGTATCATCAGCAAAACTACTACCTTAGCATCTTTGTGAATGTAGAATGGCAAGTCATTAATATATATTAAGAACAGCAAAGGACCCAAGACCGAACCTTGTGGGACCCCATTGTTTACAACTACCCAGTTAGAGGAATTAATTGTTTCATCTATATCATGTGAACTACTTATTTCAACTTTCTGCACTCTTCCAGTTAAGTATGATTTAAACCACATGTGCACTGTCCCACTCATGCCACAATACCTAAGCTTATCTAGAAGAATCCCATGATTTACACAATCAAAAGCCTTTGCGAGATCACAAAACAACTGGTGATGTCCTGTTATTCAAAGCATTTAATATTTCATCAGTGAAGGTATATATAGTATTTCCAGTTGCAAAGCTTTTTTGGAAACCAAATTGACATTTTGTTAGAACTTTATTGTTACTAATATGTAAAGCAACTTGAGACTACATAACTGTATCAAAAAGTTTGGATAAAGCTGCCAGAAGTGGGATGGGGCAGTAGTTGTTGACATCAGACATATCCCCTTTTCTTATGCAAAGGCCCGGACCTGACGTTCCAGCTTCTCCTGTTTCTTCTTCTTTTGGCTGGCTCTTCTCGCTGTGAGTCATACTTAATCTTCGTGCTGGTGCTGCTACGGCTTTGGAAGGCCAGACAGCCATGCCATTTGTCTACATGTGGACTGCAGAAGTGGGCACACGCCGGCTGTACCACATGATACTCCTGGCGCGGTTTCTGCAGTGTTTCGCCACATGCCCTTCCTCTTGGCACTTGTAGCAATGCGGTGCTGAATCATGGCCAGCCGGAAGAGGCTCTATCTTCATGGGAAAGCCAAGGAGCTTGTGAAACTCAAAAACGTCCATCTCCATCTGCATCCACGGACAGGATGAAGAGCGGTGGCTTTCTCTTGTTCGTCCTATTGTGCAGCCTTACTGTCGTGTTGCCAAAGTCAGGTTGTGTCAGTCAGGTGCAAGATGCAGATCATTTCCTCAGAGCACAGCAAAGGTAGACAAGGCAGAAAAGCATTGACTGACGTTATCTTCTTCGTTGCTATCTCCTGTCACGTCGTCTTTGGAGCCAGAACGATTTACTCCTCTAGCAGAGGGGACAGGGCCTCGTAGTTGTCCCAGGTCCACACGCACTTTTATCAGCGTGTTGTCTTCATTTGAGAAGCTAACTTCCCTCTTTGCCTTTGACTCGAGCAGACTGAGCAACACCATCGAATTCTACCCTCTCCCCCCAGGTTCAAGATGAAGAATGGCAGAGGTAGTGCTTGTCTGCTCGGTTTCAACATCATCTTCTCCATTTCTGCTGTCAGGTCGGCCGAGCGCGCAAATTATTACTTGTTCTGTCCGCTGTTAGAACAGAATAACGACAAATTGGCCATCTATGGCGCACAACTGGCTTTCCCAAATGGTGCCATATCTACTGAACGCTCCACAAGGACGTCCACTCAGCACGGGTACACCAGCAGAACTGCAAACGATTTTGTTTTGTTTTGTGGTGGAACAAGGTGGAATGGCGTACCATCACTTTTCAGCGATTTCCAACCCCTGATGGAGCAATGTAGGTATAAGGAAGGCTGACTTTATTTCTTTATTTTGCCATAAAATTTCGGGGCTGACTTGTAAGGGCCTACAGGGCTTAAGCCCTCGACCCATAAGGCTCCCCGGATAAATGGAATGGGGGTGCCACTTTATTTGCAAGTGCGCCGAAGGTCCAAGTACTCCTGGGCTGTTTGGGCTATCTGTTTAAACTGCTCTTCCGTGAAAATGCAATACTTATTTAAGTCGTTAAAACCTTGTCAGCCCACCAACCGCCAAATAGGACGCTGAATTTCTGCAGCTAATTTAACTGGGTGGTGGGGAGGGGAGGTATTTTCGATTTTGGTAGGAACGGATAATGGAGGTCTTCGTCGTCGCAGTCCTTGTTATGGATTTTCGTCAGTACTTGGAGCAGGACTCGTTTGATGTCATGTTTCGTCGGCATCTCCAAGAAGATCGCGTCGTCTTCCGACACGTTCTCTCCCTCCACGTGCGCGGCGACCGCCCCCTCAGGCTCCGCCTCTTCGTCAGTTCGTGTCGGAGGCACATCCACCTCCATCTTCGCCACTCACGTCCCCCATCATGGCGGAGTCGAGGGAAGCGGTTTCAGTCGCAGTATCAATAGAACTGCAGGTCACCCCAGCATGCGGGGACGTGATGTGGCTAATCGTCGCTTTGACGAGCCTCAACTTTCGCTCAATGTCCGCAATTCGTAGCATTGCTGCATCGAGGGCGCCACAGTACTGCTCCCTCTCTGCTGCCATCGCAGCCTGAAGGCAAAGCAGCGCGTCATCCGCCGCGGGATGCAGAATAAACTGTGCACCTGATGTGACGGCGTCGCCACCAGCCGACCCTCGAACGTTCCCATATAATGCATGAGACGCAGGGGTCGGGACGGCCGCGAATGCGGCCGACGTCGCAGTGCCCGTCCTCGACGTCTCCGCACGTCCCGACTTCTGTTCGTGCGCTATTCTTCAAAGTATGGGCAACAACTGAAGTTGGAGGCGTGGGGGCTGCCACGGTTGACGCACCGCTTGTCAGCGTCCCGCGGGTGCGTGCAGTTGCGCGTGTCGTATGCGCTCACGCAGTGCAAACATCGCCGTGCAGTTACCGGCCACTTGTCCGCTCTTTTGGCAACGGAAGCACTGCACAAACTTTCGTGCCTTCCATCGGTGCTTCGTCCTACCCGCGCCTGCCAAGTCCATCACTTCGGCAGCGAGGTGGCCTAACGCCACTAGAATGCCACTTTGTGGCTGTCCCTGTCGATTCCTTGCCGAAGTTTGATTTGCCTTCTCCGGCGACAGTTGCTCGCTGTTTACGCGGCTAAGTGCAGAACCGGCGCGACGCTTCTCTCCTCAGCTGGCGACTAAGCTACGACTGTGTGGAAACGATGTTATCCATGAGGTAATTTATATATACTGTGAAAAGCAAAGCTCATAAAACACGCCTGAAATCACTTTAAATTGTTAGCCAATGAAAATTGCGTCATCAAATTACAATCTTATTGAAATAAACAGTTTGCTTCAGTCTTTTCTGTTACAATTTTGCTAAACATAAACAATTTTTCGGTTTCAGATATCCGATCTTGCTTTTAGGAGGACACTCAATTGAAATCCATATTTATGTCGTCATGGAACACAAAAGTACCGCTAAAACGAAGTGTAATAATAAAACAAAATTTAATACGAGACATGTGGGTGTACACTTTGTAATCGTCGACTACAACATGAAAATTGCGTGATGAAAATCGGTTAACTCCCGATGTTAGCAGGCGACTGTTAATCAAAACTTTCTTTTCCAGAAATCTTAAAGGCCAATTCACACTTTCCGCCGCGTCAACGTCACGTCACAGCACAATCACGTCTAGTTGTATTCACACTGCCCGTCACGTCAATACGCCCATCTCTATACGCGATGTTGAAAGTAAGCTTATGAGTGGCGTTCTGTTATGTAGAAAGTCCTAGTTTAATCCTAGAATTGACGGAACAACAACGCTAAATGCCACTTTACAGTGCATGTTTTTGGCTAACTTACTGGGAACTGAAACAACATTTCGAAACATCGCCATCTATTTTCAAGCGAAAAAATGAACATATGAAAACATCAAACAATACTCATAAGAGCAAAAAAGAAAAAGCGCCTTTTTACTTTATCGATTACGATTTGCCCACTGACATTGGTAATACGGTAAACAACTGAATTTTTGTTTTTCATTAGAACTGACTTTTTCATTTAAAATGTTATTTAATGAAAAATGCGTAATCAAATTACAATCTTATTCAATCAAACAGTTTGCTTCAGTCTTTTCTGTTACAATGTTCCATAACATAAACCATTTTTTGGTTTCAGATATCCGACCTGAATTTTAGAGCGACACTCAAGGCCAATTCACATTGTCCATCATGTCAACGTCACGTCATGGTACCGTCATGTCAAGTTGTATTCACACTGTCTGTCGGTGTGCGTCACGTCAATTTGCCCATCTCAATACACGATGTAGATAGTGAGGTTATGAGTGGCGATCTGTTATGTAGAGAGTCATAGTTTAATACTGGAATTGAGGGAGCAACAACACTAAATGTAATTGACGGACAAATAAAACTTTACAGTGTATGTTTTTGGCCAACTTACTGGGAATTTAAACAACATTTCAAAATATCGACATCTATTTTCAAGCGAAAAAATAAACATGTGAATACATCAAACAATACTTTATAAGAGCATAAAAAGCACCTGTTTAAGGCCAATTCATACTGTCTGTCATGTCACATCACTGTCCATCAGAACATTCTGCAATGTATTTCTAATGGCGGCGTTCACACTGTCCGTCACCGGACCATCATGTCACGTCAAGCTTTCTCACGAAGATTGTTCTGACGGAACGGCCGTCTGCTAACATCGGATGTTAACCTATTTTCGTCACGTGAATTAAATGTCGCAGTCGACGATTACACTGTTTATATGCAAATAAGTCTTATTGCTGGTCGCGGTGGCCGAGGGGACTAAGGCGCTTCAGTCTCGGTCTGCACGGCCAGGGATATTTGTGCCGTCCTAGTTCGTAAGTAGTTCATAAGTAGTTTGTAAGTTTAGGGACTGATGACCCCGTAGTTAAGTCCCATAAGCTGTACAAACATTTGAACATTTTGAATGAGTCTTATTCATCTTTATTGTGTTGTTCTACTTCGTTTTAGGGGCAAATCCCAAATGTTTCATGACGACTTAAATATTTTTGTTAATTGAGTGTCCCCCTAAAATCAAGTTCGGATATATCTGAAACCAAAAAATGGTTTATGTTACAAACATTGTAACAGAAAAGACTGAAGCAAACTGTTTATTTGAATAAGATTGTAATTTGATTACGCATTTTTCATTAAATAATATTTTTAATGAAAAAGTCAGTTGTTTACGTCGGTATAAACAATGTCAGCGTGCAAATCGTAATGGATAAAGTAAACAAGCACTATTTATGCACTTGTAAGTATAAGTATTGTTTGATGTTTTCATGTGTTTCTTTTTTCGCTTGAAAAAAGATGTCGATGTTTTTAAATGTTGTTTCAGTTCCCAATAAGTTGGCCAAAAACATACACTGTAAAGTTTTCTTTGGTCATTAATAACATTTAGCGTTGTTGTGCTCTCAATTCTAGTGTTAAACTATGACTTTCTACATAACAAATCGCCACTCATAACCTCACTTTCAACATCGCGTATTGAGATGGACGGATTGACGTGACGGACAGTGTGAATACAACTCGACGTGATGGTGCCATGACATGACGGACAGTGTGAATTGGCCTTTACTTTATCCATTACAATTTGCCTGCTGACATTGCTAATACCATAAACAACTGAATTTTTGTCTTTCATTAGAACTGACTTTTTCATTTAAAATGTTATTTAATGAAAAATGCATAATCAAATTACAATCTTATTCAATTAAACAGCTTGCTTCAGTCCTTTCTGTTACAATGTTACGTAACATTAACCATTTTTTGGTTTCAGATATCCGATCCTCGATTTTAGGACACTCAATTGACAAAAATATTGAAGACATCATGAAACATTTGGGATTTACCCCTAAAACGAAGTATCACAACAAAATAAAGATGAATAAGACACATTTGTATATAAACAGTGCAATCGTCAACTGCAAGATGTAATTCACGTGACGAATACAGGTTAACTTCCGATGTTAGCAGATGGCCGTTCCGTCACACGTTCAATAATATTGTCAAACCGTCAATATATTGACCGCCTGAGGGCGCGTATTGACGTATTGTCAATACTTAAAATATTGACGAAAAGTATTGATGTCCAAAAAAATATTTTCAGTATTGTCAATATATATTGAGCGTGTGAAGTTCAATACTGACGGTTTGACAATATTCGCCTTTCAGATGTTGACACAGCTTTAAAGTTGCACGCAGTACACAACTGATTGCTGATTCTATATAGCCTTTGTGAAACGACACAAGTTTGTAATAAATGTCAAATGGAAGATTTCCTAAGACACTTTGTGTTAACACCATACAGTAGTTCTGCACACTGCAGGTGTAAACAAATATTTCGGGAAGTACAACGCATGCATGACTTGAGACAGCGAAATGTTTTGGTTTTTAAGGATTAAATTACCTGTATGTATGCCTATTCTTGCAGAGCAGATATAATTGCTTCACCGGTTTCAATGACAATTTTACTAATTGTGTTAGCAGACATGACTGCGCTGAACTCTCATAATTGTGTCTTTTTCAATTTTGTGCCGTATCATCGTGAGTAATTTGTAATGTGATTCTGCGCTCATTCAAAAATAATTTAAAAAATCTTTTGCGTCAGTAGTTCGGATTTCCGTAGTTTCGGATTTCACAAGCTAAAAGTCGTTCCTTTTCTTTAACCACTCACGAACCCATTTCCTCCTTTGCGCCGTTCTCGGTTGTCTTTCTTTCGCAGCCATTGCTAAGATGATTAAATCAAACACTTTCTGCCGGTCAGACATGTTTACTTCACGAAATCGCGTCGCCAATTGAAAGTGATGGCAATATAATTGATGGTGTGAGGACCACTGAAATTTACCGAAGGTTTGAAAATATATTATTGTAAATGCGTATTGAACGCGTGAGGCTGACGCATGAGCACACGTCAATGAGGTCTTTGGCAGACGTCTACTGTGCCTAAGAATATCGCTGGTTATCAGACGACACGATGTTGTGGTGTATTTTGATTTGAATGTGTTGTGATGATTTGATTTGTTGGTAGATGGATTAGTTTAATCATAAACATGTTGCACAGTAATAGTGATCTATACATCTCGTGTTCTTGTAATCGGACTCCACATTCTTCAGATTGGGGTCGCAACGGGTTAATATGTTTCGGCGCGTGCAACTCCGTTGCGATTTATGATCCGAAGGTAATAACAAGAAATGTGGACGTTCTGTATAGGGTATTGTAATATTTTTATGTAGATTCATGTAAGGTTCGCCCTCCCATGTGCCTGTAGTAATTCTCAGATTGACAGATTTATTTTGTTAGTTACCTGCGATGTTAACCAAGCTTGACTTGTGTGCCCCTACTTATTTTCGCTCAAACTCGTGGTGGATACTAATAGGAGCGACGTTCAATACGAAAAGCATTTATGGTGGCTTTCGTGAGCTAGCGCGCAGCGTGTCAGCTAACTGACAGAATGTTTTGACTCGTTAATATCCCATTGTGGGTAAAATTTTCTGACGCTTCTCGCCGAGCTCCAGTGGTTATGTTGGCAACAGACAAAGAATGATTTCTGTTAATATTTTTCACGAGCTACAGAGTAGATGTTATTGCTGCTCGTTTCACTCGCAGCAAAATTAGTAATGTACCTGCTCTATGGTTGACAGGGTCTTGTATACCCTTGTCCGTTCAGAAAAAAATAATTTTCGTTTTAATTTAACGAAGAAACATTTACTGGTCATCTGAGTTGCCGTCATAACCATTGGTACCAACATAACCACTGCAGCCCGGCGAGAAGCGTAGTAAAATTTAACCCCCATTGTGACTTGACATGTAGATCAATACCATTTCTGCAATACTTAATGGTTATATATCTTTGTGCCATTTAGAAACTTCCTAAGATTTCTGCTCCATGGAGTTATTGATTATAGTTCTAATGTTCTCATCAGAGCAATGGGAACTCCACCTTAAAATTGTTCGTAACAGGGTTGGTATGCAATGTGTGGTGATCTTAAGCTCATGACAGAGATAAACTGTGTTGTGATATTATATACAGTATTGTAGAACACCATATTCCAAATATACTGCTCAAAGGAATTAGTGGAACACATGTATCGGTGTCTGCTATGTTGAACATATTTTCATATTGGTCCCACCTTTGGTCTTATTGCATATTGATATCTTTACTTTTAAGATCTTCACCAACTGAAGTAATTCAGTACCCATTGACTGTGCTATGTTCCGGTAGTGTATTACAGGTCTCCCAGCATCCTAGTAAAATATACAGCCAGTAGTTTTCACTTGTAGAAAGTGTACTCCATCTATCCTGTGGATTGTAACATCTTAGTATAGGCCTACTGAATTTTTCAAGGGCCACAGCCTGTTTGGGTAGTTTGGAAGAAGTGTTGCACTTTGCATTGATGGTCTACTATCGATAGTGGTTTAGTAACGATAATGGTCTTCTCGAATATGTGAAAATCTGAATGGTATGATATCTTTTCTACTTGCAATAGTATAAGCAGTAAATTACAGATTAAAACAACAGAATGTACCATCGATCACAGGTCTCAGCCCAAAAATTTGTGCCTTTGGAGCTCATTTGCAAAAAAAAAAAAAAAGATCCATTCTGTTAACCTATACCTCACTATCAGAGTGGAAGCAGAACATAGATTAAGATTTTGTGTTTAGAAAGTGACTTGTAACTTCACTCTGATAGTGTGGTGTAGGTTAAGAGAGAGGTTTCCCTTTTTTTTTTTTTCTCTCCTCCGCATGTGAGCACTAAAGGTGCAAATTTGTGGGCCGAGATCTGTGATCAGTGGTACATTCTGTTGTTAAAATGTGTAATTTACAGCATAAATTATTGTGATTAGACAAGCTATGATACCGTTTGGATTTTCACATGTTCAAGCAGACCTTTAGTGATAGTAGACAACCAATGTGAGGTGCAACACTTCCAAATTACCCCTATTTGTACCAAGAAGGATAGGAGTTCTGTCATGTTGTTGCAGGTGCCAGTCTCTCTCCATCTGTCATCCATAGATAGTGCTACAGGTAAACACATGACAAGTTAGATATGGCTGCGTAACAATTGCTGGCGAAGAGCAATATCTGCCCATATATGAATTTTGGTATGCAGTTACTGCCAGAGTGCTGCAGGGTGATCTCAGAAGGGCTGCTGGAGTTGTTGTGTGCAACCAGATAGTAAAGAACAGGTTAGAAGAAAGGCCCTAACTGTTCAGTTACTCTGTTCAAGTACCCCCACTTGACATGCAAACATCTAACAATGTTCGCCACGACATGTCAGAAGGCAAATTTGTCAATGACAAAACATGGTACTCACAGATGAGGCCAGATTCTTAGTGAATAATGATCGTAATTGAATTTCCTGAGACATATGTTGTGACATTATATCAGAGATATTGAATTATTGTTTGATATTCACAAATTTTAATTAAACACATATTTTTATATTCAGTATATTTGATATAATGGGACAACATATTTCTCAGGAAACTGTATTATTGTTTGTTTACTTACATCAACCATTTGTGATCTACGAGCCAGGGTCATTCCCATTAACATTCATTGCTGGGATGCTATTCTGATTTTGGAGGGCCTTGGCAATATGCATACGTATTACACAGGGGCCATCGGTGCAGAATTTAAGTTCGTGTAGTGCTGCTCTTAGGACAGTCTGTGGTTCAAATCTAGTCTCTGATACCACTTTGACCAATGACGTCATGTTTTACATCATTTCGTCCTGCGCATGGTTTCAATACTCACTGTTTGTGTCTGATGCTTTTAAACCCTAGGTGGCGTTGTCCAGTGAAGGTCCAGAGAAAAGTACCCAAGGTGATGGGATGAATGATTGTTTACAGTTGGACATTTCAATTTTTTAATGTTGGGGATGAGGGTTGAATAGTATTTTGCTGGAAGAAATATATGAGGAGCTAAAGGAAATTATTCAGACAGTTAAGGAAGAGGAAAACTTAACTGTGATGGGAGGCTGGAATTCGGTAGTAGGAAAAGGAAGAGAAGGAAAAATAGTGGTGAATATGGACTGGGCAGGAGGAATGAAAGAGGAAGTCGCCTGGTAGAATTTTGCACGGAACACGATTTAATCGTAACAAACACGTGGTTTAAGAATCACAAAAGAAGGTTGTATACATGGAAGTGACCAGGAGACACCGGAAGGTATCAGATAGATTTTATAATGGTAAGACATAGATTCCGGAACAAGATGATAAACTGTAAGACATACCCAGGGGCAGATATAGACTCTGACCATAACTTGTTAGTCATGAACTGTAGGCTGAAACTGAAAAAATTGCAGAAACGTAGGAAAATACAGAGATGGGACTTAGATAAATTGAAAGAATGTGAAGTTCTGGAGAATTTCAGAGGGAGCTTTAGGCAACAATTGACAGAAACAGGGAAATAAAACAGTAGAAGAGGAATGGGTAGCATTGAGAGATGAAATAGTGATGGCAGCAGAGGACAAAATAGGTAGAAAGGTAAGACCTACAAAAAATCCTTGGATATCACAGGAAATACTGAATTTAATTGATGAAAGGAGAAAATATAAAAATGCAGTAAATGAAACAGGCAAAATGGAGTACAGACGACTAAAAAATAAGATTGACAGGAAGTGCAAAATGGCTAAGCAGGAGTGGCTAGAAGCCAAATGCAAATCTGTAGAAGAATGTATAAGAAGGGGAAAAGTAGATACCACCTACAGGAAAATAAAAGAGACATTTGGGGACAAGAAAAACAACTCTACAAATATCAAGAACTCATATGGGAAACCAGTTCTCAGCAAAGAAGGAAAAGCTAAAAGGTGGAAAGAGTACATAGAGTAGCTCAACAAAGGAAATGAACTTAGGGACGATGTTGTGGGAAGGGAAGAGGAAGTAGATAAAGATGGAATAGGAGATACTATACTGAGAGATGAATTTGACAGAGCCCTGAAAGACCTAGGTCGGAACAAGGCCACAGGAGTAGATGACATACCCTCAGAGCTACTAAAGTCTCTGGGAGAGCCAGCCATGACAAGACTATTTGAACTGGTGTGTAGGATGTATGAGACAGGCGAAATACCCTCAGACTTTAAGAAAAATGTAATAATCCCCATTCCAAAGAAATCAGGCTCAGACAGGTGTGAAAATTACTGAACCATTAGTTTGATAAGTCATGGTTGCAAAATTCTAACATGAATTATCTACAGGAGAATGAAAAAGCTGGTAGAAGCTGACCTTGGGGAAGATCAGTTTGGATTCAGGAGGAACGTAGGAACACGGGAGGCAATACTCACTTTACGTCTTATCTTAGAAGATAGATTAAGGAAAGGCAAACCTACGTTTTTAGCTTTTGTAGATTTGGAGAAAGCATTTGACAATGTTGACTGGAATACACTCTTTCAAATTCTGAAGTCAGCTGGAGTAAAATATAGGAAAAGGAGAACTTGTACAAAAGCCAGACCGCAGTTATTAGACTCGAAGGGCACGAAAGGGAAGCTTCAGATGGGAAGGGAGTAAGACAGGGTTGTAGCCTTTCTCCGATGTTATTCAATTTGTACATCAAGCAGGTGGTGAAGGAAAGCAAGGAAAAATTTGGAATAGGGATTAAGGTTCAGGTGGAAGAAATAAAAACATTGCGTTTTGCTGATGACATTGTAATTCTATCAGAGACAGCACAGGACCTGGAAGAGTAGTTGAATTGAATGGACAGTGTGTTGAAGAGAGCGTATAAAATGAACATTAACAAGAGCAAAACAAAAATAATGGAATGCGGTCTTAGAAAATCAGGTGATGCTGAAGGAATTAGATTGGGGAACGAAACAATAAAGGTGGTAGATGAGTTTTGTTACTTGGGGTAGTAAAATAACTTGCGATGGTCGCAGTACAGAGGATATAAAATGCAGAATGGCAATGGGAAGAAAAGCATTTTTGAAAAAGAGAAATTTGCTAACATTGAATATTAATTTAAGTGTAAGGAAGTCTTTTCTGAAGGCATTTGTGTGGAGTGTTGCCTTGTACGGGAGTGAAACATGGACGATAAGCAGTGCGGACAGGAAGAGAATAGAGGCTTTTGAAATGTGGTGTTACAGAAGAATGCTGAAGATTAGGTGGGTAGATTGCATAACTAATGAAGAGGTACTGAACAGAAGCGGTGAGAAAAGAAATTTTTGGCATACCCTGACTAAAAGATGGGATCGCTTGGTAGGACACATTCTTAGACATAGGGGAATCGTAAATTTAGCATTGGAGGGAAGTGTGTGGGGTAAAAATCGCAGAGGGAGACCAATAGACGCGTATAGTAAGCAGATTCAAATGGATGTGGGTTACCGTTCTTATGAGGAGAAGAAAAGGCTTGCTCAGGATAGAGTAGGGTGGAGAGCTGCATCAAACCAGTCTCTGGACTGAAGACCATAACAACAACAACTTAATTCGTGAAAGACAAAGATGTGTTTTTAACTTATTACTTAGTGGAGAATGGCAGACATTCATGCTCCATTAATTACTTTGAGCAGTGTGGGTCTTCATGTACTGTAATAAAAAGCATATGCTCAGGCAGAGCTGTCTAAATTTTTCCTAATGGCGACACATTTTTAATAAGTACAATTTCATGTGACACCCTTTCGATAATTATCAAAGGCTATGTGTAACAAATGACACTTCAAAAAAATTATTTTCTGTGATTCATTTCTAAGAAAAGTACACATTGAACGAAGGCCTGCTATGGGTAAAGATGGCAGAACAGTTGATTTGTGTAGCTAATAGTGATGTGAATTTTAACATAACATGTGTTACCACAGCCAGGTTTTCTTCTTTGACATTCATTGTCTTTGCAAACTTGGAAACATTACTGCCTTCCAACCTAACCTCGTTTTTGAGCTGCACAACAGGTCAGACTGATACCACAACCAGTTTTTCAGACTTTGTGTATTACGACTGTCATATTAGCAGAGGGTCTGCCAACATTTGTGCTGTAAATGAGAGCAGTGCCGTGGGCAGCCCATAATAAAGTTTAGTCGTTTTATCTTCTGAATTTACTAGTCTTGTGACATTCTTGATACCAGTACTTGACAGCCATTTTGGAAAACACTGACATAAGGTCTTTGTGTAAAAACATATGTATTTTAAATGATTATCACTTCTTAGTTTCATTTGCCCATATATTTTACAGTATGAAGGTGCTGGTAAGATTTTGAAGGTACTGTGCCACCATGGAGGAAGGGTAAATGCAGTTCAGTGGATCAAGACTCGAAATTGTATGAGAGAGACAGAATTTGTTTCTGCGTCTTCTGATGGCACTGCTGCTATATGGAGTGAAGATAACAGTGGTGGATATTGTGTATCTAGTGTGCTTGAAGGACACAAGAATGTTGTGACGTTTGCAGATGGTATATATTTATCAGAAAGTGTTCATCAAGCAAGCAAGCAACCACTTATAATTGTTACTGCATCTGCAGACTCCTCTTTGAAGATATGGATAAGAAAAGAGGCTGAAGGTACTAATCATTTGAAATTAATCTAATGTTAAATACTTTCCCAGTGATGTAATCAGTTTATCCTCTTCACAGAAGTGGCTGTATGCTCACAGACAGTTAACTTTGGTTCTGGATTTTGTTTGTGCGCGCGCTTGTGTATTTTGCCATCCACATCAGACATTCTTATTGCTTGTGCTACTGATGACACCAAGATTCATCTGTTTGCTGACAAACGATATGAAGAGATGTGTAAAACTCTTGAAGAAAATGAAATGTTACAGTCACATTTTGTTAAAGTAGACAGTTTAACTGGCCATGATGACTGGGTGAGAAGCCTTGATTTTGCTATTGAAGGTAAACTATACTTCTTACAGTGTTTCTTTCTGCTGCTTTATTCAGTACCCTTAGTTTCTGTACTTTTCTGTTTCCAGATTCTGGAGATGTCCTCCTAGCAAGTTGTTCGCAGGATACATTTGTTCGGCTGTGGAGAATATCTGCTCGTGAATGTGGAACACAATTGCAGAGACCAGTTAGTGAACTATTATCATCGGAAGATATTCAGGCTGAAGAACATGTATTTGAAATTAAAGGTCATTGGTTTATTTGGGCAGTGGAATCGGTGTTGCCAGGACATGAAGGTTGGGTTTACAGTGTCCGGTGGCACCCTCTTATTAAGTCAGGTAGGTTAAATTTTAATTTACATATCAGTGCTGTAGTGCATTGAGGTTGGCAACAAAATGTATGCTTTACAAGAATAATTAAGGTTAAATTGTACTTACGATGTTGGGTGGCCTGGCATGCTGATGTTGGCAACAGATAAGAATTGTTGGAAATGAGGTGACCAAAGATGGAGCAGATGCAAGCAGGCGTTCGGATAAACTCTAGTCTCCGATACCGCTTTGACCAATAATGTTACATATGACGTCATACATAATCGAAAGATACTACGAACACATGTTTACCGCAACACAGTATCGGTCGTTAGATTTCACCTAAATTGGTCAAATCTACTTAATGATACCACGTCTTCAAAATATATTTAATAATTAGATAATTTTAAGGAAAGCTTGCACTCGAAGTTGTGCGGCCTGAAATTATATATTTATGGCGAACATACAACTGTAAATTAATTGAGTGTTTCTGAACTGGAGAATCGGGCGCTACGCGTCCTCACATACTAAAAAAATTCTTGTTTAACCTATACCTAACCTACTTAGGGCTATGCTACAGATCACTTTTTTTTTTTTAAAGTAAAATTTGGGGTGTCTTCAAAGATATCAGAAATGTAAACAGAGTACTGGTATTGAAACCACATGTGGGATGGAATGACGTTAAACATAAAGTTATTTGACAAAGCGGTATCGGGGACTAGATTTTACCCAGGCATTCAGAATTCAGCTGAATTTGTTTCGTGAAAAAGTAGTTAGGCCATAAGAAATAAAAGGATGTAAAATAATGTTCATTCTGTCTTTTCTTTCGTACTTTACGATGAAAAGTTTAATGACGGTGGCGTCAATGTAGTGAGCTAATGTTGCAAAGGAAATGTTTCCTTTATGATAAGTAATTTACTGACTGGATAAGAGTATGTACAAGAATCTCTTCTGTCAACCAAAGAGCAGGAATAGCTTTAATTATTTATTTCATGGTCAACACTGAACAATATCCCCTCCCATTCTATGTGACTGATTCTTCAAAGGTCATTGCCGACTTCAACGCTGTATAATACTGATGTAGTAAGTAAAATTTTATGATTCAGGTATGCATCAGCTTATGGAACACAGTTGCAACTTACGCCAGTTAGTGAACTGCTGTCATCAGAAGATACTGAGGCTGAATAACATTATTTGAAATTAAAGGGCTATTGAACTGTTGGCATCAGGATGCTAAAGTCTAGATTAGGACTAGCTGCAACCTTAGTGTTTTTTCCCTTTTGCTGAAAATTTCATGTAGCCACTGGTATGTTAATTTCACGTAACCAATTAGAGGTAAAAAAGATAGAATTAATTAATAGCACAAAAACTGCAGCAATCAGTTTTGATGTTTATGGCAGTGCTTATTTGCAGTTTATGTTATCCAGAAAGTAAGTCCCTTCCCCAATTTCTCTCTTGTCTTTTTTAAATAGTAACATGATCCGTGAAAATTTTTATTGCCAACACTTACAGGAATACATATTCACAGAATGTATGACATTAACTGCAAATGGGTACAGTTGAATATGTGCACCCTTTAGTTACAGAAATGTTTGAGCTATTTTTTTTACTGTTGCAAAAGGAGTTGACACATATTGTAGGATCAAGTCTACAATTTCTGTGACACCTGTGAATGGAACCAGTGTGTCACAGTCATCTTCACCTCTTCATCATTGTCTAAATGTTGTCTGGAGTACAGGAATTTCTTGAGTGTAAGAAAATATGAAAGTCACTAGGGGCAAGATCAGGACTGTATGGTGGATCATACAGCCAAACTTATGCACAACAGTTGCTGTGTGCCGTGCTGTATGGGGATAAGCATTGTCATGGAGGAGCACAACACATGCAATAAGTATAGCACGTCTGTTTCTGAATGACGGATCACAGTTACCTCATTGTTTCAAAGTTATGGTCAGTGTTCTCTGTTTCAAATCTGGGCAGGAAGTCAATGAACACAATGGCCTTATGGTCTCTGAACACTGTGCACATTGTTTCTTGCACTGACACAGTGTGTTTGAATTTTGTCTTGACCATTGATCAACTAAGATGCCAATGCATTGACTGCTGCTTGGTTTCGGGAGTAAAGTGAGAAATCCACATCTCATCGCTAATGACAGTTTTGTCGGAGAACTCATTGCCATCATCATGATACTACTAAAGAAATGACAGAGTTGCTCTGGAGTAAATGTTAATATTAGAAATGCGAACCACATAGAATTATTTGACAAGTGTTTTGTACGTATCATGAAGTATATAAATTGGCCTAATATTTCCCCGACAGCCTTGCGCATTTATGGTGGCGATATTATCATCATGGTAGGTTAATATTAGAAATGCAAACCACATAGAATTATTTGATAAATGTTTTGTACATACCTTGAAGTAAAAAAAAAAAGAAAAAAAATGATGATCCAGTTGTATGTTTGACAGTTTCTTGTATGTATTCTTGTCCACTCACTAAAAGTAATTGTCTTCGTTAAACAAAGATTCCATGGCAGAACATTTGTGTTGTGATGTGATTGGCTAATGCTATTGTCACATTCCTGGCATTCAGCATCCTTTGCCAACATTATCATGCCAAGTCGCTGGGACTTGAAGTAAAATTTAACTCCAAAGTGTTTAGTTTTATGCTTGTGTGTCAGGTTTTTAGAGACCAACCTGACACACAGTTTTTGAAAAGCAGATGCTTAGTGACACTGTGACGCAGTAAGGTCCACAGTATCTGCAGAAAATGGCTCAGCTTTGTAATTGTGAAGGGTGATTCTCCAGACGTGCTGTTGCACAAGGACAACTAGGTAATCACTGATAGTAATAAGAGGTGGTTGCCCAGTGCACTCATCATGGACACTTTTTTACGGTCTTCAGAAAAAATCTTACCCAGTGACACACGATCTGTTGGCTCATGATGGTCTGTCAATTTCGATGCTTTGTGCATCGAGGTAACCTTATTAGTTAAAGTCAGCATTACAGTCAGGGTGGGTGTTGGCGGCTTCTCTGTAGTGCACATAGGTTGGCAATGCACCGTATTTTGCATATACAGTGACATGCCACTTTGACTTACAACCTGATCCATTTACATTCACTCATCCACCTACTGAGACCCATTATTTAATTAAAAGACACTAGTAATCCCATCAAAAACATGAAATGTACAAAAATGCAAGTCTCGTGACGAATTCCTTCCATCATCAAACATTATGAGATCTCATGGGAAACCAAGTCAGTTATTTTAGTTAGTGTTTATGGAACCAACTATTCAACACCTTGTCGTATGACCGACTTGATTACATTGATGTAATTTTTGATCTATTTAGTTATATTCCAACATCTGTAGTGACTATATCAAAATTACATATCTTTACTTCTCTAATAAATATAATGACTTGGCAATGACACCATAATATAATGACATCAAAATACATATAATGATTGGACAATTAGGTATCAACATAAAAATAATTTATATTCCACTATGCTAACCAAACATAATCAAATAAGTATGAAATACCACACATTTGCATAAAGTATTTTAAATATTAGTTTACGTTGCCATGCGATTGCTAAGTCATTATACATTTTTATTTCTATAATAAATACAATTTTGATATAATCACTACAGTTGTTGGTAGATAACTAAATAGGTAAAAAATTCTGCCAATATGTTGAATAGGTGGTTCAATGAACACTAATTAAAATAACCAACTTGGTTTCCCATGAGATCTGATGATGTTTGATGGTGCCAGGAATTCGTTGAGAGACATGCATTTTTTATGGGATATCATTTCTTTTTTTAGGTAGTCATTTTCTGTAAAAAAATTGTACTGTTCTTAAAACCCATTCCCTGTCCCTTTTGTTTGTTTTGTTTTGATGTACCAGTATTTGGAAAGCCTGGAAAGTCAATTATATTGTTATTGTTCAATCATTTCATCATTTACAGTAGTGCAACCTGTGGTGGATCACTACACAAATATCAAGTTGGCGTTGTATTTTGCATCGTTTTGTGAACTTCATAACTCACAGATGTTGTGGACGAGGTATATTTTTCTGTATAAATGAAAGTAGTGTAAGTTATTATTTTGCCTCGTATTTAATGAATGATCACTTTATTTCATACAACAATTATATTTCAGAATTAATTATTTTAATGCATAAAAAGAAGCCATGTTTTATAGTACACACATGTGTATGCTATGTAAATGGTTACATATAATTCCATAAATGTTTCTCCTAGAATCAGTACAATTAAAAGTTAAGAGATTTACAGAATAAAAATAATTTTTCTTGAGAAGAAAATCAAGCCTGAGAGTGCTAATAACTATTAAATAAAATCAGAATTTCTTTAATTTTCATAATTGTGGGCTGGAAGTGCTTTTGGTCATAATGAGGATTTCGTGTGGCATTTTTGGCCATTAGATCCCATCTGGGATTGTGTTCGGCCTGCCTCGTGCAAGTCTTTCGGTGATGCCACTTCGGCGACTTGCATGTTGATGATGCTGAAGTGATTACGACGACACAACATCCAGTTCCCAAGTGAGAAAAAAATCTCTGGCCTGACTGAGATTCAAATCCAGACTCACTGTGTGGCAGTCTACCATGCTGTCCTCTGGACTACGGAGGTGGATGGTTTTGGACAAGCTCATTTTGGCATAATTATTTAGTGAACTTGCAGTATAATGAATGCTGCATTAGTTCCGTATTTCATTTTTCACATTTTTCTGAGTTCCCATTTCTGGCTGTAACCCATCCTTTCATCCTGCCTTATATCAATTCCAAACAGAACAATCCACAGCCCTCACCCGCCTAATCCTAAACCTAAACATCAACTCCACAAATGAACACACCTGTCAACTCCTATCCCTCATCAAAATCCTGAACCTTACCACTCCCACATCCACACCTACAGTTCAGAACACGCTCTTAGAGGCCAACCGCAAATTGGAACAGCATGCCCCTGTCCACTTCAAATAACTATCCAAACTCCTTATCACCCACCTAAGGAAAGGCAGTACACTCTCCCTCAACCACCTCTCCAATAAACCTCAAGCTCCTCTTATTGCACAGAAACCCAGTCTATCCCATCTACTCAATCTCCCTCTTCCAGCTCCACCCCCCTCCCCAAACCTCTAAATCCTAATCCACACAATCCTGGACCACAACATCCCAATTTGGTAGTCAACCTCTCTCCTAAACCTCTCTCCCAATCTGAAACCTCCATCCTATCCAAAGGCCTCACCTTTAGCCCCACTCCCAAATTCAACCAAACAGCCCTTGTCAAAGATTTACTATCCTATACTCATAGTCTTTACTGGAGGTATCACTTTGCCACAAAGAAAAATAATCCTACTCCTAATGATCCAGTTCCCCAAGACATCATTCAAATTGAACCCTGCCTGGAACAGTTCCGTCCTCCGTCACAGTGAGACCCAGCCCCTCTTCCTTAAAATCACTCTCTTCAAACCTTCCAGGAATTCCTCACTTCCAACCTTGCCTCTCAGTCTTTCCTGAAAAACCTTAATCCAACTCCCAACATTACCGCAGCTGAATCCTGAGCTATTCGTGATCTGAAGGCTGACCATTCCACCGCCATTCTCCCGGCCGACAAGAGATCCACAACCGCAGTACTTGATTGGTGGGATTATGTGGCTGAGGGACTGCGTCATCTTTCAGACAACACTACCTACAAAGTTTGTCAAGACAATCCCATTCCTGATGTCCAGGCAGAGCTTCAAGGAATCCTCAGATCCTTAGGCCCCCTACAAAACCTTTCACCTGAGTCCATCAACCTCATGACCCCTCTGTCACCCCACACCCCTACCTTCTACATACATCCTAAGATTCACAAACCTAATCATCCAGGCCGGTTACAAAGCCCCCACAGAACGATGCTCTGCCTACATAGCCCAACACCTTCAACCCATTCTGTGCAGTCTCCCATCCTTCATCGAAGACACCTACCATTTTCTTGAAAGCTTCAAATCCTTACCCAACCTGTTACCTTCGGAAGCCATTCTTGTAACTATTGATGCTATTTTCTTATACACAAACATCCCACACGCCCAGGGCCTCGCTGCGATAGAGTACTTCCTTTCACGCTGACCACCTGGAACCCTCCCTAAAACCTCTTTTCTTATTACCCTAGCCAGCTTCATCCTAACCCACAACTTCTTTACCTTTGAGGGCCAGACATATCAACAACTAAAGGGAACAGCCATGGGAACCAGGATGGCCCCCTCCTATGCAAACTTATTTATGGAACACTCAGAGGAAGCCTTCCTGGATACCAAAGCCAGTCAACCCAAAGTTTGGTGTAGATTCATTGATGACATCTTTATGATCGGCACACACAGTGAAGAAGAACTCCAGAATTTCCTCTCCAACCTCAACTCCTTTGGTCCCATTGAATTCACCTCATCCTATTACAAATCCCATGCCATTTTCCTTGATGTCGACCTCCATCTGTCCAACGGCTAACTTCACACGTCCGTCCATATCAGACCAACCAATAAACAACATTACCTCCTTTATGACAACTGCCATCCATTCCACATGAAACATTCCCTTCCCTACAGCTTAGGTCTTTGTGGCAAAAGAGTTTGCTCCAGTTCTGAATCCCTGAACCAGTACACCAATAACCTGAAACAGCTTTCACATTCCGCAGCTATCCTCCTGATTTGGTACAGAAGGAAATAGCCAGAGCCAATTCCTCATCTCCTCAAACCCAGAACCTTCCACAGAACAACCCCAGAAGTGCCCCTCTTGTCACTGGATACTTTCCGAGACTGGATTGGACTCTGAATGTGGCTTACCAGCAAGGATACGACTTCCTTAAAGCTTGCCCTGAAATGAGATCCATCCTTTATGACATCCTTCCCACTCCACCGAGACTGTCTTTCCGCCGCCCACCTAACCTTCGTAACCTCCTAGTCCATCCCTATGAAATCCCCAAACCACCTTCCCTACCGTCCGACTTGTACCCATGTAACTGCCTCCATTGTAAAACCTGTCCTATGCACCCTTCCACCACCACTTACTCCAGTCCCATAACCCAGAAGGTGTGCACGATCAAGGGCAGAGCCACATGGGATAGCACCCAAGTGATTTACCAACTGACATGCCTGCACTGCGTTCTATGTGGGAATGACCAGCAACAAACTGTCCATTCACATGAACGGTCAGAGGCAGACAGTGTTTGTCGATAATGAGGATCACCCTATGGCTAAACATGCCTTGGTGCACGGCCAGCACATCTTGGCACAATGTTACACTGTCCGGGTTATCTCGATACTTCCCACCGACACCAATCTTTCAGAACTCCGGAGATGGGAACATGCTCTTCAGCATATTCTCTCATCCCATTGCCCACCTGGTCTCAATCTTCACTAAATTCAAATTCTTGCCCACTATTCTTTAACATCTTTGACTCTGTTCTCTGGACAGAACCTCTGCCTCAACTGTCATCTTTGTCCAATTTCTTTGCTTTCTACGTATGTCCACCTTGTTGTGTTTGCATGCGAATGTGTGTGGGTGTGTGTGCACTTGTTTACATTTCCTTTCTTCCCCCTAAGGTAAGTCCTTCCACTCCCAGGATTGGAGTGACTCCTCTTCCACTCCCTTAAAACCCACATCCTTCCCTTTTTCCCCTCCTTTTTTCCTCTTTTTCCTGAAGAAGCGGCCATCGGTTGCGAAAGCTTGTATCTTGTGTTCATGTGTGTTTTTATTTGTGTGTTTTTTGTATCTATCTATGAGCCTGTCCTTCAGGTAAGTTATTAGATTTCTATTTTTTTTATACATATTTATCCCACCAGGAAAGTTTCCTTCTATAATATATATATAAAATCAATGAACTGGTGCCTTCTCGCCCGGTAAGTCCAACTTTGTTTATGATATATAAAACTTAAAGAAAGTTGGGCTTACCAGGGGAGAAGGCACCGGTTTGTTGATACACAAATAAAAATAACACACACACACACACACACGAAACTGAGCTTTCGCAACCTAAGGTTACTTCATCAGAAAGAGCAGGGAAGGAGAGGGAAAAGGAGAGGATGAGGGTTTTAAGGGAGTGGGTAAGGAGTCATTCCAATCCCGGGAGAGGAAAAACTTAACTTGGGGGGAAAAAGGATAGGTAAACAAACACACCCACCCACACACATATACACACACACACACACACACACACACACACACACACACACACACACACACACACACACACACACACACACACACACCAAGGCAGTCATATCTTTTTCCGGAGAGAATGTAAATAAAACTTGATGGAGTCGTTGTGAGGATGTTGAGGATGACGTAGTATAAGCAAGGTGGAAAAGTGAGAAATACCAGCAACGAATTGAAATAAAAATGAAAAAAAAAAAATTAAATTAAATTAAAAATTTAAAAAATAAATATATATGTGAAGAGAGAGAAAGGTGAACTGACAGCAAGAGGAATGGAGTTATGAAGTAGCGGTCTCTGAAAGCTAAGTTCCAATAAGTGTTTGTGTGTTGTAGTTAAATTGTTAACATTAGTAGATTTCAGGAGTTGTTATCACGCTGAATATTTATTAAATGTAGTATATTTCAACCGATGTCTTCTTGCTGTTTTTAATGTAATTGCGGCCGGAAACTTTCCGTTGTGGTATTTGATAACTCTTGTACTCTCACTGTGTTTAGTTGGTGAATTTGAACTTGTATACAAGCAACAGTGTAAAGTTTTTGTGGTATTTATTTGCTTTTTTCTGATACTAGTAGTTGTTGTTGTTGTTACTTGATTTGTAGATTGCTGTAGTTAAGAGGTACTTGTTTGTTCTTTTGTAGAAACGTAACTTACATATCGTAGTCGTCTAGTTTTTCTTAACAAATAATTGTGAAATTTTACCATGAGTGAAAAGTGACGGCTCTGTTGTAGGGTCGTGTGTAGTGGGCTGCAGTGTGGGACTTGTAGTAAGTATTTTCATGGGGGGGGGGGGGATGCAGTGGGGAAGCCAGTGGGCATTGTGGTGAGGTTCTCTCCTGGAATTGTAGAATTTCCAGCAGGAATAAGATGATAGAGGAGCAGGAGTGTTTGATCTGTGCCCTTCAGGTGCTGTTGAAAAATGCTGAAGAGGAACTAGGTAGGCTGAGGAGGGGAAGGGGGGCTGGGGAATGGGAACTAGCAGTTGGCAAGAAGGTAGCTAGGAGGAGGTATTCAGATAGCTTCACACTGCAAGTTGCAAATAGGTTTGAGTGGAGATGAACCTCCTGTAGCTGTAGGTGTAGGAAGTACGCAGCAGACCTCAGCTTGTTAGGAAGCCGAAATCTGTAGAGAGGTCTTTTAGGAAGAAGAAGGTTCTGCTGTTAGGCAGTTCTCATGGCAGAGGTGTTGGCCAACAGTTGCAGGAAGTACTTGGGAGTGAGTACCAGGTCATCAGCATAGTGAAGCCTAGTGCAGGATTAGCTCAGGTTACTTGTAACATAGGGGACTTATGTAGGAATTTACCCTTGTAACCGCCCCCGTTGTAAAACCTGCCCTATGCACCCTTCCACCACCACTTACTCCAGTCCCGTAACCCGGAAGGTGTACACGATCAAAGGCAGAGCCACTTGCGATAGTACCCACGTGATCTACCAACTGACATGCCTGCACTGTGAAGCGTTCTATGTGGGAATGACCAGCAACAAACTGTCCATTCGCATGAATGGACACAGGCAGACAGTGTTTGTTGGTAACGAGGATCACCCTGTGGCTAAACATGCCTTGGTGCATGGCCAGCACATCTTGGCACAGTGCTACACCGTCCGGGTTATCTGGATACTTCCCACTGACACCAATCCTTCAGAACTCCGGAGATGGGAACTAGCCCTTCAGCATATTCTCTCTTCCCGTTGCCCACCTGGTCTCAACCTCCGCTAAATTCGAATTCCCACCCATCATCTTAACATCTTTGCCTTGGTTCTGTGGACAGAGCCTCTGCCTCAAGTGGCATCTCTGTCTAACTTCTAACTTCTTTGCTTTCTACAGTTCTACAGTATGTCTGCCTAAGTGTACTTGTGTCTGTGTAAATGTGTGGGTGTATGTGCATTTATTTACCTTCCATTTTTTCCCCCAAGGTAAGTCTTTCCTGTCCCGGGATTGGAATGGCTTCTTACCCTCTTCCTTAAATCCCTCATCATTTCCTTTTCCCTCTCCTTCCCTTCTGCCTGATGAAGCAGCTAGGCTGCGAAAGCTAGCATTTTTGAGTGTGTGTGTGTCTGTGTGTTTATTTGTTGCTATTACTGCCTGTGCCCCTTCGCCTGGTAAGTGTTCTTCATCTATTTTTTACACACACACACACACACACACACACACACACACACACACACACATATATATATATATATATATATATATATATTGAGGACAGTTTACTACTCACCGCAAAGACGTGGCGACGAGCTGCGACAGGCACATACAAAAGACACACACATACAACACATTCAGCTATCGGCCATGGCCTTCTTCAGAAATAGAGCACTCACGCAATCACACACTGTAAGTGCACAAGACCACATACACACACATGCGCGCACACACACACACACACACACACACACACACACACACACACACACACACACACACACATATACACACACACGATCACACATTCACACACCACTCATGAGTGGTGTGTGAATGTGTGATCGTGTGTGTGTATATGTGTGTGTGTGTGTGTGTGTGTGTGTGTGTGTGTGTGTATGTGGTCTTGTGCACTTACAGTGTACATGAATTATTTTACTCTATTTTACTTTACTTTATTTTATTTTATTTTCTCCCCTCACCTGCCTCCCCACTCCATTCCTAAGCTGCATCTCGTTATTCCCATCTAACACATCCCCACCACCGTGACGTAACCTTTCTATCCCCTCCCCCTCCCCTCCCGTCCCCGATTCGCTGCAGAGCGTGATTCAAAGTGTGGCAGTCGGAGGTGATGGTTGTATGACTGTGTTGTGTGCCTGTGTGATTGCGTGAGTGCTCTATTTCTGAAGAAGGCCATGGCCGATAGCTGAATGTGTTGTATGTGTGTGTCTTTTGTATGTGCCTGTCGCAGCTCGTCGCCACGTCTTTGCGGTGAGTAGTAAACTGTCCTCACTATATTATTTATTCCAACCTCTACTTTCCATTATTATATATATATATATATATATATATATATATATATATATATATATATATATATATATATATATATATATATATATATATATAAAATATAAAAAATAGACGAAGATTACTCACCAGGCGAAGGAGCACAGGTGTGACAGCATCACAAATAAATGAATACACACACACACACAATCGCAAGCTTTCGCAACCCGTTGCGTCTTCAGGCAGTAGGGAAGGAGAGGGAAAAGGAAATGATGAGGGTTTTAAGGAAGGGGGTAAGGAGCCATTCCAATCCCGGGAGAGGAAAGACTTACCTTGGGGGAAAAAATGGAGGGTAAACAAATGCACACATGCCCACACATTCACACAGACACAAGTACACCTAGGCAGACATACTGTGGAAAGCAAAGAAGTTAAGTTATAGAAGTTAAGAAGTTAGACAGAGATACCACTTGAGGCAGAGGCTCTGTCCAGAGAACTGATGCAAAGATGTTAGAAGGTGGGTGGGAATTCAAATTTAGCGGAGGTTGAGACCAGGTGGGCAACGGGAAGAGAGAATATGCTGAAGGGCTAGTTCCCATCTCCGGAGTTCTGAAGGATTGGTGTCAGTGGGAAGTATCCAGATAACCCGGACGGTGTAGCACTGTGCCAAGATGTGCTGGCCATGCACCAATGCGTGTTTAGCCACAGGGTGATCCTCGTTACCAACAAACACTGTCTGCCTGTGTCCATTCATGCGAATGGACAGTTTGTTGCTGGTCATTCCCACATAGAACGCTTCACAGTGCAGGCATGTCAGTTGGTAGATCACGTGGGTACTATATATATATATATATATATATATATATATATATATATATGATATGCCTTCAAGTACAACAGGTGACTGTAAAGTATTTTTGTTTGCTGATGATACCAGCTTGGTAGTGAAGGATGTTGCTCGTAATATTGACACAGTATCAAATAATGCAGTTCAAGAGATAAGTTCATGGCTTTGACAAAAGCTGACATTTTTGATTGCACATATTGGGCATATGATAAGTGACACTAAACAACAACTTACTGTCTATCTGAATTTGAACTGTTCAAAGACCATGTTCAGGATCTTGTTCCAAATCTAAATTCTGCTATATTTACCATTAGAACAATATCTGAAATAAGTGACTTTTCAAAACGAAAAGTAGTCTATTACGCTTACTTTCACTCACTTATGATGTACGGCATTATCTTTTGGGGTAACTCGCCTGATGCAAAAAGGTTATTTCTGGCTCAGAAATGGGCGGTTTGAGCAATATGTGGTGTAAGTTCACGAACGTCATGTCGACCACTTTTCAGTAGTCTGGGAATTTTGACACTGGCGTCACAATACATTTTTTCTTTAATATCTTTTTTTGTTAATTATATCAGCTTATGCCCACCAGTTAGTAGCTTTCACTTGGTGAATACTAGACAGAAGTCGAATCTACATTTGCATCACACCACCTTGATACTTGTGCAGAAAGGTGTACAGTATTCTGCAGCATCCATTTTCAATAAGCTACCACAAGAACTAAACAATCTTAGCACTAACCCACACACTTTCAAATCTAAATTGAAGAGTTACCTCATGGCTCACCCCTTTTATTCCGTCGAGGAACTCCTAGGAAAGTTAAACAATTAAGCTAATTCATTTTTTCTTTGTGTGTTCTTTTCACTTTGTCTGAAGATTATCGTTTGCATAGGACTACTTAACAATTTTCTATTACCATTCTTGTGTAAAAATTCTTGTATTGACTTGTTCCATGACCATCAAGTCTCGCTCCTCAATTGGGTCCTATGGAACAGAAAACCATAATAAATAAGTAAATAAGAAAGAAGAAATAGAAATAGTTGTTCAGGGGAGTTTGTTGAAGGTAAATCTAGTTGATACTGTGGACAGCATAGTTTAGTCAACAACCTTGAGCACCAGGGTTTGGTAGTTGTTTTTGTGTCCTAAACAATTTTAGGGGTGGAGAAAATCGGGACAAGTTGGAGAAAACCTTGTGAAAATACGAGGAAAGGGTATTATGAGGACTGGTTAAGCAGTTGCAAATTAAGATTTTAATGAAGAAATAATAGCATCAAGAACTGTGAAAAGCTGATGAAAAATGATCGCAAATGAGGAAAAATGGGAATAGTAAATAATTCCAAAGTTAGTAGGATATGCCAAAAATAATTATTTTCTACGTGATATGGAGACTGAAGTTTTGAAATGTGGGTAAATGGTGGATTTTATAGAAAAGATGCAATGTTGAGAGTGGGAAATGTAGTATGTAATTAAAAAAAGAATAAAGATAAGAAAATATAAATATATAGAAAAATGTGTTAGTAGCACATACAGGTTAAGGTTCGAAAGTAAAAACGTGTTTTGTGTATTTAGTCAGGAGCAAAATGCATGGTAAACTAGGAAGGGAGGCAAATAGAGTGAAATTAGTATTACAAACAATAGGAGAAAGTAAGACAACAGAAAATAATTCGAAAGGCAACAGAGCAATAACAGACGTAAGTAATTGTTGAGTTCAAATTGATGATGATGATAATAATATAGAGGGAAACAATCCTGTTTGGAAAAATATGTATAAAACGTAAAGAAAGTTGGACTTACCAGGCGAGAAGGCACCAGTTCATTGATACACAAATAAAAATATAAATATACACATACACAAAACTGAGCTCTTACAACCTAAGGTTGCTTCATCAAAAAGAACAGGGAAAGAGAGAGAAAAGGAGAGGATGAGGGCTTTAAGGGAGTGTGTAAGGAGTCATTACAATCCCGGGAGAGGAAATGTCTGCCTTGGTGTGTGTGCTTGTATATGTGTGTGGTTGTTTACGTATCCTTTTCCCCCCAAGGTAAGTATTTCCTCTCCTGGGATTGGAATGACTCCTTACCCACTCCCTTAAAACCCTCATCCTCTCCTTTTCCCCTCTCCTTCCCTGCTCTTTCTGATGAAGCAAACTTAGTTTGCAAAAGCTCAGTTTTGTGTATGTTTATATTTTTATTTGTGTATCAACAAACTAGTGCCTTCTTGCCTGGTAAGTCCAACTTTCTTTACGTTTTATAAATATTTTTCCGAAAAGGATTGTTCCCCTCATATATATATTATAGAGGAAAAATTCCTAGCAGGAAAAAATATATATAAAAAGTAGATGAAGATTACTTACCAGGTGAATATATCAGATTACTTTCGCTTGTGTTTTCATAAAGTGCATATTAGAAGGTTTTAGTTTCGTGGCCATGTGCTCTTACTTATTTTTGCATTTCATAATGAAATAGCATTTGTTTTGTATTCGTAGCATCTTCTATTATAAATTACTTTATTTAGAAATCGTGTATTTTATTCTACCCATATTCAGAAGTCACAAACTGGCATTTAACAGTTGAAGTTCTATTGAAGTAATTTGAATGTATATTGCTTGTGTGTGTGTGGTTTCTATACAACCTTCTTTGTTACAGAAAGTAAAAATCATCAGCCATTGAGAATGCTTTCATCATCCCTTGACAAGACGATGGTTTTATGGGCATTTGATGAACAATCTGGTTTGTGGACGGAGGAAGTTAGAGTTGGAGAACTAGGTGGAAACTCCCTAGGATTTTATGGAGGCATGTTTGGACCAGAGGGTCATAGCATTATGGGCCATGGTTATCAAGGTGCGTTTCACATATGGCATCTGTCAGAAAAGGTATGGGCTGGTTTTCTGAATACATCTTGTGTGTGTGTGTGTGTGTGTGTGTGTGTGTGTGTGTGTGTGTGTGTGTGTGTGTTTTGGTTTTTATTTGCCCCTTAAAGGCAATAATAATGATAAACTTGTAAAAAAAATGATTAGAATTTTATGTGGTGTATGGCAATATTTCAAGAGAACTGTTATAAAAATTCTTGTTCTTTAATTTGCTGGGAAACTGTGTTGTATGAAATCAGTGAGTGCATCAAATAGTTTTGTACAGTGGTAGTATATCCTTTAAATTTATGTTTCTTTTTCTGTCTCAGTATTACTTACTTTTGTACTGTAATATAATACATACAAAAATCTCCTTGCTCTTGCTGAAATATATCTTATGTTGTATTTTATTATCAGTGTGACAAAAACTTGTTTAAGAATTTAATACATTGTCCATCAGGTAAAGTCTGAAACCCACTTCCTGCAAAAAAAAAAAAAAAAAAAAAAAAAAAAAAAATTACAGTTTTCTAGTATCTCATTTACTTAAAGATACAAAAGTTACTTTTTTGATGCTTCAAGCCAGGTGGAAAAATATTGATTATGTAATTTTTAATTTTTTTTCTATTTACTTTGGTCTAGTTTGTATTATTCATCGAGTGAGGTGGTGGGGTGGTAATGCACTTGACTTGCATTTGAGAGGAGGGTGGTTCAAAGCCACGTCTGGCCATCCAGATTTAGATTTATCCATGATTTCCCTAAATAATTTCATGCAAATAGAGCCTTTGAAACGGCATGGCTAATCACCTAACCCATCATTGCCCAAAATTCTGAGCATGAGCTTCATCTCTAATGAAAACACCGTCAACGGGATGTTAGAGCCTAAGCTTCCTTCCTAATATTGTCAAAAGGTGGATAAAATGTGTAAAATTGAGGAAAATGCTGAATCAAGGAAAATGCTAACCCCCAAAATAATAAGAAGAAAGAAAAAAAATGTAATTAACATCCATGTGCAATTAAAATGTAATCCTCTCCAGTAAGCATAAATTGTACATTATCTATGTGGGTGAAAGAAATACACAATAGGTAAGTCAGGTATAGGGCCAGTGGCATAATTATGTGTTGCTGCAAGAATGTTGTCAGTACTCGCCTGTAGGAATGATCAAAACAAAGCAATTGAGAGTCATAAGTTTGTTCTAAGCATGAAATGAAAGACAGGAGACAGATTCCTCAATATGGAGAAAAGAGTAATGAGATTTTGACAGCGCAATAAAAATACCTTTCCTGGAATATGGCTTTCGGCAAGCAGCCTCCATGTCCAGTGATTAATGTTTCAAATAATTAGTGTTTAAATCATGGTGCTATGTTGGTGGATTGGTGAACTTAAATGGATCAGTTGGTATTATAAAAGTAACACTTAACTTCATTGAATGGCCTACCATAAGTACACAAAACTGCAAATACATACTTCCAAACATACCTACCCAAAAAAATCTCTTCAATTTTAGCTCTTTTCTTTCCTCTCATTGGTTATGTGAAAGTAACATGTCATTGGCTATGTGAAATGTGATGCATTGCGCTGGCCATGGGAAACTATAGTGTACTACACAATGTTTATGCAATAATATGTGGTAATGAATTTATCTGTTATTAGAAATCACAGTTGTGTGACAGCAAGTACAAACTTGTAAAAAATTGTTACTGGCATTGGAATACAAGGTATTCAATCTGTTTTCCAGTATGATACAACTACAAATGATATGTCAAAACACACAGTTTTTTAGAGATCATTTGAGTTGATGATTACATCAATTTTCTCATTTTAGGTGAAGATTGGCAAGTAGAAGTTCTTCTTAAAGTATTCCATTTCTTCACAATAATATTTGGAATTGGAAGTTCTCCTAGCAAAAACACTCAGCACTTTTTTTGTTCAAATTTTAGTTCACGTCTGAAACAATATTTTTCATTTCCATTACTCACATATGCTCTTCACAACAGTATGTACAACATATATAAATTTGGTATTTTTTAAGATTTTATTATGAACATTTCTGTGTACTGGATTACAAACTGTCCTTGTGAAATAAAGGCTGCTTTAGAGTGAGTGGTGGCTTAATGTTTCTAGAGATCCTGTTACATTTAGCCCAGCCTATTATTTAGCCAATATTAAGTTTATAACTTGTAATTTTCACATTTTGTGAATTTTGTGCATTAATCTACATCTATAAACTCTGCAATCCACCATAAGGTGCATGGCATAGGGTACACTGTACCACTACTAGGCATTTCCTTCTTATTCCACTCCCAAATAGAATGAGGGAAAAAAGAATGTATATATGCCTCTGTACAAGCCCTAATTTCTCTTATCTTTGTGATCTTTATGTGAAATGTTGGTAGGTGTCAGCAAGCTCTTTCTACAATCAGCTTCAAATTCTGGCCCTCTATATTTCCTCAACAGCATTTCTCGAAAAGAATGTCGTCTTTTCTCCATCAGTGCCTATTTGAGTTCCCGGAGCATTTCCATGACACTCGCGCATTGGTCGAACCTACCAATACCGAACCTAGCTGCTCACCTCTGAACTGCTTCCATGTCTTCCTTAAATGAAGTCTCCTAAACACTTGGGCAATACTCACGACAAGGTTGTACAAGCATTTTATATGTGGTCTCCTTTACATATGAAATACATCATCCCAAAATTATCCCAATAAATCGAAGTGGGCTGTCCGCCTTACTCACAACTGTGCTTAAAAGTTCGTTCCATTGTATATCACTCTGCAATGTTATGCCCAGATATTTGAACGACCTGACTGTATCAAGAACTTCGCTGCTAACGCGATATTCGAACATTATGGGATTGTTTTTCCTACTTGTGTGCATCACCTTAATTTTTTTCTACATATAGCTGCCATTCTTCATACCAAGTAAAAATTATGTCAAAGTCATCCCACATGTTACAGTCAATTAATGACGACACCCGCCCATACACCACAGCATCATCAGCAAATAGCCACAAATTACAAGTTTATCTGTCCATCAGATCATTTATATAGGTAGAAAATCATAGTGGTCCTATCATACACCCCTGGGACGTGCCTAAAGATACACTCGTTTCTGATGAACACTCGCCATTGAGAACAACATACTGCATTCTATTAGCTACAAAGTCTTCTAGCCAGTCACTTTTTGAAATTGTGAAAAAGACAATCTGCCTGTTTTCTCTATTCATGGCTTGACTAATCAGAGTTCCTTGCTGACATACTGAAATAAAGCAAAGACACAATGAAATCAAACATGATGTTAAGAAAGCTTACTGCAGCACCCCATTGTGCACATGCATGATATCCTGCCTACTGTGCATGTGCTGATGAACTGCAGAACTGCATCCATTAATTTCCCACCTGCCACTGCCATGGCTGTTGCACTAGATGAATTCTAGTGAGCCTACCAATACCATTCACGGCAGATCTTTGCATACCCCTTAACTCCATCACCAAAGGTGATGTGAACCGTCTGTCTTCTGTGTTGCTTAAAATGTTGGTTGGAAAAAAGGACGAGATTAAGTGAGACATTGCGCAAGAATGTAAAATCGAGGTAAACCTAACTAGGAAGGAACATAAAATCGGGGAATTTTTAACATTGATCTTACGGTTTTTTTTTTTTTTTTTTTTTTTTTTTTTTTTTACAAGGGCTGTGAATTTATGGTGTAAAAATGTAAAATTGAATTTCTGCTGTATAAAGGAAGTGACTTTACAGGTTTATTTAAGGGAAATTGGAGAGGATGCGTTACTGCTCATTGTGCTTATTACAAAGAAGATGTGCAAAAATTAGTTAGTGCTTTTAAACACTACGTCAAAAATTCTTATCCTGGAAAGACCAAAATCTAGAAAACTTGACCAGATTGAACAAAACTGCATCATATTCTCCCCATTTGATGTCATGTACTGTGACTGATTGAGGAAACAAACCCTCAACAAACCCTCGCCTGTCATAGGTTTCCCATCACATTAGAAATGGAAGGACTCCAAAATATCTCCATGCTACAGGACATGGATCCAGGATTCATGTGGAGAGTTGGCTTATGACACAGGTGATATTCTTGTGACACATTAAAAGAATTTAACAATGGAAAATCCAGATTGAAATGTCAATAATATAGGACAGATAACAACTCACAATAAAGATGATCACTGAGCCACTGACAGGCACATAAAATAGACAATAACATTCACACAACTTAAAATTTTTGACATGGTCTCCATCAGAGAAAGAAATGCTTCGATTCACACACATAACTATGCACACATGACCACTATGTCTGGCCGCTCCAACACAACAGGCATCTTGACAGTGATTGAGGAGGGGAGCGGATGGGGAAGGATGCCAGATAAGGATAAGGATGGGGATGGAACATTCTGCATTGCTTGATGCATTGTAAAGGCTCTGATAGCCAGGACTGTGAGATGCAGAATGAAAAGGAAAGGGGTGGGGGAGGATGAAAAGGGAGGTTTAAAGATATGAGTGTGTGGTGTGAGGGGCAGGATTTAAAGTGATAAAGATAATTGTAATAAAATAATAATAATAAAGAAAAAGTAATTGATTAAGGGGGATATTGAAATATTAAAATAAAATAAGGGATGACACATAGTTGGAAGGAAGACATAGAGTTGGAGGGATACAGGATAATGAGTGGAGAAGGCTATGGGGGGGGGGATGTTAGCCATTGAGTGCAGGGATGATGTTAACTTAGGTTGAGGCCAGGGTGGTTGTGCTACTGTAGAATGTCTTGAACGGACAACTCTCATCTGCTCAGTTCTAAAGAGGTAATGGTGAAAGGGAGGATCCACATTGCCTTGGTAGTAAAGCAGCCGTCAAAATCAAGTGTACCGTGTTCAGCCACATGCTGTACCGCAGTTTGAAGGCGGCCATTCATTCTGATTGCTGGTTTCTTGTCATGCCAATGTAAAACACTGTGCATTGATTGCAGCAGTGTTGGTAAACCACTTGATTGCATTCACAAGTGGTCCAGTCTCTGATGAGGCAGAATAAGCCAGTGACAGGACTGGAATAAGAAGTGTTTGGTGGGTGGATTGGGTATGTTTTGCATTGGGATCTTCCACAGGGATATGATCCTTGTGGTAAAGGATCACGTTGGGAGTGGCCAGCATCTAATGTCCAAATGTTTGTAAACCTATTGGACCAAACTGCTGTAGTCATCAGTTCCTAGACTTACAACTACTAACTTACAGTATGGACAACACACACAAATACACACATCAATGACCATGCCCAAGGTAGGACTTAACCCTTAGAAGGGAATGGCCACCCAGTCTGTAGTGTGATGTCTTAGATCTTGTGGCTATTCTGCATGACAGTGTGGCCAGCATCTAGGAAACGTGCCATCTGTCCAGATGCAGTTGTACATCCAAAAAAGAAAATGGAGGACTTTAGGACAAAGATATTATAAGATCTGTATGTCAGTTCCATCCGGTCCTGGAGAATTGGATCGTGATGAAGAGTGTGTGTGTGTGTGTGCGTGTGTGTGTGTGTGTGTGTGTGTAAGTGTAAGTGTTTTGAAGCACCTTCATAGTAAAATATGCGTTACTGTGTTCATTATTCTGAAATGAGTAATCACCCTCACTTCTGCCACCCTATTCCAAGGAGGAAAATCAGGATAGTAGTACATGGAACTCGAAATCTTGATAGGGTATCAGCCCCCAGGTTTTAGTAATGTCAGTGGGGTCCACAGTGACTTCATTCATAACGGTCAGACTGGAAATTGGCGATTGAGCAGAGGTCCCAGAATTTTCATGAAGGTTACTCCAAACAATTGAAGAGAGGGTAAAACTGTTAAAAGGGTTCGTAAACAAAAGCCAACTAGCTCATTTACTAACTCTAAAAAGCAATGACACTGTGCACGCAACCATTTGTATTGAATACTGTCCTCTAATGTGGCATGGCATTTAAAGTCATGGAGAGCATGTCTCTGAGCTCAGAGTGCATCATGGCATGCCTCAGTTCACCAGGGGCATGGCATGGGAGAAGTGTGAGGCATAGAACATTCTGCGGCAGTGAGTGTTGTAGCAGTGAGCTATTAGACCCGGTCGTCAGTACTGTAAGTCACTGAAAGTCGCCAATGAGAATAAAGCTGCGAGAGCTATGTAAAGCTGCCAGTTGGTTGGCTGCAAAGAAGGAATGCACATCATAAGACGAATGACACTTGGTAAATGGTCGCTCCAATGTGTATCTGAGAGAACAGGCCACTCGAGATGACGAACAAGCTGGGTAGTACAGACAGAAAAGTCCAAGTGGGACAGGGTATGCATTAATGCAAAAGAGCTGTAGGTCCACCACTGTTAATACAGATGATATAAGTGGTTAAAGATATCCACCAGGAGAGCCCCTCTGATGGGCTTGCTGAGTCGTCATGGGGATGGTGGGCATTGAAGTCACTGACCAGCTGAAACAGAGGAGGAAGCTGATCAATGAGGTGTAAAAGGTTTGGCCTGGGTTAGCAGATGCCGAAGACGTGTGTGTGGACGTTGCGCAGTCAAAAGGTAAAACTAGGAAGGGAAAGACTGACAGCCGCTGCTTGAAGCTGGGTGTGCAAAGGAATTATGTGACTACGGATGTCATCACTTGTGAGCAGTGTGATGCCCCCATGAGCTGAAGTACCTGCTTTGGGAGAAGATAGCGGAATGAGGTGAAATGTGAGAGGTTAAACCTTCATTAAGATGTCATTTCGTTTTTTGAAGGCAGAAAATCATTGGAGAGTATGATTGCAAGAGAGGCTGTAGTTCAGCCCTATTGAACTGGATGTCGCAGATGTTCCATTAAAGAATTACCATAAGTGAGACGTATCAAATGAGGAGCAGTCATTCTAGTGACTGTGGAGTACCATAATGTGAATGCTCGCAAATGACAGGATCACAGGGTGGAGGATCTTGGTTCATTAGTTTGACAGTGATGTCGAATCCCCCTTATGTTGGCCTCTTGACCGACTGTTGGAGATGTGCTCTGGTGACAATGAGGTTGTCTGGGGAAGGCATTGCTAGATGACAATGTCGAAATACACTACTGGCCATTAAAATTGCTACACCAACAAGAAATGCAAATGATAAACGGGTATATATTGGACAAATATATTATACTAGAACTGACATGTGATAACATTTTCACCCAATTTGGCTGCATAGATCCTGAGAAATCAGTACCCAGAACAACCACTTCTAGCTGTAATAACGGCCTTGATATGCCTGGGCATTGAGTCCGACAGAGCTTCGATAGCATGTACAGGTACAGATACCCATGCAGCCTCAACACAATACCCCAGTTCATCAAGAGTAGTGACTGGTGTATTGTAACGAGCCAGTTGCTCGGCCACCATTGACCAGACATTTTGAATTGGTGAGAGATCTGGAGAATATACTGGCCAGGGCAGCAGTCAAACATTTTCCATATCCAGAAAGGGCCGAACAGGACCTGCAACATGTGGTCATGCATTATCCTGCTGAAATGTAGGGTTTCGCAGGGATCGAATGAAGGGTAGAGCCACTGGTTGTAACACATCTGAAATGTAATGGCCACTGTTCAAAGTGACATTGATGTGAAGAAGAGGTGACCAAGACACGTAACCAATGCGACCCCATACCATCATGCCGAGTGATACGCCAGTATGGTGATGACGAATACACGCTTCCAATGTGCGTTCACTGCGATGTCGCCAAACACGGATGTGACCATCATGATGCTGTAAACATAACTTGCATTCATCTGAAAAAAATGACGTTTTGCCATTCGTGCATCCAGGTTCGTTATTGCGTACATCGTTACAGGCACTCCTGTCTGTGATGCAGCATCAAGGGTAACCACAGCCATGGTCTCCGAGCTGATAGTTCATGCTGCTGCAAACGTTGTCGAACTGTTCATGCAGATGGTTGTTGTCTTGCAAACATCTCCATCTGTTGCCTCATGCATGGAGACATCGCTGCACCATCCGTTATAGTCATGCAGATAAAATACCTGTCGTCTCAACTGCTAGTGATACAAGGTTGTAGGGATCCAGCACGGTGTCCCATATTGCCCTCCGAACCCACCGATTCCATATTCTGCTAACAGTCATTGGATCGCGACCAATGCGAGCAGCCATGTTGCGATACGATAAACTGCAATCGCGATAGGCTACAATCTCACCTTCATCAAAGTCAGAAATGTGATGGTATGCATTTCTCCTCCTTACATGAGGCACCATCCAGGAAACTTTGTTGGACCTCCAACATCTCTTACCTGACGGCTCACTGTACCCACTCACTCATTGCTCTATGTTCATTGTACGTACTTCATGGGTAGTGGTTTGGACTACCCTCCTCTACTTGTATTGATTTGTAGTCCATTCAAAACTGGACTATCTGCACAATCATCCATTTTATGTCATCAACATGATCTACCATCAAGAGACTTATTTAGTCATAGGAGCCTTATACACCAATCTGGTTGTGCAAACATTTATGGTGAAGCTGCTGAATTGCCGCTGTCCTATTGGAAGGAAATCCTTCTCTGTTGTTATGTGAACTGTATGGACAGTCATCCATCCTATGCTGCCATTTTTTGATGATTCCTTTGATGATCAATATGGAACTAGTTCGTCTTCTCTATTACCTCCCAGAGTACGTTTTTGGTTGTTGCTTTGGCAGCTTGGCTTTACACTTCCTGTCACATTCCTGACAGGTGCAAGTTCTTCACTACCCTGGTGTTGTCCTGAGGTCAGTGGTAAACTTCAGTTGCATTTGCTTCCCAAAAACACCTTCCCAGCCTCAGTTTATCACAGTGAGTTTCTCGTACTTCGTACACAACTTGGAGACTGTATCTTTGTATACACCAACCGAGGTGTTGGATGTGCCTTTGAACTAGGTGACGTTTCTTTTTTTTTTCTCCACTATCATCTTCCTGACCAGTACTTGAGCTTGACTGTGGACAACATAAGCTTTCTAATAGTGTCATATTCTCAGATTATCCGAGTGCTCTTCAGAGCTTTTGTGTGCTATAATCAGCTCACCCCATAGTACATAGAATCCAGGAGTGCCTCCACTCGCTTACTGTCTATGGAATCCATGTGATCTTTGTGTCGCTGCCTATGGGTGTGTGATTTCATTCTGGCATGTACATTGATCTCCTTGAAGGGAACAAACTCTGGGACATAAAACCTCTCCCTATTGCTTGGTTGACATCCTCTCATCATCAGCAGGTCATTCTAGCCTGTCTGTGCATAGTCCACTGTTCTTTCAGCCACTGCCACTTACGACATGATGACCCTGCTCCACTTTTGGGTTTCTTTTCTCAACCCATGACTGTATGCCATCTTTTGGTCCAGTGTCCATGTTTAATTGTATACATAGAAGTCTGTCTACTATCAGAGTTGTCTGCTGTTTTAGCGCATGACACACACTATGACGAATGTAGTTTCCTTTTCATTCACCACACCAATATGGTGAAGGAAATTTAAACTCTCCCCCATCCTGGGGAATCCTGCAATGTCCCTAATGTTTTGATGGATATTTTCCTAGGGGTGTATTTGTCTCTGTCTGTTCTTTTAGTAATTTTGAAAGACTGTTTCCTACTCCACCCTTGCTCCTATTTAGTCCTTACAGAAAAGGAAAAGGGGGGGGAGGGGGACCATACCATTCACACAACTTAAATTCTTGTTCACAGCCTTCATCAGAGAGAGAACATACTTTAGTCACAGAGGCACAACTCATGCCAACATAACACCATCTCTTTCTGCTGTGGCCCAACTTGCATCTTACAGGAAGTAGGGTGGGGAGGGGGAAGGGGGAAGGATGTAGGGCAAGGGTGGGGACAGAATGTTTTACATCGCCTTGTGAAGTGTAAAGCCTCTTACAGGTGGGGATGTGACATGCAATGAAGGGAGGGATTTAGGGAGGGAAGATGGGAGTTGCAAATAAAGACATGTTAAAAAAACAGTAATAGAAAAATGGGTGTCACTCAGTTGGAAGAGAGGCATGACTTGGGGTGGTGATACAGGAATTGGAGGGAGGAGGCCAGGGCGCTGACAGGCATGTGGAGTAGGGATGATAAGTTACCCTACATCTACATACATACTTACTCCGCAACTAACCATAAAGTGCATGGCGGAGGGTACACTTTACCACTACTAGACATTTCCCTTCCCATTCCACACCCAAATAGAACGAGGAAAAAAAGAATGCCTATATGTCTCAGAACGAGCCCTAATTTCTGTTATCTTGTCTTTGTGGTCACTTTGCGAAATGTAAGTAGGTGGCAGGAAGATCGTACTACACTCAGCTTCATATTCTGGCCATCTAAATTTCCTCAACAGAATTTCTCGAAAAGAACATTGTCTCTCCTCCAGCGATCCCCATATGAGTACCCAGAGCATTTCCATGACACTTGCGCATTGGTAGAACCTACCAGTAACAAACCTAGGTGCTCGCCTCTGAACGGCTTCTATATCTTCCTTTAAACTGATCTGCTGCGGGTGCCACACCCTTGAGCAATACTCAAGACGTGGTTGTACAAGCATTTTATATGCGGTGTTCTTTACAGATGAAGTACATCTTTCCAAAATTCTCCCAATAAACCGAAGTCGGCTGTCCGCCTTACACACAACTGTCCTTGTTCCATTTCATATCATTCTGCAGTGGCCTAGATATTTGAACGAAGCGACTGCATCAAGAAGCTCACTACTAATACAATATTTGAACATTATGGGATTGTTTCTCCTACTCACCTTACATTTTTCTACTTTGAGAGCTAGCTGCCATTCTTCGCACCAACTAGAAATTTTGTCTAAGTCATCCTGTATGCTATTACAGTCAGTTAAAGACGACACCCTCCCATACACCACATCATCATCGGCAAAAAGCCGCAAATTACAAGTTACATTGAGGGTAGGATGGTTGAGGGTCGGTCTGTAGCTCAGCGATCAGTTTTTTACAGTGAGTTGCTGCATATTCTCAAATTAATGTCATCAAGAAATAGACATGGAAGTTTAGATGGAATAAAGGAAGTGGGGGACTGCTGAGAGGACAATCTGAGTATAGGCTGAGTTAATTTAGGGGCAGGGGTGAATGTAGCATGGACTAGTGGAGTATGATGGCAGAGGATGTGTGGGATTGAAGAATGTGTAGCAGGTCAACTCTCATCTACAAAATTCAAAGAAGCTGATGTGAGGGAAGGATGTAGATGTCATCTGGCAAAGGAAAATGCTAGGTTCCAAAACACTGTCTTGAGAGATGTTGCCGTGTTGACAGCTTCAGTGCCGAAAGGGAATGTTTTTTGCACCTTATTGACAGTGAGAGCTATGCCTGTGGTAGTGTAGGGCTGTATTTTTTGCCTCAGGAAAACACAGTAATGATTGGGTATTGTCAGTGCACCCTTACGTTGGAAGCTGGTCAGTATTAGCAAACTTATTCTACTGTTGTCTGTGCACATACTTCAGGTAGAAAAAATGCCCCCCCCCCTCTCCCCGGGGGCTAATGGTTCTTTTGTGGGTATGTGTGTGGTGAGCATGGGACCCCAAGCTAATGCAGTCTTTCTTTCTTCCCTGGACTGCATTTTGTTTCCCTTCCCCTCAATTTTTCCCCTCCTCACTGGGAGACTGATGACTTTAACAGTTTGGTCCTCTTATCCCAAAAAAACAAACAACCAACCAACCAAGTTAAATTGTATCACAGTCTACAATATACACTTATTTTCACATTTCAACTGTCACCATGGACTTTTTGACATTTGTCAAGTCATGGCACCAGCTTATGTATCCCAGCATCAAAGAGTAGTGTAGTTTGTCAGTAACATTGTGATAAACTGCTGATCTTGAAACTTGTGTTAATTTCTGATGCAGCTCATCAATAGTGAAGTACTTGTTATGGCGAATTGCCCCATCAACTTCTTGCATTAAGACTTCATTCATGACAGTAGGCCATCCACATGAAAACAGGCACTTCAATATTGACAAGCTGCATCAGAAATACAGAGGTACAGCTGTTAGTATGCAACCCATTGGTTCTTGATAGAACATAATCGAGTTAAAAACATGGTTTTGTGTACATCCTACAAGTTTATTTTTATTTATGGTACCGGTTTCAGCTTACAAGACAGTCTTCAGGCATATTTCATCTCCTTCATTGATTTAAAAAAGAAATATGATTTGATTGATGGAGAATCTGTTTTATCAGTCTCGGAGGAAACGAGTTTGGATAAGAAAACTAATATCGTAAAAGCAACTGTCACAAATATGTTACTGTAAGCACACAGTTCTCCTTATATCACATTCTACAACATTGCAACCATCTTCGCCTCAACCTGTACTGCCTAAGGGTGCCTCTTACCCCTGTATCTTCTTCCATTCATGCCTTTCTTCCAACAGTGTACTATCTATTATATTTTCTTAATAGTTCTTTATTTTTTATTTATGTTCTGACAGTTAGTGTGGAATTTTTTATTCTTACCCTTGCCAGGTTACTTGGGTCCATTACTTGCAATAACCTTTATTAACACCATTGTCTAGATGAAAATGGGCCCTCATTCAACATCAGTACTCTTTTGCTCTTGTTCATCATGTTTCTCTAAAGACTGCAGTCGCAGCGGAGTGTCTGAGCGCATAGAGGCGCTATGCTCCGATGCGCAAGGCTGTTCCCCGTCGGGGGTTCGAATTCTCCCTTGGGCATGGATGTAATTTGTAAGTTTAGGGTTAAGTCCCATAAGCTTAACAAACATTTAAACATTTGAAAACCTACAGTTGGTATTGGTGGAAGTGCAGGTATCTTAGATAATGTACCAAAGGGACTGATCTGAAATTGCTTGCAGGAAGTTGTATCTAGCAGCAGAATGACGAGGACTTGAGATGAGTGCTTGTCATGTCCCTTTCAGATGCTCCAAGGTCCTGTGTGTCCTTACCACCTGGAATTTTCATATTTGCACAAGTTGCAACAATCCTAAAATGTCTTATACATTGTACAATCTCCTGATGATTCAGAACTTCATTATTGAATTTTAACATGAAAAGGAGACAAAGGGCTGGCAGAACTGTGGAGAAATACTCATTACATTTAAAATAGATCTCAGTGGTGAATTCTTTATTCTCCAAACTTGAGAGCCAGCATTACATTCCTTCCTCAGTGCAGTGTGTGTATACTTTGTGCAAACACATTAGAGATGCCATACTATATGACACATTTTGCTATTCATTTTACTGGACCCTGTATTGTGTTCATCTGTTGGCAGTACTTGGAATTTTGTCTCCTGAAAGTGAATTTCAGTCAGCTGTATCCTTGTAATATTAAAGTTTTTTATTTGTTGATGGAACAATAATTACCAACCATCTTTCTAGCTTTTCTCAAGAAAATTCCAGTCTGTTAAGTAGAAATGTTCTCAGACACGGGGAGAGAGAGAGAGAGAGAGAGAGAGAGAGAGAGAGAGAGAGAGAGAGAGAGAGAGAGAAGGGGGGAGGGGAGATATGAAGGTGGTTGTTCAATCAAGTGCTTCTTAACATTAAGTCTAAAAACAGTGTCTGTATCTTTTTACTTGTTCATAGTAGAAGAATGTTAACACTTACCAGATTGAATAACACAGGAAAGCTAACACAATTCATGAAATTGTTTTTATTTTGTAGGGTGGAAATGAATGGCGACCAGGAACAGCAGTGGGAGGACACTTTGGCCCTGTGGTTGACATGCAGTGGGAACCAAGTGGTCAGTTTCTAATTACTGTCAGCGCTGACCAGACCACCCGGTTGCATTCTCCTTGGGTTCGTGAAAACAAAGAGGTTTGTGTTGTTTTGTTTCTAATATTTGTTGTATATATGAACATCACATATAATGTAATTATTCTTAGGATGTAATTCTGATTTGTATGTGTGTGTAATAGATGCAGTTCAAATTCATTGATAAATGGGGACTTTTATTTAACTGTAGTGTTTGAAAACTTCATCAAACTATTATTTTACGGGCTTTAATAGTATAATTTTTTCCTTCTTTTCAATGGACGTTTGTGTATTCATTAGAACAATTATGAAAACTACTGTTGCCTGTGGTCAAAGTTAGACCACTAGTATGTACAAAATAATGAAACTCAATTTTTAATGCAGTTGGAATTTAGTGGTATGGAGATTTTTAGTTCCTACCTGAACCCTACATTTCCATATAATACGGGAATTAGGAAGTCGTAGCTTTTCAAAATGAAGTAATAAAAAGGTGGGTGGGAAGTTACTGAATTCTCTGGTAGCAGCATGGTAGGCTAAATAGCGTCACCAACAAATAAGCTAACTCCATTACTACAAAATTTTTATTTCCAGTGCTGATAACACAGTCATCCTCGTAGTTCATGTATTCTATCACCAGGTGGTTGCAGTGTTGGATCTTCTGCTGTGTATCATTGTCTAATACACCCTTCGGAAATGGTTTTAGTATCTTTAGGAGCCTCAGTAATGTACAATTTTTTGAAGGAATTGACCAACATTTGACTTGAAACTGAGCTGCAGGCACACACAAAACTCATGCTCACAAAACTAACAATTTGGGGACAGTCTTTGGTGAGAAAATAGAGCACAGACACATTCACTCAGCCACAATTCATATACACATCACCGTCCTCTCCAGCTGCTGTGGCTCAAGTAGTAATAGGCTCTCAGCAACTCAGAAACGATTCAATAAATGCATAATTTAGAAAATATTCTAAGAATGAGGCATGTTTTTAAAACTACTGTTTCGAAGATAGGCCCACACTTCAGTGCTGTGGTGACCATTTGGCATGTGTATGCTGTGTACCACACTTTGCTTTCAAGCCACAGGTGTCATTACCATCATTTGGTGTGTTTACATTCTGTGTGCCTCCTCTGAATGAAAATCCTGATGACTGTGAAATAAACAATATCATTAATTTTCTCAGGTTAAAAGCTTTGACACAACTGTGAAGTTAACGAAGAAAATATTGAACGAGGGTAGCCACAGAGAGGGAAAAAAAGAAAAAAACAAAAAAATGGACGAAGAACTGAAACAAACAAATTCATAAGGGGTATGCCGTGGCAGAGTGGCCAAGAACATAGAGGCACTATGCTATGACGCATGGATGTTGTGTTGTCTTTAGTATAAGTTAGTTAGTAAGTTTAGGGACTGATGATCTCGCAGTTAAGTTCCATAAGCTTTACAAACATTTGAACATTTCATAAGGGATGTATGTGAAGAAATTTCTGAAGAAAAAACAAAATTTTATATTGTATAAGCAGTCAAAAATTTTGCTAAAAAACAAAGGCTACTGAATTACCTGAAGAATGGTGGAGGAAACACAGTGAACAAAATATTGACAGAAGAAAAAAAGTGGTAAAAGTGGAAGACGGATATCCACAGCCAAAACTGATCATGATAAATAAAAATGATCCACTGCAGCTGTCTTACTACTTTATTAAAAATGATGTAACTGGTTTTGTGACTTATAGGCACATCATCAGGTTTAACACAAAACATTAACCAAGGGGTTAACATATGTTTAAAAAACATATCTTCCTGTTCTTAAAATTTATCCCGATTAAAAAGCACCTTCGTCAAACAAAGCAACAACATTGGCTGGATCATTTTGGAGTGGGTCAGTGGCATGGCTGGAGGCTGACAGACCATTTTTATTCATGAAAGAAGTGGTATGGAAGTTCAGACATATTCTTCAGTTGGATGTAATCAGGGCCAAAATATGAAAGGAGACCACATGATACATGTGGCATATGTAATTGAAAACTATATCTGATTATCCCATAGTGCCCTACAATCACTGCATGTTGTGTACCCCTCTGAAACTATCATACAGTTGATTCATGAGCAACTCTACCTCCTCATACAGCGGGGTTGGATGTGTCATTTCTTTGGGTGCCAGGGCATGTGGGGATTGGGGGTAATGAAGTGGACGATGCAGCTGCCAAAGCGGCATGCAATGACCTGAATGTCAAAAAGTGTGCTATTCCCTTGCGAGAAATCTACTCTGTGTTGTGGCAGATGTCCCTTCAGTTGTGGGATGAGATGCGGCAGGCAATGATATGCAATAAACTGTGTTGGTTAAACCAACTGTCCGACCTTGGTGCACCTTGTGCTAGTCATTCATGTGGTTTAAAAGTGACCCTGATGCGTTTCCACATTACGCACTGTCTTTTGACCCACAGCTTTTTATTTCGTTTAGAGGATCCACCAATATGTGATGCCAGTGGCATGCAAATCACTGTACAACACATTTTAACTGAGTGCTTTTTATATCGCACAGAGAGGGCAGCATCTAATCTTGGTGGTGCTTAGCTCTCTGTTTTAGCTGATAATTAGGCGAGTGTGATTAAAGTTTTGTGAACTGTCTCGACTCTGGCCTAAGCTTTTAGGCTGGAGGCTTTAGTGTTATTAATTAATGGCTTGCTGATACCTTTTATATCAGAGATCAATGAACTGCTGTCCTCTGATATTGCGTTTTAAGTACTTCTAAAATTGTATACTTAAGTAGGCAACTTATATTGCCAATGTGCAATATGTGTTTGTGTGTTTGCTTTGTTGAACATGCAGTGCATCCTTCTGTTGACTGTTCTTATTTATTTACTGTTAACTTCATTCACACTCAACATCTTATAATCTTGTCAGGGTGCTAAAGACCTTGCTGTTGTGTGCCCTAAACATTCTATCCCATCCTTTAATCTTGTTATAACTTTGTCACATTAATTTTCTTATACAGCATAAAACAATTGTGAAAAATATGTAGTTTCTGAAAGTTTAAACATTAATTGTAACCATAATGCAACATTATTACTAAAGATTATACATGATTTAATGAAAACAAATTACATTGAGATACGTGTTTTCTAAAACGTGATCTCTTCCTGATTTACAGATAACCTGGCACGAACTTGCAAGACCGCAAGTACATGGCTATGATATGGCCTGCATTGCAATTCTTTCAAGGTATTCCTTTGCATCTGGATCAGAGGAGAAGGTTGTGAGAACATTTAAGGCACCCAGTAATTTTATAACTAATTTTCAGTGCATATCTAAAGTGCAAGGAGATGATAAGGAATTTATTGAAGGTGCATAAACTTAATTTTCAAATATATAACATGAATTTTGTGTTGCTTAAAATGTTATTTGTGTTTGGTATCTGTTAATGATTGTTTTTGTAAACAAATGTTGTATTTTTCTTAGATTGTGGACATTATTAATGCACCTGTGATCATTGACAGTTGAGAACAATAAATTGCCAATTGTTTTAAAGTGAAAGTAGATAAATTTATGACAAGGACCTCTGTTTCAGAAATTCCCCAGGGAGCGGCAGTGCCATCACTGGGACTATCAAATAAAGCAATTTATGAGGGGCAGCAAGTGCAACCAGAAGAAAGGCATGTGAAAGATGAATTTCCTGAATCATCTTATTTTATCCCTGTAAAGTTGACAGGTAGCTGGTTTGTTTTTTGTATTATAAGCCCATATTCATTGGAAGCAACTATGATACCTGCTGTAACAACAAGGGTACTTACTGCTTTGTATTTATTAATTTATTGTGACCATTCAAAATTGTCACTTCCAAAAATTTGAGTCCAATGATATTGTTATTAGATACGGCATAAATGGTCTCTTGCTGAGCCTAGTTGACACCCTGGTGACCTGATCACTCTGCATGTATTTACTTTGTGTGGGGAGCCCTCAAGTCAAAGGTGTATCACATTCATAGCAACCCTCATACTCCTTAAGATCTGCAGCAGAACATTTTGGATGAGATGACAACAATTTCAAAAGTCCAGCTTTGACGTGACTTCAGCGTCTTTCTACCCTGAGCCCAAAAGTGACAAGACGTGAATAGTGCTCACTTTTAACATCTATTATAATCAGTCCTCTGTGGTGTTTATTTGTGCCCAGGAGCTCTGTTCTCCAGACTGCTCTTATTTACCCCAACCTGTACATAAACCCGGAATAGTATGGACAAATTCACTGACAGTAATGTTTTACATACATAAATATTTTACGTTATCATCTAAAAACACCAAATAAGGTCATGTCTCCTAAATGGGTGGGAAGTTCTCTTTCAATCCCAAAGATCAAGAACGTGCACTGTTCAAAGCACTGAAATTGGATTGCACGTGGCTAAAATCTCCATTTTACTATCTTCATTCATTTTACCATGATTTCTCTAAGTTCCTTTTCATTATATATGGAATTTTGATATTTTCTGGCCTATTTCTTTCCCAGTTTGATAATTTGATAATACCCTCAATATTGTCGCATTGAAATAGGAACAGGCTTGACTTCGAAGGCAACTGAAGACAGCACTTAAACTGAAAGCACGTTTATTACGAACTTAACATACACGTAGCACTGACTGCCTCTCGGGCAGTGTACTCTGCTATTTATACACAGACAGAATTTACCAGAAATTAGAACAACAGTTAACATAAGAAACAAGTAGAATTTACAAGTGAACATAAGAAAGATGTAGAACATTCTGGAATTGTTAATACAAAGAAATAAATTTTTCGGGGGGGGGGGGGGGGGATTGAACCGGCGACCTTCAGCACCGCAGTCCGTGACGCTATCCCCTGCGCCACGCCAGCAGTCTGTGTACATGGTCTCTCGCAGCAATATTGAGGGGTGTGAAACTATTACCCTAACATCGTTTTTGTGCTTTCCACCACCAAAGGCAATTTTTGTTGCAGGTGGCACTGCAGTTACAAAAAGTCAAGTGGATGACCATAAAAAACCAAATAAGCAAGGAATTACAATTATAATGTTACAATGTCATCACCATCATGAGTATAACATCATATAAGGCCCAGACAGGAGGTCATGATACAGAGACAGTAAGCTCTCTGGTCATTCTTCGAAATATACTTACACGCGCGCGCACACGCACACACACGGGCACACACACACACACACACACACACACACACACACACACACACACACTTTGTTTCTAACTTATACACACCAGTAAAAGAAATTTCTGCCTATGTCTGTTCTACAGACTGATCAATTGTGGAAGTTTGTATTAGGCGAAAATGACATGAAAATTACTGACTAGTCATGAAATGTGCCATTTTGAGCAACAGCAGCATAACAAACTAGTTACTTATTGCACCCATGGTTCTCAGTTGTACAGTTCTGTGAGAAATACGCTGAGGTTGCTTGCTGTATAGTGATATACTGTAATTCTTGGGGTTACAAAAGAGAAAAGGAACTGTTCTATGAAATATATTGCTCAATAACAGCTTACAGGGTACATTAAAAAGACAAAATTAAAATGTAGCAAATGTTTGTCAAATTGAGGACATAGTGCGACAATTCAGTTAAAGCTAATTTTATAGAAAGTTGAAAAATAGTCAGGTCATTAAAGCCTTTTTGTGAAGGTGAATTCATAGATACTGCAGATTTATTATGTCCCAAAAATGAAACAAATAAGTTTATGAACTCATAATATAGTAAGTAATAAGGACAGTTTACAACTCACCGCAAAGACGTGGTGATGAGCTGCAGCAGGCACATACAAAGGACACACACATACAACACTTTCAGCTATCGGCCATGGCCTTCTTCAGAAAATAGAACAGTCACGCAACCACACAGACACACAACACAGTCATACAACCATCACCTCCGGCTGCCGCACTTCGAATCTTGCTCTGCAGTGTGTAAATTGGGGATGGGTGGGGAGAGGGGATAGGATGGTTGCGTCACGGCGCGCGTATTAATTCTAACCAGGACTTTCCATTATTAGTTTATGAACTCAGATTGATATGACGGCTGAAGACATTGATCGAAACTTAGTGTGATCCTGCTGCCACATTGTAGCAGTGGTAGATTGACTTTGTCACACACAGCTCAGCTAGTAACTTCTTGTTGATGATGTTGATGTGGAGTCCAAATAAGAACTACTAGAATTACAACCATGAAAAGTAACTAGCTCTTGTGAAGATAGTTTTGAAGAAGTGAAACACAAACCTTTGAGGTGCAGTAGAGTGAACTCAATGGAGTTTGTTTTGCTGGAGTACCTATGAAGAGTTTTTTTCTGGCATATTAAATGAAGAATGTGTGAAATTAAATATTAATTAAACCAATTTAAAAATTCTTCCCTAAATTTTTCATCACCAAAGTTTGTGTGCTTAATCAGTGCCATGTGGGTATTGTTGCCTGTGCTGCAGTCATCGGTAGGGCTTCTCTTTAAGATAAAATAGCTGTATTAGAAAGATGAAGACACTTATTGCACTGTTTTTAATTTTTGCGTGTTGTGTGATAGAACCACCAACAGAAGACAATCTTCTACAGAATACATTGTGGCCAGAAATTCAAAAACTGTATGGGCATGGATATGAGCTCTACTCATTAGCAGCAAGATCAGATGGGAAAGTATTGGCATCAGCGAGCAAAGCTACGACTACAGAACATGCTGCGATCATATTATGGTTTGTAAAGTTTATTTATTATTATTATTATTATTATTATTTTACATTACTGTAATCATCTTGCTTTTGTCCTGCAAGTTTCTCTCTCTCTCTCTCTCTCTCTCTCTCTCTCTCTCTCTCTCTCTCTCTCTCTCTCTCTCTCTCTCTCTCTCTCTTACACTCCCTGCTCTTTAAGTCAGGGTTTCTACAAACTAACAGAATTATTATTTATCTAAAATCAATTGTCTGTTATATTGTCGCATTGCACTGGAAGCAGGCTTGACTTCGAAGGCAACTGAACACAGCACTTTACTCAAAGCACGTTTATTACGAACTCAACATACACGCAGCACTGACTGCCTCTCAGGCAGAGTGCTCTGCTATTTATACACAGACAGAATTTACCAGAAATTAGAAGAACAGTTAACATAAGAAACAAGTAGAATTTACAAGTGAACATAAGAAAGATGTAGAACCTTCTGGAATTGTTAATTACAAAGAAATAAATTTTTGCCGGTGGGCGGGATTGAACCGGCGACCTTCTGCACCGCTCGTGGACTCTCGTGGCAATATTTTATCTTGTATTTGTCCACTGATTGTGAGGTATGCAAAACAATTTTTAATATACCTATGTTCAGAAAAAAAAAAAAAATAAAAAAAATAGCACAATGAAAGACTAAACGTCTGAAGATCCTATTCACATGACTAGCAACTGAGCATGTTCTGCATTTGAACCATGTCTGTCCTTGGGTTGAAGAGCAACACTGATATTTTGGTGCAACACCACCTACCAGTTAGATGTGTCTGTGGCTCTCGTCATTGTATAGTAAAGATAATTTATCAGTGAAGCACACTGTCAAACCAGTGAGTTTGTAAGAGGGTGCAATATTAGCATGAGAGATTGTGATTCATTCATCTGAGAAATTGCTGCTTGTATGGGATGAAGTGTTACAGCAGTGCTATGAGTCTGTGTATAGCGGTTAATGGAAGGAAGGCCTTAGAACACGATGAGGTGCTTCAGGTTACACCATCCTGACCCCTCATTGGAGAAGATTGACATATTGTCCAAATGGCATTGTGGAAAAAACCTGCTTCCTCCAACTATAATAAGTGCAGTTCTTACAAACATCTGAACGAGTGGCATAAAAATAGACAAAACACAAATCCATATTCACACAAAAGAAGTGGTGTTCAGCCTTATTGCAGAGAAGTTAGAATGAATAAATATTTGAAAAATTTTAATTGGCGGCAGCAGCAGCGTAGTATGCTAATATTGACAACAAAATGTTTGTTTTTCAAGAATAATTGACTGACTCGACAAGGATTAATAAATAAACTGTTGAGAATACATCAGGAATGGCATTAATTATTCATTTCATGGTCAACGCAACAGACTACTTCCCTCATTCTCTGTGATTGGGTTTTCAAAGAGCTTTCAAAGATTGTTGCCAAAATTTTCAAATTGTGCCGGTGCTGTTGTACATAAAATTTTAGTGACCAGGTTAAAATGGACAAAGCTCAAAAGATGATAAAAATGAGGATTAAAAAAAGTAGTATTTGTTTAAATCCAGTTGCGCCTGAGATAAATCCAAAATCAAGTCCAAGAGTAGTAATCCTAGTTGCAGCCAAACAGTAACAATAAAAAGCACAATCAAAGAATATGACAACAAAACTACTCAGCTTCAATGCTGTTCAAAGACTTTGTTAAAATGCGATCCCGTCAGACAAAGCTCATGCTACGTACATGTAATGTACAAACCGCTAAGTCAGCGTTCAATCACAGAAAATAATCCGAAATGGTTTCAAAATGTTAGAAACATTTTGATGAAGAAATACATCCAGATTTGAAAACAACCATATCAATATTAATATTTTCATAACTTAACATAAAGAGAGACATAAACTTGCCGACAGTTACAGGTCGGAAATTGTACTACTGTCAATATGCGCATCTAACAATGTGTGGCACTGTATCATTACAGTATATATTACAACATATTGAAATAGCCAAATTTTGATGTGGAACGTTTCTAGACTTACAATATTTCTTATCCAGATTCAGGGTAATTTATTTGGAAACCACCAACTTCGTGTAAATTCCAAAAAATTGACGAAAATGCATTATTTGCTGCATTATCGATAAATTGAATTTTCCCTGTCCCTTGGCATAGGGTGGACAGAAAGAATATAGGTTACAGTTTTAAGGATTGTTATGCTTGAAACCATACTTTGTTATTTTCATGATGAGTTGTGAATTATTTTCTATATACATGATGCCTTTTCTATCTTCTTGGGTCTTTGTGGTATTAGATGGTAGCCTCTCTTTTAATTATGTTACTGTACAGACATAAATATCTGTGATCTTTTATATGTTGATGACCATGGTTGTATATTTAGATGTTATGTACCAAGTGCCTTTGTTTTTCTAGGCAAGTGGAGTCGTGGCAGCAACTTCAGAAGCTCACTTTTCACCAGTTGACAGTCACGCAATTGGCCTTCTCTCCTGATGGCTTGTACTTGTTATCTGTGTCAAGAGACAGACGATGGGGCTTGTTTAAAAGAACTGACAGTAAGATGGTGATCTTTATTTTGATATGATGATTAATTTCATTTGACTTAAAATACCAGTTGAAGTTATTTTACTAAATTTCTTTCTTTAAATAATAATAATAATAATAATAATAATAATAATAATAATAATAATAATAATAATAATAATACAAGCTCTGTGAATGTTTTTTCCAGACAATGAAAAATATGAGTTAGTAGCTGGATCAGATAAAAAGTCAGGCATACACACCCGCATTATATGGTGCTGTGCCTGGACCCATGATTCAAATTATTTTGCAACTGGATCTCGTGATGGCAAAGTGGCTGTTTGGAATGTAAGAGGGGAAAGCAGCTCAGCACCTTTGGAACTGAAAGGAGAGTCAGTGACTGCACTGGCATTTGCACCTCGTTTACACACTGATGGAAATGCTTACATTCTGGCTTTGGGAGTTGATTCCGGGGTGATAATGATTTACAAATGGAATAGTTCTGATTGGACTAAGTGCTTAATTTTACACAACAAGTATCCTTTTTTTATTGATTTTATTGTTTTGTCAGTATTTCTGAACACATTGTCCAGGAAAATATCAGTTCAAATCCTCAAGCTAGGTTAATTTAAAATAGTAAGGCATTAGCCTTGCTTATGTACTGAGACAAAGGAAAAAATTTTTCACTTGCTGTCTTGTCTATTTGCAATAATTTGAAATAATCATTTTCTTTCTTTTTAGCAGCAATCAGTTCCAAGTAAACAATGCATCATACACATTTTCACCTGATGTACTGCCTCAAAATGTTACTAACTTTCATAGGTTCTCTACTGGTTGGCACAACTGATTCTTGGTCATCATACTCTTCACCCCCTTCCCCCTTTTATCTTTCTTCAAAATGTTTGTCAATGCTGCTCTGTTACAATTGAAGCATAAACACTGACATTATCTTGGAACACAGATGTAATGCCTATCACTGAAAAATCTAGAGGCTCAGGCAAATCTTCTTCCTGTGGGTCCTGTGTATTATCTGTGAACATAAGTCCTGCTGTCATGAAACAGTTAGAAAGAGTCCAAGGAGTTACCGTATCTACTCAAGTAATCTGTACATATTTTTTTTCCGAATTTATGAATGAAAAACTGGGGTGTGCGGATTACTCACATTTAGGTTGGTATTACTCCATCTGCAACAACAAAACACACTAGGCAGGTATTACTCTGCTTAAAAAGATCCCTTTAGGTTCATATTACATGGTAATATTTTCGATCAAATCTTTGACAAAGAAATATTATCAAATATTCGTAATATTTCTTAGACATAAATCTTAATCGTGGTGTTAACAAGGAGTGTTATGGTCATCATATTTTAAGAAAGTGGAAAACAACAACTTTTTATTTTGCACTGCTTTGGCCATTATCAAAACTGCATATAATTTGACAATGACACAACGTATCGGTAATTTTACTCTAAAGGGTCTCCTCACGTAACAAAGCAATGTGGCGGAGTAGCATCTCTTTCCGCCAGTTTCTTTGGCAGCTCGGTGGGCGCGTACAAACAGTTGCATTGTTGTTATAAGAATGACTAGTTGCATTTGCTGTGATACCATCTTCCTGAGTAATAAACGATGTTATATACTTAAGTTGGGTGTTATTCGGTTCAGTGCCACCATATTACCCATTCCGGTATTGGCACTCCACGTTTACAGTGATTTCTTGCTACTGGGGTTAAACGTTAATCACGGCGCGGTGTTGTAGCTATGTTCAAACACGCACACGTCGTTCGGCAACAGCGATGCTAGTTCTTATAGCGGTTACATTTTGCATTGCAGCAAACAGAAGACAAGCAACTTTTATAATCAAATATACAGCGAGGCGCTACATTTGATGATATTTCTTTGATGAAAGATACCTGTATGTCAAAGTTTCCTACTACACTATCAAATATCTTTGATGTAAATATACTACATTCATGACGAAGATATTATGAACTGTTCAGATTCTACAAGCGTTCATTTCAGTGTGTGTACGTTTTACGTTTTCACAGTAATATGTTACGAATGAAATTTTTTCAATTTGAATGAGAACGTTTAATAGGTAAAATATGAGAATTTTATGGGATTGGTACGAGATTCTCATGCTCTGGATATGACAATCTTGCTCACCTCTTTCTCTCTCGCTCGTTCTCTTTTTGAAATATAACAGACGTGACATCCCAAGATAGCTGCCCTCATGTGCTTTTCAAAGCTGACAAGTGGTATCGTCATCTACACATATACGCGTGGTGTTTTTTCCTTTCGTCAAAATTTAGGGGTGCGCGGATTACTCGAGTATATACAGTATATTCATGCATGCTTTAGCTACATAATGCATAGATCCGAAAGTGATACAGTAATTGATTTTGGGTCTATGTCATTATCATGCATAAATACAGCCTTCTGGAGAAGCATTTTTCTAAATTTCCATTTAAATGACTGGGTGATTCCCAGATCTAATGATTGAAGTTCACTTGTACAATTAGTAGACAAGAACAATAACTTAATATATCTGAGCTGCAGATGGTCAGGGTGTGCTGGACATCGGTCAGATAGCTGTATTATTTCCTGTTTTTTGCCCCCATTTTAGCATCGAGTGCATACATGGTGGATGTGAAGATGGAAATAGTCATCGATGCAGTTCTGTTGGAATCATAATTAGTGGACAGAGTAACTCACATATTTCAAACACTTTGGCTTTCTTAACTTTCCTATTGCCAAAGAGAGTACTGTAATTTATCAGACCCACCAGCATTGACCACAAATAAAACAGTTATCTCCTGTTTATGCAGATTCCCACTGTGGCATTTCTCACCTTTAAAACAAGGCTTTAGTTGGTAATATCTTATAAAAAAGGCCAGTTTCATCAACATTAAAAACATATTTGGCTCATAATCTTTAATTATATATTGCTGCTCTTGTCTACAGCTCCATTATCAACTCTTGCACTTTCAACACAGAGTTGATTATAATATTGTTTACAATCTATCAATCCATCTATTAGATACTGTGAAGTGGGGGATCCCCATTTTTTGCAGCATATGATTCTACACATTGCAGAACTGACATTTTTTCTTCCTTAGAAATAGATTTTCTCCCTTTTCTGCTCATTTCAATTGTAGGTACTTACACAAGTTACTACTTAACATTTTATATTGGTGATGGTTTGCTTATTGTTACTGGTATAGTACTAGCTTTTTCATGTCATTGTTAGAATTATAGCTTCCCTGTTGTGTTAGAAGAAAAAAAAAAAAGTATCACTTTACGGAAGAATAGAAATAAAATTTTCTGTCTACTAAGTTTAATCTAATGGCAGGCACAATTTGGAACATTTGTCGACTGTCTTATGGTAACGACTCTAGTAGCAACCATTCTGTTCACTGTGTCTTGTTACAGCAGCTTTAATTTCACAGTCAGTGATACAAATAAATACTGCATTTGAAGATGGCCGTTTCTATAATAGGTTTTATTTAATTTTTTAATGATTATACAGATTGGCAAGCATGTTCCCTCTTTGTTCTGGTTGTGTTAAGTGGTGTAAATAAAACATGGAGACAAAAGTCTTTCATGAAACCCCTTAAAGAAGATGAATGTCTTCTAGTGTGAGAACTGTTATTGACAATCATTATAAAATTCTGGCAAATCAAACTGGCAAAACACAACATGTATCTTATTTGTTAAAAACTCCTTGGTTATAACTAGGGACCAGAAAATTTAGCATATATTTTTGGCAAAATTAAAATATATTTTTCAGATATAATGATACGTATACAGCCTATTTAATAAATATATGGTTACTTCCTCTTACAACTGTACAGTATGTCACACCTTTTATGTGATAAATGCTTTATTAATTACTATTATTTAATCAATCTATTCAAGAAGGAAAGAAAACTGATATTTGACAACATATTTTAAGATAATTTTAATTTTTTTTTTCCAAACAGCATTGCTTTCTTTGAGATTGCTTCTCCTATTTGTCACTACTGTGTTGTAGGGAGTTAAAATACGCTCACAGTGAACATTTTTAGATGGAGTCCACAACAAAGCCAAACAATGTTTTGCAAACATTTCATGATCTTTTTCAGTGTGAATGGCACTCAAAACATTATTGATATTGACACTATCACTTTCTTTAAGCTGCTGTTTAAAATTCTTTTTAAATGGGTGTAGACACCACTTGTCTCAATAAACTCGGAGGCATAGCCTCTATTACAACAGTTTTATTGTATTGTTTAAAATGACATTCCTTGAAAAAGTGTCCGAGCTTTAGACTCAAAACCTTTATGATTTGGGTCTTTGCTTCTCAGTAAAGCCAGTAAAGCTCAGTAAAGCTCTTGGCAGAATTAGCTTCCTTGGTAAACACATCTTTACATTCAGCCTGCTCTAAGTATTTGTAGCATGCAATGCAAAAGTAATTGTACTCACAAAAAAGTGACTATGAAAGCCTGGAACTTATGAATTTTTGCGTAAAATGAAGTTCAAAATTTCGTTAACTGCAATAAGTTGAGGATTTAAGTTTTAGTTGTGGGGAAAATTTGGCACTAGGTAAGAATATTTTCATTTGTCCCCAAGCGCTAACAATTTTTTGTATCTCCGGAGTTTCCGTATAATGGCTGTGAGAAGTAATAAGCGCAGCTTTCCTCCCACTGCTAATCGCCTGGCAAATTAAACTGCACAGAAAGGCACGCCTCCTACCACTCTCTACAGCCACTGCACGAATCATCAATTTATCATGACTAAAAGCAGAAATTCATATATGTAACACTACATTTTGCAGTGAGTTTATTCACGAAAATGCATTTGACTGAACGATAATTTAAAAAAATTAATAGGTTAAGAAAGTTGCAGCTGCTGGCAGAAACATTTTAAAAGTCAAAACTGCCGTACTAATTTTGAAGAGTATCAGACAAAGCACGAATTATATGTTTATAGTATGTGTTTCTTGCACACATTACTTGAACTGCAAGCTTCCATTCATTGCAAATAATGTGATTATCTTGTTGCACACAAACATCACATATTTTACGGATAACAGTGCACTGAAACTAAGGGATGCTTTACTGTTATTATTTGTAACATTCATGGTGCTGTCAAGTCACAAAAGCAAATAACTTACTTGGCAAATATTTCTCACGCAATGTCCTCACACGTGGTAGTTCTTCGTTAGATATTTTGTTAATCCACGACAGTATGGCTTGATTTTCGAGCTTTTCAATTGGAATGTTGGCTTTTGCAAACACTTCAACAGTTCTTTTTGCGAAATTGTCTTTTTCTAATTTTCTTCTTTTAGCGCTGTTTAATATTTCAATTGATAACTGTTTGTGTTTAGATCACCAGCATTTTCTCTCATGTGAACAGAGTGCTTCTCTGATTTAATATATTTTTCATTATTGTCTTTCTTTTCTCATCCTATTTGACAGTTGCAAAAATTGCAAAACACTGTTTTGGCATCGGTTGCATACAAGCCCTCACTAGCATACTGTTGAGCCCTTTCATACACATTCGAAGCCTTGCGACTCATATTCGGCAGTGCTACACAACTATAACAAAACCAAAAGCAATAGAAACGGAACCAATGCCAAACTGAACGCTGGTGCAAATTCTTTTGTTTGTTAGGTGTCAGGCCCCACTTGATACGAATGCATCCTATGTTGCCATATGTAGCGTTTATCTTGCACAGAGCTCCGCTCCAACGTGACAGTTGATGCGGCATCCCAGCTTGTAGGCTCAATTATATATGCACAGGTGCACTCTCCACCCCCACCCATCCATATTTCTTTCGCTTCAAATCATGTGATACTACACAAATGAAAAATGATTGCTTTTTAATGAGTTTTATAGGCAGAAAATAGTGGCAATAGAAGGCATCACAAAATAGCATTTATAAACTCATTTTGCATTTTTCGCATTTTGAGCCAGAATTCACATCTAAATTTACATTTATCACAACTTGCGAATTTTTCAGGTCCCTAATTGTAACACTAAAGCTGGCAGTCATCATATTTAACAGAACAATAGGTGTGAAAGCTACCACTTGTTGCTATCAACTCAGTTCAGGGATGCTCTGAGTAAGAAAGAGGACAGAAATTGTCATGATATTTACGGAGGAGCTTGAAGAGGAATGTTTACATGTGACATCGTGATGGACCAACCTACAATTAAAGCCTAGCATGGGTTTGCATATTTCACGTGGAAACTTTGCTTCAAAGCACATTACAGAGACACTGGCTTCAAAAGTGGTGTTTATGTGTATAAATGACTGTGAATTTAAATTAAAGCTGTTGTAATACAATGGAATGAGCAGAAGGAAGTTTGCTACTAGAACAACCATTGGCAGATAGTGATTATGATGCATTGATGCAGCTTAGTTTCCCAAACAGGCAGCTGTGACCAGTACATGGGCAATGAAAATCTTTCTGTCCACGCTAACAGCATGTTGAATATCAATAACTGTGCATATAGCCTATTTTTTCTTTGTTTAAGGCTGACTTTGAGCAGGTATATGATGTACTTTCTGCATAAATATTAATATTAAAAGTCATGATAACACAAAGAAAACTCACAATGTGGGAAACGTTAATTATGGGAATGCATTGTATTAGAGAAAAGGACTTACCTGGGGACCACCTACAAAAATGAACGAAAAATGCAGGACTGTAAAAAACTGTATTTACTTGAATCATAAGTATTCAAAATTTTTGAAGATTATTTCGCCAGAATTTGGGGGATGTTAGGAATAAAAATAAATAAATATATAAGACTGAGTTATCCTGGGAGAATAGGTTGTGAAGAGAGAACAACTTATAGCAAATGATTTTGCAGCTGTGATTGGCTAACAGACAAGAGTTGAATTGAAGAGAATTATTGTATATAATTTATGATGAAAAGACTAAACAAGTACAATAGATAGATACATGCAAGCCAGATCTGGATGATACAAATAGGAACAGAAAACCTACAAAACATGTTCAGATGTATGTAATCGTAAGGGACCAAACTGCTTAGGTCATCAATCCCAAGCAAAACCTACAGTCCATCTCTGTGTTTTATCACTGAGGTACTCTTTGTATACAGTATTTTTCACATTCTAAAGCAAGTCCGCTCATGCCCTAGCTTCTGTTAGCTAACACCTATGATAGGCAGACTTTCTGATCCTAAGAAAATTTTTTATGAAAGGGATCAAGTCACCATAGCAACATCACGATGAAAGAGCTTTTGTTCAGAAAGCCTTAATCAGAATAGGAAAATTCGTAAGGAATGGCAGTTCTTCAAGGAAAAAAAAATTAAAATAAGTAAATAAATCATATATGAACCTCGTCTGTTTCTGGTATGATGTAGATAATTCCTTTGCCAAGGAAACATTTCAAACGCCATATTTTTAATTTCAATAATTATTTCTCTCTTTTAATATTCAATATCAGAAAAGTTAAAATACATATTTCTTTGAGTAAGTGTATGTGCATTTAATAGAAAATCTAACTGTGGAAAGTCCATGTTGCGATTCAACAATATAATGAGAATAGGTTGCAACTCACTGCAAAGACAATCGTTAAGCTGTAGGCTGATGTGTAAACAAGACAATAACGTAAAGAAACTTAGCTTCTGGCCACAGCATTGATCAGAACACACTAATCCACTGTCACCTTCAACTCCTGTGTTAGAAGTACTGCCACTGCAGTGAGGGGAAGAGGAAGGATGAGAAACTAATTGTGCCTGACAGAGCAAATAGGTACTAGATAGGTGAAAAAGTGAATTGTGCCTTTTTGATTGCATGAATAAGTGTGCGCTCTGTCATTATGAAAGCTGTGTGTGTGTGTGTGTGTGTGTGTGTGTGTGTGTGTGTGTGTGTGTGTGTCATAATTGAGTTGCAACCTATCCTCATTACAATGTATGGAAAACATGTCAATATTTCACCTTAATTTGTGTGTAGCTCTGCACATCACCTTACAGTGAAAAGAGTGGCTTTTAGACCATTGGAGGATGAAGAATCTACCACTCTACAACTAGCTAGTTGTGGTGCAGACCATATTGTGAGGATTCAACGCATAAACATTCATTAAATGTTCTATTCATCGACTATGGATTTTGAAATATACTTTTTTATATATAAATGTATTTTTCTCTCATTCCCAACATCCAACATTCTCTTCTATATAAATAATAATAGCGAAGCTGACATCAATGTGGCTGTGCTCGGCTTTTAACTCAGTTTTTTTTTTTTTTCATTAATTTAATTTAATTTTAGTTTTCCATTTCTCCAAGGAAATGGAATGCAAAACCCAAAATGGGTTTTGGCACTTTATTTCTAGTGCTGATTACATAATGTTTTTTACCTAGTCAAGTGACGTAACAATATGACAAGACTCATATTCAGGATGATGATAGGTGAAAACCCCATTCTGATTTAGTTTACAGAAATGCCAGAATGGGTCCTTCTACAAAGCTGTTGCCGAATTGTCCCAATCCAACCTTATGCTTTGTGCCTCATAGATGGAGCGTTAATCCCAAATATTTCTTTTACAAATATTTCTTTCAAAATGGAAAATCTGGTTGGGATGTTTATAATGAAAGATAACATAACAACTCACTGAGCTGATGACAGATACGAAAATAATCAAATTCACACAACTTATTAATTTTTCAGCCATGGCCTTCATCAGAAAAAGAAACACATAATGTCCATCCCCATAGCTCAGTCGACAGTGTCGCTGACCACCATGTAGGGGCTCTGGGTTAGATTCATGACAGGGGACTGGGTGTTGTGTTGTCTTCATAAACATTTTCATCATCATCGACACGCAAGTTGCCGAAAAGGCATCAAATAAAAAGACGTGCACTTGGCGTAGGGACAGTCACATAAGGCATCTCCTGGCCAAAAATACCATACGATCATTGTATCTCTCAGTGATTGTGTGAATGTATGGGTTTCTTTTTCTGAAGGAGCCCATGGCCGAATATTTAAGTAGTGTGAATATGATTATCTATTTTTGTGTCTGACAGCAGCCCAGTCAGCCTTTTTACAATTTCTTTTTAAACAACTAGTTATCTTACTATTAGTACAGATTTGCCAAAACTCCCAAGCTGTTGCTTCCTCCACCACTCCCCCCTCGTTGTGCATGGGGGAGGGGGCGTTTCACGTCACTTGTTTTTTTTTGTTGGATTTCCAGAACAACAATATTACAGGTGATCATGATATTTTCATGCAATTCTGTTGTAATTTTAGAGATACAAATTTCTGAGGGTCTACACATTGTTCACAGAATATGGAAAAAACATTTTTTATTTGGTAATGAAATTGTGTCCATCCAAATATGGTTTCTTATACTCGGTATAATGCTTTCGGCTCAGCTTCTCGCTTATTGTTCATGTATTACTGTAGGTTTTCCACGATTCATTTTAGAGTTTGTTCTTGTTGCACACACTGATTGTATGGTTTATTTGAATGAGTAAGATACATTACTTGAGAGGGAAAATGTGCAGTAAAACCCTTAATGTGAGATGACTAAGTAATCTCAAAAGCTGTTTGAGGTAAGTTGACATTCTTTATGTAACTGTATTTGACAGAAATTCATTTGATTTTGTCCTGTTTCCTTCAGTGAATGGTCATTGTCACATTTTCAAACCTACTACACAGTGTTAATTTATGAGGGATATTAACATCATTTAAATCCAATATAATCTCTCTTCTATATGCACTACTGCTCCTTCCATTTCTACATTCATTAGTTCTGAATACCATATCCCATGACTCATTGTCATGTTCCTCTCATTTTAAAAGTTTCATACAGATTGTTTTTCCTTGTCTGTTTTATCTAACCACCTAATTTTTGTAATAACTTTATTGGCGTCTAGGTTTTAGGCCAATTTCTGTGCAGGTTACATCAGTAATATGAACACAGCTAACATCTCCCCATAAAGATGATCATTGAGTCACAGACATGCACGTAGAAGAAACAATCACATTCACATAAGTTTAATTTTTGGTCACAAACTTCATAAGAAAAAATTGTGCATACATAACTACCATTTTTGGTTGGGGCAGACATTTGTGTTTATTACTTGTCGCCTGTAGCTCACTGATTGTCAAGTTCACTGACGAGTCAAAATATTGCGTTCAGCTGGACAAGCATTGTGCCCTCATCTGGAGAGAACGTGAAACTCGGAACAATCGTGCTTATTTGCAGGAAACATCACCATTTCATGGTGGTGAATGAATGATGTGGGAAGTCAGTATTGGCAGACATACGTACCTCTATGTCATTCAGAGTAGTGATTTAACTGCTCAGAGGTATAGAGATGAGATCCTTCAACCTTTCGTTGTGTCATACACTGGTGTTATAGGAGATGGTTTCTTTCTGGTGGGCGATAACGCTTGTCCCCACAGAGCTGCATTGGTGGACAACATGCAAAGCTCAGGGATTTGAACAAATGGAGTGGCCAGCTTGTTCATCAACTTAAACCCAATTGGGCAGATCTGGGATGCTCTTGGCAGATGCATTGTAGTCAGACCAGCATGTCCCACAATAGTTGCTGAGCTGGATATTGCACTCATGGAAGAATGGCCAAATATCTCTCAAGAGCTGATTGATAACCTCATACTATCTACGCCACATGTGTGCAACTGTACTGGCCATCCAAGGTGATGACACACGATTTTAGCGCAGTGGTAATGCACTGGACTTACATTCGGAAGGATGATGGTTCAAATCCACCTCCGGCCATCCAGATTTAGGTGTTCCGTGATTTCCCTAAATCACTTAAGGCAAATGCCGGGATGGTTCCTTTCATAGGGCAAGACCGATTTCCACATGATTTTACAGGACAACAAGAATGACTTTTCCACTATAAAGGTAGTCCCATGGTGCCTCGCTCTAAGTAAATGCCAGGTAAACCTCAAGTAAAGATTTGATACAGTAGAATATCATCCTGTGTCACACACAATTACAGTTGGAACCAGTATCTTAATATATGTTGCCATATGTGTATTATAACAATGGAAAATCTGATAGGAATGTAAATAATGGAGGATAGATAACAACTCACTGTAAAGAGGCTTGCTGAGCTGCTGACAGACACAAAAATAGATAATCACATTCAAACAACCTACATTTTCGCCCATGGCCCTCGTCAGAAAAAGAAACACACATTCACGCAATCACTCAGACAACTATATACCCACACCTATCATGTTCAGCAACTTCAGCGACACAAGCATCTAGACTGTGAGTGAGATGGGGAGTGGAGAGGGAAGGATGCCGATAAAAGGTGGGTGTAGAGGAGTGTGGGGAGGGAGTGGGGGAGGGGGATTTGAAATGATAAGAATAATACGGAAAAATAAAGGAAATAATAAAGTTAAGAAAAATAGGATAAAATAAAAAATAAATAAAAATAAAAAGTAATTAAGGGGATATTGTAAGTGGTGACACACAGATGCAAGAAAGACATGAAATACAGGATAAGGAAGAGGGGGTAGGGAGATGTTAGGCATAGGGTGCAGGGATGGGAAGTTATCTTAGGTTGAGGCCAGGATGGTTGTGGGTTCGTAGAATGTGTTGAAGGGACAACTCACATCTGCGCATTTCAGAAGAGCTGGTGGTGGAGGGGAGGATCCAGATGGCTCGGGTAGTGAAGCAGGCATTGAAATCCAGAGTGCTGTGCCACATGATGGTCCATCTTGCTTTTTGCCACAGTTTAGCAGTGGTCATTCATCCCGAAGGATAGCTGGTTTGTAGTTATACCAATATAAAACACTGTGCAATTATTGCAGTAGAGTTGGTGTACCACATGGCTGCTTTCACAGGTGGCCCGCAATTCAAATTTGTGCCTATCACAGCCTTTAAAATCCATAATGCAACACAGAAATTCCCATCCCCACCTTTAACCAGCATCGTTCCCCCTCCACGCCCCACCTCATTCACAGTCTAGATGCTTGTTTTTCTGGAGTGGCTGGACATGATGGTTGTGTGTATATAGTTGTTGACTGATGGCGTAAATGTTTGTTTCCTTTTCTGATTAAGGCCATGGTCGAAAATTTAAGCTGTGTGAATGTGATTATCTCTTTTTGTGTCCGTCAGCAGCTCTGTGAGCCTCTTTACGATGAGTATCTATCCTCCATTACTGACATATGTGTGTTGTGTATGGTATCTCACCTGATTCCCTAATTGTTTTGAGCAGTGCAGTTGAATACAGCAGTAGACAGACTCCTTCATATGATGGAAAAAATGGGGAATATGACATTAAAAAAATTTAGAATGGCAGTGGAAAAACATTTTTTTGTGAGGAAAAGAACTGCTACTGAATGAAATTGTGATGAGATTATTGTTGAAAATGGTTTTGTGTATCAACTAAAAATATTCATTGTTTATTGTTGTTGATTAATTTAAAAAATATTACCTTAAAATACAGAATAAAAGGTAGAGCATGCAAGTTGAGAAAGTAATGATTGGTTACCACTTGCAAAGTTAAGAATGAATGATCTCCATTATCATACAAATTTCCTTTCCCCTGCAAACTTCAAACGGCTCACATACAACACTGAACCTTGAAAAGACAATTCATGTCATAAATAAATCTGCCAGTAAACCACTTGTTATCCTCATGTGATATGAAGCATACCAATGAAAATATTTCATAAAAAGGTATGCTGCATATGTGCCTCACACTTGTCATCTGGCCAAGAAGGGCAATTCTGTAGCCAGAGATGAAGAACAATTACTTTGTTTCATGGAATATGAATATGGGGCCAATGTAATAGTGTGAATGGGTTTGAAGGTTAACCATCCATTGCTTGATGTCCCCATCTTTAGCCACAGAAGCAAATGGAGGGGAAGTATCTAAATGTTTGAATAATAACTTTTTGGATATAGAACAAGAATTACAAATGTGAAGGCGCAAGGAGCACATAATGGCCAGAAAGAAATATGGAGGGTGAGTATGCCAGTAGAACCTGTAGATAAATAATCTTGTTGCTGTGTGTTGTCACACATATATCATGCAATGTGTCTCAAAGAAGTTACTTCTGAAACATTTGTGTCTACGGTAAGTGAAGTTCTGTTGAGGTTACTATTGAGACGAGCACTAGGTGATTGCTTTCAAATATTGACTTACCAACTCTCAATTAAGGAGCAATTGGAAATCATGGTACATATTTTTAAACAATAAAAATCAGAATATTTATTTATAAACTCTTCTACAATGTTCATTGAGTATTGTGGCCTACAACATGTAGCAACAGACATGTTATTTGATCAGTACTCCGAGAAATTTGTATGTGTGTTGTGCAGAGAAATAATAATGTCCTGTTAATTAATAAACAAATTGTGTAATACTTTCCTGTACTGTGGTTAAAATAAATACTTGTGGGAAAAAAATTGAAAAATTTCTTGCACCATCCCATACATTTTCAGCTTTTCAAGAGACAAGGGGAAATATAAAATACAGTTTGACTACTGTAAACTGAAATGAAAGTGGCATTTTAAAATATTACTCTTTCAGCTATATATTGAAGAATTTATTAAAATATATAAGATTATATCTTGTAGAAAAGGTATGTTGTTTGATTGCACATTCTAACAGATAAAACTCTTATCATGTATACAGCCTTGGTGTGAGAAGAGAATGTGCTTCCTGAAACTAATAGACAGCTAGTAGATTGATATGGTTATTAAGTAGTGATTTTGTTTTGGAATGTGGTTAAGACATGCACCATTAATTTTATCATGTAGTTATATGTCATCCTGGTAGCAATTAACATACAATAATATTTTATCAAATAAAAGATTGAGATGGCTGCCATGTAAGTTGTGTGAAGATCACACAGAACATCATTTGTAATTATCTGCTACATTGCAAAGACAGTTATAGCAAATGATTGAGTAATCATGATCATCTTATTATTGTGTATTGGATCTGATATAACAGATTTTGGGGTGCCTTTTATTTATCAATTGGTTCAACAGACAGTTGTTACTGAATAGCAGTCAATGTTGTAAATTACAATAGTGTGTCCTAGCAGTACACTGTACCACAAGGTTTTTTTCCATATGGACCTCTGTTTTATTCATTCTTTTGTGGTCACTAATATTGTGAACTGCACTCTTGGAATACAAATTATGAATAGGTAATGGGGGGTGAAATCAGGTAGTGATGAAAAAGTCTAAAGTAGACTTTGACAGTACCGAGCCAAGTTAAATTTTATAACAAAAACAACCACTAGAAAGAACTAATTTAACGGAATTGGTTTTCTTCTTTGTACTGTGTACTTGTTGCTAACTTCTTGTCATACACATGATTACTAAAGTGGAAAATGTGTTTGGCTACGCATATCTTCTTTTGCACATTAACTTTTTGAGACATCAGAAGTAAAAGAAAATAATGTAATGATAATTGTTTTTTGTGTGTCATCTTTTCTTTTGGTACTGTAATACATGATTTTCGTTTCTCATTAATGTTATATTGCATAACCAGTTACAACTGAGTACCAAAGCCATGAAGCTTAAGTGACTTTCTGTTATGAATATATATTTTTACTGGCTAGCCAGTAACTGTGAGTTACAAGGTAAAACAGAAATGTCATGGAAAACATTTACAGTAATAGCAAGTAAATAAATAAATTCCAATTACTCTGTTTTGAATTATATTCATAGTTCTGACACATTTTTAAGAATTCCACATTGATGTAGCCAGTAATATTTCTTTTCAATTACAATCTTGGGTTTTAGTGTTCTACAGGCTACTTGTAAATTTCTATTAAAAATTTCAAGGACTTGTGGAGGGGAGTGAATACATAATATTTTTATAAGGAACCCATGTTCAGAAATGTGCTCCAATGATGCTATGAAAACTTATTTTCGTTTGACACTGTGAAGCTCTTTGCTTTCCATATTTTGGAAGGAGAAAGTATGTAACAAAACAAGGAAAATGTAAATATGGACTCTAATATGCATACCTTAAACACTGTGAGCACTTGACCTGTAGAAGAGATGTGCTCCTACCACTGGTGGTATGCATTTTAGAGCCTTTGTTTATAAGAAATTTTGGTCCAACATATGGAAAACAAAGAGCTTGCAGCACCATGGATAAGATGCACAATCTCAAAGAGAAAGAAGTGCTCATAGTGTCACTAGGTGACATTTCTGGATGTGGCTTGCTTTTCAAAATATTATCAACTCTACTTTCCAAAAGTCCTTGTAGTTTGTTATGGGAATTTCCAAACACACTGTATAATATGAAGTGGCATACATCTGGTACTTGATTTTGCAGTAAATTTGTTTCACTTTATCATATTGGGGACATCAGGCCCCGTTTCACATTGAACGTAAATTGTTGTCAGTAATGACTTGACCAAAACACAACTCTTTATGTGAGTGTCCTTAACTCAAACACACTATGTACACTTCTGTAGTTCTCTCCATTTGTGCCTTTTGACCCAGAGAAACTGCTGATAAGGAAGGTTTGAACTGGCCTGGTGGTGTAAATGTAGAAGTGAACTCCCTATAGACACTTCAAGAAAATGACATTATTTAGCGTTTGGACAGTACTTTTAATGGAACACTGAAAACTATTTCTGCACAAAGAAATGAATGTCAACTCCTATCAACAGGTTTAGGATAATTACTGTTCGAATGTTTCACTTTTTTCCCATCAAGATACTTTGGATCTGTGTCTGGCAAAATATGATAAAAGATAAAAGTACTGGATTTTTGATGCTGTTGTTGGCCACCTTCATTGAAGTATTTGCGTAGCTATTTCATGAACTAAAATTTCCCACTTTCAGATTTCTCTGTATATTCTATTGTATTAGTCATCATACAACAGTTTACATTGTATGGATTTTGTCCCCAACACGTACAAGCTACAAATTTGAAATTACACCATTAAAAAAAATAATAATAAAATAAATAAATAAAAAAAAATTAAAGAAAAGAGAGAGCATAAATTTCAGTCTTCCTCATTTGCAGTTCATAAATAGCAGCAGAAAAGCAGTTAACTTGTGTGAATGTAGTCTTCCCTGGCATATACTATTGATGAAGAGCTCTTAGGTTTTGAGCTGAGTTAAATTCAGGGAAGATGATGATGAGTACGACACTATTCAGAATGTTAAGGTATTTTAATAGTTCCACCAAGCTGGAAACCTAACATCTTTGTACAAAACATCAATAGTTTGACAGACCAAAACTTATTTTTCTTCAATATGTTTTTATCAGTTGATTCAAGTGCCAGGTACAAAATATTCGTTTTACATTAGTGCATATAATTATGTAAGTAATTTCACACTTGACAAAAGGTGCATAATTTTGAGTTGAATTTCCCTTCTAGTGAAGCATAAAAAGGATATAATTGTATAAAAGAAACCTGATATCCATCTACAGTTTTTCATTTGGTTCGCATTTCTTATATCTTCATCTGCAGTCAAAATTATACAGACACATCCTTCTACACTGAATAAAAGCAGTTGGCAATTAAATACTGTTCAAGAGAGTTACTAAATGTTACAAGTAATTTTGTATTTGTGTGTTATGGCAAGCAATTACTAGTTTTATATCTTTAAACTTTCCAATAACTGAAATCGCTTCACTCCGTACTTCAGTAGCACTGGTACAGCAACCATAATGAGTATTTTGGCAGAAAACAGTTTTGGTTGCACAGTTACAATATTTTTTCCTTTTTTTCACATGTGAAGCATTTCATCTGTTCTAGATATCATCAGATGTTCTATGCAGCAGAACATCTTATGATGCCTACAACAGGCGGTACTGTTACCATTCTAATAGCTTAGCCACATTGGATAAAGTATGTGGTATGCAAGTATGATATATGTAAAAGGAATAACCAAATCTCAAGATAAAATTACAACCATATGGTCAGTCATGAAGGAAACATCTGGTCAGCAGCACGAAGTTGAGGATGTAAAGTCTGAATGTAATGGAAAATTTTCTGTTACCAATAAATCAGTGTATGTATATTATTTGATAATGGTGTTTTTGCGTCTGTGTAAATGTATGGGTGTGTGTGTATTTGTTCACCTTCCTTTTCTTCCCCCAAGATAAGTCTTTCCTCCCTCGGGATTGGAATGGCTCCTTACCCCCTTCCTTAAAACCCTCATCATTTCCTTTTCCCTCTCCTTCCCTTCTGCCTGAAGAAGCGACTGGGTTGTGAAAGCTTGCGTTTGTTTGTGTGTGTGTGTGTGTGTGTGTGTGTGTGTGTGTGTGTGTGTGTGTGTGTGAATTTATTAATTTATTTGTGCTACTATCACTCCCTGTGCTCCTTTGCCTGGTACATAATCTTCATCCATTTTTTTATATATATTTTTCCTGCTAGGAATTTCTCCTCTATATTATTTGATAATAACGAAAATTATAGAGGGAAACTTTCCCTGTGGGATAAACAAAAATAAAAAATAGAAAAGAGATGACTTACCAAAAGGACCGGCTCGTCGATAGAAACAAATAAATAAATAAAATCACACACAAGCACACATACAAGCTTTCGCCACCACTGGCAGCTTCTTCAGGAAAAAGAGGGAAAAAAGGGGAGGAAAAAGGGAAGGATATGGGTTTTAAGGAAGTGGAAAAGGAGTCATTCCAATCCCAGGAGTGGAAGGACTTACCCTAGGGGAAAAAAAGGAAGGTAAACAAATACACACACACTCAGACATATCGAAACGCAAACACACCTACACAGACATTTGTAAAAATGATAATAACTTTCTCAATATATAGTAGGTGAATTAAACAGAACCTTAGCTCCTACATGTAATAAAATAGCATTCCATGACTGTTACAAGTAGTCCTCCATGCTACTAACAAGGGAGGGATTGTGTTGGTAATAAAATCACTAAAGGCTAAGTAATCCTATGGATATGATGGGGTATCTAGCAGACTACTTACATACTGTTCTGCCTCTATTAGCCCAGTTCTTAACCATAGTTGTAATTTTTCTTTTTGGAATGGTCAGTTTCCTGACAGATTGAAGAACTTTATAAAAATGGAGAAAGGGATTATGTCGACAACTTTATTAGACCTATTTATATACTATCAATTTTTGTAAATATTATTGAAAAGGCTGTGTATTCAAGGTTAATTGATCATTTCAGTTCCCATAATTTGCTGTCTAGTGTACATTTCGGTTTCAGAAGTGGTTTAACAACTGATAATGCTATATTCTCTCTTCTCTGTGAAGCACTTGTTGGAAAAATATAAATCTGTGACTGCTAGGCATAGTCTGTGAATTAACAAAAGTGTTTTGACTGTGTTGTTCACAAGATACAGCTGCAGATGTTGGAACATTATGAGGTAAGGAGAGTAGCTCACAATTGGTTCACCTCATACTTTAACTCGTTGACTGCCGTGATGACATCAGAGGCACGCTGGAGCCACCTTCTGTGCTTGTTGTCGGCGGCCAATGTGATAATAACAAACAACACAAGGTGATTCTCAGCAATGTTGAAAATGGCTGTGATAAGCACTCTCAATGGGTCACAATTAAGGGTAGTGCTGTGGGGTTCTGTTGTGGGACAATTGTTCTTTCTCATTTGTATAAATGTTATGCCTTCAAGTATAACCTGGTATTTTTAAGATATTTCTGTTTTCTGATGACACTGCTTGGTATTGAAGGATGTTGTTGTAAAAAAGTGATGCAGTGTCAAATAATGCAATTAAATTAGTGGCTTGTAGAACACAAATGGATGGTAAATCACAGTAAGACTCAGTTTTTAAAAGTTTCTAACTCACAGTTCAACAAAATCTGACATTTCAATTAAACAGAGAATGAGCATATGGTACATGAGACTAAAAAATTCATATTTCTAGGCATTCAGATAGATAGTAAGCTGTCATAGAAAGCCCATGTTCAGGATCTTGTTCAAACACTACCTTTTGAACAGTATCTTAAATAAGTTCAATTTTGCTTATCTTCATTCACTTATGTTGCATGGTGGTATTATTTTTTGTTCAGAAAAGGTATTTTTTGTGCAGAAACAGGTGGTTCGAGCAATATGTGGGGTAAGCTCATTAATCTCTTGCTTGTTGTTTATTACATGGGTTTGAACTTAAATAGTGGCAACTATTTATTCACAATCAATACAAAAGCATTAGCCTACATGTTTGCAAATGTCACTGTTGAGTAGAACCCATTGACAGTGATGTGGAAGGTGTAGAATACCATTAGCAGAGCCTGTTGTGTTGATACTGTAAATGGAGTAGTCTAGTGCCTCTCGAATCTCTGGAACAGTTATGAAACCAATGCCACGAAGTGCTTCCTTCATCTTTGGAATCAAATCAAAGTAATAATGACTTAAGTCTGGGAAGTATGGTGTAAAGTACAGTACTTCCCAGTGCCACCGACCAAACAGAGCAGCCCCAGCTTACGCTATATGCACCTGTGCATTGTTGTGTAAAATGATGAGTGGGTTGCGCAGAATATGTTGCCGCTTCTTTCGCTAAGCTAGTCACAGGTTATTCTCCAAAAATGAACAGTAATACTGTGTATTGATGGTCTGCAGTGGAGGAACATAATGTGTTAGGATAACACCATCACCATTACATTAGACCACTCCATCACAAGTTCCACTGTTTACCTTGATTGTGTGCACACCTGTGACATGGGACTGGCGAGTCCATTTGCTTGGAGGTAAGGTAGGTATGCTAACAACATGTGCTCTCAGTGACAATAGTAGATTCCATTGCCTAGCGTCTCCACAGCAGTGTTGCCACTATTTAAGTTCCAACTCTTGTATAGCAGCTTTCACCCAGTTAATACTAGCCAGGATTAGAATCTGCATTTGGTTCATAGCTCCTTGACCCTTGTGGAGGAAGGTGTGTAGTATTTTGCCAGATTTATTTTTAATGAATTCAAAAAGCTTAATAATAATCTACACATTTTCAAGACTAAATGAAAAATTTTGCATGGTTTACTGTTTCTATTCTGTGTAAGAATTGTTGGAAACATTAAAAAGAAATTCATGTTATTTGTGTATTATGTTGTTAGTTCTTTTTTACTTATGCTTATGCCTGTCATATGCATGGGGGTTGCTGTGTGTTTCACTTTTTCTATTACCATTCTGATGTGCTGACTCATTACATTACCATGGAGACTTGCTCCTCAATATGATAATAGCAGAATAAGAATAAATAGATACTAGTCTTTTTGTTATTATATTTGTGTGCTCATCCCATTTCCACTGATAATCATTAATACTGTGTAGAAATTCTTTTCATAATACACCTTAATTTAAGTGCATTTAACATTATGTTATCACACTACATGCAATGGAGTCTCATGCCTATGATATAGTATGAGGACCTCAAAATTCTTAAATATTTTGGAGACTGATGGCATGAGAATTTTCACTACTAGTGTGCTTTTAAATATTAGAATAGAGTGACTTCTAAATTCTTCCAGTATCTACAGTATTTATAAGATATTGTATTAGTCATTATTTCTGCTTCCATTGTGGTATATAATTTCTGACGAGTAATGGATAGGATAACCCAGAAGTAATATTAGGGCCTGATGAAGTCTATCAGAATCTATTTACATCTGATAAAACCCCTTTTTAAATCATTATATACCATAGACACTTTGAAGAAGATAAAAAAAAAAAGAAACTAGTAAGAAGACAGGACAAGTAACACATGTCTACAACAGGGGTAGCATATGTGATCTACAACACTGCCCTCCAATATCATTGACATCTCTCTGTCATACAATCTTGGATCACAGTCTGAATTCAAACATAATGATATATATCAAACAGAATATCTATTCCATGGCATGTAGCATGGATTCCAAAAACATCCATCATACAAAAACCTTGTTTAATTTTTCTCACGATATGCTAAAAGCCATGGGTCAAGACAATCAGGTAGATGTGGTATTTATTAATTTCCAATAAACACCACACCAGTGTCTATTTACAGATTTCTAATCATTTGGGGTATCAAATGAAATTAGAAACAGGTACTAGACAGAGGATTTCTATATATGGAGTATACAACATTTTTTCTTGGGTTAAGAGTCATCATCTCAACAGGTATAGAAAACTTAAGATGTATTGTAAGAAAAATGTATTGCAACCATTGGTTGTGTATTAATGATGTGGCAGACAACAGGAACCTTGAGTATTTTGCAGGTGATGCAGTAAACTGTAATGAAATTCCATCTGCTAAAAGTTCACACAAATATTAATCAGATTTTGATAAGTGGTGCAGAGACTAGTAACTTGTTTGAAATGCTCAGGTACTTAAAACTATTAACTTAAAAAAGACAAAAACTTATAGGATACCAGCACTGAGTACAATGGGACAACCATATTACATGGTACCATAAAACAAAACAATAGTTTGCAGAGAATGGGCAAAGCAACAGACATCAAGATGTCAATGACTTGCTATTTGACACCTACATATTTGTGTTGGAATTATTTACTGCTACTCATAATTGAGCTATGTGGTTTGTGAAATGTAACCCATCCTATTTCTCAGAAAAGTGATAAAAATTGGTTTGTAATCAACTGTAACAACATTAATGTTGTGATTCTTGAGTTTCTCCCGGTGTATTTGATAATCAAAATATCCACGGGTGTACTGCCAGTCTAGTGTCCAGCGGGCATAAATGTTAATTAAATTGTAAGAAATGTTCATCCTCTATATTGTTTCTTTTAATGGTTGAAGCATTGGATTATTTTTCTTTGTGTGTGACAGTGTCCGTGATTACTTAAACTACTTGCAGAAAAAAGGAAGAGAAATTAACAAAGCTGGATCAAGTAATAAGTTAACTTGAAATTAACACCACCACAGCAGAATAATTTAAACATAAGAACAATTTGACAACTAACATTTTTAGTAAGTGCAATATATGCTGCATTAAAATGATGTACTCAGTATTATTTCACTATTTTCCATTTATGATTGTTGAACACACTTTGTGTATGTAAGGTTTGTTATCCATAAAAAACCATATTTATTTTCTTTCATGGCTGATTTAAATGTATTTTCAGTATCTGAGTGGAAATAAAACAATTATTTACTTTTTATTATTAATTATTATTACTGTAATACAGATAATGTTTAAATGGTGTCACTTCATTATCCTCTTCTCAAACATTCAGCTGCCACGAGTTAACCATGAAGGACTAATTACAATGTTGTGGATTCCCAAATGTGGGAGAAGAGACTTAATTATTATTTGAAACTACACGATTACTGATTGCTACAGAAAAAATAGACAATATGCAGATGAATACATTTTGGTAAGCAGCTCCAGTTATTTTGCCAAAGATACTTCTTCACAGATTAAAGAAATGAAGCAAGTCAAGTATGTGAGACACCTCTGTAATTCTAAGTATGTATTAAAAAGCATCTTACTGTAAAATACCACAGAGAAAATACGGCCATGTACCATTTTTATGGAACCTCTTGTTATATAACTTATGCATTCAGTTGGGATGATCTGGTGTGATACATTGCATTGACTGCCAAGTCATAAAATATGTTAGCATACTGGGTCATCACAATAATAAAATTGCTGAGCTGTCATTTATTTCAATAGTGTTATTATTGTGATGGCCCAGTATGGTAATATATTTTACAAATCATCATATTCACATTTCAGTAACAACAATAAGAGCTAGTTTTGTGAAGTGGGAGCATTTTTGTGAAGTGGAAGCAACTAGCAATGAAATGAAATAAACTGTATTCATTGGCTTTGGCAACTCACAGACCAACCCCAATCTTGGGCTGCACTACAGATCAGCCTGCCACCACAACCTTATTTTCAAATTTTGTATTTTCCTGCTACCAACTGAACTACCATACTAGCAGGGAAGTAGACAACATTTGTACAGCGAACAAGAGCAATGCATTGAAGAATTTAGGCTCCATCTTTACATATCCAAGTTCTTCCAAAATCACTCTAGACAAATGCTGGGATGTCTCCTACAGCAAGACCACTACAATCCAAGCCACGTGTTCCCACCATGAACGTCCATTTGATAGTGGAGGAGGGGGAATTGTGGAGTATTACTATGTTAAAACTTGGTCCTGATTCTGAAATACCAATTTTTAAATCAGTATTTTGAAAGAAAGTAGGCTATGATTAAATATTACAGTTAATCATCCAGTTCTTCTCAACATAGAAAGCTAGACTTCTTACACATTATTCTTTGGCACACACAACCATTCACACAGGATTGCTGTAGAAATATCACTACTTCCTCAATTGTTCTTCCTAAAACCACAATGTGAGACCACATGTGGAACAAGTTAGTCACTTATATTTTGTAAGTTACATATGTGTTTGTACATTTTGCAAAGAGACTGAACAAGTGTCAAAATGAATGTTAATGTGTGTACCTACTGGTTAAATAGTTGTGACCAACAAAGGAGGAAAAACTGAATGGTATTTTAAAAATTACAGCTGGAATGGGATTTTAATTTCACATAGGAACCTGTGTTAGTATTTAGGAATTATATAATTTCTGCCACATTTGGTAGTATGTGTGATCTCTAAAATATCGTTAAATTGTACCCGCTAAAATTTTCTGGGACGATGGTTATCTGTTCCATCTGAAAAATTAAGAGGAATAATATATACACACACACAGTTAAATTGTACGACGCTTCTCGCTGGGCTGCAGTGGTTATGTTGGCACCAATGGTAATGATGGCAACTCAGATGACCAATAAATTGTTTATCGTGACAACTGCAATTAAAATGAAAATTATTTTTTTCTGAATGGACAAGGGTACATACAAGAACCTGTCGACCATAGAGCAGGTAAAATATTAAATTTGCTGCGAGTGAAAGGAGCAGCAATAACATTTACTCTGTAGCTCGTGAAAAAATATTAACACAATTCTACACTTCATTGTTCATCTGTTGCCAATATAAGCACTGGAGAAGCGTGGTAAAATTTTACCTACACACACTAACGTTAAGTGTTAGTCATAATTCAAAAGGCTCGACAAAATCAAATTACTAAATTAATCGACTCGTCCCTCCTTTAGACAAGGAATACGCATTTTTTACTATTTTACTTTTTAAGCAGAAACAAAGACATACACAATTCCCTAATATGCTACAGTACTGTGGTTTGACAAGTTTTTCGGTGTGAGAGCATGATCTTTTTTTCCTCGATAAGAGTGGAAACAAACGGTGTTCTATTGCTATGCAGTCGCCTGCGCGCAAGATTCGAAATCCGCGCGACCGCGAAATTTAAATGGTAGCAGAGCTATGTTACGTAACTACAGATGTGCTAATGCTGTTCCGTTTCTTAACAAACACCTTAAAAATTATTACTATGATGCTGTGCCGTCCAAATTGATTCCCATACTTAAGAGAGTAGAGTAGATAACACAAGTCCTTTAAAAAAATCGTATTTTGTGTGTAATTACACGTTCGTAACCTGAAGTATTTTAAGTTTAAAAAACATGTATTTGGTAAACGACAAGATTTACGAATATTTACTTAGCTTGAAATGAAGTCTTATTCATGCGCTGCAGCTTATAAATATTGTTTGTAGGTTAGGTACTGCCGCCCGGCCCGTCAGCGGGAAATACAAGATGGCGGCTCATATTATTGATTACGCCGCCCTCACGGAGCGTGCGTGGGGACCCAGCAGGCAGTGCGAGGGAAGTTGAGCCCGTTTAGCGCTGGAGGTTCTCATACTTATTCAAAGCTTCGCCCGGAGTTCTACCAGATGGCAGCATGGAGAATGTTCCAAATTTTATTGAACTTGAAGTCAGAGCTGTGCAAAGCGTCGGCTGCTCAGGTCGATAGTGTTGGGGCTTGGCGTTTGGAGGGGAAAAACGGTGTGATTTGATTGAAAACTGGAATCCTGATATTGCACAATGGCCGTGGAAAATGCCGTTAAAACGTAAAAAATGTGGTGGTTATTCTGTGGACTGGTTCTGTCTCTCGCCGGAGCGCCGGGGCCAGCGGGGACCGCTTCAACATCGAAACGAGGTAACAATGTTCGATTGTGTCATTGCAGTGATGTGAGTTTTCGTGTGCGCTGTTTTTCGCCGAATGTGGTTGCCCGAGAAAGCTGTCGCAGACGCTGCATGCTGTCTGTGCCATTTTTCGCCAATGTAAATACACATCCCGCCCAAACTGACGCTGGATCAGCAAGTGTTTGACAGGAGATGTAGATGTGACAGACAAAACTGTCATTCGTTTGACGGAACTGTCATTGTAGAATGTGCAAAAATTCTTGAGAACTGAGGCGCGTTATTTAATGTGAAAATTCGTAGAATAGGCGCGTGTGTCAGTGTGCACGTCGTGCGGTCTAGCATGGAAGCGTGGTTGTTTGTTTACTTTGTTAAAAATGCGTGGTGACTGCGTGTTTGATGAAACGTATGCTCACTCACAAGTGACCGTCGTCATATAAGTGTTTTTAGAAGCTTATGACTTCGTAGCAACTCTAAATATATACGGACTCAGTATCGTAATGCTGTTTTTACGTGGTTTACGTAGGAGTGTATTACATACTTGCAAGAGATAACAGCTTTCCGTGTCGTCGTCTGTTTAAAATGTTCTACTACAATATATTTTTATTGCGAATACCATATATTTTGCAAATTGACGTGTGAGAAATTTGTGAAAACACAAAGTGCGAAACATGAAATGTTTATATTTTCTGTTTAATATTTTAACAGTAAATGGGATGTAGTTTTGTTGCGACATTTTCTAAGCTTTCCGCTACTACTAAAAATCGTGGATTACACGTTTTGTTCAGAATCGCTATTATTACATTTTTATAATCACCGAAAGAAAACGCGTAACTTCGGGTGTTGCAAACTTAAAAGCGGCTCTCGGGTCTAATATATACCTATTAAATAATACGTGAAAATTTAATTAGCTGTTTTTATGCACAGATTTTATCCCGAACCCCAACCATGTCCGTGAATGTCGAAAGATGTATTCGTTAGTGAATAATGGACCGACTACATTAGAAAGAAATAGCATTACTGCACAGAAGTAATCTACAAATATCAAAATTAACGAAATGCTTAACTTTGATTAAATGATAGAATCAAATATTAGCTGTGTCGGTAGGTGCTAATTTTAGTGAATTCAAGTTCTGCTGAACGTTTGTTACGAGTTTACAGTGACAGCGTGCAAATGTAGCTCTTGAAATAGTAACATTATTATTTTTAAATTAAAACTTCTGCAATAGTAGCAAATTGCAACACGCATTTGCCTCAGTTTCATTTTATAGAATAGGTACCGTACCATCGTAGCCAGCAACAGGCAGGCAAAAAATTTTGAATCAGCAAAAACAGTCAGTCCATTAGAATTCCGTTTTACTCGTTACCGATATCAGCAGTATCTCTCGATGCCTGTTAGTTGGTGTTCAGATAACACAAAGTTTCCGATTTATCACATGTCATCTGTTTTAGTGTTAACTTTTTGGGAAATATCTCATGTTCATCGTAAACTGAGATAAAATATGTATGTCGCTGTTAAAGAGACGCTATGACTGACCATCTTCCTGTAGAAGAAATGAAGCACGACATTTAATACTGTTTCTTCAATTTCTGTATTTTCGGAAAATTTTAGTCGTCCTCTTCTCCCCCAGTTTTCTCTCTTTACGAAACATCTGACAGGTCAAAAAAGCGTCTTTCATCCCCTTTTTGTTGAGTACTATATAATAAAGCGTTTCCAAGACCTAATGATGATTTGTCTTACACCTTCTTTTTTTTTTAGCATTTTACCAAAACCAGTAGTTTGCGCATATCCTGAGTTGTTGCGATAAAGCTATAAACTTAAGTGCCTATTTTTCTGATAAACGAATAGTTGCCAAAAATACAAGTAAAGTTCGTATAGTTCATACGGCAGTACATTAAAACAGTATAGACGACCAATCTGAAACGAAATAAGGGAAAGGGGACCAGAGGCCCGATCGCTTTGACAGCGTTCATTTCCTTTATTGCGATTGTAAGTTCTTACTTGCTTCCAGCAGAAGTTCAGCAACCTCGTTGTCGGCTTCTTGCGGTCTCGAGGGAACGCCCGCCCACTAACAGACCACCCGTCTTCCACGGCATATGAAGTCTATGCACGCCCCGCATGTGCCTGCAACACGGCATTACTCGGGGAGAAATAACTGACTTTAATCGTATTAAAAAGCCGTACGTCCGTCTTTTTATCGGATCGTCAAAACTGTTTACTGACTTGGGGTTCTGCCTTCTTCTTGGTTAATTATCATTTCTAATATTCTTCTTCTGATTTTAGGAGGCGTGGTAGGGGAAGGGTTACCACTGCCTTTGTGCCCTGTAGGTTTTTCTTGGTAGGAAATATTACGTTAATTACTACTCGGAAAAATTAGAATGTGATTTACGTTCTGACCAGCGCAATCTCTGAGCCTTTTCATGTACAGCAACATGTGTTGCAGTCTCATTCTGTACCTTTTTTACGAGAAAATGCGGAACGATTTTTTAACGCATAAGTTTCTCTAAAATATTTCATTATTTCATACCCCGGGCTACGTTAAAAAATGTGAAGGCTTGGAGCTAGAAAGAAATCAAAATGTGTGGCCCCTACTAACTTCATATAGGCTAACTAAATTTCTGTGAGAGTTCAGTATGAAAGTTCGGCAAATAACCTTCATTCTACGACATCAAGCATGTCATACATTAGATATTAATCCTAATTTAACTTTCCAAATGCACAAATAATCACATTGTAGGCCCCATATCCACCTGGGTGCCTGGATCTGCAGCCCTTAAGTCCCTTTGTATCCTATCAACGTGTTAAGACTAACAGCTTACTTCTCCTTCAATGCAATGTACTGCGGGCGTCAGTATTTCAGGAGGTCTGTACTACGTATATTTATTGGGAGATAATATATGAAATAAATTATCCAAGTTAAACTGATTTTTAAGCTTCTGTATAACATTGCCCAATTATTCATGAATTGCATAAGGTTTTTCTGATAATTGGTCAGTATTAGTCGCAGCGGATTTTTTTGTTTTAATTCCTAGGAACTCGAGGTTTTACTCTTTGTTTTAATTCTTTCCCCACGCTATACAACTTCGGACAATTCCAACAGTGCCACCTTCTAGCGAGTCGTGGCTCGAGGCGACAAGATTTTTTTCCCTGCTCATATCAAAATATTTTTATCTATTTTCTCGATACGCAGTCACTGTTGCTTTTCGATGTCCGTTGCAGAGGTTATATAGTTTGATGATATGAGGTGTTGAAATATATAAATTTCGGTCCTTATTTCTAAATGGGAATTGAAGATCAATGTCCTGTTCACAGTTTGAGTCATATAAAATTAAAATGTTGTATTCGGAAATGCGAAAATTAGTTTTAGAAGGAGGCCTAGAGGGAGGGAACTGCCAGTGAAAGTCCTTCGATGCGCACCGAGAATCTAACATAAGCGCAAACATGCAAAAAATCGTTTAACATTAAATTTCAATACCCATTGAAGAAACTGAAGTATTACATTTGTACATTAACTCAATAAGAAATTTGCTCTAAATTCAGTGTGTATTTAGAGGAATAGTATTCCTTTATTATAAACTATAGTCTACCGCGGAATTTCTTCTGTTGTTGATGATCATAAGACTATCGAAATCATTACAAAAGAAAGGTAAAAATTTCCCAGTTTCTGCACTTTGCATACAGATATTTAGCAGCAAGACTGGTAATATATAACAGAAGGCCTTGAATAAAAATTGATAGAAAATCTAACACCAGCAAGATATATTCCATGAATTATGGCATAACTTTCGCTGGCATAATTTTACAACGCGGTTCCACCCGTATGCTTTTGAGCCATGACATCATCAAGATGTCGGAAAACCCGTATTTCAGTCAGTCACCTGCAAATAATTAATTCAATTGATTGGTGTTTTTAACTAAATTACGCGTCTCGTTAAAATTTTGGTGGTAATTTGGAAGAAGCGTTGCATATCGCACTCGTGGCCTACTATCGGTAGATTTCGAACACGCGAGCATCGCAGTGCCAACGTTACTTGTCCAAACGCAACAATTTAAGCTGTACTCTTAGTTTCCTGCATAACCAAATCCTTTAAAATTATACCATATTCTTGAAAGATGTTAAAGTACTTTTGTCCGTTAGAATAGACATCTACAGCGCAATTTGTCAAAAATACTTTGTCTACTACACACCGCGCCGATGCGAAGGGTGCACGCCAAACGGAGGCCTCCTACACAGATATTTTAGGTCGATGTTTAACGCATACACAGAGGCATATTTTCGAGGTGTGCACGACATCTCATGAAATCACAAACTTCGCCGAAGAAAATTGTACCTGTTTCTGTTGGTAGTTCCCGGAGGTGCCTTCACAAGCTGCCGATGTAAGTCTGAGAGATTGCTTTCCTTTGATGCTCAGAGAATCTTACTAGTTACATTTAGCGATTTCTGATGTAACTATCACCGCAAACGGTTCTTTTGCGACATACTTCTCACTTTTTGCCCTAGTTTAAGTTTTTTTCCCCCATTCTTGTCAGTCGTTTAACATTTGCTTTCACTAACGCTTAGGAATTGTTACGATCCATATTCCTATTCGGAGATAATTCAATGGCTTCATTTTTTCAATTTCTTTACAATGCCTCACGGTCGACACGATGACTTCATTTTATGCTTCATTTGGCGCTACTCCAAGCTCACTCCAAAATTTGATATTTCTTCGGCTATATAATATCTCATGTATCTATTTTTGGCGGAAATTTAATATCATAGTTGATATTTTTTATAAGCGTCATTTTATCAACGGAATGGTCAATGTATACCCTTCAGTTCTCACTAGATTCTCGCACTTAAACAATAATAAGGTTGCTTCCAAGCGGTGTAATCTCTCCGTGGACCATGACGAATACGTATTTTTTGCTACTATATTACCCTCTGGTATATTAAACGGCAATGGAAAAAGAATACTGGTTATTGGTTATTTGTGAAAAAACACAATTTGTGTATGTTTCATTTAATAGAAAAATGCCTCCATTTGTATCTCTGCAAGTTAATCTTCAGATAGGTTGCGAAAACTATTCATCGTCAGTTTTCTGCTATATTAGCAGGTCATTTGAAACTCCATTTTTTACGGTCCATTGCTTCCTTCCTAGTTTTGCTGAAAGTACTGCCATGTATCACATCATCCACGTTCTAAAATCTCTTCCTCCCTCGCCTTCTCTTCCATTCCATATAGCCCTCTAGCACTGTTCCTACAAGTCTAGTTTTGTTCCCTACTTTTTGTTATGTCCAGTAAATGTCTTTGCTCTCACACCCTCCTCAGTATCTCTATACCTTTTGCCATTTTATGAATCGTGACGGCGGAGAAATAAGTAAAAATACCTTCGGGAATAGTTCATCATTATATATATTTAACTTCCATATCAGTTTTACAGCGTAATCGTTCGAAACTTTACCAAGAATGATAGTATATTGAAAGAGAATTATACGAAGCTACAAGAAAAAAAGCACAATAACTAAGAACATTTTAAATAACATCTGCAGCTTTACCTGTTTGAAAACAGCTTCTCCGTTATGATTTCGAACCACAGCTTCGCAAATCAGTTGTATGAAACGTGACTTGCCTACAAAGCACGTTCAGTGGATATCGTCTCAATTCTCGAACCTATCTGTCTGTGTATAATGTAAATTATGTACCGAAATTCATTTGAAGACGAACCAACGACGACGTGAAAAGGCCTCTGGTATCAGGCTCATACGTCAAACAGAAAGACAATTTGGTGCAAAGTTTTCTTTAGAAATAACAAGGTATATATAGTTACAACAGACACTGTTCAGTAACGTCAACGCAAAACAATTAAATTGGATTTTTTCTTATTATTTCTTGGCACAATCTAAACAGTCTCCCCCCCAATACACGTCGACGCGAGATTTTGCTATTTTTGGAAACGCCTAAGAAGTCTTTTATATATACTTTACTTTGCATCGTAATAAATATTATTTCCATTATTGTAAATCATAATTATCAGTCCCTATTTTTCCCAGATGGGATAGTGGTCCATGTTTCAGCCTTGCTGGTACCGCCAGCACTCGTAATTTTCTTAACAGGATTTTTATTCTGTCTTTGCATTTCACTAGACTTGTGTAAGTTTACTTTTTACAGGGAATTTTGACTGATTTTACATGGAGGTTCACTAAATTAGTGAATTAGGTTACTGAACTAGGATTGGAAGAGGGATGGTATGCTTGTTCGTAAAACCCTTCGTTTAATAAGTCGGTAAATAATAATAATAGCTCTTATTTGTTAACTGTTTGTTTGAGAGCTAGCATTCTTTATAAATTTAATTTTGAAAAGAGAGCAATAAGTAGAATTCTTCACTGAAAACAATTTAATAAAATATAAAGCAACTAGTTGCGAAATCCGGCGTTGCCCTGGTGTATATTTTTCTAGTCTTATAGTAGAAACGAAAATTAAGAAAGCATTTCATCTTCACGCCTTCATGAACATCGCTTAAAAGTTATGAAAAAGTGATACAAAAAATATGCATAAATGTACAAAATTGTTTTATCCAAGCAGTGAAAGGTATCAATCAAAATATATGACAACTAACATTCATTTCATTCAAAACTCGACTATAAACAATATTTCGTGCTACTTGTCCAAGAGCTAGTAAGAATAAATTCTTTGCTCAGCTCACCCTTGAGCGACATGAAGCTGCCCGTGTGAGAAAAATGGAGGTGTCAAATCTACTCGGTAATATTTTAAGATATAGCCGCTGTAATTTGTTAATAGTGACAGAAATGCAAGTGTAACTGGAAATCGCAGTCTGTTGGAGTTCAAACGTAGATCTGTTGGAATAAGGGGTATTAGTGAGATGTGCACTGTTTATATTCCTTTCTTTGTAGGATGATAGCCTCATTCATATTACCTTAGTATCTTCCTAACACACGGTGTTTTACCATTGCAGAGTTTTGGCGAACCGAGTAAAATAACTGGTAACCCAACATCCAGTAAAAGTGGTTGTGGTGGCGAACCAACTGGTTCGAATGAATTTAGGAACTAATGCGAATATAGTTAGTATTAAAGAAATAAACAATAACAGGATTCGTCTATTATGTCCTCATATCCAGGGTGGTTTAAGACACCAGCGGCCGCGTAGGGCGACTAAGCTGATGGCGACACCCAAGTGAAAATGAAAAGAATTTAAAAAATTCCTGGACGAACGTGGAAAATGTTCCGTTGTAGACACTTTATATGTCATGATTTACCAAGGGCAACCTTGGGGGGGGGGGGGGGGTGACTAAACGCTAAATGATACGCTGCTTCGCTTCTGTGCTAAAATGTACTCGAACAGGCCCTGCCACGCGGGACTAGCCGAGCGGTCTGGAGCGCCAAGTTGCGGATCCCACGGCCTCTCGCGTCGTAGGTTCGAATCCTCCCTCGAGCATGTATGTTTGTGTTGTCTTTAGTATAAATTAGCTCACAAGTAGTTTGTAAGTTTGGGGACTGATGACCCCATAGTTAAATCCCATAAGCTTTACAAACATCTGAACATTTTTTTGAACCGGCCCTACTCATATCTCATGAACTAGGCCTATGTGTCATACGGTGATATAATTTCCTAAGTACATTCAGTTGTATGTGTGTATACTGTTCGTAAAATTTCCTGAGAATACAATTAGTAATGTAGAAATGATAAAATGTAACGTCATACTGAATGCCGCCCCCTTAGTTTTACTACACGAACGGGGAAAAAGTAGTAAGCGTGAAACTTTTTTCCTTTCATGATTTTTCTGTGGTTGTCAGCGAGAAAAGTTTGTTAATAATCGCTTCGTTCTCATACAGTGTATAAATAAAATTCGCCGTATGATGTGGCATTTTTTGCGACTGTTAGTGTTTATGACGTTATGTCTCTTGTACTATGTATCGTGAGTGGTTTAAAAACGCAAAGTGATTTTTTTCCTGGTTGTAAAGATTTTTTTATACCAAATTTAGTTGAGATAGGTCTTGCAGTTTAGGAGGAAGTGTGGAATATATATACACACCCATATACATTCATTTTTATGTGTGTAGTCAATAACTTTCTTTCTAAGCCTATTCGCTTCTTTGTTAACTTTCACTGTTCTGTCGGACTTTGAATGCGTTATTGGGAATGTCTGGTATCTCCTCTTTGCATTAAACAGTTAGAAAATTGTACATAGTCATTTAATCAGCTTCTAGTCACTCCATGAGCCTTATTTGACGACAAACTGACTGGGAATGAATTGCATGCTGAGTTTTGACGGGTTTTGAGTGTTGAGGTCAGAAACGCCTAAAAACCACGCCCAGTCTGGCAGATCTTCTTTCTTGCAAACCATCAAGCGAAGATTTTGAGCTTCCTATTGAAATGACCAAGTCGAAGAAAAATATTTTAAATATCACACCCTTTTTAGCGCACAGTATCAGCATAAAATAAATAAAGTGTTTAAAATTCCTGGTTTCGTTCGCTAAAATTACAGAAATACTTCAAATTACTACTCTCTTGTTATTTATATTTTGTCACGTTTATGCAATGAGTAGTTTTTCTTTTGTATTTGTTCTAATATGTATTGTATAGTGAAACAGGCTTGATACTGCAAAGAATTAGCAAATTTATCCCCAGCAAGGTTTCCGACGGCGTCAATTTTATTGGATAAATTTTGTAACGTCCTCAGTTAATGCTGTGAGGATGGGCTCGAAAGTGTAAGTGGTATACCTAAAGATAAAACATTTTCAAATGGGTGCCATAAATTAACTACTGGAAAAATAAACACTAGTAAAACAAATTGTTACATTACTTTTGCATGTGATCCATTAATGCTTACTTTAAACCATTCACATATTTCCTCATCCACGCGAAATGAGCTAGATTGAGGTAGGAAAGTCGACGTTTGTAATTTCCTCCCCTAAATAAATAAATAAATAAATAAAGCAAATCGCGATAAACACACCAAAAATCGCCCATTTAGTAGTTACTTCTTCTTAGTCACAATGCCAGTGGTACAAATTCGTTGAAAAAGTACATATTAGTCAGATAAACAGTCTACGCATTCATATAAGTTTTAGGTACAATGTTTCACCTTAACAGTTATTTGCGATGCGGAATACATTTACTGTACGTGATGACCGAAACATTGAAGCACGTAAATATATTGCCACAAAAAATATGTATATTTACATGAAAGGTATCTATACTTTGTGATATTTGTGAAAAACAGACACAATTCATAAAACTGTCTTTGCAATTTTTGTGCGGGTACACCAAATACAGACGGGATTGCCTACGAGTGGTAGAATGGTAGGGTACACTGCAATAGGTGTCGTGCGGTGGATTTAGAATTTGGGTGGAAATGGGCACACGGACACACGGTGCGATTAAAACAACAGTTTACCACAAGCGGAGATTCAGGGTTCGAATCCCGGTCCGACACAAATTTTCCATTTTCTTTGTTGAAGGTAATTCCACGTTCTGTAACAGCCATTAAGTCTGCTATATTGTATTCAATTAATTATGTCTGCAAACAACATAGCATTTGATCTGTAAGAACCACAAAATATAAATCGTAAATTTAATCATACCACGGATAGAAGTTGTCATTCCCTGTAGAGAAGTTCGTTCCAATATGTACGATTTTTTTTTTCAAAATACGTTTAATGATCTTTTCCTTTGAAGTCGTCGATTTGACAAAGTCGTTTTTATGTAACTTACAAGGAGACCACACGGATATCGGATTTTAGAATTTTTTGATATTTATGATACGTGTTTCAGAACTCAAATAAGAACCAGCCAAACCCATTCGACACAACTCGCAAAAATTCTCGAGAAAATCAACTTTGAAGTCTTGCAAGTACATGTAAGTACCAATAATTAAAACAATCACAGTACCATATCTCTAAGTATAGCTCATACAGTAGCGCTCTGGCGTTATCGGTGGTTCGAATCCCACAGTGACAATTTTCTCTCTCGATGTTTTCGAATACTTAGAAGCATTTAAATACGTAATGGTAATTTCTATGAACAATGCACATATCTTTGTTTATTCGTAATTTTCTATAATTTGTAAAACGCTGTCAATGATGATTGAAACACGCATCCAACCAACCAATCGAATTCGTGTGCGAGGGGTAACTACATGGAGGATGTGAACGAATTTACGTTATTTCAAATTCAGTTCCATTAAAGCCGGCCGCAGTGGTCGAGCGGTCTGCGGCGCCCCAGTCATAGTCTGCACGACTTCCACGGTCGGTGGTTCGAATTCCCCCTCGGGCATGGATGTTTGTGTCGTCTTTAGTATAAGTAGTTCGTAAGTTCAGGGACTAATCACCCCGCAGTTAAGTCCCTTAAGCTTAACAAACATTACAACATTTTGAGTTCCATAAAACATTTTGGTATCTCTAATCCCACGTGTTGTGAACACCTTGTCGTCACCTACAACGATTGTTGAGTAGGTTAGCTGCTTGGAAAGCTCTTAGTAACTATGGACATGACTGACCAATAAACAGCGTCGTAGCTCTTCGTAAACCGATCAATCGAAGGCAACCGTCGGCAATTAATAGTGAACCCAATACTTAAAAAAAAGTAACTTGGTATGTTTTTTGATTGAAACTATAATTATTAACAATATTTGTAAAATATAGAAAACTATGAATTAACAAACATACGTGTATATTTCGTAAAATTTTCCCTTGGATATTAAAATTGTCAAGTATTCGAACACAACGAAAAAAACACAGATACTGCCACTGATTTAGTTATTGGTACTTACATGTACTTACAAAATTCCAATTTTTTAGAGTTGCGTCGAATGGATTTAGCTGTTTTTTGTTTGAGCTCTGAATTTCACAACCATAAATATAAAAAATTCTAAAATCCGATACCCATGTGGTTCCCTTGTTAGTGTTCGAAAACAGCACCAACTAATTGACTACGTCGCTAGAAAATGCTAATTTACATCGGGGAGTACTTCGTATTACTCCCAAACAGAACGAGCGAAAAAGCGGCAGTACCGATGTTTCCGTAAGAGCTCTGATTTCTCTTGGCTAAATGGCCTTCACTGAAATGTCAAGTTGGAGGCAGTAGAATCGTACTGCAGTCAGCTCCAAATTTCCTTAGTTGCCTTCCTCGGAAAGAACAGCTCCATACCAAGAGCAGATTTATTCCTGCGCCTTTGTTTAATGGAAGGTCCTACTTAGTAACGATCATAAAAAAGTGAAATCGTGAGATACGGGGCACGATTAGTTCTTAATATGTGACGATTTCGCCGAAAACGGCGTCTTACGTATCCACTTGTAAAAGGACGCGGAAATTTTTCGTTTTCACGTGGATACAGACTTGAGATCGTGAAATCGCGCCATATTGGTTAACGAGTTGGTTCTAAGATTGGTAAATTTTCTGCATTAGTACAGAGAATGGAGTTACGTAATTTGCTACTGCAAAATGGTTCCAAGTTCTTTCAGAGAATCTAATTTATTTTTGTCGTATAGATGAGTTGTGACAGTCTCTTTTTATAACCATATTGAAATGGGTATGAATTTCGTTTCTCAGCTGAAACTAGTAATTTCTGTTGATTCAACGGTAGTAACTAATTCGACGGAGTTCTACTTTCCGAATTCCGTCATATGCCAATGTTTGTGATATTATTATATGGAACAGTCAAACACAGCTACTGAATTACTGCCATATGCATATAGGAAAGCCTAATTACTAATTTGAAAGACAGCGGAAAACTTAATTTAGAAGTTGACACCAATATAAAAGGCTGATTTAGGTTATACCAGTATAAGAACTGACGGGAAAAGATTGTGTTATTTGTGGCCGATTCACCAGTTAAGGATGTTACCAGTTCTTTATTTTAATCGTTATGCCTTGAGAACACGAAAGCTGGATGAATTCTGGGTCCACCCCTGTTCCTTATGTATATGAGAGACCTTCCACTTAACGTTCAATCAGCAGTATTAGTACTGTTGGCAGATGCGACACTTCTGTAAGAAAATCCCTTTCGAGGGAAAAAGCGACGGAAGAAACTGTTAATGATTTTTATCATTGAGTACTTTTCTGCAAATAAGCACGCCCTAAAATTCTAAAAGACACTACATTCATTGCTGAACAATAGTCAGTCATTAACATGTATCACATAAACAGTGTAGGGTAAAATGCCTTCATGTTTAGTGTGTACATTATTCTTGGAAATTTGAATTGGAAGAAGTGTATTACTTAGTTGCTCAGCTGCATATGACAGTGTTTTTGTTCTTGCGTTAGCATAATTGCTAGAATCGGAAACAGACGAATTAACTTCTTGACCTGTTTTCTATATTTCCACTAAATAATGTGTTACTGAATAATTATCTTGGGAACTCACCACTTATAAAGAAAATAATTATTGCACAATATCGAGCAGTAAGAACAACACGTTGTGTTCACGTACGGACTTCATGTATCTCTTCGAGAAGTTAGGCATTATAACAGTTACTGTGCCGTGGTGGGTTGGCCGTGCGTTCTAAGGCGCCTTGCTGCGAAGCGCGTGGTTTCTCGCCGTAGAGATTCGAGTCTTCTTCCAGTCATGGGTATTTGTGTTGTCCTTAGGTCCTTAGCATAAGTTACTTTATGTAGTTTGTAAGCATAGGGACTAGTGACCAACGTAGTTAAGTCCCTTAGATTTACAAACTAGTTGATCATTATAACTGCGCTGTAAAAAAAGTCCTTTTAGGTTTCAAGTTAAACCTTAATTATACGGGGAAAAATTTTCAGCCCGGTGTAGAGATAGCATTAGTGTAATTGGAGATAATTTGTATGCTATAAGGTTTAACATGGTGTTAGGTATTATCTTTGGAAGCAATTTAGTATTTGTTGTCTCTCATTAAACTGTAATATCTGCTGTACCGAATTCTCGTTACACCTCTCTCTGATGCAAAACTAAGTTCGTCTAAATAAGGTAAGAATTTATGATGAGTCTGGTTTCTCATTTTCCAAAGTTAAGGAACAGATGCGTATGTAAAAGTTGTAAGCTGTATTTCTGTAAAAGGTTTGGAAAACGAAGTTGATTCTTTGTTTGACAATTTAATTTGGATTCGTCATTAGTGACTTCATTATCGAAGGGAAGTTAAATGTTATCTTCCTTTAAAGTTGGCAATTGTTCGAAAATGAAATATGCGTCGGTGTGGTCTTACGTTCGTTTTCTTGTACAATGATTATTATTGTTGTTGTTATTTTTGCATATAACTTAAGATTTATTAATGCACGAAACAGAAAAACACTGTAAGAATGTGCATGTTTTCTCATCACCATATCTTGTAGTTGATTCTTCACAAAGTTCATAGATTTCTGTGGTAATATTTTTCTGTATTTAGTATAATACACAACATTATTTGTGCATGACATTTTAGAAACTTCTGATGACATTTTAAAATATATAAATTCCTCATGTTAATAACGAATTTTCCGATCGCGCTACTCTGCAACATCACTGAGGTATATACATTACGGAATTACTAATATTTCAATATCTAATTGTAATATTTGCCTTATAGTTTTAAGAGCAGATTTCACCTCTTAATGAGTAAATTATGACAACGTTTAAAATTTTTACGACAAATACTGAAAATAGAAATTTTTGTTGCCGTTTGGAGCCGTCAGATAGAAATGAAATGGATTTCACATTGCAGGATAGGTTTTCTTATCGAAATTTCCTTATAAAAGGGGTGTCATGGAAATAGAAATGCTAACTACGGTTGCTGGTTTTCAGTGTGTTTTGTCGAAATCGTATTATAAAAGGTACGTACTTTTTAGCTGTACACAGTAATAAGATGCGTATTTTGAGACATTTAATTAAAATTAATAGAGTATTGTTAAACTTCCTAAATGTGAGCAGTTTTTTTATGGACAGTGCAGGTGCTAATTATAGTCAGTCTTAACTGACAGTCTAATAATTGCATGGAAAGACCATATTAGAAGACACTTGGACGACTGCATGTTTATTGTTCTAGCTTAATGAGTTTAATGAGTAAACGATCCTTGTATCTTCTCGTTTGTAGAATTAAATTCTACAGTGAACATAGATCCCCATATTATCTTTCTCTTTCCGTCGTGCAGAACACAATATTTTTCCTTCTCGGGCTCTCGCTCTCCATGCTTACAATATAAATATTTCAGCTCTGTCTCCATGCAATGTGCTAGACGTGTATTTTTAGAGCACAAAATTATTTTCGAGCCAAAAATTTGAATGGTACAAAACTCTTTACTGGAGGATTTTTAATTTCCCCAGTAGGTTTACGGAAAGCGCAGCAAAAAATGAATATATAATTTTTCACAGAATTTTAATGCCGGAATTGGAAATTGCACTACACGCGGCAGTACGCTTTTACAAATTACATATGTATCTCTAAAATACACCAGTTTTTGATCCTTCTGCTGACACTGGTTGGCTGTTTTGGCGAGAATGTCGAAAAAATTGTTATTTGTTAACACTGACCGTTCTTCTTTTCATGCATCTGTTTCTTAAATACCGACAAAGATGTCAAGTTCGGGAATAGCGTTTTCGGATTATTTGATGAAAAAGTCTGTATATTCCTCATAAATTGGAAATAAGATTCAGTGGTATTTACAATGCAAAATTTTGCGGAGCCATTTATTTATCAGACTTTTACAGCACACACAAAAAGTTGTCTGATTAGTGCCAGTACTCACCATGCAATGTTACTTGTTTACAAAGTCTGTTACTCTTTATTTTTTTATGTCGATAAATAGTGACATACGTTTTTCAGTGAATTTAAAATGAATGGTACCCTTTGCTTAGTCGTTAAAATCGGATCCAGTGTTTTTTAAATAAACAGCTGCAGATATTATGTGATATTTGTTAACCCTCGTTAAAATTCTTTCATATCGTCTTGAGTTAAAATCAAATAATCAATTTCGCTTATTTCTCTCATATCATTACACTAACCAATTTTAGTCCACAAATTTCAAAAAGTTACATTGATAAAAGTACTTAAAACATGATTTTTTGTTTACATTTTGATTATATTTTTTGTTTTAGGTTTTGTATTAACGTCTTTATTGCAGTTGAATCAGAGATTCCGACACTTTCACATGTTTGAATTTTGTCATCTTTGAGAAAATTCTATTTAGTACTGTCACTTATTTACATTATAATTCTAAAAGAATTTGTAAAAAAGAAAAAAAAAAAAACTGTTAGGTCAACGTAGACAAAGAACACTTTGAAATATGCGATGAAAATATTGTGCGTGGAAAACAAAATAACATTAATTCCTTTTTGTTCGCAAATGTGAATGTATTCTCCTTGGTATAGAAACCACATTTTGTTCAGCGGTATAAAATATTAGTTAAAATTCATAAAATTTTAAACAATTTATTTAAAATTGATAAAGTTGCCTAGACCGCAAAGTGAATTTTTTTTATTTACAAAGTGGTGACCGGTTTCGACTTTTCAGTAATTTACGAATCACTGTTTTAGATTGAATATGTAAACCAGGAGTGAATCTGAGCAGTCAAAATGTCAGTTCCATCAATTAAAATTGACGAGTCAGAGTATAAAATACATCAGTTGCTGGTGGTATTGGGCGGTTTCCCAATAAAATATTAACGGTAATTCAGTTGAAACTTTTAATATAATTATGCCTAATATTATCTTGTGGTGGTGCACATCTTGTATCTTCCGTGCTGTATAAGATTTGTGGTTAAATCCACCTGATGCACAACACCTTGTTTTGTTTTTATACCCAAACATGTTTCGGCACTTACTGTGTCATCTTCCGTGCCCCCCCCTCCCCCCCGCTCCCTAGCGGGCTCACGGTTCTTTCGTGAGTACGTGCATGGCGAGCACGGGGTCCGAGCTAATGCCTTTTTTAATTCCCGGGCTGCATTTCCTTTACCCCTCCCCTCCTTTCCTATCCTCACTCCTTCCCCACCCCACCGGGGGACTGATAACCTCAGTAATTTAGTCTCCCTATTCCAACCAAACAACCCAACCCTAACAGCTTCCGTGGGTTTTTGCTTTTTATTTTCTAGAATGACATGTTACAGATTTTGGTTATACAGTCTTTTGGAGGAGTTGTTTGATTTGACAATTTTGTTAGATATATTAGGCCTAATTTATTTACGATACTTACATTAGGTCATACGCAGGATTTGCATCTTCTTTAATTGAAGAATGGCAAGTTTTCACAGCCTGTCATCTGCAAACAATAAGACATTTTGTTTACGAAAACTAATTGATTTATTGTACATTGGCCCGGAAGTTATGTTGAAAAGTAGTTCATGTGGCTGTTTAGTGGCTTACTTACATTTGAGCTGTGTTGCTGTCAAACAAACCCAGGGAAGATAGAACAGTAAGTGCCGAAACATGTTTGGGTATTAAAAATAAACAAGGTATCATGCATAAGGCGGATTTAACCACAAATCTATGCGAATATTTTTTTCCCAACAGTAGCAAGAAAAAACATTTCGTCTTGTAGAAAATAGTAAAGTACAAACATGCATGCAAGCCTAGTGATGTTAGGTGCAACGAGTAACTATATTCATTTTGACGTGTAGGGGTTGTATACATCGCTCCTCAGTCCAGTGTTGCCAACCGTAGAGACATGTCCTTACGCGTAGGGACTTTTGACTCAAACTGTAGGAACGGATTTGCAAAACGTAGGGAAATTTCTCAGGACGTTGCAGAATGAAATATCTTTTTTTTTAAAGTCAAGACAGTAACAATTAATTCAACAGTAATGTTAATAAAAGGGAAGTCACCCAATACGTAACATTTTTTAAAAATCTTTTTTGTTGGAAACGAGTTGGCAACACTGCCTTAGTCGTCATCCCTCATCCCACCATTATTCTTTTACGCCTTAAAGTCCGTACAACGTTTCTTTACTGGATGCGTTCTACAGCAATGCACAAAGCAAAATGCATCCTTTCGATTCACTCACGAGTAGTAGTGGCGTTACGAAGAATCACTTAATTCGTCATTATTGTTGTTAACGCTTGTCCACTGTATGCATTCTAATTAGGTGATACCGATGGATTTTGGCACCTTATTGGCGTACGTGAATGAAATCTTTTTATTTATTTATTTATTTATATTCTGTGATGAAGACCATTATGTAAAGTTTGAAATTATTCAACCCTATTGTATTTTTTTCCACCATTAGACATGTACCAGTTATGAGTAGAATATTTTGCCGGATTTTCTTTCTTTCTTTTCTTTGTTCTTTTAACTCCTGTTGACAACGAGGTGACGAGAGACTGTCCGGCACTGTTTTATACAGCTTTCAAAAGTTAATGCGCTTTTTTAATTAAACAAAGCGCAAGTTGAATGAGAAGGGTGAAAAAGAAACTCTCCGTGTAGCCTACTTCGCAAAACCCACTGTTTTGACAGTGGCTGTTGTCTTCAAGTACCATTTGTGGTTCGAACTTTTTCAATTTGTGCAATTGAAATTGAAAAGCAGTGTCGAGTTGGTAGCTACATCCAGTCCTCGAATGCAACTATTGCCGCGGTGGAGTAGCTGAGCGGTCTAAAGCATCTCGCTGCGGAGCGCGCGGTTGCTCGCCGTGGAGGTTCGAGTCCTTCCTGGAGCATGGGTGTGTGTGTTTGTCCTTAGGTTAGTTTACCTTAGTTTAAGTAGTTTGTAAACTACGGACTGATGACCACGCAGTTTGGTCCGATAGATTTACAAACATTTGAACACCATAAACGTGGCGTACTTTTATCACTTTAGTCCCGTTGAACATTTGAATGCAGCTATTAATTTGTCAAACGTTAGTAAGAAATGACGAGAAGACAACAGCTCATAAAATTCTTTATTTATAATGTGCCAATGTCGTATTTTTCAAATCAAACTTCTGGACCAAACTGCTATGGCCATCAGTCCCTAGACTTGCAAATTACTTAAACTAACTTACACTAAGGACAAAACACACACACACACACACACACACACACACACACACACACACACACACACACACACACACACCCATGACGAGGAAGGACTGGAACCTCAGGTGGGAGCGGCCGCCCAGTCCGTAGCATGATGCCTTAGACCACGCGGCCAGTCACACACAGCGGCGTTTTTTTGACTGTATTGTAAATCTTGTCACGAAGAGAGTGTGTGGAAGAAGTGGTTTGTTTGTATAGCTTATGGGACTTAACTACGGGGTCATCAGTCCCTAAACTTACAAACTACTTATGAACTACCTTATACTAAAGACGACACAAACATACATGCCCGAGGGGGGATTCGAACCCCCGACCGTAGTGACCGTGCAGACCGTGACTGGAGCGCCTCAGTCTCCTCGGCCACTGCGGCCGGCGAAAATAGTGGTGCCTACTGTTCCAAGAATGTTGAGACCGTGCACGCTACCCTACCCTGTGTTAACATTTCATACCTCCATTACTATTCTAACTCCCATCCCTTTGAATACTATAGATACTCTACTCCTGATTTCCCTCTACAGTTATACCATTCCTTCCTAACTTCATCCTTCAGAAGCCAAAATGATTTTTTGTTGCTTCAGAACTTTTCCTATCAACTGATATATTCTTTTATTTAGTTGTCAGAGTCCAGCGTTCTCTTATAGCAACTAGTTTCATAAGCTTCTTATCTGAACTGCTTTTACCCTTGTTTCAGCTATATTTTCTGGTGGCCCGGTAGCTCAGCGGTAAAGTGCCACACTACAAATCCAAAGGTTCGCGGGTTTGATACCCTATCAATAATAAAAATTTTTACCTGTTCCTTAAGACTTCTTTTACTTCTGGCAGTATTGATGTAAAAAATGTAGAGTTGCACCGTGGATTGGTATCCATGTTACATTATTGGTCCCCACTATAATCAGCTAGGTAAGTTAGTTCAACGGTCAGCTGAAGCAAAATGGGCCATGCCTAGTAAAGCATATGGTGTTCAAACAAAGTCTTGGACTGATGACTGCATTACCATTTTTATATCCAGAAAAACTTACTATACTTTATATTCGATATTAACAAATTTCCTCCTTTCAGATTTTTTCTTTGTACAGTATTGACATTCTGAATTTTATAGCCTCTTTATTTCGGTTCTCTTCAATACTTTGCAGCTCAAATAGCATAATTAGTCTGCTGTTTTTACGGCCTCGTCTCCTACTCTGATTCCGTCAACGTCATTTGACTTTAATTAGTTCCTTCACTTTACAACGTGTTTTTTTTAACTATTTTGAAATGTACACTCTTGTTACATTGTTTAAATTTTCTGTAGCATTACCTACTGGAGTACTAATCCGTAATGAAATGCGTAGTTCTCTTCTGCGTATCATTTCGGCCTTCTATAAAATGCAATTCAAATCGCTTTCCAGGTCAGCTTTTTCTTTTTGTTATGTGAACTCTTTCGTGAAAATTTTTTTCCCTTCGTTCGGTCTTTTTATAGCTACCTACGATATTTCGGTTTTCTCCGTAAATTACCTCCTGTTTAATGCTCGGGCGGTTCTTTTGAACAACACACGGCTCTTTCCATGATCCACTATCGACCATTTATTAATATATGTTGAATCTGCCTTCTGCATAGTTTTATTTATGAAGTCGTCTCACTTGAAATAGCACGGAGATACCTGGAGATACCTGGATATTGTGACTATGACAATGAAAGAGTTGTTAAACAACATTAGGGTTTTTTCACCTGCGCAAAATATATTACGATTGATTGTGTCGAGAGTCAGTTGGCAGTCTTTGCACAAACTGTTAATTACTTCATCTCGTTATGAATTACGCACTTTTCAGATAATTTTGTCACAGCATTGTACACAACTACACAATTCGCCAGCAAGGCTGATGCTTAATAGAAGAGACATTTCTACGGTCTCAAACTCACAGACATACATTACAAGTACGGTATCATCTGTCTCACTGAAAATAGCATTTGGCTCTCGCCGCTGTAGTCCTTTCCTTTCTAAAGGAAGCATTATAAAAATACTTGTGTACAGACAAAACAGTCATAGGAAATAGGAATAAACTAATGTAACTATATTACCTTTAGATTTCTGACGTAATGTTCAAAGCATGCGCTGTTGTCGGCTGTAAATTTTGGAAATTATATCTTAACCTTTTCTCAGTAAGATGAGGCGTCAGGTGTCAATAACAGTTTCGAACGAGGGATATGTGGTCAACGTATAGAGGCTATTAACGCGTTCGCAACGCTCTGGATGGCAATAACAAGCAATACTATATCGTTTTGTAATGTTAGGTAGACCGTACACTTGCAGGCAGAAGCAAAAGGTGCGGGAAAATCATAAGTTTTTGTTATAGAAATACAAAAAATTACAAAAAAAAGTCCAAATGTATGTTAAGCTTATGGGACTTAACTTCGGGGTAATCAGTCCCTAAACTTACGAACTACTAATGCCCCTCCATGACGGAGAGGAGGATTCGAACCCCCGACGTGGAACGGCCTCGCGCATCGGAGAATAGGGCCTCAATGCGCTCGGCTGCTCCGCCGAGGCACAGAAATACAGTTTAAGTGTGTTTCGGTAGATGATAAATCGTGTCTAGTGGATGAGCGGTGTTCAGTTGTACTGCTTGTAGTAATGGAACAGTTGTAATGTACTTTAGCTACGTACCAACATTTTTCATTTCTAACAGTCCTGTTACTTCTGTAACGTATTTTCTCACTCTAAGATCATCTACAGTATTCAGACAGTTGACTATATTGTTCACCTTTCTATTGCATTTAGTGTATCTCATTGTATCGTCAGTACATTGTGTGCCCAGAGGAAAATTACGTGTTAAACAATAACTGCAAATGCCTTATGTGCCGCGCATTTATACAAACTATAATTAAGCTAGTCTTGATTTTATGTACAGAATTCCTTATAGAAACAGTCTAACAAACAGTGGGTAACCAACATGTTAAATCCTAACGTGATAAGAGAAATGTGACAGTGCTATCTTGTATTAGGACTGTTGAAAGCTGTATAAAAATCACGAGGCTAAAACAAAGATATCCAGGCCACGTATCAGAAATTTGTCTCAACAGTAATGGAAATTAAGCCTTAAAATCAAGTTTTCAAATGTTTATCTACGACTACTGAGGTCTACTTTCACTATGAATACCGCCAATTACATGAAAATATTTATTTGGTAGAAACGAAAGGCAGAACGTCATAGCATGAAGACACAGATACACATTAAAACAGTAAACTGGCAGTGCCCTACGCGATATCACTGGTGTCACTGAAGCAGTTGTCATCATGTTACTACCATAAACGGATTGTAAACAACCACTAAGTTAAAGGTAAAATACTCTTAAGAAACAGGACAAAAGTGATAAAAGTACGCCACGCTTATGGTGTTCAAATGTTTGTAAATCTATCGGACCAAACTGCGTGGTCATCAGTTCGTAGCTTACAAACTACTTAAACCTAGGTAAACTAACCTACGGACACAAACACACACACACACACCCATGCCCCAGGGAGGACTCGAACCTCCACGGCGAGTAACCCCGCGCTCCGCAGCGAGGTGCTTTAGACCACTCGGCTACTCCACCGCGGCCACGTTTAGGGTGTTGACGTCTGCATACTGGTAATGAGAAGTATGTTCATTGTGTTACTGCAGTTAGTGTCTTCCATTTGAATCAATTTCGTCTTTTATAATAGTACACTCGCTATAAAAGTGCTTCTATATGCAGAGATGGCTGTTGTGTATAACGAGTGCTCGTAATAATTGGAGTGCTCTTACGGTAACTGCAGTCTGCTTTAAATGTGGGTATATGTTCCTTGATGTTCATCTTATAACACGATTCTACAATTTTTGTGTTAAACTCATCTAGTACGAAATCATTAGCTCACCTTCAGAACCTATTTAACCACCACTAAAAGATTAAGAAGTCATTTTAGTTCAGAAGTTGTCTACATAATGTACACAAACTATTTGACGTTTGTGTAGGTAAGATGGCGGCGTCAGGTTTCACTAAAACCAGCAACTTTGCCAGTCGACGTAATGCATGCCTGTGCATGGAACACGCTATACATCTTCAAAGTCAAAGGTGTAATAACTGCAAGTAGGTGTTGTACAGAAATTCTCCAGGATCTACAGGGTAATCACACAAATGAGCGTGTTTAGATTAACGTTACGAGGATGAAGCAGCATTTAGTAAATCGCAAAAATCTGGCTTTGAAATTCTATAGTACAAAACGCACTTCATATTATTTGTAGCATCTTTGCTCCCTCTTTTAAAAGTAAATTATTTCCTTGCAGTCGCATTATTAACCACGTAACATGATAATCATGTGTCCTGCGTTGTATCATGTTTCCGTACATCAGTTTCCAGCCGTCCATTGATATGAATGGTAGCTGTTATTGGCAGATTGTAGTGTTCGGCACGGTACCCCCTCTAACTGTATGTTGGAACAGTCTCTGGTCTAACAGAGAAAACACTCATTCACGTACGCAGACGTAAATGAGATTTGACGTTAAGAAATTCCAACTTCGTTGTCATGGTGCACGTAGTGTATTTATTTATTTTGACGTCCATCATTCGATTACAAGGCAAATGACTTTTACAAATGTTCAAATGTTTGTATAGCTTATGGGACTTAACTACGGGGTCATCAGTCCCTAAACTTACAAACTACTTATGAACTAACTAAGACTAAGGAGGGCACAAATATCCATGCCCGAGGGGGGATTCGAACTCCCGACCGTAGTGGCCGTGCAGACCGTGACTGGAGCGCCTCAATCCCCTCGGCCACCGCGGCCGGCTGACTTTTACACTTTCTGTATATGTTCTGATTTCTTGAGCAAGGGAACAGTTGAAATGTTGAATGGATCGTATTTGTTCAGTAGTCTAAGTACTTTAAAGATATGGTTTTATTTGCTTAGGAGAAATAAATACCAGTTCGCAATTTCTACTAGTATTTGCCGGAAGAGAACATCATTCAATATCTTATGTGTAGAGCTGGACATAGGGTTCAAATGCTTTAGAGTTGCTTCCTGCATTTTTCGTTTACCCCTCAACTGTGTTACAAAGTATGAAAACTAGGCTACAATCGGCATAGATGTATCTTAAAATCATTTACACTGAGTCTCAATTTTGGCACAATTTCTATACATGCTTTTGGTGTAGTACTTTGGTTATTTATGTAATCTATCCATCTTCATCTACCGGAGATTAGGGACTTTACATCCCATTACGCTGTGAATTATATTGTAGTTTCTTGAGAGCATGTTGTTCTAGTTTCTAGTGCAGATCAAAAAGAATGCTCCGTCCCATATTTTATTAACCCCTTTTTAAATTAGGTGCATGCATTCTTTGGTCTCTTGTAGATAATTCCATATTTCAAACTAGCAAATAGCGATTATCAGTTTATTTATTTTTGTTACGAGCTGTCTTTCACGTTAACGGCAGTTACCTTGGGACAGTAGACTATCGTCAAAACGTTATTCAGGGAAAAGATTTGGATATTATTTGAGAGGGAAGAAATTACATTAAGAATGCGATATTCGGATATAATGTACAACAGAAGAAAAACATTCGTAGTTTTACTTGAGAAGTTTTAAATTAATATGAATCGTATCTCCCCAGAAAATTGTTTTATTCAGTTACACGTTCTTTCGCAGTGAAATTCTCTTGCGATGTTTCCTTGTGGAAGAATTGTCCAAGACAAATGTCATATTGAAGTTACAATCTTAAAATTTTGTAGTCATGTATATTGTCTGCTGTGGCGTATTATTCTCTCTGCCTGTGTTCCATGGCCGTTTCTCTGTTTTATGCTGCACTCAAAGCTAAGTGGCAATCTCCATTAAAGTTTTCAGAAACGACACGCATCTTAGTTAACTGCAATAGTACGAGGCGAGCGCTAGATTTTATTATTTTCAAACAGTATTTTTTATTCATTGATGAGCCCGTGTTCAACAACATCCTAGATCTCAGAAAGTGCTTCTAATTTGACTTGCGTAATTTGAACCAGATTCGTATCGTGACGTTAGAGGTCTAGATTATCTCGGGCTGTATGATATTTATTCTTAATTTAGGAAGTAAGAGGAAAGGGAGATCACTGTTGGAAACACTACCAACGACGAGATCATTAGCTGGGATATAACAAGCACTGTGTATATCCAGTAAGCCGAAATGTTCATACACATAGCGACCGTTAGACGATCGGTAATATAGTGCATTATTTTCTGAAGCGCAATAATATTGAACGTTTAGGAATGAGAGTGAGAGATTGTCCAATAATATATATGTATAAAAAAAACTTTTGAAACCTTTCTTACCGCCTGCAAATATTGCGCCGCCTATGAGCAGTATTGTGTAATTTACTTGAGTCTCTCGTATGCTACTAAGCTACAGACAATGAATACCCTTGTTTTCGCTGTTCGTTGTTATTTAAAAAAAAAAAAAAACAAGATGAAGGAGAGAAAGAGCGTTATTTTCCTGTAGTATCGAAATGGGTAAATCATTGGCAGTATTGTGGAATGTTAAGGCAGATATCACAAATGAATCGTCTGATTGGTTGCTCAGAAAATATAGGAAACGGGCAATTTTATTTAAAGTCGCATAAAATTATTATTAATGCAATATTATGATTAAAAGTATTCTTAGGTATTTAAATGTTTGTAAACATTATCTACCTGAATGAAACCCTTTAGTGGAATTATTATTGGATGAAACGTTTCCATAATTGCGTCTAAAATTTACTAATTGAAACTACACTTACAAATTTAAAGATCTTCGAAAGAACTGCCGGTGGCATCTAACAGTTTTCCTAAGTAATTGTACTAGGATTTTGTAGGTAACTCCGCTGAAAGTAAGAGAATATAAACAGACGATGAACATTAAGTACTTTTGTGGTTATTATATGACAGGCACTTTTACTGTCAGGTAAAAATTCAATGTGAAGTCTAATGATGCGAACATGTTTTTCAAGTCACTCTTCTTTCTTATAAACATATACTTTTGAGTGTAATTAATTTTTTTTATAAAACGAATGTCTCTAAGATTCTTGCCGTATGTGGTTCAGATGTAGCATCAATTGTGAAATTGGTTTTTGCTTTGTAGGGAAGCTTTTCTTTTCACGTTGTTATTAGATCGCATTCTTCTATCTGATCGGTATAAATTTTGCAATTGACTTTAAAATAATTTCCCAATGAGCTAGGAACTTGAAATTTTAGACGTAGCTCAGAACTGAATGACAATGCAATTGTGTATGTGGTAAATCTACCTACCTGCAATAGGGGTGAGGGAGGGGCAGGTGAGGGTCTGAGGAAGAAGTAAAAGCGTCTCCTGTTTGAGTTCTTGCAGGATTGCCGTGTTTAGCAGATTGCGTCACAGTTTCTACAGGCGCAAAGTGCGTAAATGAACTGATACAGAAAGTCTGACAAATCATTCTGATCGACCAGAACGGTGTTCATCAGTCATCGAGTCGTGACCATTTTTCAACTTATCTACCCATTTGTAAAAATTTGCACAACTCAGACTCTCTTCACCATAAACTATACACATTTTAGAGTATATATTCACTCGTTCTCTTCTAGTTATTATATATAACTGTGCAATATTGGGACACATTGGGAGCAGTTACTTTCATAAAATATCTGCGAGTAGACAAATGCCCACTTTAGGTTTGCCTGTAATTTTATTAATTTCTGCAAACACATCAGACAAAATAATAAAAATAAAAATAATAAAAAATTTTGAACGATATCATTACGACTCTTCTATTGCGACAACATCTATGCACTCAACACGTAATATTCTCTCTGACCGTATTTTAACAAACAGCCAAATTATTAGATTTATGAGTTTAGCTTTGCCTAAAATGCTTTTTTTTAAAAAAATTTTACCTCTTTAAACCATTACTTTAATATCTCTCCCATATTTCATATTCTTTTTAAAAAAATATTATCACCTGTCTTGCCATGGTAGTTTGTCCTCTTTCTCAACTTTATTTTCTTTGCATGTAATAATTTACGTAAAATGAAGTGACAGTGTCAAATTACTGTTATCTTTGTAAATATCTCTGAAACTGTGCGAGTTATGGAAATAACATTACAGTGCAAAATTGTTGATAATTTTCTCTTCTACAAGTCAAAAAGAGGATCAAAAGCAACTGCAAAGCGATTTAGACAAAATTTCTACATGATGCGTAAATTAGCAGTTAACACTAAATAATGAAAAGTGTGAAGTAATACACATGACCACTAAAAGAAATCCGCTGGACTTCAATTACACGATAAATCAGTCAAACCTTTTAAGGTCGTAAATTTTAGCAAATACCTAGGAGTTACAATTACGAACAACTTTGACTGGAGAGAACACATACAAAATATTGTGGGGAAGGCTAACCAAAGGTTATGTTTCATTGGTAGAACGCTTCGAAGATGCAACAGCTCCACCAAAGAGACTGCCTACATCACACTTGTGCGTCCTCTCCTGGAATACTGTTACCAGTGTGGAACCCTCACCAGGTGGGACTGACGGAAGACATTGAGAAGGTTCAGAGAAGGGCAGCTCGTTTTTTATTTTTATTTTTATTTTATCACGTTACAGGGGGGAAGCGTCACGGAAATATTGCATGATTTGAGGTGGAAATCATTAAAAGAACGACGTTATTCGTTGCGGCGGGATCTATTTTCGAAATTTCAAACACCTAAAAAGTGGGAAAACGTTACAGACAAACTGTCAAATCGCCGTTATTCTTGCAGATATCTCAGAAACGATGCCAGATATGAAAGAAACATAACAGAGAAAAGTTGTGAAGAACTTTGTTCTCTTCAATTTCCTTTATTCAATTTTCGGATCAGACAAACGGCTACGTCATAATTTTCATTTAAATTTCTAGCTATCAAAAGGCGATCGCAAAGGCCCACTTTTAATGTTACTACCGTAACCTAAAGTGTCCCAAAAGCGAGTAACAGAACGTTGTTCAGGTAATGCGGAACCACAGTCTAATACACACTACTGACCATTAAAACTGCTGCTCCAAGAAGAAATGCAGATGATAAACGGGTATTCATTGGACAAATATATTAGAACTGACACGTGATTACATTTTCACACAATTTGGGTGCATAGATCCTGAGAAATCTGTACCCAAAGCAACCACCTCTGGCCGTAATAACGGCCTTGATACGCCTGGGCATTGAGTCAAACAGAGCTTCGATGGCGTGTACAGGTACAGATGCCGATGCAGCTTCAACACGATAGCACAGTTCATCAAGAGTAGTGACTGGCGTATTGTGACGAGCCAGTTGCTCGGCCACCATTGACCAGACTGAAATGTAGGGTTTCACAGGGATCGGATGAAGGGTAGAGCCAAGCGTTGTAACACATCCGAAATCGAAATGTAACGGCCACTGTTCAAAGTGCCGTCGATCCGAACAAGAGATGAGCAAGATGTGTAACCAATGGCACCCCATACCGTCACGCGGGGTGATTCGCCAGTATGGTGATGACGAATACACGCTACCAATGTGCATTCACCGCGATGTCGCCAAACACGGATGCGACCATCATGATGCTGTAAACAGAACCTGAATTCATCCGAAAACATGACGTTTTGTCATTCGTGCACCCAGGTTCGTCATTGCGTACACCATCGCAGGTGCTCCTGTCTGTGATGCAGCGTCAAGGGTAACCGCAGCCATGGTCTCCAATCTGATAGTCGATGCTGCTGGAAACGTCATCGAACTGTTCGTGCAGTTGGTTGTTGTCTTGCAAACGTCCCCATCTGCTGACTCAGGGATCGAGACGTGGCTGCACGATCCGTTACAGCCATGCGGATACGATGCCTATCATCTCTGCTACTAGTGGTACGAGGCCGTTGGGACCCAGCACGGCGCTCCGTATTGCCCTCCTGAACCCACCGATTCCATATTCTGCTGACAGTCACTGGGTCGCGACCAACGCGAGCAGCAATGTCGCGATACGATATACCGCAATTACGATAGGCTACAATCCGACCTTTATCAAAGTCGGAAACGTGATGGTACGCATTTCTTCTCCTTAAACAAGATATCACAACAACGTTTGTTGTTCAAATGTTTGTATAGTCTATGGGACTTAACTACGGGGTCATCAGTCCCTAAACTTACAAACTACTTATGAACTACTTACGAACTAGGACGGCACAAATATCCATGCCCGAGGGGGGATTCGAACCCCCGACCGTAGTGGCCGTGCAGACCGTGACTGGAGCGCCTTAGTCCCCTCAGCCACCGCGGCCGGCCAACAACGTTTCACCAGGCAACGCCGGTAAACTGCTGTTTGTATATGAGAAATCGGTTAGAAACTTCACTTATGTCAGCACATTGTAGGTGTCGCCACCGACGCCAACCTTGTGTGAATGCTCTGAAAGTCTAGTCATTTGCATATCATAGCATCTTCTTCCTGTCGGTTACATTTCGCGTCTGTAGCACATCATCTTCGTGGTGTAGCAATTTTAATGGCTCGTAGGGTATGTTGGACTGTGGTGGAATCTTCAAGCGGACTCGCCAACGTGAAATGTATTTTTGAGGTTATAAACAAAACAGCGTTGCTACATCAGCTGACAGTGAGTTCAAAGATGATATGGAGTCAGTACTGTGTATTACGAAAGCCTGACGCTCGACGCCACATTGGTGAACGTATATGTGTGTCCATCTAGTTGTTAGTAGTATTTGCGTACACCGAATTTAACGTTATGACATCTAATCTTTTGTTCTAGTTTGTTTCCGAACAAAGTAACTCAAATACAACGCCAGCTACCTATGAAAATTTTAATACTATTCATATAATAGTTGAGACATCGAATAAACGGTATACTCATGAAACGTAACAGCAGAAAACGGCATGGTTTTTTTTAAAACGTGTACGCCAGTTATATTTTTATTCAGAAGTAGTGTTTCTACCATATTGCGTTAAATGGATAAATTGTTTTACTGTAGAAAGATAAATGAAGGTGTAAAAACGATCAAGCCAGGTGTCTGATATAAGCGTTATTTTTCATGCAGTAATTTCCAGTCGGTGGGCTCAAACGTAAAGCATTATAACCTAAAGGCAAATAGATAAATGAACACGAGAAGTAGCGTCTACAACAGTGTCATTTATTCATTAAATTCAGTGTGATAGGAACTGGCTAAAAATATTGTTCATCTATGGATTTGAACTCTACTTCATTTCCTTTGAGTTCCGACTCGAACTTCAGTATAATGTATTTATTAAAGTAATTAATCATTCGTATCTTATTTTCAAAGGACGCAGAATACAAATGAACAACACGACCTATACGTACGGTGTTGCCAACCAAACAAAAATAGTCATCATCATCACATCATCATCATCATTAGAGACTGATTATGCCTTTCAGCATTCAGTCTGGAGCAAAGTACCTCTAATAAAATTCCTCCATGATCCCCTATTCAATGCTAACATTGATGCCTCGTCTGATGTTATGCCTTTTACTTCAAAATCATTCTGCACCGAATCTCTTTCTTCTTGGTCTACCTCGACTCCTCTTACCATCCAGTGCCGAACTCATGAGCCTCTTAGGTAACCTTGCTTCTCCCATGCGTGTAATATGACCCCACCATCTCAGTCTGTTCGCTCTAATTGCTTCATCTATGTCGTTCATTCCCAGTTTTTCTTTTATTTCCTCATTATGGACACCCTCCTGCAATTGTTCCCATCTATTAGTACCTGCAATCATTCATGCTACTTTCATATCTGCAACCTCTACCTTACGAATAAGGTAACCTGTATCCACCCAACTTTCAATCCCATACAACAAAGTTGGTCGAAAGATAGAGCGATGCACTGCTAGCTTAGTTTTATTACTTACTTCCTTCTTGCAGAAGAGAGTGGATCTTAGCTGAGCACTCACTGCGTAAGCTTTGCTGCACCTAGATTCCAGTTCTTTCGCTACGTTGCCATCATGTGAGAAAATACATCCCAGATACTTTGTTCCTCCTATCTGGCACTCGATCTGTTTAATTCTCTTCCCCACAGACATTACTTTCGTTTTGGAGATGCTGATCTTGATATCATAATCCCTGCACCTCTGCTCGAGCTCTGAAATATTAGTTTGCAACCTTTCAATCGAATCGGCCATTACAATTAAGTCATCCGCATATGCGAGACTGCTTATTTTGTTTTGACCTATTTCGTGGGAAGGAAGGGGAACCAGATCTAACATTGATTATATAAAAACAGACCAGGAATTCAGGAAGACAGTCAAGGACACACGTGTTTTCAGGGGGTTCTTTGATGACACTGATCATTATTTAATCTGCAGTGAAATTGGTTTTGTGGGACCAAAAGAGCTAACAAAAATAGTGTGTCACGATTTTCACAGATTAAAAGCACTACAGTTGTGTATCCAGTGTTAATCATTGAGATCACTGTCAGCTGATCAGGGCTCACCCTAGTAATGCCAACTTAAAGCCATAGTAGTACCAAACTTGTGCTACCAATAGTTTTTTTTTCGTCCCCAAAGCAATTTGTCTCTTTAATTACTGAATGGATGGAGTTTTGCTTTGGTGCGCCATTAGAAACAGTAAGAAAGTCGGGTTACTGGGTGCAGAGTTGCTTAGCCCGGCGGGCACAATAGTGGTTTGGGCGGCCGGTGGGTGGGGCCTCGTTGCCGGGATTTCGTGCGCAATAGCGCGGCCAGTTGAGCATTCCAGCGATAGGGCTTATCGGCCGGTATTAATCCGCTGGGACTGCCTAGGAGCCGTGGGTGCGCCGAGTGGCGAGTATTAGCAGCCAGTAGAGACCACCGCCATCGGTCCCGAACGCCGCGTTTACGGCCGATCCAATCCCTATTAGCCGAGAGGCGTTCCGCCGTTGCGGCTATCGTGCTTCTGTCATCATCAGCGGGCGCATTAAATTCCGACAAGTGCCTCGCCTGCCGAACGCGTAACGGGAAGGAATACGCTTGCTGTCTCGGGCGTTGGAAGAGGTTTTTCCACATTCAGACAGTCATTAGATCCTCCCACATCCACTTAAAATTAAAACAAGTACACACTCTCATAGGGACAGTGGCGTAGCGGGGAAGCCGCACTTATTGCCACATTCACAACCACAATAATAAATCATTAAAATAACAAAATACTAGCAATATTAACTAACATTTCAGAAACTAATATTTTAAAACATGAAATAAAAAAAGCTATTCCTCATGCCTTGAAAAGAGTGGGGTTCTAGTTTTAACAAAATGCTAATCTAGCGACATCAAATAAATTACAATTTTATAAAAAATATATGGAAGACGACAGACGGTCGACTATCATCATTAAGAAAAACATAATAAAACTACTGAGGCCAGTTAAAGATGCAGCAGGTCTCACAACACCTGGAGTTTATAGGAATGGTGTGAGTGTGGTCAGTCTTTCGTCGGACAAACTGTGCGAACCATAGAACAAGGCAGGAACGAACATGAGAGGTATTATCGCCCCCTGTAGCACTATTGATGGCAGAATTCAAAAACATTCCAAAACACATTTTTTTTAAATTCTAACAATGGTTCCAAATTTTCGCATTTCTAGCATCAAAATAGTCTTAGTAGCACCCTAAAAGGATTTTCCCTTATTTCACCCGCTTAATGGTTGAGTTTCCAAAAATATCAAAACACGCGTTTTTAAAATTCCAGTCAAAAATCTAAATCCGAAGTTTTGTATTTCTTGCTTCAAAATTGCCTCACTATCAACGTATTTTCAAAAAACCGTTCATGCCTTAATTCAACCCCTTAGGGATGGAAATATCGAAAAATGCTGATGCCTACAGTGCAAGATAAACAACGTCTACAATTTTCAAGTTTCTATCGTCTGTAGATTCACTTTTCAACGCCGGTTTGTCTCTTTTAGAAACGGATCGAGAACGCGAAATTTCTTACTTAAAGCTTTGGCATCTTTCTTGGTAGTTCTACTTTTCAAACTGCAATATACATTTATATTTCTTTATTCGTACTCTTGTTGCAGAAAAACAACTGAAGAATGTGCATCACGTTTCGCTGCTATTATAGTGCGTTTCTTTGCTATTTTAGAGTTAAGTCATAGGTTGTCCTTAGTCCGAATTTTATATAAGCTGATGATTTTCAACCACTATATCTTTCACACTCTTATAGTAATCGACAAAGAAGTGCTATAGAGTACAACGGTAGACTTTGTACTGCAACAACACAGAGAGATCGTTCGTCTCCATTGTGTAGTTTGTGCTGAAGAGCAAAATATTGATACCCACACGTAGAATTTTATGTAAGTCGGTAACTTTCAACTCCCGTATCTTCCACCGCCTTATCGTTATCAGTCCTCTACCACCATAGTGAGAAATGGAAAGCTGATACCTACTACCAGATACAAACATTTTAAGTTTGCTATGAGTACTTCTGGCTGCAGAGTGAAATATAGGCACAAACGCCTCAAATTTAAATATATATTAAGACTTGTTGAGTTTGGGATCTTTTGGTGACCCAAGCTGTAAATTTGACTATAAGTCTACTATACTTTATTTCAAAGGATTACAATTCAGTGTTTTTGAAAATCGTTTACTTTGACACCTAAAAGATAAACATACAGTACAGTCTCGCTTATCCGACGCACACGGGCCGCGGGGATGTCGGATTACGTGGAATGTCGGTTAATAGCGAAAGAAGAAACAACAATATCGTAAATCGTTGCTGTTTCTTGTAATTGATAAGCTTATACTGGAACTACTGTCACTGTGCAGTAAATTAAAAATCATAAAAAGAGGTTGATGTGCAGTGTATTCATTTTTTTTCAAAAAATTTGATGATAGACTTTTGCTTGCCTGTCGAGTCTCTCTCTCTCTCTCTCTCTCTCTCTCTCTCTCTCTCTCTCTCTCTCTCTCTTTCTCGCCACCATGCCACGCATTCTCTGCAGAAGTAACGTACCAGTGCCGTAAGTTTGTTATTGATGCTCCCTGTGTTTCAAGGTTGTTTTGAATCATAGCAATTTAATGTTCAGGTTTCCGGTAGCATTACAGTAACCAAGAATTGTTATTCTTTCCTTAATTCGCTTGTCTGAACATTGTGTTGCGAGTTACAGAAGCGGCTTCTTCCGGTAGGTTTTGTGTCCCTGCCTCGTCGCCGCTTTTGTGTCTCGTTTCCGTCGTAGGTGTCGGTGGCCGAGTGGAATGAGACCGACACAGGAATAAAGATAGCACGCTGGTGCAGGTACGGAGGGGAGCAGCCAGAAACTAGAAACACTAGAGTAAATTAGCACGAGATATATATTGCACAGAATTTATACAATACTTAACTTTTACATAGTTGAGCTAGAGGCCTGCATAGTGCCTGTCCGATAGCCAAGTCTTCACTGGTGCCTATCTGATTACGAAGTGTTTACTGGTTCCTAACTCAGTCCCAAGTGAACGATGTCGTTCAGTGTTGGCCACGAGCGGAGTTGTCGCAGAGGGCGCTCGTGGCTGACGTCGTAAGAACGCCGCGCCGTGCGTGCATGGCGGCGCGCGGCGAAAGTAGGTGGCGCGCACTTTGGACTTGTGCGACACCACAGTAGGTTTCTAGTTACCTTCTCAAGTTTTCGAAAAGGTATGTTTGCTACCACCGCAGAAGTGATTCCTTTTGGTGGATTCATCAGAGGCCTTTGCTGATAGCTTTTGCTTCAATTTTCATTTTCGTTCGCCGCGCGCGGGGGCAGCTGAGCTGTCTGGAGCCCCACGTTACGGACGCACGGCCTCCCGCGTAGGAGGTTCGAGTCCTCCCTCGGTTTAGTTGTTAGCCACATTGCTTTCTTGTGTAGAACGGTTTTTATGCATAACTTTCCAGATTACAGAACTTTCATATTTTTATTAGTCGGTAAGATGTTTTCTACCTGCGACCTTCCTGAGTTTTCCCCGCGACCAAATAGTGAGTCGCGACCCATACTTTGGGGACCACTGCTCTATGACATTTAGGTTTCTTGTAACTTTCTACAAAAATTCTGAAAACTCTGAACACACCCATAGATAACTGCCATATGTATGCTCATATTTTGCATACCTGTAGGGCCTCGAACTCCAGGTTGACTCTTGTTTCATAACGTATTTTGGCGTTGTTTGGAATTTAATGGAAATAGTCATGACCTGGAAATCCCCGATATTCGGAGGCCACAGTAGACGAGAGCACACCCCCCTCAACCCCCGCTTCTATTTAAAAGCAAGAAATTAAATCCTCCAAACCCAAAAGGTAGAAAATACCACTACGTACGTTCAGAAAAATATCTTTTGTTCGCATTTCAGTAACGTTTTACCTTGAAAATAAACTACGTGAATTGCAAAATGCGTCCGAAATCTTTTGAAAAATTCTGTTCCATATTAACAAAACCTATTAACAGGAATGTCAATGATTTGTACAGTTCGAAATTGATAAACAGGATAGAAACTGTAGAACACCTATGCAACTTGTATGTAATTAACAAAAACTCATTTGAAACTTCCTGGCAGATTAAAATTGTGTGTCGGAATCGGAACTCGAACCTGGAACCTTTGCCTTTCACGGGCAAGCGCTCTAACGACTGAACTATCCCGACACGACTCACGATGCCACCTCACAACGTTACTTCCGCCAGTACCTCGCCTCCTACTTTCCAAACTTCTCAGAAGCTGTCCTGCGAACCTTGCAAGACTACCACTCCTGGAAGAAAGGATATGGTAGAGACATGGCTTAGCCATAGCCTAAGGGGTGTTTCCAGAATGAAGTTGTGAGGTGGGATCGTGAGTCGTGTCGGGGTAGCTCAGTCGTTAGAGCGTTTGCACGCGAAAGGCAAAGGTCCCAGGTTCGAGTCCCGGTTCCGGCACACAATTTTAATCTGCCAGGAAGTTTCATATCAGCGCACACTCCGCTGCAGAGTGAAAATTTCATTCTAAAAACTCATTTGCTTGCGGAACTTGACGGCTCAATGTATTAATGAATTTATTGTTTTACGTTAATTTAGTTCCCCAATCAAACGCCAAAATCAATTTGCAGCGTTTTGGACTGGACCTGATGCAACTCCGTAAGGTCGCGTACGGAAATGATAGAGATATGTTGGGGACTGCTGTATTGTCGCAATTTTCGCAAATTTTACATTTTCATGACTGCAGGACGGCGAAGAAACCACCGTCGCCCGAATGAAAAGGCGTACTTTTTCTGGGCTAGCCTAACTACCAAACAAAGATAATGTAGATAGTCACTTACCCCTTCACTCGGCAGTGATAGGTCTACGATGTAGTACAATCAGTTCTAGAAACGCAAAAGAATTCGGTAATGAAGAAAGAGACTGCACTCTAGGGGTATATTTCGAAAGAAATTTAAGACGACTAGAGAAAACGGTTTTTTAGTAAAAACTATTAAAGCAGGAACCTTAAAAAATAGTTATTCAGATACAGCGTCTAACTACTAAATATTCGCAAATGAGTTAAATACTTGACGACAAGGATGTAAGCCACCGGAGGTTTAGAAAGCTTTACAAATAATTTTTGAAATTAGCTGCAAGTCTACTTGTCATGAAACATTGAGTGAGTACATTTTGCGTAAATTTCGTACCATTTTCAGCAAAAGCTAAGTGTTTACGACGTCATCGCTTTATCAATGTTATACTTTCAGCGGTACATGTGGATGGTCCCCGCAAAATGTTTTGAATACAATTATTGCTAAAGTCGTAATAAATAATGTTGTAGTAGATTTGCTGTGTGAACAGCTTAAACTTAGTAACTGACAAACTGTTTCCTTTAATTTTGTGGACGTGTCAGCGAGTAGTAGTTTGGAAACTGTGCTTAAGTCTGTTAGAACTCTCTAAGTTCTCTCATTCACGTGTATTGGATGAATATATGTCGTGTGTTTGTGAGCCATTAGTTACATTGCCTTAACTGAAACAGTTTAAGACTCTAACATCAGTGGTATTGTGTTCAACCTTTACCATAATGACGGAAACAATTATGTCGAATATAGTACCCTTGTGTGATGTAATGACGTGCAAGGAACCAATGGAAAATAAGTGTCTGGATCAATGCTGATGTGAATTTATATTTTAAATGGCCACTATTTCCAATAAATCTTGCACAAGTGTCGATTAAAATTCACATTGGCAGTGTGAGAAATCCCGCAGATTCACTAAACGGTATTGGTGGTCGATTGGAGGTCCAGTTTCTTACATTTTTCTTTAATAAGACTACTTCTAAAATTGAATAGATATTGTAAATGTATTAACACCAGTGTTATGCTCGCAGCCAAAGCGACTGTGCTGTGACACACTGTCTCCCTCCCCTACCATCTGACACACACACACACACACACACACACACACACACACACACACACACACACGCACACAATCTAAACTCTACCGCAGTCTGAGTAGATACGGTCCTATTATGCAGGAACAAGGCTTGATAATTATAGTCACAATCAATATCCAATTTATGCACATGTCGTATGTTAGCTGTTATAACATATCGATCACCTTGATTGGTAATGTAAGATGAAATTAGCATGCATTTAAAAGTAGTTAGGTCGGGACTTAATACAGTGAAAGGTGTTTGGAGAAAAGTAAATACCGTTGTTCATGGATACCATTAATATCTACAGGTATTTCGTTAACGTCCTCCGTTATCTAACGTTCTCCATCTTGCCATCGTCACAACCGCTTTTGGCGAGTCCATGTGCTAAAATGCCACGACATTTCGCCCGTAACAGTCATAAAAATGCTCATGAAATTTCCACTCTGAAGGTTTAACGACAAAGGAATAGCAGTGCCATAAATTCATAAATTTCATTTATAGCTGCATATGAAGGAAACCGCGCATTAAAGAATATAGAGGCACTTAACAAGAAGACACAAATGGTGTAAATAGCTACCATAAATAAACAGATGATGAGCTCGGAGGCAACAGTATGCAGGAAATGTGTAATAGCCTTCAGTTTTATGCAATTGACCGGGTTTCGCACGGCAGTAAACACATGCAAGCCGTGATTTCCCTAATTAGTCACTAAATGAAGAGTAACACAAACACTTGCAGATCTAATATTCATGCGACTATATACCAATAATTATAAACAATTTCAGATAAATATCCATCGAACTGTTCCAATAACATTTTTAGAAGTGAACTAGCTATACCCGGCTTGCGTTGCAGTGCTCTTATTACAGGGCAATATTGTTTCAAAATTTCAAATCAGTAGCACAGGTTACGAGATTTTCTGTTGAAGACAAACGAACAGAAAATTAAAATGTTCCTAATCGCAAATCTTTGAATTTTTGACACAATGTTGCATTGGAAGAAGTCCGTGGTTTTACGTCCTTATTTTAGATTATAAACATTAAAGGAAGCTGCATTGACCGTAAGAATCTTTCGCTTTTACTGTCGTAAATCGATTTCAGTTACTGAGTAACCATCTTCAGTGCTGATGCTAAATCAAAAATAAAGAAATATACATAATCAAAGATATATCAAAGTAAGTACAATTTCTAATGAGCACGAACGTTATAAGTAGATTGCACATGCCAGAAAATTCACAGGAGATGTTATTTTATTATAACATTACACACAAATCTGACATATCCCATATTACAATGTCAAGATAGGACAGAATAATCATTTTAGGTGTCAGGTGTACTTTAAACTGAGCCAGCTGCTTACAAATTCTCTGCAGCTGGGCTTGGTAACAGGCGGCACTAGCGCCCTCTTTATTGCGTCAAAAAGTTTAGACCAATTATAGTTAACAAATAACAAAATACAAAATTGTCATATATCAAACAAATAAGAACTTTACATAAAAAACAGGAAATCCTGTCATTTACATACCGCAGACGCCAAAAAAACCCTTATAGAGCAGAACACACTTTTCCTTCTTACTACAGTAGTTACAGTTGGGAAATCTGCGTTAAATTATTAAATAATAAAGACAGCAAAATATTTTAAATTACAGAGTCAGTGGGGTACATTTTCAATGACTTACGTGCTAAGCGGAGCAACTAGCAGCTTCATCTAGTGCGTCATAATCGAAGCACGTTGCATAGCAGAGTACAATTATTTTTACAATAAAACAAAATGTATTACATAAATTTGAAATTATAACCAATGTGAAATTTCCTGATTTATGTGTTGGGGGCGGTGTTATATGGTTGTACACCATATAGCTTTAAACAAGATATACAATGTGTGTCGGGAATAGATACAGAACATAGTGTTATGATAAAGGGTTACATTTCATCGCCGGCTGTGGGCAAGATTATGAGCTGATAACACTGTAATATGCTGCTTGTTTTTTTATACGTCCTATGAAAGCTTCATCTCTGAATGACAACCTGCATCCCTTGGAACCTACTTATTGTCTTCGTTTCTCGGTCTCTCTCTGTGATTTTTTCCTCACACACTTCCATCCAATACTGAATTGACGATTCCTTGATGTGTGTACCACTGTTCGATCCCTTTTTTTAGCTATAATAAGCCAGAAATTTCTTATTCCCAAATTTTATTCATTAGTTTCGTCATATACCTATCTAATATTGAGAAATAATATTGAATAAACGTGAGAAACCCTTGAAGATAATTGTTGACAATCGGGAACTGGAAAATGTGAATCAGTTAAAGTACCTGGGATGTTTTATCACAAAGGATGCCAACTGCACCAACGAAATCCGAGCAAGAATCGCCATCGCCAAAGCTGCTTTCAACAAGAAGAGGACTCTGCTGACCAGCAAGTTGAGTTTGGCATTAAGGAAGAAACTGGTAAAGTGCTACATTTGGAGCATTGCATGTATGGAGCAGAGATGTGGACTATGAGAAAGAAGGAGAAAAAATACTTAGAGAGCTTCGAAATGTGGTGCTGGAGGAGAATGGAAAAGATCAAATGGACAGATCGCATAAAAAATGATGCGCTGAGAAGAGTAGGAGAGAAGAGAAGTATTCTGCATACAATTCTACAGAGAAAGGCCAACTGGATTGGACACATACTTAGACACGAGGGACTCCTACGCGATGTCATCGAAGGAAAAATAAGAGGAAAAACAGGACGAGGAAGGAGGAGGATTCAACATCTGGACGACATGAAAGATGGAAGGAAATACAACAGACTGAAGGAAGAAGCTGAAGACAAGGAACAATGGAATCAGAAATTCTCCGTACGAAGACATGGACCTGCTACTAGGCAGAATACCTTGTAATAATAATAGTATAATAATAATAATAATATTTAGCATTCGCCTGTAGCGCCACATTGCTAAAGCTTCTATCATCTTTTTGTCAAAATATGTGTATATGTGTATTGTATGAAAATTGATTGTAACTACTGTTCCACAAAACTTTACTGTGTAAAGTCGAATATACATATATTGAATGCTATAAAATTTCTTAGGTATACATGTGAAAGATAGTATTCCGTTCTTCACTTCTCGTGTAGTGAACGACTATTTTAGGCCGATATTTGAGCGTGCAAACAACTATTGTCGTAAAACTTCCTGGCACAGAGTTCAATCTGCCAGGAAGTTTCATTTCATTGCTCACTTCGCTGCAAGCTTTCCTCTGAATACTATTGAAGTGCCCGACACACTGCAGTGAGTATTATAGTATCCGTAGATCGACCTAATTGAGTGTTGTACTGTCCGATACGTGATCTAAAAAGTTGAACACTATCGGTCCGAAACTGTTCTACTGGTATTCTAGTTTCGGTATATTCGACTGTTGTTTAGGGCGTCGCAGTATTGCCAACTTCGGTATATGGGACGAATCACTAGATCCGCAAACATGGCAAAAATGGAAAGTGCTATAGATATGAAGATTTCAGTGGTTGGTGGTCAGGGACTAGCATTTTCAGCCAATAAACAGATTTTAATAATACATAGAAAGTGTTTTTTGTGCAAAAATACACTTAAATGGAACAATGGCTATTGACATTAACAAGCTAAAACTAAGATGAATTAGAATATCAGTGGAGTCTGTTGCACGACTCTAGTGCAAGTCGTTTGTGAGGTATCGTATTGTGAAAAGTTTCCACAGAAACACTTGTACAGTACCTGTGGTAGCACACCCTAAAGAACAACAAGAGTGCATTCACTAGTGATGTGGACACTGACAGTAAAGGGACAACTGACCATCACAAATTGTGTTCAAAATGACCAACGGCGTCGCGCGATTATAGGAGACTTGTCGAGCACTGCGCGGTCGCTACCGCCGGAGGTTTGAGTCCTCCGTCGGGTACTTGTGTGTGGTGTGTGTGTGTGTGTGTGTGTGTGTGTGTGACAGCTGATTTTTTGACCACCGGCAGCAACAATACATGCTTAAATTCTGGTATGGAAATAGTGCTGTACGAGTATTGGTAGTACCACAGGTTCCTCCTAGTCTGCAAAGGGACGTTGTAGTGACCGTGGCAGGTGGTCTGTTAGGAGGCTGCAAAACTTAAGCGCATTCATTGTAGCGTCTATGAAAGACGGGCCTATGAGCTGATGGTTAACAATCGCAAGCCACATATTTGCACCCCATGGACGCTGACGTTCCACCCGAGGAAGCCAGTGAGGATTGTCAGCAGGCCGATAATGCATGTTTCGGCTTAAAAACAAATGTTTGTATAGCTTATGGGACTTAACTCGGGACCATCAGTCCCTAAACTTAAAAACTACTTATGAACTAGCTTATACTAAACACCCCCGACGGTGAACCATGTTTCGACGATTTACCTGGCCATGATGGGTAAATGTGGCTTATTCATCAAATAAGGTACGTCATGCACCTGGAGTATCCTCTCGTAATGCCATGTGCAGAAAGTAACACGATTCTCATAATCGTTTCGACACAGCTCTTGGGGGAGGGAGATTTGAATGCGTAGGACACTTGACTTAATCATGCCACTTCCTCGTGCTTTTGCTCGGGAACTAACGTGCGGATCAACTGCAACAGCACCCAAAACATTAATTTCCCTCACTTCTGTCGTCAATTGCTTCCTTCTGTTACATTGTCTAGGTGTTTCATTACCACATTCAGGTAACTGGTTGAAGAGGCTTATTAATAATTGTCGAATTTGGTAACGTCTATAGGATATATCTCCCCGTATGCCCTACAAACATGAATTACAGTCTTCCCACACTCTGCATATACCATAAGCATGATGGCCTTTTCTGCGTTGATAAATCCCATCCGTCCTCTCACAACCTACTGCTTGGACTGTCGCACACTTACTAACAAATCGCAATGCACTCAAGGAAGACAAAAACGAACTGTAAGCGAACATAAGAAAAACTTACTTAGCAACTGTGCAGGTTGCATGGAAGCAAACATGTGAGTACATCTATATCCTACTCCGCAATCCACCTTGCGGTGTGCGGCGGAGGGTACATCGCGAATCGTTGTCATTTTCTCTTATTACAGTCGCGGATGGTTCACAGGAAAATTATTGCCTGTATGCCTCGTGTGAGACCTAATCTCTCTAATTTTATTCTTTTGGTCGCTTCGCGGGATATACGTAGGAGGAAGCAATATATTTGTTGACTCTTCATGGAACGTGTGTTCTCGGAACTTTGACAGAAGCCTGTATCACGATACAGAATGTTTCTGTAGCAGTCTCTGTCACTGGATTCTCCTAATCATTTCCGTGACGCTTTCACGCTACCTATAGTCAGCGTCACGTACAGTTCTCAGCCGTTCTGCGCATCCCCCTACATTACCGCACTGGCAGCCAATAATATTCATTCCCTAGGCACGTGGCTGGCGCGCATCAACCGCGAAAAGCCTCATTGAAATTCCTATGTTATCTAAGAGGTCTTCCATATATACTGTGAAAAGCAAAGGTTCTATAACACTCGCCTAGGGCACGCCTGATATCACTTTAATGTGTGAAGGCTTCTTTCCGTTAAGAATGACGTGCTGCGTTCTGTTAGCTACATCTACACGAGATACTCTGCAAATCACATTTAAGTGCCTGGCAGAGGGTTCATTGAACCACGTTTAAACTATTTATTTCTCATTCCATTCTCGAATAGCGAGCGAGAAGGAAGAACATCCGCATCTCTCCGCTCGAGCTCTGATTTCTCGTATTTTATTCTGATGATCATTTCCACATATGTAAGTGGGAGTCAACAATATACTTTCGCATTCGGAGGAGAATGTTGAAGATAGGAGTTTCGTAAGTAGCACACGCCGCAGCGATAAGTGCCGTTGTTGTAATGATTCCCATCCCAGATCCTGTATCTTTCCGTAACGCTGTCTCCCCTGTATCGTGACACTACAAAACGAGCTGCACTTCTATGGACTCTTTCGTTGGCTGGGCAGCAATACTCCAAATGAGGACGGACAAGCATAGTGTATGCAGTCTCTTTAGTAGTTCTATTGCACCTTTTAAGTGCTCTGCCAATAAAACGCAGTCTCTGGTTCACATTCCCTACGACATTTTCTACGTGTTCTTTCCAGTTTAAGTCTGAAGTAATAATAATTCCTAGGTATTTTGTGGAGTTTACGGCCTTCACTCTTGATTGATTTATCGTGTAAACAAAGTTTAATGGATTTCTTTTCGTACTCATGTGGACGACTTCACAATTCTCATTATTTAGAGTCAATTGCCAATTTTTACACCATAGTGATATCTTATTCAGATCGTGTCGGGCCCGGTGGTCTTGAGGTAAAGTGCTCAACTGGAAACCGAAGGGTCGCGGTTTCAAAACCCGGTCGGACCTCGGATTTTTTTGAGTCTGCACTTTAACCCATCCTGCACCTCTCAACGATGTGAGGAGTCGCCAGAAACGACACATGGTTCGGATTCCACGTTAAGCTGGTAGGTCCCCTTTCCCCGGTTGGATAACTGGGGAAGGCTAGGGACACGGAAGTCGCCGAAGTGGCGTCCAATTGAAAGACTTGCACCAGAACAATGAGCCACACGAAATTACTATTATTCAGATCGTTCTGCAGTTGGTTTTGATCTTCAGATGATTTTACTAGACGGTAAATGACGGCGTCATCTGCAAACAACCTAAGAGAGCTACTTATATTTTCTCGCAAATTGTTTATGAAAATAAGGAACAGCAGAGGACCAATAACACTGCCCGGTGGAACACCCGATATCACCTCTGGTTTAGTGGATGCTTTACCATCGATCACTACAAACTGTGTCCTATCTGACAGGAAATCCCCTATCCACTCGCAAATTTGGGGCGATGTACCATAACCACCAGCTAGAAACGCCTCAGTCCAGTCATACAGTTGATTTTGGCATTCCATATGCTCGCACGTTGTCAATAGCCATTGTACCATTTAAAAAGTGCTTGTACAAAAAATACACTTTCTATGTATTATTGAAATCTGTTGATTGGCTAACAATAGGAGCCGCTGACCTATCCATCCTGTGAAAACCGCACATCACCAGTACTTTCCACGTCCACGGTATTTGCGGTGCAAGTTTTAGGTGATTCGGCCTGTATATTTTATCCGGCCGGTATGCAGACAGAGGGCGGCTCACTCGTTTGGAGCGCGGTCGCCATTGTGGCGGGCAGGAGACCAGGAGGCGGCACAGCTCCCGGCGGGCATAGCTCGGTTCTGCCCACGGCTGCGTGCCTTCTGTCTGCCGGCGGCCGTTAATGTTTAAACCGCTATCGATGTCCGATTCTGGCCGCGGTACCCACCGCTCCCCGCCTGCGGCCGCCTCCGCAAAGTTGCCTCGCTGCTCACCTTGCCGGCGGTTAACGCCCACTGTGTGTTTTCGCGAGCCTGCCGGCCGCGGTTGCCCTCCACACACATGCTGAACAACTGATGGGATAGCGGACCCTGACGCGTGCCGGGCTAGCTCTGTCAGTAGAGCCCTTGCCTGCGAAAAGGCAGACGTGCCAGGTTCGACATCGGTTCCGGTACACGTTGCAATCTTCCGGGAAAGTTCATATCAGCGCACACTCCGCTGCAAGGGGAAAATGTTCTGGAAACATCTCTAGGTTGTGGCTAAACCACTGAAGGAAAAAAAAAAAAAAAAAAAAAAAAGTCTGTAAATCTAAGGGACTTAACTACATTGGTCATCAGTCCCTAGGCTTACTGACTACACTCCTGGCCATTAAAATTACTACACCTCGAAGATGACGTGCTACAGACTTTAACCGACAGGAAGAAGATGCTGTGATACGCAAATGATTAGCTATTCAGAGCAAGGAGGAGAAATGCGTACCATCATCTTTCCGACTTCGATAAAGGTCGAATTGTATCCTATCGCGATTCCGGTTTATCGTATCGCCACATTCCTCCTCACGATGACAGAGATCCAATGACTGTCAGCAGAATATGGAATCGGTGGATTCAGGAGGACAATACGGAACGCCGTGCTGGATCCCAACGGCCTGGTTTCACTAGCAGTCGAGATGACAGGCATCTTATCCGCATGGCTGTAACGGATAGTGCTGGCACGTCTCGATCCCTGAGTCAACAGATGGGGACGTTTGCAAGACAAGAACCATCTGAACGAACAGTTCGACGACGTCTGCAGCAGCATGGACTATCAGCTCGGAGACAATGGCTGTGGTTACCCTCACACGAGGCATCACAACTACAGACATTAATGATAAATATGGTGAATTGAATTAAAATTTGTGATGCGACCGGGAATCGAACCCGGACCTTCATACTTTCTAGGCAGACGTCTTACCGCTAGACTAACCCATCACTAGCGGTCAAGAAGCCTCGGAATAGTCTAAGCACGATTTCCTTCACGTCACAAACTTTAATTCAGCTTCTGTGTTCCATATAACATTGCCACTACTGCCAAGGCTCTCCGTGCAACGAAATAGCACCTCGGCAATGGACATATTGGAACATTCCTGTTTAAGGTGATATAAGTATCAGTGTAAATACAAATATGCAATATTTATATCACCTTAAACAGCAATGTTCCAATATGTACATTGCCGAGGTGCTATTCTGCTGTATGGAGAGCCTTGGCAGTAGTGGCAATGTTCTATGGAACACAGAAGATGAATTAAAGTTCGTGACGTGAAGGAAATCATGCTTAGGCTATTCCGAGGCGCCTTAATCGCTAGTGATGTGGTCGTATAGCGTTAAAACGTCTGTCTATTAAGCATAGAGGTCCGGGTTCGATTCCCGGTCGCATCACAAATAATAATTCAATGCTTCATATTTATCATTAACTAGCTGAAAACCCGGCGTTGCCCGGGTATTTATTTATTGGTTCCTGCCTTGAGTTAGTCCTTCTCGTATGCCTTCTCTCTGTCCATTTCCTTCTTTCTGAAAACATTATTGGAGAATATATAAAAAATGAAGTTAAAATAACAATTAAATTAATGTAATTAATTTCACTCATTTTCAAGGAAACTTCGCTGATAAAGCGGAACTGAAAAATATCCCTATCAAATTGCAGAAGTCTATGCACTAACCGTTTATCAGGAATGTAAGTAGTGTAGACCAAATCACACGTAAAAATGCACTCGTTTCGAAGAATCCAATCACGAAATTCAACAATAATGATTGTAATAATATCACAGATCGATCACTTTATGTAATGCGCGAAACGTCAAATCGATTTTTTAAAGAAATTTATTAAAAGAAGTTTTTTTTACTGCTTTATTTCTTTATTCTTATATTTCCTTATTCGGGCCTACTTATCCTTACAGAGAAAGACATTGTAGCAATCATAGACCAAAGATATGGTCTGTGGCATCACGTTTCGCTGTATGTAACCTCTTTGCTATAGAGTCGCAAACGTCTTCGCTGGCCTTCAGTCCGATTTTTTTTTTTTAATAATTTGACGACTTTCAACCAGCATATCTTCCACCCCCTTATTGCTATCGGCATGGAACTGCTATCGTGTACAACGGGAGCCTTGGGACAACAATTACACACAGACCATTCGTTTGCGTTCTGTAGTTTTCGCTGCAGAGCGAAATATCAAAGCGCGCGCGCGCGCGCACACACACACACACACACACACACACACACACACACACACACACACGTAGAATTTTATATACACCGATAACTTTCCATCCCAATATACTCCACCCTTTCATCATTATCAACCCTCAAACAACAATGCAAGCAATAAAACCATTTTCAAAGAGTAAATATTGTTCAGGATTTCGCGTTATATTCTTCAAATTACTAAATATCTATCAGGTATCTATAAAAACGTGCCTAAAACCTTCCTCAGGTATAAATTAGTAACTGTACAAATATTTACGTCTCTGCGTCTTGTCTTTCGGACGTGATAAGCGTACACCGAACAGACATCCACATTAATATATATAGATAAATAGTTATCCGATAGCCATAAAACCGTGCCTAAAGCCCTCCCCGGGTAGACATTAGTAACTTTATAAATTTTTAGCTCTTTATGTCTTGTGGTTCAGACCTGATAAACGTACACTGAACAGAAATTGACATTTATAGATATAGATGTCTTTGACATATTCGAGACGAAAATCCGTCTCAGTGATTGTTTATTTGTATTTACATTGATATTTACATCACAACAACGTTTCACCAGGCAACGCCGGTGAATTGCTATTTGTGTACGAGAAATAGGTTGGAAACTTCGCTCATGTCAGCACGTTGTAGGTGTCGCCACCGGTGCTAACCTTGTGTGGATGCCCTGAAAAGCTAATCATTTGCATATCACAACATCTTCTTCCTGTCGGTCAAATTTCGCGTCTATAGTGCGTTATCTTCATGGTGTAGAAATTTTAATGACCAGGAGTGTATATGGCGTAGTGCGGAGAAGGTCGAAGAGCTTTTCACTATAGTACCGCGGTCAACATTGACGAAGCGTCGATCTGCTAGCCTAGCAGCACCGTTATAGATCGCGTCGGCTGACTTGAAAATTTACGTTCGTGTCTGTGGGTTCCTGGCACGTTTCTACTGCTGTCGCGTGTCAATACGTCCTCATACACGGTCCCGGCCAGAATTCATCGCCCACATCAGCGGCTTGCTGTTTTCACGAACGTTATTACCAGTCGTTCTATATTTCACCATCAGTATAGTTTGACCATCGCCCCTCACGGATAGCTCAGGAACTGCCCCACTTCGGAATTACCACTAGCTTTGTTTCAAATGTTGCTTAATCGCGGCTTTTTTTTCAACGTTGGAAAACAGCGCGCTATTTACGATGACAGCGGTGGAGCGCACGTGAGCTGACAGGCTATCGTACATCTCGCGCGCACAAAGCGGTGGCTCACGAATCGTTACGTTACTTTACGCGCTACGCTTTGCCGCCGTCAAATGTGGCGCTATCGACGCGAATCAGGCAGTATTACGGTAAATGCAGACACAGGGCTCCATTAAACTTCACAAGCCACTGCGAAAAACGGCCAGCATCTAAAATTGCGCTCTGTATCGTAAGCATGCTTCATTGATCTCACCAAATGATTATACACTCCTGGCCATTAAAATTTCTACACCACGAAGATGACGTGATACAGACGCGAAATTTAACCGACAGGAAGAAGATGCTGTGACATGCAAATGATTAGCTTTTCAGAGCATTCAAACATGGTTGGCGTCGGTGGCGACACCTACAACGTGGAAACATGAGGAAAGTTTCCAACCGATTTCTCAAACAGCAGTTGACCGGAGTTGCCTGTTAAAAAGGTTGTTCTGATGCTCGTGTAAGATCCGATTGTAGCCTATCACGATTGCAGTTTATCGTATCGCGCCATTGCTGCTCGCGTTGGTCGAGATCCAGTGACAGCAGAATATGGAATCGGTGGGTTCACGAGAGCAAAACTAAACACCGTGCTGGATCCCACCGGCCTCGTATCACTAGCAGTCAAGATGACAGTTATCCGCATGGCTGCAACGGATCATGCAGCTATGTCTCGATCCCTAAGTCAACAGATGGGGACGTTTGCAAAACAACATCTGCACGAACAGTTCGACGATGTTAGCATAAGTAGCTGAACTCAAACGTTTCAGCAGATCTTCGTTGTGTTTCTTCTAGTTCAACCCCTGATCAATGCATACACACAAAATTTTTGAATATTCTACCTTTGCTACAGATTTCTGATCAAAATCTATATTTGTTAATGGTGTCATTCCATTTACTGCATGGAAATGTATGTACTGTGTTTTATCAAAATTTAATGATAGTCCATTTGCTGAGAACCACTTAATGATTTTCTGAAATACGTCATTTACAATTTCTTCTGCTAGTTCTTGTTTGTCAGGTGTGATAAATATGCGAGGCGCGTCCAGACAGTAAGTTCGGTTTGGTAATAAAATGAAATTGTACACAGATACAGAAGAAATTTTTATTGCACAAAATTCTACAACTGTTAAACTACTTTTCCACATAACTGCCGAAATTTTTCAGGCATTTGCCATAGCGTGGCACCAGGTTTTGTATACCGTCTTCATAGAAATCTGCCGCCTGTGTCTTAACCAGTTGGAACAGTTTCTTTCAGCTCGTCGTCATTGGTGAAGAGATGACCGCCAAGGAAAGACTTGAGGTGTAAGAACAGATGAAAGTCATATATCGCGTGAACCAGTTTTTCTGCAACCAAAGGTGGACGCCCACTTCGTTCTTCATCGTGCACATCACTACGCCCGCCATCGAACTGTCGGTGCCGGCCGCGGTGGCCGAGGGGACTGAGGCACTCCAGTCATGGTCTGCACGGCCGCTACGGTCGGGGGTTCGAATCACCCCTGGGGCATGGATATTTGTGCCGTCCTTAGGATAAGCTAGTTGATAAGTAGTTTGTAAGTTTAGGGACTGATGACCCCGTAGTTAAGTCCCATAAGCTTAACAAACATTTGAACATTTTTTTTTGAACTGTCGGACCCATCTTCTCACCATCGAATCACTCATCGCATTTGGTCCGTAAACGTCGCAAATTGGCCGATAAATTGCACTTGGTTTCACTTTCCTCGCATTCAGAAACCGAATCACCGACCTCATTTTACAGGCGGCGGGATTTTCAATCAACGCCGACATTTCAAACAAGCACAACAAAGCGTACGTAACTGACAGCGATCTCCAAATGGCGCACTTTCTTCTCCTTGATACACATCGTCTACAGCGAATGTGCGGAACTGCAATCGCAGCGCTGCAGCGGAGATAAATTGAAACGGAACTTACTTTCTGGACGCGCCTCGTACTTGTATCATCAGCAAAAAGAACCAGCTCTGCATCTTCGTGAATATGGACTGGCAAGTCATTAATATGTATTAAGAACAGCAAAGGGCCCAAGACCGAACCTTGTGGGACCCCATTTTTGATTGTTCCCCAGTTTGAGGAATAAGCGGTTTTTTTTGCATATTATTTGAACTTCTTACGTCAACTTACTGCACTCTTCCTGTTAGGTACAATTCAAACCGTTTGTAAACTGTCCCAATCATACCACAATACTATAGTTTATCGAAAAGAATTCCGTGATTTACACAATGGAGAGAGATAACAAAAAAATCCCAACGGGCTATGTCCGGTTATTCAGGGCATTTAATATTTCATAGGTGAAAGTATATAATAGCATACATAACAAGCCAATCGACAATACATGTGGCAATGAATTAGTAAGACACTAGAATTCATAAACTTTCACAATAGCTCCTGTAGCTCTGAGATGGCAAGTTTCCGGCATGACGTCTCATGAAAAATTGAGTATTACTGAGACCCATGTACAAGTAATCGAAGTGTGTGACGGGCGTTCAGAAACGTCATGTCTGCTGCATGTAAGCGTGACAATTTATTTAGAAATTTGAGTTACGAGCATGTAGTTGGTTTTCGACTTGCAATCGCAAACGCAATTTATGGTCAATTATCGCAAAGACAAAGGACTTGCCTAACAGCAAGTAGGCCTAATAATAAATGGATACGGAGATTATTTCTTTGAAATGCCCCTGTGTGCTGAACAGAAGCTTTGTAGTTGAGCTATCGACTTTGCCGAAAAAGTAGAATTGCTGGGCACACGATGACTGCATTTCTGTAAGCGTAACACTACACCAGCCAAAATAACCGATATCAGCGCAGAGACATTGCAATTTCCAACTAACGGTACGAGGCCATTTCTCAATTTACGACTGCGTAATATGAAACAGCGTTAAAATAAACATGCAAAGTTAGGGGGTGCGAACACAGGGATCTATAACTGGTGAAGCTGTGATCTACACAGTCACTCCCACTCAAAAGAAACTAAACTTCATTCACACCCGATACTCCACGGTCGAGTGGGCGACATATTCCGCCTGCCGTGTCGTAAATGGCATGTTTATTACGTCGTCAAATGGGCGTTCTGCCAAGGTATTTACAGTCCATTCTGCGCAGCTCTAGTGGCACAAATCTCGTGGAGATATCGCGCGATATCTTAGTCGCCAATAACATTAACACGCTACAGCCATCCGCTCAGCGGAAACTGCCTTTCGCAAGACACGAAACGTAAAGGAGACACAACACATAAATGCGCGAATATGCTATGTAGTTTTAGTTTAAGGTGAACCTTTGTTTTTGAACCACGAGGGTGACTCTCGGTTCCATATGGATGACCCTGCGATGGATGGTCTATCTACATGCAGTCGGTTTCAAACGCAGTGGACGAATTTTCACCTTTCAAGTAATAAACATGATTCAGGATCAATAACTCGCACGAAAACCCAGCATTCAATACTTAAATACATCTTACAAACTGCAGGTGCTAACGAACAGTAGATCACCTCTTCCTACATTCCCGAACGGCTTTCGACACTTTTGCACGTCGTTAGGCAACATAGGATTAAACGGATAACTTCTACAATAATGCGATTATCACATACGTCAACAACATTGGGTATGCCCTTAGGAAACGTATTAGGATTATCTCTGTTATTCTCAATACACTTAAACAATTAATTAGATTATTCGCTGTTGGAGCCGTTCCTATAGAATAAAGTCGTCGTTGGACGACGGCGAGGAAATGTACAAAGACTTCAGCATGCTGTATTGAATGACAGCGACCTTTGAAAGTTGATAAATTTACGATAACACCTATCACAAAAAATGTATTCGACTGCAAGATGAAGAATTGAGACATGTGTTATGTCTTTAGGAGTAATAACGATATGAAACGATATGAAATAAGATGACTGCGTAAAAACTCTAGCAGGGTCAGTGAATGGAGGTGTTGTGCAAGGTTACTGCAATGTTATTAAACTAAACACGAGATGCTAGAGTACTTCTCCAGTGGAATGAATATTATTCAGTAGCTAAGATGAAGAAATTTCAAGAATAGAGGGTAGATCGCTTAACTAGTGAGGAGAGACTTAACAGAATTGGGGAGTAAAGAAATATTTTTGTATATCTTGACTAAAAGAAGGGATCGATATTTAGTAGACATTCTAAGACATCAAAGAATAGTCAACATTTTTATTAGAGGGAAGTGTAGGGAGGTAAAACTTGCAGATGGAGAGAAAGAGACAAGTACCGTAACATGGTTCCAACGGATGTGCGTTGCCTATGTTCACTTGATTGAGTAGCGTTGAGAGCTGCAGCAAACAATCTTCGGACCGAAGACCAGAAGAACAAGATATGAGACACCGAAAAACTTCAGAAATGTGCTATTAATAACACAATACCATGGTGTAAGCATATGAAAGTATAACAGACACTAGTAAAACTTAAACTGCAAACGTAGGAAGGAATACGATTTTGTTTTCGAGAAATCGTGTTGGATGAATTTAAAGAACCACATTATGAGCAAGACTGAGGAGCGGTTCTGCTGTTAGTATCGAATACCTTGCTTTGGGATCATGAAAGTAAAATACGAGATACTAGGGTACAAAGAGAGGAATAAAACCAATCATTTTTTCATTCAATTTATACAACAACTTGTTAAAAGCATCCACAGCATCATAATAGGCGAATTAAAAACCAATGATTTCAGGTACCAAAACCATGAACTTTTCACTGTTGTTATCTAGTGATAAAATTTTTCCTTCGTCCAAACATAACCTGTGCTAGGCAAATCAGTATTTCTAAGCTCGAGAAGCTTGTGAAACTTCATTTCACTAAACGATAAGCATTTGAATGTGGGTTTTTAATAATTCCAAAACGACCAGTGAATATGTTTAAGAACATTGGAAGTTTAACGGTTCAACACAATAAGGGCAGGTTTGTCAATGTCTCGTTAACACGCGGTCGTGCATTATCCTGCTGAAATGTAGGGTTTCGCAGGGATCGAATGAAGGATACAGCCACGGGTCATAATACGTCTTAAATGTAACGGCCACTGTTCAAAGTGCCGTCGATGCAAACAAGAGGTGACGGAGACGTTTAACCAATGGCACCCCATACCATTACGCCGGGTGATACGCCAGTATGGGAATGACGAAAACAGGCTTCCAATGTGAGTTCACCGCGATGTCGCCAAACTCGGATGCGACCATCACGATGCTGTAAACAGAACCTGGATTTATCCGTATAAATGACGTTTTGCCATTCGTGCACCCAAGTTCGTCGTTGCGTACACCATTGCAGGTGCTTCTGTCCGTGAGGCAGCGTCAAGGGTAACTGCAGCCAAGGTCTCAGAGATCTAGTTGCGAATTTTTTCACCAACTTTTACTTCTGACTGTGAAAATATTTTGCTAGCACCCACCTACATAGGGAGACATGAGCATCACAATAAAATAAATCAGATCGAAAACGGAACGATTTAGGTGTTCTTTCTTCCCGCGCGCTATTAGAGACTGGAACGGTAGAGAGGTTATGAAAGTGGTTAATGAACCCTGTGCCAGGCACTTAAATGTGATTTACAGAGTATCTATGTAGATGTAGAGAAAATCGACTTAGAAGTTTTGCAAGAACACGTAAGTACCAATAATAAACACAGTTGTAGCATTTGTCTGCGTAGCTCGGGTGGTAGCGCTCTGGCGTCATAACCCCAGAGTCGGTGGTTCGAATCCCGCTGTGACAGACATTTTATTTTTTTCCATTTTCGAATTCACTTATATAAAATGTTTTGGGATCTCTAATTCCACGTGATGTCAGGTTTTGTTTATGTGTATGTAGACGAGCTGAACACTGTCGTAACTTAAAACGATGGTTGATTAGGCTAGCTGCTTGGAAAGCCATTAGTAACTGTGGAGATGATTTTCAAAAACAGAGTCGTAGCTCTTCAGAAACTAAAAAATAGCAGTAATAGTGAAGCCATACTGTAAAAAATGTAACTTATGTTTTTTAATTAAAAATATCATTATTAACGACATTTATAAAAATAGAAATTACCAATAATAAAAAATACTAGCATATTTCGTAAAAATTAGCATTAGATATTGAAATTGTGTAAGTATTCGAACACAATGAAAGAAAAAAAAATTAAAAAAAAATCTCTACGGCAAGAATCGAAAAACCGACCCTATCATTGTAAGGCCACAACACCGACAGATGCTGTAACTGATTCAATTAATGATACTTGCAAAACTTCAAAGTCGATTTTCTCGAGAATTTTTGAGAGTTGGTCGAATGGCTTGGCTGATTGTTGAGTTCTGAATTTCACGTACTATATATATATATATATATATATATATATATATATATATATATATATATATATATAAAATCTAAAATCCGATACCCATGTGGTCTCCTTGTAGATCAAACATTCCGTAGAAGAGGGATGGGGACGTTTGTTATCCATTAAGATCTCTGACAATTTCGATTTTTGTTGGGGGCTGGGGTTTAAAAGCCATGTCTACAAAGGGATAGTAAAGACAAGAGCCGATTTGGTCGTTCGGATTATTATGAATAGTGCATCCCTCATAAAAGAGCGTAATGACGACCTCGGAAGAGCTAAACCTGTTGTTATCAAGAGAACTTAAAAACGCATGTAAGTTGGTGGTAGAACGTTGTCATTTGCAGCTAGCTGCCTTAAGTTTGTTTGGGTTACATACTTGCAGCTGTCTCTCTGCTGGCCGCAGCGGAGGGGCCGAGCGCATTGATTCGCTATGTTCCGATGCGCGAGGTCGTTCGCCGTCGGGGGTTCGAATCCTCCCTCTGGCATGGATGTTTTTGTTGTCTTTAGTGCAAGTTAGTTCATAAGTAGTTTGTAAGTTTAGGGACTGATGACCCCGCAATTAAGTCCCATAAGCTTAACAAATATTTGAACTTTTTTTTCTCTCTCTCTGCTGTAGTCAATAAAAATTGGACGTATGTTATATGACATTCTTATTGCACTTCGTTATAGAACTACCTCCTAAAATATAAGGAGAGGCATTGAATTAAAATTTGTGCTGTGGCCAGGATTCGAACCCGGGATCTCCTACTTATTAGGTAGGTGCTTTAGACCACTTTTTTGTTGTTGTTCTATGGGTAGTTCTCTTTGTTGCGGACGTTGATCGTTTTTGTTCGTTCTTGTTCGGTGTGTTGTTGGCTCGGCTTTTTTATTACAGAGGGCGTTGAGCCCTCTAACCGGGCGCGCTGAGCAACGGCGCCCGGCAGACCACTCAGCGAACACAGTGTTGCAGCCAAACCATCTACACGGACTGTCTTAAAGCACGTGTCCCTCCATACCACGTACTTTAATTCTGCCTCATGTTCCCTGTGAAATGCGTATCAAATTTCCAGGGCTCTCCTGCATTGGAATAGCACCCCAGCAAAGAACGCGAATGGGAACAGTCCTCCCTTGTTCCTCAGGCCGAGGTAATATAAATATCAACAAATAATACAATTCCTTGAGACAACATTGTCTCGTTATACGAAAGTTATTAAATATAAGGAGAGACACTGAATTAAAATTCGTGCCGTGGCCATGATTCGAATCCGGGACCTCGTACTTACTAGGCAGGCGCTGTAGATCACCTCGGCCTGAGGAACAAAGCAGTAGTTCCCATTCGCGTTCTTTGCTGGGGTGCTATTCGAATGTAGGAGAGCCCTGGCAATTTGATACAGGGAACATGAGGCAGAATTAAAGTATGTGGTGTGGAGGGAGACGTCCTTTAAGACAGTCCGTGTAATCAATTTAGCTGCAACGCTGTGTTATCTGAGTGATCTAAAATGCCTACCTAATAAGTAGGAAGTCCCGGGTTCGAATCCCGGCGACAGCTCAAATTTTATTTCAATGCCTCTCCTTAAATTTAAAACTTTTGATATAACGAAACAATGTTGTATGAAGGAATTGTATAATTTGTTGATATTTATACCTCCTAAAATATTTGCTATTTCCCTGAAATACCCTGTACAGCTGCTTGTAGTTGGTAATGTCAACGAAAGGCAATGATAATCCATACCACTGCTTTACTAAACAAAGCCCGTAAGGTCAAAAGCCAATTGGTCAGAGGAGAAGTGGCGACAATAATAGCACAAAGCGTTTCGTACAACGAATCAGTGACAGGCTGTTGACTCCTCGAGGGGCTACAACACTGCGTGTGCGCGGTCTGGTTAGGGTCTGCACACGGCTGCAGCGGCCGTGTGGAACGTGATATAGCGCGCCGTATTCACTGCAAACGCTGTATGCGGCGACAAAGGCTGTGGCCGGTCAGCATCCGGATCGCTGGGCGGTTTCACGGCTGTTTAAGTCTGGAGGACCGGCTGCTCGCTCTTTTACTTTGAACATTGGCCTAAGGCACTTTTGCAGGTTGTACAAACGATGTCGCGTCAATTCAGCTGAAGCACCAAGCTGCCTGAACCGATCAAATGTGATTGTAGGAGCAGAGCAGTTCAACAATTAGAGAAAATTCTGCTGGAGGCAGTGCTTGTTCACCGAAACTTAGCTGTACAACTCTAATTGTAAACATACTCGGTATTTCTACACTACAAATACAGGAGATTGATTGTTCGCTGTAATCTAATATGCAGGGTGTCCCACTCAGCTGTTTGAATCCAGATATCTCCGAAACTACAAGAGATATTGAAAAACGACTTTTACGGTCACGAACGTACGGCAGGGGCTTATGAAAGTAGGTACTATGAGACACTCTAAAACGTGAACGTGAAGAAATATTATTTTCAAACTTATGTTTTTTAAAATGGATAACCCAAATTTCTTAAGCAATCGATAGGATGAAAAATCACAAAAAGAATGGCGTTGGTTGCATCGCGATGCGTCAATTACATCAGGAGAAACTGCGAAGCGAAGTTGACGTTCGAAATACATGAGGCACGGTGCTAGCGGGTGGGCCAGACTCAACCGTGAGTCTTGCTTGAGGTTCGGACACGCTCTAGCAGCGCGCTTCATGTATTTCAAACAACTTCGCTTCGCAGTTTCTCGGGATGTAATTGACGCATTGCGATGCAACCAACGCCATTGTTTTCGTGATTTTTCATCCTATCGATTGCTTAAGAAATAATATGGGGTATCCATTAAAAAAAACATAAGTTTTGTTGAAAATATTTCTTCACGTTTTAGAGTGTCTCATATTACCTACTTTCATAAGACCCTGTCGTACGTTAATGACCATGAAAGTAGTTTTTCAATATCTCTTGTTGTTTCAGAGATATCTGGGGTGAAACAGTTGTGTGGAACACCATGTATAAAAATGAATGTTTGTGTGTTCGTATTTTATGCGCGGCCGTACCGTTCAACCGAGTGTGATGACACTTTGTCAACGTATTGCTTGCACTTTCGCGATGGTCATAGGAACCATTAAATGACCGAACGACGAACAACTCCGGAGATATGACGTAATAAACAATGAAATGTGCGGATCAGTGCTGCCTCATGTGATGTCTGCTTCTAAACCACTGTACCGATTTTGACCAAATTTGGTACACGTATTGCTTACATGAGGTAACAATTGACGTAGGGGTAAGAAATGCTTACGACATATAGTTCAAGAGATATGACGTCATAAACAGTTATAAGGTTGAAAACCTGTGGTATCATGCGACATGCGAATAAGGACACTTTATTCATCCTAAAATCTTCATGACCAAAGATGATTTGGGGATAAAATCGTATGAAGAATTGAAGAGGATGAGAATGGAGAGAGGGACGTGGCTAAATCGACAAGGCGTAGCCTTCAGTTTATGATGCTGATTTCTAGACGTATGTTATATGCATAAAACACATGAAGTACGACGACCAATATGGCGTCTTCATCTCTCTACCGAAAAGAGCTGCCCCCGTACTCGGATAGCCTCGGGAGTCCTGTAGGACGGGAAATTACAGTTACAGTGAACTTTGTGAGAACAGTGACACAATGTGCGGCAGAAACTGGTGGTCAATAAGGCAGCCAGGAGGGTTTAAAAATGTCGCTGGGAGTACGGGATAGTTGGTCGCCGTGGCGTAGCGCGCTGGAGCTGGAAGGGCTCCAGGCGGCGGTGGTACGGACCGGACCTGGAAGGCTGGAAGGCCGGAGAAGCCCTCTGCTGGAAACCCGAGCCACCGTGCCAGCTGGTGCGGCTTCCGCGTGCGACGCCACCACCTGCTCGCGGCACCCGCATCGCCTACACTAACGGCCCTTCCACATCGGCGAAGCGTATCTCCACCTACGTCTTCGAAACACGTCGCATACGTAATTCGTAGTGTAATCGAATGGGGCATTTGACGTCGGTCCAGCCGCCATCGTAATACGCGTATCTCCAGCTACGACGGCACAACTTGCCTCGGCTTCCTGATGCGCACTACACTGCACTAAAAAGTCACGTACTCGGTCCTGGCGAATACGAAGATGGGATGGAAAACGTAGCTCATCAGACGTAGCTTTCGGTATGAAAGGCACGTATCTTACATTAGGATACGTTCAGACGAGATTCACGTGTACAAAAATTCTATTACATTCCTTTTTTTAACGCGTCGTGGAATAAGACACGTTTCTAATATATATAATCATCATTAGAGACTGATTATGCCTTTCAGTGTTCAGTATGGAGCATAGTACCTCTAATAAAATTCCTCCATGATCCCCTATTCAATGCTAACATCGATGCCTCGTCTGATGTTATGCCTTTTGCATCAAAATCATTCTGCACCGAATCTCTTTCTTCTTGGTCTACCTCGACTCCTCTTACCCTCCGCTGGCGAGCTCATGAGTTTCTTAGGTAACCTTGCTTATCCCATGCGTGTAACATGACCCCACCATCTCAGTCTATTCGCTCTAACTGCTTCATCTATGGTGTTCATTCCCAGCTTCTTTTTGATTTCCTCATTATGGACACCCTCCTGCCATTGTTCCCATCTATTCGTACCTGCAACCATTCTTGCTACTTTCATATCAGTAACCCCTATCTTATGAATAAGGTAATCTGTATCCACCCAACTTTCACTCCCATACAACAAAGTTGGTCGAAAGATAGAGCGGTGCACTGCTAACTTAGTCTTGGTACTTACTTCCTTCTTGCAGAAGGGAGTAGATCTTAGCTGAGCACTCACTGCATTAGCTTTGCTGCACCTCGATTCCAGTCCTTTCACTATGTTTCCATCCTGTGTGAAAATACATCCCAGGTACTTGATACTGTCTACCTGATCTAACTTTGTTCCTCTTATTTGTCACTCAACCCGTTTAAATCTCTTTCTCATAGACATTACTTTCGGTTTGGAGATGCTGGTCTTCATACCATAATCCTTGCACCCCTGATCGAGCTCTGAAGTATTAGTTTGCAAATTTCCAATCGCAAATGAGTAATTCTCCTCATTTGCGAGACTGCTTATTTTGTTTTCACCTACTTTAATCCCGCCCTGCCAGTCTACTGTTTTCAACATATGATCCATGAATAGTATGAACAACAGTGGTGACAGTTACAGCCTTGTCTTACTCCTGAAACTACCTTGAACCATGAGCTTAATTTGCCGCCTGCTCTAACTGCTGCCTGACAGTCTACGTAAAGCCCTTTAATTGCCTGCAGAAGTTTGCCTCCTATGCCATAATCTTGAACTGACAGTAGCTTCCATCTAGGATCACGATCGTAAGCGTTTTCTAGACCTATGAAACATAGATAAAATTCCCTGTTCTACTCATAGCACTTTTCCATTACCTCCCGTAAGCTAAAGATCTGGTCCTGACAGCCTCTAAGAGGCCTAAACCCACTCAATTAATATTCGCACTCTGCTGTCAACAATACCTGAGAATATTTTGCCTACAACGAATTAAAGAGATACCACGATAGTTGTTACAATCTTTTCTGTTTCCATGTTTGAAAATTGGTGTGATTACCCCTGTATATCCTGATATATATATTTAACGATTCTGTAAAATAAAGGATAACTGTAATTACAACTGAAGCGGATTTATTCATCACGAACACTGTTTAATTGGACCGTACATTCTACCTACTGACTTGATGTTCGCACGTATCTTGTATTACTGAGAACAGTTCCAGCCGAATATTCCGATTGAAGTGTTATTGGACCCAACATTAATATGGAGCTTGGACTGCGCTTGGTCAATACTTGTTAAATAAAACCAACAGCAGCAAGTTTCTTATAAATTATTAATTCTGCATCCAGTTTCGGCTTCACACTTAAGCCATCTTCAGGCGCCAAAACCAAACGGAGGTTCAATTTCCTGTAAGGCAGTATTAGGAGCCTGTTCAAGCGGTGTCGTAGATTCCTTCTTGTAATCCCTCCATCTGTCGCCATCGACGACGGCTGACCGTTTGGGGTGGCCTGAAGTCCAGAAAAACGCAACGTGTGTCAGTTTATAGTGTCTTAATAACGTGTATTTATTCAACAAAAATTAAATTGTACTGTAAAATCTAATTACACCTCAAGAATAAAACTTATTTCAGGTAACAATCGTGATGTCTGGTAACTGTCGCAAAAAATGTAATTGCGTATGACTTGCTTTGAATTGCGCTGGACAGTGCAACGTTTCATTAACATTATGAACACATATTTTGCAATGTAAATTTTGGGTTCAAATAGTTGAATCTGTTGCACTATAACTGCAAATTAATAGCTACTTGATGCAGACAAGGTTTCTGTTGTATTTCATTACTAGTAATGTAATTAAAGAACAACAGAGCCCGAGTTTCATTTACGCTTATAGTGCTCCTAGTATTTAAAATATAGAACGGACATCTCTGTAAATGTGTTCAAAATATTCAAATGTTTGTAGAGTCTATGGGACTTAACTACGGGTTCATCAGTCCCTAAACTTACAAACTACTTATGAACTACTTACGAACTAGGACGGGACAAATATCCATGCCCGACGGGGGATTCGAATCCCCGACCGTGGCCGTGCGGACCGTGACTGGAGCGTCTCAGTCCCCTCGGCCACCGCGGCCGGCTCTCTGTAGATGATACCAACGTTAAAATATTAACGCACAACACGATCAATAACTGTAATGTTTCATCTGATGTTATTCGTTTGGATCGTTATTAGAATTTTTTGTAATTAGTAACAGGGACTCGTTATAAGAGATTTCTCAGACGACAGTGAATCAAAGAAAGTTACTACGCCTCGTGACTAGTTTAATGTCGCAGTCACACGCGCACACCCCAAGTTCGTTACAGGTTGAGTGTAGTGCGTACAAAGAGCTCACGAGACAAAGGTGCCCATGAAAGGCGTAATCAATACTGCTGGCCCCTTTGCCTCACTCTGTCCTTTGTTTATTTGTGAACTGGTAATTAATTGGCGATAGGCTGGGGTGTGTCCGAGGACAGGCACTCTCCAGGAAAAAAAAAAGTAACGATGCCGCAGTAGTTCGTCCAGTTTCGTCATAGCAATATCCGAGGAGCGCTTCATTAATTCGCACCCCTTTTTCCTCGAAAATTACGAACATTGCCTTTTTCTTCCAAGATAAGACCTGAACAAAGAAAGTTATTGTATCTGCGTACACGACGCATAATTAGAGCCCAGTCGCCCCAACAAAAGCGCGCGAAAATGTAAATTTTCTCTCGTTTGTCTTTTTCTCTCTTTGTTTCTTTTTTTTTATTCCCTTGCAAGGGCGATTCTAGATGACATTTTAGTGCCAAGCGTATTATATCCTGACTTTAGGTCCAAACTGCCGGACACGAACGCATATTTCAGCTCGACGTAGCAAGTCACTTCCAATACGATGCGGGCTGCGTATGGCGACAGATCGCCAATGATAGCGCCTGTTTCACGTTCCAGAAAAATGCCAATCATATCATCACGTCTCTTTGACAATTCTTATAATTATGGAACTTATTGTGCCTTCTTTGTAAATTCGTATGTTAATATGAGTAACGCCGTCTTTCTTTCGACGTTTCGGCATCTGCCATCATCAGATCTGTAATTAAGATGAAACGAACACACGAGTGTTCGTTGTACAACATCGAGTTCCAAAGAGTTACATGCAAAAGAAAAATAAAAGCTTTTTTCTCGGTATTCAAAAAATTGTTCGCTTACCTAAAAACCTCTGAACTTACGAAGCAAAGCTCAGTGTCAATGATAAAATATTTACCTATTAGGGACATAAAATAAATTCTCATTTAAAAATTATGCACATACATAAAAAACATCAGCTGACAGGTGATGCTAGTGCGTGGCATTGTTGACCAATTTTTAAATTTATTATTCTACTTCTTCTATCATTTGCATTTGTAAAAGAAGAGTCAGATTTTAATTTTGTATGTGTATAATGTTTAAATAAAAATTTAGTTGAAGCCCGTAATATGTACAGATTTTATCACTGATACTGAACTTTGCTTCGGAAGTTCGTTTTCAGCAGGGTGAACATTATTATATACCTTGTCATAACTTTGTTATTCTTCTTTGCATTTTGTAATTTTCTTTGGAGCTCTATATTGTACAACCAACACTTGGGAGTTTCTTTCATCTTAAGTACAGATGTGATACTGGCAGATGCCGAAACGTCGTAATAAATAAAGATATTTTCAACTAAACAGACGTTTTATTCGTGACACGTCGCATTGATTTAGCTAGAAATTCTTCACTGCAATCACAGCTTATAGTCCGTTTATTAAGCGTCAGTGCGGAACCGTATAGAATGTCATGCGAAAGTCATGTCATGAGACACGCCAACTGCGTGAGAGTCTGTATATATATGCTTTTTGGGACTGCTTGTGAAAGACTTGAAGTCTGATCTCAGCTGCTGGAAGCATTTTAAGCTAGCGAAGACACATTTCTCTCTGATCTGGGATGCTTACGATCCGGAAATGAAGAATCACTCGAAGGAGTGGCATCACACCTCTCCTTCAAAAACTTAAAAGTTCAAAAGCCAGCGATCAGTAAAGAAAATCATGGCGACTGCTTTTTGGGATGACGAAGGACTCATACTAGTTTTTTTTAACATGGTTGTACCGTGAACAGGAACAGCTACATTACAACACTAAGGAAGCTTCGAGAGTAAGGAAGAAGAGTCCAAACAGGAATTCGAAATCGATCGAAATTCATCATGACAATGCGGAACCGCACACTTCTTTGGCCACAAGTCAAGCGATAGGTAAATTGGACTAGTTATTGGTCTCTCATTCGTCGTGAAGTCCAAACTTAGAACATTATAACTGATAGTTGTTTCTTCAGGAACGTCAGTTTCAGGACGCAAGTGAGGCGAAAGTGGCAGTAACGTAGTGGGTTCAACAGTGCCAATCTGAATTTTTCCAAAGATGATTCGAGTGTTGGATTCAACGATGGCAGAAATGCATCGCTTGAAATGGGAGTCTATGTTGATTAGTATTATTGTGCAGAGCATGAGTTAGTTTAGTAAAGTGTATAATTTTAGAGGCCTCCGACATGTTTGCACTATGTTACGCCCACCATTGGATTGCTTTCGCAAAGACCCTCGTATTTTATTAGTAGTGCAATATGACTGATGGGATATTGGTGTGGTTGGGGGCGGCTGAAATCAAACTTGTCCTGAAAAGAAAGGATTATTAGATGTCTTGATTCATGCTCGGTTATGTTATTTTCAGGAGAGGCGCACACTCCTGGATTCGCAACTGGGTGGGATTCTTAGAAATGAAATCGGCATGTAGCTGGGTCTCTATTCTGAATTCTTATTTCTTATATATTCTCCGATAAGTATGTTTTTAGAAAAAAGGAGATCGACAGAGAGAAGGGGCAGGAAAAATACTAACTCAAGGAAGGAATAAATAAATAAATACCCGGGCAACGTCGGGTTTTTAGCGAGTTACTGAATAAGTTAAATTGTTACTAACACAGTATAAGAATATCACTATAACATGCGACTGACAAGGGGAGGACGCCAATTGTGAAATTCAGATTCGATTCATGCTGCACATAATGAAAGCTCATGGCCAGAGGTGTAATTTGGCAAAGCAACAAGGTGCATTTCTCAGCCGTTGTCGAGAAAATCGACAATTAAAAAAAAGGCGTTGCGGTGAAATACTCTCTACGAGTAGTAGTGTTCTAGAGAGGCGTGGCGTAGCGGTAAGCGCTCGGGTTCGAATCTCGCGGCATGCAACTTTTTTATTTTTTATTATTTTTTTTTTAATTCACACACACACACACACACACACACACACACACACACACACACACACACACACACACACACACACACACAATATAATCATATATATATATATATGAAGACAATAACATTTGATGTTCAAAGTCGCTAGTTTTTTCACGACAAAGGACTTTCAAACATTATATTATATGCAGCTGGCGACTTCGAACATCATTATGTTTTCCGCAAACAAAGTTGTATTTCACAAATGTTATTGTCTTCATAACGTTTACCACGTAAAGTTAATGGAAGAAGTATAAACGATATACCGAAACGAGTACGTATAGTGTAAGTCAAACCTGACGAACGGTAAAACAATTTTTCAGAATGTCAACCAGGTGTGTTTCCCAACAGATAATTTAAAAAAAAAAAAAAAAAAAAAACAATTGTTCTTGCAAAAACGCATCGTTTATCAAATGCGCTCGATGTCGTGCTGTTTTCTGCTTTCCATATTTCTATGACAACTATCACTCTGGTTCGTGCGAGAAAAAAACCCAGTAATAATTTAAAAAAATAATAAAAAAAGTTGCATGCCGCGAGATTCGATCCGGCGACCTTCCGATTACTAACCCGAGCGCTTACCGCTACGCCACGCTTCTGTACAACATTACTAATCATAGAGATCGTAGAGAATATGTCATCGCAACGGCTTTAACTGTCGATTTTCTTGACAACGGCTGAGAAGTGCACCTTGTTGCTTTGTCAAATTACACACTGAAACATTTCACGCTAAAAATTATTTCTTGTAATAATGACAACAGTAATGGTTGTTCAAGCCGGCCGCGGTGGCCGAGGGGACTGAGGCGCTCCAGTCACGGTCTGCACGGCCACTGCGGTCGGGGGTTCGAATCCCCCCTCGGGCATGGGTATTTGTGCCGTCCGTAGTCTTAGATAGTTCATAAGTAGTTTGTAAGCTTAGGGACTGATGACCCCGTAGTTAAGTCCCATAAGTTCTACAAACATTTGAACATTTTCTCAAATTACACCTCTGGCCATGAGCTTTCATTATGCGCAGTATGAATCGAATCTGAATTTCACAATTGGCGGCCTCCTCTTGTGAGTTATATTGTGATAAAAAGTACAGTTTTCACACACGAGGAAAGATTCTTACTAGTTAAACATCGCGGCGTTAACTGAGATAAAGCGTAATTGTTGACCAAATACATCCCGAACGTGACCCGACTTCATCCTTAAGTTGACTAAAGCTAGTTTCGGCCTAGCCGAAGATTCGGCCGAAAACCGAAAACTGTGGTCGAAACCAATATTTGGCCGAAACCGAATGTTCGCTCGCTCCTTAGTTTCGAGTAACAATGGTGGCGCCTGAACGACGGCGTAGGGAGCGTCGCTGTGCGAATTGATTTTGCGCGTGGCGCGCGAGTGCTGGCGAAGGCGCGTGGCGGCGGCTGCTCTCTATCATGCATCGGCCGGCCCGCACCTGCGCCTCGACACATTAATCTCCGGAAATTGAGTCGCGCTCTGCCCCGTCACCGCACCCCCACGTCTGCCTGGCCTGCGCCAGTTCACAGCTCCCTATTCAGCGCGTTCACTCGTTTCCAAAAGTAACCACTGTGTCGGTGCTGTTTCATTTCCCCGATATGCTTCTGCTGTGGACCACATCAATAAAAAAATGTGGGGGGCAGATAAAATTGGTCCGGACGACTGGGTACAATTTTTGGAGACTTTTGTGGCAGGGTTTACGAAGGAGGAAAGGACCTCTGGTTACTTCGAACAGGATGGAGTAGCTGCCTACATTGCCGGTCTGACAAGGGTTGTTAGCTGAGAACATGGATTTATCGCAAAGGCATCGGAATTATCAGCACATCCCCTTTTTTGATTATCAGCCAGCCCATAGCAGACTCAAATCAAGGAAAAGGTTTCTGCATGCAACGACGGAGCTCGACACATCACCACAACTGACAAGGTTGGAGATGTGGAGAGGAAAGATCGGGGACCTTGGCAGCTGGATGACCCCACTGCAAGCAGTCCCACCTTAATTGATAGCCGGCCGCGGTGGCCGAGGGGACTGAGGCGCTTCAGTCACGGTCTGCACGGCCACTACGGTTGGGGTTTCGAATCCCCCCTCGGGCATGGAAATTTGTGCCGTCATAGTTCGTAAGTAGTTCATAAGTAGTTTGTAAGTATAGGGACTAACGACCCCGTAGTCAAGTCCCATAAGCTGTACAAACATTTGAACATTTTGATAAACAGTGCTATTAGGACGCTATGTAAAATTATAGAGCCGCAAATGGTGAGGTGGTCATGCGTTTATTGACGCGTTTCGATATAAATCACCTTCAGAATCGTGGAAGGGGGATTACATAATAAAATTGTATGATGTCAAGGCCCTGCTGTAATATTCAGCATGACAACCTCACCATCTGTGGCTCTATAATTTTACACAGCGACCTAATAGCACTGTTTACCAATTAATACTGATATGGACGCATACCTCATTAACGACTTCATGTCACGTCTGGAAAGCACTCCCACCTGGCTATGAGGAGGACTGGATGACGTGGAAGTCCCTCAATAGACTGTGGACCAACGTAACAAGATTCAAAGTCAACATGAGAAGGTGGGGCCTCTCCGATGCATCTGTCATGTGGGAGTGTGGAAAAGAACAAACCACGGAGCATCTGCTACAGTGTGAGCTTTGCCCAGCCTGCTGTACCATGCAGGACCTGACTGGTGCTACCCGTGAGGCATGTGATGTAGCCAGATTTTGGTCTAGCATAGTTTAATGTTTAATCCTGGGGAAAATACCTTCGAACTGTTACCACTGTTAGTTGTAAATATGTGTACTATTAATGGCTAATGTGTATTTATATTCATTGATCTCCATTTTTGTTTTTGTGTTTCATGTTATGTTTTGTACAAGATGCTTCTGACACGAATAAATAAATGAATACATGGATTTATCAAAATTAGTGTCGAGTTCGGGACTCTAACCTGGGTCTCCCGCTAATTAGGCAATTGTGGTAACCCTTTCATCACCCAGGTACACGGACTTGATACATCTGCACGGACTATTCAAGCAAGCCAAATTCCTATATATCCTCCTAGTTTGACCCTTGAACTTGTAGCACGCTAGAGTATTTTGTGACAGTCTTAGGTAAATGAACGAAATAGTTGCAGTTTGAAAGAAGCAGACAATATGAGCCAAATGACTGAGGCAAGAGTTGCATTCCAATACCACAACAGCTTTGTGTATGAAATACCTGACTCTGGGGCCGCAGCCGACCAGAAATGCAAACACAGCAGTAGCCTTTAGAAAAGTGAAAAGATGGGGTTTAACAGCTTTTAATATTTGTAAAATGACCGCCGAGGTGACTGAGGCGCTCCAGTCACGGTCAGCACGGCCACTACGGTCGGGGGTTCGAATCCCCCCTCGGGCATGGATATTTGTGCCGTCCTAGTTCGTAAGTAGTTCATAAGTAGTTTGTAAGTTGAGGGACTGATGACCCCGTAGTTAAGTCCCATAAGCTTAACAAACATTTGAACATTTGTAAAATGACCTGTTGACCACAGCTGTTTAATTACACTCCTGGCCATTAAATTGCTACAGCACGAAGATGACGCGCTGCAGACGCGAAATTTTACCGACACGAAGAATATGTTGTGATATGCAAATGATTAGCGTTTCAGAGCATTCACACAAGGTTGGCGCCGATAGCGACACCTACAACGTGCAGACATGAGGAAAGTTTCCAACCGATTTCTCATGCATAAATAGCAGTTGACCGGCGTTGCCTGGTGAAAAGTTGTGATGCCTCGTGTAAGGAGGAGAAATGCGTACCAACAGGTTTCCGACTTTGATAAAGGTCGGATTGTAGCCTATCGCGATTGCGGTTTATCGTATCGCGACATTGCTGCTCACGTTGGTCGCGATCCAATGACTGTTAGCAGAATATGGAATCGGTGGGTTCAGGAGGGCAATACGGAACGCCGTGCTGGATTCCAACGGCCTCGTATCACTAGCAGACGAGATGACAGGCATCTTACCCGGATGGCTGTAACGGATTGTGCAACGACGTCTCGATCCCTGAGTCAACAGCTGGGGACATTTGCAAGACAACAACCATCTGCACAAACAGTTCGACGACGTTTGCAGCAGCATGGACCATCAGCTCGGAGACCATGGCTGCGATTACCCTTTATGCTGCATCACAGACAGGAGCGCCTGCGATGGTGTACGCAACGACGAATGGCAAAACGCTATCCAGGTTCTCTTTACAGCATCATGATGGTCGCATCCGTGTTTGGCGACATCACGGTGAACGCAAATTTATAAGCGTGTATTCGTCATCGCCATACTGGCGTATCACCTGGCGTGATGGTAAGGGGTGCCATAGGTTACACGTCTCGGTCACCTCTTGTTCGCATCTACGGCACTTTGAACAGTGGCCGTTACATCACAGACCCGTGAGTCTACCCTTCATTCGATCCCTGCGAAGCCGTACATTTCAGCATGATAATGGACGACCGCATGTTCCAGGTCCTGTACAAGCCTTTCTGGATACTGAACATGTTCTACTGCTGCCCTGGCCAGCACATTCGCCAGATCTCTCACCAATTGAAAACGTCTGTTAACGGTGGTCGAGCAACTGGGTCGTCACAATACACCAGTCACTACTGTCGGAATCAATGCCCAGGCGTATCAAGGCCGTTATTACGGCCAGAGATGGTTGTTCTGCATACTGATTTCTCAGGATCTATGCACCCAAATTGCGTGAAAATGTAATTACATGTCAGTTCTAATATATTTGTAGAATGAATGCCCCTTTATCATTTGCATTTCTTCTTGGTGTAGCACTTTTAATGGTAAGTAGTGTATTAAACGAATTTTCAGCATTTGTCGTAAATTACCATTTATTTATTGCATATTGCCTTGTTGGAGCATGAACAGTGTCAAGACGGGTTGAATGATGGTTTCAGTGTACCGTGTACTGTTCAATGTTCCTACAACGATGACCAGAGGAGTACGGCCAGTGCAGTGCATGATGCCAGGTGTCGGTCTCGTTTGCCTCTTTCGCGTACACTACAGATTTTCTCACTCCCCTGCACGACACCACACGCTTGTACGATCATCATTGGCTCCGAGGCAATAGAGCCTCACATCACTGAAGACGACACGTCTCCATGCGTCCCATCATAAGCGTCACCATGTCACCATTGGAGGCGGGCTGAACGATGTTGGGGCGTGAGGGGAGGATACTCGAATGGTACACATGATCGTGCTTTATAGTGAGGGGAGCGATATTCTACACTCGCCATTCTCCTCTAGCGATCGTCTAGAGAACACTGAACAGTGCACGTTGAACTGAAACCATCATTTAACCCGTGTTGCTACCACTCAGGCACCAACAAGGTGATAAGATTTTCCAACAGGACAATGCAGATCCACATTATCCCGTACCACCCAATGTGCTCTTCAAGGTGTACGTCAACTACCCTGGTCAGCACGATCCCCGGATCTCTTCCCCCATTGAGCATCTTCGGAACCGCATGAAGCGTCATGTTGGGCGGTCTGCACGAGCGGCAAGAAATCTGGCCCAACTGAGGCATCAGGTGGAAATTGGATGGCAGGCCATTCCACATAACCACATTCGGAACCTCTACAATCGTTCCCATGAGAGAATTACAGCTTGCATTGCTGCATAAGGAGGGTATACACGGTACTGACACCAACATTGCGGACGCTCTAGTGACTGTACTCAAGACCGTACGGCTGTGCCTGCGTCGTAGGGTTGCCAGATTGAACACGAGGCAGGCCCGGAGACCAGACGTGCCCCCCCCCCCCCATCCAACTGCGACCAACTCCCCCCCCCTCCCCCATGCCCAACCAGGATTGCCGTCTTCTGCAGAAAATTGTTTCGGCAAGAAATTAAGAAGCGACTGGTTCTTCTTTTGTGTAGTAATATTCGCTTTGTGTATTTATGATTGTAAATGTTTATTCACAGCTTTTACTCCGCCGTACTTAACAGTAAATGAGATACTGCATATTCTGTACTTACACATACACTCATCAGTATCGACTTTTTGTAGCCACTCTTTATAATTTTCTTCCTGCAACCATTCTTCACGGAACGAACTTAGATACCGTCTCTTCATTTCACTGTTATTACTCATTAATCTGAGTTAATGTAAGCTTGTCTGTTCACACACGATCAGAGTATTCCAAAAATTGCCGGTAGACTGATAACAAACAATGAACGAACGAACACAAATAATAGATGTCGCCAGCTGACACGTTGCCGCAACAGTGTTTGCTTAATAATGGGCTAACCGATTACTACCGACGCAACAATGAAGAATAGAAAAGTAGCGTTTTGTTGCAATAAGAAATTGACATTTGTATAAAGTTATTCATAATTACTAGATAGGAGCCGGCCGGGAATGGCCGAGCGCACTGAGGCGTCTTGCCACGGTGCGCGAGGCTGCTCCCTCCAGAGGTTCGAATCCCTCCCTAGGGCATGGATGTAGTGTTCGTCCTTAGTTTAAGTTACGTTAAGTTCGATGTAGATCGTCGCTACATAAGCATAGTACTTAAAAAGCGTCGTAAAAAAAGGTTAAGATAAAGGTTACATTGAAGCCCGGAGATAAGTCATTGGCCCGTAGACCCGGAGAATTCATTCCAAACCCGGGCACTCCGGGCGGCGCCCGGAGATCTGGCAACCCTACTGCGTCGACGAATTCATGATGTTCTTTTTTCATTTTCCAGGAGTGTATATATAAGATATTGCAGAGTGCCAAATGATTTGGCTCTCTGGAATCTGTTATATATTATTTGCCAGAGATTGTAGCATAACCTTTCTTGAAGCATCAATGTGGTGTAAGCCCACTAGTGGGAATCTCCGGAGCAGCGCGTGTGTTTAACGAAAAGTGTCGCTGCGGCGCGGCGTTTGTGGACAGCTTCGGCTGGCGCGGGTCCAGCGCGGCCGCGCCCTCTTCCCCTCCCTGCAGAGGCGACAAATAAGCGAGGCGGCCGCGGCACACTTTGCCTCAGTTATCGGCTTTAACTGCGACGCCACGCCACGGCCGAGTTGCGCGCGCCGCCCCAACTCGGCAATCAAGTTAGCCTCGCCTCGAATTAATTACCTGGCCCGTGCGCCCTGTCGCGCTGCCCTGGACCTCGGCCCGCGGTCCCCGGTGGCCGCTCAATTCGCGAATCACGTCCTGGAGGTCAGGCTGTCAGCAAACTAGTGCCCCCTTTTGAATGGACTAGTTCCAGTGGTACTGCTATGAAATTAAATATGTGAAACGTTTGCGAGAATAAAAATGTCTGTGACGTAAAAATTGAACTTCAAGGGTCACTTCTTATTTATTAAGGGCAAGAACACGATGAGGCTGCTTTTACGTGAGTCATCGTACATTATGGGAAACACGGGCATTGACGTTATTGTGTGTGTCTGACTCGCCCGACATGACCGCTGTCTAATGCAGGCCTGCCCAGGAGGAACAGCACCTAGGGAGAATGCCGCGGCGCTCTCGTGGCCGGTGAGAAAGACAGGCCTGGGCACTCAGCCAGTTGACGTGGCAAGAGCAGTGCTGCGCCGACGCGATCGCGGATTAGACTGGTTAGCCGCTGCGGCACGGCCCACTGCCTCTCAGGGCGCTCTCGTGTGACGTCATGCAGATTAGGTTGCGTGCGCATAGCTTACTGGGTAGCCGCTGGGGCACGGCCCACTATGCCGAAGCAGCGAGCCAGTCAGCTATGCGCGCGCAACCTTCTCTGCCTGACGTTAGGGTACGGCCATAGTGGGCCGCTACACGCTTCCTGCTCCTGGGCGGCAGGGAGGCGGCTGAAAAACCCAGTGGGTGATCCCATTGGGGTGGCCATAGTGCACCCGCACGGCCGCCTCAGCTCGCTCACATCGCTTTCACAGGCGCGTGCAAGAAAGAATTTATGTTTCTTGTTCCGCTCTCAGCTCGCGGGTGCCGAGGTTTCAACGCTGTGAGCTGCACGTCGCGTTTAATAGTAGCTGATAAAGACGCATTTATCTCAAATGTTGAATGACAGGCTGTTAATTCACTGTAGCTGAATTTTATAGAACTTTTGTAGAATCGCACAACCGGTTTTGCAATGTCTTTAATTGCATCTAATTGTTCATATTTATGCAAGAAGACCAGTACTTTATTATAGCAAACAACTACACATTCAAGATAATTTACGTGTAGTTAGGTTATTTAGCTCAGAAAATGTTAGGCTACTTTTTTGCTAAAGGTTGCACGTGAAAATGGCTTTTTTGTGAGCCAATAACACGAGGCTGCGCACTGTGGCCACCACCAGCTGCCATCGCGCCGTTGCAGCGCGCTCGTGGCGACCGCTGCAGGTTAAGCGGCCGAGCAGCTAGCGGAGAGCCGTTCACTATGGCCGTACCCTTACACGAGAGCGCCGCGGCCTTCTCTCTAGGTGATAACGTCAGGAGGCGGTTAGACGAGCCTTCGCGGTCGCTCGTGCCTGGGCCGTGAGCGCTCGCGGCTGAATGGGGCACCCAGGCGTCGAGACGTACTGCAGCGCAGGGGAGCTGTAAACAGGCTCTGTGTACAGACGACTATGCACAACGTCGTTCAGGCTTAGTTTTACTCCGCGTCCACACCTTGGTGCCAACGCTGGCACCAACATTGGCCAATATTTTTGCGACAGCGCCAAAAATTGGAGCCCACATTCAGTTGAATTCGTCGAGCCGCGCGGTGCGGCCGAGTGCATTCAGGCGCTATGCTACGATGAAAGAAGCCGTTCCCCGCCGGGGGTTTAAATCCCCCCCCCCCCTTCGGGCATGGATGTTTGTGCTGTCTTTCAAATTTTCAAATGTTTGTAAATCTATCGGACCAAACTGCGTGGTCATCAGTCCGTAGCTTGCAAACTACTTAAACGAGGTAAAGTAACCTATGGACACACACACACACACACACACACACACACACACACACACACACACACACACACACACACACCTATGCCCCAGGGAGGACTCGAACCTCCACGGCGAGCAACCGCGCGCTCCGCAGCGAGATACTTTAGACCGCTTGGCTACTCCACCGCGGCGTGCTGTCTTTAATATAAGCTAGTTCATAAATAGTTAGTAGGTTTTAGGGACTGATGACCCCGTAGCTCATCAAACATTTGAACTTTCTTGAATTCGATTTTGGAAATCTGTGACTGTAAGTTATAATGGATTTTGTAAAAAAAAAAAAAAAAAAAAAAAACACCTTTTTTTTTTCTGCTGACAGTCAGGTTGTTGTTATTTATTTATACTTTGCACGACGCGTTTCGGGATATGAATCCCATTATCATGTGTGTTTTATTGCGTGCTATGACATTAGGCCTATCTTTTATTGTTTCCTTTGTGTGAGGGGCTGTGATATTTCTGTCGTCTTTACTGCAATGTAAAAACGCGCGCAATTTACGTTGGTTTAAAAAATGAGTTTGTGGCGAAATTTTGATGGGTTTCTACTTAAGATTTCCTTACGTTCCATTTGAACAGAAGCGCACTCATATTACATAACATTTTGTACATAGCACACATTTGATATACAATAACATATAAACAGCTACAAAGATGATTGTAACATGTACTCAACAGAGATATTGGCTTCATATGTCGTCCACAGAGTTTCATTGATACGTTATTACTGGAGAACTGTCAACAATGAAAATTACGTAAAATAAGTTTAGAGAGCTATTGTTGTATCACTTGAAGGTTTAACGATTCCATTCTCTTGCGTAGCCTTTCTGTAACAGCTTAAAACCGAACTATGATTTTACGAACTCATTGTATTAGTTGCACTGAGCTGTTATTAGTTTCGAAGTTCTTCACTACAGCAGTATTTTTGCACAGCAATTCTGTATGTTAGTTCTATCGTTGCTTTTGCATAATATCGACGTTCGATTTAATGAACTTGAAAGGCAATTTTAAGTAGAGCAGAAATAAATTTCGAAATTGTAGTTTGACTCAAGGGAGATGCAAATTGCTAGAGAGATTTTCTAAGCACTTGGCCGTAAATGGCGGAATGAGCGTGAATGTTCTTCATAAGCTATCGATTTCCGATGGGGAGTCTCTAAGCAGTTGCAGCAAAGTTCCCGCGGTCTTCTAAGCTTTATTAAAGATAGGGAGAAGGGTCCGAAACGGCGGCCGGGAAGTGGTTCTTTTTTTTTTTTCAGCGGACTTCTTACGTTGACGCAAACCGATGAATACGTTCATTGCTTTTCAGTTAAATCAGAAAATTTTTCCGTGCGTTTGATCTGTCAGTTCTAAAGCAGGCATCTACTTTGTGACAGACATCTGGGAAATGAGTGTATTTAGGCGAGGATATTAACGTTCAACCAAGAGGCGTACAAATCAAGTCCCGGTATTGGAAGAAACTTTGGTCATTGGTATTTGATCTCCGAACAGAAAAGAGGTGGTTGGGTAAACGTCGTTTTCCTTCATGTTGTCGTCGTCCCCGCTAGCATATACTCGCCCTTACGTTCCACATGATGTGATCATTGTCCCTAACCTAATAATACCACCACCACCACCACCACCAACAATAACAACAATGTAGTTACATTACATTCTACATTCTGTGTGGTCATTAAACCTTATAGTAAACAGTTTCATAATGTAAGACCTTCAGCTATGAAACCACAATTTGCGTAATGAAATAAGAATATAATCAGACAGGGAGTCGCACGAATGGAAAAAAGTGGCACGTGGTTGACTGCACAACAGGTATTGTACAAGGCTACTGCTACAAAGCTGACGGCTACACGTGTGGCAGACAGACCAGTAAAAAGCAATTTAAATACAGAGGGACGGTCACTTATCTCGGAGACCCGAGGGAAAAGAAAATTACAGAGGCGAATTACAGAAATGCAAATTACAAGCATCTGCATTGCAGGACCTCGCTAAAGAACAGAGCAGACAAGTGACACTCTTGGGCGATGTGCAGGACCTGTGGGACTGGTCACTGACAAGTAAGTCTTTGATGTACAACTTAATACTAAATAATAGGTAGGCTTTATTCAGTTTGGTAATACTGCGCCATCGATATGTTGCGCTACGTAAATGTTCTCGCTAAATGGAAGTGTTTGAGTAGGTGCTCGTCATCCCAATTCAGTTGTTAGATTTCCTTGTGGCAGACGTAGTGATGAAACTATCTTAGCCAAAATGACCCCACAAGCGGCTTCTAATGAAATTGCGTACTTATGGAATATGTCCCCAGTTGTGCGATTGGAGTCACGGTTTCCTAACAAAAAGGACACAGTTCGTTGTAATTGACGGTAAGTCATCGAGTAAAACAGAAGTGATATCTGGCGTTCCCCACAGAAGCGTTATAGGTCCCCTACTCTTCCTTGTGTTTATAAACGATTTAGGAGACAATCTGAATATCTCCCTTAGACTGCAAAGAGATTTAGACAAAATTTCTACATGGTGCGAAAATTGGCAATTAACACCAAATAAAGAAAAGTGTAAAATAATGCACATGACCACTAAAAGAAATCCGCTGAACTTCAATTACGCGATAAATCAGTCTAACCTTAAGGTCGTAAATTCTACCAAATACCTAGGACTACAGTTACAAACAACTTAGTCTGGATAGAACACTTAGGAAACATTGTGGAGAAGGTGAACCAAACGTTACGTTTCTTTGGCAGAACGCTTCGAAGATGCACCAGCTCCTCCAAAGAGACTGCCTACACCACACTTGTGCGTCTTCTCCTGGAGTATTGTTGCCCATTGTGGGCCCCTCACCAGGTGGGATTGACGGAAGACATTGAGAAGGTCCAGAGAAGGGCAGCTCTTTACAGGGGGGAAAGCGTCACGGAAATGTTGCAAGAATTGGGGTGGAAATCATTAAAAGAAAGACGTTATTCATTGCGGCGTGTTCTGTTTGCGAAGTTTCAATCACCGACTTTTACTTCCGAATGTGAAAATATTTTGCTAGCACCCAACTACTTAGGTACACATGACTATCCCAATAAAATAAGAGAAATCAGATCGAAAATGGAATGATTTAGGTGTTCTTTCTTCCCGCGCGCTATTAGAGAATGGAAAGGTAGAGAAAGGTTATAAAAGTGGTTAATGAACCCTCTGCCAGGCACTTAAATGTGATTTTCAGAGTATCTATGTAGATGTCATAGTTACTATAACACTTCAGAATTTACACTGCACGAAAAAAATATTACACTTGTAATGATGTTGATTTCGGTCGGATGACACGAGATACCACCTGGGGCAAAGCAGATATACTGGTAATGGTATCAACGTCGCCCGCCAACAGTCAGCGTAGAAAATACGACCGCCAAGACAGTTCAGTTGGTGGGATGTTACTGATGGTGTGCAGTCAGGGGATCGGGGTGGATTTTAGTGTACCTTTAGTGTATTCTTGCGGCATTGGCCCCCTACTTAGCTTGCATTAATCGCGAATCTTTAATTTAGTGCAAAGTTCCTAGTGATAGGTAAAAAGGCGCAGGTGACTCCCGTTTATAAGGAAGGAAAGAGAACACACAATTACAGGCCAAAATCGTTGACATCAGTTTCATGTAGAATTTTGGAGCATATTCTCAGTTCGAATATAATAAATTTCCTTGAAACGGAAAAGCTTCTTTCTATGAATCGGCACGGGTTAAGGAAACATCATGTGAAACTCAGCTTGCCCTTTTCTCACATGACATCTTGCGAGCCATGGATGAAGGGCAACAGGCGGATTGTGTTTTTCTCGACTTCAAAAAGGCGTTCGACGCGGTGCCACACTGCAGACTGCTAACGAAGATACGAGATTATGGAATAGTGTCACATATTTGTGACTGGCTGGAAGACTTCCTAAGTAATATAACGCAACACGTTGTTCTCGACGGCGAGTGTTCATCAGAGTGTATCGACAGGCGTGCCCCAGGGGAGTGTGATAGGAATGCTATTATTTTCTATCTATATAAATGATCTGATGGACAGACTAACTTGTAATTTGCGGCTGTTTGCTGATGATGCTGTGGTGTATGGGAGGGTGTCATCTGTAACTGACTGTAATAGCATACGGGATGACTTAGACAGAATTTCTAGTTGGTGCGAAGAATAGCAGCTAGCTCTCAATGTAGAAAAACGTAAGGTGATGCGCATGAGGAGGAAAAACAATCCCATAATGTGCGAATACAGCATTAGTAGTGAGCTTCTTGATGCTGTCGTCTCGTTCAAATATCTAGGCGTAACATTGCAGAGCGAACATGTAAGGACAGTTGTGAGTAAGGCGGACAGCCGACTTAGGTTTATTGGGAGAATTTTGGGAAGATGTACTTCACCTGTAAAGGAGACCGCCTATAAAATGCTTGTACGACCACGTCTTGAGTATTGCTCAAGGGTGTGGGACCCGCAGCAGATCAGTTTAAAGGAAGACATAGAGGCAGTACAGAGGCGAGCAGCTAGGTTTGTTACTGGTAGGTTCGACCAATGCACGAGTGTCACGAAAATGCTCCGGCAACTCAACTAGGGATCGCTAAAGGAAAGACGACATTATTTTCGTGAATTTCTGTTGAGGAAATTTAGAGGGCCGCAATTTGAAGCTCAGTGTAGTACGATCTTGCTGCCACCTACTTACATTTCGCGTAGTGATCACAAAGATAAGAGAAATTAGGGCTCGTACAGAGGCATATAGGCATTCCTTTTTTCCTCGTTCTATTTCGGAGTGGAATAGGAAAGGAAATGCCTAGTAGTGGTACAGTGTACCCTCCGCCACGCACCTTGCGGTGAATTGCGGAGTATGTAGATGTAGATGTACCTGTAATGACCTCATTGACTCGTTCAGCTGTCCGAGCTGGGGTAGTGAGCGCTCGTGTGCGCTTCTGCTCGCGGAGCAGCCTTTTGAACAGCCTGGGTTATGGCAAGGTCATCGTCATAGCAAAACTGTTTCACTTGCAGTGTTTGGCATGTCACTTGTGTACAGATTGAAAAGCGAGGGTGCTAGGACTGATCCTTGGGGGAGCCAATTTTTGACTGTATATGACTTGCGTTCTTGATTTGCATTCAATCGTTTACGAGCTATCCATTGCGCCATCCTTCCCCTAAAGGTGAGCGGGGTGCGATCACCTGCGAGGTGTGGCAGTAAGGGCGCCCGCCCGCGCTGGTCAGCGCGAGTTACTGGCAGTTACTGCCAATTACTAGCTTAGTAATTGGCGCCGGACGGCGCACGCGCCGCTGCGCCCTGCCCTGCCCGCGCCCGTCTGCTTCGCTGCGCGTTTTAATAATCGACCGACACACCAATTAGCGGAAATTCGGCTTTAATAATTGCCCACTAATATGTCAGCGCTCTAAATTTTTCCGTGAGCGCGTAGGAGTCGCTTACTTCCCCCGCGCTGCGTATACGCCTCCCTCCCCCCCCCCCTTACCGCGGTTGATCCAACCCGTGAGATCCTGTTAGAGCCCTAAGTTAATTTCTTCAGTTAGAGATGGGAATTTAAACTGATTTATAAGCTGCAACGGCCTATCGAAGCGCGCGTGGTGTCCCGTAGAGGGCTGTCGACGTGCCCCGGAGAACGCACAAAATAATTCGGAGCAGGCAAACCTGATACGTTGACATGACCAAAGATTGCAAAAGACTGCGCGTGACGTCATAATACCGAAATCAACATCTACGTTACATAACTAGGGGCGCGGAACCGTTTTCATCATTATGAGCAATGATAAATTGAGGTAACAGTTGCAGTTCTTCTCCTTTCTAGTTAAAGTTCTGCGTAGATTTTAACAATAAAACGTCTTATACGAGGTACGTCCAGAAAGTAAGTTCCGTTTGGTTGTATAAAAAATACGTGTACAGACACAGAAAAAATATTTATTGTACAAAAATCTACAACTGTTAAACTACTTTTCTACATAGCTGCCGAAATTTTGTAGGCACTAGTCATAGCGTGGCACAAGTTTCTGTATGCCTTCTTCATAGAAGGTTGCCGCCTGTGTATTCAGCCACGTGGTAGCATGTTCTTTCAGCTCGTCATCATCGTTGAAATGTTGACCACCAAGGACAGATTTTTAGGTGTAAGAAGAGGTGAAAGTGGCTAGGTGCGAGGCCCGGGCTGTACGGATGATGATCAAACACGTCCCAATGAAATTTCTGTAAGAGTTGTTGGATCACATTCGCCACATGAGGTCGGGCACTATCGTGGAAACAAACACCACCTTTTGATGGAAATCCTCTTCCTGCACATAAAATTTGTCCTGTCAACACTTCAACGACGACGAGCTGAAAGAACATGTTACCACTTGGCTGAATACACAGGTGGCAAACTTCTATGAAAAAGGCATACAGAAACTTGTCACGCTATGCCAAGTACCTACAGAATTTCGGCAGCTATGTAGAAAAGTAGTTTAACAGTTGTAGATTTATGTACAATAAATATTTTTTCTGTATCTGTACACGTGTGTTTTACATAACCAAACGGAACTTACTTTCTGGACGTACCTAGTAGTATTTTTATTACACTTTTAGTTCAAATGTTCAAATGTTTGTTAAGCTTATGGGACTTAACTACGGGGTCATCAGTCCCTAAACTTACAAACTACTTATGAACTACTTACGAACTAGGACGGCACAAATATCCATGCCCGAGGGGGGATTCGAACCCCCGACCGTAGTGGCCGTGCAGACCGTGACTGGAGCGCCTCAGTCCTCTCGGCCACCGCGGCCGGCACACTTTTAGTTGTACAGTTAAGCCCTTTCTATAAGGGACGTGCGACACGCACAAGAAGGTCGTCAGCTGCAGCGTTCCTTCCTATAGAACATCGAACTACAAAAAAGCGTTTACACGGCACGCATTTGTCGAGTCGTCTGCTTCACGTGTCTACTTCGTAAGTTTTCAACTTGCAGCAAATGAATCGCCGAGTTAAGATCTCAGATCTGTTAGATATATCGTCATTATTGTAATGATTAAAACATTTGTGTTTTAGACTGCCACTGTGAAACTGCATTTAATTGTTACCGTGCAGTTCGTGCGAAACTACGCCGCTCACATGTGTTAACGTCATCATTATAAAAGGCGATTAAATACTTCCCGACCGCGCGATTTGAGGCGCCTATGTATATGATGGTCACACCCAGCTGTCTATGAAAGTCTGTCTATACATAGACCTTTCACTGGCATAAAGCTTAAAATAATGCTCGCCGAAAACAAATATGTCAAAGTTTTGGTTAGGTGAGTGCTAACAGCTGTCATGCGTTTAGTAAAATTCATCTGCACCATCAGTTGTTTTATTGAATCCTTAAAATCGACTAGTTTCGGTCCACGACCATCATCATAGATAAAGGGGTATTAAAGCAGGTTAGTCAACAGCATTAAATAAAACAGGTCTAGCTGAAAACAGCAGGAGTCACTGCCAATAACATTACAAATGTCATACTAGATTATCAAAGCAGTCAAAACAAACATAAAATACGGGAATGGACTGTGAATACTGAAGAGTGCACTGTGCTAATTGCATTAGTTTGTAGTGCAATCTTCAGTATTCACAGTCCATTCCCGTATTTTATGTTTGTTTTGACTGCTATGATAATCTAGTATGACATTTGTAATGTTATTGGCAGTGACTCTTGCTGTTTTCAGCCAGACCTGTTTTATGTAATGTTGTTGACTAACCTGTTTTAATACCTTTTTATCTAAGATGGTCCAGGACCGACACTAGTCGATTTTAAGGATTTAATGAAACAGGTGATTGTTAAAGATGTATTTTATGAAATATTTCATGTTAACTATATCATGTTTTCGGAGAAATAACAAATATTCTTGATAAATCATGATATTAACTTTTATGTAAATAAACGATTTTCGACTTATTTTAAACTCTGTAAATGACCTAGTAAGCCGAATACCGGTTAACTAAGTAGAAATAAACTTGTAGAACATACACAAAATTGTACTTTGAAGTCAGTATGACGTTGTTCTACCAAGAACCGACGGAAAAATCTGTGAAAATGTCTTCATTTACATTTGCTATAAGTTTGTTTTGATTTCATATAACAACTATGTATCTGTTCTCAATAAAAATTGTACAAACGTTATATGGAATTTTTATTGCAATCACCACCTAAAATATTTACGACTGCTCTTGAGACAGGCAGTACATGTATGAGTAGAACAACTACGTTCCCCTGAGCAGGAGACAAGTACACATTTCTCAAAAAAATTTGCGACTTGGCTCCGTTCGTCAGCTTGGTTCCCCACTCGGCCTCTGCGCATGCGTGAAGCTTCTTCATACGCGTGAGAATAGGATCCATCCTATACCGTCTTCTAGCGATCGTATGCGTGCGTCTTGTCAAGTGGACGCGTCTAGGCGGCCGCGGTGGCCGAAGGGGACTGGGGCGCATCAGTCACGGTCTGCACGGCCACTGCGGTTGGGGTTCGAATCCCCCCTCGGGCATGGATATTTGTGCCGTCTTTAGTATTAGGTAGTTTGTAAGTAGTTTGTAAGTTTAGGGACTGATGACCCCGTAGTTAAGTCCCATAAGCTATACAAACATTTGAACATTTAATATGCACGTGTCTACTCGGAACGCGATCGGCGTAACCGATGTACCAGGGGTAATGTTCCAAGCTCTCACTTCCCGTGTAGAAGGGGCTTTAGCGTTATTTCCCCTCTTTCTCATTATTAATGCCATATTTACATTTTTTACATGTGCAGTTCTTATAATCAGCACAACTGCAGATCTTAAATGATCGTTATACTATCAAATAAACAATGTCCATTGACATATTTTGTCTCGATATCTATTAAATATATTAAACTGAAGTAGAGGCATTGAATTAAAATTTATGCCACAGCCGGGATTCGAACCCGGGACCACCGATTTACTAGACAGGTGCCATAACAACCGAGTCTTAATGAATCTTCCACAGGAGCAGAAGACGAAAGATTAGTTTGTCAAACAGCATCAGTTTTGTCAAGTTCCTGGGTAATACACACATGTGTAATATTTTCTTTTGCTTTTGTAAGATCTGAAAGCTGTTTGCATCCATAATGCCTGATTTTAACATAATAAAGAAACTTTATATTTTATGATTTTTACCACATACAGTGATGCCAAACACAAAACACGCCAAATATTGGCCATTTACGTTAAATACTAATGTAATGAAGAAACATTACCGATGTACTTCACAACAACTGGATTTATTGTTGTAATAAATAGTCAGTGTTCGCCTTTAAGTTTGTATAACGTTATTAAGAACAGAAGAAATAACTTATCTGCTGATATATAAACTCATTCAAGACCAGTTGAAATAATCTTCGCAACGGTAATAACAATCATCAGTTTTTGAAAAAGGAAAAGATTCGTAGTGCAAGTCAAACAAAATGTTCAAATGTTTGTTAAACTTAAGGGACTTAAATGCGAGATCATCAGTCCCTAAACTTAAAAACTACTGATGAACTAGCTAATACTAAGGACGGCACAAACATCCATGCCCGAGGGGGATTCGAACCTCCGACCGCAGTGGCCGTGCAGACTGTGACTTGCGCACCGCAACACAAACGAGGATCTGTAATTCTGTTGCTTATGAAAAGAACCAGCAATACTTTTCACCTGGTCATATGTAAAATAGACAACCATTGCACGAATATCAGAATTGTGGGAAATTGCTTTACCTTTCGTACTACATCTGTAATCGGAATGAAGTCATTTTACTGTTAAAATCAACGCTTGATGCCACCTTTACTGAGAAAAACTGTCATCCTGACTTGGAGTAACGTTAGATGTTGGTTTCATACCGTTACACGGCACAGATAGGAACACGAACGTTGATGGATATGTATTCTCAAGTATCGCGAGAAATGCTGATCGTTCAGAGCATCTAGGATGTTGTCTGCTGATTCAAATGTTGGATCGCTCGGCAATGGTCATCGTTTTCAAAGGTTTTTCAACAAATCTGGATTGTTGCGCCCCTCCCCACGCACCACAAAAAAAAAAAAAAAAAAAAGCAGGATAGATTCCCGTTTCCAACCATCTCTGATCTGCGTTTTATGTAATGAGTTCGTCATCAACGGGGTGTTAAATCGTTATCATCTTACGTTTGTTGCACAGGGAGGAAGAATGGAAAACGGAGTTGCAAATACGTTTCTCAGGAAACCTTAAATGAGTTTTCTGCAAGCGATTTAGAAAAATAATGTAGAACCTAAATTCGGATGGTCAAACAGAGTTTTGAACCGCTCTATCGAATTCGAGTCCAGATCTTAACCCTGAATTACTATCTATATTTTTCACTATCATAACTACTATCGTGGGGGCATTAGTGTCCCCCAAAAATTAGTATTTCCACTTTCTTGGATTCAATTTTTTATGGTAATTGTGTTATAGACATTCGTTTCAACTGTTTTACAAGTGCTTTAATCTAAATATGGGGTATAAGAAAGTCAGGCACTCATACAAAACATGTTTACGTTTTTTTTCAATTCTCAATGCATAGGTAATTTGAAAGTAACAAATTTTGCATTTTAGTAGTAACTCTTCAATTTTGCTTCATCTGCTTCGTTGATTAATTTAAATTAATCTTTCAAAAGGGAAATGTAATTTGTAAATGCATAGTAAAGAAATTAACTACCATTAGCAATAATATTAGATTTTCTCGTTCCAGATTTACTAGGCGCGTTCTGCGATAATTTGAACCTGTTTTCCCATAGTAGTAACTACTAGTCATTTCCCGAAATTTTGTCTTCAGAGACATCCAAATAAGAAATTTTATTTATTTTGTGAGCACTGTGTTCATTCTCTGTCACTTGTATCGAAAGACGTTCCTGGCTTCGTTCTTTTCTTGCAGATAAATTTTCTATATTATCTAAATAGTCCGTGACCTCTTTTGTCGTCATAACACGCCCGTCGATGCGAATAGATTCTGTACTCATTATTAGATGACATAAGCAACTCAGTAAACACAATGGAATATTGAGAAATAATGTTCACGTAAGTACTATCCTGCGGTCTTCATTGACCCCAAAATCCAATTACTCCGTAATAAACAATGTCACAATTTACACTACTACAACGTTTCGTTGAAGGCGATTCATTTCTAAGAGAATACATAAAATCTTTGACGCAAGTGCGCAGACATATATTACTAGACAGGCAATGCCATATACAGTATCATTGTGTCAGTGAAGTCTCGCCGCCATATTTCTATACTATAAACGTGTAAGGCTTCGTTTGTGTTATTGCGGAAAACAGTCGTAAAAATACGGATGAACTGACGTAACTACGCTACCTTTAGACTTTTCACATATGGGAAATTCATGTGTTGTATATGGCTATAATTTTTTTTTTTCAGTAGGAGTAAGATTTGACACACACACTAATGAGTTGCATTTATTTGCTGTTATTATTAATCTGAACCAATGTCATTCAACTTCGGAGTTTCTTTCAGTATTATGGTCATCATAAAAGTGTTGTTTATGATGGGTAACACATATTCCTCTTTGAGAGGGTGGTTGTGGAAGCGGTGGGTTGTTGGTGGGTGAAGTTAAGCAGGTATACTCAGTTCAGGTTCCATTTGTTTTAATTATATATTCCAATCAGAGGCTGAAGGCTCAACAAGACAGTTAAGATAAATGTTGCAAGGCAGGAGGTGAATTTCTGATAAGTTAATAAGGCTCCTAATTTAGTAAACCAACTCTTTAAAATGTAAAGACACAATGAACTCAGCAATTTAAGCAAGTGTGGGAAATTTTAAATGGAAGGCAAGTAAATACAATATTAATTACAAATGACCCCTGTGATTTAAATGAAAAAGCTCAGCTTAATTATCAAAATCACACTGAAGTGGGGCTCCCCAATTTAAGTGAACACAGCCCTTCAAAATCGTAATTACCAGAATACACTAAAGATGAGCTCGAACATTTAAGTAAAGTTTGGGTTTGATTATAGAGGCTGGTAACAGGAAACTGTGCTCAATAATATCAATAGGCAGAAGGCCAATAAAACTAAACACAATAAAATTTATAAATGAGCCCTGCACTTTAAATGAAAAGAGCTCAGCTAACTTAACAAAATCACACTGAGATTGGGATCTGGCTACTCGTTAATTTAATACACCCATACAGGTAAAACAGATGAGCTGACTCTCACAGGAAGGAGAGGAGTGAGGTGCTCAACGGTCAACAAGAATACAGCTCTGTCACGAAGGGGCTGACACAAACGGATAGAACGCCAAGTTACAACCGCGGGGTGGCGATGCCTCACGGAGGGAAAATTTCTGCAAGGAGAAGATAAAAAAAAAAAAGCGAAAACAAAACTAAACAACTACCGCCCGTGCAGATGCGAGCTAGCAGAGGGGCACAAACCAAATAAATTCTCCAGTTCCGATATCCAAGTTAATGTATCTAGGGTACTTGCTACTCAGAGCAAAGGGAAAAGAATAATACAATTGAACCGAACTAAAAGTGCGGTATAACACATGAATAAACAACTAACAACGTAGACACAGGCAACGACGGCACCTGGTGAATGACCACCGATCCTGACAAATTCAGACACACAAATTCGATGAGCAGGTTTTATCAATTACTTATTTATTTCTTACTCCACGAAAAGTGCAGGCACCCTCGCGATGGTGTAGGAGGATGGTGTCCCAACGCCCGAAAACATTTCATACATCCCAGGTGCAATCCGGTTGAAAGGGTGGACACCGGGTGCGGAGTACCAGTCGTTGACAGCTCCGACGCTTGGCGAGGGACGGACGCGGTATCGCACGGCCGCTAGGAACGCGACCACACAGCCGGGGGACGAAGTAAACACCCCGCGACGAGGTGCTGTTATAACTTGACAGAAGAGGCCTCTCCGGGCCAACTTCAGCTCATGGCCTGCATGGCTCCCCTCGCGTAGAACAAGTTGGATGCACACCCCGGGCCCGGCCTCAAACGGCCCCTTAATCAAAATCACTTGACCCTGGCGATGACATCCATCGTATGAAACTCACAGCATTATCCTCTCTCCCCTCCGCGCAGTGACACTCCAACCCTCTCCCCCTGCTCCGGCCGCCATCGTCGCGCCATTCGAGTCAAGGAAAACATACACTCAGTCGCAAAAGTATTCGGACAGCACGTAAAAGCGCATAATTTTGCAGTTTGCCGCATGAACAAATACAGAAAATGCACTTTGTAATGGTATTTGGGACTCCGGGTACGATGTTTCAACGTGAAACACGCGTCAAATACGAAGAATTGTAGTTGGACATGTGTCTATTATGTAATATTTTCTGAAAACGGCATGGGAATGTGCAACAAAAGTATTCGGACAAAGACGGACAACGTGAGAGAATGGTTCATTCCGAGACGCACAGAGGGTGAAGCGACTGCAGTGTGTCCGACATTTCCACGAGACGATAGCGATGATTAGTAAACACGTATCGCGAGCCTGTGCAGGTCGACGATGGGACGCAGAGGAAAGTGTTCTACTTTCGTGAAAAGACAACTTGTCGTTTATCATCACGTGAAGCGGAAAACCTCCAGGGAAATTGCCGCAATAGTGAACATGAAGAAAAGGACACTTCACGACATTATTAAACGGTTCGGGAAAGACGAGCGATTGGAATTCCGTTGCAGTACAGGACGGCCACGGACATTTTGACAGAGAGATGAACGTGTGATTGTGCGAAAGGTACAACAGAATCCGAAAATATTGCAAGTGAGGTGGAAGGAGACCTTAGTATAAAAGTAGTAAAACTACTTATGAACTAACTAAGGACGGCACAAATATCCATGCCCGAGGGGGGATTCGAACCCCCGACCGTAGTGGCCGTGCAGACCGTGACTGGAGCGCCTCAGTCCCCTCGGCCACCGCGGTCGGCACGATCGCAGTACCATGGTCGAGTGGCACGGCGAAAGCCATTCATAAATGCTGTACACCAGAAGAAACGAATGCTGTTTGCGAGGGAATACGCCGAATACGATCAGGCTTGGTGAAATCGGGTGATATTTTGTGAAGAATGTAAATTTACATTATGGCAAAGCGACGGAAAGGCAAACGTGTGGCGAAAAACCAATGAAGAGCTGAATTCCAGGAACCTCAAACCGACAGTAAAGTGGGAGCATCATGGTGTGAGGATGCATGTCCGGCAATGGTGTGCGTGACTTAGTGTTCATTGATGATACGATGAACAAGGAAACGTATTTGAATATACTGCGAGGACATTTGAAGCAGAGTGAACGACATCTAGGTATTGCGAAAAACTTTAATTTTTATCAGTATAATGATCCCAAGCATACCGAGCAGATTGTACAAAAGTGGTTACTCTTCAATTGCCCGAAAGTATTGCAACCCCGTCCCCAATCACCAGACCTTAACCCAATCGATCATTTGTGGGATAAATTGAAAAGCACCCCCCGCGCGGACAACATCTATACGAAGGAGACCTTGAAATAGAAACTGCGCCAAGAATGGGCAAATGTAGGCTCAGATTTCACGGAAAAAAAAAAAAAAAAAAAAAAAAAAAAAAAAAAAAAAAAATCGTCGAAAGTATGCCTAGTAGATTGGAGGAGGTATTGAAAATGAAAGGTGGACCCACAAGGTATTCACATTTTCGTCGTACAACGTATGAACATTTATTGGACAGTGTCCGAATACTTTTGTAGCAGCAGGGTGTGCAGGTTGTTTCATTATTGTTGTTAATTTTTCTGTTATTTATGTTTCGGAAATGAAATAATACAATAATCCTTTTGTAATTAATGTTGTTACGCATATATATTGCTAATAAATATGTTTGGTTTTTCATAGTCAGTGTTCCTCGAGTACTCATTGTGAAATTTCCCACAGTCCGAATACTTTTGCGACTGAGTGTACGTCAGAAGATAATCGACGCACGATAAATCAAACAGCGCCATTGCTTGCGGCAGTAATTAAATCAAGGACAGGGTCAATGAAAGAAACATGAGCCGGGACGGCTCACTCTACTTTCGAGAGCTCTTACGAAATCTACACTCTGCTTTGACACACACACACACACACACACACACACACACACACACACACACACACTGAGCCGCGTTTCCTGTTTTTATCAATCGGTTATCTTTATCGATCAACCTCGGCTTTTGTTTTAATAATATGACCATTGTAAATGTTTTTTGTCGTGGTTAACACATCTTTATTCTTCTGATTGTTTTTCAGATAACTACAGTCTGCTAAAAGTGTACGTGACGGTAAAATTTTACTTACCATCTCGGCGGCCTCGCATAATTATGTTGGCAACATCAACAAAACAGTAGAAATCCCTACCGAGATGTTAATATTCTTAGAAATCAACAGAGTTACTTCATTAGTGTTACGTATAGATGATGAAGTAAATAAATAATGCTGTTCCTGCTTTATGGTTGACAGATTCTTGTATGTACTGTACCCTCGTTCACTCAGTAAAAGAAATTGCCCTCGTAAAACGAAGATTTCATGACAAAACATTTGTGTTATCACGCGATTGGCTAATGCCAACGTCATATGATTGACAACATAATCACGCGAGGCCGCCAGGACAGTAAGTAAAATTTAACCGTACATAACATCTTCTCGTAACAATATTCGACAATGTATTCCTATGTGTTAACTTCAGCTATTGCGGAAGTATTAGCTCAAATGCAAATCATGTTCAAACCAACTAGTAAAGCTTACAACGTCATATCGTATCAGAAGTTCATAGTACAAACATACGGACACTTTTGGACGTGACGTGAAGCAAGATGGCGGAGTAGGGCTTCAGTCACAGGGCTATTTGTCAGTCTAGTAATGTATGTCTGTGCGCAAGAGTGGCGCCATTGCGGAGATCACCATCACCATCATCATCATCATCATCATCATCAGAGACTGATTATGCCTTTCAGCATTCAGTCTGGAGCGTAGTACCTGTAATAAAATTCCTCCATGATCCACTATTCAATGCTAACATTGATGCCTCGTCTGTTGTTATGCCTTTCAATCTGTTCGCTCTAACTGCTTCATCTATAGTGTTCATTCCAAGTTTTTCTTTGATTACCTCATTATGGACACCCTCCTGCCATTGTTCCCATCTATTAGTACATGCAATCATTCTTGCTACTTTCATATCTGTAACATCTACCTTATGAATAAGGTAACCTGTATCAACCCAACTTTCACTTCCATATAACAAAGCTGGTCGAAAGATATAGCGGTGCACTGCTAACTTAGTCTTGGTACTGACTTCCTTCTTGCAGAAGAGAGTAGATCTTAGCTGAGCACTCACTGCATTAGCTTTGATGCACCTCGATTCCAGTTCTTTCACTATGTTGCCATCCTGTGAGAAAATACATTCCAGGTACTTGAAACTGCGGAGATAGAAAAAAAATAATTAAAAAATATGTTCAATTGTTTGTAGAACTTACGGAACATAACGACGGGATCATCAGTCCCTAAAGTTACAAACTACTTATGAACTAGCTAATACTAAGGACAGCATAAATATCCATACCCGACGGGGGATTCGAACCCCCGACCGTAGTGGCGATGCAGAACGTGACTGGCGCACCGCAGACCGCTCGACCACTGCGGCCGGCGCGGAGATAAATACGATGTTTATTTTGGGGTCAAAAATAACCCCACGACAGAAACTGAGAGTCACTCTCTGTTGGATATCAATCGGTACGCTGAACAATTCACATAATAATAATAATGTTCAATGACAATGAAAACATGAATCTTCAGCGGTAATGACTCAACTTCGCGGAATTCGTGTGAAGGTGATAGGTACTGTCTTGTTACATAAACGAGAACGAAAAGACGTATAAAAGAAACGAGAAAACTAGATGTAACGTCTTTCGGGAAGCACCTGCGACTACGATCCAACTTTTATGACCAAATTTTGTTGGCAGATTAAACGAGACCCTTGGAGGCGCCGTAAGACGCGGCAAGTATCCGTATTTTCGCGGACGCCTCGCCGTTCCGACGGCGCACTGCGAGACGGAAACGCGACGCCGGGTTAAGGGCGCGTCTCGCTTTCACGACGGCCGGGTCGTCCTGGTGGAAGCGGTGCTCACTAATCAATTAACGCGACGTGACTGGACTGCAGCGTGGGCAGCCAACAGGGGCGCCCGCCCCCTACCTTTGTGTGCCTACTTAAACAAGTCACTCCCCCAGCCGAAACACACCGCGCTCTCTGTACTTCTTGCTGATGATACAAGTATAGCTAACACACCTGGCAAAAAGGAATTAACTGATGAAATAATTGTAAATGATATCTTTCAAAAATTATTAAGTGTTTCTCTACAAATGGACTCTCATTAAACTTTGATAAAACCCAGTATATACAGTTTTATACAGTAAATGGCATGGCCGCGGTGGAGTAGCCGAGCGGTCTAAAGCGCCTCGCTGCGGAGCGCGCGGTTGCTCGCCGTGGAGGTTCGAGTCCTCCCTGGAGCATGTGTGTGTGTGTGTGTGTGTGTGTGTGTGTGTGTGTGTGTGTGTGTGTGTGTGTGTGTGTGTGTTGTCTTTAGGTTAGTTTACCTAGGTTTAAGTAGTTTGTAAGCTACGGACTGATGACCACGCAGTTTGCTCCGATAGATTTACAGACATTTGAACAGACAGTAAATGGCATGACACTGGTAATAAATTTAGACTTTGAAAGTAAATCTGTAGCTAAGATAGAATACTCAAAATTTTTAGGTGTTTGCATTGACGAGGGACTGAATTGGAAGAAACATATTGAAGATCTCTTGAAATGTTTGAGTTCAGCTACTTATACTATCAAAGTCATTGCAAAATTTGGTGATATACATCTCAGTAAATTAGCTTACTACGCCTATTTTCATTCATTGCTTTCATATGGGATCATATTCTGAGGCAATTCAACATTGACTAAAAAAGTATTCATCGCACAAATGCGTGTAATCAGACTAATTATTGGAGCCCACCCAAGAGCATCCTGCAGACTTTAATTTAGGAATCTAGGGATCTTCACTGTAACTTCACAATATATATACTCACTCATGAAATTTGTTATTAACAATCCGACCCAATTCAAAAGTAATAGCAGTGTGCATAGCTACTACACTAGGAGAAAGGACGATATTCACTTTTCAAGGGCCGGCCGCGGTGGCCGAGGGGACAGAGGCGCTCCAGTCACGGTCTGCACGGCCACTACGATCGGGGGTTCGCATCCCCCCTCGGGCATAGATATTTGTGCCGTCCTTAGTATTAGTTAGTGCATAAGTAGTTTGTAAGTTTAGGGACTGATGGCCTCGTAGTTAAGTCCAATAATCTATACAAACTTTTGATTTTGAACTTTTCAAGGTTAAATCTAACTTTAGCTCAGAAAGGGGTGAATTATGCTGCCACAAAAGTCTTCGGTCACTTATCATGTAGCATCAAAAGTCTGACAGATAGCCAACTAGTATTTAAAAAGTAATTAAAGGAATTTCTAAATGGCAACTCCTTTTACTATGTAGATGAATTTTTAGATAAATCTTAAAAAATCAACAACAAATGTAATAAAAATCCTTAAAATATTGATTGTCAAGGGTAGACAACGTTTACTAAACTGACACGTTCCACATCATTACGAAATGTCATATATGGAACAAGTATTAATCTAATCTAATCTGCGCAAAACGTATTCAACTGTTTGGTAATGTTGTATCACGGACAACACTTAAAATAAACATTTATTATCAGTATGCACTTCGATAAAAAGGTCATTCGCTAACAGGGTGTGTGCTTATTAACATCTCAATGTCATTTGTGCTCCTTTTCCCGAACTACACTGATCAGCCACAACATTACGGCCACTCGCGCGAAGGTTCTAGGCATACTACAATTAACTTTGTATGGTGCATGGCGGAGGGTACTTTACAATTAGTTAATTCGTTTCTTGCGCCTTCACGCTGAAATGGATGGGCGGATATGAATGAAATTTGGAACAGATGTAGATAATAACTAGATTAATACATTTGCTATCTTTCGTAAGCTACCGTACGGTGCGTGGCGGAGTGTACCCGATAATCTAATAAATAAAAATGAATTTATGTATTTCCGTTCGTATTTTATGCACTGCCGTACTGTTCATCCGATTGCGATGAAACTTTGTAAACATATTGCTTGCATTTTCGCCAACGCAATAAGGCATAATTATATCGCTGTACGATACACACTTCAGGAGATACGGCGTCTTTAAGAATGAGATGTGCCGCCTTATGAATGACGTTTATTACTTCTTTGCTACTAAATATGTATCCATTTATGCCAATGAAGGTACCTACAAAATTACTTCATTGTATGACTTCTATTTTAGGATATATGACGCAATAAATATTGAAACGCGTAGTAAACTGATGCATCGTTTTTCATTTTTTAGGCACTGCGTTACCGCTCATCCTATTGCGATGAAACTTTGCACACTTGATCTTCAAAACAAGAGAAAAGCCACTGTTCACGTAAACTATGTATGGTACTTTACCCACAAACTTCGACTAAATCTACGGTTTTATTTCGATCTTGATGAAATGTTGAATGCTTAACTTTGAAAATGAGAGGAACACCTTTTGATGCTGATCGTCAAGAAATTTAACAGTCATATAATTTTTCATAGTTCGAAAAGTCAATGGAATGAGGAGGTGGAGTAGGAATTCGACAGAGATGTGGAGGGTATTAGGAGAGAAAGGAGACGGTGGACAGAGAGAGGGGTACGAGGAGAGGAACAGGGTGAAGGAAAGAGAATGTGGTTAGAGCAAACAGGAAAGGAGAGATGGAATAACTTAAGACTGGGATAAGTGAGTACCTGGGCTACGTCAGGTTTTTTGCTGGTTTATCGTACAAAAATATGGTGTATCAATAAAAGAACTTAACTTGATGTTGAAAATAAAACTTTTTATTACGTTTTACAATGTCTTATAGTATTTCACGTTGTAAGTCCCTGCATTAGGGACTGACCGTCCGTCAGAACATTCCACAATGTATTTCTAATGGCGGCATTCACTCTGCCCCGGTTGAGTACCTGAACGGTCTAAGCCGCCTCGCTGCGGAGCGCGCGGTTGCTCGCCGTTGGAGGTTCGAATACTCTCTGGGGCATGGGTGTGCGCGTTGTCCTTAGTTTAAGTAGTTTGTAAGCTACGGACTGATGACCACGCGGTTTGGCCCGGATAGATTTACAAACATTTGAACATTTTTTGCATACATGCCGTCCGTCACGTCATGCACGGTCACGTCAAGCTTTCTCGATAAGAATATTTTGACGGAATGGTCGTCTGCTAACATCGGAAGTTAATCTATTTTCGTCACGCGGTTTTAATGGAAATGTATCTTATTAATCTTTATCTTATTGTTATAACTTCGTTTTAGCGGTAAATTCGAAATGTTTCATGACGACTTAAATATTTTACTCAATTGAGTGTCCTCCTAAAACCGAGGTCATATTTGAAACCGAAAAATGGTTTATGTTTGATAATATTGCAACAGAAAAGACTGAATCAAACCGTTTATTTGAATAAGTTTGTAATTTGATGATGTATTTGTCATTAAATAATGTTTTAAATGAAAAAGTCAGTGCTAATGAAAGACAAAATGTCAGTTGTTTACGGCAGTATTAACAATGTCAGCAGTCGAATTGTAATGGATAAAGTAAACAGGCTCTATTTATGGTCTTATAAACATTGTTTGATGTGTTTATTTTTTCGCTTGAAAATAGATGTCGAAGTTTTGAAATGTCGTTTCAGTTCCCAGCATTTTACCACAATAAGTTGGCGAAAAACATACAATGTACAGTTTTCTAAATGTTCAAATGTTTGTAAATCTATCTGACCAAACTGCGTGGTCATCAATCTGTATCTGACTAACTACTTTAACTAAGGTTAATTAACCTAAGGACAAAACACACACACACACACACACACACACACACACACACACAAATATGCCCTAGGGAGGACTCGAACCTCCGACGGCGAGCAACCGCGCGCTCCACAGCGAGGCGCCTTAGACCACTCGGCTACTCCACTAAGGCGACATCACTTTCAACATAGTTTATTGGGATGGTCGAATTGACAGGATGGACAATGATGGGCAGTGTGAATACAACTTAACGTGACATTGACATGATGGACAGTGTGAATTGGCATTAATAGTGTGTGTATTAACTGAGAATCTGGATGGGAGGAGGTGTTTGTCTGACTAGCGTCGGCTGAAGCAACAGCTGGTCCGAATTGGGATACCCGGGTTCGACTCCGGGACCGGCACACATTCCCAACTACATTGTTGAATTAAATTCGCTGCAGTGGAGAAGCCGAGCGATCTAAGGGGCCTCGCTGCGGAGCGAGCGGTTGCTCGCCGTCGGAGGTTCGAGTCCTCCTTTGTGTGTGTGTGTGTGTGTGTGTGTGTGTGTGTGTGTGTTGTCATTAGGTTAGTTTACCTAGGTTTAAGTAGTTTGTAAGCTACGGACTGATGACCATGCAGTTTGGTCCAATAGATTTACAAACATTTGAATTAAATTCGACTCCCCGAAAACAGCTAATCTGTTTCTATGTTTCCAGTCTTTGTCTTTGATTCGTGCGCTGCGGCGTATTTGGGAAATCTGATCTGGAGCCCGTTCGAAACGCGAGCACCGTCTCGGCACTGCTGCAGAGTTCCGCGCCTCTGTCAGAGAATCGGCGGCCCAGTTTGGGCTGCGGTGTACAGAGCGCCCGGGGAACGAGTGTGTCTGCGGCGCGGTAATTATCGGGCCGGCAAACCGTTTGAAACGGCGGCGGCGGCGGCGGCGGTGCCCGGGCCGAGGTATCGACTGCGCCCGGGATGCCTCTCAGGCGCTGTGGCGAGCGGCGCAGCGCGCTCCACGCTCCCTCGGCGGTCCGCGCCGCCCGCCCCCCTCCCCCCTACATAGTCGCCCCCCACAGCGGTCGGCGCCGCCCCCCTCCCAGCGGTGCCCCCCTCCCCCCCAGCGGCGCCCCCTCCCTCCTCGCGGTGCCCCCCTCCGCCCCCCACACAGTCGCTCCGCCCGCGGTCCGCGCCCGCCCGCCTGCTCGCTTCCTCCGCCGCGCTCGCGCGCGCCGCTAACGCACTCAGGCCGGCCTCTGATCCCACGCCAGCCGTGAATAATGAATGCGCGCCCAGGAAAGGGAAAAAGGCTCCTGGTGGCGTCGCCGCGGTGCAGAAACGGCGTTGCCGGTGGTTAACTTGGAAATTCGGGAATTTCGCGCACCGCGCTGCTGCCAGGCTGGGTGCGCGACCGTCCTCACAGGAGGGCACCAGCGCCGATCCCCCCCCCCACCCACATGTTTCCATCTGCAATATATGAGTTCTCGGCGGTTTCCCCTTTTTTAAGCTCTAACTGCGACAATTATACACACAACCGCGTAGCCGTGCGGTTTAAGCGGCTCTTCCAGGATTTCGGGAAGAGTGCCAGCCCTTTTATTTATTTTCGTATTTTATTTTTTTATTTTGCAGGTGGTGGGATGCAGGAGTGCTAACACCTTTGGCAGTTACTTTCAACATAAGAGCGCGGAAGCAGGCCACTGCTCTGGCTGTGGTGGCTGCGCGTTCTGCGGTGCGTCAGGCACCGTCATCATGACTACTACGGTCGGGGGTTCGAATCCCCCCTTGGGCATAGATATTTGTGCCGTCCTTAGTATTAGCTAGTTCATAACTAGTTCTTAAGTTTAGTGACTGGTGAGACTGTAGTTAAGTCCGCAGTTGTGGCAGTGAACGGCTCTTAGATAAGTAAACAAAGCCTCTGGCTACAAATGTGTACATAACTTCTACAGTGTCTAAGATGGTTCAGAAGCATTTTTCTAAATGGAAAGAACATGTATACGACATCTGGGTGTTCAATCATTTCATCATGCACAATTACTGCCACCTGCGGAAGATCACTATAAAAATATTAAGAAGCGAGTGTTGCACTGCGGAGCAGTTTGCGAACTTCAAAGAACACAGAAATTGTGGGTTACTTGTCTTCCACTGTACAACTGAAAGTAGAAGTTGTTATTTTGTGATGTAGTTATTGAACTATCAGTTTATTTAGTACAACAGTCGGTACTACAAAATTAATTTAGTCCATAAAAAAAACCTTGTTTTTCAGTACACACAGTGTTGGTGTATGAAAATGGGTGCATATTATTGCATAAATCTTGCTTCTAAAATCATTGAAAATTTAACTTAAATGTATTACAGCATTAAAAATAATTTCCTTAATAGAGGAAAAAAAGGCCTGAAAGGGTTAAATTCGCTTCTACCATTGACTTAGTTGACACCCCCCCCCCCCCCCCACAATCTTGAGCAACAGTTACCACATCTATTTTACTATATTTAAAAATTTGATGCTCTGCTGCCTCAGTGATAAGTAATTTTATTCGTTAAACTATGCCCTTCAGTGGGATTTATTAGTTCAATTTTAATTTCCCTCCACGCCAAAACATGAATGTGGTCATGAGTCCTGCAGTTTTATCAGTCTGCACTTTCTCTATATGTCTTGCTTAGGAAAGATTTTACATATTTTTAGTTAACTAATTTTATTTTTAAACAAGTTTGTGAATCCCCCCCCTCAATGTCTGATAATATAATAATAATAACTTTCACTCTGCAGCGGAGTGTGCCCTGATATGAAACTTCCTGGCAGATTAAAATTGTGTGCTGGAACCGGGGCTCGAACCTGGGACCTTTGCCTTTCGCGGGCAAGCGCACTACCGACTGCGATATTCTGACACGACTCACGATGCCGCCTCACAAGGCGAGGTACTGGCGGAAGTAAAGTTGTGAGGCGGCATTGTGAGTCGTGTCAGGATAGCACAGTCGGTAGTGTGCTTGCCCGCGAAAGGCAAAGGTCCCAGGTTCGAGTCCCAGTTCCGGCACACAATTTTAATCTGCCAGGAAGTTTCAATAATAATAATAATAATAATAATAATAATAATAATAATAATAATAATTTCGTATGGCTGATTGGCATGGTGCGAGTCTTTCAACTGGGCGCCTCTCTGGCGACTTGCTTGTCCCTAGCCTACCCAAATTATCCACTAGGGAAAGGGGACCTAGCCCAGAAGAGGCGAAACGCATAATGCAAAAATAAGTGAAACATAGCTTTTGTGCAACCAAGAATGTTTTTTACCAAAATATAACATATTATTTCATTTTTTTATGACCAGTTTCAATCTACATGGATTATCATCAGATCATGTCCTTGGTGTAGAGCTGAGCCATATCTTGTGGAGAAACACTGTTAAAAGCAGTGTCAGTTCGGTGTCTGACCTGGTGATCTCAGGATAAAGTGCTTGACTAGAAACTGAAGGGCTGGATCATGGAATTTTTCATTCTGCATTCTTACCCACTGCTCAAAGAAGTGTTGCTCCACAAGAGATGGGCCAGCTTCTCACCAAGCACACGATCCATGTAGATCGAAACCAATCATCACAATAAAATATACGATATTTTGACTGCTTCAATTTTTATATTATTCAAAATTTTTAGATCGCTGCTATTTTCCTTAGGAACAATGTTCCATAAAACTGTACTTGTAATGTGAGTGGCTCGAAGACTATTTAAGTAATAGAACCCAGTATGTTGTCCTCAATGAATAGTGTTCATCAGAGATTAGGGTATCGTCAGGAATGCCCCAGGAAAGTGTGATATCACAATTCTTATTTCCTATCTGTATAAATTATGTGACGGACAGAGTGAATTACAATCTGCAGCTGTTTGCTGCACGGGAAGGTATTGCCATTAAATGACTGTAGTAGCATGCAAGATGACTTGGACCAAATTTCTAGGTGATTTGAGGAATGGCAGTGAGCTGTAAACGAAGAAAAATGTAAGGTGATGGAGATGGGTAGAAGACTCAATCCTGTCTCTCGTCAAAAAACCGACGGACAAAATTAATGCTGCCTCACTTGATGATTAACAGTCAGTATCGATATTTTTGATGTTTGATCATCTTTGGTTGTGTTGACTCCTCAGTGACTTGTACTGTCTTATCTTCCGTGTTTACCCTTTGCAAACTGAGGTATGTGTAGGAAGCGGGACGTCTTCCAGCAATTATGGCACTGCTTTGACGAGAAAATTGTAATAGTGCCTGCCATGTAATACGGCCTCCACATTTTTAAATACTCCTCATACGAAAAAATGACATTAGGGAAAAATATTTCTTTTGGTATCCCTTACAACCTCCCAGTGTTTGTCGGTTTATATATATATATATATATATATATATATATATATATATATATATATATATATATATAGCCAGATATGATAGAAAATCTGATGCAAACCAAAAGAAATGTTGACAGTTTAGTGAACTGGTTAAGACCGCACAGTTCTGTGCACTAGCAGTTCATAACTTTAGTGTTGAAAGGTTGCGTCTTCTGACAGCAATGACTCTGTAAAGTGATTACAAATGAAAAATTAAATTTTGATATTTGAAGCAACTTTAAAAATGGACTTGGTGTCTTGAAAACGACATAGAGAACATAGAACCTGTTGTAGGTACGTCTGATTTAAGAAATAATATTCTTCTCTGCTCCTTTTGTAATACACTTGAAATATGAAAATTGTTCGCATATTTCATCCTAAAATATAGGAAGTGTCCTCATTTTTGTATTCCAAAATCTGGTAACCCTACATGTTGACGAATTCGGCGATGACGACTAGGCGTCCTGTCCTTGTGAATGGCAACAAATAAAATAAAAAGTAGCCAAACTCGTCGAACTCTTAATGTCAGTTTTACATTTACATCGTGCCACCCACGTGGTGCTGCGATTTTTAATAGGCAGCGTTGTAGGGTGAGGCGGTAGTGGGAATAGGAGCCCCGGAGGCCTCGGGCTTTGGCGAAATGTAGCACCAGCAATATCGACCCAGCTTTGTGCAACGGACCTGCAAGTTGGGCCGGCCTAAACTTCGGCAGTTACGGCAGAAGCGCGAAGAAAAAGATATACGTGTTCCTAATCGTCAGGTCGACGCGGGAGGCACCGTGGACCGGCCGAGCGGGAGCAAGTTGTGACTTAGGGGGGCGGGAGAACGGCTGTCCACCGACGCGCCAACACAACGCCAGTATCGCGCATTAAGCCCGGCTTTTTTATGGCGGCCGCGGTGGACGTGCTCCAGTATTTATGTCCCCGGACAAAGGAGGTAAGCCGCTTTTAAAGCAGATACTGCGATGCGGTCGCCGACCAAACATGCCCGATCTCTGGCGTTAACGCATTTCGCACCTACGCGTATGGCCACCGGGGGGGGGGGGGGGGGGGGGCAGGGATTTCGTATTTTCATTGTTCTTTGTTTTATTCTTCATTCTAGATTACTCAAATGTTTTGGGATCTTTTTGATATCTCTATTTCAAGAATCAGCTTTCAGTTAACGCTGTGCCGCGGCGGATTAGCCGCGCGTACTGGAGCGCCGTGTTGCGGTGCGCGCGGCCGTCTGCCGTCGGGGGTTCGAATCCCCCTTCGGGCATGGATGTTTGTGTCGTCTTTAGTATACGGTAGTTCATAAGTAGTTCGTAAGTTTAGGGACTGATGACCCCGGAGTTAAGTCCCATAAGCTTTACAAACATTTGAACATTTTGAGTTAACGCTGTAGCCAAGTATACACTTTTTCATATTTTTGGAAAGTTTTTTGTTTCACTTATGGGGAATAGCACTCTTATTTAAATTTATGTATAAAGAACAGTCTAGAGTGCAAAATAATTTTTTTCCGACTAGTTTCGGTCTTATTTTAGACCATCTTCAGGAAATTAAGCTCCATAACATCAATGGAGCTTAATTTCCTGAAGATGGTCTAAAATAAGACCGAAACTATTCGGAAAAAAATAAAAATTTATTTTGCAGTCTATTCTTTATATATAAATACACTTTTTTATCTTTCTTTGATTGATCCATTATTTCTTGGTGGGAACATAGCTAACTCTTTACTCACTTGAAGTGACGAGTGCTATCGAGAAGGGATCTCCAATCGATTCCATATTTATCGATTTCTGGAAGCCTTTCGACAATGTACCTCGCAAGCGGCTTCTAATCAAATTCCGGGCTTGTGGAATATCGCCAGAGTTATGCGATTTGATTCGCTGTTTCCTGTTCGTAGTAATTGACACAAAGTCATGGGGTAAAACAGAAGTGAAATCTGGCGTTCCCAGGCAACTGTTATAGAGCCCTTTATAAACGATTTAGGAGGCAATGTGAACAACTCTCTCGTCGGAAAAAAAAGGAAAAAGAAAACACTAAATAGTGGTGTTGCCAAATGCGGACGATGCTGTCTTTTATCGGTTAAACATTACACGAAACTTCCTGTAGAAATACCAGAGGAACATGTTCATCATAATATGTACTAAACTTCCCAAGCCATCAGAATACTCATGTCAATTTCATTAGATCATTTTAATATTAAAACATCTCACCAGTAACATCCCTGGCATGTCAACATTAAAATATAAACAAATTAAAATGATTTTAAAAACAGTGATGAAATTCGATAAACTTGTTGTTATTGGAGGTTAAAAACATGACTGCCTTGAATCAATGTCTGTGTAGCCAGGTGCCAGGTGACACTCATGTTCGTAACATTTGAATACTGACATAGTTTCGTCTGTACATAAAGCTCTTGGATCTGTACAATAGGATCTTTGAAATGTTGCAATGTATACATTCATGTGTATCGCAATACATACAGTATAATACCAAGTGTCATTAGGCGTACAGTGTATTTTCCATAACAGAAAATGCGGCTGTAACTATAGATCTCAAAATACAATGAACTGATACAAAAACATTACGTCCTCTAACAAGTAATATCATCCGCTATGCAGCTCAAGGACTAGGTTTCACTGTACTATATATACAGTCATATGCAAAACAACATCGAGTGTCATTCAATGTAAATTCATTGCAGTATAAGAAAGCAGACCTGTAAAAAGCATCAAGTTTAAACAGCACTAAGTGTCGATAACATGGTCATGTAAGTGTCAACAAAACAAGTGTCATTAATTGTAAAATTCTTTACAGTATAATAACTTGGCAATCTAATAAAAACAAACATCTGCAGATATTATTTGTATCAGATAATGAATACACATTAATAATTTGGATATTTAAGAAAACCATTCTATTAATCATCACCTTTACAATCTATAGGTGTAACTATTCACTATCATATTCTAGTATCTTAGTGAAGACATTTTGCATCTTTACCTTTAGACTTGTTCATATTTAGTTGTATTTATTTGTATCTTAATGTTGGCACAGCAAAGATGTTAGTGGCGAGATGTTTTTATTTTAAAATGATCTAATGAAACTGACATGAGTATTCAGATGGCTTGGGAAGTGTAATATGTATTACGATCGACATGTCAGTCTGATATTTCTACAGGAAATTTTTGTGCAATGTTTACATATATTTGCATTTCCGATGCTGACAGTTAAATCTATTGAAACTGATCATCTGATGTAATAAAAATAAAGTAATTAGCGATCTTGCTCATATTTGATTATTGTATTAATCAATTAGATCGCTCCAAGTCGCAATGATGAATTTCTATGAAAATTGTAACTCGGAATTTAATCTTTATCTCCCTTTGTTAGTATGAAAACTGCTACTTTACGCCCACTGTTGTTTGTTAAAAATACTATAGATTTATTTATGTAATTCATTTTTAATACATTCACTGTACAAGAACAGATAAGCTTATGACATGAGAGGTGCAGTTGAACTATGTACTTTTCATGTATATTTGTAGACTTAAACATCGTATAAAATTACATCAAAGTCGGGATTTAAATCTTTCTAGAAATTTTCATACAATGCTTCATTCTAAATATATACAGAAAGGACGTTTGAAACTTACAAAAACGACCTTGAAGCATATGGTTTAACTCTTTCAGTCACACTTTTACAATAGGAACATAATTACCAATGACTGTTCACACTTGTACAATAGGAACATAATTATCAATGTCTGTTCATTGAAGCAACTGTTACAACTGAAATATCACAGACAATAGAGGAAACATAATGTAGGTATTCAGGCTTTCAAGGACTGAGGTGGTCACTAACGCTAACCACCATGACTATTGCTATAAATAATACTAGGATGATTGTGAACGTTACTTGACGAATCATCATTACAAAGGTACAAAACTAACAAAAACAAATTGTTTTTTATGAAAATCTGCAAAACATGTTTTACCTTTGCGTAAGCAAAGACCCACTTTACATGTACTACACTGCCATACAGTACGCACGGGAGATATTTTAGTGCTACAATTGCACCATCTTCTTGATGTGCTTCTGGCGACTGGATTCCAGACGCATTTCCTGCGGGACTGTAGGTTTGTGGCGTTTTATAAATGCAGCTTCTGGATGAGGCTGCGGAATTACAGCTGCTGTTCACTGAATCCGGCCTGTGTTTGTCTCTGACATATCCTGGTGACGGTAGGCCCCGATATACTTCTCTCCGGAAGTCTTTCAGAATAAGATTGTCGAGGTCTGGGCGTAAAGAGGACTGCAGTTCTTTATAAATCAAAAAAGCATTGACAACGCAACAACCAAGACAGTGAAAGAAAATCCTATGTCACCACTTATGGGATTTTCTGTCAATAGCATAGCTTCCTTTGAGCTGATCAAATTTGTCGACAAAGTTCATGTTTGCGTTGTAGTCGATGACGGCCTGAGGACAAGACACGTCAGTACTGCTGCCATCACGCTCTCTGCGTTTTACGTTTCCCACATTCGTCGGATCATGGTAGTTTGACAGAATCAATACTGATCTCTTGTCTTTCCATTTCAGCAAACATACGTTTGTGTCACTAACCCGGTAATCATGTTGACCTCTTTGTAAATGCTTGTCATTTTTAGCGTTGGCAAGAACTTTCTATTTGCGTTCACGGTTCCACAAGCGAAAATCTGGTCCTCAAGCAGTTTCACCTGCAAAGGGTAACTATTGAAATAATTGTCAAAATAAACCTTATGATTTTTATATTTCAAGGTTTCGCAAAACGTCCTGACAACGTTTCCACCTAAGTCCGTTTCAACGTTACTACCCTGTTTGGCTGTGTAAATATAAAAATATAGACAATAACCTGATTGTGTACACATCATCCACACCTTGTATCCACGTTTCGTCGGCTTTCGTGGTATGTATTGGTTTAGGGAGTTTCTACCTTTGAATTTGATCATGCTTTCATCGATTGCAACTCTCTCAGATGGCCTGTAGTGCTTTTGAAAATTGTTGTGAAGTATGGCGAGTAGAGGTCTAATTTTATACAGTTTGTCGTAATTAGGGTCAGTTCGGTCGGGCATTACACTATTGTCATTGACATGTAAGTTATTCAAAAGCCAACTGAACCTGTTGAAGCTCATGAACTTCGAAACATAGCTGTCATGCAAATCAGGCGCTGAAGACCAATAATCTCGGTAGCTCGGCATTTTTTTATACCCATCACCAAATTCAAGGCAATAAAAACATCAAGCTCTGCTGTTGTGATAGGTGTATATGGCTTTCCGGTTTGAGTAGCGTAAATGTTAGTTTCGAAAAATAAAAGGTCTTGCAAATGCTCAGACCAAAGAAGGCGAAGTAGTAAATGGGGGTCACATTCTCCATGCTTAGAATTTTATCTGTCACACCCACTCTTTCAGAGGACGCACCAGGCATACCCATTCTATAATCCTTCGTCCATTTTGGAGCAATCATAACCGGCATGTTTGCACGAACATTATTAGACTCTGTAGAATCAGGCGTCCGTTGAAACCGGCTAGACAAAGGGAGGTCATCATCAGAATCATAACTGTCGTCAGGATCACTTTGAACTCCACTCAAATCACCTAACACCATCGAATTTGGCTGATTTGCTGCCTCTTCTTCGTCATCGTCAGAGCTATAAATGCTCTCGTTATCTGAAGGGATGTCTTCAAACAAGAATTGTCCAATCTCGTTCTCTCCTAAGCGGCGCGTGTGTCGCGACATACTGTAAAGAATGTGAAAAAAAAAATGACGTTACATCCATAAGCTAACCCGCCACCGTCATGGTTATTTGTAAGCAATCCACCACATTCCCTTTGTAAGTACTCAGTGAAAACGCAAAAGTAACAGTACCTGCATGCCAACACACATAAAATAGGTCTATGAGAATACGTTCAATAAAATACATTACAGAAAACATGTTACGTACCCATTATATTGATGTTTTTATCAGACACTCGAGACAAGGTAAGTTAGCGCTATATTCAATGCAACTGGTATGCACTGGCATTCATGCAATGTACCCGGAATCGGTTATTTGTTTTGAAGCACAGTCCAAACGGATGTACTAATTCAACCGTTTATCGGTAGGTGGCGTGGAATAGAAGTACCGTGATCGAAAAGAGGTGGTTAGTAACACTAACCACCAAGACTGAAAGAGTTAAACTGAATCTTCTTTTCTGTACTACTAAGGTGAATGTTAACGTACGCCAGTAATATTTCTAAACTCTTGAAATGTTTGACATTATATGTGCTTAAGTAGAATTATGCGTGCTGAGACCTAATCTTGTTCAGGATCAAGCAATAATCCTACATTCCGACCTAGACTTTCAAGTAAATTTCCCTTTTTTTGTTTGCTTAGTTGTAAGGAAAATGCTGCAGCGGTTAAGTCCCGTCCTAAGTATTCCTAACTGAAATCCCTCTGTCTCATCCCAAGTTCGCTGAGATTTAGTGAATAAGAAGCTAAATCTACTTTTAGCTGAATCACAAAAGTCGACCCTGACCACTCTCGCAACTAATTATGAGTGAAATGTTTGAATAACCACCTCTGTTCTACCACTTATTGCCATATGTGGCTCCTTGACAGTCGTATGCAGAACGCGAATAGAACTTCGATGTTTATATCAACAAGCGTGAGCTCGGACAGGATTATGTGAATCTTGACTACATTTAAACCTCTTTCTGCCTTCCTTCACGTTATGTGCTAAAGCTTACAGGTATTTAAAAACACCGTTATGGAGAAAACGACGACGTTTGTCTTTCTACGACTGTATTAAGCTTTATGCACACATTGTTAATGCACCAGAAGATCCAATATCGTAGTGCAGATAAGTTTCTGGTATGTTTATAATACTATCTTATTCAAAAACGTTGAAATGTTTGTAGAGCATAAGGGAATTAACTGCGAGGTAATAAGTCCCTAAACTTACAAACTACTTATGAACTAGCTAATACTAAGAATGGTAGAAATATACATGCCCGAGGGGGGATTCGAAACTCCGACCATAGTGGCCGTGCAGACCGTGACTGGCGCGCCGCAGACCGCTTGGCCACCGCGGCCGGCACTATCTTATTAATCAGAAAAACTGTGTTAAGAAACTAAGGAAGTTTCTGGAAAAAAAATTCTGCAGCACCACAGGTATACCAGCTAGATCGGTATTAGTTTTGCATTTATTGTTTTTATACATGAATTAGCTGTCATTATATGTTCAAGAAACAACTAATATCATTTTCTGATTTTTCAAGTATAGGCCTGATTAAGCCCACACAGAATAACTTTACATGTGAAAGTGTAAATAAGAATTGTAAATTAATACCTTATTCTCTCCAAATAAAGCACCACTGAACTTAATTGTCTATTGCGAAATGTTTGACAAAACTAGTAGGAATGAGGCATACCGAAAAATACACTACACCAAATGAAATATTATTAAGTGCAAATTTGTGTTTGGCATAGTATCAGATTTTGGAGATGAAAATGTAAATAACATGTCTTCAAATTTTAATTTCCTAACCTCTTGCGGCATCATACTCTAGGATAACTTGCCAGTGAAAACAAAGAGGTGTTTGCACTACACAAGAGTCGAATAAGAATGCAGGAGCTGAACTCAACTAGCAAAAGACGTTCACGGAGGATACTGACAGCCTCACAGTACATTTCCTCCGTTATGAAGTTCGCTGTCAAGAACGACAGTTCTAAAAGAACAGTAACATTATATGGCTACCGGGTTTGGACGCGGATCACGTTGTGTGTGGCAGACCCGAGAGCCGTAAATTTAACACATCCGCCGGGAAAGCCCGGAGTCGCTACTGCTTCCCTGTCTGCCCCCAGTCGTTCAGTCGATTCCGACTCTCCGCGACCCCATGAACAAAAGCACGCCAATTCCTTCTGTCCTGCGCTGTCTCCCCAAGACTCTCCAGGTTGGGACCCATTACTTCTGCGACGCCGTCAATTCCTCTCATCCCTTCCGGCCTTGTCCTCCTCCTTTGCTTTGATCTTCCCCAGCATGAAGGTCTTCTCTCAGCGAATCATGTCTTCTCACGATGTGCCCAAAGTAGGTCAGTCTTTTTTTTCAGTATCAGGCCTTACTAGTAGCAATTTGGTTTTGTGTGTTGTAATACCGCCCTATTCGTTCTCTTTGCAGTCCATTGAACTGTAAAGAGTTTCCTCCACACCACAACTCGGAGTCCATTCTTCGACGTTCAACCAATTTTGCTGCCCACAAATGTACATCTCATATAAAAAACACCACCACATCTGTTTCCGAAATAAGGTTTTTACTTCTTGTAACATTTACAAGGATGGACATTTCTACCGAGTGACAAGTCTCTCTAGATTTCGAATCAGCAGTCAACTTCAGAAGAAGTCAGTGAGCAGAAGTAGCAATAAGTGTACACTATCTCCATTGTTTCTCGACCCAGGTGATAGGTGTTACATAATACTAGAAGGTTATTCGTCTAGAGTCACACATGTAACATGGACATAGTCTTGACATGAATTGCTAGACAAGTGATAGTACTTGAAGGCTCCGGACAAACTAACTTCAAAGTCTCATGCATCTAAATTCCTTTTTTTTTATTATATACATTGTTGACGTATATATTTTAGTTGTAAAATGCAGAGAAGGACGCCCTTTTCATATTCTCGTCAGCGACGGCCGTCGGGCAACGCGAGGTTGTGGTCAGCTACGAATAAGGCTGCCGTAAAGTTACATAGTTGAAAGTACATTATAATAGAAACAAAAATGCCCCAGTAAAAAAAAAAGAAGGGCGGGGGGCGTCTAAAGCGTCTCGCTGCGGAGCGCGCGTTTGCTCGCCGTGGAGGTTCGAGTCCTCCCTGGGGCATGGGTGTGTGTGTTGTCCGTAGGTTAGTTTACCTAGGTTTAAGTAGTTTGTAAGCTACGGACTGATGACCACGCAGTTTGGTCCGATAGATTTCCAGATATTTGAACATTTGATTTTGAAAAAGGGTCCGCAAACGAGTCGTTTGCGAGATAATTACGAATGTATTGATCCAAGCCGCCACTGATGTCATTGTAAACATGGTCCTAGTTAGTATAGCCTGCCGCGGTGACCGAAGGTATTGCGGCGCGTCAGTCACGGTCTGCACGGCCACGACCCCTTAGTTAAGTCCCATAAGCTATACAAACATTTGAACATTTAGTTAGTATAAATTAATTTGAAATTTATACTTCTCAGTTACGTTTTACATCGCATTCAGTTCTCATTTCACGTATGGGTTACCTGTTAAAAAGCCATCAACAAATAATACAATCCATTGAGACAACATTGTCTCATTATACCAAAGGCATTAAACATAAGGAGAGGCATTGAATTAAAATTTATGCGGTGCCCGGGATTCGAACCCGGGACCTTACTAGGTAGTTGCTTAGACCACTCAGCTAACACCGCGTTGTAGCCAAAGCAGCTACACGGACTGTCTTAAAGCACGTCTCCCTCCACGCCATATACTTTAAGTCTGCTTCATGTTCCCAGTGAAAATACGTATCAAATTGCCAGGGCTTTGACACGGTCCGTGTAGTTGCTTTGGCTACAACGCGATGTTAGCTGATTGGTCGCTGGGCGCCGTGGCTCAGCGCGCCCGGTCAGAGGGCTGAACGCCCTCTGTACCAAAAAACGCTGAGCCAACTGATCTACGAACGACCAAGAACGAACAACGAAAAACGACCGCAAATCATAGATCAACCTAAAGAAAAAAAAAGTGGTCTAAAACACCTACCTAGTAAGTAGGAGGTCCCGGGTTCGAATCCCGGTCACCGCATAAATTTTAATTAAATGCCTCTCCTTATGTTTAATACTGTTAAAAAGGTGTTCGAAGTGTCTTCCTAGCATCTGGATGCAATACTGTGCTCTTCTCTGCAATGAATTTTGAATTTTTTCGAAAACGATGGATCATTTCGGAACTCTGACAAGCGTGTAAAACTCTCCGCTCCAGTACTTCAGCCGTGTTTACGGGTGATCTTTACACTTCGGTTTTGAGGTGACCGCAGACGCAAAAATCATCCATGTACCACATATTGTGACGTTGCGGAAGGTGAACATCTTCAAGCAACCCTGGAAGATGAGGCCGCAGAAACCTATTGTACCTCCGTTACGAACAACGCTGTCACTGGCGGCTCGGAAGCGTACAATCGTAATTATCTCGTAAACGGCTCGTTTGGGGACCCATGTTTACTGGGACAATTTGCTTCTATTATCGTCTATTTTCGACCATGTAAGTTTGGTGTTTCTAAATTATACTTAAAACGTCTTGGTATGGTAGATTATGGCTTGTGGAGCAAGATAAGGTAGGGAACGTAAGTCCAAACGTCACCCTACGGCGCTACCGAGCGTCAAAATTACAGGTGCTGGCACCTGCCGCTAGGCTACACGCAGCGTGTAAGGCTGTTCGCACCACGCCCGGTATCTTTTAGCGAGTGTGGCAGTGAATGATACGCAGATGTCACGCTGTGACGCTGGGAGCAGGCATTTCGAACACCTACTTTAACTGTACATTGTAATTCACAGGTCGTGCAAACGTTCTTTCAGGGACCACAGTCGATTTGATTAACTGCGTTAAACAAATGAGTAAAACAGGCTCGACTGCACGAGTACATTTAATTGACGTTTGATCACATGGATGCATGGATGGATGGATGGATGGATGGATGGATGTTTAACGGGGACCAAACTGCAATGGTCATCACATGTTGTTTATGTTGTACAACGTCTTAAGTATCCTGTACTAGCGGAATGAATAGTAATGTACAGTCACCGGCCCAAAAAATGTTCAAATGTTTGTAAAGATTATGGGACTTAACTACGGGGTCATCAGTCCCTAAACTTACAAACTACTTATGAACTAGCTATGACTAAGGACGGCACAAATATCCATGCCCGAGGGGGGATTCGAACCCCCCCCCCCCTCCACCGGCACCTGTCGTCTGACTGTCGGTGTCGACACGTATTGCTCCTCTTCATTTCCTTGTATTTACGGTATCCATCCGTTAAATACAATAAAGGCGTCGACATCACAAATTATTTACCGTTATACATATGGCCCATCGCTGTACACTCCAAATCGTAGATTGTTATAGCTGCTGCACAAGACATTAGTCTACAAAACACTAGTACCGCTGTCATTCTCTGTCAGTTGCATCCCTTCTACTATGCTACAGCGTACAACATCGGAGATCGTGTTGGAGGTTTGGGGAAGCAATAAACCATGGGGAGAAGCCCAAGTACGTCACCACCAGCCATCACGGCAAGAGAGCAGTGCATATATAGGAAACAGGCCCCGCCCATACAGGTGCTAGCTCCATCTTCTCCACCGGCGATCGTTGCCATCACTCGCAAACCCCGAATATCAAAAACCACATACTACAGACCTGCCCGCGGTCTGTGTGTGCACAGAACGACGCGTTCGCCGCCCGAGGGGTGTCCTAGCGGCAGTCGACAGCACCTGTAATTCTGACGCTCGGTAGCGCCGTTGGGTGTCGTTTCCGAACACGAGTTCCCTACGTCATTTTGTTCCTCAAGCTATCCTCTATCACTTCACAAAGTTTGTCAGTATTATTTAGAAACACCCTTTTTGTAGAGGGTGGTAGCAAATTCCCGTTACAAACTTTAGGACTTGTAAAGCGTGGCGAGTACATACAATTTTGAATAGGAACCCATGTCCGGAAACGTATCGTTTCCGTTCCACGACGGTTTTCAGTTCAGACGATTCTCATCCACTCCTACTTGAGGAATGTAATTAGGCGTGACCAACTACAATTGTTACAATCAATATGAAAAGAATTATTACTTACGCATTTTCATTACAATTTACACCTTATCGTTTACATTAGTCGATAACAACAAGAACCCAGCATCTACGACACAAGCCGCAATGTACTCATGCAATTCAACAGCAACTCGATGTGGCGAACAAAATTGTTCAAATGTTTGTAGAGTTTAAGGGACTTAACTGCGGGGTCATCAGTCCCTAAACTTACAAACTACTCATGAAGTACCTTATACTAAAGACGACACAAACATCCATGCCCGAGGGAGGATTCGAACCCTCGACGGCGGACGGCCGCGCGCACCGCAACACGGCGCTCCAGCACGCGCGGCTAATCCGCCTCGGCGATGTGGCGACCACCAACGTCGTTACATTGCACCTCCAATGCATGTTCTGGTACACTCTCTCCATCCACCTGGTGTCTCTTCAGTGACTTGTGCAGCGGCCAGAACTCGTGCCAGCAGATGTTCCTCTGTCTCTACAGGTGTAATTAGTGTCTTCATATGACCCCACAAGAAGTAGTCCATTGGGGTTAAATCCGGCGATCGTGGCGGCCACGCGGTTGGACCACCACGGCCTATCCATCTTTCACCAAATCGTCAGTTAAGATGTCTTCGGACAGCAAGTGAAAAGTGAGGTGGTGCACCATCATGCTGCAACCACGTTTCCTAACGGACATTCAATGGCACATCTTCCAAGAACGGGTCCAATACTTGTAATAAAAATAACAGTCTAGTTCGCAATGCAATTTATTAACATTGGCGACCGGTTTCGATCTAAGTGCTAGATCATCTTGAGACCTATGGACATAAAATAAAAAGAGATAGAGGGAAACAGGTACACTATTAGTTACTAAAATAAATTTACAACCAAGTTTTTAAAAAAAGTACCTAAAACAGGCGGTGAGCGTGTGGCGACTGCAAACCAGTGAGAGACTGCTGTGCGTTATAAAGGCAAAGCCCCGCCCACCGCCTGAAGCAACAACACTTCTTAAACCAATGAGGAACGTCATACAGTAAGAAATAAGATGATATATATAATCCATGGTGGATACAAAATGCATTTTGTTAACAATGAAATGTAGTTGGCATGTCTAAAATGAAAAATAATAAAAACATTAGACAATAAAAAGTTATCTGTCTAGGAAATATCTGCCATCTATTGGCAGTTGATGATAATAACTTTCAAATCGAACACAGTGTGGGTCAAAGATAGATTACAGCGACGCAGATGGTTGCCGTGGATACGGCGTCGTGGAGACATCGATAAGTAGTAGCAGGAGACGACGAGTCATAGATGTAGCTGCCAGGGACGCGGTCGGTCGCCTGTTTCCCTCTATCTCTTTTTATTTTATGTTCATAGGTCTGAAGATGATCTAGCACTTAGATCGAAACCGGTCGCCAGTGTTAATAAATTGCATTGCGAACTAGACTGTTATTTTTATTATTAAATAATAAGTTCGCTGTTCATTCCAAGAAAGGAAACAATGTTTTCCAAACTGATTTCCAATACTTGTCTTGCAAGTCTTAACTATGCGGGACCTGCTGGCTTGGATGGAAGGGGGTATGGTCCAATCACATGACCAACCAGAACACGTGCCCGAACATTAATTCCAAACCTGTATTGAAATCCCTGAACATGCTTGGCTTGAGAGTTTTCGTGCGCCCAGACATGGCTATTTCGTGCAACCAGAGCAAACTTCCTTGCGAAACACATTCATCTGTGAAGAGTTTCTCTGCCCCTAAGCAGACGTTGACGAGTTACACATCTGAATTGAAACTGTCGTGGAACGGAAACGATACGTTTCCGGACATGGGCTTCTATTCAAAATGTTATGTACTCACTACCCTCTACAAGTCCTTTGTAACGGGAATTTCCGATCACCCTGTATAAATTACGATGTCCCACTATACAGTTTGCCGCACTGGTTACTGTACTCACTGCTAAGTTAAACTGCTGCACTAGCTCGCTGTGTGCTTTGGAAGGAAAGCATTCGACTAAACGGCCGTACAAAATGGCGTAAAAAAGCGGTGTCCGGCTGACTCGCGTTCCTGTCGGGCGGCCATTAATTCGGCAGACGGGTTCGATCCACGCCTGACTCACCGGCGAGGCGCGATCCCCCACACAGGGGCCCGGGGCGCCGCGCCAGCCGATTACTACCAACCACTCACCTTAATTAACCACACACTGGCTGATCAACACGTCACGCCGAACACTCCACTTCCCGAAGCCGTAATGTTCCTAGCCAGTACTGCGCAGGAATCTTATTCTCCGGTACATTTGTTATGTTGCCAACAGTGGCGGCGCGTCCTGTGCGTTCACTCGTTCAGTGAACACCCGAAAAAAACTCGTGAAAAGAAGTAAAGAAATAAAATAAAACCTGTTTTTAAACTTTCTTTGTTTCGTTCTTCTATCACATCATTTTATATGCACAAAGTATTTTTCTCACGTGATAAACGTTTAATGTCGCGGAGACAGCGGCAGACGAGTCGTAGCGCGGCCGCTTAATATAGGCGGCAGTGACCGCACCGTTGCAATGCGCATGCGCGGCTGAGGTTCAAATTCTCTTGTGAACCCCCTGGAGGCAGCATATGGGCGCTTTCGCGGCAGGGAGTGGCGAGGGGAAACGTCGCTTTTAACATTGGCGTTGGAGCTGGTGTGTAATTGTTGTCCAAAGTCTCCAGTTGTATACCATAGCAGTCCCATGCCGATAGCTATAAGGAGTGGAAAATATGGTGTTTGATAGTCGTCAAATTATTAAAAAAAAATTCGGTCTGAGGGCTGTTCAAATGTTCGTATAGTCTATGGGACTTAACTATGGGGTCATCAGTCCCTAAACTTACAAACTACTTATGAACTAACTTAAGACTAAGGACGGCACAAATATCCATTCCCGAGGGGGGATTCGAAACCCCGACCGTAGTGGCCGTGCAGATCGTGACTGAAGCGCCTCAGTCCCCTCGGCGGTCTGAGGGCCAGCGATGACCTTTGCGACTCTATAGCAAGGAGGTTACATACAGCGAAACGTGATGCCACAGATCATATCTTTGGTCTATGCGTGCTACAATGCCTTCAGCTCTTTCTCTGTAAGGATAAGCACACGAATAAGGAAATATAAGAATAAATAAATAAAGAAGTAGAAAAGAAATTTCTTTTAATACATCTCTTTAAAAAATCGATTTGACGTTTCGCGCATTACATCAAGTGATAATATTATTACAATCATTATCCTTTAATTTCGTGATTGGATTCTTCGATAGAGTGCATTTTTTACGTTTGATATAATCTACACTACTCACTTTCCTGATCATGTTGATTAAAAATGTTTATTTCTAAAGAAGGTATTATATTTCATTTCATCCTTCAAAACCAGTCTCATACCACACTACTGAATGATAGCTTATCTATCATAATCAACCAACACGCGAGCGGAATCGCGGGTTTAAGCTATTCTTAATGGAACGCCAGATGTCTTAATGGAACCAAACTGTAATTGGTTCATTAATACAAGAAGTGGTTATTGTGGAAGTTCAGGTGTAGATCAAGGGTTTTACACAGTAAGCGGTTTGAAAAGGTTGAAGGCTTTCGTAGTTACACAGAGCTGCGCAGATATGCGCCGTTTAGAATAGAGCGGAGACCTGAATTAAACCTGTCTTCAGGCTGAATACGACAGACAACAACAACAGGACGCCGTGGTGCTCGTTAGCAGTGTGTCTCATCTATCATTGAAGTAATTTGTTTCGATGCCGCGTCTGTGTGGAGACCTTTTGACCGCTCCTTCGCGACGATCGCGTCTTACATCACCGACACGAGAAACGGAATTCGCCCGAGTCGCGAGACGTTCATTAGTCAGCATTTCCGCAGAAGGGCGGGCAAAACTTGTGGCAATGAGATCCGACTTAATTGCGAGCACATTGTTGCACAAATAGACGCGAGGGGGTGGTGAATGCATTTATAGCGGCTAATTATAAATCACGGCTTGCTGTTGTACACGCGGCTGCGGTTGCGTGTCTAGCCTCGGCGGCTTGGTAATTAGCTTCTCGAACAGAAAGGCGAGGCAGAGGCCTTTAGGCGGTTCCCGCAGGCGGACAAACAAATGCGCCCGGGGGAGCGAGAAATTAAGCAACGAATTAGGCCGCCTTTCACTTTGCGGTCGCCCCCTCAACGGCGCTGCGTCTCCTCAGACCCCACTCGCTGCGGCGGCTGCCAGCTTACTGGCACGAGATTTCACACCTACGCGTGCACTCTGCGAGCTTGTCACCGTCTTCGACAAAGCGTATCGCTTCGTACTTAGTACACCGGAGAAAAAAAAATCGCATTGACGGGTTTTACGGCCAACTTTAGATTTGTAGTTTCATAAGTTTTTGCAAACATTTTGGACCAAAATAATAATATAAATAATAAAAAATTAAACAATATGAGTGTCTGAAACCCCTTTAGGAAAAAAAAAATGTTGATAGTGGCGGGTTCCGAACCACCGACATTTCGCGACATAGTCCAACGCCTTGCCCACTACGCTACGGCTATCAATCAAAAGATGTGTCCTTTAATGTCATAATATTGATGGCCGTTCTTAACTGATGCTAATATGGCATTTGTAGACACTAGATTATCATTTATCGTACGAAGAACGATGTGTTTTTGTTAATTCCTCAGTGCGCCATTGCTTTGTATGCCAGAGAGAGTTCTGGGCGAGGAATGTCACGTGACATCTCCGAACGGCTGGTTTTCGTTAATTCAATGGATGGTGTCAAATCTCCGTTATTTTTGCAAATATGTCTTAAACGATACGAGATATTAAAAAAAACCCATAAGGGAGCTAAGTTGTAGAGAATTTTCTCCTCTTCCAAATAGGTTATTCAATTTTCGTGTCAGATGAACGGTTCGTTTGCAATTACAGTTATATTACAAACGGCGTTTTTTGGTATTACTACCGTATTTTTTGTCCGAAAAATTTGAAAAATGGAGATTCTGGGCTCTGGCGGCCTACAATCATGTCTGTAAAATTTGGTGCTGATCGGTTGAACGGTTCGTCTTAAAAACAGGGAACACGTTACGGACAGACAGTTAAGCCGTTATTTTCATTTAAATTTCGAGCTGTCAATAGACTACCCTAACCTAAAGTGGACCAAAAGTGAGTCTTATAGTTCCGTTGCCTGGTCGTTGATAGATGATTCTAGATGTTGTAGAAGATCGTTGCTCTCGGTAGCGGCTGGATGAAATCTCATGGGTCGAAAACCCGTATTTGCCGGCGTATAAGACGCACCCCATTTTTAAGACCTTTTTTTTTTCTTTTTAGGGAAAAAAACACCTAATACAACTATTGAAATATAATTATAATACATTTGATTATGTACATAAAATGTTTAAGGCAGTGCCTTTAAGTAGTGTTCATTAACTTTACGCAGTCTCTTGACAGTTTGCGCTAATTCAAACGGATATTTAGCATATCGCTGTTTACAGTGCGCGCCGACTATATTGCGCGTTGGTTGACGAGAGCGTCGGAAAAGCTTAAGACATTGATACCTAGGTGTTTCTGCTTACGATTGCTCCGATCATACACCTCACCGGGTATCAATTCACGAACTTCGCGCCACGAGTAGATGGTTAAAAATAACGCGTTTTGAGAATTTCTGAAGCGCAACTATATAAGTTTTTTTGTGATGTTCCATAAACTGTGAGAATGATGGATAGTTTGCGTTTGTGTATAGGTCGGCGAACTGTATGAGGCCCAGCAAAAATACAACTGTGAGACGCAGAAGTCGTGCAAACATAAAAAATTGTGTACATATTTGCACTTGAGAATGCGAATAGATTCTCAAATATCGTCACGCGAGACATGGACAAACACGTGAGCAGTGTTTCATTATTCAATATACAAAAAACAGTCTTGATCCCAGAAATTAACAGTTGCAATTAACCGGTTTCAACCTGATGTACGTCATCTTCGGAATTACAAACAGCCCATGTGGCCAGTGCTGTACTCGGCTGGGATGGGCTGTCCTGGGCTGTTCTGCTGCCAGTTGGTAACTATTTCCTACTATAGTTGCCTACTGGCAGCAGAACAGCCCAGGACAGCCCAGCCCAGCCCAGCCGAGTACAGCACTGGCCACATGGGCTGTTTGTAATTCCGAAGATGACGTACATCAGGTTGAAACCGGTTAACTGAAACTGTTAATTTCTGCGATCAAGACTGTTTTTTTGTATATTGATCATACCAAATAGACCGCTGTTTTTCTCCTATGACAATGTTGTCAAAATTAATTTCATTATTCAAATAACGAATGACCCGTTACAGGATTGCAGAAAAATCGATTATGATGATTGTAATTACGTCGAAAGTTTCTACTTCCTATGATATTACCAGTTTTAGTTACGCTTGGCACTAAAGATAGTACAAAATTCAGAAAATCTTTACTACATAATAAAGCTCCAGACGGTTATTTTGGTGCATATCATGTACACATATCAGAAACTAGGAAGCTGTAAGAGAGAAACTTAAATACAAATTTTTCCGCAAAAACATTATTTTCCCGCATTTTACACCATTTTTAAAAATCCCTTGAAAGAAATCGAACTTGTAGGTACCTACTCTAACTGGCAACCGGTGTATAAGACAGTTATTGGACCAATTTTAGTAGGAAAAAAAAGTGCGTCTTATACGCCGGCAAATACGGTAATTAAATTCAAATAACGTAGGCAACACAGAGGATTTCAGTTCTTTAACACTTTTAATGATTCATGCCGGCCGCGGTGGCCGAGGTGACTGAGACGCTCCAGTCACGGTCAGCACGGCCATTACGGTCGGGGGTTCTAATCCCCCCTCGGGCATGGATATTTGTTTTGATCCATGTCTTGCATAACTTTATGTACTGGACCAGTGGTTTCATTACCTAACCACGTGTGCTCAAAAAAAAAAAAAAAAAAAAAAAATTATATATATATATATATATATATATATATATATATATATATATATATATATATATATATATATATATATGCTCTTGAGTACGTTTCTGATTTTATATTTTAGTTTTATATATCATTTGTAATGTATTATCCAAAATAAAATTGTTTCAAAACTCAATTTGGTTCTTTGGGCCACAAAGGGTTAAACGATGATACTAGAAATTGCATATTGTTAATTATGTGCCTTAAATTAATTACAATGGAAAAGTACCCAATTACAACATAGCGTAAATAATACTTATTACATTAATATACAAAACTCGGTTCAATTAATAGTATTTCATTTACCTATTTAACAAAATTGGTTTATACTTTCGTAATTAACAGTAATTATACAGAAACTAATGAGGGCAAAACTTTCCTAACATTACTTGTGAAACATAGTAATACCTACTTTAAGATTATGAAAAAAGAATTTAATTAGTTTCAACAGAAATACTAATTAGCATACTATCTGAAATATAACAATACGCCTTTGGAATTAATTAATGTTTGCTAATTAAAGAAACTTCTGCGACACAGAACAACAGAAAATGACTTCAGCTAGCCATGTTATAAAAAAGAATAACAAAACTTTAGGAAAAGAAAATAAATGACTTATTACATTAATATCTATTATTATGCGGGAGTGTTATCGGGAGGGCTGCTGTAGGTAAACGAGAAACAAAGTACCTTCCTCGGTATCACGCCTCCGACCGTGTGCAACTGCTCCCCGAGTTCTCATTCTACTTTGCACTCGAAACAAAATGGTTCCTTTCTGGATATGCCACATATGTTTTAATGTATATATTGTTTACAAAAGACAATACTGATTGGTGTTGATTTGTTAGAACCCTAGGGAAGGCACTTCTGAGAAGAGTAGTTCTGTTACCACTTTGCTAAACGATGAACATTTTACAACAACTGTAAATACATTGCCCTATTGTCTGGATGGCAAGTTTTAACTAAGAAGTCACATTTTATTGTCAGGATAACATTTTACAAGGAACCGTATAAATATGGGGTTGGGGATCTTTTCCTTGACTGGGGTATGAGGCGTAAATGAAACAGCATTTACACAAACTACATTTATTAAACAATTCAATATTATTATTGTGATCTAGCGTCTATTGTATGAAATAAATCGACTGGGCCATCCTGCCCCTATGGCCAACGTGCTCCCGTCTCCACTATGTCGGGAAATTACGGGAACAAATGAGTAGCCTATTATCAAAGACGGGCATCTGTCGTTTACCAGAAAATGAGATAAATGTCATTTTTTATTGCGAAACATAGAGCTAATATATTTACAAGCTGATTTGAGCATTATCAACTTTAATACTAGAGCATTTATATCTGGAAGTGGCTAATATCAATTTGATTACTCAAGCACCTTCAAAGTGTGTTTAAAAATACAGATGTCCGTCTTTGAAACCAAAACGTGTAGGTGTCTGATTTTGAATTGAACACACTTTCAGATGTCGTTTTTTGATACACAGAGATTCGGTTACTGCTGACGAGAATCTTTTACAATTGTATAATCTGGGAAATTATAGTAATATCAACATAAAGTGGAAAATATTAAATTCTGAACTCTGTTACATATTGGAAAAATTAAAACTACCATTAACATAATAATCTTTTTAATTTTATATACAGAATGAAATGTTACGGCACTGAATCTCTAAAATTATTAGCATAAGGTCGGTTGAAATTGTCGCCAGATTTTTCCGTAAACGTCCTTACGTTATTTCTGACATCGAACTTCTTTCCAACATGTGATAATATCGTACAACAAAGCTTACAATAGAACTGTGTAGTTTACAAGCTAGTCTTACCTTAGTTTCCTTTCAATGTTTATTTTCCACTTTTCAGCTTTTCAGGTTGTCTCAACCGCTTCCTAGCTTTTCCTTCGGACGCTGGTGATATGTTCCATTTTACTCGCTTTAAGATGGTTATTAGTAATAATAGTATAAAAAATACTGAAAAACTTAAGTCTTACAAGGAAAGTACATGGGCTCGAACAAACATCTGTATGAACGTTTGCTTACAGGATCTCTACGTACATCTCAATGTGCTGGTGAGTGTCGTTTTTATGCAAAACTTTGCAGTCATGCTCTAGATAGCGCACCTCATACCCAGTCAAGGAAAAGATCCCCCCCCCCCCCCCCATAGTTATACGGTTCCTTGTAAAATGCTATCCTGACAATAAAATGTGACTTTGTAGTTAAAACTTGCCATACAGACAATAGGGCAATATATTTACAGTTGTTGTAAAATGTTCATTCTTTAGCAAAGTGGTAACAGAACTCTTCTTTTCAGAAGTGCCTTCCCTAGGGTTCTAACAAATACACACCAATCAGTATTGCCTTTTGTAAACAATTTATACATTAAAACATATGTGGCATATCCAGAAAGGAACCATTTTGTTTCGAGTGCAAAGTAGAATGAGAACTCGGGGAGCAGATACACACGGTCGGAGGTGTGATCCCGAGGAAGGTACTTTGTTTCTCGTTTACCTACAGCAGCCCTCCCGATACCACTGCTGCATAATAATAGATATTAAGGTAATAAGGCAATTATTTTCTTTTTCTAAAGTTTTGTTATTCTTTTTTATAACATGACTAGCTGAAGTCATTTTCTGTTGTTCTATGTCGCAGAAGTTTCTTTAATTAGCAAGTATTAAATAATTAATTATAAAGGCTTATTGTTTTATTTCAGATAGTATGGTAATTAGTATTTCTGTTAAAACTAACTAAATTCTTTTCTCATAATCTTAAAGTATTACTATGTTTCACAAGTAATGTTAGGAAAGTTTTGCCCTCATTAGTTTCTGTATAATTACTGTTAATTACGTAAGTATTGTTGATAAACCAATTTTGTTAAATAGGTAAATAAAATACTATTAATTGAACCGAGTTTTGTATATTAATTTAATGAGTATTATTTACGCTATCTTTTTCTATAGTCAGTTGTTTGTAATTGGGTACTTTTCCATTGTAATTAATTTAAGGCCTTATAACTCGGTAGTTCTATCAGAAACTATCATATACTGTGTTTTCGTTGGTGCACACTACTTCATTCAACAAGTGTATGAATTTGATATCAAGTTCTTATGTAGCTGTCCGCTTTTGATATGAACAGCGAAATTCTCGTGCGATTTATCACATTTACCGATTGCACAGTGGTAGAGTGCCAGACTACAAATCCAAAGGTTGCGGATTCGATCCCCGCCAAGTCCTAGGATTTTTATCTGTCACTTTCCACTTCTTTCACCTCTGGCAGTATTGCTCATGTGAAAAATACCGAGTAGCACCGTTTACCTTTTTTTTAATCTTACGTAAAATGTTGGACAAAACGGATTTCACCAATGAAAAGAGCGGAAAAACTTCCTCTAGGATCGACTGCTAACTAAATGTCGACCATTAGGGTAGATGTCCAGGTTTGATAGTAGGCTACTCAAGTGTCCGAATTTGATATCAAGCTCTTATGTAGGTGTCCACTTTTTATGTGAACAGTCAGAGTTATCGTGCGATTTATCACATTTACGTAAAATTATGGAAAAAAGATTTCACCAATGAAAAGAGCGGAGAAACATCGTTTAGGATCGATTGCTAGCTAAATTTCGGCCATTAGGCCAGATGTCCAGGTCTGATATTACGCTACTCAAATAGCGTACCAGGACCGTTATTGACGGGTCGCGGGACTATTTCTTAAGATACGGGACTGAAATTTGAAAGCCAGGACGTCTGGCAACTCTGCCGGAGCTAGAATGTTCCCCATTTCAAGTTCATTTTTTTAATTATGGGAAATGGGTTAAGGGCCACTGCTTATTTATTAAGGGCAAGATGAGGCTGCTTTTGCGTGAGTACATCGTACAATATGGCACGCACGGGCATTGACGTTATTGTGTGTGTCTGACCAACACCACCAAGAAGACAAGGCCTTACAACAGGCCGTGCCTACGTCACACGTAAGAGGCCGCGGTCGCCATCTGACTGACCGACCGCTGCGCGGCGGTGGGCGTGCCCCAGCAACCAGCCAGTGAGGTGGCGGCTGCGGCCTTTAAGTGTGACGTAGGCACGGCCTGTTCAAATGTTTGTAGAGCTTATGGGGATTAACTACGGGGTCATCAGTCCCTGAACTTAGAAACTGCTTTTGAACTAGCTAATACTAAAGACCACACAAATATCCATGGCCGAAGGGGGATTCGAACCCCCGACCGTAGTGACCGTGCAGACCGTGAATGGCGCGCCGCAGACAGATTGGCCACCGCGGCCGGCTTTCAAGTTCTCTCGGCTGTTTTAAGCAGAAGGTGCCGCCGTGCCTCGCCGGCGGCGAGGGCGCAGTGGCGCGGCGGTGCCTGGCGCGTGGTGTGCCCGCGGTCCCGACGCGGCATCGCGTATTCACGTTGCGGCGTGGCGCGCCGTTATTTGCGTGCCGTGTGCTCGGCCGTATCGACCGCAGGCCGCGTGCGTGCCGCGGCCCGCCCGCACATTCCTGGGGACCGATGCCGCCGAATTTGCCGGAACACCAGACCAGACCGACTCGACTAGACTCGCAGGCGGTCCCTTCTGGGCGCGCGTGATCCGAATGTGGCGCGGCGGTCTGCCCGCCTCGCGTGCGCCCTCGCGATCAATCACTTATTTTATACCGCCACTGGTCCCCCTCCCTGCTCGCAATCTTCCAGTTTCAGCTCAAAATAAAAGCTGGTCACCGGGAAAGGACGGTTTTAGATCGGCTACTGCACCGCTGCCAGTAGTAGGAAGGCGACGACCTTTATACCTCATTCACATCAGGACAGCAACCCAGACAGAAAAATGTGCCTAGGCAACACCACCTAGAAGACAAGGCCTTACAACAGGCCGTGCCTACGTCACACTTAGAGGCCGCGGCCGCCATCTGACTGGCAGGCCACAGCGCGGCGGTGGGCGTGCCCCAGTGGTCAGCCAGTGAGGTGGCGGCCGCGGCCTCTAAGTGTGACGTAGGCACGGCCTGTTGTAAGGCCTTGTCTTCTAGGTGGTGTTGGCCTAGGAGTTGACGCTCAACTACCCAACGCCACCTGGATACAAGGCCTGTGCGCTGCTTGCCAAGAGTAGTCATAACACAAGCAAACTATTTGTCGCCGGCCGGGGTGGCCGAGGGGACTGAGGCGCTCCAATCACGGTCTGCACGGCCACTATGGTCGGGGGTTCGAATCCCCCCTCGGACATGGATATTTGTGCCGTCCTTAAGATAAGCTAGTTGATAAGTAATTTGTAAGTTTTGGGACTGATGACCCCGTAGTTAAGTTCCATAAGCTATACAAACATTTGAACATTTTGAACTATTCTTTGGGAGGTAACTAGGGCGCACAAAATGGGTCCTTTGTTCCTCAAAAATTGGTTTCATTAGGAACTTAGTTTTGTGACTGTAATTGACGACTGGTGACGTTGCAAAAGAGAAGGTGAGTCCTTAAAAATCCAATGGTCCCATCGGTGGTTGCATGTTATTCGACGTCAGTTTATGGTGGGTGCCACCGGATCAATAACCGAGGCACATGATATTTCTGCCAACGATTGGGGTGAATGATTCCGACGAGGCGGAGCTGGCGAATTTCCTCTCGGAGGCGGACCACTTTGGTGAATAGTTGGGTTGCATGGTTGCCAATTTTGTCTGCGAGACTGTTGGCGCGTAGTTAGAAGTATAGTTCTCTTGTCCTTGTGTATCTTGGCGCTCCCAAAGTCCATCGTAGACATCTGTTCTGAACTGGTTCCAAGGTTTTAATGTTGGATTCACAGATGATTGCCCACGCTGCACATCCGTACAGCAACTTCGGTTGGATCGTCGATTTGTATAGTCGGTGTTTGGTCTTCACATTCAGGTTCAGGTTTCTGCTGAAGTAGAAGGGCGTGAGGGCTTGTACCATTTTTAAGCTTTTCTTTTTCCTTGCTTGTGTGTGCTCTTTGAATGTGACGGACTTATTTGACGTTCAACTACCCCAGCGTACACGTTTTACACTCCGCGGTCGTTCCGAGTGACGAAGCCAACGAGGATTGTCGACAAATAATGCGTGTTTCTACAGTTTACCTGGCCATGATCGGCTTCATCACAAAATAAAATACGAGGACTTTTCAGAAAGTAGGGAACGTTTCCGGCTGACGCCGCTAGGCGCGCGCCGATCGCGTATGTTTTGGTCAGGGCACATGGATACAGACGGCATGCATATCCGCCATTTTTTTTTCCTTCGCGTCGACTCGATACTGCAACATATGGAAATCATATTTACAGAATATGTGACATCAACTGCGAATGGGCAAAGCTGAAAATGTGTACCCAGCCAGGACTCGAACCCGGGTCTACTGCTTTCTAGGCAGTTGCGCTGACCACTACACCAATGGCGACACAGTGAGCACCACACCTATAAGGACTACCTAAGCACGCCTCAAGTCAGACACAAATTTCCAACTTCACCTTGCCCACAGTACTCAAACTCGTAGTTTTGAAACTAATACCCGTGGTTGATGTCATATATTCTGTGAATATGAAAGAATAACAGCTGCAGGATCAGAAGTGACCTCTGTTCTTTCGAAACAGATTCCATATATATGTCGGTTAGTGGTGAGGGGTGGGCAAGTTTGTGGCCCTTACTCTTACAGGAATTTGTGATATTTCTGGTGATCTATCGGAACGAAACAATCTAAGTTGAAAATGTGCGCAACTGAGACTGTTTAACAGAGTAATATTGTTTTAAAACACGTAACTAAACGGTAGTTAATGGTGCACTCTGTCCTTGCATGTCATTTATCAAATTGCTTCCATGCGCAATTTGTTTCTTAGTGTTTCATATATAAGAGAAGATCAAAAAGTTTCCGTTTCAAGGTGGTACTAGCCAAAACTGGTATGGCAATCAGGCAAAACTGTCGTGAACATTTAAGCAATCATGTCACCGATGAACTAGATTAACTAGATTAAGTATACCCGTTTGGTAAAAGGCTGTGTCCTGCTGCATGAAGTAGTCGGTAATCATATGTGAAACGCTACGCAGGGGGCTTGAGGGTAACGTTCAGATATATTAAGGAAAAGTAAATGAAGAAATGAATAGCTTTAAAGCAATTATTAGACCAAACTAACTACACGAGTCTTCATCAAATAGGCACACTAAACTGTTAATCCCTCTTCAAATGAGATGGGAACTGAAACATTTCCTCGTCACCCAATGAGCCACGAAATGACCATCAAATTTTCTTTGATTGACTACACTATCACTTTACAGAAACAATAATGAAAATAGCTATCGAAACACCACAGAAAATATAGCTGTTATGCATATGCTATGTGATCGAACGCAGTGCATGAAAGCTTGAACATGTTATTTACGAAACTCTTAATGAGAGATTGGATTGTCTAATTCTAAGGTGGTTCCTGCCGAAAAGCTGAAATTCCAGTTCGACATCCATATTCTATTCAAATCTCTTACTGTCACCGTAGATTGATTCTGTTTCCATGCCAGCTTGGCCAAGATATTACAAACTGTGTTCTACTGTTTTTCTCACTCATACTTAGCGGAAAAAATATTAACGACATCGCGATTGAGGCAGTATAATAACTGCATTGTTCCTTTTTAGTAATCCTTCGAAAGCTATTCATTCTGCTTCGTCAGCTCTTTACCTTTACAATCCTGTGTGAACTTACCGTTTTCACCTCCCCTGTCTCACACATCGGATACCTTCGAGTTTCCTACAATTCCCGCAAACTCGATACCAACCTCCCTATCGTTTTACTCATGAGTATTACCGCTCGTACACTGCAGCGCTTGTATCACCTACACAATTTCCACAGCCCACCCCAATGCAACTTTAACCGACTCACCTACCCTTGCCTACCCTACCCGACCACGAAACCAACGCAGAACATGACCCGTCAACAGAATATTCGTCTCCATATCAGGGCTGCGGTTCGTCCCCTCCCCCGCTTTCCTCCCTCTCTTTCCAATGCTTAGTTCGGGATCCTCCTCCTCTTCTCTTCCTTCCCACACGTCTTCCAAAACATTCTCCCACCAACAGACCCCCTCAACTGCAATCTACTAAAGTGCTCAATCTTCTTCCTATCTCCTTGCCTTGGTTGTTAGTTCTGTAGCTTTATGTTTTCGTAAGTATTACGTAAAGCCGGCCGCGGTGGCCGAGGGGACTGAGGCGCTCCAGTCACGGTCTGCACGGCCACTACGGTCGGGGGTTCGAATCCCCCCTCGGGCATGGATATTTGTGCCGTCTTTAGGTTTAGCTAGTTCATAAGTAGTTGGTAAGTTTAGGGACTGATGACCCCGTAGTTAAGTCCCATAGACTTTACAAACATTTGAACATATTACGTAAAAAGTTGATGAAGCAGTACATTGAAAAATAATAAATTGAAAGGTTCGACTTATCACTGGCTAGACTCACTCTGTAATAATTTTAAGCGTGTAAATTGCCTATCAGTATTATATTTGTTGTTAACTCAAGAGCTGTCCACGCCACAATACAGAAGAAAACACTTTTATGAATTCCTTCTGTTTTGTACGTAGACCTACTTAGGTAAATTTTATTAAGATCTGAATCATTACAATTTCTTCCACCGCCGTCCAGGATCGTCGTCCAAGCTGAAAAATAATTCTTAAAGGTCCTATTTTATTTCAGCACCCGTCTCCGAATCATTTAACAATTATTTACTAGAATTAACTACGAAATGGCGGCCGGCGACTGTAGTTCAGCGACCGACGTTTTTAAATCTTTGTATGGGTGCTGTTACTATGAAGAACTCTATATACTGTGTAAATGAACATCATATCTGACATTTTACTATCATTTAACAGACCTTGATTACTAGTGCTCAGAAAAAAACAATATAACAGCGACTCTAGCAAAATTGTGATAATATCGTCCTTTCAAATCACGACATGACACGTACAGGAAAAAGACAAGACAAGAAGGATTGCACATTGTACAATTAATACTCGAAGAAGGAGCTGAGATTACATTCACAACTATATTGAAATTTCTTTATATATACATGTGGCGTCTGTTCCGAAAGAACAGACGTCAATTCTGATCCTGCAGTTGTTATACTTTCATATTCACAGAATATATGACATCAACTGCGAATGGGCAAAGCTGAAAATGTGTACCCAGCCGGGATTCAAACACGGGTCGCCCGCTTTCTAGGCAGTTGCGCTGACCTCTACACCACTAGGGACACAGTGATCACCGCACTTGCAAGGACTACCTAAGCACGCCTCACGTCAGATACAAATTCCCAGCTTTACCCTGCCCACTGTACTCAAACTCGAAGTCACTATGTACTAATTCCCGTAAGAGTAAGGGCCTCAAGAACAGGCGTAATTTTTATCCTGCAGTTGTTATTCTTTCATATTCACAGAATATATGGCATCACCTGCTTAGGTAGTCCTTGCAGGTGCGCTGATCACCATGTCCCCACTGGTGTGGAGGGCAGCGCAACTCCTAGAAAGCGGTTGTCATATACTCTGTGAATATGTTAAAATTTCTTTGTTGTTAAAACAGTTCATTGACGACTTTGGTAATACTTTATCTTTGACATCACTGCACTTATGTTTGTGATTAGAATTCAATACGGCGTCACTTAGTATTAATATCATTTCACCTGGGGACGCTGCACTCTCCAGCACTATTTCAGACATTGGTCGAGTCCATGCCATGTCTTGTTGAGGCACTTGTGCTTGGTAGTGAGAGCGCTACACGATATTAAGCAGGCGTACCAGTTTCTTTGGGACTTGAGCGTCGAATTTGCTCTAAAAATAAAAAGTTTGTAAACCTTATGGGACTTAAGTATGTGGTTATCAGTGGTTAAGTTAAAGTAGTTTGTAAGCTTAAACTACTTAAACTAACTCAAACGTAAAGACAATACAGACACCCATGCCCTAGGGAGGACTCGAACCCCCGACGGCAAGCAATCGCGCGTTCTGAAGCATAGGGCTTTAGACCGCTCGGCCACTCCACCGCGGCATTCTCTCATATAACAAACAAATACCTAGATTACAAACGTACCCATCACTCCGTCAACATCAGGAATTGGGCATAATAGCCAGGGGATAGTCATAGCTAGAATAAACAAATTACTCTTGATCGATTTGGAACTTGTAATCACTGGACCTCGGGCTTTTAGGTTCTAAAAAATCTTACAATTATGTACATAAAATAGGTTCTATCACTTACAAAAAATAGGTTATAAAATCAGAAAATAGGTGACCAAAATCTGAAACTTTATTGTCTAGAAAGACAAACAGATTGACAAAAATAATTGCAGTCAACGTAAATAACTAACATTTTCTCTGGATTTTCCTTTGAGTAACTGCATCTCTTGTCGGTGAATGCTGAGTATGAGCGTTCCACGTCATTGAATGTCACCGGAGCATATTTAAATGACGGTATTAGGAGCAATGGGACCGCACACTCATCTTCTGTTGAGTTACCTGATGTCAGCCACTGTGCAGAGGGAGGTCAGTCCTGTTTTTTTGTAGCATGTCATTATTTTCTCACCAACTTTGGCCGCGGTGGAGTAGGCGAGCGGTCTAAAGCACCTCGCTGCGGAGCGCGCGGTTGCTCGCCGTGGAGGTTCGAGTCCTCCCTGGGGCATGGGTGTGTGTGATTGTCCGTAGGTTAGTTTACCTAGGTTTAAGTAGTTTGTAAGCTACGGACTGATGACCACGCAGTTTGGTCCGATAGATTTACAGACATTTGAACATTTTCTCAGTAACTTTCATACCAACAGAAACTTGGACCAAGTTTATTTTTTCTGTCACCAATCAGTTGCATGTAGACTGGTATCCCTGAACACGCTAAGGATTTCATAATAGGGACAAAAATGCATATTGACGTTGTATGTATGCAATGCCTCTGGAAATTGTTGGGTCTTTAGCTCAAGTAATATTCACTGCCTCCTCCAACAATTTAAAAACAATATTTAAAATTGGATACAGTCAGGTTGTAATATGAAATTAGGTACTTTAGGTACTATAAAATTACAATTATCGATAACATATTTGCAAAATTCTTAGCTGGGTAGACCACGAGAGAATTTTTGGCCTAAAAATTTTTATTTATTTCGATTTTAAAAATTTAGGTACAATCAGGTACTAACCAAATTTTCAAATGTTTGTAGAGCTTATAGGACTTAACTACTTGGTCATCAATCCCTAAACTTACAAACTACTTATGAACTAGCTAATACTAAGGACGGCACAAATATCCATGCCCGAGGGGTGGTTCGAACCCCCGACGTAGTGGCCGTGTAGACCGTGACTGGCGCGCCGCAGTCCCATCGGCCACCGCGGCCGGCGCTAACCTAAAATAAGGTATTTTTAGGTACTATAAAACTAGAGTTTTCGACGAAAAATTTCCATAATTCATGTATATACATATTTTATTGGCTTCATGTAATGAGCAAGAAAATAAGTTTTTACCTAAAATTCAAGGTCTAGTAATCACCATACCCGTACTAATCACGCAAGAAAAACTGGCAACCGAAAACCCTCGGGACCTCCTGGTAGTTACTACATCTACATATATACTCTGCAAATCACAGTAAAGTGCCTGGCAGAGGTTTCATTAACCACTTTCATAACTTCTCTCTTCCCGCGTGCTATTAGAGAATGGAACGGTAGAGAAAACATCTAAATCGTTCCGTTTTCGATCCGATTTCCCTTATTTTATTCGGATGGTCATGTCTCCCTAAGCAGGTGGGTGCTAGCAAAATATATTCATAAGTAGAAGTCGGTGATCGAAACTTCGCAAACAGATTACGCTGCAATGAATAACGTCTTTCTTTTAATGATTCCCACCGTAATTCGTGCAACATTTCCGTGACGCTTTCCCCCTCGTAACGTGATAAAATAAAACGAGCTACCCTCCACTGAATCTTCTCAATGTGTTCCGTCAGTCCTAGCTAGTGAGGGTCCCATACTGGGCAATAGTACTCCAGGAGAGGACGCACAAGTATAATGTAGGCAGTCTCTTTGGTTGAGCTGTTGCATCGTCGAAGCGTTCTGCCAATGAAACGTAACCTTTGGTTCGCCTTCCCCACAATATTTTCTATGCACTTCGGACTGTTATAACTTAATTTTGCGGAATAAAGTAACGAGATTATCGACCGTAATTAAAAGGGTAGCAGGTGAGGTATTTTAGGTGTGGGGTCGTTCCTCGGCGCTGCTGGTGGAAAGGCGGTCGGCGACCGCGGTGGCGATCGCTGGCGGTGTAATGAGATTGTAAATATTGTAAGAGCGCGGCTGGCATTAGGCGGGCCGCGGGTGCCCGTAAATTGCGCCGCATTTTACATGCAGATTGCCGACACCGCGGCCTGCCGATATCCGATTTGCTGCTCGCGGGGCGCTTCTTAATTGCTACATCGCTCCCACGCCGGCTCCCGATCGCTTTATGTCCGGGCGACAACCCATCTCGTATCGGCGCAATTCTTGCAGCGGCGGCGGGGTGGGAAGGCAAGTACCGCTGCCTGCTGATTAGCTGTCGCACCTCTTGCCTTAACGCACATGTTCCCATTTCTCTGTTTACGGCTGTACACATGTTCACATGTTTGTAAATCTACTGCGTGGTCATCAATCCGTAGCTTACAAACTACTTAAACCTAGGTAAACTAACCCAAGGACAACACACACACACACACACACACACACACACACACACACGGAAGCGCGCGCGCGCGTCCCAGGGAGGACTCGAACCTCCGACGGCGAGCAACCGCGCGCTACTTACGGCTACAGCTCGGTAGTAGAGGTAACGTGTAATCTTACAGACGTAGTGCACAACCAATTACTGATATTTCAAAAACAAACATACAGTGCTTAGTCTTCTGAAGAAAAACAGTTAAAATGTAAAGCAAAATAAAACTATAATATCGCCATTAATGGCGCATTGTGCGTGTTCACCTGTTCAGTGAACCCCCAGGCAAAAGTTGATCTTGCAATAAATAAATAAATAAATATATATACAGGGTGTCCCACTCAACTGTTTCACCCCAGATATCTCTGAAACTACAAGAGATATTGAAAAACCACTTTCACGGTCACTAACGTACGGCAGGGGCTGATGAAAATAAGTACTATGAGACACTCTAAAATGTGAAGAAATATTATTTTTAACACAAACTTATGTTTTTTTTAATGGATACCCCATATTATTTCTTAAGCAATCAAAAGGATGGAAAATCACAAAAAGAATGGCGTCGGTTGCATCGCGATGCGTCAATTACACCCGGAGAAACTGCGAAGCGAAGTTGACGCTTGAAATACATGCGGTGCTAGCGCGTGTCCGAGGCTCAAGCGAGACTCACGGTTGAGTCTCTGACAGCTAGCAGCGCGCCTAATGTATTTCGAACATCAACTTCGCTTCGCTATTTCTCCGGATGTAATTGAAGCATCGCGATGCAACCGACGCCATTCTTTTTGTGACTTTTCATTCTATCGACTGCTTAAGAAATAATATGGGTTATCCATTTAAAAAAACATAAGTTTGTGTTGAAAATAATATTTCTTCACGTTTTGGAGTACCTCGTAGTACCTACTTTCATAAACCCCTGCCGTAAGTTCATGACAGTGATACAGATATCTGGCGTGAAGCAGTTGAGTGGAACACTCTGTGTATATATATATAATATATAGATATTTTGCAAGATCAACTTTTTCCTGGGGAAAGCAAGTTCCGTTTTGAGAAAAAATTCGTAAACATTTTTTTAAAGTTATTGTTCCTAGGAAGGGTATATCTGAAAATACTTTTCCACATAGTTTCCACCGCTGTAGAGGTACTTGTCGTAGCGGTCAATCAAGTTTTTTCTAGTCCTACCTCATAGACCGATACCACCGGTAACCTAAGAGCTCTCAAACAAGTTTCGTGAAAAACCACTTCTGGAAATTTGCGAGAATACTCCTGAAAGCGTTGTTATTGAGAAACATCTGTTCTCACGGTTGTTTTTGTATATTTTCTTAACCAAGTCATCGTTAACCCTTTGATGCATAGTGTAGCTGATCAGCTACATATATTATTTTATGTATTATCTCTCAAACTGATCAACATTCTACCACAAATTCATTTGTAGCTGCTTGTGTACATAGTGTTTCACATGCAAGAAGCACGTACCAGAAATTGTCTCAGAGTGCTACCGAATCACTTCCACAGTTAGCTGCTATGAGTTACTTGAAACATGTGCGTCTGTTTACTTTAGTATGCCTCCTTTGCCATGTAAAAGTAGTCAATCACATACTACCGTTGCATTAAGAGTTACTTTATGAAAAGGTCAGCGGCACATGGTGACATACAATAGATCAGGTACGTCATGGAAGCACTATATAGCTGACCAGCTATGAGCGATTAATTGCTAGTAGTGCATAAAAATATTAAGGAATTAAAAAAAAAATATTTTTCTCAGCATGTTCTCACTATATATAAATCGTGGTAGGTTTTATAGCTTCAAATAAAAATTCATGCATTAAAAGTGTTAAACTGCTTTTGCACATACTTTTTACCGTTGTTGAGGCACTTGTCACAGCTCTCAATCAACTTATCTAGTCCTACTTCATAGAACGATGCTACCAGTAACCTAAGCGCTCTCACACAAATTTCGTACAAAAGACTTCTGGAAATTAGTGGGATTTCTCCTGAAAGCGTTGCTAACATTTTTTGTGTTTTATTTATTATTATTATTATTATTATTTTGTCGATTTTCAAGTAATCGTTGACAATAGAATGCCGTCCACGTTGCGACTCATCGTGGACATTAGTTCGACCCCTTACCCACTTCCTCGCCATTCCATCAGTCATTGTGTTTTCACCATTAATTTGACGATGAATTTCTTGCCGGTTTCACATTCTTTCCGTTTAACAATCTAACTACCGGACTAATGACCCAGTCGGAGGGGTCGTCAATTAAGTATTTTACACTTGCACTTCAAAACAGACAACACAAGTAAGTGGAACCAAAATGGAGTCAGTTGAGTGTTGACAGACGACGACTAATATTCTTCTTGTCATTATCGTATCAGATAGTTTTATCTGCATTTTAAAAATATTTTTAACTCATGAGAAACCTTCAAGTCCTGCCTTAGCCCACATTTTTACTATACATTATCACGAGTTTTCTATATTTTATTTCTGTATGGGCAGCACATGTCTGGTTGAGAACCTACATCTCCTCAACCAGACATGTGCACTATGGTGGTTATTATTTTATGTTTATTTTACTATTTCAATGTTGACCAGCCATCTAAATAATTTTTAAAAATGTTCAAATGTTTGTAGAGCTTATGGGACTTAACTACGGGGTCATCAGTCCCTAAACTTACAAACTACTTATGAACTAGAATGAAACTTTCACTCTGCAGCGGAGTGTGCGCTGATATGAAACTTCCTGGCAGATTAAAATTGTGTGCCGGAACCGGGACTCGATCCTGGGACCAGGAAGTTACATATCCTTTCTTCCAGGAGTGCTAGTCTTGCAAGTTTCGCAGGAGAACTTCTGTGAAGTTTGGAAAGTAGGAGGCGAGGTACTGGCGGAAGTAAAGTTGTGAGGCGGCATCGTGAGTCGTGTCGGGGTAGCTCAGTGGTAGAGCGCTTGCCCGCGAAAGGCAAAGGTCCCCGGTTCGAGTCCCGGTTCCGGCACACAATTTTAATCTGCCAGGAAGTTTCATACTTATGAACTAGCTAATACTAAGTACGGCATAAATATCCATGTCCGAGGGGGGATTCGAACCCCCCCCCCCCCCCATATTATTTCTAACTATCCACCAGCATTTGATTTTCACTATAATAAGCGGTTTAATGCTAATGAGACCAGATGATGACCCCATAGAGTGTCGAAACCAGTCGTCTTGAATAAATAAAATAAAATTTGCGATCTTGGCATATATTCTTAGATTTTTTTCAAATAGCTTGTTAGCTGTTGTGAAAAGCTCATATTTAGGCTCTTGTTCAAAAACTAAATTAGAACCGTATCTGAAATAGTAGTTCAACACAAAAGTAGTTTACTTCGCATATTTTAATTCGTTTATGACATGTGGTTTTATTTTTTTTTTGTATTTTTGCGCAAAAACTGGCAGTTCGAGTAATATGTGGGGTAAACTTGCGAACCTCTCGTTGACCCCTGTTTAGTAGCCAAAGAATTCTAAAATTGGTCTCTCGTTACAAATTTTACTTTAATGTCCTTTTTTGTAAATAATATGCGGTTATTCCCAAGAGTTCGCAGCTTTGATACAGTTAACACTAGACAGAAATGTAATTTGCATTTCGATCACACCTTCTTGACACTTTTCACAAAGGTGTGCAGTATTACGTCGCATCTGTTTTTATCAAGCTTCCGGAAGAATTCAAAGAACTTACTAGTAATCCTCGGACATTTAGAGCTACGCTGAAACGTTTCCTTATAATTCATTTTCTCTATTTTGTCGAGGATTACCTGGAAGAATTAAAGCCGCGGCGGAGCGGCCTAGCGCATTGAGGCGCTATGCTCCTATGCGCGAGGCCGTTCCCCGTCGGAGATTCGAATCCCCCCTCGGGCATGGATGTTTGTGTCTTTACTATAAGGAAGTTCGTAAGTAGTTTGTAAGTTTAGGGACTGATAAACCCGCAGTTAAGTCCCATAATCTTAACAAACATTTGAACATTTTGTTACACTGGAATGTACTGTCACGTTCCATGACCACGGAGGCTTCTCGATTCGACCCTCCGGTACATGACAACTATAAATAAATAATAAATAAACAAAGGAAATGGCGCACTTCGGACGTATGCCTGGTGCTTACTCAGAGATGGATCTCGCTGGAAAACACTAGCCATCACAATAGATCGTTAAATGTCTAGTTTTATATGTGGCGCAGGGCATTTTATTGACAAGGCTCGTGAGTCCGAAGAAATGGCTTTCAGAGGTCGCGGGGTAAAAGTCACTTATATGTGAGGAACGGAACTTGGTGCTCAACTGCCTGGACAAAAGCAACAGCCATATAACGCGCAGAATCGCTGTGGTCGGCCATGCACCGTGATTTACGACCTCCGCCTGAATACGAACTCCGGCTCTTTACGCTTCTTCCTTTTTGTGTGGAAATATCTGGAACTTGGATGTACCTTCCAGCTTCCTTGAAGGCGGACAGAGACGAAGCTGCTGGAAGTACATAGCCCTAAAAGATTAACGACGCACAGAGATATGGAATGTGGAAGTTCTTTCTCTTTCATCTCCGTAAACCGGTGGCGGGGCGTTCTCAGTCAGTTCAAGGAACTGGACCCATAATCGGGATTACGGAGTGCCTTGGGCACAACTGAAAATATTTAACATCGCCAAGCATCATGAATAAATGCAAAGTGAAAATGTAATTTGGCTAATTGACAATTTGTTTCGATTTACTCTTATGAGGATCGTCGTGAGTGTCTCGTTGCTACAACTCTTCGTGAAATAATTCCTCAGAAAGAATTAGTATTGCTTTCTAGGGTGGTTTGATACTTGTGAAGCTGAGGTATTTAGAATTACTAAGTACACGGTATTTCCTGGATCCATGCTCTTCCTTCGAGACAAGCTGGTTTTTTCCGAGAAACCTAATAATGTTTTACATTGGAATATACAATAAGATTTAACAAGGCATAGAAATCAGTCATATTGGTCCGTAATACAGTGCAATCAGCCTACTGCCCACTTTTGTACACAAGAGTAACTCCGTCCTTATCCAGTAAATACAACTTTTGCTGTGGAAGAGATTATCGATAATTGAGCTAGGAGAGGGGGATAATTACGCGGCGTATTCAATGTAAAGTGTAGCTGTAATTCTACATCTATAGACATATACTGCAATCCGACTTAAGCACCACCTCATACCACTTGCAGATAGTACGAGGGAGAAGCGAGTGCTTGTATGCCTCAGTACGAGGACTAATTTCTCTAAACTTATCTTTGTGCTCTTTACGTGAAATGTAAGTTGGTGGCAGTAGAAGCATTTCACAGACAGCTTGAAATTTCCTCGCGGGAATAGCCGGGCGGACTGTGGCGTAATGATAGGAACTGCGCGGCCGCTACCTTCTTGAGCATGGGCGAGTGTATTGTTCTTAGTATAAGTTAGTTTAAATAGTTTTGTGCAAGGCTGTGAATCAGAGACTGTTACAATACTATTAAACTTTTAAGGGGCAGCCCTCAGTCGCAAAGTACGAATAAAATCGTAACCAGGTTTCAATGCCGCTATGGGCACCTTCTTCAGACGAAAATGAATATGTTAAAACTACATATCAAGATCTAAAATAATACAAAAAATATCTGACATACTCAGATAGTCATACCTAAAAAGTAAATAGTTGTAGCCTGGCGGAGCAGTTACTAGGGGCTGCAATGTCTCCGCTGCTAACGTCGACAGAACACTTTAGAAGATGGAACAGTTATACTAAGGAAAGCGTCCACAGTACAGTTGTGGGTCCTATTTTGGACTATTGCTGCACATTTGGGACCTTCACCAAGTGGGACTGACGGAAGATATAGAGAAGGTTCAGAGAACAACAACTCGTTTTGTATTATCACGATATACGGGAGAGAGTTCCACGGAAATTACGCACGAGTTGGGTCGGAAATCATTAGAAGAAAGGCATTATTCGTTGTGGTAAGATTTAATTGCGAAATTTGTTTCACAAGCTTTCTGATCCGGATGTGAACGTAAGTTAGCAGCTACATAGAGAATGTAAATCACAAAAGCGTTTTAATGAACCCTCTGCCTTGCTCTTCTTACAAATATCAAAATGTTCAAATGTTTGTATAGCTTATGGGACTTAACTACGGGGTCATCAGTCCCTAAACTTACGAACTAACTTATACCAAGGACGACACAAATATCCATGCCCGAGGGGGGATTCGAACCCCCGACCGTAGTGGGCACTTTTTACATTTGCATTTACATTTATTAATAGTACTTGCTTGTAACCCTTTCTTACAGCAGAAAACAAACAAACTGGACTTTGCGACGATGAAATGGTATTAAAAATGAGATTTAGATTTATTTTTACCAAACAGCAATGAAGTTTAAATATTGTTATTTTAACCTGAACTTTTCATTGTTAGACATATTTATTTTTAGATTACTCATTTCACAGGTCATTCTTGAGCTACTATAGTTTTAATTAAAATATTCACAATTACAACAGGATTAATTATGACAACAATTTATTTTAGCTTACATTCAAAACTTGTTGTGCAATGTTTGTCTCTGGAAATCCTTTTGTAAAATTACTGTACTAATAAATAAAAACATTGTAGATTTTGTGTTCTGTTTCACTGATGACCTGTATGAAGCAATACAAAAAAGTAAAATTAAAGATTTTCCTATACTAATTGAGCACTTCAATATTATTTGCAGAGTATTTACTTGGATATAGATTCTTGCCGAATGCGGTCAACTTGTCTTCCACTCAAGCGCGAGCGTCTGGAACTTTTCTCTGTGAATTGTTTATAGGCTACATAAATTTGATACACCACCTATGAACACCGTACTTAATTAGAAATGCACACTAAACAAATGTCGCCGTGCTCGGTAACAAAAAAGCTTTTTGATGAGAAGTCGCCAACTGTGTATTAACAATAGGAATGCGCGAACAGCGCTCCTAGCAACCAGACGAGCAACCAAATGAAACTCCATAGATTCTTTAGATTAGATTAGTTAGATTAGTTAGTAGATTAGTTTTTCCGTAGATCCATGTTGAGGAGATCCTCGTGGATATGGAACATATTAGATTAGTTTTTCCGTAGATCCATGTTGAGGAGATCCTCGTGGATATGGAACATGTCAAGAAACAAAATTTACAAGTTGAATAATAGATAATACTAATAATATAAATACAGATACATACATGATTAAGTTTTTTCAGCTGATAATATAATAATACTAATATAGTATGAATACAGATATATGCATCATTTGGTACAATTTAGAAATTCACTAATGGAGTAGAAGGAGTTGGCCACTAGACAGTCTTTTAGGTTCCTCTTAAACTGATCTTTATTTGTAGCTAAATTTTTTATACTTGATGGTAAATTATTGAAAATGTGTGTTCCTGAGTAGTGGACCCCTTTTTCAACTAAAGTAAGTGCTTTTAAGTCCTTGTGTAGATAATTTTTATTCCTAGTACTGTATGTATGAACTGAGTTGTTTGTTGGGAAAAGGGATATATTATTTATGACAAATTTCATTAAGGAATAAATATACTGAGAGGCAGTAGTTAATATACGCAGTTCTTTTAAGAGGCTTCTACAGGATGTCCGTGAATTTACTTCACAAATAATACGTATTACACGTTTTTGGACTCTGAAGACAGAATATTATATCACATGACATTAGGGAATGAAAGTAATCAAAGTATGCAAGGTTTGTTATTTTTATGTCTCCTATGTCTGATAACACTCGTATTGAAAATGCAGATTTATTGAGTCGTTTCTGCAGTTCTGTGGTGTGCTCCTCCCAACTAAATTCATTATCAAGCGGTAATCTCAGGAATTTAATACTGTCAACCTCTTCTATCTGCTCTTCTTCTTACTTAATGCATATGCTGACGGGAAATCTCTTACATGTTCTGAACTGCATGTAGTGAGTCTTTTCAAAGTTTAATGACAATGAGTTGGTTTTAAACCATTTATTAATGTTCATGAAAATATCATTAGCAGACCTTTCTATAATTATGCTTGATGTACTTTTTATTGCAATACTTGTATCATCTGCAAACAAAACGAACTCTGCTTCTGGTAGTGTAACTGATGAGAGGTCATTAATGTACACAAGAAAAAGCAATGGCCCTAAGATGGATATGTAATTTCTTCCCAATCCGATGACGACTGTTAGCTTAATTCACTACTCACGTGTACTGACACCCTTTGTTCTTTAACTCTACAATAGACTTTAGCTCCCCATTATTTCTTTCCAGAGTATCGATTTTCAAAATTTTAGTATTGTTTTTGAATCACCCTGTAAAATGGATAACTTGAAGAAAAAAAAAAAAAAACTGGAGTGGTTTGTGATTTCCACGACAAAAAACGCGTGTACAGCTTGGGGTGGCACCTCGCTTCCGTGCATTAATGGGGAAGTCTTGCAAATGACTTCCCCGACCACGGAGAATGGGCGCACCCTGCGAAATACGATATCTTAAGTGCGTCGCGGGGGAGGCTAGGAAATGACGGCGCGCGTATATTTTCTGCGTGATATTAAAGCGACGAGGCTCAAGTTTCCTGACGCACGGACGGCGCAGCGCGCTGCTTCCTGTTTCGCTGTGAAAACAGAATTTTCGCTCGTATGAGCGCTGCAGAGGTTGCTTTAATTTCCGGTCGACTGCAATCTAGTCAGTTTTTAGGCCGCTCCCGGATCTTCAGGACCTTCTCACGGCCTACCGTCAAAAACATGCGATTCGATAAGCAGGTCGAACTTGATATGATTTTTCTTCTTCTTCTTTTTCTTATGTGTTGATGTAATAAAGCAGGGGAATATTTTTCTCTGAGGAAAAGATGCTGTACTCTTTATCTACAAGGGGTCCTCTACAAATCAAACATATACTTGGCAGAGGCTACATCGAAGCACTTTCATACTATTTATGCACAATTGAGGGTCTAGTGAGAGAGGGGGCTATGAAATATTGCGCTTTGTTCATTTTCAGTATTCTCGTGCCATCTTGCGTCTATCCTGTTAATAAGAATCACGTGGCATGGCTCTTTCTGTCGCAGTTGTTGTAAGTTCGTGATTGCGCCCTTGCGATCATGTTGAGTAAGAGGACGAGTTATGCCACTGATGTCCGCTTTTTCAGTTGCAGACGTACCAACACAGAAGTGTTACAGATTGTTTTATCAGTTATACGGTAAGAACATATTGTTCAATACACTTACTTGTTCCTCCTAGATCCATCTTCTTTTATAGCTATTAAATATAATTTGCATTATTTCTCTATCTTATAAGAAACGTGTTATGTCATTCTTCTGTGTACATAAGTTGTTGTACTACTGGTTGGTTGGTAGCCCTGTTGTGTAATTGCACGTGAAACATGGATCCTTGTGTATAAGAGAACGTTGAAAGAGGTGGTAAAAAACGCAATTGTAATCCAGACAAACGGAAGAGAGACTTCTGAGATTTGATGCCTGGAGGATGGTAACCATCGCTGCCCCGCTGCCCGGCTGCTTAGCTACTTGTAGACTTCCCTACGTGTTAGTGTGCATGAGTAGGTAACCAGCTGGGATGTGGGGCAGCGATGGTTGCCTATCCTCCAGGTGTCAATTCTCAGACTATTTATAATTCGGGTATGAAAGGATTAAATTATGGTGCTTACAGCGCCATCTATTGCTACTATTTCTTTACCTTCTGCCATACGTATAATATTCTATTGCAATTTGACAGCGTTCTCATGGGTGGTGTTATTTTCACAGCATTTTGAAATGCTGGGAACAATACGTAATTGAAGCCCACAAGGTCATAATGTGCTATTTACATTAAAACCGATATTTTTCCTTTTCCATAATTTGCATAACAATAAGTTAAGACGAAAAAAAAGAGACCCTTTATTGCATAAATAATGCCTTAATATAGCGCTTTAGAAAACTCAATTTATCTCCATTTCTCCTCTCGCTAAACCCCTCAGTTCCATTCTCCTATAGAACGCGAGGAGAAATAATTGCAGGAGGAACTCTGATCACTTTTATTGTGTTCCGATGATCATCGAAACTTCGTAATCAGATCTTGACGCAACGGGAAACGCCTTTGTTGTAATGATTCCCACTCCAAACTGGTATCATTTGTGTGACATCTGCGTCCTGGGTCGTAATAATGCAAAAAGAACTTCCCTTCTTTGTAGTTTTTCGATGTCCTTCGTTAATCCCACGTGATAACGATCCCTCACAGCGCAGCAATACTCCAAAAGTGTACGGACAAGAGTAGTGGGTGCTGTCTCTGTAGTAACTCTGTTCAGTTTTTTAAGTGTTCTTCCCATAAAAAGCAGACTTTGGTTTGCCTTACCCTCAACAGTTTCTTTGTGTTCTTTCGGATTTAAATCGGTCATAAGTGTAATTTCTATATATTTAGTTGAATTTACAGCCTTCAGATTTGATTTATGTTATACAGAAAGTTTAGCATATTTATTGTGGTACTAGCTTGGAGGACTTTTAATTATTTAGGGTTAATTGCCAATTTTCATACCATACAGATATCTCACCTAAGTCGTTCTGTCTTACTGGACGATAAATTACAACATCATCCTCAAACAAACCAACAGAAATTCTCAGATTTTCTCCCAAATCGATTATATAGATAAGGAATACCCTTAGAAACGCAAGATATCATCTACCAATTATTTTTTTTCATTTGTGGCCGCCTAATAATCAAATATTTACAACAATTCGTAAGTTACCAATCTCGTATTACAAACTCTACTGTTAGATTGTAATTTTAACTCTACATTTCTTTTACTAAGATTACGGAAAAAAAATCCTCTCGTAGTCGTCTCAAAGCTCACAAATTATCGTTGATGAGTAGACAATCTTGACTGAAGTGTCGCTGTAGTAAAGACACTGTATTTAAATGGAGAAAGCGCATGATTCAACTTAGTATCTAGCCCTTCAGATTAAAGAATTACGCACTATCCCCAATAGATGGAGGCGATTACCGAAATAGTTCTTCAGAAAAAATCAGGACCAATTGTTTACCCATCCGTAACGAATCCAAGCATGTGGCCAATTACTAATTCTATCTTAACTGACAGATTACAATAGCCTAATGTTTTTTATTTAGTTCTTAGTCCTTACAAACGACTATCAACATTATTTACATAGAAAGATTTTTTATAAGTACGCAATAGCGGGACAAACACTGGGAGCAGTTACTTCCATAAAATATCTGGGAGTAGACATCAGGAACGATTTGAAATGGAACGACCATGTAAAATTAGTGATAGGTAAGGCAGCTACCAGACAGATTCATTGGAAGAATCTTCAAGAGGTGTAATGCGTCAAGAAAGGAAGTAGGTTACAAACACTCGTTCGGCCAGCGCTTGAGTGTTGCTCATCAGTGTCACAGAATAGGGAGTGTACAGAAGGGAAAGCTGGGGGCGGCGCCTTTGATCTGTAAGTGGCCAAGCGTTGGCTCGACGCCATATTGAAAACCAGTAAACGCGGAACTATAGCCACTTGGTACTGTGTCTGGAAATGGACATTTTACGAACTGCAGGTAATCTCACCGACTTTTGCGAAAGGAAACGGCTTTTCATTATCTTCTCCTTTATTTTGCGCCATGTCCTTGGCACAGAATTGTAATCCAACTAAAGAATTAAAAAAATAAGCCTAAATTTTAATACAACTACGAAAATGTATGATGGAGTCAATGATCGTTTTATTGCCTTTAAAACATGCCAGTATGTTTTTTTTTTTTTTTTACTTATGGCAGTGATGTAGTTATATTTTAATGTTGGAAAAGTTGTATTTGCTTTAGGAGAATGATCAATTTACTGATCGAAGAAGGGCACATAGAAGAACCTGTTAACCATAGAGCAGGAACAGCATAAAATAATTATTCCCCTTATTCCATTTGAGTATCCGAATAGCATTCGTTTCCAACATTAGCACACTACCCCTGAACTATTGTAAGTAAAATTTTACCTGCCTAAGCAGCGTATAACAAGGGGAGGAGGCGGGATGAGTGCATCGATTTGACTGGTTCAGTTTTACTTACGGCACTGGAGGAGTAATGAATACTGGCAACATAATGTTCACGGTCGGCATTAGGTTCACTTAAAATTTCCGGGCTGATAGGCCATGGTCGAAAGGTAAAACTTTCCCCTAACGTTTCGTCTTAGGCTGCGGAAGATATCATCGGAGGCAATGCCGCTTTGCCGCCGATGATGTCTTCTGAAGCCGAAGACGAAACGCTAGGGGAAAGTTTTACCTATTGATCACGGTCTAGCAGCCCGGAACTTTTAACAGAAATCCTGTAAAATATCAAATCTGATCATTTCCATACCCGCCGATTATGTGTAGTCAGTTCTTTTTTTGTCCGTTTTGGCTACCTCGTGAAAGAGACCTGCCAAAAACAGTGATCGTTTCCGACCTGTGTTGCTAAAAACTGATAAATGAAATGTACCCTTAAGCAAGTTAAAGTATTGAAACTTCCCGGCAGATTGAAATTATGTGCCGGAACCGGGACTCGGTCCTGAGACCTTTGCCTTTCGCGGGCAAGCGCTCTACCGACTGAGCTATCCCGACACGACTCACGATGCCACCTCACAACTTCCGCCAGTACCTCGCTTCCTACTTTCCAAACTTCACAGAAGCTCTCCTGCGAACCTTGCAAGAATAGTACTCCTGGAAAACAGGATATGGTGGAGACATGGATTAGCCGCAACCTAAGGGATGTTTCCAGAATGAAACTTTCACTCTGCAGCGGAGTCTGCGCTGATATGAAACTTCCTGGCAGATTAAAATTGTGTGCCGGAACCGGGACTGGAACCTGAGACCTTTGCCTTTTGCGGGCAAGCGCTCTGTCGACTGAGCGATCCACACACGACTCACGATGGCGCTTCACAACTTTACTTCCACCTGTACCTCGCCTACTACTTTCGCAGGAGAGCTTCTGTGAAGTTTGGAAAGTAGTAGGAGAGTTACTGATGGAACTAGAGTTTTGAGGCGGAATCGTGAGTCGTGTCGGGATAGCTCAGTCGGTAGAGCGCTTGCCCGCAAAAGGTAAAGATCCCAGGTTCGAGTCCCGGTTCCGGCACACAATTTTAATCTGCCAGGAAGTTTCATATCAGCGCACACTCCGCTGCAGACTGAAAGTTTCATTCTGGAAGTTAAAATAGTTCTTTGAACCCAATCGCAGAAATTCTGGGCGAGCTCTTTGCAGACGAAAACGTACACCTGCTGTTTGTACCTCGCTCAGGTGTCCACAACAAGGCCAGCCCATTCGCGAATCAGAATTGTTCTCTCTAGGACCAAGAAACATATTTAATCTGCTTGCGCGCGGTTCCAAGCCGAACACGGCCCTTTTCGGGACATCAGAGTGGTACCGTGTCAAAGGAAAGGCTTTTGTAGCAGAAACTAATTTCTCCGTCTCTGGCGGCGGCGGAGAAACCCTCAGGACCCGGCTGCCAGCTAATAACCTGCCAAGTGTGCGCCTTCTTTCTACGTCACGCGCGGTGGCAGGTCGCCAAAGTTCTTAGTCCAGTGGATACATTCAGCCCCCACCAAAGTGTCGGCCCGCGCTGACGCCACGCCCACCCATTCTCCCATTGTCTTCTGAGGCGGCCGGCGGTGATATATCGAGAGAACACAGTAGCCGGGATGACGAACGCGAATGCGGTTTCACGGGCAGGCTGCAATGATGCTCCGGCAGTCCAGAAGAAAGTCTGCGCGAGGTTTACCGCAGTAAAATCGTAAGATTTTGGTAAATTCAGAAATAGTAGGCGTACTCAGGATACTCAGCAAGCCACCGCATAATATGTTTGGAATGGTAAAAATGTCGCGGTGCAATGGCCAAGCGCTCTAAGACGCCTAGCTGCGGAGCGCGTGGTTGCTCCCCGTCGGAAGTGCGAGTCCTACCTCTGTGTGTGTGTGTGTGTGTGTGTGTGTGTGTGTGTGTGTGTGTGTGTGTGTGTGTGTGTGGTGTGTTGTCCTTAGGTTAGTTTAGGTTAGTGTAAGTACGAGGGGGAGTTTAAAAAGAAGTTTCCCCTGTCGACTGTGATGAGTTGCGTATGAAAGGAAAAAAATAAATCGAGACATTAAATATAAGACGTGTCTTTATTTTTCTACCTAATTTTTAAGTAGATTGAGACATTATTCATATCGCTTTATAAGCTACAAAAATCCTTCCGGGTAAAATCTGGGCGTTACAAAAAATGTTCAAATGTTTGTAGATCTATCGGACCAAACTGTGTGGTCATCAGTCCGTAGCTTACAAACTACTTAAACCTAGGTAAACTAACCCAAGGACAACACACACACCCATGCCCCAGGGAGGACTCGGACCTCCACGGCGAGCAACCGCCCGCTCCGCAGCGAGACGGTTTAGACCACTCGGCAACTCCACGGCGGCCAGGGTGTTACATACGGACGAAACGCTGATCGGCTTGTTAGATGTCAGTATTGCTTCCAAAGCGCCTTCCGCCGAGGGTCAGATGGACGTCACTCGGTGCGAGACCAGTACTGTATGGCGGATGGTGTAGGCGCTCCCAACTAAGAGTTGTTGTATAGTTTTGTGTTTCCGTCGCTATTGTCATCCAACAGCAGATCGCCAGATCTGAAAAGGCCAGGCCGCGTTTTCCGAATCACCTTTTTCAGTTTCGACAGAGTGGCATAGTACCGTGCAGCATTGCAATGTCCAGCAACAAAACTCCATGAGCGTCCCAGAAAACGGTGATGAGTGCTTTTGAACTTCTTACGGACAGGTGATGATGGATGTTTCCACTCCATAGGCATTCAATGCTTCTTCCGTATGCACCGCCCTGATTTCTCTTTCCTGTATGGTTTTTTGAAGGTTATAAAGCTGTTTCACAAATGTCTCAATGTACTTCGAAATTATAAAGAAAAATAAAGATATGTTTTGTCTTCAATGTCTCATTCTTTGCTCACGTTGGATACTCAAAATCGTTACTGAACACACACACACACACACACACACACACACACACACAACGGACGGGCAGTGCACTTTAATTTTTAACACGCTACAATGAAGAAGGCGATGGTTTTCTTTCTCGGATAGCCTTAGGGGATAAAAATTGGATATTGTACGACACCCTTGAAACAAAAAGAGAATCAATGGAATGAAAGCACACTTCATCCCCAACGAAGGTTAAACCTAAGCAAATAATGACACCTCGAAAAGTCATGTGTACCGTTTTTCGGGACAGAAAAGGCATTTTGTAGATTTATTTCTTACCACGAGGCCAAACAATCAATGCATATGATGATTGCGAGACCATTATGAAATTGCGCTCGCAATACAGAACAAGCGTCGAGAATATTACTATCAAAAGTTTTTTTTTACCACAGTAATGCCCGTTCTCAGACGGAGATTGTGAGCAAACAAGTATTACGGGAATTTCACTGGGAAGTGTTTGATCATACCCCGTTCAGTACGGACCTCACTCCTAGCGACTTCCATCTCTTCTAACAGCAGAAATCTGCCCATGGTGGTGAATATTTCGACATGATGACGAACTGAAAGAGCACATTACCTTATGGTTGAAACACAGGGGACAACCTTCTATTATATAACGTGTCTGGGCCCTGTTTTTTTATGGTTTTGACACCAAATGACGAAAGTTCCACACCCAGACTTCGTCTATGTCAAGATTGCTACACTGGTTGGTTCCATGTGGGCTGTGAGCTCAGTAGTCGGGAGATGGGGTGGCAATGCAACAGTGGTCCAGTAAAACAAAACTGTTGATTGAAATTCATGCTTACAAGTGGCCGAGTGGAGTGTGCGTGTGCGCTGTAGGCGCTGAGATGACGTCCTGCTGATGCCACGATCCTCGGAGAAGCTGAGGTGGCAGATGCGACTGCCCGCTACGCTTCTGTGTTGCGTATTGTCCTCGCACCGCTCCGCACCGCCGCCGCTGTCGCCGTCGCGATGGCCGTTTCGCGCTGGGCGCTGTCCGGGAGTTGAACCCAGGTGCTCCTCCTCCCGCTGCTGCTGCTTTTACCTCCAGACGGTGAAAGTAACGGTTCAGGTGCGATCGCGTCCAGCCGCAGTGGAGTAGCTGAACAGTCTAAAGCATCTCGCTGCGGGGCGCGCGGTTGCCCGCCGTGGATGTTCGAGTCCTCCCTGGGGCATGGGTGTGTGTGTTTGTCCGTAGGTTAGTTTACCTGGGTTTAAGTAGTTTGTAAGCTACGGTCTGATGACCACGCAGTTTGGTCCGATAGATTACAGACATTTGAACATTTGAACAGAAACATGTGCCACGCTATGACAAGTGCCTACAAAATTTTGGAAGCTATGTAGGAAAGTAGTTTAACAGTTGTAGATTTTTGTACAAATAATATTTTTTTCTGCATTTGTACACGATTTTTTTATATAACCAAACGTAACTTACTTTGTGGACATACCTCGTAGTTAAGGACAAAAAAATTGATTGTATTGGTGTGGTGTCTGTTCTTTCGGACAGAAAGAACAGACACCACACCAATACAATAAGTATTAAACGCGACTACGGCGTTATCTTCAGTTATTTCACAGCAGATGCGGTCATATGTCCGACCTCGCACGGGAATACATAATGGCGAGTGTAAGAGGGCATGGACGATAGGGGCGCTACAGACATAGCGTGCGGAATGTGGGAATTTGAGACGGACGGGAGGCGAGCACGGGTGGCCAAGTGGTTAAGGCGACCGCTGGCCCGAAGCGGGAGACCCGGGATCGATTCCCGGTCCGGCTCACATTTTCACTTGTTACCATTGCTTAATATCAATGCCCAAATACGGCGACTGTCAATCCTTTCTTTCCTATCCTTATTCCTTCCCTTCGTTTAACAATCATTTGCAGACAGAAAAATTGCCGACCATGTAATGGCTAGGGAGCACCAGAAACTGTTAGACTTTGCACAACAAGCAGCGGAGCACCTGTGCGTGCGGCGCCACGTGTTGATTATCGGCTGGAAGCGTAGGGATATTTAGCAGGGCCGGAGTTTAATCCCAGGGGCGGAGGCTCCTGTGCAGCGCGTGTGTGCCGACCGCTTAGGGGGCCTATTAAAACGCCGCGCCGCGCGGGCTGCCGTTTACACGCGCGAGCTGCCGCGCCGGTTCAAGGGGCGCAGCCATGCGTGTGACTGCGTGCGCGGAGCCAGCTGCACGCCACGCACCTGACCGCGCACCGCGCTCTGCCAGCAACGTTTATTGCTGCTTCTGCTAAAAAGAAGAAAAAAAAACTAAGCCAAATGCCTTCACTTCATTGCCTTCCTTTAATAAAACTATTAAAGGCAGTTGCGTCTGGTGATCAGGTTCTAATTTGAAACTTCCTGGCAGATTAAAATTGTGTGCTGGAATCGGGACTCGAACCTGGGACCTTTGCCTTCGCCGGCAAGCGCTCTAACGACTGAGCTACCCCGAAACGACTCACGATGCCGCCTCACAACGTTACTTCCGCCAGTACCTCGCCTCCTACTTTCCAAACTTCACAGAAGCTCTCCTGCGTACCATGCAAGACTAGCACTCCTGGAAGAAAGGATATGGTGGAGACATGGCTTAGCCACAGCCTAAGGGATGTTTCCAGAATGAATCTTTCACTCTGCAGCGGAGTCCCGGTTCCAGCACACAATTTTAATCTGCCACGAAGTTTTATATCAGCGCACACTCAGCTGCAGAGTGAAAGTTTCATAACGTTCTAATTTGCTTCAGCAAATCGTAAAAATCGCGCTAAAATACGCGTTTCGAATGCGAGTCGAAAATCATTATAAAACTGCACCGTATACAGGAAGTGGGCAAAATTATACGAATACCATGCAATATCAACAAAATTATATGAACACCATGTATTTTATTGCTAGTTGGCACCACTGATTACGTGATGAAAATGAGGAGCCCGCAGTGAACAATTGACGAAGTCTTGGAGCCGCGGCGGAGTGGCTGAGCGCATTGAGGCGGTATGCTCTGATGCGCGAGGCCGTTCTCCATCGGAGTGATACCCCCTCGGGTATGGATGTTTGTGCTGTCTTTCGTATAAGTTACTTCATAAGTATGTTGAACAGATGCGGCATAACAGCTTTGAGATAATTGCAGAACGACTTAATGACCATAGCTGTTTATTTTTTTCCCCATGCTACCGGTTTCGGTCGATCATTTGCCATTATCAAGCGTTAGCAGAGATTAGCCAATAGCTTAATATGTCGTTGTACAAGAATTCAAAATTATAACATAAGTATTTCCTGTCATTGCTCTAGTCATTGATAGTATCACAGTGGCTGACTGCTACAGACTGAAGCATACATTGGTGTGTGTGAATTTTTATTTTTAATTTTATTTCACACTCATCAATGTATGCTTCAGTTTGTAGCAGTCAGCCACTGTGATACCATCAATGACTAGAGCAATGACAGGAAATACTTATGTTATAATTTTGAATTATTAAGCTATTAGCTAATCTCTGCTGACGCAAGTTAATGGTAAATGCCCGAAACCGGTAGCATTGGGGAGAAAATAAAAAGCTATGGTCAATATGTCGTTCTGCAATTACTTCATAAGTAGTTTGTAAGTTTAGGGACTGATGACACTGCATTTAATTATTAGAAGATTAAAAAACATTTCAACATTTTTTGAAGTCTTGGAGGTTACCAGGCAGTAGCCTGTCAATCCCGTGTAAAGTATCATTGATGTCACTGTCGTCTCGCTGCCACATTTCCATCCTATAAACGTGTGTGCAGTCGTGTGTGTAATTACAGAAAGCAGTCGTAAAAAGGAAAATCGTAAAACAAGTTATCACACACTCCTGATCCATCGACAGTCTGCACTGATGAATGTTTGAGATGAACATATACCAAACTATTAACAGAGCTCCCAGCTAATGTTGTTAGTACGAAAGGAAATTGCCCCAGCTTGCAAGGGAGGTGAAGATTAACCATTTAGCTACGGTGGACTTCAGTTGTAGCCCACTGTAACCTGACCTTGCAGACGATGGAAAGCTCTAGAAGTGAGCTACAAGGTGGTATTCCCTGTGGTGAACTGGTTCACTTTAATGGCAGGTTTCCACAGCAGTTCACTACTGTAAGGCCATATTATGGCGGTCTTATGTAGAAGTCCGCTATAGCCATAATGTTAACAGGTCGCCAGAAAATTAAAATTCATTACTTCTTCACTCTACGACCGTGTAAGGCGCAGACAGTACTCGTATTCGCAGTGGTCCCTGCTGATGGTGCGAGGAGCTCATAACTTTAAAAAAAGCCGGTTAAAGAGCAATGAAATTACATAATATCTGATATACCTCCTGATTTATCCTGTATATTTAATTAATCTTTAACCGCCATTTTTAAGTTACGTGCTCCTCGCACCATCACTTTCTAAACTAAGCAGGGATCCCCTGGCTAGGAGTACTGTCTGCCCCTCACACGGTCGTAGAGGAAGTAGTATTGAATTTTAATATTCTGGAGACCTGTTAACAGTTTGGCTTCAGTGGACTACTACAGAAGACTGCCATAATATGGCCTCACAGTAGTGAACTGCTGGGAAATGATCCTTCCATTAAAGTGGACCAGTTTACTACAGGGAATAACACTTATAGAGCGGTTCACCGTCTGCAAGGCCAGATTAAAGTGGGCTACTACTGAAGTCCATCGGAGTTAAAGGATTAATCTTCACCGCCATTGCAAGCTGGGGCAATTTCCTTTCGCACTAACAACATTGGGCGGGAGCTCTGTTAACAGTTAACTACATGTTCAGCTCAAACATTTATCAGTCGTAAGTGTCGCTGCATCAGGAATTTACAATTTTCTTTTTTATGTGTCTTTTTTAAATGTTTATCACATTTGGCCAAAGTAATATATAATGTAATATTATCAAAGGACATCTAAGTTCCAAAGTAAGTGTAAAAAAGGCTTTGTCAGCCATTTTGCTTTTACGTTAGCCTTTTGTCAGCTGAAGAGTGCACATTCGATGTAAATGTCTCTTAATTCATTTACGATTTCACGAATAGTAACATCTCTTGAAGTTCAAAGTGTTAAAATGTCACTTAAACCTTTTAAAAAGTTATATATTATTAATTAGATTTTTCCCTCAGAGATTTTTAACTGAGTTTTTTTTACGAAGAATGGAATTGGTGTGGCGTGTAATATAGATGGCTTAACCAACTGACTGGATAAAAATTGGGCCGGCTGCGGTGGCCGAGGGGACTGAGGCACTTCAGTCACGGTCTGCACGGCCACTACGGTCGGGGATCGAATCCCCCCTCGGGCATGGATATTTGTGCCGTCCTAGTTCGTAAGTAGTTCATAAGTAGTTGGTAAGTTTAGGGACTGATGACCCCGTAGTTAAGTCCCATAAGCTGTACAAACATTTGAACATTTTTTGATAAAAATTGCAATATCTGGTGTTCGTCAATTGAGAACCTTCAATATTTATTTGGTGAAAATGTGGAAAGAGGAAATTTCCATAAGCAACACGCCGTTCAGTCGATCTTTTAATATTCTGCAAAATTTAAATTCGCAATTTGCCAAACCAAATTGATTGTTATTCTCTGTTTTTCACTGCTGATACACATTTAGGCCCACTATATTTGTTCATAAGATGGGTCGCGTTACTCTGAGGCTGGTCTCTTAGCCGTCACCGCAGGTGTGGCGTTTCCGTGTCCCACCACTTAGAGGTGGACCATGTACTCCTCATTTATATAGCAGCTGTTATACTTTATTTAAAATATTAATAATACAGAATGGATACAGAAATTATTAATAGTATAAGAAAAGTATATAATAGTTAAAGTGATACAATTGTTCCCTCTATTAATTAATTCACATTCAGTGTTTAATTCTTGTGGTTTCCATTAATTTACATTAAATGGTATCTCATTTTCTTATGAAATCGTTATTAGTGTTTTCTGGCGCACACAATACTACCAGTCTGTATTATACAAGTTTACAGGTTCAGTGAGCTTCACAAATATGAAAATCAGGTGTTTTATAAGCAAGAATATCAATACTACATTCTTATAAAACTAAAACTATTAGTGTTGATATATGCACTGATTCAAAAATGTTCAAATGTTTGTATAGCTTATGGGACTTAACTAGGGGGTCATCAGTCCCTAAACTTACAAACTACTTATCAACTAGCTTATCCTAAAGACGGCACAAATATCCATGCCAGAGGGGGTGATTCGAACCCCCGACCGTAGTGGCCGTGCAGACCGTGACTGAAGCGCCTCAGTACCCTCAGCCACCGCGGCCGGCTATATATTTATCAGACAGACATTTTCAAGTAGGTGTTACAAGAGTACAGTATATTGCTAATTTGTCAAGTGGTACAGAACATTGTGCAGTTTGTTATATGCACCTTAAACGAGTCAACGGCAATGAAGTAAGAGTTTAAACGAAATAGTAATAATGACAATAGTAATAATAATACACTATCATATGCTGAGATTCTGTGAAGTTTAGATAGTAGGAGGCGAGGTACTGGCAGAAGTGTTGAGGACGGACCGTGAGTCGTACCTGGATAGCTTAGTGATAGAGCGCTTTCCAGCGAAAGACAAAGGTTTCAGGTTCGAGTCCCGGTTCCGGCACGCAATTTTAATCTGCCAGGAAGTTTCACTACAATTCATAATTATAAAATTATGGCCACACAAACGTAGAATTTTTCGCCGCCTGCCGCGGTGGATTAGCCGAGCGGTCTAAAGCGTCTCGCTGCGGAGCGCGCGGTTGCTCGCCGTGGAGGTTAGAGTCCTCCCTGGGGCATGCGTGTGTGTGTGTGTGTGTGTGTGTGTGTCTGTGTGTGTGTGTGTGTGTGTGTGTGTGTGTGTGTGTGTGTGTCTGTTGTCCTTAGGTTAATTCACCTTAGTTTAAGTAGTTTGTAAGCTACGGACTGATGACCACGCAGTTTGGTCCGATAGATTTACAAACTTTTTTTTTTTTTTTTTTCGCCGCCTGGAGATTTTGTTTATGTATTCAAATATCGCCTTGCTGTCGATTGAATTCACGACATGTAAATGCGATTTTAATGGAATGTAGTCCTTACTACCCGGTGGATGGTGGACTGAGGGTTTGACGTCACCTCAGGAGCAGTGGCCCGCCCACTGCGAATACGCGGCCGAGCCTCTGCTGGACTCGCGGGTCCGCCCGCCTGCCCGTTAATGGAGCCACATTGAGCGAGTGCGGCCGCTTAATCGCTGGGACGGTGACAAAACACGGCGGCCCGGGGGCGGGGGGCGTATTTCTGGCCGCGAATCAATGCGCGCCGGGGGCGGGGGGCGGCGGGCGGTCTGTGGCCGCGTTATCACCGCCCATCTGGCACGAGGCCACCGCCCGTCTTATCTGCCGTGCCCTCTTGCACTTTCTCTCTGAATAATTCACCAGCCAGCCGCACATCGACCGGCGCGCACAGCTTGTTTGCCTTTCGGCGAATACGGTGCAAACAGCCGTACACAAATGTATCACAATTCGTCCCTGTCCTTAGTCCACTGCACAACTTGTTGTTTGCCAAGCAGGGGGCCCGGGTTCAACTCCCGGTCGGGTCGTGAATTTTCTCCTATCGAGGACTGGGTAGTCTATATCTACGTATATACTCCGCAGTTCACCGTAAAGTGCGTGGCGGGCCGGCCGCGGTGGCCGAGGGGACTGAGGCGCTTCAGTCACAGTCTGCACGGTCACTACGGTCGGGGGTTCGAATCCCCCCTCGGGCATGGATATTTGTGCCGTCCTTAGTTGTAGCTAGTTCGTAAGTAGTTTGTAAGTTTAGGGACTGATGACCCCGTAGTTAGGTCCCATAAAAAAAAAGTCCGTGGCGGAGGGTACACTGTACCACTACTAGGCATTTCCTTTCCTATTCAACTCCCAAATAGAACGAGGGAAAACAGAATGTTCAAATGTTTGTAGAGCTTATGAGACTTTACTGCGGGGTCATCAGTCCCTAAACTTACAAACTACTTATGAACTAGCTAAGACTGAGGACGGCACAAATATCCATGCCCGAGGAGGCATTCGAACCCCCGACCGTAGTGGCCGTGCAGACTGTGACTGACGCGCCGCAGAACGCTCGGCCACCTCGGCCGGCAAAACAAAATGTCTATATGCCTCTGTACAAGCCATAATTTCTCTTCTCTGGTGTTTGCGATCGCTACGCGAAATGTAAGTAGGCGGCAGGAAGCTCCAAATTCCGCCCCCTATAAATTTCCTCAGCAGAATTTTTTTCGAAAAGAACGTCGTATTTCCTCCAGAGATCCCCATTTGAGTTCCTGTAGCATTTCTGTGACACTCGTGCAATGGTCGAACCTACCAGTAACGAACCTGAATTGCTTCCATGTCTTCCTTTAAACTGATCTGCTGCGGGTCCCAAACACTTGAGCAATACTCAAGATTGGCCGTACAAGCGTTTTATAAGCGGTCTCTTTTACAGATGAAGTACATCTTCCCAAAATTCTCCCTGTCCTTACATGTTAGTTCCATTTCATATCGCTCTGCAATGTTACGTCCAGATATTTGAACGACGCGACTGCATCAAGAAGCTCACTACTAATGTTGTATTCAAACATTATGGGATTGTTTTTCCTATTCATCTGCATCACCTTACATTTTTCAGCATTAGAGCTAGCTGTAATTCTTCACTTCAACTAGAAAGTTTGTCTAAATCATCATGTATGCTATTACAGTTAATTAAAAACGACATCCTCCCATACATTACAGCATCATCAGCAAACAGCCGCAAATTACAACTTACTCTGTCAATCAGATCATTTATATAGATAGAAAATAATAGCGGTCCTATCACACTCCCCTGGGGCACGCCTGACGATACACACGTCGCCTGATGAATACTCGAGAACAACGTACTGCGTTCTTTTACTTAGGAAGACTGCCAGCCATTGTTACGCTATCTTCATCTACCCATCACCATCGAAAAGCAAGTCGCTGAAGTGGCGTCACTTAAAAAGTACAAGCTGCGGTCTAACGGCCAAAATTGACTCCATCACCATTAACGAGAAGGCCGTAGCTAGCTTTCACAGACACCCAGCAGAGGGATTGATAACCCAAGTAGTTAACGTTTGAACGTTTTGTCAGAAAGAACAGACGCAGCTATTTTCAAAAATTCTTTGTGTTTGTAACGGAAAACAAACCGACGCTTTCCGTTCACAGCAGGAGTAGCATGAAGGACACGATGAACAGTATTAATCTGTAAATACTGACAAGTTACACAATCCAAAAGCAGAACCTAATGTCTCCAATGTATTAGACGTGTGATTACAACAAATCGTGTAAACAACAATTCGTTTTGGCGTATCTTCAGTGCGCCGTTGCCTTGAACCGGCAGATTTCTATAAAAATGCATTTTTACCACATATGAAACGTTTCCTGTCGTCGTTGTTATAATCTTCAGTCCGCAGACTGGTTTTATGCAGCTCTCCACGCTACCCTGTTCTTCATCTGAGAGTAAGTTCGACAACCTACATAATTTTGAATCTGATTGCTGTATTCATTCCTCGGTCTCCCTCTACGAATTTTACTCACACACACTTCCTTCTAATGCTAAGTTGACAATTCCTTTATGTCTCAGAATGTGTCCAACCAATCATCCCTTCTCTTAATCAGGATACGCCAGAAACTTTTCTCCCCAATTCGGTTAAGCACTTCATTAGTTACGTGATCTAACCATCTAATTTTCATCATTCGTCTGTAGCACCACATTTCAAAAGCTTCTATACTTTTTTGGTCTGATCTCCTTATCGTCCACGTTTCACTCCCATACAATGCTACACTCCAGACAAATGCTTTCAGAAAGGACTTCCTAACATTTAAATTGATTTTGGATGTTGACAAATTTCGCTTCTTTAGAAACGCTTTTCTTCCCATAGCCATTCTGCATTTTGTATCTTGTCTACTTCGGCCGTTTCCTGTCATTTATTAAAATAATAAATACATAAATAAATAAAAATAAAAAACAGTACAAATAATGACCGGTTTTCGAATGATTCTTGGTTCACCCAGGTACTCTTCCTTGCTTTTGAAATGACATCCTGGTATATTCATAAGATGTAAGTTGTGTATATAGTGTCACGTGAGGTGACGTCGCTGGCATTCTCCCATCTTATTGGTGATTGTTCAGACGTACGTTGAGAATATCTGGCAGGAAAGGCTCGTCAACCTTTCAGTTCGTACATTGTTAGAAATTGGCCACGTTGACCACTCTGGTTCAGATACAAGCTCCGTGTGCCGACGACTTAACCTTCGACGGGAGCAATCGCGCGCTCCGCAGCAAGGAGCCTTAGAGCGCTCGGCCATTCCACCGCGGATGTTTCGGAGACGTCCGAAAAACAGACGCCGCTGTTCTTTGCTGCAGCGCTTATAAATATAGATTTAGTTTATCTGTATTTATCGACGTCCAATCCGCCTGGTACATCACCGTCAACGGCAAACAAGGCAACCGTTTTCGCCTGCACCGTATCCGACTACCTGACACAGCCCTATGTATTCCCATTCCCTATATTTTCCTCCTATCCCTTAGTGTATCTAGGTTAGTTTGATTTGGGATAGGTATAGACAGGAGCCAACGCCTGAAGAGGTATAGTTAATTTTTTTGTTCTTGACCATGGGGAGGACAAAAAATACTCTTAACGCACTGAAGTGGATGAAGTGTTTTACATCTGCCCCTATTCCCTTAATGCACTAAAATAACGCAGCTGCTGGTAGGTGTTCATGTGCCCATTTGAGTTTGACTACAATAATTGCCAGCAGCTGAGACAAAAATTACGCAAATAAATATGAATTTGCAAAGTCCAATTTTACATATCCATCAGAACAGTTCTTGTTTTTTGGGGTAAGGGAGCCGACGCATGTTGGTTTCCAGGGCGTTGGTAGTGGATTTCTCATCTTCATTTGACAGACGCAGAGCAAATTTGTTGGGCTGCGATGGCGACTGGAGAGTAGCAGGAGTGGCGTGACGTCACGGTGGCAGCCATTGTGCTTGGGACATGACAGCAGACACGGTGTTCAGCTGCCGACCCAACAGCAACAGCGGTCGGGCCTCGCGTGTTTGCCGTGCCAGCGACCCGCCTGTTAAACAGTGCCTCTCCAGCCTGGCCGTCGCTGTAACCCCGGTCACTCTGCTGACCTTCCCACAACATTTACCGACACGGCCTTTTGCGCTTTGCAGAGGAAATTATTCTGGGGGACTTGACAGACGTTCCAGGAAAAAAGACTCTCACTGTTACCGGTAGGTGTTATCATCGTACAGCATGCGATATGAAAAATTGTGGCCGGGCCAAGATTCCAACCCGGGACTTCCTGATTACTAGGCTGTTGCACTAAACCCCTGTGCCATCCCGGATACGGGCACTAAACAAATGCACTTAAAATCTAAATTAGAATATCTGCAGAATCAGTGCTTTCTGACATCTCCGAAAGAACAGAAGTTGCTTTTCTTAATCTCTTACACATTATTTCTTTATACAAGCTGTAAATTGGGACAAGAAAATAATATTTCCGGATTTTCCGAGTAAAAATTACAGTTTCTCACGAGTGTATACACACTGGTTTGGGGTGAAATAACCTTTTTTCCGGGCGTATTGCGCTTTTTCTAAGGGGCGATATACTTGGTTCGCTGTAGTAAGATTATCAATTCTTTAGACGTGCAACGTCTCATTGAAGAGAGAGAGAAAAATGCACGATGGCGGCGTTGGTTCTTTCGGGATCTGCAGATGTTGGTAACGGCGTGACAACTGATGAAAAGTAAGAGTGAGGTGGAAACAACCAGTGAGGATGATGTTTCTTTCACTACTACTGTTGTCGGTCCGTCTTAGGGCCCCCAGGGGCTCACGTTTCTTTCATGAGTACGTGCGTGGCGAGACGGAGCCCCGAGCTAATGCAGTCTTCCTTCCTTCTTTACTTCCCGGACTGCATTTCCTTTCCTCCTCCTCTCCTTTCCTATCCTCACTCCTTCCCCTGCCCACCGGGAGACTGATAACCTCAGTAGTTTAGTCCCCCTATCCCAAACAAGAAACCCAACCCCCCCGGTCTTAGGTCTCGGCAATCAGCATGGAATATTGCCACAGTTGTGCGATTGGATTCGCAATTTCCTTTCTGAAAGAATACAGTATGTATTAATTGACCGACAGTCGTCGAGTAAAACAGAAGTCTTATCTCACGTTCCCCAGATATATATTCATAAAAAATTTAGGATATCATATGAGTATCTCTCTTAGAGTGTTCACGAATAATTGTAAAAATAATAATTTTGTGTTGTTCAGTGGTCGGATAAAAGTGTTTCAGCTGAACGCCACTTCGGAGACCTGCGTGTCTCTAGCCTCGCCAGTTATCTAACCGGGGAAATTCCTGGCACATCTTGATTAAAAGGTAGGAAAAGAATGGCCAATGATAAACGTAGCCGTAAAGCCACACCATACGGTGACGCGTTCACCATACGGAATAACTTCATGCGCGGTGGTTGGAGGTGATGATATTTCGGTGTGTTCACCCACGGAGGTAAGAATAGAGGGAGATGGCGGTACGTATCCCAGCCGTACTAAGCTTTCAAGCCATGGCCGCCATGACACTCCGACCAAAATACTGACCGTGTGTTATGGCTCTGTATATATTTACAGCCGCTAATTGCATCATACCCGCATGTAACGTCCTCAAATTGGTTGTTTCAAGTTTTTGTTTAAAATAAAATCTCGAAAAACGAAAAAAAATGGAGTTTATTCTGTTTAAAAATAGTTGTTACTACAATATTACGAATCACAAACGTGGGTTCTTTCTTTAGCTAATCTAACGATCGTCACATAAAATAATTCGAGTGAGTGAACAAACGCTAGATACGAGCACAGTGACGATATGTTTTCTTTGTGTAGTAAGTTTCATTAATATTGAAACTAGGTTTTACTTTCGAAAACATTGACTTAAAAAAATCAAATTTATATTTTATTTCTTATTCATTCGTAAATAGTATGTTAAGTGGGGGAAATAACTTTCATCTTTAGGAAAGCTAAAATAAAAAGAGAAAAATACCCAACATTACAAGTAAAGATGTTGCATAGGTTCGTTCACAATAAAAGTGGCGAGAATCACACGTTAGCGACGTAATTTACACATGAAATGGTATTTCCTTCGATTTCTGGTCATAATGAGAGCGATTCGTACACACAAACAAAACACAAGTCACCATAAACAGTGCAAAATCCTTAGAAAAACGAGCACCAGGGCGCCTCCGTTTATTCTTACCTGAATGCGCCACCCCTCATGGACTTCAATACTTGCAAGAAAGTGACTTGTTGGGCGCCCTGTGGTGCAAGCTGCTGTACGATATGGCTCTTTTACGGATACCGTTTGAGAATGGTTGAAAGAACGTTTCATACAGTGGACCAGTGTTTGACGATCGGCAATTGCGCGCAGCATTATCTGCCACAGCAACAGCGACTTTATCAACCACCTGTGGTGCAACCGGTCGTCGGCCTTCTTCTAGAGCGACGGCACAGTATTCCAGGTGATTCGAACTTCATCACGATACGCACAGCAGGTGAGGAAAGAGGTCCCTTCCGTAATCCTTATCGTCCAAGTGCAGATGCAGTATTGCTGTTAAAACAGGAGGAAGTAAAGTTGTGAGGCGGCATCGTGAGTCGTGTCGGGATAGCACAGTCGGTAGTGCTCTTGCTCGCGAAAGGCAAAGGTCCCAGGTCCCAGGTTCGAGTCCCGGTTCCGGCACAGAATTTTAATCTGCCAGGAAGTTTCATATCAGCGCACACTTCGCCGCAGAGTGAAAGTTTCATTCCAGTATTGCTGTTGTTTTGATAACAGAAAATCAAATCAAATGTTTGTAAAGCTTTGCGAGTGAAACTGCAGTGGTCATCAGTCCCTACACTTACAATCTAATTAAACTAATTTAAGCCAAGGAAAACTCACCTATGCCTGACGGCCAGCAGCCGACCACTCCGCAGTAATGCAGCTTATAGCGGTCGGTCATTCCGTTCACCAATAATGCTCCGCTCCTGTTGTCGAAGTTCTTGTTGACACATCAACAAGTGCACTGCGATTGGTCAGCTGTGTAAGACTATGAATTACGATGACTGATCACAGCACATGGTGCTCACAGTTGGAACTGGACGGTGGTGTTGAGACGCTTGGAAATCACCCCATACTCTGCAGATTAATGCTATCAAGTTTGACACTTTTATGGTAGTTACTTTCCGTGTTATAACGTGTTAAATAGGAAAAGTTTAATTTAAACCACCCGTTATATTAAGTACGTAAGCCGCGATTAATCTAACGTGTTGCCAGGAAAGTTTCTCTTGGACTCGCCAGTTAAGCTTTGCTGGCAGTCTTTTATCCTTCTTTTCAGTTATGATGTACTGGCAGTAAATTTTTTCTTGACAGCATTAAGACTTCTTTTTATCCCGAGTTGCGTGATTTGCCCTCGTTCAAAAAATGTTCAAATGTTTGTCAAGCTTATGGGACTTAACTACGGGGTCATCAGTCCCTAAACTTACAAACTACTTATGAACTACTTACGAACTAGGACGGCACAAATATCCATGCCCGAGGGGGGATTCGAACCCCCGACCGTAGTGGCCTTGCAGACCGTGACTGGAGCGCCTCAGTCCCCGCGGCCACCGCGGCCGGCTTTGCCCTCGTTTTCATTTACGTAGTAATGGTAGTATGTTAATCTTTGTCACCAATTACGCACTTCCTCATCGTTAGTTACGGTGTTTTTTTCCTCGCCGCCAGTCAAGATTTTCCTGGTCTACAATTGTGTTGTTATCGAACATAAACAGAACCTCCTACCACAGAAAGTAGATGCTGCTATTGCGTGGGTTGCTAAGCATGTAGCGGCTAATCAGAGCAGATTTAGTGGAACTATAAACGATGAAGACGACATTTCTTATTTGTTAGTGAAATTTCTACAGTATTTCACTTGAGCATGATGTGAGGTGTGGAATAGGGTGTCAGTAGTTGTGAGCAGTGGTGCATTCCTGAATGCAACAAAAATGATAATCATTTCGTGTGGCTCATTGGCCTGGTGCAAGTCTTTCAACTGAACGCCACTTAGGCGACTTGCGTGTCCCTAGCCTACCCAAGTTACCTAGCCGGCGAAAGGGGACCTACAGCTTAACGTGGAATCCGAACCACGCGTCGTTTCTGGAGAATCATGAATGGATTGAATCGTGACTAATAGCTGGATTTTAAAGTCATAATGTCAGGCTAAAGTGGCATACAATCTTCAGTGCTCGCTTCTTGGCGTCATATCATAGGTACAGTAAATATATGGGCTTGTTCTACCGACATAGTCCTTCTAATTTGCGCCCTCTACTTCGTTGCAGTATCGTTATCATGTACCATGCTGGAAACTGGGTTTACTGTCTGTTAGGGTGTGTACTCACCTAACGGCGGCATCAGAATCTACCAGGTAAATGCCACGGAAACACGTGATCCAGCTCGATTAGTTTAATCGAGAAATCTACATGACGTAGGTTTCCCTGGGTACAGCCTAGGACTCCACTGATTCCTAGAAAGATGAAGTCCAGGCTAAAATGTTGAAATTTTCCTACATCACAGAGTGCCTAGTATCAATACAGTGCTCAACCACCACCGATTTATTAGGATGTAACAGCCTAGTCTGACGAAATGGCCAAGCAAAAACTTTTAAAAGATCTTCTTCATGCACGAGTTACACATCCTCAGAGATCTTTCAAGAAGTCACATCTCATTTCCTCATGATGTGGGATCCATACTACGTGGGGGATTTGGAAAATTAGTTTCTCCTGTCGACTGTGGGCAGAAATGTGTATGAAAGGGGAAAAAATAATAAAATAAAAAATAGAATGAGACATTAAAAATAAGGCATATCTTTATTTTTTCTCCATAATTTCCAAGTACATTGAGACATTTTTCAAACCGCTTTATAAGCTTAAAAAGCCGTCATTGGAAAAAAAAGGCGTTGCATACGGAAGAAGCGTAGAACGGCTATGGGCGAAAGACAGCACAGCAGGTGAACGCGCACGTGCAAGACACCGATACACCAGTGCTATTCACCATTTTCTGGGACGCCCAACGAGTTTTGTTGCTGGACTTTTTGGTGAATGCGGCAGTGTGCCACTCCGTCGCAACTGAAAGTTGTTATTCGGAAAAAGCGGCCTGGCCTTTTCAGATCTGGCTTTCTGCTGTTGGACGACGATGCGAGACCACACTCGGAGATGGCGCGGCAAACCATATTGCAACTGTAGGTTGGGATCGCCTACTCCATCCGCCATACTGTCCTGATCTCGCACCTGGAAGGCTTTTTCTCAAATGTCTGAATGTACTTGGAAATTTTGTAGTAAAAATTAACATATGTCTTATCTTTAATGTCTCATTCTATTTTTTTTCTCCTTTCATACGCAACTCTGATCACAGTCGACCGGGGAAACTAATTTCCCAACTCGCCCTTGTATATAGAATTGATAGAAGAGTAAGGCAAGCTACAAAGTAAAGCAGAACGTTTCGTTAGAGGTTCATTTAGTAACTGCGTAAGTGACACGGAGATGTTCGGAAAAGTCCAGTTGCAGACGCTGCAGGAGAGCTTTCTACATCACGCTATGGAATTCTGTCAACGTTTCTGGAAAAGTCGTCAGTTATATTGCTTCCACGTACGTGTATCTCCCGAAAATAGCAAAAGGATTAAATTAGAGGGATTAGAGCTACACGGAGACATGCCTGCAATATTTTTTTTCCGCGTGCCATACGCGCCTGGAATAGGAGCAATTCACAGTGGTGCCCGAAGTACTAAAAATCAAAATGTTCAAATGTTTATAAATCTATGGGACTTAACTAATCTGATCATAAGCCCCTAGGCTTACAAACTACTTAACCGTTTCATTCCCAGTGTTGCTCCTAGACAACACCACATTAAAAGCTACTTTACACAGTATTATGAGTACAAATCCTTAAAGTGGTGGTGAAGCATGTATCAACTTCAGAGGCATTAATCTATCCGACTTGTAAGTCGTGTTACGGTGCTGTCTGTATCCGGCCATGAGTGTTATTGTGTGCGTACGGTTCGTGTTGTTTTGTTTCAGCAGCGAATGGTCTTGTCTTTGCTGCTGTGGAGAAGATAATGCTAACGTTATTAATCTGACAGTGCTAAAAATCAACGCAGTAACTTCCGAAATAATAATATAACTCGATACGAATGTGTGTTGTGCATGAGAAACATGACAAACATTATAATTGCTCGATCAAGAATATTAAAGAAAATTCTTTTATAATAAGAGTTTCGCAGCCAAGATCGCTTTCTTCACTTAATTACATAACCGGTTTCGGCGTGCTAGACGCCGTCTTCAGACCTGTAGTAATTTTTTACATGAATTCACTACTATTACAACAATTTTTAGCATAGCAAAACGGTGTACATCCACATTGATGTGTGGATTTTTTACACGAATTTTTTACATGAATTCACTGCTATTACAACAATTCTTTACATAGCAAAACGGTGTACATCCACACTGATGTAAAAATTACTAAAGGTCTGAAGATGGGGTCTAGCACGCCGAAACCGGTTATGTAATAAAATGAAGAAAGCGATCTGGGTTGCAAACCTCTTATTAAACAATTCTAGATCGCCCCAATAAATTCTTTTATGTTTAGGGCATGGTATTAGAACATTAAACACTGAAATTTATTTTTTCCAAGGGGGATTTAATAATGTGGGAATAAAACGGTTAAAGTAACTTATGCTAAGGACAACAAACACACTCCTGCCCGAGGGTGGAGTCGAACCTCCGATGACGAGCAGCGGCGTGCTCCACAGCAAGGCGCCTTGGAACGCTCGGCCATTCCACCGCGGCCACAAAGTACTATCCGCCACACACAGAGATATAGAAGGTTGGGGTATGAAACAGAGAAAGACACATTTCCCGTGTCGAACAGTCCGAACAGGAGTGCCTGAGACGCAGCCTCTGTTTGTCGTGCGCCCTGCACCAGTCTGTCGCCGCAGGCTCACCGCCGGAGAACAGAGCCACTACGGGCAAGTCGGTGGGGCGCGGGCGAGACAAATATTTGTGCGACTCATTAATCACGTTTCGCGGGCCTCGTTAAGCGCCGTCCTAAGATGTGAATTTGTTTTGGGGCGCGCCATTAGCAGCGAGCGATTAAGCGCGCACTCCAGCCACCGCGCCGCGCGCGCCGCCTTCTAATTGATTTTTTCCAGCCCGCAGTCTGCCACCGGGCGGCCGACGGCTCAAAAATATCGGACGCTGCCGGAAGCTCCGGTCGAGGAAAGACAGATTCCCGCTTAAGGAAATTACGCTCCTGAGCACCCGAAACGCAATAGTCTGCAGGAAGCGTCCGAATCAGGTAGGATGAGCAGCGCGAGGGAGATGCACATAATTAGCATTTCAGTGCAGGAACACATGGGCGCGTCGGTTGCTTCACCTGTGCTATAGAAAGTGGCTCCTGGACGTACTGGAATTGTTTAATTCTCTCCATAGTGGATGGATTTGGGACACAAAGGATGGGGCCCCTCCACGCCCACACCAACGTGGTGACCATCACAAAAATGAAATGAATCGTAATTTGCGATGTTACGGCATCACTGTATTAGGTTTACATGGCATACCAAACTGTGGCGAATGAAAATTTGCGCCCGGCATGGATTCGAACCCGCGATCTCCTGCTTACTAGGCAGACGCGTTGACCACTCCGCCACCGAGGACACAAAAAATGTTCAAATGTTTGTAGAACTTATGGGACGTAACTACGGGGTCATCAGTCCCTAAGCTTACAAACTACTTATGAACTAGCTAAGACTAAAGAAAGCACAAATATCCGTGCCCGAGGGGGATTCGAACCCCCGACCGTAGTGGCCGTGCAGACCGTGACTGGAGCGCCTCAGTCCCCTCAGCCACCGCGGCCGGCCTGAGGGCATAGTGACCAGCCCGACTGCAGAGCACTCTTCCCTGCACGTCTCCCGCTACATTTTGGTATTCCATCTAAACCTTATACAGTAAAGCCATAATTCATTGCTAATTGCGATTTATTTCATTCATTTGAACGCTGTAATATATATAAAATATATATGAAATATATATATAACCATCACAAAAGTTCTACTGTCACCTCCGTAATTAGGTTAGTTTGCTAAGGTGGATTACGGGATGTGGGAACCGCGAAGTTATCTGTACGTGTGGACACGATCACCCATTAATACGGTGGATCTGGACATATAATTGGTCGAAAAGTATACGAAGGGTAAAGGTATGTAAGGGCAGAGGAAAAAAAGTGCCAAGGCAAGAGCCAGAGCCAAGGGAAAAAAAATCTGCGACAGTGGGGTAGGTTTGAAGGGCAGTAGCGGTATGCTATCTGCGACAGTTCGTGCAAGGTTTGGTAATGCCGGTAAGGGGTATACCTCAGTACCGTTAACTTTGCTAGGTTCGTCATAAGGAATCAGGCCGGTTGATGCGAGATTCTGCTGCAGCTGAGCTCCTGTGGAATGGATTTGGGACGCAGCTGATTCGATTATATAGATGGATGAAAATACCAGAAGCTGTATTCAGAATCTTTATTAAATTCTGTGCGACCGGTTTCGGTGTCACACTACACCATCTTCAGGCTCCCGTTGTGTGATTATTATTTAAAGCACATTTGGATTGGGTAGCCAATAAAACCAATAGCCGTAAATTTCTCTGTTCATGCACAGACAAATATATACAGACGGGAAATCTCCGTAAGGGCCGGGTCACACGGGGGAGGGAGGGTTACCAGCAGTTCCGTAAGATGTCCCATGATGGCGCTGCGGTCAGAAGCAGCCCTTTAAACTGGCCAGAGCAGGCGGCAGGTAGCGGTTGACCCCACCACCCCTCAAACTCCGGCACACCGGACACAGCCGTGGCCTCGTGGCAGGCGGCACGAGCTCTCCCCTCAGCCTCTCCCGCACGCTACCCTCTGATGTGAGAGGGGCACCCTCAGAAGCGCCTCTAGTGTGATCTACCGGTACTAAGCCAGGGAACCACCTGACATCTACTGGCATCTTACGGAACTACGAGGGGAGCGTAGGAGAGTGGTTTAGAGGGAGTTTCTTCTCTGTATATATTACTCTGTGGTTCATGCTACAGTCTCAACGACGACTGTTGAACTCAAAGTGGTGACAACTGAAAGTTCAACAGTTGACGTTGAGAGTGTAAAATGAACAGAGCAAGAAATTTACGGCTACTGGTTTGAAGGGTACCCAATTAAAATGTGATATAAATAATAATCACACAACAGGAGCCTGAAGGTGGTGTACTGTAACACCGAAACCGGTCGCAGAGAATTTAATAAATATTTTGAATGCAGCTGCTGGTATTTTTATCCATCTATATACTGGAATTGTTGTTCTGCATAAGCAGCTTCGATATTCGTCGTAGAAGATAGCGACTGGCTCTCGAGCACAATTCTTACAAGAACAGGGAGCCTATTCTTCATCACTGAATTCTTGCAAATGTAAGGCGTGGTGACACATGAAAGTGCCCCAAGTGGGAACTCCAACAAAAATTTGGGAAACGAGAGAAATTTTGATCCTGATCTATCACCATATGCCGGCCGCGGTGGACGAGCCATCTGCGGCGCGTCAGTCACGTCCTGCACGTCCACAACGGTCGGGGGTTCGAATCCCCCCTCGGGCATAGATATCTATGCCGTCCTTGTTAGTTCATAAGTAGTTTGTAAGTTTAGGGACTGATGGCCCCGTAGTTAAGTCCCATAGACTATACAAAAATTTGAAAATTTGAATTTGAATCTCGTTGGAAAAAAAAAAAAAAAAAAAACGCGAAGATTGCTTCTCTTTCACTAAGTTGACTAAACACGTTTGCAAAATGTTTTGCACATATCTTTCATTGTTAATCGTGTCATAAAAAAGTTGGGCCTATTATTCTTTCACCACTAAATGCACACCACACTCCCATTTTCTGCGGGTTCCTCACGAAAAGGGAACTTTGGGAACCAGGCCTCGTCTGAAAACTGAATGAGGTAAGGATCCACTTCACTGTCATATACTTGTTTCAAAATCTATTCGTAAAAACTAACCCTGGGCGCGGTATCACTAACTTTACGTTGTTGTACTACTATTACTTTATACGTCCTTAGAACAAGTAACTTAGTAGCTCTTTGTAAAGAGCCGCGAGAAATTTGTGTTTGCAGTGAAAGACGTCTGAGAGATTTTTTTTTAGCGAAATTTTGTAGGCATTAAGCAATATCATCGAGCTGAGGTTCTGAGAGCACTGTACGTTCGTTGTCTTTTACACTTCCCGTTTCACGAAATTTTTTCAGTAATTTGGAAATTGCATTACGACTCGGAATTACAACAGCTGGAAATTTCTGTTCACACAGTCTGCGGAAAATACGAGCGGACTCTGTACGTACATAGGAATCGTAAATAAATACTCGTTGTGGCACGGAATAATTAGGTCTTGCCATCGTTGCGTTCGCGAACTTGACTGTTAGGCCGCTTTCACACTACACGATTTCGCCCGTACGGAAAAAAACCGAACGGCTTTAAATCGTATTTGATTTTCCACACAAGAACATCAGTTCTATAAGAGGAGGCTGGGCAAAAAACAATATGAGAAGTGTGCTTAGTAGAACTAAGGAACTAACGACTAGATGATAAAATTTTGGGGGCCAACGTCACACGGCCGTAATTTGTTGTAAGGAAAAGTAAAATGTTATTCAACTATAATACAAATAAGTATTTACTTTGCTTAATACGTAGTACTTACCAAACGCATTTTAACTATATCACTATTGCTGTCAAAATCTGGGTTGAGTGCTGAACATACCTTTTCCCAGGCTTTTCTTGTTAAGTTTCTATCCTTATAAATTTCTAAACTTTTGTCCCATAAGACAGGTTTTGATTCAACTAGCGATATTAAAAGTTCAGCGTCAATTCCTTTCATAGTGGGAAAATAAGCTAACAACACTCACAAACTGAAAACACTGAAAAACGCAACCTGAAACGAAACTGAACGCAGCAGAAACAACACTGGGGCAGCTCCCGTACATCTGAAATCGTGCAGTGTGAAAGCACGCACTTGGTCACGTGGGCCACTGAGCCGAGAACACGGTACGCTCACGTGTGGCTGCAGTGGCACTGGACGGCTGCAACGCAGCTAAAAATCAGTGTGAAAGCTCTCATGCTCTTCATCAGGTGACTGCAGCGTCAATGACCGTACGGTTTTTTCCCGTACGGGCGAAATCGTGTATTGTGAAAGCGGCCTTACACTCACTGTTGCTTCACTGGGTGAAAACGCACACAGTGCAGGCTGGGCACTCAAGGTTGCCAACTTGCGTGCGGTCATCAGATAAATGGGACACACTGTACAGTGCTATTTGTGTCCGTGCTCTCAAAAATCCGAAACTTCTGCTAGTCCGGCATCGATAAGTGCCAGAAATGCCGGATAACAAAAGTTTACTGTACATCAAAATAAATAAAATAAATGAGTTTTCTTATTTTGTAAACAAAATTGGTCAAATTTTAACCACAGTCAGTTCTAGTACTAATTAATCCAAGATTTATATTGTGTGTTGTAACCGGGATTCGTTTTTAGTCTTCCGCGAGCACGCTATTCATAGCAACAATATCAACAGTTTTAGCACGCTGCAGGATGACAGAAAGTTGTATTTCCTTAAAAAACAAAAAAAAAAAAAAACCTACTGCTGTTAAGGCTGCAGTATTACATGGATACATGCAGGTTTTGTTCAGTAGCAGATGCTCGAACAAAAGGCTTATTCGGAAGCGAACACACGGTGCCGAGAGGCGAGATGTGTAGCGGGCGACGCCATCTACCTCGCTGCTGCAATCAACATCTTTGATCAAAGGCGGCCGGAAGAAGGGCGCAGTAGAATAGGCGATTGGAAACCAGCTCCTCTGATCTGCTAAAGGAAGCGGGAAAAGGCCCGGTGCACGTCGCGCGCGAAACACCGACAGAGGTAATTAATTCTTTGCGAAGGACACAAAGGAAATGACATTAAACTTTGCGCAGTAAATGACAAAAGCCGCCCTTAGTTTTCACTTGGCAGTCAAGTGTTAGTCTGATCACTGTCCTGCTACAAAGCCAATAACGAAAATGTGCAGAGAGAGAGAGAGAGAGAGAGAGAGAGAGAGAGAGAGAGAGAGAGAGAGAGAGAGAGAGATCGAATTACGATATGGTCGCTCAGTCTATATATATAGGGTGTTACAAAAAGGTACGGCCAAACTTTCAGGAAACATTCCTCACACACTAAGAAAGAAAAAATGTTAAGTGAACATGTGTTCGGAAACGCTTAATTTCCATGTTAGAGCTCATTTTAGTATTTCAGTGCATATGTTCTATTTATGGATGAGGCTTCATTCCAACCTGATCAAATTGTAAATTTTCACAATCAGCAAGTGTGGGTTGACGAAACTCCGCACGCAATTGTGCAATCAGGACATCAACACAGATTTTCTGTGAACGTTTCGGCAGGAATTGGTGATGTCTTGATTAGGCCTCATGTTCTTCCACCTACGCTCACCGGAGCACGTTATCATAATTTCATACGGGATACTCTACCTGTGCTGCTAGAACATGTGCCTTTACAAGAACGACACAACATGTGGTTCATGCACGATGGAGCTCCTGCACATTTCAGTCGACGTGTTCGTACGCTTCTCAACAACGGATTCGGTGACCGATGGATTGGTAGAGGCGGACCAATTCCATGGCCTCCACGCTCTCCTGACCTCCTGACTTTCATTTATGGGGGCATTTGAAAGCTCTTGTCTACGCAACCCCGGTACCAAATGTAGAGACTCTTCGTACTCGTATTGCGGACGGCTGTGATACAATACGCCATTGTCCAGGGCTACATCAGGGCATCAGGGATTCCATGCGACGGAGGGTGGATGCATGTATCCTCGCTAACGGAGGACATTTTGAACATTTCCTGTAACAAAGTGTTTGAAGTCACTCTGGTACGTTCTGTTGCTGTGTGTTTCCATTTCATGATTAATGTGATTTGAAGAGAAGTAATAAAATGAGATCTAACATGGAAATTAAGCGTTTCCGGACACATGTCCACATAACATATTTTCTTTCTTTGTGTGTGAGGAAATTTTCCTGAAAGTTTGGCCGTACCTTTTTGTAACACCCTGTATAATTATATATTTTTGACGACATTACAGCGTTCAAATTAATGAAATAAATCGCAATTTGCGATCAGTTATGGCTTCACTGTACTAGGTTTAGATGAAATACCAAAGTACGGCGAATGAAAATTTGTGCCCGGCCTGGGTTCGAATCCCGGCCGGGCACAAATTTTCATTCGCCGCAGTTTGGTATTTCATCTAAACCTAGTACAGTGAAGCCATAACTGATGGCAAATTGTGATTTATTTCATCAATAGTTATATCGTCGTAATTCCTGAACTGTGTGTCCTACAATATAGTTTCGAAGGTTAGTAGAATGGAGTATCAGAAAACAGTCTGCGAAATGTATTGCTAATAGAGTTAATAGTAAATACGCAATAAATCGAAACGTCATACATGACGGAGCGGTTTTTCATGAACCAAACTATTCATTATTTCACACCCGATAAACCATCTGTCGTGCCGTGATATAATTTCGGAGGTACATTAAGTGGAATGTGCGTATGCTGTTTGTAAAACATCTCTTGAAAACAATTAGCGGTGTAAAAGTGATGAATTTAACGTAACGTCGAATGGCGATATTTTACTGGATGAACATGGGGAAAAGTAGTAAGCGATGAACTTAATTCCTTTTCATCATTTCCTGGGGGTTGTTGCAAAAAATTTCGTAAAGGTTTGAAATTAATTTGCTGCAAAAGGAAACACGCAGTCCCAAAAGTTTATTAGACGTAATTCCATGTAATGTAGATTTAAACGCCTTGTACGGATATCTTCATCAGAAGAAAGAATAAAAGTATCACCTATAAATGAATCGCAAATAGTATATTACAAAATATTACATGAAATAATTTAATAATATAATAATAATAATATAATTAACGATGACAGCGGTCAAATTACGTACTCACGTGAGACGTTAATACTTTGAGCATATTCTGCTTGATATTAAGTTTGTTCATAAAAATACATGCTTTGTAAATACTTGATGTATGAATTACTAAAAAATGTTTTTTACACGTTTTGCACAACTGTTGACAAACTGCATCTTGCGGAATCATGTATGTATGACTTTATAACATCTTTGAACGAAGTGTTCATAATGAAGCACTTACCTAAATTTTTTATTACTGTTGCTTGTTGCAACCTAGATCCGAAGATAATATGAAACTCGGACTGAAACTGGAAATTTGTAATAATATGTTACGATCCAGACGGTGAGTGATCATTTATTGCAACAAAATGACCATGTTTCCTGTTGATATGGCGTTGATTATGAAATGCATGTAATGTAGGCATAATCTCGATACTCTGGGTTCTCTCTATCACTGGCTTCTGTAACTTCTCGACCAGAAAGAAGACTTACAGTGCTTTTATTTGTAGTATCTGCATGACTACATACAATAAAAAAACAAATTTTCCATGCGGGATTCAGAGATGACATACATAACATCAATTTTAAGCGCTCATTTGGTAGCGCAACGGACTGATATTTACGAAAAACAGAGGTCTTCGTCCAGATTTCGTTTTCCTTAATTTCTCTGAACTGATTTAGACTATTATTGGAATGTATTCTTTGAATTGGACATCAATGATTTTTTTTCTTTCTTAGTTTCACTGAACATGTAGTCCCTTATTAACGATCTCTGTGTCGACAGGACGTTTACCTACTCTTTTTCTTCAAATAGCGCTAAATGCCAGCCCCCTCTGTAAAGTCAAGAGGAACACCTCTGCAACAGAAGTTGTGACAATTCATTTTGCCGAAAACAAGAGAAACGGCGTTTCAGTATCCATTGCGAGGCCGGTATTTCTGTATTACATTTCGATACAATTTTTTCCGGTATGATGAATTGATGTTAATTTCTACAATTCATTTTTATTCTGCCCGTTGCTCCTGTGTGTTGCTCGGGGGCTTTTTATTTCGGTTTTCGCCTCATTGCATCTGAATGAGCGGCTCGTTAATGCGGGCATGTGATTGTGTTATTTATCCTGCGCAGGCTTTCCATTTCTTTGCACACTGCCGCACCACCTCTTTTTTGTAATTTTACTGTTTGCCAGGCGCTTCTTTTCATTAAATTCCTTCGTATCCAAATTACATGACCCGCATTATGTCATTGCTACTCCATATCATATAGGCTAACTTCCAGTTTCGAATTCTACTTCACTGACCGCCCAGTCTAACCTGGATGCCGGAACAAAAGCAAAAGATAGTGGGTATTGTTGGGACGCAATGTAATACCGAAAACGCTTTTTTCATTCTTTTTTTAATTTTAGATTTCATCGTTGCAAATTATAGAATTAGTCACCTTAGAAATAAGTGAATATTATTTCGGCATGAATGAGTTGTGCAGATTTCGGTCATTTAAACGTACTTCAGCATCTGGAAAGGACAATGTATGACCTATTTCTACATCTACATCCATACTCCGCAAGCCACCCGATGGTGTGTGGCGGAAGGTACCATACCACTATCGGTTCTCCCTCCTATTCCAGTCACGTATTGTTCGCCAAAAGAAAGATTGTCGGTATGCCTCTGTGTGGGCTCTAATATCTCTGATTTTATCTTCATGATCTCTTCGCAAGATGTACGTAGGAGGGAGCAATATACTGCTACACTCCTCGGTAAAGGTAGTTCTCGAAACTTCGACAAAAGCCCGTACCTAGGGACAGAGCGTCTCTCCTGTAGAGTCTTCCAGTGGAGTTTAGCGATCATCTCCGTAACGCTTTCACGATTACTAAATGATCCTTTAACGAAGCGCTCTGCTCTCCGTTGGATCTTTTCTACTTCATATATCAACTCCATCTGGTACGAAATCCACACCGGTGAGCAGTATTCACGCTGTGGGCAAACACGTGTACTGTAACCTACTTCCTTTGTTTTCGCACTCCATTTCCTGAGGATTCTTCCAATTAATCTTAGTCTGGCATCTGCTTTACCGACGATTGATTTTATATGGTCGTTCCATTTTAAATCACTCCTAACGTCTACTCCCAGATAATTCATGGAATTAACTGCTTCCAGTTGCTGACCTGCTATAGTGTAGTTAAATGATAAAGGATCTTTCTTTCTGTGTATTCGCAGCACATTACACTTGTCTACATTGAGATTCAATTGCCATTCCTTGCACCATGCGTCACCATTTTTTAGAAACGATGTCAGGTTTTCCATTTGTGATATTCTAGGCATGACTTCCACCAAGGCACCAAGTTCACAGTGGAGCATTTGCTATTAAGTCAAAGAGGAAACGATGCTCAGAAGGATAGAAAAAGCATCAGCAGTGGATGAACTGTAGCAAGGCGGGTTGAATGTAGGTTTCAGTGTACCATGCACTCTTCAATGTTCCCTCGTCGATCACCAGAGGAGAACGGCCAGGACAGAATACGACTCTCCAACCCATGCTGCACGATCATGCGTACTATTAGGGCGTCTTACGTTCCAGTGCTGTCACGACAGGCACTTCAGTGATAAGAGTCGCTTCTGCATCGGTGCCAATGATGGTCGTACGCGTGTGTGGCGTCCTGCTGGGTGAGCGAAAATCTATAGTGTACGCGACAGAGGCATCCGGGGCCGACACCAGGAATCATGGTGTGGGAAGTCATATCTTACACTGGCCGTTCTTTCCTGGTGATCGTAGAGGGAAAACTGAATAGTGCACGGTACACTTAAACCATCATTCAACCCTTCTTGCTACCATTTAGGCACCAACAAGGCGACAAGCTTTTCCAACAGGACAATGTACGTTCACATGTATCCCGAACGACCCAAAGAGCTCTTCAAAGTCAACTACCATTGCCAGCACGATCTCCAGATCTTTGCCCGATTGGTCATGTTTGGGATCAGATGAAGCATCATCTTCTACTCTACATCTACATTCATACTCCGCAAGCCACCCGACGATGTGTGGTGGAGGGTACCTTGAGTACCACTATCGGTCTCCATCCTATTGCATTCACGTATTGTTCGAAAGAAAGATTGTCGGTATGCCACTGTGTGGGCTCTAATCTCTCTGATTTTATCTTCACGATCTCTTCGCGAGTTCAAACTGCTCGGTATTTTTTTGCAATAAAGGCCGTTTTGGTTGTAGAGTTATTTGTTATTGATCATTTTGGATGTGATCATTTCCGTGATTGCAGTCTTGGTGTGATGTCCACCTGAAATTCAAAGCATTTACTTCTCACTGAAACATGTTTCAGCATCTCTTTGGCATGATCAGTGTTTTTTCCCCTCTTTATTTGTGGCTGTGGAATTAAAAATACCTTGTTTTAATAATAACGTAAGTGCCAGTACTACACCTAACTCCTGTGTCTTATATTTGGTTCTTACATTGGATTTTACATATGACCGACCGAATATTCGGTTTCGGTCATTTTCGGCCAAAATATTGGTATCATACTGATATACCATGTTAGTAACAATTTAACTAAATCAGTATTGTATGCAATGGAACGGTTTATCGTATTGTGATGCTGTAAAGTTTTATTAATCAGTTTCCCTGAAAGGGAAGAGGTTTTGTTTTTAAAAACTAATAAGTGTTTAGGAAATTTTGGTCATGTGGTATACAGATTTTTCCGTTCAGTTTGCGTGAATTTCTGCTGACAACAATTATACTGTTAGTCGTAACTGTGACTTAATATTTCGAAATACTTCTCAGCACTGATTGAAGTTGCTATGTATTCTGAAATGCCAAAAAGGAGATTGTAAAGACGAAAGTGAATATGGCAATATAAAGCTGGCGCGCTCAAGAACAAAATTGTAAAGTCTACTTATGGAAGGACAAATGATTACTTTCAGCTTATTTTGTATTGTGATAGTCATTTTGAGGCTTTGACATTTCGTAGTATCTATGACATGTTTATTGTGTACCGGAAGAATAAAGACTATCTTCCTACAAGCAGGTGTGCAGGACTGTGGAATTTGTGGTAGCCAAACAGTAGTCTCGTTAATTCGAGGTGAATGGGACCGGGATAACCTCATACTATCAAAATTTACGCGCGAAAAAGAAGAAAATCGACGTTGAACATAATTCACGTGTAAAAAAAAAATGACCTTTGTTTTAAAAAAAGTTTTAAAATAGTCATTTACTTTAACAGTTAAAGCTTTTAAAGTCTTTTCACAGTTTACTTCGCGTTATAATGGTGGAGTGCATATTTCTGTGAAGATAGGATGTACCCGACGTTCGAATTTGTGGGAAACTCATAATCCAGAGAGTAGAAATATCGAGAGTCCACTGTATCGAGTTCATTTAACTTATTGTCGAACTTCCTTTAATATTTTTAAGTAGAAAATGGCACAACAAGGAGAAAAGACTTCAATTTAGAAGTAGTTTAGTAAAAGTACCGTCGATTTGTGTAAAACTATTCGCCTTCCATGTCATTTTCTACGGACCCCTGATTACGCTTAGTGCGGGAATTGGATCTTGAAAAATGTGGAAAAACTACTGATTTGTGATATAACGCAAATGTACAGAAATTTTTACTTAAATACGCACGTTTTGGTTACTGTTCGGTTCGGCCAAAAATCTTGTTTCGGTCGCACTCTAGTTTTATATAATTAAACAATGGTAGCGTTGTCATGTGCATCCAGATAATCTGTATGAATATTGTGATAAGTTAACAGGCTATTTCTTGAGTGAAACATAAATTTGGTGAGCAGAGATCAATCATCAGCCTGTATTCTCTATTACCTACGATTTATCCTAGAGCACACTATCTTCTGATTTTTTGTCAACAATACGCAAGCAACAAAAATACTTCGCAAACTTTTCTTTCTCCATTTTTCTCCCCCCCCCCCCCTCTCTCTCTCTCTCTCTCTCTCTCTCTCTCTCTCTCTCTCTCTCTCTCTCTCTCCCTGTGTATGTGTGTTGTGTGTGTGTGTGTGTGTGTGTGTGTGTGTGTGTGTGTGTGCGTTTTTTAACTGCCTGTGTTATCAAAAAAAAGTTCAAATGTTTGTAGAGCTTATGGGACTTAACAACGGGGTCATCAGTCCCTAAACTTACAAACTACTTATGAAATACCTACAACTAAGGACGGCACAAATATCCATGCCCGAGGGGGGATTCGAACCCCCGTCCGTAGTGGCCGTGCAGACCGTGACTGAAGCGCCTCAGTCCCCTCGGCCACCGCGGCCGGCCCTGTGTTATCATTTCTGTGCAGACACATGTTTGGGTGAAGAGTAGAAACAGTATTTTTTTGCGTATCAGGTGGACCTCATACCCAGAATGTTTATTCCTGCTTAACGCTTTAATGTTTTCGCTACAAGTTTAGTGGTACTCCTCGTTTCCACTATTAGAGTGTGCTAACTACATATAGATTTTAAACAAGCTCGCAAATGTGGTTGTTTTTCTACATTGTTAGTCAATTTAGAAGCGCAGCGGGAAAACAAGCCACTGTTTCGACCGTAACAGCGTTTTTTGTATAGCGTGCTTTCCTTTTGCTTGTGAAGTGATTTGTGTCGTATTTGTCTACTTCTGTATTTACAAGGGAGATAGTATCCGTGTATATCAGCTGCACGGACGGTATGGTGTAGGTCGTCGTTCATGGAAGTGGTGGCACAGACAATTTTTATTTCTGGTGAATTTAGCAGTTGTCAATGCATACATTGTGTGGAAGTTACAGATGATCATATCCGGCTTCTCAAGTCGTAAGCGAAGAAGAAGGCCCGTTCATTTTTCAGACACCAAAAAGAAGTGTGTCTGGAGTTCCAGATGAAGTTCGTCTGATGAAAGTTGGAACTCATTTACCAGCGAAAGGTACTGCAAGCAGAAGGTGCCGCCAATGTAACACCAAAAACAAAGAAAAGAGGACAAAAATAATGCGTAGTAGCCGTCGTGTACTTTTATGTGTAGCGCCATGCTTCTCTAACAAGGAAAGTACATGGGCTCGAACAAACATATCTGTATGAACGTTTGCTTACAGGATCTCTACGTACATCTCAATGTGCTGGTGGGTGCAAAGCTCTTTCTGCAAAGCTCTGCAACCATGCTCTAGATAGCACTGTATATGTAATTGTAGACACCATACGTAATGCAGATATCTGAACATAACTTATGTAATAATCGTCGTGCATGTTCTCCAGCATATTGTCATCAAAATCCATGATGATATTTGCAACTGTAACCTTCTTCTCGGAAGACTGTTGGTATTCACTGCTACTGCTTCCATCGCCTCTTCCCGCACTTACCGTAGGACTACCGCTTGCGATGAGTTATTCGTCATTATCATCCCTATTATTACTATTATGAGTTTGTAACAACAGTATCTAACTTATGCTCATATTTCTGTACCATAACAGATACAGAAAGCATGCGAATGATTCATCTTCTACACAATGCCATCTTCACCAAGAATGGTTCTTCGTAAATTCATCTCAACCAATCGCAATACTCTAGCAGGACTGATAATCAATCGCCGCTCCATCTGACGCTTCACCACACAAATAACGTCACAAAACGCAACTTTGGAGGCACACTGCACCGTCCCTATTGGCGAACCGACAGGTCAAAGTGCAATGCGGCATGGCACACGCAGAGGCCTCTAACGGACGACTGCAGAGTTTTGCAGATGCGGGAGTAACACTAGTGCAGTAAGGGATCTTTACATTATCTCTCATACGATTTTGGTGTATATGTGTTCGTTCGAGCCCAAGTACTTTCCTTGTAAGTTCCATAGTACATTACCTTAGAGAACTCAATGAAATATGAACTAATACAAAAGTAAATCTAATGTTTAATATGCTTTTTGTACTAAAAAATAAAGGACATACATTAAAAAAAATTATCAAGGTCAGTTACTCCTAAGTTAGGTGGGAACAATAGTTCTCACTATTTTTTTTTAATACCCGTAGGTTAGACTCTCTCTTTCAAGATTTAACTATGATTTTATATGTGGCTACTTAGCCCAATAAAGTATCCATGAAAAGTCTACAAATTCTGGAAGTAATTTGGTCACTAAAGGGTTAATGACGCCTTTGGCGCTAACAGCAGGGCATCATCAGGTCGTAAGGCAGTCTTCGCGGTGTGACGCCGTTCGATTAGATTAGTTTTTCGTTCCGTAGATCCAAGTTGAGGAGATCCTCGTGGATGTGGAACATGTCAAGAAACAAAATTTACAAGCTGAATCATAGATAATACTATTAATATAAATACAGATATATACTTCTAAGGTTTTCTTTCTCTCGCTGATGATATAATAATACTAATATAGTATGAGTACCGATACATGCATCATTTGGTACAATTTAGAAATTCACTAATGGAGGAGAAGGAAGTCTTTTAGGTTCGTCTTAAACTGATCTTTATTTGTAGCTAAATTGTTTATACTTGATGGTAAATTATTGAAAATGTGTGTTCCTGAGTAGTGGACACCTTTTTGGACTAAAGTAAGCGCTTTTAAGTCCTTGTGTAGATCATTTTCGTTCCTAGAAGTGTATGTATGAACTGAGCCGTTCGTTGGGAAAAGGGATATATTATTTATGACAAATTTCATTAAGGCATAAATATACTGAGAGGCAGTAGTTAATATACTCAGTTCTTCGAAGAGGCTTCTACAGGACGCCCGTGAATTTACGCCACAAATAATACGTGTTACATGTTTTTGGACTATGAAGGCCTTTGACTGACTTGAAGAATCAACTGAAGATCTGTTCTTATGTCATCGAAACGTTAGTAAGATGTCCGCAGCAGGTACGGTTGCATTTCTGTAGTTTTCAAAAAACCCTTTCAAAGAGCGGTGTTACTGTGGCGAGTTTCACACTGAGGCGAGAAGCGCTTGTAGCCAGATGATGAGAGGTAGAGAGATGTGGCTTGCGATAGCGGTGCAGTGGCGGCCGCTATCGGGGTGAGCATAATGCGCTCGTCTGCGGCAGCGGCAGCGGGCGCGTGCAGACAAAAGGCGTCGCGACGCGCCGGACGGCTCCCCGGGGCGTCGTAGCGGCCGGCGCACCACCACCACGACCACCCAACACACGACCAGCTGCCGCCGCCGCCGCCAGCAGCTGACCACGTGTCGACCTCCGCGCCGGGCCTGTTCCGCTAACCGGCCCACCCCACCCCACTATACTCGCCGCGTCACGCTACCGCACCCCAACCACACAGTAACTTTGCGCCTCCATGCAGTTCAATTCACATTAACCCCTTATCTCAGACCTTACTTTTTTTTGGAGGAATAGTACTATTTTTCTATATTCAAGAGCGAAAGAAACTGGTATAGCCATGCGTGAGCAGATATATGGACTCACAAGGGGAACACCAAATATGGTACCAACGGAATTTTACGGGTCGTAGGTATGTTGTGAGGGAATTCCTCCAGATTGTCAAGCTAAAAGGATTTGTTCCAATGGGTCTTGATGTCTAAGAAAATCGAAATCAAATTCGCAGCAAATTACCACGCGTAACGTGTCTGCGAGACAGCGTGGTCTAATCGGCAAGATGCGAGGTTCCCCTGCAGGCGACTTGGGTTCGAGTTCAAATGCTCAAATGTTTGTCAAGCTTATGGGACTTAACTACGGGGTCATCAGTCCCTAAACTTACAAACTACTTATGAACTACTTAAGAACTAGGATGGCACAAATATCCATGCCCGAGGGGGGATTCGAACCCCCGACCGTAGTGCCCGTGCTGACCGTGACTGGAGCGCCTCAGTCACCTCGGCCACCGCGGCCGGCTGGGTTCAAGTCCGACATCGGTCAATTAATTTTCACACCTCTCCGACGATTGTCCATGATTATGTATTTTAATAACCATTCTCATGTAAACGTTTGCAGTAAATGGTCAGGATAAAACATACAACAATCGCTCAATATGTTATATATTGCGCGACGATTATTTTATTCATTTTGTTTTTTCGAAGCACACTTTTAAGGCGATTGAAGCATATCAGTAAGCAGTCTTTTGTTAATACCTATAATATTTGGGCAACATTTAATACCTATGTTTACAGTTCCTGACCGTTCTGTTTTTATCTCCTATGACGCGTGTACCCACGTGACGCGTCCCAGTGGACTATTATGCGACAGTTACTAAATAACACTGCGCAATAAGTACAATAATCAGTTGCTACTGTGTTATTTGCTATTATCCTGACTGTTTACTCAAGCTGTAACATAGGAGTGGGTATAAAGGCATATGTATCAATGTGAGGCAGGGGCTCACGAATCTAAACGTTTTGAAACATTCTAAAACAAAAGCTTCTGTGCTTTTTAACACAAACTTAAGTGTTTCTAAATGGACACCCTATATTATTTTATCAGAAATCTATAGTAGACTTACGCATTTTAGTTAGAGATCGGGAGCGCTCACTTTAGTTGGCGGCTCTGCCGCGAAGTAGTTCTTTCTTTTAGTTCGTCCGCTCCCAGTGACGGCTGAGCGGCGTGGTCTGCGCATGCAGGTGGAGGGGGAAGTTCCCCCACCTAGCTGCTTCAAGCGCTTGCTGCTTGAACCGCTAACGGTATCACGCAAACCACAAGAAACAGTTTATGGATAATTTCTCGCGTTTAAGTTTAGAGTTATCTATATATCTCGGCATTATGGAATTTATTAGTCAGATATTGCAGAGAGCAGAATACTTCAAAACAGAAATTTTGTAGCACTGAACTATGTAATCTAGCAGACAAGCGCTCACCTCGAAATGGCTCTCAGCAGCAGAAGGCAAACACGCAGATTTTTAATTCTGCTGCGCGCCCTCTCGCTATTGCCCGTCGGTCTTCGGAATAGAATCGAACGAACTAAGAAGCGAGATACGTTTGGCATAATAGTTGGCGACTGGTAACGCATGTTTTAGTTCGCGACCCATTGCGCACATTTTAGTTCGCGACCGGTAGCTCTCCTTTTAGTTCGCAGTTCGGCCGCGAAGTAGGTCGCTCTTTTTAGTTCAAAAATTCAAATGTTCAAATGTTTGTAAATCTGTCGGACCAAACTGCGTGGTCATCAGTCCGTAGCTTACAAACTACTTAAACCTAGGTAAACTAACCCAAGGACAACACCACACACACACACACACACACACACACACACACACACACACACACACACCCATGCCCCAGGGAGGACTCGAACCTCCTCGGCGAGCAACCGAGCGCTCCGCAGCGAGACGCTTTACACTGCGCTCGGCTACTCAAATGCAGGGAAGAAAAAAAAAATGGCTGGCACAGTTCCTGGTTGCTGCCACAAGGAACGCTCTTCACCCAGAGATAGCCACTCTATGTAGTTTATATAGCTCGTTGGTTTTTCTGTACTCAACAGCCAAAGAAACTGGTACAGGCATGCGTGTCCAAATGTAAAAAGCTGACGGCGCTGCGATCGGCAACGCCTATCTTTTAAGATATCTATGGAGTTACATGCGCAGAACGAGAATTCTGTACGCAACGTCTCCTGCACTCAAGTCACGTGTTATTGGGATGGCGCGCTACAGTACGCATAGTGCTAAGGCCGAGTCCTACGAGAGCGACAAAAGTGAGCGACAACGCGCGACATGCAACTACGCGACACTGCTGCTACAAGCGGCGACATTCGGCGACATGGCCGGGTGTCTTACGTGAGCGACAGATTCTCGCTACAAGATGGCAGCTAGAACCGATCAGCTGTTTCCAAAATATGGCGCCCGTAAACCGTAGAATTATGAGAGCTCCAGAGTAAGGCAATAAAGTTTTACTTACTCTAGGAAATGATGTGTAAAAAGAGTGCTCTCCATTAAATTTACAAAAGCGAACAACTTTGCGACTGAAGACCGACTGTTACTCTCCTTGCACTTTTCTTGCTCATCAGGCCATTTCGCGGAAAGCGAAGATAGCCGCAAGTAGACAAGCGCAAAGCTCAATTGGAAGCGCCGCCGACGACAGAAATAAAAAAATAAGATCGATAGGGTTGCGCTCCGCGATACGGCACGGGCACGCCTGAAGTCATACGAACGTAATGTCTGTTCTTTCGAACATGTCCGAAAGAACGGACACCACTGTGATAATGCAGCTATCATCAGTTTAAATACAACGGAATTTACGTCAGTAGCTCTCAGTGGGCGCAGAAATAAATCAGTGGGGAAAGTTGAATACTTTTGCCCAACCGGAATCCTCCGGTTTAGTAGGCAGTCTTGCTGATAGCTACGCCACTGAGGAGACGTGGATCACCACCGTCGCAAGGGCTATCTTAGCAACCCTCCCGTCAGATGCGAGTTCTCAACCTGTCCGCACACACTACTAACGCAGTGCCCCTACACATTATCACATTTCTACATGGTGCGAAAATTGGCAATTGACACTAAATAAAGAAAAGTGTAAAGAAATACACACAGAAAATATTGTGGGGACGGCGAACCAAAGGTTACGTTTCATTGGCAGAACACTTCGAAGATGCACCAGCTCCACCAAAGAGACTGCCTACATTACACTTGTGCGTCCTCTCCTGGAGTACTGTTGCCCGTTGTGGGACCCTTACCAGATGGAGCTGACGGAAGACATAGAGAAGGTTCAGAGAAGGGCAGCTCGTTTTTTTCTATCTCGTTACGGATGGGAAAGCGTCACTGAAATGTTGCACTAATTGGGGTGGAAATCATTAAAAGAAAGACGTTGCGGCGTGATCTGTTTGCGAAGTTTCAATCACCGAATTTTACTTCTGAATGCGAAAATATTTTGCTAGCACCAACCTATTTAGGGACACATGACCATCACAATAAAATAAGAGAAATCAGATCGAAAACGGAACGATTTAGGTGTTTTTTCTTCTCGCGCGCTATTAGAGAATGGAACGGTAGAGGAAAGCTATGACAGTGGTTAATGAACCCTCTGCCAGGCACGTAAATGTGATTTGCAGAGTATCTATGTAGATGTAGATGTAGATCACTCGCGACAAGTCGCCGATTCCTATGAGTTCTGGGCCTTCCGTGTTTCCGCACTGAAGAAAGGATCGATGGCTGTCTTCGTCGTGCCGGCCGCGGTTGCCGAGGGGACTGAGGCGCTCCAGTCACGGTCTGCACGGCCACTACGGTCGGGGGTTCGAATCCCCCCTCGGGCATGGATATTTGTGCCGTCCTAGTTCGTAAGTAGTTTGTAAGTTTAGGGTCTGGTGACTCCGTAGTTAAGTCCCATAAGCTTAACAAACATTTGATTTGGTCTTCGTCGTAATTATACAGATAGATTTCTTCCACCGTGTTCAATCTCTAGCAGCTGATCCTGTAGAGGATACTTTCTTGTAGAAAGGTGATTAACAAGAATGATAAAGGAAATACCTTTCTGTTTCATTAGAATATCTTTCGTTATAAAATAACAGAGGTGAAACCATATTAACTGATAAAAAAAACCTTTAACGATGTTTATTAATTAAAAAGGGAAACGAAACATCTGTATTTTTTGTAATAGGGGTACAGAGTTTGAAAACACCGAGAATCCTTGTGCTAGGCAATTCGTTAACAGGGCGAAACCCAAGAATAGACCAACTGAGGGCACTTGAAACATTTTAAATAAGAAAGAGTTTCATCACTTACTTAGTTACATTTTGTTTAGGCCTATGTATGTTTATCGTGATTGATGTACTGATTAATATTTGTATAAAATTGAAATAAAGTATTTTCAGTCCCAGGTCAAAGTAAGATACTTCTTTCTTCTATGTACGATGGATATTTCTGAACATCTTCCAGTATCACTCTTTATTACATGAAATAATCAGTGACATGTATTCTTACATTTATAGCATTTTTATGAATTTTTGTATATGATGACTTAATTTCTGAGCAAGCTGTGTATTTAAACCTACTATCCACCCTATTATTATGACTTAAAATAGCCTGAATCCCCACTGTTGTCTCAGTAAAAACTTTGTTGCTACTCATTTTACATAGTTTATATTGTGCATCCATTGTCCTGCCAATACTTCGGCTAGAATTCTATTTCTAATTTGTTCTTTCATTCTTTCTAGGTACGTGGATGGCCTGTGAGAAAATGTGTAACAACGCTGTTCGGAGTTCCGTGAGTGATTACTGCAACAATATGTTTTAGTTTGTCATTATTATTATGATTTTGAACATAGCTTGACTTGAAAGCAGCACCGTAACAGTTTATTTACTCTAAATGTAAATAAGCAGCCCAAGGAGTTGTGTTTTAATTAAATACTCCTTACTAGGATTTCGACACCATCTGAGTCTCCGTCAGAAATATTGATAAAATTATAACACGAGGCGCATAAATTACGAGCATGCTGTGCGCGAGTCGCATAAATTAACATCAGATTTTTGCAAAATAAAAAATTACATGCTAAATGTTCAAATGCCTGTAAATCTATCGGAACTAACTGCGTGGTCATCAGTCTGTAGCTTACAAACAACTTAAACCTAGGTAAACTAACCTACGGACAACACACACACCCATGCCCCAGGGAGGACTCGAACCTCGACGGCGAAAATTACATGCTAAGCCAATACTAGCGGGTTTATGAACGTTAAAAACAATGTGGCTAGCCGCCATGGGCTGCCGTTGTGCTTGCTTTTAGGAACGGCATCAGACTTTTATCAGTACTTCTGATGAAGACTCCCGTAGATGACGTCGAAATCCAAGTAAAGTGTTTTTAATTATAACTCAACTAGTTCGGCTGCTTATTCAAATTAACAGTAAATTATAGTTATTTGTATTCTGCTATGAAGAAATGTGGTACTAAAATTGAGCTTTATTCAAATATTTGTCCGTCATTAGTACCCACCACGCCAGATGATTTAAAGACTGTAATTCCCATATACGAAAAAAAGATTCAAATGCCCGATTACCTTACAAATGAGTTAATGTATTAAATATTTGAATTAAGCGCGTAAAAAGTATATGGATGAAGACTCAAAATCGTGATTATGTTGGTTTTATGAGTTTAAGATTGTTGACTCGATGAGTTTAGGTAATTTGAGCTCCGTTCTCAGAAAAGCTGTGCTTCCACGCATCGCAATATTTTTGACGTCGTATCTCCTCAACTTCGTGAATAACAGTGTTAGACTTTTGCAGTAAGTCGAATGGCATATATGGATACTGCTTGTAAAAAGTGTTGCGAGTAAAATAGTAGTGTAGTAAAGCGTCAGACGTGATTATGGAGTTGTGCTGGGCGATCAACGAAACTGGTATAAGGGATTAACATTTTTTCCTTGTATTATTTCGTGAAGGAGAGGGTGCTGTTATTAACAAAACCAAGGTTCGAATTGGTTTGATAATGTCTGTTGACTTTGTTGGAAGTCGCTAAGTTCTGACATTATCAAATAGCGGATGAGTACAATTTGGTTAGTTGTGTTGCCAATTTCTGTAAGACTTTCTAGCACTTTCTTGTTGTGTTGAAACTTTGACATAAACTTTTAGTGAACAAATTATGACAACTTCTTACTTCTTAATTTTGGGAAATAATCATACAAAGAACTGTAAAGCAAACTTTTGCTGTCTATGGAAGTCATGAGATGAACGGGTAAAGGGTGATTGTTTTGCCTATCAGTAAAAGTTATTATGTGGTTTAATAGTTATTGTAATAAGACTTTAAGCGGTGTTCACAAATCACAGCTATGCGTTTAGAGTGTCAAGCCTCTCATCGTTGGCATGTTTTGAAACCCCTTGTACGATCTATGTAAACTTACAACTAAGCCATGATAATGTATATACTATGTTGTCCAGCAGTGATTCACGTCTAACCCTCATGTTAGCTCCACAAAACTCGCACTTTCACACCAGTTTCTCACCATACGTGAACTATTCGACCCGATCTCATAATCTTGATATTCTTCCGGCGCACTAGCAGGAAATGTATAGCCCTGTCTTCGTACACAAATAGCGACCAAGTGGTTACTCGCTCTGTCTTTAAATTCTTTTTAAACCACAGGAATTCTGCGTTTTATGCAATTACCTATACTGAAAAACTGAAAAAAAGGAAAAACAAATATTCGCTCAGAGCTTTGTTCAGTAAACCTCCGGATAAAAGCTCTTCGTGGGGAACATAGTTAATAAATAAATGAATGAAAAGTGTTTTTAAACTATGATTCTTTGATTTGTTCTTCTGTCATGTCATTTTATTTGCACATTCAAAGTATTTGTATCGCATGAGAAACGTTTTCCATCACGGAGAGAGGGAGGGGCGACGAGAAACGCCGCTTTTAACTTTGGCGTTGGAGCTGGTAGAGAGACCAGCTCCTGACTAAATCGAGCTCTGGAGGTTATGCACGAATCGTCCCGAATCAAAGACAATGGAGCTAGCGCATAGGCAAATCGTCCATTGAGGCAACATCGACCCTTGATATTTGTTTTTGGCGCATTGAAGACTCATAAAAAACCCGCCATATTTGGTAAAATATAACTATAAATTAAATACACATCAACTGTAAAAGCCTTAAAAAGATACTACCATGAATAATAATGAAGTCACTACAGTCCACGTATCAAGAATAGCCGTGTGGTTAGCGGCATGGCATTGCGCCGTCGAAGGTAGTGGGTCGAGACCGACTATAAGTAATTTTTTAAAAATCTAATCCTCTTTATAACAGATATGGCAAAAGCAATGATTCTTGTATTGTTACTTGCCACATATCTTAGGACGTGTTTGCAGATGTGTCGCGATCCGGAAGTGGCTTGTCTCTTCATCGCAATATATACGATTTGTTACAGTCACTTAACAATGTGACCAGTTAGTATGTAGATTTTCCAGGCGTATTAAATGACCAAATTCTTCACGGGTTTCCAGCCGGATCATTCTGTCATCTGAACACAATATTTCTGCGGTCCAGCTGGCTGCCATCATCAGGCTAGGAAGCTAAGCCGCTCTCGCCGTGACTGACTGAAACTGTGGAACGGCTGGCTCTATATACGCAACGAAAGCACGAAGGCGCAAGCGCTAAGTACAGAGGGCGTGCGTTTACTCGTAGCTGCTGACCCCTGGCGCGAGAGAAGTTGTAGCGCCTCCAGTGGTGGGTAGTGTCAAAAACGATAGATCGTTATAGATTGTCATTCGTTGCTCTGTGCTGCAGATGCCGATGTTTCTTTAGGTCTGATAACACAGGATTCCACGATTTACTCAAAAAATAACCACTGTCACGATTAATTGTGTTATCTGTTATTCTGATTTCAATTGATTCCTTCAAAACACAATCCCAGTAATGTGAGGTGTTCGCAATAACTTGTCTCGTCGTATAGCATCGTGTGTCCCTCTGAAAGACAATGTTCAGCCACCGCGGATTTTTCCGGCTCTATCAATCGCGTATGGCGGTGATGTTCAACACATCTGTCACTGACGGTGCGAATAGTCTGCCCAATGTATGTTTTGCCGCACTCACAAGGTATTTTGTATACGCTAGGCTTTCTCAGGCCCAAATCATCTTTACCAGAGCCAAGAAGTGCTCTAGTCTTAGCTAGCGGACGAAAAATACACTTTATTTTATGTTTCTTCAAAATCCTTCCTCACCTGGACCGCGGAAATATTGTGCTCAGATGACAGAATGATCCGGCTGGAAACCCGTGAAGAATTTGGTCAGTGTGACGAGTTACTTACTTAATGTTCATGCGCATTTTCATATGTTCTTGGTGTTTTTATCGAAGAAAAATGAACAACGTTCAGTATATTTTGCAATCAAATTACTCGTAAATCAGCTTGGTAGGCCGACGCTTCAGCTCGAGTTGAAGCAAACGCAAACAAGTCGAGGTAAGACAATCTGCAGATTTTTAACGAAAATATATGTAAAGGGGGGGGGGGGGAGATGCAAACCGGGACCCTTTCCCCGGGCGCCACTCGCAGAAGTGCGCCAAATTGTCTCTCTGATTGGGGGGGGGGGGGGGAGGGGGCGCCGAAACATCGATGCGCTGAGCGTGGGTGGAGGGGCAGGAGGGAGCGAGAAGCGCCACTTTGAAGATCCGGCACTCAAAGAACGTCCAGTCATGTGAAGCACCAGCCGCCACTGTCTACTTGGTGCCTTCTTGGCAACTGCTATTCGGTTTTTCACTTGCTTGTGGCATCTCATAACTTGCGTAATTATGCTTCTCATTTATATGAAATCACTAACTGGCCTAGCTTTATAGTTGTTCTTATTTTTCTTGCAGTTATAGCCTTACATTTTATCTTCTTAATTGTCAGTCCAAATTAGTCAAGTGTCTTATAGAAATCATTTAACAATACAGTCATCGTTCTTCGTCTAAGAGAACTCCAGCAGAACTCTCTGACTGCACCGCAGCAATTCCAAACGTCAAGATTCGATTCGCCTTCAGCAAATAACTGACTAGGGCCAAAAGTGGCAAGAGATCAATGTTGGCAACTTTCAACATCTTCTATAATCAGGTTTTCTTTCGTCTGCTGTGTTGTTTCTTGGTACCATGGAACTGTGCTCTTTGGGCCAGTTTTATTTTCCCCAGCCTGTATCATAATTTACCTTCTACAAACTGGGCCGCGATGGAGTAGCCGAGCGGTCTAAAGCGTCTCGCTGCGGAGCGTGCGGTTGCTCGCCGTGGAGGTTCGAGTCCTCCCTGGGGCATGGGTGTGTGTGTTGTCCTTAGGTTAGTTTACCTAGGTTTAAGTAGTTTGTAAGCTACGGACTGATGACCACGCAGTTTGGTCCGATAGATTTACATTTATCTACAAACTGGAATAACAATATTTTTGGGGCATTAAGCGTCGTAGGTGGTGGGTACTGGTCGTATATACAGAGCTGAGCGATACCACTGAGATAAACAGCAGGCCAGGCCCTCCTCATCGTAGCGAATCTGCAAGCAGTAAATTTGATTGGCGGTGAACCAAGTACTTCTGGCCATTATATGGCGCGGAAAATTTCGCACGGCAGGGAAATAAATGCACGTCTCGTCGGTGAGATATGGTTCGCTGGCTGAGATAAAAATAAAAAGAGAGAGAGATGGATGAATCAGTTTTCTACCGGCCGACGCAGTAATGCAGCCTTGCGACACGTAAACAACGTATCGACGCGGCTGTCGATCGATAGAGGTGTTCATTTAGGGAACTAACGGAGGGTGTCGATTGTGCGAGGTCGACCCTGACGATCGGCTAATGGATGGAAAGGGCGGCGGCGGTGTTCGGTAACGGGGTCGATTGGCGGCGGCTACACGGCCGGGGGGCATGTCGGAGCGGCCATAATCCCGCGGCCCAGGGCTACCAACTGTCAAAACAGCCGCCGGCCGGCGCTGTTAGGGCTCGCGAAAAACAGCGGCCGTGTCAAAGGTTACGCGCGCTGTGTTGCCTTAGCCAATTGAACGATACGTGTAGCGCCGCGCTCCGGCTATTCTGGGCTGCGGCGAGGGCGGGCGACGGACCAACGGCGCTGCCAGCTAATAGCGTCCCATGTGTGGCTGTGTTTCACTGGCGACTCTACTGTGCGTGTGTGTGTCGGTGGAAGAGTGTGGGAGTGATACATGTACACTGCTGGCTACCCATATTGCATCTCCAAGATATGTTGCATGTATCACACTCAAATTGGCCCAAGGTCAATATGGATTTAGAAAATATCCAGAATGAAACTTTCACTCTGCAGCGGAGTGTGCGCTGATATGAAACTTCCTGGCAGATTAAAATTGTGTGCCGGAACCGGGACTCCAACCTGGTACCTTCGGAAAGTAGGAGGTACTGGCGGAAGTAAAGTTGTGAGGCGGCATCGTGAGTCGTGTCGGGATAGCACAGTCGGTAGTGCGCTTGCCCGCGAAAGGCAAAGGTCCCAGGTTCGATTCCCGGTTTCGGCACACAATTTTAATCTGCCAGGACGTTTCTTAGAAAATATCGTTCATGCGAAACAAAACTAGCTCTTTACTCACACGAAGTGATGTGTGCTATCGACAAGGGTTCTCAAATTGATTCTGTATTCCTTGATTTCCAGAAGGCTTTTGACTCCATACCTCACAAACGGCTTTTAATCAAATTTCGTGGTTACGGTACATCGCCCCAATTTTTCGATTGGATAGGGGATTTCCTATCAGAGAGGACACAGTATGTAGTAGTCGATGGTAAGGCATCGACTAAAACAGAGGTGATATCGGGCGTTCCACAGGGTAGTGTTATTGGTCCTCTGCTGTTGCTTATTTACATAAACGATTTAGGGGAAAATCTAAGCAGCTATCTTAGGTTGTTTGCAGATGACGCCATCATTTAGCGTCTAGTAAAATCATCTGAAGATCAAAACCAACTGCAGCACGATTTGAATAAGACATCAGTATGGTGTAAAAATTGGCAGTTGACTCTAAATCCTGAGAAGTGTGAAGTCGTCCACATGAGTACGAAAACAAATACGTTAAACTTTGTTTACAAGATAAATCAATCAAACGTGAAGGCCGTAAACTCCACAAAGTATCTAGGAATTAGTATTACATCAGACTTAAATTGATGTCGTGGGAATAATGTGTCGTGGGAATGTCGTGGGAAAGCAGAACCAGAGACTGCGTTTTATTGGCAGAACCCTCAAAATATGTAACAGAACTACTAAAGAAACGGTATACACTACGCTTGTCTGTCCTTTTTTGGAGTATTGCTGGCCGGTGTGGGATCCTTATCAGGTGGGTTTGACGGAGGACATCGAAAGAGTTCAAAGAGGAGCACCTCGTTTGTCATGATACAGGGGAGACAGCGTTACGGAAATGATACAGGATCTGGGATGGGAATCATTACAACAACGGCGCTTATCGCTACTCCGTGGGCTACTTACGATACTCCAATCGCCAACATTCTCCTCCGCATGCGAAAATATATTGTTGACGCCCACTTACATAAGTAGAAATGATAATCAGAATAAAATACGAGAAATCGGAGCCCGAACGGAGAGATTCAGGTGTTCATTCTTCCCGCGCGCTATTCGAGAATGGAATGGGAGGTTCGATGAACCCTCTGCCAGGCACTTAAATGTGATTTGCAGAGTATCCCATGTGTATGTAGATGTATAAATTTATTAAACATAAAGAGAGACACTTAATTAAAATTTGTGCTGTGGCCGGGATTCGAACCCGGGCCGGGACCTACTAATTACTAGGTAATCGCTTTAGACCACTCAGCTAACACAGCATTGCAGCAAAAGCGACTACACGGACTGTCCTAAGGCACATCTCCCTCCACACCACATACTTCAATTCTGCCTCATGTTCCCTGTGAAATGCGTATCAAAGTACCTGGGCTCTCCTATATTGGAATAGCATCCCAGCAAAGAATGCGAATGGGAACAATCCCGCCTAGTTCTTCAGGCCGAGGTGATATAAAGATCAACAATAATACATTTCCTTGAGACAATATTGTCTCTTTATACCAGAGGTATTAAAAATAAGGAGGGGCATTGAATGAAAATTTGTGCTATGACCGGGATTGGAACCCGGGCCCTCCTACTTACTAGGTAGGAGCTATAGAACACTCATAGGGAACATGAAGCAGAATTAAAGTATGTGGTGTGGAGGGAGTCGAGCTTTAAGACCGTCCGTGTAGTCACTTTGGCTGCAATGCTATGTTAGCTGAGTGGTCTAAAGCGCCTACCTAGTAAGTAGAAGGTCCCGGGTTAAAATCCCGGGCATAGCCCAAAATTTAATTCAATACCTCTTCTTATGTTTAATACCTTTGGTATAGAGAGACAATGTTTATAACACTCAAATTTATTTGGGAGGTAGCACGTCACACAAAGATGGCGAGATTCTTGATACGGCCCCATATGAAGTGACCGAACATTCCGTACCCAAGTACTAGAAAGTTGCACAGGTTATGACAGTATTAAAGAAGGCAATAGGAGTGATCAGCACAATTACAGGCCTATAGTATCAGGCTTTTAGATCATATACTTACCTTAAATATTATGAACTACCTCGAAGAGAACGACCTATTGTCCCATAGTCAAAACGAATTCAGAAAGTATCATTCTTGTGAAACACAGCTAGCTCTTTATTCACATGATGTAATGAGTGGTATCGACAAGGGGTTTCAAATAGATTCTGTATTTCTAGATTTCCGGAAAGCTTCCGACATTGTACCTCACAAGCGTCTTCTAAACAAACTACGTGCTCATGGAATACCGTCAGAATTGTGCGATTAGATTCGTGATTTCCTGTCAGACAGGACGCAGTACGTTGTAATTGACGGAGTGTCATCGGGTAGAACTGAAGCGATATTTGGTGTTCTCCAGAAAAGTGTTATAGGGCCCCCACTGTTGCTTATTTTTATAAACGATTTAAGGAGCAAACTGAGTTACTCTCTTAGACTCTTCGCGGATGATGCTGTCATTTATCGGTTAGTAAAGTCAAAAGATCAAAAGCAATATGCCGACCGCGGTGGCCGAGGGGACTGAGGCGCTCCAGTTACGGTCTGCATGGCCACTACGGTCGAGGGTTCGAATCCCCCCCCTCGGATATTTGTGCCGTCCTTAGGATAAGCTAGTTGATAAGTAGTTTGTAAGTTTAGGGACTGATGACCCCGTAGTTAAGTCCCATAAGCTATACAAACATTTGATTTGATTTGAAAAGCAATATGATTTGGGTAAGATATCAGCATGATTCAAAAATTGGCAATTGACCCTTAATAATGATAATGACCACTAAAAGAAACTTATGTTACACATAAATCACTCAAAACTACAGGCCGCGAATTCAACTAAATACCTAGGAGTGACAATTACAAACAACTTAAATTAGAAAGAACACGTAGAAAATATTTAGTTCTACTAAAGAAACTGCCTACACCACTTGTGCGACCTATCTTGGGACTGACAGACGATTTAGAGAAAGTTCAGAGAAAGGCAGCTCGTTTTGTACTATTGCGATGTAGGGGAGAGAGTGTCACAGAAATGATGCACGAGTTGGGCTGAAAATCATTAAAAGAAAGGCGTTATTTGTTGCGACGAGATCTACTTGCGAAATTACTTTCACCAACTTTCTCCTCAAATTGCGAACACATTGTTAGCGCCCACCTACATAGGAAGACATGATCATGAAAATAAAGTAAGAGAAATCGGATCGAAAACGGTAAGATTTAGGTGTTCCTATTTCCGTCGACCTATTAGAGAATGGAACTATAGAGAAACATCATAAAAGCAATGTCAATAAAATTCTTTAGGGTTTTTGGCCGCATTGATAATTTATAAAATCCGACGTTTCGGCCACTGTTGCAAGTGGCCTTTGTCAAGGTGTTTGAGTCAGCCAAACACTTTGACAAAGGCCAATTGCAACAGTGACCGAAACGTCGGACTTTATGAATTGACAATGCGGCCAAAAACCCCGAAGAATTTTATTGACAGTGACAACGGCCGGGGAAGCCTTCGTTTAAATCATAAAAGCAATTCGATGAACCCTCTACCATGCACTTCAATGAGGCTGGCAGAGTACGTATTTATGTAGATGTATCACACTGAGTTATTTGGGTATATATCTTGAGTCACTATTTAAACTAAACTAATCTAAGGACAACACACACACACACACACACACACACACACACACACACACACACACACACACACTGATTCGAAACAAACCATCAGGAAAGCAAAGCGAGATAGATGCGTTTGTAGCGCACACTTTACACACGTGTGCGACCCAAGTTCGATCGTACCTTCCGGTAACTTTCTATTTTATTTTTTAAATTGTTTCATAGGCAAGTAAAAAAATTAACAAAAAGTTTACAAAACTGCTCGTATCTGATAGAAAATAATACAGAAATTAATTTCTATGAAGACTGTAATACAATCAATTGCGAATCATCAACCGTCATTGCCAGTTACTAATTCCCGATACTCTTACAGGTTGTCCAACGAAAGACAAGGTTTCATGAATTTAACCGAAGTATATTTTCCAACAGATCTTTCTTTCCTAATTTGGACACGATATGAAATTATTTTTGTTCAATGCTTTCATGATAATCGGGATACTGCTGGGTATATATTGAGAAATAAAGACGATATTGTAAACATTTTATACAAGTAAAGCCATATCCAATAACTCAAAATACTCTCATTCACATTTTAAATTGACTATAACAGACATTTAATACATTAAAATTCTTTGATTTAATTGATAATCTTTTAGATCACATACTCTTTAAAGTTGTAATAATTTCTTTAAACGAAAGGTTGCTGGAAGGTAGGATCGAACCAGGGTCGCTCGTATGACGAGTGAATCCGCTAAAAGCACAGCCATTTCGCTATGCTTCAAGAGCGTCCCAGTTGACCAGTATATGAGCTGCGCGTAAAACTTCAGAGCCCTTTTGCTCTGAATCTTCTGCCTAATGCACCTTTTACGGCTGGACCATACTACTGACCTACGAAGGCAATCCGGAACTGAATTTCCGGGGCCGTAACGTTCCCTTTTTAACTCTTCCGTACATTTGGCTGATCTTCACTGGTCTCCGTTTTCCTCTGAACTTCAAATCCAGTTCCCAAATTAATAACCGAGAAAAAATAATCCACAATATTTCTTTACCCAGTTTAACTGATGCTTGATGTATATCGCCTATATGTATGCGCCAGTGACGATCGTGCTGCCTGTGTACAAACAATACTGCTCTCCCCCGTGTGGGGAGTTTGGCAATTAGGGAGCTCACTTTGTATGTAAATCCAGTTCTGATCGAGAATACAAAAGCGGACCCCAGTTTTGGTGAATGCTAAAACAGAGCCGCGATCCTGTACGCCCGTTAGTTTGGTTCTTCTGCAGTCCTCGAACTGCGAAATTACTGAGGGCGCTGCGAAGCGACTGTACTGCCTACTAGGCTGAAAGTTTAGCTGGCGTACGCCTGATTTAAAAAACAAAACAAAATCGGATGCAGTAATAATCGATTTTTTTTTACCAAATGACAGTCTCTGACGAAAATTCAGGGTGTTTCAAAAGGAAAATCAAATATTTTAAGATCATGTAGTACAAAAGAATTGCAATAAAAACTGCATATGAAGCGTACCAAATTTTTGTTGAGTACAGAGACTCAGCTGAGTCAAATGCATTTTTTCGTTTTGTGCTTTGGTACACCTGGCGCTGCGGATGTCAGTAGTAGTTAATGCGAACACAATGTTCTTCTTGAGGCACTAATTTATTAGAACTAAACTACTTCTACACTATTTGAAATGGTCGCTACTTCGAAGGTGGTTACAGAAGTCTGTTGGAGCAGTCAGACTGGTTTCTCGGTACGGCATCGAACGGTCTTTGGTGACTTCTGTAGCCGTTATCTTCTTCTTCTTCTTCGGTTTATTGGTGGATGCGAGACTGACTGGCGAGTCGCCTGGCTGCTCCCTAAAAGGCGATCGCTTGGCCAATCGCGAGCCGGTGTAGGAATACTTAGCTGGTTCTGAGCTACGCTGCGACCTGTGTAAGAAAATGTCTGAATTAGGCTCGAGAGTATTTATTTAAAGTCACGTGTTTATCGCGATTTAATTCCTGATAGCGATTGAATCGGCTGACCCGCCGAGCGTGAGTTCATGGCGTGCTGCCAGCTTGTTAGGGGTAAGGTGACAGCACAGTAGTACAAGGTGTATAACATTGCTTCCGCCGTTTTTTGCCCAACATTTGAGGCTTTAATGAAACAAATTGGCTACACATATATCATTCAAAGTATTCTCCATCGCTGACCACTACTTTCTCCCATTTTTCGGACAGTTTATGAATCCTGCGTGGAAAAAGAAAATTCATCTTTTGATCCAGTTTGTGACTTCTTTCATGAGACCGGAAGTGTTGGTCATGAGCCATTCATCTAAACGGGTGATGAGGGGTGCCATGTCTGGATAATACGGCGGGTGGCGTAGGACTTCCCATTTCAAAGTTTACAAGTACTTTTTGACCTCTTTTGCAACGTAAGTTCGAGTATTGTCATGCTACAAAATCACTTTATCGTGCCGCTGCCTGTATTATGGCCGTGTGTCTTTTAATGCTCTACTCAAAAGCATTAATTGCGTTCGATAACAAGTACTAATAGCGCCCTTACCACATGTGCTCGAGAGAATTCGATCAAATTCAGACGCTGTTATCTTCATATTGAAACGAAACGGTAACACCTCCCACAAATAACGAGAATTTGACTTGTAAACTGACATTTTCAATCAATAACAACTTTATGATGCACAAACAAATCGAGTAATGTTTGAATGAGGTTATTTTGACCGAGGTCCAAGCTAACTGCCTGCAATTAGATTAGATTATACTTATTCCATAGATCATATATACGACATTTTGCTATGATTTGGAAGTGTCAGTTTTGGTAAATGACACTCAATATTTTAAGGATGTTTTAGTTTTATTAAAAAATAAGTTTTTTCTAAAAATTAATCTCAAGTGTAGAAGGAGTTGCCATTCAGAAATTCCTTTAATTTCTTTTTAAATACCAGTTGGGTATCTGTCAGACTTTTGATGCTACTTAGTAAGTGACCGAAGACTTTTGTGGCAGCATAATTCACCCCTTTGTGTGGCAACGTTGTATTTAATCTTGAATAGTGAATGTCACACTTTCTCCCAGTATTGTAGCTATGTACACTGCTGTTACTTTTAAATTTGGATCGGATTGTTAATAACAAATTTCATGAGTGAATATATTTTGAAGCTACAGTGAAGATCCTAGATTCTTAAATAAATGTCTGTAGGATGATCTTGGTTGGGCTCCAGCAATTATTCTGATTACACGCTTTTGTGCGATGAATACTTTTTTACTCAATGTTGAATTGCCCCATATTATGATCCCATATGAAAGTATTGACGGAAAATAGGCACAGTAAGCTAATATACTGAGATGTATAGCACCAAATTTTGCAATGAACCTGATAGCATAAGTAGCTGGACTCAAAGGTTTCAGCAGATCTTAAATGTGTTTCTTCCAATTCAATCTCTCGTCAATGCAAACACCTAAAATTTTGAATATTCTAACTTAGCTACAGATTTATTTTCAAAGTCTAAATTTATTAATGGTGTCATGCCATTTACTGTATGAAACTGTATATACTGGGTTTTATCAAAGTTTAACAAGAGACCATTTGTAGAGAACCACTTACTAATTTTCTGAAAGACGTCATTTACAATTTCATCAGTTAATTTCTGTTTGTCAGGCGTGATAGTTACACTTGTATCGTCAGCAAAGAGAACCAGCTTAGCAAATTCGTGAATATAGAATGGCAGGTCATTAATATATATTAAGAACAGCAAAAGGACCCAAGACCGAACCTTGTGAGACCCCATTTTTGATAGCTTCCCAGTTAGAGACATTAATTGGTACTTCTATATCTTGTAAACTGCTTAATTGAACTTTCTGCACTCTTCCATTTACGTATATTTTAAACCATTTCCCACTCATACCACAGTACTTGAGCTTATGTAGAACTGTTTCTTAAGACCGCTATTTATCTTAGTCGTTAACTATCGGCAAACGGCGGGAGCAAAGTTACACACACACCTTGTTGTAGTAGTAGTAGAGTAGTAGTAGTAGTGTCGCTGTTAAAGTTGTGGAGTCGTACTTTAGTTTACCTCGAAGTTTTCTTGTGATTTGTTGGGAAAGTCTTCTGTACTGAAGTGTGTAAACATGCCGCAATTTACACACCGATATGGTATCTGTGTATGAGTTTTGCAAAGGAAACACCGCAGCTGCTGCTGCTTGTGGAGAATACGGCATACAACTTTCTAACCGCAGACTGCCTGAGAGTGTATACTTGTTTATTCAAATGTTTGTTAAGCTTATGGTAGTTAACTGCAGGGTCATCAGTCCGTAAACTTACAAACTACTTACGAACTATCTTATCCATGCCTGAGAGGGGAATTCGAAGCCAGGTCGGGGAACGGCCTCGCGCTTGGGAGCAGAGGGCCCCAATGCGCTCGGCCACTCCGCCGCGGCCATCTGTAACAACGCTAACGTCTCTGCACTTCAGGGTTTTTCGATGTTCGAATTTGAAATGTGTGTTGCAAAAAAAAAAAAAAAAAAAAAAAAAAAAAAAAAAAAAAAAAAAAAACCTCATAGCAATTTACCGTGAATTATGCGAAGTGTACGGAAACAAAGTAGTAAGTGAATGTTCCGTCCGGAAATGGTAGATGAGGTTTAAAAGTGGCCGAACCAACGTTCAAGATGAAGAGAATTGTGACTAAAGTTAATGAAACGATACTTGAAAACCGTCGCTTCACAATAACGGAGCTTTCGCTTTCTTTTCCACAACCTTGATGACGACGCGGAACCTCTGGCGGGCGAAACTCACTGGCTGAAGTCTCGGGTGGCAGAATTTTACGACGAAGGAATTTCAAAGCTTGTCCACCGCTATGATACGTGCCTCAATTAGTTTGGTGACTATGTGCAAAAGTAGTATTCTAGTCACTCGTTGAGATTTATAGAATAAAATGTTTTTCTTAGTTTTGTTGTTGTTGCCAAAGCGTTCCTGAATAGCCCTAGCATTTTCAAGAAAGATTTTCTATCTCGTGTGGTGTGGATTGCTAGACAGCCGATTCGGCTGTTACCACACTTTGTTAAAATTGAGCCAGGAACATTATTGGAAGAGATTCATTTTGCTACAAGAATGCGTATGTTCTACCAGGATAACAAAAGTCTTATCCCTTTTAGTCGTCAAGTGACGTACATTAGTCGCGCGAAATGGCTGCTTGGTCTGAGCCGACATCCTACGGACCTGGCGGCCGTTGTCGCCGGAGTTAAAGAGTCCTCACTCGAAAATTGGTGTGTGTGTGTGTGTGTGTGTGTGTGTGTGTATTGTCCTTAGTGTAAGTCAGTTAAAGTAGGGACTGATGGCTATAGTAGTTGGGTTCAATAGGTTTACAAACATTTTAATGAGTTTAGAAATCATCTACTACATCTACATGGTATACTCTGCAAATCACATTTAAGTGCCTGCAGAGGATTCATCGAACCACCATTCCACTATTTATGCCGGCCGCGGTGGCCGAGGTCTGAACGGCCACTACGGTCGTCGGGGGTTCGAATCCCCGCTCGGGCATGGATATTTGTGCCGTTCTTAGTATTAGTTAGTTGATAAGTACTTTGTAAGTTTAGGGACTGATGACCCCGTAGTTAAGTCCCATAAACTGTACAAACATTTGCATTTTACATTATTTATCTCCCATTCCATTCTCGAATAGCGCGCGGGAAGAAAGAACACCTGAATCTCTCCGTTCGAGCTCTGATTTCTCGTATTTTATTCTGATGATCATTTCTACCTATGTAAGTGGGAGTCAAAAACATATTTTCGCATTCGGAGGAGAATGTTGGCGATTTGAGTTTCGTAAGTAACCCACGCCGTAGCGATAAGCGCCGTTGTTGTAATGATTCCCATCCTAAGTCCTGTATCATTTCCATGACGCTGTCTCTCCTGCATTGTGACAATACGAAACGAGGTGCCTTTCTTTGGACTCTTTCGAAGTCCTCCGTCAAACCCAGCTGATAAGGATCCCATACTGGGCAGCAATACTCCAAAAAAGGACGGACACGCGTAGTGTATGCAGTTTCTTTAGTAGTTCTGTTGCAAGGGTTCTGCCAATAAAACGCAGTCTCTGGTTCGCCTTTCCCACGACGTTATCTACGTGTTATTTACAATTTAAGTCTGAAGTAATAGTAATTCCTAGGTATTTTGTGGAGTTTACGGCCGTCACTTTTGACTGATTTATCTTGTAAATAAAGTTTAACGGATTTCTTTTCGTACATGTCCGTTTGTTTAGTATTCCTCCTTTGCCATGTAAAAGTAGTCAGTCATTTACTACTGTTGCGTTATGAGTTACTTTCTGGAAAAATTAGAGGCATAATACACATTTACTGCATCGTGTACATCGTGGAAGTACTATATTACTTTTTGTTGCTAGTAGTGCATAATAATTGTAAGGATTTTTTTCAATATTTTTCTCAGAATATACGCACAATACATTAATAGTGGTAGTTTTTATAGCTTCAAATAAAAAGTCACGCATTGAAAGGTTAAAAAACTCTAGAACACAAGTTCCGCCTGTCTGCTCTGCATTCATAGTTTTTTGAAGCCGGTATCCACAAAATGTTTCAGTTTGTCTAGCGCCATCGATTGACCTCGTCTGTGGGGGCAGCACTTGTTCAATTAAAGGCAGGGGCAGACTGACTGGATGTTGGGGGGGGGTTGGGGGTGGGGGGAGAGGCAACAAGGGACATTCAATTTTGTGGCTGCTGTTTGCTGAGTTCTATGTATGCCACAGCGCGTCGCTATATCTGAGAGCCGTTTGCGTTCAGTGTTTAATGTGCCTGTAATAAAATTTACTTCTATTTAGTACAGTCGTGTCACAGCTGTAGCGAACTGCGTTTATGTACAGCAATTATTGCAACCCGCTTCAAAATGCACTAACCCTAGCTTTGTTTTACGACAGTCGTTGGGGAACCTAGAGATTTAAAAACGGGGACGTATGATAGCCTGATTTTTAAATTACATCGTTTACAGATATGTTGTTTTTCAGTTACGGCGTCCGACTTTTCAGTAACTGGTTTCAACCATTCCATTATTCCACAAATGCTCTTATAGATTGTACTGTGTGCTATATGTCGATCTTTTTCCTCAATCGCAAAAATCGTTAATTTGAATACATTTATGAAATAACTGAATTTATAGCTGGTCTCAGGATGGGTATTGCAACTTTCGATGCCTACCCGTGTTTCATATTCCTATTCCTTGGAGGAGTAACAGGGCCACGGTTTTGTAGCACCTGTTTTCCCTAATCCATCTCTAGGAGGTGTCGGTATCGAAGGCACATTGGATCTAAACTCGTATTATCTTTCTTAAATTGCCACTCTGGTTTCTGCTACACTCCTGGCCATTAAAATGGCTACACCACGAAGATGAGGTGCTACAGAAGCGAAATTTAACCGACAGGAAGAAGATGCTGTGATATGCAAATGACTAGCTTTCAGACCATTCACACAAGTTTGGAACCGGTGACGACACCTACAACGTGCTGACATGAGGAAAGTGTCCAACCGATTTCTCATACGCAAACAGCACTTGACCCGCGTTGCCTGGTGAAACGTTGTTGTGATGCCTCATGTAAGGAGGAGAAATGCGTACCATCACGTTTCCGACTCTGATAAAGGTCGGATTGTAGCCTATCGCGATTGCGGTTTATCGTGTCGCGACATTGCTGCTAGCATTGGTCGCGATCCAATGACTGTTAGCAGAATATGGAATCGGTGGGTTCAGGAGGGCAATACGGAACGCCGTGCTGGATCCCAACGACAGCGTAACACTAGCAATCGAGATGACAAGCATCTTATCCGCATGGCTGTAACGGATCGTTCAGCCACGTCTCGATCCCTGAGTCAACAGATGGGGACGTTTGCAAGACAACCATCTGCACGAACAGTTCGACGACGTTTGCAGCAGCATCGACTAACAGCTCGGAGACCATAGCTGCAGTTACCCTTGACGCTGCATAACAGACAGGAGCACCTGCGATGGCTTACGCAACGACAAACCTGGCAAAACGTCACGTTTTCGGATGAGTCCAGGTTCTATTTACAGCCTCATGATGGTCGCATCCGTGTTTGGCGACATCGCGGTGAACTCATATTGGAAGCGTATATTCGTCATCGCCATACTGGCGTATCACCCGGCATGATGGTATGGTATGTGATGCGATTGGTTACACGTCTCGGTCACCTCTTGTTCGCATCTACTGCACTTTGAATAGTAGCCGTTACATTTAAGATGTGTCACGACCCGTGAATCTACACTTCATTCGATCCCTGCGAAAGCCTACATTTCAGCAGGATAATGCACGACCGCATGTAGCAGGTCCTGTACGGACCTTTTTGGATACGGAAAATGTTCGACTGCTGCCCTGGCCAGCACATTCTCCAGATCTCTCACCAATTGAAAAGTCTGGTCAATGGTGGCCGAGCAACTGGCTCGGGACAATACGCCAGTTACTGCTCTTGATGAACTGTGGTATCGTGTTGAAGCTGTACCTGTACACGCCATCCAAGCTCTGTTTGACTCAATGCCCAGGCGTATCAAGGTCGTTATTACGGCCAGAGGTGGTTGTTCTAGGTGCTGATTTCTCAGGATCTATGCCCCCAAATTGTGTGAAAATGTAATCACATGTCAGTTCTAGTATAATATGTTTGTGCAATGAATACCCGTTTTTCAACTGCATTTGTTCCTGGTGTAGCAATTTTTTTGGCCAGTAGTGTACATATATGTATTATAGAATATAATCAAGAAATGTGTACCTAGCAACCGTCCTGCAACGTTGGGAATTAAAGGGGGGGGGCAAGATTTAGACAATTATCCACTCTTAAAAATATGAATCGCCTTGCCTGCACCCATGCTCGAGGGAGGACTCGAACTTTCGACGGTAGCGACACTCCCGAATGCCTGAATGGGGCTAGTTGCCGCTTGGCGCCTTGTGTAATAATGGCTTTTATGTAGCGATTGCAAGTGACGGTACTGCTAATCGTGTGCATTTCTTGTCGCCGCTAATGCCTCAAGCAAACTTCACCTTATCTGGAGGCTTCCTTGAGAGTGCTGCATTTTGGGTGGTCACCAGTATACGCTACTTCTTTAAGTTAGTACTGCAAATCGTGCAGACGGTGGTCGATAGTAATACTGAAGCCAGGTGTGACGGTTGCGCCTCTAGGCGGCAGAACTGCAGGGCTGGTGCCGGTGGCTCGGTTTGCAAACAGCGAGCAGTCCGGAGTTGTGCAGGTGGCCCCGGGCTGTGTGGCGCTGCCGGCCTCCCATCCAACTCCTCCTGACTGACGCCCATGTTGCAGTTTCTGCCTCCAGAGATTCCCACAAGTTGCCGCCCGCAGGGAACTGCGCGAGTAAAACTCACTGAAACTGACAAGCGACCAATTACCACCACGACGATGCGATACTGTTTTTACCACGGTCTGGCGTTTTCCAGACTCAGGGGTGGATGCTATTAAGGTGCCGGAGCGACTTTTTTATATCTATAAAAACTGCAACCATACAGAACTTTCATATTCACAGAATATGACATTAACTACGAATGGGTGAAGCTGAAAATGTGTACCCAGCCGTACATACATCTCGTGAATGAAAAGAGAGCTTGTTAACCAAAGTGTGCCGTAGAATGTCTCTCCCATGTTCCATATTTTCATTCACCTCTTGCATTTGACTACCCGACAATTCACGTTATTTTGTCTGTGCGTCGTTATCCTAAGCATCTGAGAGTAACTCATAAGTACCAGATTGATCAGAAACAGCCAATATTTTATAGGTTAAGAACAGACACCACATATATCAGACAACATAATACGCTGATGATGGGCAGTGATACTTTCTTCAGTGTGGAAATCAGCTTGAAAAAAATTTCAGTTTATATGCATATTTTAATCGTTTTCAGTAGATGCTTATGTACCTTATTTTTCTTTAAGGAATTAGGATATAGAAAAAAAAAATGGAAGAACAGAAAATATAAAGTTAGGATCTCACAGTTGAATTTTACCGACAACCCTCTGCACAGCGCGTCTGATAAAGAAATTTATTTATCCTCCACAATCATCGGCAAGCATATGATTTCGTGACAATATAAATTTAACCCTCCAGGTCAAATACTGCGTCTGACACGACAGAGATACAGTTATAAAGTGTTTTGTGTAATGTGAACAAACTTCACTTGTAATTTCATTTCTTCGATTCTTCTAAAAGTGCAGCGCCCGCGCGCCGCCCGCACACACACACACACACACACACACACAGAGAGAGAGAGAGAGAGAGAGAGAGAGAGAGAGAGAGAGAGAGAGAGAGAGAGAGAGAGAGAGATTGGTGGAATGGAGGACCAAAGGAAGAAATTTTAAACGGTAAACGTCGATGTTATTCTGGTTACGTGTGCTACTGTGCTTCTAATCAGCCACCAATTGAAAGTTCCAGAAATGTACTCCTTGCAAGATGCATGAAATGAAGTGATTTTATTAGATCAGATAGCAGCTGTATGTTTTTTTTTCCTTTTTTTCTTTAAAACGTATTTTGTGGTAAACGCAAGAGTGAAGAACTTGACCTGACACTGTCACAAATATATTCGTTCAAAATTTTGCCCAACTTAGTGATGCAGAGAGATCACTTTCTGTCCACAAAAATGTTTTGAATGGTAACCAACGGAACGTCAGAGAGAAACAAATAAAAATTACGGTAGTTGTTAAATTTGCAAAAATATAAGTGAATAAACTGAAAAAATATATTTTTTTAAATCGTGCATAAGAGTATATTGCAGTTTCACAGTACATGAATGCAATTGCGTGTTTTGGGATGTTAATAGGTACGGAGTTTTTACACAAAAGAAAGAATTTTGCTGATATTGATATACGGAAGGACGATGAGCCATTAATTAAACCAGCATGACGCCAAGGGGCTCGATATCGTGTTTCGTGCCTTCTCCTGTAGCACGAGGTCGACGGACGCTCGAAAATTGCCGCATTGCTGCGACAAGTAAGCGAGGAATCCCTGCTCCCTAGTTGCCCAAGTTGCTAGTCAAAACTTTCCCAATATTCTTTCAATGGGAATTCTTTTGTTCCCACTTGTTGAATACTGGTGCTCGAGGAGCAATATCTCAGGCAAACGAAGGGCGCGAGGCAATAATACTGACAGGTGACATTGCGAACTTTCGCACACTGCCCTTTGTTGCTTGCGAGATGCGCAATTAGCAGACTTTTAAAATATGTCGACCTGAAAGCAGGTCCGCGTCGTTTCGTTTTCTCTCCGGTGAAACTAAAAGCAAAGGAGACATTTATCTGAATGAACGGCACAGCTCTTCAGTAGCTTCATGAAACAGTTACTATAAAGCTTTGACAAGAGGACTTAAACAAATTTGAGGTGGCGGGAATTCCTGTGTTATCTTAAGAATCGGGTTATTGCATCTCTAAGAAAGTCTTTAAGTACCAAAGTCTGCCGATGGGAAAACTCTCTTTAACGATACTGCTCACATCGCGGAAGAACGATAATTAACTGTTTTTAAGTCATGTTAACAATACGCAATATTTGATCTGCAAAGAAAACAAGTATTATTCAGTATTTCTATTCCACCAAATGTCAATTTAATTCCAATTATTCCGTAGCATTCGACGTTTTACTTTATATAAGGGAAGTAAAATTGCGTAATACGCCACACACACGTGGGATCTTCAAGGCCTAGCTATCACAGTCTGACTACAGACTAATTTTGGCTTCTGGGCAAGTTAGCCGAGGTGGAGTAGCCGAGCGGTCTAAGGCGCCTCGCTATGGAGCGCGCGGTTGCTCGCCGTCGGGGGTTCGAGTCCTCCCTTTGGCGTATTGGTGTGTGTGTGTGTGTGTGTCTGTGTGTTTTGTCCTTAGGTTACTTTACCTTAGTTTATTAGTTTGTAAGTTACGGACTGATGACCACGCAATTTGGTCCGATGATTTACAAACATTTGCTATTGCTGGGCAAGTTAATAAAACGACTTCCATGATTATGCCCAACTACGAACGTAATTCACTCAAAGTTGTTCTAAACTGCACATTGTTAAATCCATATTACAAAAATGCAGGTGTTACGGAAACTCGTAGTCTCAAATTAATTCATCTAATAGTTTGTAGTAGGACAGGTAATGCCAGAAATTACCTCACTTCCAGGAATGCAATTAATAACAGGCAGGAAGAAACACCACTTCAAAGCTTAATGAATGCTAAAGTAAAAGTTTTCGGAGAAAAAACGAACGTTTTAAAGATCGGAAACAAGACGATGACTCCGTCCCTGAAAATTAAAAGAAGACAGTAGCAGGGGAAGAGAGAGAATTAAAATAAGACATCGAATTTTCATGTGATGCTACTTCATTTCAAAAATAAATAATCGAGCGCCAAGAGCTGTTGATAAAAAAAAATTATTCATTATACAACCAGTTTCGGTTCACGAGGTTACATCAAATATTTACAAAAGCTTTCAACGCGATATAAAATCGGTGTATTCAAAAAAATATAAATATCTATATTAGTCGCTGTTGTGAAATAGTAATATAAATTACATCGTCAATATTTAAAGTATAGCAGACACTATATTAACAGGCATCTTACAAAATGTGCAACTCTACATATTGCAGTACGTGGGAGTGTATGGACGAAGGGGAGCAGTGTCTGCTACTGTTCACAGTTGACGACATAATTTACATTATTACTAGATGACCCGGTGAACTTCGTATCACTTACCGCTTAATACAAACCATATTAATTTAAATCATATGTATTTTAGACCCAGTAGCTTTATAAAGGCATCATAGGATAGTCTAAGAAGGGAAGAGTGGGCAAATCACACACACACATGTCCAGGATAATGTTCATGCCACATTCGTGGAAGTTCAGGGAAGGTTTAACCGGTGATAAAATATGAAAAATTGCGAGGAAAATTTAGATTTAAAACATGTAAAATAATGACTTGGTTGTTGTGTTGGGTGCTTTCAGAAATATACTTTGAAAGAATAAAGTTCGTTTTACACGATTTGAACCCGTATATGAACTGTCAAAGATAAAAATGAATTGCTGTTCGTTTGTCTCGCTAAAACTCGAGAACGGCTGAACCGATATGGCTATATATCATTACGTAAACAACTGAATCTATTGTGATGAAATATGGTGTGGATATAGCTTGAGTGCTGAAGTACTGGATAAGATACTTTATAAATTGTGTATTTCAAGATACTTTTTGATTTGAAGTATATAAAGCAAATATCGAATACTACTCTCTGGAAAAGCTGTTTACCCTTTGACTTCTTAACTATTTTTCAGAAGTTATAATTAACTTTTAAAAATAAGTTGTCCCTTTTGCAAAAAAGTGGATAGAACGTCAGAACAACAGAAGTACCTATCCTACTTTCCGGGAGACTTTTCCAAATTTTTATTTGATGCAAACCTTCCTCCTGCTTTCAACATGAAATGTACAAAATTTTATCGCAATTGTACGAACGGTATTGATAACTCAATGGAAAAAGCTGTTTCCGTTTTCCCAGATTTTCCTCTTTTCCGGACAACTTTTCCATATTTTATCACCGTTTAAACCTTCCCTGAACGTACACGAATATTTCAAGACTAAATTTAGCCAAATCGGTTCAGCCGTTCTCGAGTTTTAGCGAGACTAACGAACAGCAATTGATATATATTTGAATAGTGGAAATCGGAAAGATACTAACAAGGAGAAGGCGTCTATTCGTCATCGTCGAATTTGTCCAAGTTTATGATGGGTTGACATGAAAGTACTTTAAGTAAGAACTCCAGAAGACCAAGCGTTTAGTAAACAAAAGGAATTTTGATACCGATCTATCACCATATCCCTGTGACAGTGTGTTCAGGAAGTGGTTATTAGCTCAGCGGTAAGAGACCGGATTCGTTTTGAAATATTTTTGTGCTCCTACGCAATGCGTGCGCTATTGCCGTCACAATTAACCACTCATAGTAAAGGTTATATTATTAAATTATATAACCACAGAAAATATAAGCATAGGATGAAATTTCTGACTGCAATTTTTTAAAAAGGGATTGTAGTTAACGCGTACGTGGGAACATCGTGTATGTAAATCGATATTCCATTTTTTTTCAATTTATTAATTACAAGCAACATTGCCAAGGAACACAAAAATATTTGCAACCCGCTGGAGAAGTACCGGCATACCTTTCGATACTAATCCGATCTTTTACCGCTGAGCCAAACACCGCTTCATAAGCACATTGTCACAGGGAAAATTGATAAGGTGCGTATGGTGATAGATGCGTATCTAAGTTCCTTTTATTTCTTAAACGCTTGGCCATCTGAATTTGCCACTTGCAGCATAATTTTGGATTGATTGGGCGATGGCCGGCCGCAGTGGCCGAGCCGTCTGCGGCGCGCCAGTCACAGTCTGCACGACCGACTACGGTCGGGGGTTCGAATCCCCCCCCCCCTCGGGCATGGATGGTTGTGTCGTCTTTAGTATAAGGTAGTTCATAAGTAGTTTGTAAGTTTAGGGACTGATGACACCGCAGTTAATTCCCATAAGCTTTACAAACATTTGAACAATTGGGCGATGACGAGTAGGCCTCGTGTCCTTGTGAAATGAGCAACCCGGAACCCACATTTGAACGCCATCGACCATATCTAACAAGGAGACCCTATGGGTATGGGATTTACGAATTTTTGGTATTTATGGTACGTGAAGTTCATAACTTAAATAACAATGGGCCAAAGCCATTTTACGCAAATCTCAAAAATTCTCGAGAATATCGACTTTGAAATTTTGCAAGTACACTTAAGTACTCATAATTAAAACAGTTGCAGCATCTGTCGGTGTAGCTCAGATGTAAGCATTCTGGCCTGAAAAACAGAGTCGGTGGTTCGAATCCCGCCGTGACAGAGGTGTTTTCTTTGTTTTTGAATTCAGTTATACAAAACATTTTTGAATCTCTAATTCCCGTTTTGTAGTTTTTGTTTATGTGTACGTAGATGAGCTGTAAAGACAGCTGCTTGGAAAGCCATTTGTAGCTATGGAGGTGACTTTCCAAAAACAGCGTCGTAGCACTTCACTAACTGAACAATCAAAGACATCCGTTGTCAATTAATAGTGGGAACAATACTGTAAAATATGTAACTTCTTTTTCTTTGTTTGAAACCATCATTATTAAAAATCTTTTATAAAGTATAGAAAATTATGAATAAACAAATTTAGACGCAGTTTTCGAAAAACTTACCATTTGATATTAAAACTGTGTTAGTATTCGAACAGAACGAAAAAAGAAAGAAAAAGCACGGATTTTTTTCGTGATTTTATATGTTTTATAAAGGGTTGTTAATACTGATGCTATGCTCCGATGCGCGAGGCCGCTCCCCGTCGGATGTTCGACTCCTCCCTCGTGCATGGATGTTTGTGTTGTCTTTAGTATAAGTTAGTTTGTAAGTAGTTTGTAAGTTTAGGGACTGATGACCCTGCAGCTAAGTCCCTTAAGCTTTACAAACATTTGTAATAATGATGCTGTCGATGAAAAGAAACATGATACATTTTTACAGTATTAGCTTCACTGTTAGTTGACGACGGTAGTTTGTGAAGAGCTACGAAACTGTTCTTAAAAGTCATCTCCATAGCTACTAATGGCTTTTCAAGCAGCTAACCACCTCAACCATAGTTTTAAGTGAAGAGAAGATGTCACATACACATGGAAAAAAACTGAGAGAACAAGTGGAATTAGAGATCCCAAAATGTTTCATATAATTCAAAAACATCGAAGAGAAATCCGTCACGGCGGTTTTCGAACCACCAAAACTATAGTTGTAAGTCCAGAACATTATCACCTGCGCTGCACCGACAGATGATGTAAATGATTTACTTATCGGTACTTATGTGTACTTGGAAAAGTTCAAAGTCGATTTTTTCGAGAATTATGGTTTGTGTCGAATGGCTTTGGCTGATTGTTATTTGAGTTCTGAACTTCATGTACCATACATATAAAAAAAATTCGACTATCCGATACCCATGTTGTCTCCTTGTCAGGTGTCAAAGGACACAGCAGCCACAAGCAGACGACACTATAGTCGGCGTCAGCTACGAAGGCGGCCCAGTTTTCAGCCGTTCTGCGCATCCCCCTCCATTACCGCAACGACAGCCAATAACGTTCTTTCCGTAGGCGCGTGGCTGGCCTCGAGTTACGCAATGTTTCTCCTGCAGGCGCTCGGTCGTAGCTCCTCCCCTCCACGCTTCCCCTATAGCTCCGCCTCTATGATGCCAAGTATAGGCCGTTTCTCTGCGCTCCGAGCAGAGGAGTAACAGGGATATGCAGACTCTCTTCCACGGCGTCCATAGGACCATAGGAGGCCTCACACGACATTAGGTGCCTGTGCCGTGACGTTTGCGAAGCCAGTGTAATTCCGTCAGTGCAATTCGACGTAATTCCTCTGTGTGGACTTGTGATGCTGTTACGCTGTTAGGCCAGAGTAAGGGGTAATGAGTAGTTGCCTGTTTTCGCCCGGTGTAGCGAAGTTGCCTCGCCAGCTGCCGTAGGAGCGGCAGGGGCGAGGGAGGGGAATTTTACGCGTGGCGCGTTGGCAGGACGTCCTTAACTGCTGATACCCTCGCCGACGCGAGGCGTCGTAAACTGAACGCCCCGGAACCGCCACGCCGTTCCTCCGAGGATACTAAAGCAAGGGGCGACTGCCGAGTTATAGATAGTGCCTCGGGGCAGGGCTGCGCGGGGTCGCTACCACGTCAGCGGAGATGTACTTCCGAGTGCCGTGTTTGCCTCCTTATTTACGTGCTAGCAGGTGTGTTACAGAGCCGCCGCCGCCACCTCCCCCGTATCAGAGTCTGTTATATCGTATCGCCACAGGAGACCTCAAGTTATAGGCCCTAGAGAACATCTCTGTGATGAAAGACAAATGGTCCTGATTCCCACTAACAATTACTGAATTTGTAATGCTTTCCAGCCAAGATCGCTATTAATTTAATAAATAGCGGTCTTGCCTGGAAACCATTATAAATTTACTCCTTATCCTCCCAACGAACCCTTGTCTTCCATACATAACACTAAATTACGTACTCATACGCAAACTAATATCGCATATCTAAAACGTTGGGCCGCTGCATCATTTTGTATTAAGTCCCTTTTACATAACGAACTTTCTTGTCTCATACAAGGTAAACTTTCACGGCCGGCGTTGTCTTCAGGTAAAATTTCCGGGCGGATGAGCCGTGGTCCAGATGTAAAACTTCCCGACGTTTCGTCTCCAATTGCGGGAGACTCTTCAAGGGTCTTCCGGCAACTGCTACTGTGGGCCGAGTTTCTCTCGCATTTATAGAGGGCATAGAGGGCGCCACCATACGTCACGTGATGCTGACTTTGTAGCTATCTCTGGATGACGTAGTCATTCTCGATTAAAAATAATGGTTTGTCGTTTTGTTGGTGCAGTGTCGACACTCGCATATCTGGACATAAAAAAGGAACTGTCGTCTGGGCCACACGGAAAAATCGGCAGTGGCTGAACATGTTTTTCAAAAAGGAAATCATGAAATAAAATTTAAAGAGACGAACGTTTTAGCTAGGACATCTCAGTACCATTCACGCATCTATAGAGAAGCAGTAGAGATCCACAAACACCAGAATAATTTTAATAGGAAAAAAGAAGGTCTGAAGTGAGATAAAATATGGATGTCAACCAACAAAACGACAATGGGTTATTTTTAATCGAGAATGACGTCATCCAGAGATAGCTGCGAAGTCAGCATCACGTGACGTATGGTGGTGCCCTCTATAAATGCGAGAGCCCCTCGGCCCACAGTGGAAGTAGCCGAAAGACCCTTGAAGATGTCTTCCGCAGTTGAAGACGAAACGTCGGGAGGAAGTTTCTTGTGTCAGTTGACTACTCGAGACGAGTGGGTCTACTGCAGCGCCCCGGACGTGCTATCCTCGTACTGTGTCTCGCCTGTCTAGAGTAGTCGTTTTCGTTTAGACGTAAACACCAAAACTGTAGAGCTGTCTGTTATGTAGTTTCGCAACTGAATGACGTGATAAGACAAATACATGAGATTTACCGAATATGCTGCACTTATTGTTGTTCCACAACGGCCGTTTCGGCTTACGCCATTGTCAAATGCCTGCAAGAAACCCGTAGTAATTCTCTACACACGTTTTATGACTTGAAATGGATGTCTTCGAGGCAACAATACTTACATCATTAGATACACATACCATATAGCCATTCGACAAAACTCCCAAAAATTCTCAAGAAAATCGACTTTGCAGTTTTGAAAGTACCTGTAAGTACCAATAATTAAAACAACAAATGCACGGCAGTTACTCTGAGTCAAAGGGAAGACATGTGGGACATTTTCAGATCGCTGCTGCCGGCATGTGCTTCACAGTGCTTCGTTATGTCAGCCGTAATTGAAAATGCCGCCGCGTGATAAATCAGATCTGTGATTTGTTTTCTAAATACAAAGAAAGTTAAACCGAAGGAAATGCATCGGCAAATCTGGGAGGTTTAGGACAAAATGCTGTGAGTGATTCAATAGTTGGAAGAAGGTACACACTGTTCAATGAAGGACGTGATGAAGTGCACGATGAAGAACGAAGTGGACGCCCATCTGTGGTTACTGATAAACTGGTTCACACAATTGTTCAGATGTTTGTAAATCTATCGGACCAAACTGCGTGTTCATCAGTCCGTAGCCTACAAACTACTTAAAGTAAGGTAAACTAACCTAAGGAAATCACACACACACACACACACACACACACACACACACACACACACACACACACACACACTCGCGCCCCAGGGAGGACTCGAACCTCCGACGGCGAGGAACCGCGCGCTCCGCAGCGAAGCGCCTTAGACCGCTCGGCTACTCCACCGCGGCTCAAACAATTGAAGACACGATTAAGTAAAACCGTAAGTTTACACTTAGTGCCCCTGCTACGGAAGTTCTGCAAATCTTACGATCACTAATTCATGAATTTGTTACGGAAAAACTGAAATTTCGAAAACTTTGCTCACGTTGGCTACCCAAAATTCATACCGAAAAACTCAAAAAAACAGCGGAGGGCAGTACATTTCAGTTATTGACATGCTACAGTGAAGAAGGGGACGGTTTTATATCTCTGATAGTCATGTAGGTTGAAACAAAACGGTGATCAGTGGAATAGAGGCACATTTCATCCCCAATGAAAGTTAAGCTTAAGCAATCCTCGACATCTCCAAAAGTTGCGTGCACCGTTTGTGGGACAGAAAAGGCACGCATTTTGCGGACTGATTTCTTACCACGGGGCCACACAGTCAATGCACATGGTTACTGCAAGACCATTAAGAAATTGCCCCGCGCAGTACAGAACAAGTGCCGATGATTACTGTCAAAAGGTTTTTTTTTTCCACCATAATTCCCGACTATCAAATGTCGGATCAAACAGCATGGTCATCAGCCCGTAGCTTACAAACTACTTAAACTAAGGTAAGCTAACCTAAGGAGGACTCGAACCTCTGACGGCGAGCAACCGCGCGCTCCGCAGCGAGGCGCCTTAGACCGCGGCATTCGCGACCTTACACGGCTAATGTGACCAAACAACTGTAACGGAAATTTCACTGGAACGTGTTTAATCACCCTCCGTATAACCCGGACCTCGCTCCTAGCGACTTTCATGTCTTCTTACACCTAAAATCTGTGTTTGTTGGTCAACACTTCAACGATGACGACGAGCCGGCCGCAGTGGCTGAGCGTTCTGCGGCGCGTCAGTCGCAGTCATAAGTAGTCTGTAAGCTTTTAAGTCTCATAAGCTCTACAAACATTTGAACTTTTTTTTTTATGACGACGAGCTGAAAGAATATGTCTCACAATTATACAGATGGATGAAAATATCAACAGCTGTATTTAAAGTCTGTATTAAATTCTGCGCGACTGGTTTCGGTGCTACATTACACCATCTTCAGGCTTCTGGCCGGACAAGATAAAAAATACAATAGTATCAGTGTTAAACAACACATGCATCATGAATTTATGTAAAAAGAATCGTCAGGGGAGTAAAAATAAGTCACAATAAAATAAAGAATTGTCAACCAATAAATGAGGTCACTATGTAACAAACTGTTTTCAAGAAGGAAACCTTGTAAATATAACATAGAGCTTATGGGATTTAACTACTGGGTTATCAGTCCCTAAACTTACAAACTACTTATGAACTAACTAATACTAACGACGGCACAAATATCCATGCCTGAGGGGGGATTTGACCCCCCAACCGTAGTGACGGTGCAGACCGTGACCATAGCGCCTCAGTCCCCTCGGCCACCGCAGCAGTATAACATAGCGTGGTGTTTTCCTTTTGAAGTAATGTAAAAAAGGAACTTCAGGTGGGCGGACAACAAGTTACAATAAGATAAAACAATTGTTCAACAATAAATATAACGTCACTATGTAACAAACTGCTTTCAAAAACCCATTGTAGGGTCAAATATATCTTAATGTGGGGTTTCCCCCCTTTTTTTTCTCCCCCCCTCACAATGGTTGAATACACTTGCGGCAACCCCCTATGAAAGAGACATACAAAAACTTGTGCCACCCTATGACAAGTGCCTGCAAAATTTCGGAAGCAATGCATGTAGGAAAGTGTTTAACAGTTGAGATTTTTGTAAAATATATTTTTTTCTGTATCTATACACGTTTGTTATATATAACCAAACGGAACGTGCTGTTTTAGAAGCCAAGAGGGTTGGCGATGTCGAAAGGTGGCGGGCGGCCATGCAGATTGTAGCTTTCATTTCGCAACCAGCGTTCCGTTACCGTCGCTTCTCGTGCTTTCGGAGTCCTGCAGAAGAGCAGGTGCCGCACTGGCTGTAGCGGCTCCTCTTGAAAGCGACGGCGGCGGTCCGAGACATTAACATAACATACACCTCGGCGAGTGCCCTCGCTGTTCCACCTCCCGCCGTAGATCCTCTCCGCCGACAGCTTATTCGGGGCAGGCGAGTGTGCAAATTTACACACAGTTTACATGGATTTACGTATCTAAACAGAGAAGCCCCGGAATAGCCAGAACCTATTCTAGGTAAGAGGAAAATCGTCTAGCAGTTCGGCTTACGAGTGCTTGAGGTGGTAATGCGCGCGAAGCACCCAGCTGCGGGTCAGAGAAGCAGCGCGCCGCTTCGCAGTGGGAAACCCCTCGCATTCCGTGGCAAGTGCTCCAGCTAATTTCTGCGAAGCTGCTTCGTGCGGCTAATTGTTCTGGGCAACGCTCAGCACCACTGCCTGAAATGCCCACTTCAAAGAATTTCGCTACGTTCTTGATATCGTCGGATGTGGAACTAATTTCCGAACTGCCCGAGAACAGTGTTACAAGGTCGTTGTTGCACGCTGTTAATACGCTGCCTGACAGAAAAGTGTAACACTGTTAAAGGAATACACAACTACAACATTTCGTCCAGAAATATCTTCTTGGCAACCACTTTAGACATTATATTTATGTAATCTTCAGGCCCCACCCAGTAGAATATCCAGAGCGCACCACTTAATTCTGTTCATAATATACGAGGGCTATTCAGAGGGTAGGGAACGTTCCCGTCTGACGCCGCAAACCGTGCTCCGATCGCATGTATTTTGGTTCAAATTCAAATGTTTGTTAAGCTTATGGGACTTAACTACGGGGTCATCAGTCCCTAAAATTACCATAGTGGCCGTGCAGACCGTGACAGGAGCGCCTCAGTCCCCTCGGTCACCGCGGCCGGTTGTATTTTGGTAGTTGCGTACTCGGCTGACAAAGTTGCCAACTTGACGGATTCCCCGTAAAATTTGACGGAATTTCAACTTATATGATGGATAAAATTTAGCAATGGCGGTTGGCAGATTTTTTGACGGGTATAAGCAGAAATTTTCTTTTTTTGACGGATATTGCTGATTTAATACAATAATAATAAAAAAATTTCTTTTAAATATTTATCACGGATGCAATATTTCTTTGCCTGCAACACAGTGGCATAGATTATTAATGAATTGTTGCACTAATACCCTAAAACAAACATATCAGATCACTGGAAAATAAAGTAAAATAAACATTACGATGGCATATGACTCGAATTTGTCTGGATGCGAAGATACGATACGTGCCTCAGCAGTACCTCTGCTTTATGACGAGTTAGTCCGGGAAATTCTGGATAATGAGGTCAGTACGTTGGCAGATATTGATGGTATTTCAAACGATTGTCCGACTCGAAAACGAAGTAAATGTTTACTATAAATTTTATCTTTATTTCTGCAAGAAAACGGAAAGTACCTAATTTTGACAGATTTTTAAATGTTTTTCTTACGCTTAACCAAAGTAACGAGTCACCAGTTTTAAAATACACTCCATTGTTTTCTTTACTTTGCAAGAAAATACAGAGATTGTAATTCTGACGGATTTTGTCGTGTCTGACGGAAAAAATGATCTTGAGTTGGCAACATTGTCGGCAGGTCAATCGGCATCGAGCCGTAACAAGAGGAACGTCTCTGCGCTTCTGGGTTTTTCGATGTTCGAATTTGAAATGTGAAAACAGAAAATCCCGCTTGTTGTGAGGTGCGGTCTGTGATAAGGTTTTGTTTGTAAAAAACCTAAAACCTGTAGCAATTCATCGTGAACTGCGCGAAGTGTACGGAAACAACTTAATGAGTGATTGTTCCGCCTGGAAATGGTGCATTCGGTTTAAGTGTGACCGAACCAACGTTCATGATGAAGAGAAGAGTGGACGCCCGAGCATTGTAACTGACGATCTTGCCGCTAAAGTTGATGAAACGATTCGTGAAAACCGTCGCTTCACAATAGCGGAGCTTTCGCTTTCTTTTCCAACAAATTCCGAGGAATCTGACGTCCAAAATTTTGTTTTTCTGCACGACAATGCCCGACGTAACACGGCAAACCTCACTAAAGAACTACTTAATTCATTCAAATGGAAAATTTTCCCTCATCCGCCCTACAGCCCCGACCTTGCACCAAATGACTTTCACTTGTTTCCCAAGATGACGACGCGGTATTGCAAGCGATCGCAACTCACTGGCTGAAGTTGAAATGTTCAAATGTTTGTAAACCTATCAGACTCAACTGCTTGGTCGTTAGTCCGTAGCTTACAAACTACTTAAACTAAGGTAAACTAACCTAAGGACAACCCAAACACCCATGCCCGAGGGGGGGGGGGGGGGACTCGAACCCCCGACGGCGAACGGCCGCGCGCACCGCAGCACGGTGTTCCAGTGCGCACGGCTAATCCGCCGCGCTACTGGCTGAAGTCTTAGGTGGAAGAATTTTACGATGAAAGAATTTCAAATCTTGTCCACGGCTATGATGAGAGCCTCAATTTGTTTGGTGACTATGTGGAAAAGCTGTACCCGCTCATTCAGATGTATATATCATAAAATGTTTTCTTGTACCTAATGTTTTAATGCTGAAACGTTTCCTAGTTTCTGAATAGCCCTTGGAGAATACGAGATCTTTAAGACTGGCTACGGTGTATACATTCAGAACGATAACGACGTATGTTGAATGCACATGTATAAACACAAACAATTGTTTATACACATACGTGCAATACACATGGTAATCGTTCTGAAGATACGAGGCGTGTCCAGAAGGTAAACTGGCATTTAAGAAAAATGGAACCTCTTGAAAGACTGGAGATAGGAAGTTCCTATTCGTAGGATTTGTACATTATGATGTGTTACCATCTGAACCCTGTTGGCTAGCAGGTCCATGGTCAACATCGATATCTCGGCGCAGTTGCGAATGTAGCATACTTTGAATTCACTGACTGTTCCGTCTTTTGTTGACAGATTATTTTATTCATTTTGAATGGTTAACATTGACGATGGCGTAACAGCCGAAAACGAGTTAGTAAAAACAAAACAAAAAACGTAGAATATTACACATTTATCTCGTGTGTTTCATTTACAAAAAAAAAAAAAAAAAAAAAAAAAAAAAAAAAAGAGAGAGAGAGAGAGAGAGAGAGAGAGAGAGATAGAGGAGAGAGAGAGAGAGAGAGAGAATTTAGTTTTTTTTTGGGAGAGGGGGAGAGAGATTAATGTAAAGACACGTAGTTTTAAGTACACACCCCATGACATTTTGTAGCAATTTTGCTGCTCATATTCGAAGGATTACTTGCACTGAAGCCCCTTCACTTTTCCGGGATCAAGCTTTTTTTTCATGATTGGCATTAAATCATAGAAATAGAGATATTAAAATTTGACACGAACTTCACACCACTAATACCCTACTCCGCTCACCAATACAGGCAAGTAAGACTACAACGGCAATGCCTTCACGCTTCATTTATTAACATAATTCAGATACCGTACTTCTTTTTTCCTTCGTATTCCTTAGTTTCGGGGATGCTCAGGAGTCCTGCTGCCCCCCTCCCCTTCCCAACGTCTGACAAAGTTCGGTGAAGACTCCAATATCATTAACGTAGCTGAAATGTGAACTACAGTTACCCCTTACTGTTCTTCGAAATAGTCACCTTCAATAACTATGCACGCTTCGTTCTCCGATACATGGCTGGTAACTTTGCACGAAGTCTTCCTTAGGGATGGAGTTCAGTAGCCTCGTCACGTTTCGTTGGATGTCAGGAATATCGTCCAATCTCTTTCCTTTGATTCGAGGGAGTAGGAAGAAGTGTGGAGTATTGAGATCCCGCGAGTATGGTGGATGTTCAAGTTGTACCACCTCCTTTTTTAAAAAAAAATGTTTAAATTATATATTTATTTATCTTTTTCTAGGATCTATTTGACGATATTGGCTGTGTGTGACAGAGTATTGTCGTACAACTTACCACATCCACCATAATCGCCGGATCTCAATCCTTCAGACTTCTCTATATTCCCTCGACTAAAACTCGCTTTGAAGTCGGATGGTGAGACTCCTTGTACTACTGAGCGTGGTGACGCAGTGGTGACACACTGGACTCGCATTCGGGAGCACGGTTAGGTTTTCCGTAATTTCCCTAAATCACTCCAGGCGAATGCCAGAATGGTTCCTTTGAAAGGGCACGGCCCATTTCCTTCCTCCTCCTTACCCATAACTCCGAGCGCGTGCTCCGTCTCTAATGACCACGCTGTCGACGGTACATTAAACCCTAAGCTTCCTTCCCCTTCAGCTCATTTCTTTGGGATCTCCACCATATTGGTCTAAAGGAGGACATGGAAGCAATTCGGAGGTGGGATGCTAACCTTACTATTGGTAGGTTCGATCAATGCACGGGTGTTAGGGTGACGCTTCGGGAAGTCAAACGGGCGATCCTTGAGGGCACTATTTAGGAAAACTAGAGGTCCTGCAGAATAATTCTACTGTCGCCAACGTACATTTCGCGTAAAGACCACAAAGAGAAGATAAGACTCATTCAGAGTAATATAACAACTCGTATTGCCCTCGATCCATCTGGGAGTGGAGTAGAGGTGACTACTAGTGGTACGAGGTGTCCTTCGTCACACAATATCTGCTGTCTTGCGGATTATGTATGTAGATGTAATGTATGGTAATTAAATTGCCAATAACTCATTGAAAGCGGCAGAAATCGTAAAGTGTTTTAAAATAACTGATTGGATCAACTTTAAATACAAACGCTGCGTGATAGTAAGTGTAAGAAAAAAAATTGAGACTCGAATTCATTAGATTGCAAGGTTGTAGAATCGTGCACGTCGCCTACTATGTCATGTTCAAAGTCAATTTCTCGTTCTTTTTTTTCCTGCTTCTCCTCATTATTTTTACTTTCTTAAGTTTACTCGCAATTCATAGCTTGCGCTCATTAGACGGTTCATGCCATTCAAAAGACCTTGCAATCTGTCCTCATAGCAATATCATCAGTGGATCCTATAACAGGTACATCTTCACCGTGTGTTTGAATCTCTCTCCAGGCCTTTTTATTTACGTCGTTACTTTATCGATGTACAGTAGAGCAGGTGGAGAGAATGATTGCCGGCCGCAGTGGCCGAGTGGTCTGCGGCGCGCCAGTCAGTCTGGACGGCTGCTACGGTCGGGGGTTCGAATCCCTCCCTCGGGCATGGATGTTTGTGTCGTATTTGGTATGTTAGTTCATAAGTAGTTTGTAAGTGTAGGGACTGGTGAACCCGCCGTTAAGTCCCTTAAGCTTCAGAAATATTTGAACTAAAAAAAAAAAAAAAATAAAAATAAAAAAAAAAAAATAAAAAAAAACCGATTAAAATACGTAAAACATCTCGACCTCCATGTTGGAGGTTGCGTTCGTACTGATGCAGCTGTTACAGTCAGTATGAACGGAACCTCCATTATGGAAGTCGACATGTTTTACGTATTTACATCATTTTATTTTAAGGTTGACTATAATTGAAACCTTGTACAACTGGTTTATAACTTGACATGTATTTTATTCTAATTGGTTCTTCTGTATTTGTTTTAGCTTTGATAATGACGACACTGTGGTCGAAATTTGGATCTGTTAATAAACAATACTTACGACTGATTTCTGAAAAATTTCTGCAAAACCATCAAGAATTGTTTACAGACGAATGGAAAAACTGGTAAAATCCGACCATCGGATGAATCAGTATGGATTTAGCAGAAATGTACGAACACGCAAGGCAATACTCAATTTACGACTTATCTCAGAAGAAAGGTTAAGGAAAGGGAGACCTAAAGTGATAGAATCCGCCCTTGGGAAAGATCGTTATGGATTTAGGAGAAATGTAGGAATTACATTACGAATTAGAAGATAGGTTAAGCACTTGTGTATCTCGAAAAAGGTTTTGACAATGTTGAGCACGAGCCGCGGAGGAGTAGCCGAGCGGTCTAAAGCACCTCGCTGCGGAGCGCGCGGTTGCTCGCCGTGGAGGTTCGAGTCCTCCCTGGGGCATATGTGTGTGTGTGTTTGTCCGTAGGTTAGTTTACCTACGTTTAAGTAGTTTGTAAGCTACGGACTGATGACCACGCAGTTTGGTCCGATAGATTTACAGACATTTGAACAATGTGGAGCACAAGTCCCACCATGGAATCAAGCCTGATAAATTCGTTTTTGGTATTTTGCAACGATTTGTTAAACTGTTGTAACATTCTTTATTAAATGTGAAATGCGGATGGTGCAGTGACATATCTCCCAGAGCACCATTTATTGGTAGACAGCGTTGAAACGATTATCGGTACAAGTAGAACCCTATGGTGAAACCTGCCGTCATGGGATAAAAATTGGCGTCGGCTTCCCGGATATACCATATTTTCTGGCAGTTTATTTTGACTTTTCAGAGCTGCATCATCCTGCATGTACAGGTAATAATAATAATTTCGTGTGGCTCATGGTCTTTCAATTGCACGCCACTTGCCGGCTGCGGTGGCCGAGGAGACTGAGGCGCTCCAGTCACGGTCTGCACGGCCACTACGGTCGGAGGTTCCAATCCCCCCTCGGGCATGGATATTTGTGCCGTCCTAGTTCGTAAGTAGTTCATAAGTAGTTTGAAAGTTTAGGGACTGATGACCCCGCAGTTAAGTCCCTTAAGCTTAACAAACATTTGAACATTTACACGCCACTTCGGCGACTTACGTGTCCCTAGCCTACCGGGAAAAGGGGACCTACAGCTAACGTGGAATCCGAACCACGTGTCGTTTCTGGCGACTCTTCCCATCGTTGAGAGGTGAAGGATGGGTTAAAGTGCAGACTGAAAAAAATCCGAGATCCGACCGGGTTTCGAACCCGCGACTCTTCGGTATCTACTCGAGCGCCTTACCCCAAGACCACCAGGCCCGACTGTATGTACAGCTAAAGCTAAAATACCAGAGTCTTAGGCTGAGTAAATGCAAATTCCCCTCCAGGGAGTGAACTGTTGCGCCTTCGGTACCTGTGACGGGAAATCGTGCGGCATTCCATGCATCGGCGCTTTGGCAGCGCTCTCGATGTGACGGCTATTTTCCCAGAAGAGAAAGTGTGTGTGTGTGTTCCCCGAGTGCTCTGGGCCTATCAGAGAGTGCGCAGAGCGCCGTTTGAGGAGGCATTCCTCTCGGGCGATTGCCCCCGCCGCTGTCGGACCACTAATGCCCGCCGTTACAACCGCCTCTCCCTGCCGCCTTTGGCAATTTGTTTACACTCGGCTAGTTTTTATCGGGCGTCGCTCTTCCTTAGCGCAGCGGGGCGTGATAGTCTGGAGGGGCCTCCGGCCGAGATCCGCTCGCGTGAAATTAACGAGCGGTACGCCCGTTCCGCCCATCTCAGAATCGCACAGTACGAGTCTCCATTCTAGCATCTGCGATGAGCGCGGTTGGGGGGGGGGGGGGCGACTGTCGCATTTTGGTACAACTGCGTGTTCCGCCTCGTTCTGCGCCGCGAGGAAATGATACTCACTTACCAGACTCATCTTTATGAGGTCACACAGCGGCCGGTGTGCAGCTGTTAGGCTGGTCGCAAATTGAGGATGAGCACAACTTAAGAGGCGTACAGTGCGCGTGGTGCGACAAGACACTACACCGCGCCGGCCGCGGTGGCCGAGGGTACTGAGGCGCTCCAGTCACGGTCTGCACGCCACTACGGTCGGGGGTTCGAATCCCCCTCGGGCATGGATATTTGTGCCGTCTTTAGTCTTAGGTAGTTCATAAGTAGTTTGTAAGTTTATGGACTGATGACCCCGTAGTTGAGTCCCAGAGACTACACAAACATTTGAACATTGAACACTACACCGCGACGCGCGTCCGTTGTAAATTTGGTATGTCGCTTTGGGGCTAGGCGCAAAAATCTTTTGTTTCACAGAATTATGATAGCAACTGCGATTGGGCAAAAATGAAAATTTGTATCCAGCCGGTATTCGAACCAGGGTCTCCTGCTTTCTAGGCAGTTACGCAGACCCCTACACCACTGGGGACACAGATCATCGCACCTGCAAGGACTACCTAAGCACGCCTCCCGTCAGATACAAATTCCCAACTTCACCCTGCTCACAGTACTCAAATTCGAAATTACGAAACTAATTCCCGTAAGAGAGCCACAAACTTGCCCACCCTTTCCCACTAACGAAAGGATCATTCCCCGTCACCGGCATATTATATATATGTGGCGTCTGTTCCGAAAGAACAGACGTCACGGAAATTAGTTTCATAACTACGAGTTTGAGTACTGTGGGAAAGGTGAAGTTGGGAATTTGTATCTGACGGGAGGCGCGCTTTCGTACTCCTTGCAAGTGCGATGATCACTGTGTCCCCAAGGGTGTAGGGGTCAGCGTAACTATCTCGAGAGCAGTAGACCCGGGTTCGAATTCAGACTGATTACACATTTTCAGCTTTGCCCGATAACAACTGCAGGATCAGAAGTTACATCTGTTCTTTGGGAACAGACGGCACAGGTATATATAAACATTTCCTGTCTGTAATGTCTGCCTCAGTTATACCGGATACTCTAAGATCCCCGTCAATCGCTGTGATCCATTTAATTGGCTCGGTATTAATTTTCTGTTTTCCTAGAATTCTAGTATTTGTTTTATGTGTCCATAAAATTTAAGTCTTCGTTTTCTCGTATCAGCATGGATCTCCGTCTTTTCTTCTATTTCCTTATTATTTCTCAGCCTAGAAGTACTTTTACGGCTTAATATTATCGTAATAATCTTTCTTCTTTTTTTTCTATTTAAAATTAAAGTTAGATTATAGTGCTGTAATGCCGAAGTTTACTGAATTTTTGTTATTTATACATGTCGCGTCTATTCCGAAAGAACAGACGTCACTTCTGATCCTGCAGTTGTTATTGTTTTCATATTCTGTGAATGTATGACTTCAACTGCGAATGGGCAAAGCTTAAAATGTGTACTCAGCCGGTATTCGAACCCGCCAGTGACAGGCAATGATCCTTTAGTTAGTGGGGATGGGTGGGCAAGTTTGGAGCCCTTACTCTTAAGGTAATTAGTACATAGTGATTACGAGTTTGAATACTGTGGGCAGGGTAAAGCTGGAAATTTGTACCTGACGGGAGGCATGCCTAGGTAGTTCTTGCAGGTGCGGTGATGACTGTGTCCCCAGTGGTGTAGGGGTCAGCGCAACTGCCTAGAAAGTAGGAGACCCGGGTTCGAATACCGGCTGGGTACACATTTTCACCTTTGTCCACTTGCAGTTGAAGTCATATAGTCTGTGAATATGAATTTTTGTTAATCTGAATGCAGTTGAGATTTTTATGTGATTTTTCCAGGTCGTTTCTTGTTTGATTTACGCCAAATATTTAAATTGAGAAAGAGTTTTTATTTTTCCATATTTCGTGTTTTAGAACATCGGTGCTCGTTTGTTACATGTAGTATATTGCGTTTCTTCGAATGATATTTGTAGGCCTAACTTTTCCTGCAACTTCTTACAGAATTTCATTCTGTTTTTGAGCCGTGGTAATGTTCCTAGTTACATTAGTAGACGAAATGCGTTACTTCTGCCTCTACTCGACTGAGTGATCCGTTTTGTGACTTGCTGCGGTGTGGAGAGTCACGTTACGGATCACGCGACTTCCCGCGTCGGAGGTTCGAATCCTTCCCCGGGCATGGTTGTGTGTGTGTGTTGTCCTTTGGTTAGTTAAATTTAGTTGAAGTTTGTAAGACTAGGGACTGATGACAAACGTAGTTTGGTCCCATAGAATTACAAACACTTGAACATTTGTGACTCGACTTCCTCTCTCGCCATTCTGTAATTACGTTTCCCATAACACAGTAGATGTATACTGCTATACCTTAGAAAAATTCTTGTACTGCAGTACTGTTAGCAGTTCGTAGCTATCTTCACGAAGTCACTGTCACTCCAAGGTTTTTCGTAAATTACTTACTTTTATGAATCAAAATAGTATTCAACCATGCATTTAGAATTGAGAATTACATCTTCTTTTTGCCAGACCTCACGCGTTTAAAACTCTCTTATTTTCTCTCCCGAACAGACTTCGCAGGGAGAAAGTGAAAAAGCAATCATGAAATTGAATTGCGCCGGCGTCGAATCACACCGACAATCCTGATAACGAAATTGATCAACACCGGGAGGCATTCGAAACGTCAAAATTAGAAAGACTCGTGTTGGGGCTTAACAGTTGCGCCACTCGAGGTATCAAAAATGGACAAGCGATGAGAGATAACTCAAATTACTGTCGCATTTGCACACGTCAGACGTAATTGGCGCTCACAAAGCACGTGTCAGGGACCATACATTAATATTCTGCTCGCCGCGCGCACCGCGATGAACCCAACAGCAAATATGACGAGGCCATGGACAGATAGGCCACCCTTCTGTCCTTTCGCTAGCCCATCGCTTTAACATCTGAGCGAACAAAATAGTAAAGGGGCACTACATGAAACAGTTAAACAGCATTACTAGCACTCTACTAAAATAAAAAAGAAATGCTTTTTACCGTGAGTTATTTCATGCTGCTATGGCCAAACCAAGTATGAATGTGTAGTACTGTTTTTTAAAATTACCCGACATTTCAGGAATGAGGCGATTTAATTGTGATAATCAAGACTCCAATAACGGATTATAGCCAAAATCGGTTATTGCAGTCCTTTAATTTTTGATTACCGATTTCAATAAACTAAGTCGTCATATCCAGAACAAAATATTGGTGATTCACTGAAAAACCACCCCCATGAACCACAGACATTGCCAAGGTGGGGTGACTTCCGTGCCTCAACGATGCAAATAGCCGTTCCGTAGGTGCAACCACAACGGAGGGGTATCTGTGGAGAGGCCAGACAAACGTGTGGTTCCTGAAGAGGGGCAGCAGCCTTTTCAATAGTTACAGGGGCAAAAGTCTGGATGATTGACTGAGCTGGCCTTGTAACATCAGCTAACATGGCTTTGCCATGCAGCTACTGCGAACGGCTGAAAGCAAGGGGGAACTACAGCCGTTACCTTTCCCGAGGACATGCAGCTCTACAGGTATTTGTGTGGAGTGTTGCCTTGTAAGAGAGTGAAACATGGACGATAAGCAGTGCGGACAGGAAGAGTGTAGAGGCTTTTGAAATGTGGTGCTACAGAAGAATGCTGAAGATTAGGTGGGTAGACCGCATAACTAATGAAGAAATACTGAATAGAATTGGCGAGAAAAGGAATTTTTGGCATACCCTGACTAAAAGAAGGGATCGCTTGGTAGGACACATTCTTAGACATCGAGGAATCGTAAATTTAGCGTTGGAGGGAAGTGTGTGGGGTAAAAATCACAGAGGGAGACCAAGAGACACGTATAGTAAGCAGATTCAAGTGGATGTGAGTTGCCATTCTTATGAGGAGATGAAAAGGCTTGCTCAGGATAGAGTAGGGTGGAGCGCTGCAACCAGTCTCCGGACTGAAGACCATAACAACAACTCTGAAAATATATTTATCACAAATTAAAGGAAATATAATTTCTTTACAAGAGAAACACTGTTCATAAGAGTTAGCTTAAAAACAGTGGAACATACCTTCTACATGTTTAGAGTTACGTTAAGAAATCCATGTGCTATCAGTGCAATAATTCATATAAGAAAATAAAAATTTTCATGTTACAGCCCCGGCTGTAGGTAATTGACAGACATGCTGTAAACGTCTGTTACATACCTAGATGTCGCCAAATAGTAGCACACTACTTGTACACATTGTGTTGTAGCAGCATAATTTATAATATTTATATTAAATAATGGACAGAATTGTGGAGGAGGGGTGTCACAATTATTCTTATTTCATTCTATAACTACCAAACATATACAAGGTATATTCCACTGTTTTAAAAATAACTCTTGTAAATAGTGTGTTTCTACTGTAAAGAAATTCTATTTTCCTAATTTGTGATAGCTTTCATTGAATCTGAAGATGATTACATAGTTCGGTAGTTAAATGCGATCTTTGTTACATTCCATTATTGGAGTTGTGGAATACTCTTTTTGATTTTGACCCTTTTTCTTTCTTCTGTGCTTCCTCAGAGAGAAATGATGACATTCCGCCGTACGTAAGACACTAACTTTTATATTATTTTCATCACGTATGTTTCAGCTCTGTCTGTACTATTATCAGTGAAAATTTTATTCCATTTGCAAAGAAAATACCGTAAAAATGTAAAAAAATTTATATGAGATTAATATAACACGTTTTTAAATATAATTTATGTAAAGAGGCGATGGATGAGATATTTATTTTATCAGGCTTGATTCCATGCATCAGTACGAACGCAACCTTCAACGTGGAAGGATAAATGTTTTACGTGTTTTAATCGTTTGATTGGAAGCACTGATAATGACCACATAGTGGTCGAAATCTAGATCTGTGAATAAATAATACTTACGACTGACTGCAGAAAAAAAAAAAAATTCCTACAAGATATTAAATGGTTTACATTTTCGATTCTGTGTACATCACAGTTAACTGAGAATCAAAATTTATGTATTTTTATTATGTTGAAAATCAAGCGTAAAATACAAATTTACAAACCTCTTGTTTGATATCCCAGATGACAAGTTGTACTAAATTTGAACAGTTATCACGAATAAGTGTTACTCTCAGTCAATTTAACATAATGTAAGGTACGTAAAGAATATGACAACTTGTATTGTAGGCCTAATTCGTAAATTAGAAATTTAGATATCACGATGTGTAAGATGTTTGTCATATATGTAAAAATGGATTTGGTGGAGTTGTGGCGGGATTAGGGATAGGGTGTGAGTAGTGGTTAGAGTGTAAGGATGCGAGGTTTATTGCCTTCAAGGGTGAGGGGAGGTTGTCATGTATTCGTGTATATTGTTGTTAGATGGTCAATAAACTTGAGGTTTCTTTTCTGTTATTGTTTTCTGGATGTTGCAGTTTACTTGTAGGGTGAAAAAATGTTTATGTTGTTCATTCTTATGATTTCCGTGTCTGTCACTGGTTGTGATTTTATGTTGGGTTTGGTGTAAGTGTCCTGCAAAGACTCTGTGACTTCACAGAACGTGCACAAAAATTTAAAACTGTTCATATTTATATATAAAGCAGTATGTCCGTGTGTTTGTGTATGCGTTTCTGGGTACGTATTGCATAAAAATCTACAGTTTTGTTCCAATCTTTATGAAATTTTGCACACTTAAGCTTCAAACCATGAGGAAAATTCAAGTGTTCAAATGTTTGTAGTACTTATGGGACTTAACTACGGGGTCATCAGTCCCTAAGCTTACAAACTACTTATGAACTAGCTAAGACTAAGGGCGGCACAAATATCCATGCCCGAGGGGGGATTCGAAACCCCGACCGTAGTGGCAGTGCAGACTGTGACTGGAGCGCCTCAGTCCCCTCGGCCACCGCGGCCGGCCAAACCATGAGGACGGTCGCCGTAAGTGTAAGGACCACGTACAACCCATAGTTTGCGAGATATGACGTCATAAACAATGAGATATGAGAAAAACAGCTGCATCACGCAACAATGTAGCACATTTCCTCGTAAACTACTGGACTGATTTCAACAAAATTTGATACACATGTTTCCTACCGTGAGGTAACAGTTGCTGCAAGGTTAAGAATCACACACGACACATGGTTCAGGAGATATGACATCATAAATAATATGAATCACAAAAAAAGGCCGCATAATGTGACGAGACATTATTCATACACTGTATGAGAATATGAGTACTTAGCGACTTGAAACAAACTTTAAAGACATCGCGGTGAAAGCACAATGGAAGCGTCTATTCGTCATCGCCATACTGGCGTATCACCCGGCTTGATGGTATGGAGTACCATTGGTTACACGTCTTGGTCATCTCTCGTTTGCATCGACGGCGCTTTCAACAGCGGCCGTTACATTTCAGATGTTTTACGACCCGTGGCTCAAACCACCATTCGATCTCTACGAAAGCCTACATTTCAGCAGATATTGCACGACCGCATGTTGTAGGTTCTGTGCGGGCCTTTCTGGATACGGAAAATGTTCGACTGCTGCCCTGGCCAGCACATTCTCTACATCTCTCACTAATTGAAAAGTCTGGTCAATGGTGGCCGAGCATCTGGCTCGTCACAATACGTTAGTCACTTCTCTTGATGAACAGTGGTATCATGTGAAATTGCATGGGCATCTGTACCTGAAAACGCCATCCAAGCTCTGTTTGACTCAATGCCCAGGCGTATCAAGGCCGTTATTACGGCCAGAGTTGGTTGTTCTGGGTACTGATTTCTCAGGATCTATGCACCCAAACTGCATGAAAATGTAATCACATGTCAGTTCTAGTATAATATATTTGTCCAACGAATACTTGTTTATTATCTGCATTTCTTCTTGATGTAACGATTTTAATGGCCATTAGTGTAGTTTAATAATGATTTTGCAGCCAAGATCACATTTTTCATTTATTATGTTACCGGTTTCGGCGTGCTCGACGCCATCTTCAGACCTGTCGTAATTTACGTAACATCACGACATTTTTTTATATACTAAAAGAGTACATCACCAAACATAAATATACTAGTCACAAATAAAATATATACATTCATCTTCTAATGGTTCAGAACCATTAGAAGATGGATGTATATATTTTATTTGTGACTAGCAATTTTATGTTTGGCGATGCCTCAACCTGGATGTACTCTTTTAGTATATAAAAATGTCGTGAAGTTATGTAAATTACGACAGGTCTGAAGATGGCGTCGAGCACGCCGAAACCGGTAACATAATAAATGAAAAATGCGATCTTAGCTGCAAAATCATTATTAAACAATTATAGATCGCCCCCATCGAACTATGAGTTCCTTATATAACATTAGTGTTGTTTGTTGATATGGTTACTTCTGTTCCAAACGGAAGAACAGTATCCGGCGACAGGATAGACAAGCGCTTGTGCTGTGATTTAAACAGAAATGTTATAGACGCCGTGTGTCGATGAGTGCTGGGACTCCGACGCGGACCAGCGCGGCAAAGGGCAGAGGTCAGGCCTACCCTCGGCTACAGGGGTTGAGGGGTGGGCTGGGGTGGATATTTCACGTGCGGCGAGGACCGTCCTCCAGTGTGGAGAGGCGTTTAGCACAAAGGCGGCCAGTTTAAAATATTCGCCGCCCACCGCCGCGCCTAACCCCCGCTAACACGCTTTGCCTCGCGAGTTTAATTGCACCTTGTTTTAATTTTCAATTCAAGCTCTGCGCCGCCGCCGCGCGACTTCACGCTCGGCGGAAGAGGAACTAAAGTAGATTTCCCTCCAGGGGGGAGGCGGCTTTCTGGGGCACGCGTCGAGTTAAAAGTCCCTGCGAAACTGCGCGGCGGGCGACGCGTCTTGCTGCCTCCTGAGAGTTGCCGAACAGGCGACAGCGTTTTATTCAGTCCACCCGAAGGCAGCCTAGGCATTTTATGACGAGTACTGTCAAATTTAAGGCATTAAAATGTTTGGTAATAAGACAATAAAAGTAGAAGACGAATTTTGTTATTTGGTTAGCAAGAGAACTTCTGATGACCGAAGTAAAGAAGATATAAAATGCAGAATGGCTAAGGGGAGAAAAGCGTTTCTAAAGAAGCGAAACTTGTTAACATCCAATATTAATTTAAATATTAGGAAGTCCTTTCTGAAAGCATTTGTCTGGAGTATAGCATCGTCTGGCAGTGAAACGTGAAAGGAGTTCAGACAAAAAGATGATAGAAGCGTTTGAAATGTAGTGCTACAGACGAATGATGAAGATTAGATTAGTAGACCACGTGATTAATGAGGAGGTGCTTAACCGAATAGGGGAGAATAGGAGTTTCTGGCATATCCTGACTAAGAGAAGGGATAGATTGGTAGGACACATTCAGGAATTGTCAACTTAGCATTAGAAGGAAGTGTGTGTGGGGTAAAAATCGTAGAGGGAGACCGAGGGACAAATATAGTGAACAGATTCTAAAGGATATAGGTTGCCGAACATATTATTAGATGAAGAGACTTGCACAGGACAGGGTAGCATCAAACCAGTCTGCGGAGTGAAGACCACAACAACAGCAACAACAAAATGTTTGGAGTTAACCGGGGGTGATCTTATTACAGGAAATCGGAAGCGCAGAAGTAAGAAATATTGGAGGTCTACTAAAATCTACAAAGTCATTTTTGAGTCGCAGGACAAGAATAATTTATCCTGATTTTTAGATCTCTCAATAAGTAGCTTCAACAATAGACACAAATATCAAGTTTACTTTTTCCCGGGAAATCCGGGATTTTCTTTTCTTTTAACGAAACAATAAAGGTGGTAGATGAGTTTTGTTACTTTGGCAGTAAAATAACATATGATGGTCGCAGTGAAGAGGATATAAAATGCAGAATGGCAATGGGAAGAAAAGCGTTCTTGAAAAGAGAAATTTGTTAACATCGAATATTAATTTAAGCATAAGGAAGTCCTTTCTGACGGCATTTGTGTGGAGTGTTGCTTTGTATGGGAGTGAAACATGGACGATAAACATTGAGGACAAGAAGAGACTGGACGGTTTTGAAATGTGGTGCTGCAGAAGAATGCTGAAAATTAGGTGGGTGGATCGCGTAACTAATGAGGAGGTACAAAACGGAGTTTCTGGCATACCTTGACTAAAAGAAGGAATCGATTGGTAGGACACATTCTTAGACATCAAGGAATTGCGAATTTAGCGTTTTAGTGAAGTGTGTGGGGTAAAAATCACAGAGGGAGTAAGCAAATTCAAATTGCTGTAGGTTGCCGTTCTTATGAAGAGATGAAAAGGCTTGCTCAAGTTAAGTATTGTGGAGAGCTGCATCAAACCAGTCTCCAGACTGAAGACTACAACCCAACATTTTGCAACCATGACTTATTAAAGTGAGCTGTAATTTTCATATTTTTCTGTGTTAAGTCCTGGTCACCTCGTCTTTCAGGGATCGATGGATGCATTGACATCTAAAACAGCTATGCAGATTAGTAATAAAAGTTTTATTTGGTCAAAGTTACCCAAAAAGCTCTACTTCTATAAAGTATGTCTCTTCTCTTCTCGCGGCGTCGTCTTCTTGTACGACGCTAGCTGCTCTGTGACCTAGTGACTGCCTAGTTCGGAGCCGAGTTCAGACGGGCTCTTCAAGACGCATGTCGGCCTAGATAGAGAGCGCGCTTCTCAGTTTCTCCCTCCAGGATGCGCGGCGACGGCGTGCGATTGGCTGCCGGTCGTCCGCTGCCTTGTTCACGATCGTTCTCGTGCGTCTGGCGTGTGGCGCTGACTTTACACCACAGCATCCTGCACTTGCTCTCTTAGGAATTGGAATCACTATGTTCTTCTAGAAGTCGGAGGGTATTTTCCGTGTCTCATACATCCTGCATACCAGGTGGATCAATTTCTTGATGACTGACTCTCCTAACAATGATAGCAGTTCAGACGGATCATCATCTACTCTAGGTGACTTGTTTCTACTCAAATAATTTAGTGCCCTGTCAGTATAGTACCTCCTATCTCATCTTCCTGTACTTCGTCTTCCATTTCTGTACCCATAATCCAGACAATTGTGATTACAGTGGCTTCTTCTCTTCGCTGCGTAATCCTGTCGGAATACAGCTCCGGGATCTTTACATAAGAGGAAACGCCCGACTGAGCTGGCAACTGTATACAGCGTTCTCCTGTAAGCGATGGCGCTTTCGCGGAATCACTTTGATACCTGCAGGCCGTATGGGGGATAACCTGCCTCGGACGGATGTTGCGCGGGCGGGAGGAGTTCCCAATAACTGGAGGCGGACTTTGGAGATGGAGGGGGTGCGCCTGAAGAGGCTTGTGCAGAAATCCGCCTTGCCTCCCCTTGCGTTACCTGCGACTGCCGCGGAAGACGCTGGCTTAGCGAGAGTGCCGTAGAAAGTAAATACGCCCTCCCCCGAGACAAAAATCTCCAGGAGATGCGCGCCAGCCCCTCATGACAATATTCATGAAGCTTATAAGAACCTGCGCTGAGTGGTCTGATGGCTAGACTGATTGGAAACATTCTCAGAACGCAGCTTGCTTTCCTTTTTTCCCTGTCTCTCTCCTTATCGAATGACTACCGTCTACGTTGTACGTCTTCGTGGTCCACTGTCTTTGGCCCCTGTGTTACTCATAATAGCACCAGGACAGACTTTTTTTATGATAGAGTACGATAATCTACATCTCTTTCTTTCTTTCTCTTCAGCCATGTTCCCGCATATACAGGGTCGGCTTTATTAACGCGCCAAATCCGAATTAACATTTACAGGGTGGCCAGATGCCCTTCTTTCGCCCCCCTCCCCAGGAATAAATGGTATAAGGTGTGGGTGTAATTATATATATATATATATAATTTTAGATTGACAGGAGACGAGGCAGGGAACGCTCAATGAGATGTTTGGTGGGCATTTAGAACATGGAATTACGGACAGGTGCGGCTGACTCCAAGTAATTATTTGAAACATTAATGAACTTGATAGTGAATTAAGCTGATAGAATAATATTCAGTGATCAATAATTTAATTGGCCCTGTAAAGCAAACTCGTATCATCTCCAGTCCCACAGACAAATCAACAACAATTCCATTTAATAATGACTTTCCCCTATAAAATTATGACTTAAAACGGGAAACAATAATAAATGAATTGGTTAAGAAAAACAGACCTTCTCAGCTATAATTTTAGTGTAACGACACAATACTCGTATTACTTCACAGCGATAACTCAAATATCTCAATCAAAAATGGACATCAATATTCATAAATATTAGATATAAAGAGGAAAACTAAACCTAAGTCATTGCCTTACATTAATATGAACACCGTCAACATGAATTTAATAGCCTCGGCGAATAAGCCGTGCGTATTGGGGCGCCGTGCTGCGTTGCGCGAGGCCGTTCATCGTTCATGGGTGTTTGTGTCCTTAGGTTACTTTACCTTAGTTTAAGTAGTTTGTAAGCTACGGAATAATAACCACGCAATTGAGCCCGATGGATTTACAAACATTTGAACGTTTGAACATAAATTTAATACTGATAGGCAAGTCAAAATATCCCCTATTGGAAGACGATAAACTTCGTAACACAATGGAAATTTACGTACAAGTTCGTTGCTGTAACGAAATACTCTAGGGTTAATTTATAAACAACACTTTCTCGTTAGACTTGCGAACCTGATACAACTGCCACTTGATGCTGGCGTGCTCAAGCCATACATTACCCAATCGACGAACTGCAGTGCGATCTCACTGCACCGCTGTTCAAAATGTTCAATTGTTTGTAAATCATTGGATCAAACTGCGTGGTCATCAGTCCGTAGCTTACAAACTACTTAAACCAAAGTAAACTAACCTATGGACAACACACACACCCGTGCTCCAGGGAGGACTCGAATCTCCGACGGCGAGCAACTGCGCGCTCCACAGCGAGGCACCTTAGACCGCTCGGCTACTCCACCGCGGCTGCGCCGCTGTGGTGTGGGCACCTGGCGGTATGTAAGCTAAAAAGTAAGCGACCACGAAATAAAATATCGCTCCGTTACTCGGAAGCTGTACTCCCTGATATCAGCGTCTGTGCTCTCGGCAGTAATAATGTTCAAATTTTTACAATTATATGGAACCAAAGTACTTTGGTCATATGTCCCTAGACTTACAAACTACTTAAACTAAGTTAAACTAGTCTAAGGACAACACACGCGTCCATGCCCGAGGGAGGATTCGAATCCCCGATGCGGGAGGCCGCGCGATCCGTAACGTGGCGCTCCAGACCACTCGGCTACTCACGGGCGGCTCTCGGTAGTACACAGTGCCTACGACCTCAAGCAGTTCTGCCAAGTCTGGACCACTTCAGTTAGCCCACGTACGCACAACTAGTAAAGGCCTAAAAGACTCCAGAAAGCTATGTCGTAATTAGTGCCTCCGTGCATCTAATTATGCCTGCCTAACCTTGTTCTCACCGAACAAGAAGTGTCGGTACCAGTTCAAATCTCAGGACGCACTCTGAAATTTGTCCAAGAATTGGCTAAGGCTAAACAAGCAAACCTCCATGGCCTTACCCACGGAGAGCACGAAGCGAAGTCCAGAGCACCATCTGCCGCGCAAGAGCGCGCAAAAAAAAGAAGCCTTTTTTTTTCAGAGAACCAACCAGATACAAGGTTCCTACCACCATCGTAGTGAAATTTCACTTACGCCTGGCCAATTTCGAAAATGTGATACTCCACCCAGCAGCCAATCAGAGACGGCTACCTCTTCCCTTAACTCTTCTTGGCGCGTTTCTCACGGTTTCCGTAACCGTCCACCGGACTCGCTCCCAGCTCGGGCTGCGAAGGAAATTTTCCGTTAGCAAAAGCGACCAGACCTAGCTCCGCGGCCTACCTCTTTGAGTTGTCGTTTTTTAGGAAACACGATTTGGACGCTCGTCCCTGGAGAAAGCAGAGGGGACGCCCCATCTTGGTGCAATCTTTTCTCAAAAATCACACAATACTCGCCTTCTTCCTCCCACAATTCGGAAAGTTTGGCGAACGTTTTTACAAACTCTTGACCCTGCTGTATGTTCGTGCGTACACAGCCCTCGGACCACTGGGGCAGCGAACCAGCAGGCAAAGAAACGCCGTAGTCGGGCCAACTCAAGGAATTTCACCCGCCAGGCCTTCCTCCTTCACCGAAACAAACAACTCTCTATTCTCATATAAAACTGCCCTGCTCCAATATTCCATCAACGGCAACAGCGTAATGAAGTAATTAAATGATTATTCTTACATTAAATTACTCAATAAAGATGAGAGGGGCGCGGTGGAGTAGCCGAGCGGTCTAAAGCGTCTCGCTGCGGAGCGCGCGGTTGCTCGCCGTGGAGGTTCGAGTCCTCCCTGGGGCATGGGTGTGTGTGTTTGTCCTTAGGTTATTTTACCTAGGTTTAAGTAGTTTGTAAGCTACGAACTGATGACCACGCAGTTAGGTCCGATAGATTTACAAACATTTGAACATTTGAAAAGATGAGAGATGTGTACTCCAAATGTCTGCTAATTGTGTTATATCTGTGAGAATGTAAAGTCATTATTGATAAATCTGAAGCATTGAATTAAAATTTGTGGTGTGCCCGGGAATCGAACCGGGACCTCCGTGCTTACTAGGCAGACGTCTTAATTGTTAGACCACCACACCACTAACGATTAAGGCGCCTTGGAATAGTCTAAGTACGATTTCCCTCCACGTTACAAACTTTAATTCAGCTTCTGTGTTCCAAAGATTAATTAAATGCTTCAGATTTATCAATAATGTCTTGGACATATCGAGACGAAAATCCGTCTCAGGGATTGGTTATTTGTATTAAAGAGTGTAAAGTGTTACGAAACGTTTGGGAATCGTGTAACTGAGGCGCGACGTAAGTACGAGCCCGGTATTTACCTAGGGGGATGTGGTAAACCGCCTAAAAACCACATCCAGGTTGGCCGGCACACGGAACCCCTTTCGTTATGCCACCGGGCGGATTCTAACCGGGATCGGTATGCCTTTCCGTCTCTGAAAGCGGTGCGTTAGACTACAAGGCTAACTGAGCGGGTCATAGAGACACCTACTTATATACTCTGCAATCCACCGTAAGGTGCGTGGCGGCCGGCCGCGGTGGCGAGGGGATTGAGGCGTTCCAATCACGGTCCGCGCGGCCACTACGGTCGGGGGTTCGAATCCCCCCTCGGGCATGGATATTTGTTCTGTCCTTAGTTGTAAGTAGTTCATAAGTAGTTTGTAAGTTTAGGGACTGATGACCCCGTAGTTAAGTCCCATACTCAAAATGTGGTCGTACAAGCGTTTTATACGCGGTCTCCTTTATAAATGAAGCATTCCCAATATTCTCCCAAAAATCCGAAGTCGGCTGTCCGCCTCGCCTTACAACTGTCCTTACATGTTCGTTCCATTTCATATCGCTCTGCAGTGTTACGCCTTGATATTTGAAAGACGCGATTACATCAAGACGCGCACAACTAAACTACACGTGTGCATCACCTTACATTTTTCTACATTTAGAGCTAGTAGCCATTCTTCACACCTTCTAGAAATTTTGTCTAAGTCATACTGTATGCTATTACAGTCAATTAATAACGACACCCTCCCATAAACCACAGCTTCATCAGCAAACAGTCGCAAATTACAAGTTACTCGGTCCATCAGATCATTTATATAGATAGAAAATAATAGCGGTCCTATCACACTCCTATGGATCACGCCTGACGATACACTCATCCCTGATGAACACGTGCCGCCAAAAACAACGTACTGCATTCTATTGTTTACGAAGTCTTCCTGCCAGTCACAAATCTGTGACCATATATATATGACAGAGAATGGTTCAAATCATATATCTATCAGGAAACAAAAGGTGTCTATAGGAAAGGATGTATACTGAACTATAAGGCCTCATCAGACCGGAAACTAATAACATATGGGGGTCCCCCAGGGTTCCGTCTTAGGGCCTCTGCTTTTTCTTGTATGGCCTATCTAACGCCCATCACCCCTTTCCGGAATGACTCAAACTGAGCCCTAACATTTTCCTGAATCACGGAAATTTTTATTAGTTCACAGTCTATAACGAAGTCATTCCACTGTAGGTGAAGTTGAACTTATATGCTGGCTGAGGTCCATTGCGTTGTGAGCTGTCTTCGGCATTCACTAAAGCATTTGATTTTACAGGATCTTTTCGTAAATTAAAACCATCTCAGTTGATATGGAAACGATTTTATTTCCACTTAAACATTGCACAATCAAGAAATGCAGCAGGAAGCCAACAGAGCTGCTTACAGGTTTCTGGCCACTAGAATACTCCATCCAAGACTAAACAAACAATGGTTTCTCTCAAACATCTTTCTGCGTAACCACGTAATAAGATTGATGACAAAGTTTTGTAATTCACAATTAAACAGTATTCTTTTACATTAAATATGCCAAAATACAGAAATTAAAACATTACATTTAAGCTTTGACTATTTATGTCAATGTATGTACTTGTTTCATGAAATTTGTATTTAAATGTAGTACACAAATTTAACGTCATCCTTTTGACTAGTGTTTACAGTGCTCAAATTATTTACATTATGTGTGTTTTCGAAATGCACACATATTTGTTTTGCCAATATTGTGTAGGCGTACTATTATTGTGACATGGAATTTTAGTGAGTTTCAGTTTGCGGTCAAATTATTTATTAATTCGGATTTGTATATGGTTGTCGTAGTTTTGTTAATTTCGAAGATAGTTTCTTAGTACCAAACGGATTATTAATTTTAGTGCATGAAAAATTATCAGTATTTAATTTAGGATCTAGTGATATATAAAACATGGTCTGCCCTAATTTATTTAAACAAAAGGTATATATGAAATCATGTTGTGCAATAGTTTATAACATGTAGCATTATTGTTTTTATACAAATTAGTATCATATAGGTCCAGCAATTTCCGAAACTAAGTGTAAGGCATTTTTAGTGTTTGCAGCTATTATTTACGAAAGTATTAAAAACTGAAAATTACGTAAAAGGTCAGCCAAAGTTATATTTAAATCAATGTACTATTTCTTAAAGGTATGTTACTAATAGTGTTAATAGAATTTCAAACAGAAGGCGAAAATGTGATATTTTCCATGTCCGGTAATGAAGTTTTACTTTAGGTGTCAGATATTTCGTGTTTCTATGTTGGCAACTGATTTTTAGGAGTTTGCAACATAGCAGAAACGTTACACCTATATCAATGACTTTACTTTTTCAACATTATCTGATGTCAAGTTCGTTTCATTTGCAGATGATACAAACATTGCAATAAGTAGTAAATCAAATATAACCTTAGAATGGTCGGCTAATGAAATTATCATGGACATTAATAAGTGGTTCCTAGCCAGTTCTCTTTTGCTAAACCGTGAAAGAACACGCTATATGCAGTTTAGGAGTTGTGAAAGAGTTCCTGCCAGTATATATCTGAAGTATGGCAACAACATGACAGAAGAAATTGAAAGTACTAAATTCCTAGGATTAGAGATTATAATAAATTGAACTGGGAGGAGCATGGTACAGAACTGCTGAAGCGCCTAAACAAGTCCTGTTTACTGTGCGAATTCTGTTAGAAATATAGAAATATAAAAGCCAGCTTCCGCTCAATAATGTCATACGGCATTATTTTATGGGGCAACTCATGTGGCAAAGCCACAGTTATCAAAGCCTAAAAACGTGCGACACGAATCATTTGCGGTGTCAACACAAGAACATCCTGCAGATGAGTATTTAAGGAACTGGGGATGCTAACAACTGCTTACCAATACATTTATTCTCTAATGAAATTTGTTATTAATTTTTTTCAAACTAATAGCGTAGTTCATGGGATCCGTACCAGAAACCAAAATAACACAAAGGTTTAAAGTCACTTACTTTGGCGCAGAAAGCTGTCCACTATTTAGCAATACACATTTTCAATTACACGCCGGTAGCCATAAAAATTTTAACTCACAATAATGTTCAGTTTGAAAAGAGTCTAAAGGATTATTTAGTGGCCAACTCCAACTCCATTGATGATTTTCTTAGCAGAAGTGATTGATGTATTGTATTGTTTATAAATTCGCATATGTGAATAATGGCTTAATCGTTTATGTGACACGAAAATTGGATAAACGAATTTGTAGAGGAGAAAAATCTTTTCAACTTTGTATTTCCCACCGTTTCAGTGTTATTTGCAAAAATACTGTCATTTGATTTTACGTAAACCCTTACAGGAAAAGATAAGAAACTAGAAAAAAAAGAAAAAAGAAAAAAAAAGAAAAGAAAAAAGAAAAGAAAAACTGTGAAACTACCACGGCAAGACAGGTGATAGGTTTTCAAAAGAGATGATTAAAATATGGAAAAGATGTTAAAATAACAGTGTAAAGAAGTAAAAGTGAAAAAAAAATTGTTTGTCAAAGTTAAAACTCGAAATATCAAATAAGTTTGGCTGTCTTTTAAAATACGGTCAGAGTGAATATTGTGTATTGAGTGCGTAGGTACTATCACAATAGTAGACTCGTAACCAAAAGTGGGCCGTAAGAGACGTCATTACGATTTTCTTAAAGGTATTTGGTGTAACGGATGGTCAGAAATGAATGTACTAATCGGAGATAAGGAAGGGTCGTCAAACTCTTAGAAAACTGTGCACGCCAGAAAGGTTAAAACACAGATTTAGAAATTTTGGCGTGGATACAGTAAATGGAGATATAATACCTGACAAAATCCTGCGGACTGTAGCTTTTTTTAACTCACAAGGAAAGTACTTGGGCTCGAACGAACACATATACACCAAAATCGTATGAGAGATAATGTAAAGATCCCTTATTGCACTAGTGATACTGCCGCATCTGCAAAACTCTGCAGTCGTCCGTTAGAGGCCTCTGCGTGTGCCATGCCGCATTGTACTTTGACCTGTCTGTTAGCCAGTAGGGACGGTGTGCCTCCGAAGATGCGTTTTGTGACGTTATTTGTGTGGTGAGGCGTCGGATGGGGCGGCGATTGGTAATCAATCCTACTAATGTATTGCCATTAGTTGAGATGGAGTTACGAAGAACCCTTCTTCGTGAAGGTGTTATTAGTGTAGATGATGAATCATTCGCACGCTTTCTCCTATCTGGTATGGTATAGAAATATGAGCACAAGTTAGAAACTGTTGTAACACCAACACATAATGATGATAATAGGGATGATAATGGCGAACAATCCTTGCAAGCGGTAATGCTACGGTAAGTGCGGGAAGAGGCGATGGAAGCAGTGGCAGTGAATACCAACAGTCTTCCGAGAAGAAGGTTAAAGTTGCAGCTAACATCACGGCTTTTGATGACAATACGCTAGAGAACATGTTCGATGATAATCACATAAGTTATAGTGAAGATATTTGCATTAGGTATGTCGTCTACAATTACATATACAGTGCCATCTAGAACATCATTGCATAAAAACGACACCCACCAGCACATTGAGGTGTACGTAGAGATCCTGTAACCAAAAGTTCATACAGATATGTTTGTTCGAGCCCATGTACTTTCCCTGTTCGAGAAGCATGGCGCTACACATAAAGGTACACGATGGCTGCTAGGCATTATTTTTGTCCTCTTTTCTTTGTTTTTGGTGTTACATTGGCGGCACCTTCTGTTTGTCAGTCGTGCAAATGTTACCCTTATTACCACTAGTGTTCCTAAATGGTTTGCTAGTTTTTTTTACCATTGTTTCATCTGATGTCTGTGTAGACTGATAAGTATTAAGTTCAGAACTTGTTAGTGCTATTCCTGATCGTGATGAGGTTCCCGGTGGGGCAGTGCGAGCATTATGGAGAAATATGGCGCGCTATATCCTTACACGGGCGCCGGCGCGCCCCAGAATGGGACCGCTAATTGAAAATTCTGCCTGCCCATCAGCGCGCAATTGTAGGAGCTATCATTAAATTTCCAGCCAATATGAGCGAGCCGCCGCGGAATGCACTGCATTACACTAATTGATCGCGGTCATCAGCCGGAATTACCACTGCTTGCCTGCCATTGTTTCATCTCCCCGTCACTGTGGTCAAATCGTACATCGTGAGCCTTCGACACAGCAACTTCGACTGAAATCAAAGCGTATTAATGCTTTTTTTTCTTCATTTTTCTAGAGCAGTTACGAGATGTGAAGAGTTACGATAGAGTATCGACTTCTGGTGTCTGAAGAGAACGCGGAAAACTATTGACGGAGCAGAAGTGGTTCTAAGGGAAACACAAATACGTACAATTTCCAATTCTCCTAAAAAGATGTCAGAAGGGCAGCGTCTTAACTGTAGTTATTAGATGAAGACTACGACTACAGACATAACGTGGTATTTTTGTTGTTTATACATTTACGTGGCGTATGGTGTCTGTTGTTTCGGACAATGCCGAGAAACAGACACCATACGTAATGGGTGATTACCTGTCACTACAGACGTCATATTATGCCTCTCTACGCCACTTGTATTAGGGCTACAGCACATGTCTGTCAGTTTACCTAGTTTTAAGCAATAATTTTGCCCTTTGTTGTACCCAGTCATTAGGCACGATGTAATAACATAGTTGCATGATGAACTGGCCACTGTAAGCAAGCGGAGTAGTCGTAATTGCCAGGTACTTGGGTCAAAATGTGTTCAAATGTTTCATAAGTTTAAGGGACTTAACTGCGGGGTCATCAGTCCCTAAACTTACAAACTATTTATGAACTACCTTATACTAAAGACAGCACAAACATCCATGCCCGAGGAGGGATTCGAACGAGGAACGGCCTCGCGCATCGGAGCATAGCGCCTCAATGCACTTGGCCAGTCCACCGCGGCGCGTTTGGGTCATTCAGATGTCACAGTGAACCACTTCATATGTATATGTGAAGTTCGCGCATTTTTGCTTCGCAGTGCGATTCTAATATGCCAGAGCAATAAAACAAGTGTCTTACAAAATTTCGTACTGCGCATATTTTTTCATAAGTCAATGTGATGTGAATCACACAATTAGAAATTACAAACGCCTTCTGGCGTCTTAAGGGACAAGTTACATATGGTGCCGCACAAGGATCCATGTTAGGGCCATTGCTTTTTTTGTGTAGATTAAAAACCTCTCATCAGTTACACTGTCAGAAGCAGAGTTCGTTTTGTGTCCTGATAGGACAAGCATTAAAGTAAATAGCATGTCGAGGATAGTTCTGCTAATGATATTTTCATGAACATTACTAAATGGTTTAAAGTCAACTCAACTCGTAAATACACTATGCAGTTCAGACCATGTACGAGGAACAAAACACGATCTACACAAGAACTCAAAAACACTTACTTTAGTTCAGAAAAGGGTCTACCACTCAGGAACATACATATTCAATAATTAACCACAAACATGAACAATTTAGCTATATTTCTGTGTGTGTGTGTGTGTGTGTGTGTGTGTGTGTGTGTAAAGGCGAACTTGGCAATTTACGGTTTTCGGCTCATTGGTCCCTCTTCAGAAAAACATTTGACAGGCGTCGGCGCCTGTCAGATACTTTTTATTGCTGGAATGATAAATCGCGCTTAGGAGCACTACTTGAGGAGCACTACTTTGTTTGCGTCTGACGCGAGGCGTGCAAGGGTGTCTCGCACGGTCGCAGTGATCACTACGTATGTCCCCCGTGGCGTAGGAGTCAGCGCGACTGCCTCTTAAGTAGGAGGATCTAGGTTCGAGTTGTATCTGACCACAAATTTTCACCATTTTCCATTTATTTATTTTAATGCCCATTGCCAGCTAGCGTCGTATATTCTTTTGTCTGAGATGGAGTACTTCTCGTAGCTGGCTGCAGCCAGGCACATTGGATAGCTGAAAGTGGCGGTATTTGTAGTCGTTCGTCTCACCCGTATTAACAGGGCATCATTCTATATCACTTAAGCCGCAGTGCAACCGCGTTGTGAGGATTAGTTTTTTGGTTATCAGATCGTCAGTGCTAGAATCTGGCTTGCGTATTTTCGTTTCGTGATGTTACAGCTCTGGCTGCGTCATCAGGGCTTAGGTCTATATCTACATACGCTACTGAATGACGTGGTGTTCTTTTAACGTTAGTACAGTCTGATTGCAGTTTCTTGAGAAACAATAGCTCACTGCTCTCATCTGCCACACTTTTCTAATGATTCTTGTATCAGAACGCAATGACTTTTCATGTGAATTAGCCCTCAGGGTTCAAGGGACAAAAAAAAAAAAAATAAAATAAAATAAAAAAAACCCAAGAGGCTCAGAAGCGCAACAACGGAAATAAGTCACTAACATCACTAAAAAGACCTCTTAAGAAATTTCAGATTCGTATGCAACCCAAAACTTAATGACTTTAATGATGACATCAGATCACGTCGGTTCTCTTTCAACAAAATTGAACATTGAGACCCCTGAGCTATTCCTATAATTTGACGTATATTGTCTGTCTCAGAGTGAACCGCTACTGTAAGGGGTCTAAATTAAAAATCCTCTTAAAAATAATGTGGCAGAATAAAAAATACCACACTGGTTCTATAACTCGTGTCTGACTTCTGCTAATAATGTTGCACCGCTCCGGGTGCCGATAACCACCAAAGAGACTAAATGGCAAAACAAAATGTGATTAAAGCCCAGAAAAGGAAAAAAAAAAAACTGCACATTTTTCAACTGAGTGAGAAACCACACTGTCATTTACCCAATAAAATATGTGATTTTAGTTTAGCTAAAAATTTCAGTATATTCGGGAAGTAATATTATAAGTTTCTAACAGTATTTGAAAAATAATGAAGATAACTGCAGCACCTGTGGCACAAATACACAAATATGTCGGCTAGTTCAGAACGGATGCAAAGTAATGTCAGAAGGGAACAATTTTAAAATTTTTGTAGATTGCGGGTCTTCTGTATACGTCACCATCGCTTACACACCAGTTTGATGAGTATTGCATGTGTCTGAACATTCTTTGACAATTATGACAAACAATTGCTTTGTAAACCATTGATAAAATAATTATTGTCCATTTGCCTTTCATCCATCAAACATCAACAGCATCGAAATAAAATTTTCTATCTTGGATTTGAGAAAAAAAGATGTTTGTAAATCTATGGGACTTAACTGCTGGGTTGTCAATCCGTAGGCTTACGAACTACTTTAACTAAGGCTAAGGACAACAGCCCATGCTCCAGGCAGCACTGGAACGTCCGACGGGGAGCCACCGCTCAGTCCTCAGCAAGACGCCTTAGAGCGCACGGCCATTCCACCGTGGCTCTTGGATTTGAAATTAATGCTTTGCATGAAGTAGAACAACATAGTTACGTAACCTGGTCGTTTGATAATATTTACGCAGTTCACGAATATCTTACCTGTATGACAGACACTTAAAATTTAAAGATGTCTACAATATCTCCTTGAAAGAAATGGGCGATAAAATGGTCTCCTCAGCTTCTAGAGCTCAAAAATCTTCTGGAAGCGAATGATCGAAATAGCTTAACTTGAGGGATATTCAGTATTTTACATGTCAGTTTTAATCTACCCACTAATCAGATATTGCTCGTCGAAGTTCACTTGAATGGCTCATGACAGGTGGTCAAAATAACGGCACGTCAGTGGTCAGATTGTAGGAACTCCAGACATATTTAAACAAAAGAGCTGTTGAGGCCCAAAACTTCAAAACCTCTTGCATTCTTACGTACCTGTATGGAAATAACATTGTCATTGCGTTCTTTGCAGTCATGATTGTAAACTGTTACAGTTATTGATCAATGAGCAGGGGAATAGAAGTTGAGAATTTGGGTTGGAAGAGAAGCGTGCCTGGATAGGCTAATTGGTTTAGGTGACCTCTGGCCCAAAGCGGGAAATAGGGGTCGTAATCCCGGTCAAGCATAAATTTTCAACTTTGTCACTGAATTTATCTCAACCCCCGAAAGCGCTGAAATGTTTTAATATTTCGATTTTGTTAACTGTTAAAACTATAGCCAGCTTTCACTGTATCCGCCAGACAGGAGATTAGCGGTCTTCGTACACTCGTGTAGGGTAATTGCGTTCTGCTTCTGACAGTCTCCAGCTTTGCATTTTCGGGTGGGACATTACGTTCTTTAACTATTTGTAAGAAGCTCTACCGTCACTGAGAGGAGTTTACTCATGCACATGACAAGTGCTGTTTTGTTACAACCTCTATTTACCGACGGCCGCTCTTTGCGTGTAGTCGCGATAGAATGACCGTGCGCTCTAAGTCGCTTTACTGTGGAGCGCGCGGTTGCTCCCCGTCGGTGGTTAGAGTCCTTCCTCGGGCATGGGTGTGTGTTTTGTCTTTGGTGTAAGTTAGTTTAAGTAGTTTGAAAACCTAGGGACTGATAACTACAGCAGTTAAATCCCATGCAAACTTCTGAATATTTCTCCGCGTGAGAATATGACATTTCACTGGGTAATAAAACCTTAGTGTCTGAAGACTTAGGGCAGGCTTTTAACAGACTACAGGTTTCGTGGATGACTGAACTTTTCGACGGTACTTAATCTTTACGATATTTGGGAAGGATATGTAGCGGCAGTTTTAATATATATTGTCGAACTAACTATTCAGTACGTCATGGTTATAAAATACTGTCAAGAATAAAAATGCCACTCCCGCATTTATACCATGTATTGATTTACATACATATCCTCTAACTTCCATCTGAAAACATTATTTACTCATCTTAGGGAACGATCGTAGTTTACAAATGGAAGGACAGATTCCAAGATCGCAATTTTTTTATTGACAAATCTGCTTCTAACAATGCTCTACATAAAATCTGGTAGGTTTACTGGTTGATATTTATATACAGGGCGAATCACCTAACACTTGCACCGCAAATAATGCGGAAACAGAAAGTGCGATTGATGTGCGGTTTTCACAGAATAGATTGATAGTCAGGGGCTCGCATTTTTAGCAAAAAAAATAAATAAATAAATAAATAAATAAATAAATAAATAAATAAATAAATAAAAATAATTTTGTAATATTAATTAAAAAGTGTGTTTTTATGCAGACATGCAGTTTTAAAATGTAACATGGTTGTTTCTATAATGCATTGAAATTTTTGACACCAGCTGTGTACAAGGAATTTTGAATGACATTTATATCATGTTTAGTTTGGCAGCTACAACCATTCAAAGTTTCGGGGGCGGAGGCTGCGATAGCGTAGCTCACTGGCCGAGTGGCTAGCCCCTGAGGCACGGCCCACTGTCTCATGACCACCAGCCAGTTAGCTACGCTGTCGTAATCTTCACTCCCAAAAATGATAGCTGCGTTGTAAATACTAACAGATGTTTCTATGAATGACACTAGAGTGCGCTACTATAAGTGAACTCGTATTTAGTTGATATCTATCGATAGGTGATAATCGAATAACAGGAATAATTTTACAAGTATATCGTTTAAACAATTATTTGTGTACTTTACGATTGATAAGAATTTAAGATCTTTTAGGAAAAAGTACATTATGGTAAAAGAACAACCACAACAGTATTTAAAGTACTTGAACATTAGTGCGACCACGAACACAGTAACATGAATGGCTCAGGGTCTAGGTAATTAGCTTACACAGACATAATGAAGCCCGATATATAAAACTTTCACAATGCGAATAAGTGAAAAAATATATATATACATGTGGCGCTTGTTCCGAAAGAAAAGACATCACTTCTGATCCTGAAGTTGTTATTCTTTCATATTCACAGAATATATCACAAGTGCGAAAGGGCAAAGCTCAAAATGTGCACCCAGTCGGATTCGAACCCTGGTCTCGTGCTTTCTAGGCAGTTGGGCTGACCCCTACACCACTAGGGACACAGTGATCACCGCATCTGCAAGGAATACCTAAGCACGCTTCCCTTCAGACACAAATTAGCAGCTTTACCCTGCTCAAAGTACTCAAAGTCGTAGTCACTATGTACTAATTCCTGCAAGAGTAAGGGCTCCAAACTTGTCCACCCCTCCCCACTAACGAAAGGATCATTGCCTGTCACTGGCATTATATATATACAATTGGCGCCTATTCCGAAAGAAGACGTCATTTCTGATCCTGCAGTTGTTATTCTTTCATATTCACAGAATATTATGACATCAACTGAGAATGGGAAAAGCTGAAAATGTGTACCCAACCGGGATTCGAACCCAGGTCTCCCGCTTTCTGGGCTGGGTACACATTTTCAGTTTTGCCCATTCGCAGTTAATGTCATATATTCCGTGAATATGACAAAATAAAAGTTGCTGCTGTCGTACATATATTAACATTCACCATAACATGAGCACTTTAAGTTCTGTTCTCCTAGATTTTATGTAGATGTTACTGTTTTAACTCTGTCCAGCTATCTATTTTATGTATAAATATCAACCATTAAACCTGCCAGATTTTACGTGGAGCATTGTTATAGGCAGTTTTTGTCAATAAGGTATGTAACCGGTTTCCTTAGAATTTTGAGATCGTTTTATTTGCTTTTCTGCTTTAACTTGTAATAATTGCATATAACCACTTTTTTTACACGTTTCCTACAGACCAGATGATGACTCCATAGAGTGTCGAAACCGATAGTCGTGTATAAATAGAATAGAAAATTGCGATCTTGGCAGTTCCATCCATTTGAAAAGTAGAGCAAACTTTAAATTATCTACTATAACTAACCTGGCAACTCAGTTATCTAGTGTTAAATCACACTATATAAAACAATATATTCTTCCTTAAATTACTACAGTTTTTAGTAAATACAGAGTTTTGTTTGTTGGTGCCCATTTTACACGAATGCCCCGGAACTGGACTTTTTCTTGTAATTACAATTTTATCCTCCGTGTGGCGCTCTCTGCCTTCCGACGGTTTTGTTTCATTTTTAAAGAGCTACGTGGGTATTTTATTGTTTGCTAACGTCACTATTTTCATTTCCGGCCCTTGTTTATTCTCTCCTGCAGCGATGAAAAACACCTGCAGACTCGTTAAAACAGTTATCTCCCTCCGCTGTAGTCGACGTGCCACATTTAATTACATTACCACTATTTTATTACCAGAAAGGTCCTCAAATACGCTGTGCAGGAAATTGTTCCCGCGCGCGGTGTCCATTTGTACGTAGCCTGGCTGCCGATCCCTCTGATACGCGTGCACCTGTTAATAAAAGACAGATGAGCTTTCGCAGCACACCTGGAAATCAAATTTTTCTGTTTAAACACGCCATGGAGATTTATTTGGTGATAAAACATGACGTCAGATTGCAGATTATATTGTAACGTATAGCGTATAATAACGGCTTGCTGTGCCAAAACGCGGCGTGCTGATATATATGCCAATAAAAGCGTCACACTACGCAAAGTGCACCGCGGTTTGTCAGCTGTTGCGAAAAGTCAGCGACTCTGAAAAGGGCTAGTGTGATCGCTCTGTAAGTAGCGACGTGGACGATATAAACACAGCTATATACAGGGTGTAAATTGTAAGTTGACAAACCAGAATAACTCGAAAAATAAGCTTCACACGGAAAAATGTGTAGAAACCAGAGTTGATTATTTTCGAGGGGGACATCTGCTGATGCTAAAATTAGCCCGCCACCCCAGCCCCCTGGGGGTAGAGGGGGGGAGGCAAGTTCAAAATTTCGAACAGGAGTCCCCATTTTTATCGCACAATCAGATTCTACATTAAAAACTACGTGTATTTTGTCTTAAACATTTGTTTTGATTGTTGGTAGTTGGCGCTATAAATCAAGAAAATCCATGTTCTCATTTTTGTGTGGAAAATGGTTACGGATAAATAAACAAGTACCCCGAATTCATTTATTTGCAAGTATTTGCAAATAATTAACAATAAAATGAAACCAATCGTTCCCTTACAGTACCACCAAATCTTAACTCTTTAATGCATGACTTTTTACTTGAAGCTATAAGAAACTACCACGATAATATGTAGTGAGTAAATACTGACAAAAATATTTTTAAAAATTTTCCTTAAAATTATTATGCACTACTAGCAACAAAAAGTTTATAGTTGGTCAGTTCGTTTGTATTGTCACGATACAGGGGAGACAGCGTCACGGAAATGATACAAGGAAGAAGGAAGATTAGTGTTTAACATCCCGTCGACAGCGTGGTCATTAGAGACGGAGCATACGCTCGGAGTGTTTGGGTAAGGATATGGAAGGAAATCGGCCGTGCCCTTTCAAAGGAACCATCTCGGCATTTTCCCGGAGTGATTTAGGGAAATCACGGAAAACCTAAATCTGGATGGCCGGAGGTGGATTTGAACCACCATAGTTGGTCAGCCATGATGTACCCAATGCAGTAAATGTCACTAATATGCTTCTAATCTTTCCTGAAAGTAACTCATCATGCAACGGTAGTATCTACTTAACTACTTCTAGTTGGCAAAGGACGTATACTAAATTAAACAAATGCACTTGTTACGATTAACTCAAGATAGCTATATATGAGGTATCGGGCTTTGCCTCACCAAAAGACCGCAGAACAGCAGCAGAGTACACAGAGCAATTCAAAAAAACTTTCGACGAGCGCCATGTTCTCTATAACGCCCTAGTTCGGCCAGGAAGACTCAAATCAAGGAAAAGCTGTTTGAGGAATGTACCAATTGAACCATCTAAAAATTCCCCAGTACAACAAGCACGCCCTACCAGAAGCGAACTGGATTGGAAAACCTGGCGAACCCTGAATAGGATGAGAACTGGAGTTGCACCTGTGAAAACCATTAAAGCTAAGTGGGGACTGCCGGCCGCGGTGGCCGAGGGGACTGAGGCGCTCCAGTCACGGTCTGCACGGCCACTACGATCGGGGGTTTGAATCCCCCCTCGGGCATGGATATTTGTGCCGTCCTTAGTATAAGTTAGTTCATAAGTAGTTTGTAAGTTTAGGGACTGATGCCCCGTAGTTAAGTCCCATAAGCTTAACAAACATTTGAACATTTTTAAGTGGGGACTAGCGGACGCTGAGGACCTTCTCTGCGAATGTGGAGAACCACATTTGCTTCAATGTTCTAGTTGCACACAGTCCTGTACCCTCGATGATCTATGGTTGGTCAGAGATGCGGCAGTTAATGTGGCCTGATACTGGGTCAAAAATTTAGGTTGACGGAGAGTCCGGACTAGCAAAAATAAAGTAAGTGCCGAAGTGATTCAGTAGCACTCTGCGATTTATAATTTCTGCAGCGTCCTTCTTGCATATGTAACACTATGTATACAAGCAGCTACAAATTAATTTGTGGTAAAATGTTCGTCAGTTTGGGAGAGAAATGACAAAAGAAAGGTATGTAGCTGATCAGCTACACTTTGCATTACGTTCATCTTTATTTTGCGAATGGGTTATACTTTTCCTCAGTTAGTCCTTTACTTTGTTTACCTTGTTAGTTAATAAGTTCACTCGTTAGTAAGTAGGATGTTTGGTTGGTTACTTAACTAGTCAGATGACTTGTTTGATAATTAAAAGTTGAGTGGCCTCATGACCACGAAACAAAACGTATCCGAATCTACGGGAAAATTAATATTTGAGTCAACATTTGTAAACCTAATTCCTCTCTCTCAAACCCTATCTTATGGCGAGAGAGGATGAGTATTAGTTTCAGCGAATCGTAATTTACGAAGTAAATAAGTATTTTTTTCTCCGTAACCATTTTCACCAAAAAATGAGAGCATGGATTCTCTGTAATTACAGCACCAACTACCAAGAATCAAAACGTTTAAGACAAAATGTACGTAGTTTTCTTTATGTAGAACATGATTCTGCAATAAAAAATGGGGGTTGAAATTTGAATTTTGCCCTCTCCCCCTCTTAGGGGGCTGGGTGGCCGGTAATTTTAGCACTAGCAGATGTCCCTCTCGAAAATAATCAATTTTGATTCTATATATTTTTTCGTGTGAAGCTTATTTTTAGAGTTATTCTGGTTTGTAACCTGTAGAAGATAAGGAATGAAAGATTCCTACAAAAATCTTTGAGATCGTGAAACAGATGCACGAGGGGTATGAGTGTCAGGTTCTTCATGAAGGTAAACTAACAGAAAAAGTAAACGTCAAAACTGGAATGAGACAGGAGTGTGTTCTTCCTCCTCACTCTGTTCCTGTTAGTCCTGGACAGCGTGATGAGGAGGGTAAAACGAAGATGGGCGTTCAATGGGGGTCGAGAGAGAGAAAGACGCTTGAAGATATTGATTTTGCAGACGATATTTGCCTTGTGGCACAGGGGTACCGGGGTATAAAAGACAAGCTGAACAGTTTGCAGAAGAAAGCGGAGTGCACAGGTCTCATAATGAACACAAGCAAAACCAGAGAGATGAGGATATATCCTGATGTCGTGACCAGCCTGACAGTAAATGGGAAGGAAATTGAAAGTGTTGGAGTCCTTCCTATACCTTGGAAATATAGTTACAACGGATGGTGGTGCATGTGCCGTCCTTAGTTGTAGGTAGTTCATAAGTAGTTTGTAAGTTTAGGGACTGATCACCCCGTAGTTAAGGCCCTTAAGCTTAACAAACATTTGAACATTTTTGATGGTGGTGCAGAGGAAGACGTTTAAAGCCGTATCCGGAAGGGAAACGGCGCATTTGTCCAGCTTTACCATGTATGGAAAAACAGAAACATCTCCAGCAAGACTAAGCTCCTCCTCTTCAACAGCAATGTCAAGTCGATTCTTTTATACGGTTGTGAGACGTGGAAAGTTAGAAAACAGATAAAAAATTGGCTGCAGATATTCATAAATAGACGTCTGACAAGAAAGTATATGGGCTCGAACAAACATATCTGTATGAACGTTTGGTTACAGGATCTCTACGTACACCTCAATGTGCTGGTGGGTGTCGTTTTTCTGCAAAACTTTGCAATCATGCTCTAGATAGCACTGTAGATGTAATTTTAGACGCCATACGTAATTCAGATATCTGAAATATAACTTATGTAATAATCGTCGTACATGTTATCTAGCGAATTGTCATCAAAAGCCGTGATGATAGTTGCAACTTTAACCTTCTCGGAAGACTGTTGGTATTAACTGTCACTGCTTCCATCGCCTCTTCCCGCACTTACCGTAGCACTACCGCTTGCAATGAGTTCTTCGTCATTATCATCCCTATTATCATCATTATGTGTTAGTGTTACAACAGTATCTAACTTATGCTCATATTTCTGTACCATAACAGATACTAGAAAACACGCGAATGATTCATCTTCTACACTAATACCATCTTCACGAAGAAGGGTTCTTCGTAACTTCAACTCAACTAATCGCAATACATTAGCAGGATTGATTATCAATCGCCGCCCCATCTGACGCTTCACCACACAAATAACATAACAAACCCAACTTCGGAGGCACACTGCACCGTCCCTACTGGCGAACCGACAGGTCAAAGTGCAATGCGGCATGGCACACGCAGAGGTCTCTAACGGACGACTGCAGTGTTATGCAGATGTGGGAGTATCACTAGTGCAATAAGGGATCTTTACATTATCTCTCATACGATTTTGGTATATATGTGTTTGTTCGAGCACAAGTACTTCCCTTGTGAGTCGAATAACATATGTGAGGTGGCCGGACAGAACCTCAAAAGAAGACCTTTGGACCATGACAGCAGGCGATTGATTTCCAGATCAAGGAGAGGAAGTGGTGCTGGATAGGGCACACTCTAGGGAATCCGGATGGATCTGTCGAGACGGTGAGCTAGACTGGAACTCTTAAGACACCAAAAAGCGAGGTAAAGACGACCTGGAAGAGGACGATCGAAAAGCAAATCCCCGAGGGTGATAAGACCTGAAGTTAAGAGGATGGTCAGGAATCGTACTGGGTGGAGTAATTTAGTCAAGGCCCTATGCTCCAGAGAGAGCTACAAGAAATATGCAAGTAAGTAAGTCTGTACGTTTAGGGACTGATGACTACTACTGTTTGGTTCCATATCTTACAAAAATTTGAACATTTTTATTAAATTCATTATGTCATAAAGGATTTGCTGGAAACTTGTCTGTAAGGGGAGTTGTTTATTTCACTGCAGATAACAGTGTGTTTCAGAATGACGTTTTCAACATTTGAGGGATCGTTGAGCGGCGTTAGAAGATAAAATTTTGATGAGGAATGCCTCTCCAGAAGTGTCATACAACGGTATCTTCATCTTTGATACAGTGAAACGGATCTGGTCTCTACTACTACCCCTCTGCTTTGCGTATTATAGAGTACGGGCGCTGATGACGGCGATGTTAAGCGCCCTAAAGCTCCAACAACAACAGATTATAGGTGAACCTGGAGAAAGTAGTATGGGCAAAAACTAGATTATGTCTTGTAAACCTCAGCTCTAAGACGCATACCTTAACAGCTCTTAGCAGTTCATCAGCAGTACTCGGAAAAGAATTTCTCTCAGGTACTCATAACTTTTAAGGTATGCAATTTACTGCCCATATTTACTAGACAGTTTTTCTTGTTTCTACAGAAGACGTTGAAACGCAGCGTTACCTTAAAGATCACAGAAAATCTCGTCAGATAGCACGAAGAATTTTAAAGTTTCATCATCATTTTTTAAAAATAAAGCCTATTGAATGTATTAATCTATGACTTATTTTTACACTTTTTATAATTTTAACCAATTATACCACGAATTATTCTACCAGTTACACTACAAAAAATAAAATTAGTAGGCTCGCATTCATTTGAAAGTGAGGGAGGAGCAACATGGTGGAAATTGAGTGTATAGAATCAGCTCGTAAAATAATTAAGCAGCTTCTATGTTACTATCCAAAGAGAAAGGTCTTTACAGTTTAATTAACATGAGACGCTACGTGTAAAAATTGAACTAAAATAACAGTATTGTTGTTCATAAAATTCCACTCGGTGGCAACGCTGACCTGCTAAGCAGCGCGTCGCCGCATAGGAACAATCGGGTCGTAACTTCGGCATAAAAAAAAGATGAAAACAATAAAAAATCCTTGTCAGGTTCTGGTGGGAAGAATTCATGACTCTCCCCCCACCCCTTCGCTCCTCCATCGCTGCACCAATTATCAATATCAAAACATAGGTCGAACAAGGTTATACCCTCCTGGCCATTAAAATTACTACACCACGAAGATGACGTGTTATAGACGCGAAATTTAACCGACAGGAAGAAGATGCTGTGAGATGCAAATGATTAGCATTTTAGAGCATTCACACATGGTTGGCGCCGGTGGTAACACCTACAACGTGCTGACAGGAGGAAAGTTTCCAGCCGATTTCTCATACACAATCAGCAGTTGACCGGCGTTGCCTGGTGAAACGTTGTGATGACTCGTGTAAGGAGGAGAAATGCGTACCATCACGTTTCCGTCTTTTATAAAGGTCGGATTGTAGCCTATCGAGATGCGGTTTATCGTATCGTGACATTGCTGCTCGCGTTTGTCGCGATCCAATGACTGTTAGTAGAATATGGAATCGGTGGGTTCAGGAGGGCAATACGGAGCGTCGTGCTGGATCCCAACGGCCTCGTATCACTAGCAGGCGAGATGACAGGCATCTTATCCGCATGGCTGTAACGGATCGTGCAGCCACGTCTCGATCCCCGAGTCAACAATGGGGACGTTTGCAAGACAACAACCATCTGCACGAACCGTGTTTGCAGCAGCATGGACTATCATCTCGGAGACCACGGCTGCGGTTATCCTTGACGCTGCATCATGGACAGGAGCGCCTGCGATGGTGTACACGACGATGAACCTGGGTGCACGAATAGCAAAACGTCATGTTTCGGATGAATCCAGGTTCTGTTGACAGCATCATGTTGGTCGCATCCGTGTTTGGCGACATCGCGGTGAACGCACATTGGAAACGTGTATTCTTCATCGCCTTACTGGCGTATCACCTGGCGTGATCTTATGGGGTGCCATTGGTTACACGTTTCGGTCACCTCTTGTTCGCATCGACTGCACTTTGAACAGTGGTTGTTACATTTTAGAAGTGTTACGAGCCGTGGCTCTACCCTTCATTCGATCCCTGCGAAACCCTACATTTCAGCAGGATAATGCACAACCGCATGTTGCAGGTCCTGTACGGGCCTTTCCGGATACGGGAAATGTTCGGCTGCTGCCCTGCCCAGCACATTCTCCAGATCTCTCACCGATTGAAAACTTCTGGTCAATGGTGGTCGAGCAACTGGCTCGTCACAATACGCCAGTCACTACTCTTGATGAACTGTGGTATCGTGTTGAAGCTGCATGGGCATCTGTAACTGTACACGCCATCCAAGCTCTGTTTTACTCAATGCCCAGGCGTATCAGCGCCGTTATTAGGGCGAGAGGTGGTTGTTCTGGGTACTGATTTCTCAGGATCTATGTACCAAAATTGCGTGTAAATGTAATAACGTCAGTTCTAGTATAATATATTTGTCCAATGAATACCCGTTTATCATCTGCATTTCTTCCTCGATTAGCAATTTTAGTGACCAGTAGTGTAATAAAGTGTTTCGTGTGTTTACGTCGAGCGAGGTGGCGTAGTGGTAACGCACTGGACTCGCATTTGGAAGGATGGTGGTTCAAATCCACCTCCGGCCATCCAGATTTAGGTTTTCCGTGATTTCCCTAAATCACTCCCGGCAAATGTTGGGATGGTTCCTTTCAAAGGGCACGGCCGACATCCTTCCCCATCCTCACCCAAAAACTCCGAGCCTTAGCTCCGTCTCTAATGACCACGCTGTCGACTGGACGTTAAACCCTAAGCTTCCTTCCTTCCATGTAATTACGTGGTCTGTGTGTAAATAAAATAGTGAACCTTACTTTCTGGATGTACGTCGTGGAATCCACATCAAAGACTGGACATTCACGTGGGACAGGCGATCGCGGATAACGATTCCAGTTGTCCTGGAATTAAATTTCTTTCGCTACGCCATTATATAGCGCCACATTTAGTGCCGATAAAATTATTTAGGTGTTCATTCGAGCTGTCTATTCTGACAGTGGTAGCGACGCGCGGTTTTAAGAGTCGATTTGCTCACGTCACCAGAGATTTAGAATCTGCTACCGATGATTGATGAGGGCGGGTTTAATTCGCAGGCCCGCGTGTGAGGCGCGCCCCCGCTGTGTTTATAGGCGTCCGTAATTAAACGAGAATTATAAACTAAAAGTGATAAATGATTGTCCCAATGAACAGGAGAGTGCGAATGTTTTTGTGCGCCGCGCTTAACAGAGCAGTCGTTCGTTACGGGGCGACCCAGCAGCCGCGCGATCACCAGATTAGTGGCAAACGGCGCGCCCAGGGGCGTTTATTTGTCCAGAAAACAATAGGCGGTTATCAATTTTGCAGAATATACTGAATGCTCTCCGAATAGGAGCTAATATTCGGCCCACGACTGGGTTATTGTTTACTGGCGACAACCGGAACGAATATGCAGACGCTTTCAAAGTGCAACATCTGAACTTTTTTTTTTATAAATTGGTCGACGGAATGGAGACGAACGCAGTGTCAGCAATTCGTCCGTAACGTCAACGAATGAGTTGGCGCTGTATTCGCGCGATTGTAAAGTTCGTTTGTCGACTTACCGGTCCAGTTATACTTCTAGGTTTTCCTTCATTTCCATAAAGGCAGGCGTAGACCATGGTCGCTCATGGAGGTAGCTCAGGACTGTCATGAAACGGAATGCTGGCAATCCCGGTTGCGGATTTGCGGATGCAGGTGAGATCTCTGCTCATACAGGACTTCACGTTAGCTTCCGAAACACCAAAGTTCGGTGGCGCAAAACAAAAAAATGGCTTTCCCCAAGATAGTGTTCTTGCTCCCATACTTGTTAACTTATATATTAACAATCAACCACTTAACAAGGCTTGCAGTTCATTTATTTATGCCGACGATCTGGCCCTATTTACCCAGCATAAGACATTTGAAGCTGTTGAAAGACAAGTGTCCCAGCTGGGGAAGTATTATGAAGCTAACAGTCTGAAGCTGAACCCCAGCAAAACAGAAGTCAGTGCAACAAATCTGACGACAGTTCAAAAGTGTCATGGCTGGAAATTCCTCTGTCATAGCTCTATTCCTAAATACCTAGGGGTAACTCTTGATAGGAGTGTGAAATTCAAGGAACATTGTCACAGTGTCAGAATGAAGGTCGCAACTCGAAATAATATCCTGAAACAGCTTAGAGACACAAGCTGGAGAGCCAACCCACATGTGCTGCGTGCCTCGGCCCAACCTTGTGCTACTCGGCAGTATGCTTCCCCGGTGTGGTATCAGTCGTGCCACTCCAAACAGGTTGACATTTCTCTTCACCAAACTGGCAGTGATCGTTGGTTCGAACCCGGGTGTGCGTTAATACTTTTTCTCTCGGATTCCTACATGTAACAATTCTGGGACCAGAGATGACATTCATATTCTTACTTGTCACAAATATTTACCCATTTTCTTCCGAATATATCGGGACTTCCGTGGTCATGGTGAAGCAAAAACCTAACAATAGAACTTAAATAATAATTCATCACTTGTCATAAATACATCCTCTGAAGATAATTTGATAATATTGAACTGAAAGGGAACAGCCACTGTGCTGTCTAAATCAGAAATCCGAGCAGCTAATTTCCAGATGCCGTTTTCAGTCGATCCAGCAAAACCGTATCTGGCCTTGACATGTACACACGACAGCGAGAAACGGTTTCCGAAATTCAGTTTTCGTATTTCGGAAGTTGGGTAGCATGTAGAAGAAGCAAGTATTTCTGTGTGATTTAGGCATTGTTGTCTGCGGTGTTACTCTCTTGTACATCTCCGTAGTTCCTAATGTTTGCTTTTCTTGCGATGAGTGTACGTAATTGCTGCAGTTAGGATCAACATTAACATGTCAGTGCGTACGACAATTTCAGTATCGTTTACAAGCTACATTTAAGCGATACTTTATATCCCCCCCCCCCCTGCTAGAACCATCTAAATTCTACCATATGTATTTATATTACTAAAAGGGTGACGCGCAAAACTGTAAGCTATAAAAGAGTGTCGCCATGAGGGAAAGTTTGGTAAGCACTGATCTAGCTGTTTGATCCCTTTCTCCCATCAACCAACCACCGTATAACGAACAATAACATATTCTTTCTGCAAGCTTTCCAAATGTTTTCTTTACGTCAGTTTGTTTACATAAATTAAGTTTCCAATAGCTACTTTCTTGGTGCAAATAATCCCAGTATGTAATATTTCAAAGCAATCTAAACAACACCCTTAAAATATCTGTAGGAGCTGTTTGCCAAGTAAGCAGCACCGTCAGGGGTGTACATATCGTCTTGTAGAGGGCAGTGCTGTAGAATTTGAGTCACACAAATTTTGTTTCATTTTATGTATCAGAACCATGACAGTAGTTACACACACACACACACACACACATTCACAAAGCTCGCGCGCGCGCGCGCGCGCGCGCGCGCCTGAGGGAGGACTCGAGCCTCCACCGGGAGAGGCCGCCCAGTCCGTAGCATGATAGACCACGCGGTCATTTCGCGCTGCGCTATCCACTTTGTTGACACCCCCCCCCCCCACACTACCCCAGCGTTTGTTTGGTGTTCCTTTGTTGCACGTTTCCCCTCTCCGTCATCAGGGGCACATCACCTAGTTTTAGACCATGAAGACCATTTGGTCTCTGGAGCATACACCCCGTTTCTTCCTCTCCACTCCCCCTAGATCCAGCACTGAAGCTACTTTCCGAACTTCTACACCATTGAAGTACAGTTTGTTTTGCCAGTACATCAGCACTACGTTTCTGTGCAATGGAATATGGTGGAGGGGGGAAGGAACGTCAGATTGCAGTTAGCAGTCCCCTTTTCCTCCGCTTTCGCAAGGTGGTTTCTTTTTTCCGTTAAAAAAAATTTTTTTTTCATTACCTATACGTTATGGAACATAAGTTTTGACATTTTCGGTTACGCGCTGCCACAAGCACTGACGCACAACAGAGATGTAAATGAGACAAGTGTGGGAACGCTCTTGGCAGTTTGTAAAGAGCCTGGTAGCGGGGAACTTGGTGGGCGGCCAACAGCGGCAGCGCCACATGTGTAATTACGGCTGGCAGCGCAAACACACCAGGCCAGCCCGCTATATTATCCCGGCAGGGCCGCTGTTTGGCGGGATGGCCTACCCGGCGGGGGAACTGCACATCGCGGCGGCTCCAAATCTGCCCGGCCCAGCGCTCACACGGGTAGCGATGTGCACAGATACAATGCCGCGTACACAACATGTGAAAGAGCGGTGCTTTGGAACAGCTGCCATTTGTAATCCGGTGTTTCATGTCGAAAAGTATCTGCCGTGATTATATGACTGCACAGCACGAGCTAATGGGCTTTGTGTTGTGGGTGCACTACATTCAATGAAAGTATCGCAAAACTTTATTACAACTAAATTGGGACTCGGCTTTGGTGTTGTAAAAATGCAAACTAACAGAAAAGATATTCACAGAATATATGACATCAACTGCGAAGGGACAAAGCTGAAAATGTGTAAGCAGGGATCTGAACCCGGGTCTCCTGCTTTCTAGGCAATATCGCTGACCCCTACACCACTGGGGACACAGTGATCACCGCATCTGCAAGAACGTCTTAAGTACGACTCCCGTCAGACATAAATTTCCAGCTTTACCCTGCCCACAGCACTCAAACGCGTAGTCACTATGTACTAATTCCCGTAAGAGTAGGGGCTACAAACTTGCCCAGGTAGTTCTTGCAGGTGCGGTGATCACTGTGTCCCCAGTGCACTTAAACTTTGAACAACCATTCAAATGTTCAAATGTTTGTTAAGCTTATGGGACTCAACTACGGGGTCATCAGTCCCTAAACTTACAAACGACTTATGAACTACTTACGAACTAGGACGCCACAAATATCCATGCCCGAGGGGGGATTCGAACCCCCGACCGTAGTGGCCGTGCAGACCGTGACTGGAGCGCCTCAGTCCCCTCGGCCACCGCGGCCGGCTTGAACAACCATTACTGTTGTCATTATTACAAGAAATAATTTTTAGCGTGAAATGTTTCAGTGTGATAAATTGGCTAGGCTTCGACGCCAAGTAATCAGAAATAATAAGAGGTTTCACACGTAGCAGACCACATCTTCAGTAACTGTACCGTGCGCAACAATGAATGTAGAACAAATCGTTCAAATACGTCACTTGTTAGAGTTTCAAAAACAAATATTTTTCAAAACACTACCAGCTGCACTAAAATCCTTTTTCAGTCGTGCTTTAGGGTATGTTTGGGGACATGCGGAGTTTTAAAAGTCGGATGTAAACTACCTCCTACTGCTACTGCTGACTTAATGTCTCTAAACTAGTGCTCAACAGCTAAACTATTGTAGCAAATTTTTAACAACAATGAATATAAGGAGAGGCTTAAAATTTTGAACATGGTTGCTATTGTCAGCGACCGTTACAACGTCAAAGGATAAAAATGCAGTCCTCGATCTCAAAATTAAAATTATTTAACCCGGTTTCGGCAATAACTACGATTGCCTTCATCAGAAATTCTAAATTAAAATAAGTCACATAATAAAAGAAAAGAAAAAATATTTCTCCATTCCATTTCTGGGGCCCATCTCCTATCAGATTCAACGACTTCTTCGTAATAAGTATAATTGCAACGTTGCCTTCTCGACCTTCAACAATTTGAAGAAAAATTTCATTCACAATTTAAAATCAACCTGTTTTCCCTTAGTTAATTCTGGCGTTTACAAAATTATTTGAGATACTTGCTCTTCCTACTACACAGATCAAACTAGACGCGCTTTAAAATCTGGTTTTATAGAACATCTTTGGATAAAGAATGGCACTAGCCCCCAGAATTCGTCTTTTGCTGACCATCTCCTCATTACAGGTCACGCACCTAAAGCCATTCATGAGATGAACATTTTGCATATCAAAAAGAAAGGCCACCGATTAGACTTGCTTGAGGAATTGTAAATATTTAAACATTTTTCTCGCAGTGACGGGCTTATTCTAAATGAACAGTTACAACTCCGTAATAGCTTTTTTAACGGTATTAAGCCGTTACTCGGTCTTTGATGCTGTAATTCGTACAGTGTACGAAATATTTCTTCCGACTTGATCCAAAAATTTGTATTCCAAAAACCAATTTTTAGTGCTTTGCTTATTACAATTTCGTTACTCGTTAATTCTCTCTACTAAAATTGTATTGCCAAAATGACGTCTCAGCCATCTTTCATGTTAAACATAGCTTCTTGTAGTAATTATTTTCTCAATACTGTTTCTCTCTGTACAGTAGCCTAATTGTAATTGCGGCTACTAGATGGCACTACTAAGGTAACGTCTACCTGTTGACAACCCCACTTAGCACACGCCAGTTTGTGATGTCTCCGTGCAGCTCATAGTGGCTAGCCTTTTCTAAAAAATTGTTTTAAAATTTGTGACGTAAGCTTCTCAGTTTAGTTGTAACTTCTTCTATGTGACTTGTTTTAATTTATAATTTCTTATGAAGGCAATCGTAGTTATTGCCGAAACCACGTTAAATAATTTTTATTTTGCGACCGAGGGCTGCATTTTTATCCTTTGATTAGGAGAGGCGTTTGTGCCGTCGCTAGTATCCGAACCCAGAACCTCCTACACACTAGGTAAACATCTTACCCTTTCAGCTAACTCGGCCTTATTGACAATGCGGCTGCATGGGTTGTGTTAAAGCACGTCTCCCTCCTCAACACAATGTTAATTGTGCCTCAGAATTCCCATGTGAAATAATATCAATGGTACCGAGATTCCCCAATACCGAATAGCAGCCCAGCCACGAACGTCAATGGGAGAAATCGTGCCTTGTACCTCAATCAAAAGTGATATAAATACAAGCAATAATTCAATTTCGCGAGACACTTATTGCCTCTTTATGTCAAAGATATTGAATATTAATTTCAAACCAACGTCTCTTCTTATATTGAATATCTTTGATATTATGAGACAATATATGTCTCAGGAAATTGAATTATTATCGATATTTAAATGTTTAACTATTTGTAGTGGGGAGTTTTACGATTGATATCAGCATACATACTGTTTATTTGATTTTCTTTTTAAGAAAATGTTTTTAGGAACTTACTTCAGAAGACAGAATATTCTTGCATCGTGTTATTGATAAGTCACTTTCTGGTGAGATGGTAATTACTTCAACTGTACAGTCAAGTATATATAGTATTTCATCCCTTTAAAGATTAATTCAGTCATTATAGTTACCCAGATTTCATTAATTCTCTCTTTGTTTCAGGTAAGCTGCTGTTTTCTCCCATGCAGAATGCTATACTGAAACTTGAGTTAATAACTATCTGCTGCAGTCCACAAAAAACAGGTAATTAAAGAGTGTAGCGATATATCGTTTTAATGGGTTTATATAATGTGCGATTCGTCTTTGTTTATAATTAAAGGCTGTTAAATATTAAATGTGCGCATTTATTTTCTTATTTTTAGATAATTACGTATCAGTACCTTTAACAGGGGACTGATATTTATAAGCTGCTTTACAAGGAAATTTTGATTAAAAAAGTATTTTTTAAATTAACAACAAAAAATACAGCTCATCGATTGCGAAGCTAGAGTTTGATTACTTAACCACGGTGTCGGGTTCAACTAAGGAAGTTTTCATCAGAAGAAAAAAAAATTCTTGAGCAACAGAGCTCACGTTTAAGTTACAAATTTAAACAGACATGTGTGAGGATTAAAAAGCAGGACATATTTCATGTCCATTTTTACTTCTGATGAAGGAATCCGTAGTTGAAGGCGAAACCGTGGTTAAGTAATCAACCTCTAGCTTCGCAAACAATTAGCTGTATTTTTGAATGTTAATCTTTCACGAACGTTTGCTGTCTCCAGCCATATTTAACATTGTATTTTTTTCTTTTGTATGTCGATTCTGTTCGTAGCTTGGTAACAGCTATTCACTATTTCCAGGCTTTAACATACTTCCAATGTAGTAACAATTTTTCGTGGTGAGATCTGCACCGTACATCATCTGTTTCTGGGCTGCTGGTTCTTGGCCGTTTGTTATCGTGGCAACTGCATCAGTATTTCACTGAGACTGTTTTTCAGGCGTTACTGTTCCCTACGCGAACACTTGTTTCCCGCTCGTTCACAGGCCCTCAGTATGGTCAACTGCCTCAGTAAACTATGCCACCTTCAGTTGTTTGCATTTTTGCGTGAAAACGTGGCTTTCCCTCCTCTTTTGTTTGCGATGGCGTTATGTAAATGTGCATATAGGTGCGTGCGTGTGTGTATGATGGGAGATGGAATGGAATCGGAAAGGCGGGAAATTGAAGGAGAGGCATTAGAGGAGAAGAATGACGGGTGGGTGGAGGGGTGGCGACGTATTGGGTCGTGTGGCTAACTCGGAAACTGTATCTACAATACAAATGGCAGAGGTGACTGAAAAAGACGGTAAGGAGTAAAATTTTTGGAAATAGAAAACCTGCTGTCAAAAGGACTGTTGACGCTGTAAGCAGAGTACAAAGGAAAAACTAAATAACATTTTTATCAAATAATGTTTTCACATTTATTTTATATACGAGGCGCGTCCAGAAAGTAAGTTCCGTTTCAATTTATCTCCGCTGCAGCGCTGCGATTGCAGTTCCTCACATGCGCTGTAGACGATGTGTATCAAGGAGAAGAACGTGCGCCATTTAGAGATCGCTGTCAGTAACGTACGATTTATTGTGCTTGTTTGAAATGTCGGCGTTGACTGAAAATCCCACTGCTTGTGAAATCAGGTCGGTGATTCAATTTCTGAATGCGAGGAAAGTGAAACCAAGTGAAATTTAACGGCAAATTTGCGATGTTTTACCGACCAAATGCGATGAGTGATTCGATGGTGAGTAGATGGGTCCGACAGTTCATTGGCGGGCTTAGTGATGTGCACGATGAAGAACGAAGTGGGCGTCCACCTTTGGTTACAGAAGAACTGGTTCACACGATTGATGACAAGATCCAGGGAAACCGTAGGTTTACATTTAGTGCCGGCCGCGGTGGCCGAGCTGACTGAGGCGCTCCAGTCACGGTCAGCACGGCCACTACGGTCAGGGGTTCGAATCCCCCCTCAGGCATGGATATTTGTGCCGTCCTAGTTCGTAAGTAGTTCATAAGTAGTTTGTAAGTTTAGGGACTGATGACCCCGTAGTTAAGTCCCATAAGCTTAACAAACATTTGAACATTTGATTTTACATTTAGTGCTCTCGCTATGGACTTCCCCCAAATTTCACTGTTTCCAACTGGTTGAAGACACAGGCGGCAGATTTCTATGAAGAAGGTATACAAAACCTGGTGCCACGCTATGACAAATGCCTGAAAAATTTCGGCAGTTATGTGGAAAAGTAGTTTAAGAGTTGTAGAATTTTGTGCAATAGAAATTTCTTTTGTATCTGTGTACAATTTCATTTTATTACCAAACGGAACTTACTTTCTGGACGCGCCTGGTACATCGAGAAATCAGACGAGATATAAACAACTGTAGACGTAGTCGCCTCCTCTTCTGAATAAACGAGATTATTCCACAATTTATGACTGACAGAATGGGAAAACTGATTTCAGAAAGGAAAGCAAAGAAGGAGCCTTAGGAATGGATGTAGTATAATAGTAGATTTTCATAAAGAAAATAATAGAATGGTTCAGTGATTGAATAACTATTCTTTGATCTGCGTATAAAACATATTCAAAGAAAACATGATACACGGTTAACGGTGCATCACAAACATCACACCAATGAGGGTCCTCCCGCCGGAGCAAGAAGCCGTGTGTCATGGGACAGTGACCGATGCGAAGACGAGTGAGGAGGATTTCATCCCACCTGCGCGGTTGGATGGATGTTCGCCACGGCCGGCCGTGGTTCAGAACGGCCGATTTCCTGGCCAAAAGTCGAAAAATGAAGGTTGAAAGGTCAATGTTTTTGGCATCGATTCTTGTTGAGGGAGGTTTGGGGCTCTCAGATCTCATTAGCAGAGGTCATACTATTGTACACTTGCTTCCCTGCGACAGTCGTTAGTTGCCTCTCGTAGAAATACATGCGCGACGCGTCAGTGCCCAGTTATACAGTTCTTCAGAAAATCATACACAATTTTTCAACGAGGCGTCCGATTCCAATTTTCCAAAATGGAAAATGTTTATGAAGGTATGTAGAAACATTTTATGTACTTCAGAACTAATTTTCAGAAATTAAAAATAGTGCACCATTACCTTCTTATGTAATAGAACTTCTACTGGAAACACCAGAAGGGTATGTCACAAATAGTAGCTTATCCTCAGCAGAAATCAAACATGTACGATGGATCCATCCTATGCAGATTATGATTTTTAATTAACCCAATGGATCAGTCTAATTGGATGTATTGTATGGAATTATGTACATGAAATTAAATAGAAATTTATATATTCTACAAAACTGTTTTTAATTTTAGAATTCCAAATATCATGCATCTATTACCAAATTCGTAATCAGCGACCACAAAAACCTAAAACTGAAAATTTTGAAAGTAGTATCCTCACTCTCCGACTTTTGGCCAGGGAACCACTGTGCGGCCGTGTGGTTTACATCATGATTCGCAACCTGTTGTTGGTTAGTTCCCGCCACTCATCCTCCCATCGACCCATGACTTAGTTCTGCAACAGTCTGGCCACAGCATGCATGCGAATAGGACACTGACATACTGTGCGCGTACTACACGCCTCTTTTGCTGCGACGTCTGCCCTTTCGTTTCCTTGAATGCCCGTATGACCTGGGACCCAGGAGAAGGACACCACCTTTTCCAGACTTTGTAGGCGGGAAAAGGAGTCTTGGATGTTCTGGACGACTTTATCTGGTGGCTAGAGGGTTTGGAGGGATTGAAGGGCACTCAGTGAGTTTGAGCAAACAAGAAATTTAAATTTTCTGGGTATGAGGTCCGCCTGATATGCAAAATACTAATTTATTATATACCCAAACTAGTTTCAGCACCTCTGTGCTATCAGTGAGTTTTCCATTTATTTAATGCTGTGAAAACAAATACATTAATTTTACTGAAATAAATCGCAATTTGCGATCACTGTACTAGGTTTAGATGGAATACTAAAGTACGGCGAATGAAAATTTCTGCCCGGCCAGTATTCGAACCCGGGATCTCCTGCTTACTAGGCAGACGCGTTGACCACTCCGCCACCGAGAACACAGTGACCAGCCCCACTGCAGAGGAGTCTTCCCTACACGTCTCCCGCCACACCCAAATCTTCATTCGCCACGCTGTCTCTTTCCTATTACTACAGCCATTTTACTGTTGTACTATACGTAAATTTAGGCCGAAAAATTATCAGTCTTATTTTGGTTTTTACATTCTGTGGTCATGTGGGACCCTTTCTACAAATTTATGTAACGGTAGCGTTGTCACCTGCAACCAAAATTATCTCTTTGAACCTTTTGAGGATTAAAAAAAAAAAAAAAAAAAAAAAAAAAAAACGCTACTTATAGTGTTAAAACTTAAATTTTGATCGCCTCCGTACTGCCTATTACTTATAGTTTCTTTTGGCGTGTACTACTTCTTCCGCGTTTTTGTAGATAGCACACATGCACATGTAATAAACATATTCTGCGGATTTTTTCGTCACAATCACTTCTCACTTTAAAAATTCGCCTGTGTATACTGTGTTGATATGTGTATTGGTTGAATTTCAAGTATTCTCCAGTTGAATGTCGGTGGATTTGAAGAGTGTTTGTTCTCTCTCTCTCTCTCTCTCTCTCTCTCTCTCTCTCTCTCTCTCTCTCTCTCTCTCTGTGTGTGTGTGTGTGTGTGTGTGTGTGTGTGTGTGTGTGTGTGCGCTCATTTGATGGGTTAAATAATGTATTTTTGCATAGTGTGGTGTACTCATTCATGGCTGACTTTCCTTCTGATAGGTTGTGGCTTGATTTTAGTATCTTTAAGTCTGTTTCTATTTTGGTCGGGTAATGGATGTGAGGTATTAGGTGGTCTGCAAATGTGCTATGGGAACTGTGACTTTTTAGTGCTCTGAGATGTTCTGAATATGTGGTATTGAAATTCCTACAAGTTTGTCCAATGTTTGCTGATTGACATGTTTTGCATGTCAGTTCGTGTATGCCTGCTCTATTGAATTTGTCTGTTGGGGTTGTCTGTGATCTGAGTTTCTTCAGTACTGCCTTGTCTGTCCTGTTTCCTATTTGGAGTCCCTGTTTCTTTAATATGTTACCTATGCTTTGGACAATTTTGTTGTTGTAGGTATGTGGGATTTGTTTCCTTTTGTGTGTTGTGCTGTTGTCTGGTATGTGGTCATTGTCCGTGTGTTGTGTTCTACTGTATTGTGTGTGGTCCCGTGTGAGTGTGACTTGCTCATTATTTTTCTTTTTGCATACTTGTTGGTTTAGTCGGTCTATTATATGGGTGTCATAACCATTCTCCGATGCTATTTGTTTTATTGTGTTCAGTTCCTGTGTGTAGTTGTGTTTGCTGATGGGTGTTCTGTTTAGTCTGTTGAGCAAGAATGTGAAGCTTGCCTGTTTGTGTGTACCGGGTGATGGTGGATGGTGGTGCTCGTAGTGGTGGGTTTTCTGAATTTTATGAATTCATCGGTGTTGTTTGTTCTTTTTTATGGTGAGATTTAAAACTCGCTACACTGGCACGAAGTGCGGCATCAAAGACAGTAAACTCTGGCGGAAGACGGATCTTGGTGACCCGATCAGGGAACGTTTTCTTCCAGACTGATGTAACGCATGGCTAACGATTAGTTTCGCTGTTCGAGGGATGGGGTGGCGAAGAGCCTGTATACATATACAGGGGATACTCTGCAAATCACATTTAAGTGCCTGGCAGAGGGTTCATCGAACCACCTTTATACTATTCATCTCCCATTCCATTCTCGAATAGCGCGAGGAAGAAAGAACACCTGAATCTCGCCGTTCGAGCTCTGATTTCTCGTATTTTATGCTGATGATCTATCCTACCTATGTAAGTGGGAGTCAACAATATATTTTCGTATTCGGAGGAGAATGTTGGCGATTGGAGTTTCGTAAGTTGCCCACGCCGCAGCGATAAGCGCCGTTGTTGTAATGATTCCCATCCCAGATCCAGTATCATTTCCGTAACGCTGTCTCCCGTGTATCGTGTCAATACAATACGAGCTGCCCTTCTTTGAACTCTTTCGATGTCTTCCGTCAAAACAATCTGATGAGGATCCCACACTGGGCAGCAATACTCCAAGCGTAGTGTATGCAGTCTCTTTAGTAGTTCTGTTACGTATTTTAAGGGTTCTGCCAATAAAACGCAGTGTCTGGTTCGCCTTTCCACGACATTATCTACGTGTTCTTCCCGGTTTAGGTCTGAAGTAATAGTAACCTCCTAGGTATTTTGTGGCGTATACGGCCTTCACGTTTGATTGATTTATCTTGTAAACGAAGTTTGACGGATTTATTTTCGTACTTATGTAGACGTCTTCACACTTCGCATTATTTAGAGTCAAATTGCCAATTTTTACACCATAGTGATATCTTATTTCTGCAGTTGGTTTTGATCTTAAGATGATTTTACTAGACAGTAAATGACGGCGTCATCTGCAAACAGCCTAAGAGAGCGACTTAGATTTTCCCCTAAATCGTTTATGTAAATAAGGAACAGCAGAGGACCAATGAATCTACCCTGTGGAACACCCGATATCACCTCTTGAACCTGTGCAACTTACCAATCTTTTGGTTCAGATCTTTTTTTGAGAGAGCGGTTGTATATGGCTGTTAAATAAGGAGCTATCGCTTCAACATAATCAGATATAAATCTAATGGGTATACAGCGCGGACCATAAAAAAAAAGAAAAAAAAAGTAAGTTTGTAAATCTACCGGAGCGAACTGCGTGGTCATCAGTCCGTAGCTTACAAACTACTTAAACTAAGCTAAACTAACCTAAGGACAACACACACACACACACACACACACACACACACACACACACACACACACAGGCGCGCGCGGGCGCGCGCGCATGACCCAGGAAGGACTCGAGCCTCCGACGGCGAGCAACCGCGCGCTCCGCAGCGAGACGCCTTATACCGCTCGGCTACTCCACCGCGGCAGCCCGGACCAGAAGATTTAAGTGATTTTAGTTGCTTCACTACTCCGTTGATGTCTACTTTTACGTTACTCATTGCGGTTTCCGATCGTAATTCGAAATCTGGAATATTGGTTTCATCTTCTTTGGTGAATGAGTTTCTAAAAGCTATGTTTAGTTACTCTGCTTTAGTAGCGATATCATCGGCAAGATCGCTATTACTATGACGTAGTGAGATTATTGTTTGTGTTTTGCCCCTAGTATATTTAACATATGACAAAAATCTCTCTGTGTTTTCAGTCAAATTTCGAGAATGCTCGTATGACCTCGAAGCCAGCAGGAGGACACTACCTCCCCCAGTCTATGTAGGCGGGAAAGGGAGTCCTGGATTACTTTATCTGGTGGGTAAAGGATTAGGAGGGATTGAAGGGCACTCAGTGGGTCAGAGCAAACAAGGAATTTAAAACTCGTTACACGTATCATCTGCTGCACTGAAGTTCTGACATGAAGTTCCGCTTCAAAGACAGTAATCTCTAACGGAGGACGGATCTTGGTGACCCAATCAGGGAACGGTTTTCTTCCAGACGGATGTAACGTAACGATTTGTTTCGCTGTCCGAGGGGTGGGGTGGCGAAGAGCCTTTTGTGAAGAAGGCCAGCATACAGGTGATCCGGTGAATGGCGGCGGAGGCGGACGGCACGGGGCGCCTCTTTGGGTGCGGAAGCCTTGGCGAATTGTTTCCCGGCGGAAGTCCGCGTGAGGCCGGCAGACAGCAGATCGGCTTATCGCCAGAAGGCGCCGTCTGCCGGCGCGTGGCCCTAAGCTCGCCGTGGCCTGGCCTGGCCGATAAGTTTCACTTTGAACGTCAGCTGCGGACGCAGATCTGCCGCTCAGATACCGAACAAGGCCGCGGCGCGCGCATCAAAAGCCTTCCGGCCCAAGAGACGTCGTCCCACAGGAGGTGTGTTCCCAGGACGCTACTGGTGAAGACTCGTGTACGTACCTCCAGTTTTGCAACTGTCCGAAGAGACTGAGGACGATAAAGGAACCAACAGACGAAACTTTTAGTGTAAATACACTTAAGAACCAATGAAACTGGTATGGGCATGATATAGCAGGGAGTCTACTGCACCAGGAATCTTAAAAAGCCTGGAAATACCCAAGATTATTGTCCCAGCTATCTTGTCCACCCAAAATATCTCTGGAACAATAACAGCTATTGGAAAACGACTTTCACCGGTATCAATCTACGGCTGGGGCCCATGAATGTACATATTTGGAAACATTCTAAAACGAAAGGAAATGTGTTTTCTAACACAAACTTATGTTTTTTTTAATGGACACTCTACATTTTTTCTTCAGCAATCCGTAACATGACAAACCACATAAACAATGACATTGATTGCATCGCAATATTCCAATTACATTCCGAGATATTGCGACAAGAAGTTGACGCTTGAAATACGCGAAACGCGCGTCTAGCGCTCGTCATGAGCAACATGGGGTTCTCGCCTGTCTCAGGACGTGCGCTAGCCGCTTGTTTCCCGTATTTCAAGCGTCAACTTCTTGTCGCAATATCTCGGGATGTAATTGGAATATTGCGATGCAATCAATGTCATTGTTTATGTGGTTTGTCATGTTACGGATTGCTGAAGAAAAAATATAGTGTCCATTACAAAAACACAAGTTTGTATTAAAAAACACAATTGCTTTCGTTTTAGAATCCTTCCAAATATGTACATTCATGGGCCCCAGCCGTACATTGATATTGGTGAAAGTCGTTTTCCAATAGCTGTTATTGTTCCAGAGATATTTTGGGTGGATAATATAGCTAGGACACCCAGTTTAAAGAAACGGGAAAACTCAGGAATTTCATTTTAAATCTTGAATACCCAAGGAAAATTCAGCATTGGTCGTAAATTTGTTGATTTATCATTACAGATCGTTTTCGGCTATTGAATAGTCATCTTCAGTGCAACTTGCACAGTCGATTAGAAACATTACTGGTTTTACTGATCCAGCCGGAAGGCATAGCTACAAGCAGGTACAAATGAAAATGATTTTGCACTCTGGAGAACTCTGGATGACATGTGGATAGCATGGCGCAAAGTAATCTTTTCCAACGTAGGATGACTTTCCAAGACCGTTTTAAGTAACAACACTATTTTTATGTTACGATTTAGGCCTCCACACGAATTTGACCAAAGAATAAATTCTTTCCCTCGATATGTGTTTGGAGGCACCTGCCAACCTTCTCCACGGCCAGCTTCACCCTCAATCCAGACGTAGTAGTGGCCTTCGCCGTGTTTGACACAGTAAATACCCAAATTATACACGCACAGGTGCCTTTTGTAATACACCGTGTTGGTAGGAATCTTAAGCATTGGTAACGTCTTCTGTCAATGAAAACAAGGTCTACTGTTGGAGAACTAAAGTTTGGTTTGTCGCATATGGACATGTGATGCAAAACTGAAAATCAACGACAAGCGAAGTGGCACTTAGTATTTTTTCATATACCATGGCAACCGTTGCTACGAGGAGAACGGTGATTTTTATCAACATAGGTTATGATGTTTCTCTATAGAAATTGCTCAAATTAGAAGATATCAATAAATGACGCTTGGTGTAGTCATAGACCAAAGATAACATAGACTGCGCACGTCCCAATCTCTGCAGTGTTGTAGTTTGAAACCAACATATAAAATTGCCCCGAGTCACGTGATTAAGTTTTCGTCATTATGAGCAACAGTTATTCTCATTTACAGGTAAAATAATGCGTTCGTTTTAACAATAAAACCACTTCTCGTATTCCTACTACATATCTAGTAGTAAAGGCAATGTAATTTATCGTATTATTAATACTAATGCAATTATTGTCGTGTTTAATGTGCCCGGGTAAAAAGTACCGTAATGTCTGTTGTTTTTAGAAGCAACAGAACTACATATCCTCGGTGTTCGTGTTGCGCTATGAATCTTTTAGTTTTTGCACCTTATGTATGTGATGATCGATGAGATGACTATTCAAGCTATTCTTGAACGAGTTTATATGTCAGCAAGCAAGTCATTTCTGGCGAAAGTCGGCTTTAAGTAACGTTATAAATGCTAAAAATTAATTCATACTATTCATTATACGTATAAAATCATTTCTTACCGAGTTCATCGATGATATTTCCTCACTACCCTATTATTTAATGTAAACAGTCAATATTTTGTTTATTTTACTTTTCGGCATCGCGGTCAGTAGTAAAAGTATTAAATATAAACGGCTGTACTTTGTTAAGATGAGACATCGTGGATGCAAACAGGTTTCATTTATTATATAAGCACAACGAAACATTTCACATATATTGCTGAGGGATCGTAAGGAAGCTCAAGCTCCTATCAAACTGATATTTGATCCTCTAATCTTATGTAAACTACAAACTAAAAAACTCACAATACGACGACAATAATATTTCGCATAAAATCTGTAGTTCTATTGCTTGTAAAAAGAACTGTCAATACATTTCATCTAGACACATGAAAAAACTGTACCAATCGCATTAATTCTTGCAATTGCGGAGAAATAACTCCAACTGTACTATTTAATAAGAGTACGCTAAAATTTATTGTCAAATCTGCGCTTAATTTCCACTACAAAGGGTAAGAACTGCAAGTCTCCGCTACATTTCGCATTAGTCGTAATGATGAAAACTGTTTCCTGCCCCGAGTCATGTGACTTAGATGTTGGTTTCAGTGTAATGACGTCACACGCAGTCTATATTATCTACCAGCTGAAAACTCGGCGTTGCCTGGGTATTTATTTATTTATTCCTGCCATTTTTCAGGTATATATTTATTTGTATAAAGGCTGTATGTCTGTAAAATGTCTTGGGAATACAATTAGTAACAAAGAAGTAATAGATTAAAACTTGGTGCGTGATGGGGCGGCTTTCCACGAACGTTACTGTTTATGTGCTCATATCTCATGATCTACGTGTCTTACTGTGATACAATATAGAAGGTAAATTAAACTATACATGTGTATACTGTCTGTAAAATTTCCAGCGGATATAATTTGAAGTGTACAAGTAATAAATTGTAACATCATATCGAATCCCGTTGTTGTTCAAATGTTTGTTAAGCTTATGGGACTTAACTACGGGGTCATCAGTCCCTAAACTTACAAACTACTTATGAACTAGCTAACACTAAGGACAGCACAAATATCCATGCCAGAGGGGGGATTCGAACCTCCGACCGTAGTGGCCGTGCAGACCGTGAATGGAGCGACTCAGTCCCCTCGGCCACCGCGGCCGGCCACCGTAGTTGTACTCAACAAACAGCGAAAAAGTAGTAAGCGACAAAGTTTTTTCCTTTCATCATTTTGCTATGGTTGTCAGCGAGAGAAAGTTTAATAAAAGTTTGAAATTATGTATATACAGTTTATTGCAAGTCACTAAGTGATTCTCGTATAGCGTATTTATAAAGTATCGCCGCATTATGTGGCAGCTTCTTGCAAATCCTATTGCTTATGGCGTCATATTTTCTGAATCATGTGTCGTATATGATTCTTAACCCTGCAGCAATTGTACCTCACTGTAAGGAATGTGTGTACCAAACTTGGTTGAAATCGGTCCAGTGGTTTAGGAGAAAATGAGCAGAATTGTCGGTAAATGCAGCAGTTTTTCCGCATCTCATTGTTTATGACGTTATATCTCGTGAACTGTGTATCGTACGTGATTCGTACACTTACGGCGACCGTTCTCATGGATTGAAGCTTACGTGTACAAAATTTCATAAAGATTGGAACAAAACTGTAGATTTGTATGCAACACGTATAAATATACGGACACTCTGCTTTATATATTAGATTTTCTATGGGTCTAGTGATGCATAACACCGTCCACTTGGTGTTCCTCTTGCCAGTTGACTACTCGAGACGAGTGGGTCTATGGCAGCGCAGACTATGCATGGAACGCCATTATGCTGAATTATTTGTTCGGTAATCCACCTGGAATAGAGGCGTAGGAGAGGAATGAAGCACTGCGAAAGAGACACGATGGAGGTATCGACACGTTCCCCTCCTCTCGCACTGTGGATGAACTCGTAACCGCAAAAACGGAGGCCGCTTGGCTCATGCAGCGATCTCGAAATGTGTGCCGCAGGTAATCCTGGGTCGTAGGGCTATATGGGGTGAGGGGGTTTGGGGAGGGCGACGAAAGGGCACTGGGGACCGAGTCAGCAGCAGCTCGGCTTAAATAACGGAGACGTTAGCCTGCCCGGCCGCAGTGGGTCCACACCCGCAGCTACCGTGCTTTTTTTCCCTTCAATACGCGACCGGCTGCCCGACCGGTTGGCCGCTGGTGGATGGTGCCAAAGTCCAGGGTGAGGAGAGGTGACGTGAGGTGAGAGGGAGGGAGGGGGGAGGGAGGGAGGGAGGCGGGCACTGGCCGCGCACACCAGCAGCGCCGCTTAAATCGAATTTTAAAGCACTAGCAGGCAGCGGGCGCGCCTCCATTAAAACGGGCTCACGCTGGCGGGGGAGGGGAGGGAAAGGGGATTCCCTCGGCGCTGGCCCGGCGGCAGGGTGGGGAGGGGAGGGGGAGGTGGTGGGGGTGGCGGTATCTGGCGACTCGCCAGGAGGACGCTCCGCGCCTGGCAACGAAACCCTGCGCATCGCTACTGGCGCATTTGATTTCAAATTCTTTTGATCCGGCGTGTAGTAGTTTTCGAGATACGTCGTTGTCTTCAGCTAAATTGAACACGATATACAGGGTGTTACAAAAAGGTGCGGCCAAACTCTCAGGAAACATTGCTCACACACAAAGAGAGAGAATATGTTACGTGGACATGTGTCCGGAAACGCTTAATTTCCATGTTAGAGCTTATTTTATTACTTCTCTTCAAATCACATTAATCATGGAATGGAAACACACAGCAACAGAACGTACCAGCGTGACTTCAAACACTTTGTTACAGGAAATGTTCGAAATGTCCTCCTTTAGCGAGGATACATGCACCTACCTTCCGTCGCATGGAATCCCTGATGGCCGGCTGCGGTGGCCGAGGGGACTGAGACGCGTCAGTCACGGTCTGCACGGCCACAAGGGTCGGGGGTTCGAATCCCCCTTCGGGCATGGATATTTGTGCCGTCCTTAGTATTAGATAGATCATAAGTAGTTTGTAAGTTTAGGGACTCACGACCCCGTAACTAAGTCCCATAAGCTTTACAAACATTTGAATCCCTGATGAGCTGATGCAGCCCTGGAGAATGGCGTATTGTATCACAGCCGTCCACAATACGAGCACGAAGAGTCTCTACATTTGGTACCGGGGTTGCGTAGACAAGAGCTTTCAAATGCCCCCATAAATGAAAGTCAAGAGGGTTGATGCCAGGAGAGCGTGGAGGCCATGGAATTGGTCCGCCTCCACCAATCCATCGGTCACCGAATCTGTTGTTGAAAAGCGTGCGAACAAGTCGATTGAAATGTGCAAGAGCTCCATCGTGCATGAACCACAAGTTGTGTCGTACTTGTAAAGGCACATCTTCTAGCAGCACAGGTAGAGTATCCCGTATGAAATCATGATAACGTAAGTTGAAGAACATGACGCCCAATCAAGACATCACCAACAATTACCAATATTACCTTCCTTCAATTGGGCCAACTGGCGGTGAATCGAGGAAGTACAGTACATACTAACGAAACAATTGTGTATTTTGACAATTGTCTGCACGAATTATTTCAATTTACATTTAAAGAGGAATACTAAAATGAGCTCCAACAAGGAAACTAAGCGTTTCCGCACACATGTCCACATAACATATTTTCTTTCTTTGCGTGTGAAGAATGTTTGCTTAAAGGTTGGCCGTACATTTTTGTAACACTCTGTATAGAAGGCAACGCGAGTCCGAGGGGCATAAGTGCACTTTCAGTAAATCTAAGAGCAGAAGCATATAGTAAATGTACAGATCACGCACGTTTGCTTGGCCCCTGAGCGGAGAATGTTGGGAGCTGAAGTTTGAATTCAGCTCGTAGCTTATTGGCTGTTAGAACAAGCCGCACCTCTTTCCTCCAGTGCAGCAAGCTTACAGTGTCTAACTTTTACAAGTTTTAAAAGAAACAACGTGTAATAGCATGTAGGCGACACCATCCGGAATCTGGTGCAGAGCGACCACATTAAAAATTATTAAAATTGGAAGAACGAGCTTTGGTAGCATTGAAATCTTTATTTTTTATATACAATACAGATCGACTTCCGTCAGTGTCTGACCATCCTCAGTGCATGAATCCAAGCCCTGATGCAAGTTGCAAATTTTTGTGGGCCTACAGAAATCGATCTGTATTGTATATAAAAAAATAAAGATTTCAATGCGGCCAAAGCTGGTTCTTCCAATTTTAATGACGTGTATTGGGTTTAAACGCCGAAGAAGGAACATGAAATTAAGCAGCAGTTTGTTTGAGTGATCGAAAACTGGATCTTATGTCGAGGAAATATGAATAGTTTTAAGAGACTTCTTAAGCGGAAGTAACAACGTATTCTGCCTCTTTTTCATTGTCGCAGCTCTGAAAGAAAAAGTTAAAATGTTTGTAAGACTTATGGGACTTAACTACGGTGTCATCAGTCCCTAAACTTACAAACTACTAATGAACTAGCTTATACTAAAGACAGCACAAACATCCATGCCCGAGAGGGGATTCGAACCCCCGATGGGGAATGGCCTCGCGCATCGTAGCATAAGCGCCTCAATACGCTCGGACATGCCACCGCGGCTCTGAATAGCAATCACGAGTCAACAATACATTGACGATGGCTATGGTGCACAATGCTGTTCCGTTGGTTATTTCGGCAGAGAGCACAAATAGCCGTAGACAGACGATCTCAGCCGACTTCCGCCGATCATAGTGGGACCTTGTGAAAGAGCGTGAATCTTACTTAAAACTGTAGATGTGCAGTAGATTCAAGATATGGATGTGCAGTAGACTCAGGATAATACGACAGTTATAGGACCGAGGACGTGTCGGATTATCAGAGGCACACGTTTCTAAATTGAATTTGGACATTTAGAGGCTAGACAATAAGATGTTTTTTATAAATAAAATTACAATGGATAAACAAGCAGCCCTCGGTCGCAAATTAAAAATTATTTGACCGGGTTTCGGTAATGACTACGAGTGCCTTCTTCAGAAAATATATTTGCAGTCTGATGCCTCCGTGCAGGCATGCAGCCCATAGTGGCTAGCTTTTTCTGAAGCTATACAGCTGAAAAGTATATTTTATTATGTGACTTGTATTTTATATTTTCTGATGAAGGCAATCTTAGTCATTGCTGAAACCTGATCAAGTACTTTTTAATTTGCGACCGATGGTGCTTGTCTATCTATTGACGTTGTAGTGGTCGCTGACAATAGTTGGTATGTTTAAAACTTTAAATAAAATTACTTCAAAGGCAGTTTTTATTCTTTAAGTAGTCTTTGACTTTTTGGAAAAATTGTTCGAAAACCATTCTAAAACACACGTTTTCAACCCTTTCCGGCCCAAATTTTATTTGTTTGTGAACAAAAGTATTTCTTTGCACATTGCTATTAATAATGATTGTAATAATGTATATTTACAGAATTTTTGAAATTTTTTTAAGTTTTAGGGGGGAAATTTGGCGTGACTGCATACGGCATCATCGAGCGAGATATGTTTCCTTTACCGTCCCTGACACCTTTTTCAAACTGTTTACTGTTAATTTAGTCGTTTTCAATAATTTATTAATGAAATTTTCAAATTATTACGTTTTATTTATCTTGATATAATATTTTGAAAGTCTTGCTGTTGGTACGCTAACTTAGACATTAAACAATAACACACATTTGGTCAGTGTGTTGCACCCTAATGCTCCTCTGTTTCCTCGCAGTAATTGTAGCCAAACTACCCGCGATGAATTTTGGAACGCCCTTTATAATTTTTAGTGAAATTGTGGGCCGACAGCAACAGATAAAGATGATGATGCCATATATTGAAGGTGCATTGGGCTGGAAAGAGTTAAATGTCCCTGGGGACTTTGATATTAACACACCTAGGAGTTTCAACATACGGATTACACCGTCAGTGGCGTACACAATTAACTTGATTCGCTCTTTTTCAGGTTTCCACCCGGAAAAGTATTTTTCGTCCTCAATTACAAGTTCTTTTGAGAGTTGGCCGCTAGCTTAAAACGTTTGAGACGATTGATTGGTATTTATTTTCACTTTGGCCTGACATTTTGTGACCCAAATTGAATCTTATTTGGCCAACAATACGATATATACCAATTATATACCACGGTATTAGTATAATTTTGACGTCACGCCACAGTGGCGTCCGCAGGCCGCTAGGACAGATCTAGTGGCGTTACGGTAGGCAAACCCGCATAACAAACAACCAGCAACGAAACTCTGTATCTCAAATTGTTGTTTTCCAGTTTGAATTAATATTTTTAACAGTATATTTCATATTCTAATCTAGTTTCTGAAGTTACTAATTTTCATTTTTACTTTTCATGGATACTTTCCATTCAAATTTATTTCAGAAAATAGGGGACAATTAATAATCGATGTAAGGAATCTATTTATTAAACAGAAAAATAGTTATATATAAAAACAATTGTAAGTACATGAAGGAAGAAACAGTAACTGAAAGAAAATCACTTCCACATATGTATATACACTACTAGCCATTAATGTTGCTACACCAAGAAGAAATGCAGAGATAAACGGGTATTCAATATACAAAAAACAGTCTTGATCGCAGAAATTAACATTTTCAGTTAACCGGTTTCAACCTGATGTAGGTCATCTTCGGAATTACAAAAAGCCCATGTGGCCAGTGCTGCACTCGGCTGGGCTGGGCTGTTCTGCTGCTGTAGTTAACAGTTACCTGCTGGCAGCAGAACAGCCCAGGACAGCCTAGGCCAGCCGAGTGCAGCACTGGCCACATGGGATATTTGTAATTCCGAAGATGACCTACATCAGGTTGAAACTGGTTAATTGAAACTGTTAATGTCTGCGATCAAGACTGTTTTATGTATATTGATCATACCAAATAGATCGCTGTTTCTCCTATGACAATGTTGTCAAAATTAAGCAGGTATTCATTGGGCAAAGATATTATACTAGAACTGACATGTGACTACATTTTCACGCAGTTTGGGTGCATAGATCCTGAGAAATCAATACCCAGAACAACCACCTCTGGCCTTAATAACGGCATCGATACGCCTGGGCATTGAGTCAAACAGAGCTTGGATGGCGTGTACAGGTACAGATGCCCATGCAGCTTCAACACGATACCACAGTTCATCAAAACTAGTGACTGGCATATTGTGACGAGAAAGTTGCTCGGCCACCATTGACCAGACGTTTTCAATTGGTGAGAGATCTGGAGAATGTGCTGGTCAGAGCAGCAGTAGAACATTTTTCGTATTCAGAAAGGCCCGTACAGGACCTGCAACATACGGTAGTGCATTATTCTGCTGAAACGTAGGGTTTCGCAGGGATCGAATGAGGGGTAGAGCCACGGGTCATAACACACACAAAAATAAATAAATAAATAAATAAAAAATAAAATAAAATTCAAATGTTTGTAAATCTATGGAACTGCTTGGTAATTAGTTCCTAGGCTTACAAAGGCTTACAAACTGCTTTAAACTAACCTAAGGACAACACGCAGGCGCATGCTTGAAGGACGACTCGAATCCAGGACGGCGAACAGCCGCGAGCACCGCAGTACGGCGCCCCAGTGATGCTTCGTCTGGAATAACTGGCAAAAGACTTGGATAAAGTTGAAGAAAAAAAAAAAAAACTATATACACTTCGTCTGTGCCAGTGACCTGAGTACATCATATATGATTGAAATTACTGGACTCTCTACTGTTTCCTATGTTTCCTCAGGCCATTCACCAAATTTTTAAGACGCACTTTGTATGAAGTGAATGAATTAACGCTAAATATATTTAACACACTTTTCGTCAGACACGTTGAAGCTGCAAGATAAATTCAGTATAAAAGCTTTCGATAATGGCAGTTTACTGGTATTTTGATGCAGAATACCTAATCTGATTCATGAGAAAGATAAGCATAAGCTAATACTTACATAAAATTATGACAACCACAAACTTCACTGCATATTTTACTGATTAGGTGGCTTAAGAATATTGCTTCAATGTGGGATTTATTTCTTTCGCCCATCAATTATGTTTAGAACGTGAAATAAATTGAAAATTATTGTGGAAAGTTAGTCTGTGTAACCTCTACTCTTATTCGAAAACTATCTGTTGAAAACTGTGTGCTAAAACAAACGTAGATAAGTCGTAAATTAAACTTCGCGAACCATATCGTTAAGTCGTTGCTCATCGTCTCGGGTACTGCATTTATATGAAAGCTGCTGACACTTTCGAGAAACGATGTATATAAAGTATTTATGCACTATACTTAAACGTAATATTGTTTCACTAAGACTGAAAGGCGCAAACATATTTTCGTAATCTTCTAACCTAGTACCATGTACCACGCCCATCTCAAATGTTCAAATGTTTGTATAGTTTATGGGACCTAACTACGGGGTCATCAGTCCCTAAACTTACAAACTACTTATGAACTAGCTAATACTAAGGACGGCACAAATATCAATGCCCGAGGGGGGATTCGAACCCCCGACCGTAGTGGCCGTGCAGACCGTGACTGAAGCGCCTCAGTCCTCTCGGCCACCGCGGCCGGCCACGCCCATCTCTGCACTTAAAACAACAAAATTTGCTTCACTTTGCTCGTGGTGTTGCCTCCATATGGTAGTCAATGTGGTGTAAATTTACTCACGCATCAGTGGTGTGTATGTATACCGAAAAAGGGAAAAAATTGGACCACTCCTCCTGGATGAATAACCTTTTTCAGGCAGTGTAGATGATAATGCATGTTAACGTACAGATATGAAGACGTATACCTATCTGAGTGATAGATGCATTCGTTTGTCGTTTCGTAGGGATCAGTTGTCAGCGTGGAAATGCGCCTGCTGTCGCCGTTAGATTCTGTTGCGGACGTTTTATCAACGAGCGTCGCAGCGCTTTGTCTCCTTTGTTGGGTGTGACAGGGGAGGTCGATATCCTTGTTGATGTAATGTAGCTGTCAGCAGGAGTACGTCCTTTCTCTGCCTCGCCAGGGGTACAGGAGAGTGTTCTGTAGCGCGAGGTGGCAGCTGTCAATGTTTCCACCACTCACACAACATGCTACGGGTACTTCAAATGTATGATTACGCCGTAAGGAAAACTTTCGTAATTATTTACATTTATTACTACTATCACCTTATTTCTCGTAATTAGCATTACATCTCACGTCTGTAATTAAATTTCCTGTATTGTCTCACTATGTCCACTTTCGGAAACAGTGACATTTTCAATAAACGAAAACGCGTCTTTTAATTTGTTTTCATAAACTTTGAAAACATAACAATTACTAAATCTGATATCCAAATTGTACAAGAAAAGAGGAGGGCTGCGGTGGAGTGGTGGAGTGTTCTAAGGCGCCTTGCTGCGGAGCGCGGGGTTGTTAACCGTCGGAGGTTCGAGTCATCCACCGGGAATGGGTGTGTGTTTTGTCCTCAGCATAAGTGGAAGCCTAGCGACTGATTATCTCAATAGTCAAGTCCCATAGTACATGTACTAATGCAGGCGAGCATCCTTGTAATGTAGAGTGAGCTGAAGAGATATTTACGTCTTCAGTACCGAACAGAACTCAGTATGTATTCCTTAATGGAATCTGAAGGGAGCCATCAGACTGATCCTCTGTGCAGGGCGTACAGCCCATAAGTGGCTGGCTTTTTCTAAAAATTGTTTTAAATTTTGTGACACAAGCCTTACAGCTGAGTTGTAACTTTTATTATGTGGTTTGTTTTTATTTATAATTTCTGATGAAGACAATCATAGTTATTGCCGAAACCAGGTTGAATAATTTTAATTTTGCGACCGAGGGCTGCATTTTTATCCTTTGACGTTGTAGCGGTCGCTGACAATAGCAGCTATATTCAAAAATTTAAAATAAGGCAAGTATTACAATTTATATTGATACTAAAGGCACTTGGTCCATCCATTACTCTAAAATGAGAACGCTTTGCTACTTCCAACAAACTATATAATATTAAGCGTTCATGAAACTATTTATCGCTCACACCCTCATAAAATGAATAAAAGAAAAATTATTTCCGCTTTCGTTAAAATTCAGTCTCTGTCTCGGCATTTTAATTTATTGCCTATTCGCAACAAACTTGGCAGAAGACATTTCAATATGTCACTGAATATACCTGCAAAATTATGTCATCCTACGACACACAATTCAGGGCATGAGACATCATAAACATTTATATTCTTGACAAACTAACTTTTGCCTATATTTTTCATAATGGAAACAACAACAACAACACAGTTTGAAACCATTTATAAACTATTTGTATTACATGCTTAAAGTAAAATAATCAGCACATACCTCATTCTTAAGGTAATAAGACAACTGAAGCAGTCTATATGTTACTGAAAAAGTAAGATAATTGGTAAACCTTAGAATTAACCGCTGAAACCTAAGATACACCATCGCTGTGTGGTAAAGGTCCAAAATTTCTCATTACATCCACAGATTTCGAACTTTGATAAATCTTAGGATTTACTAATGCAAAACGGTAAAAGCTGGAGCGAAATCTGAAGATTCAAACAAGTTTCATTGTTGCCAATTTTGTGTTCAAATGAGTTTCTTTGTAGGCAATTGTGAGTTCTCAGTCCGCTCATCGCTGAGTAGTTCCAGTGTCGAGCATCGGCCGTACGGTGATCTCTGCGACTCGTTTTACTGATGTTTCTTCTGCTGATTTGCGTTAGAATGAGTGATGTTATGCGTAACTGATTTTACGAACTTTTAAGTTGAAAATGAAATCTTTATTAAGCTCAAGGGACTTAACTGCGGGGTCATCAGTCCCTAAACTACTTATGAACTAGCTTATACTAAAGACGGCACAAGGGGGGATTCGAACCCCCGACCTAGGCGATCTTTTAAGTGAATAAGAGGAGGAACAACATTTTTTATGTAACTGATGAGCAATATGTTGTTCTCTTAAGTGAAAAATGCAAACGACAGTTGATGGTTCTGACGAGACGGTGACAACTACCTACCGTGCTCATAAAGTGAAACGGATTCGAGAAGCTGCGAAAGAAGGTCTTTTAATTGCAGGCAAAGAAAATGAAAGGAGCCTCTTGTAACAAAATTCCAAAACCTTCAGTTGGACAGAATGTGAGAACTAAAGTACCTGATGTAGACAGGGCAAAAATTGATGCAGTAATTACCAATATTCAGGATGACGAATTTTATCAACTCGGTACCAAGGCTGGTAAAATGAAGTCATTTTACACTAGGAACCAATTTACATTGTGCAAGGAAAACTTTGTCAACATCGAAGAAGTAGGAAGAGAAGAAATTACGGTAACTGGTTACCAAACAATATTCTGTTGGAGGACAAGGTTCAAAAAGTGCAATTGCTTAAAAAGGTGTTCAGCTACAAAATTCTCGTATAAATCGTTTTCCATATTACGTTTTTTACAAAATTTTTGTGTAACTGAAACATTTTTCACTAATATTGAATATTGCTCGTTGGAAGGCAAGAATTTTTAAAATACATAAATTTACAATAAATACAAACTATTTCAGTAGATTGCCAAGTTGATCATTTTAATGAAAAAGATTTACCAACGTTTGTAGTAAAAGCTCGAAATCTCTGCAAATAATGAGAAATTTACCACATCGCGATGGTAAATCTTGGGTTTGACCGATTAATTCTAGGATTTATCAATTATCTTACTTTTAGAGTAACATGTACGTGGAATAGATTCTTAAAGGAAACTGGGTTTACTCGTAATCTACCAGTCTGTCAGCACTCACTTGAACATTGCATTGTGTAATGAAATATACGGTTTATTTTAACATCACTTCTTTGTCTATTCCATTACACTTATCGATATCAAGCAACCGAACACCGCCCAACAAAGATTTCACGTCGTCTGATGGTTTTCAGGTTGCAGTGTCTTTACGAAATCAGACGGGTTAAAAGCTATTGGCGAGAAACTGAACACGGGAAGTCACAGTTTGCGTTACCTGGGGCTTTCTCTGGGAGAAGTAAAAAAAGTTTGATCAGATGTCGGTTTTATTGCAGGTCCATGTCGTGAAATCGTATCACCCGACTTCAGAATGTTACGGCATTGGTGAGTTGGGAGCACGTTCAACCAATGCACGAGTAAACTCGTCCGGAAGAAGGTGGGTGGGTTATAAAACACAACGCGGTGCTTACCGCCTGCCTTTGAGATGTAGCTCCCCTCCAGGCAGGCTTCGACAGGCCACGAGTCTTCTGCCATAATCGATAACACGACCTACTCGAATTCTGAAGCCGGGGGCCAGTATAAAAGTTTCACTTGTCCACCTATTGGTCACCACATTACTGTCACGCGCAGTGCAGAAAAAGGCGTGCAGATGGAAAAAGACTTCCAAGCCACCCTTCTTATTATTAAAACACACTGTAGGATCGTGCTTGTCCAACATACACAGTGACGGAAAAAATAGTATGGAAAGACGAAGTAGATTTTGATACGACGCCGGCAGATGCCGGTTGGAAGTCAGTAGATGTCCTGATTATGGTATCAACGATATCGAACAGCAGTACAATAGCTGCTAGAGCGCCCCATTTATGTATGTCCTTTAATAGGGAATGTTCACAGCCATACGGCTTCGTGTGACATCATCGTGTAGCATTACCCCACATTTTTACTATACTTTATTACAACTTTTCTTAATTTTAGTTTATTTCTGTATGGGCAGCTGATGGGCGCGCAATCTAAGATATAGTAGGCAGTAGAGTTGTGGTAATTCGTAAATAGGTCGTTCATATGAAAGAATACAAATAAGGAATTGTAAGAATCTAATCGTGATACGGACGAATCTTCGTTCAAAAGAATCGTCTGTCTCGTGACGATCTCAAGATCCAACGATTCACGATTCGAATGCGACTGCCGATCATGCCGAATCTTGCCGAATGATTACCAAAGCCAGACAGCAGTGAATAGGTGGGCGAACGTCGAATTTTTGTGGTTTTAGGGCGCAGAACTGCTGAGGTGATTAGCGCCCGAATCAAAACTGAGATATACCGAAAGATAAGCCCATATGCCGGCCGCGGTGGCCGAGGGGACTGAGGCGCTTCAGTCACGGTCTACACGGCCACTACCGTCGGGGGTTCGAATCCCCCTCGGGCATGGATATTGTGCTGTCCTAGTTCGTAAGTAGTTCATAAGTAGTTTGTAAGTTTAGGGACTGATGACCCCGTAGTTAAGTCCCATAACCTTTAGAGACATTTTGAATAAGCCTATAAGAGAACAGCTAAAACATAGGGTAAAATACAACAAAAGGAAAAGCTAAATGCCCTTTGACAAATTGCTCAGGTTGATAAAATTCAAGACTTGAGCAGCAGCTCTTGCGTCATCAGCTAAAATTTCTTCCACTGTTTTCGGTAGATTCAGTGCAATCCGAAGAGGAGGTGGCATATTCGAAAAGACTGAAAAACGTCTATATTGGCGATAAGGAAACAAACGCGCCGTGGCCAGTGCGGCAGCTGAGCACCTGGAGGTGTGAAGTGTGTTCGTCGTTTCGGCCGTGCGCCTCTCCATCATCAGCGGGCTGTTCGGCAGAGGTAGACGCGCCGCTGAAATTGGCGCGCGACGGCGCCTCGCCGGGAGCTGACTGGCGCGCCAGTTTTCCGGAAATCAGCATGTGAATGGCGCCGCCCCGAACGCTGAAAAATTGCTGCCATTGTACATCTCCCAGGGCCGCCCGCCGCGGCGCCGAAACGACTTTCCGAGAGGAGAGCCAACCAGCCAGCACCGGCCGCCGCAGCCGAGGGAGACCGACTAATCGATCTGCCGAATTTTGCGCCATTGTACGAGGGAATTTCTCACTTCTTAGCACAAGGTGTCGCGATGGCGGGCGAAACACCGCGTCTCCGGAGATTTTAGTAATCTGCCACGGCGGAGCTGCGTATTCGCGACGGAAGGATTGGCCGTTGCCACCAATCTGAGGAATATCTGCGACGTTACCGGCAAATAAGAAAAGGCGGTGTAGGTTTCTACATTTACATCTACATATTTTATCTGCAACTCACATTATATGATCGGTAGAGGGTTTATCGAACAGCTTTCATAATCCAGAATGAAACTTTCACTAAGCAGTGGAGTGTGCGCTGATATAAAACTTCCTGGTAGATTAAAATTGTGTGCCGGAACCGGGATTCGAACCTGGGTCATTAGCCTTTCGCGGGCAAAATGACCCAGGTTCGAGTCCCGGTTCCGCAACACAATTTTAATCAGCCAGAAAGTTTCAGCTTTCATAATATTTCTCTAGCGTCCCATTCTGTGATAACGCACGGGAATCTCTATACTTAAAAGACGCATTTGTTGTCTGTCAGTTTGTTTGTCTTCTCTTATAACTCAAGATGCAGACAACCAAATAACGTGAAATTTGATACACGTACACAAAATTATAGGTTTCGTTCCATATTTTGGAAAACCAACCGGAAAATTTGAGGAAAAGTGAAAGTCCGTTTTCAATGTGTCCGTGTAAATTTTATCTTCCCACTGATTTTGATAAAATTTTCCACAATTGACCTTCAAAACAAGAGGAAGGGCACTGTCTACATAAAATGTCGTTCAGTTCATGGTGGAGGGTACTTATGGATTTCGCCAAAATCCACAGTTTTGATCCGATTTTGATGACATTTTGTACACTTGACCTTAAAACAAGATGAAGGTTACTGTTTACATAAAATTTCGTTCGGTGCCTGGGGGAGATTAATTTTTTTACAGACTTCGCTTTTATTATCTGTTTGTCTGCTCCCTTATAACTCATGATCCAGACAACCAAATAACGTGAAATTTGGTACACGTACGCAAAATTACATGGGGAAAATTCTTAAATAGATATCGTTCCATCCCAATGGTCATGTGCCTGTTGTAAACCGTGTGATAGTGAACACCCCCCCCCCCCAAAAAAAAAGTAAATCATGCACGTAGGTTATTGAGAGTGATTTTGATTTTTTTTTGTGGTGATGATGAGATGATGAGCATGTAATTAAAAGTGATGGTCATACATGTGTAGGGTGGGACGGTAGGGGGGAGGCGATGGGCCTGATTTGCAAGCCTACCCCGAATTTGATTCTGAAGGTTGGTGCTCCAGTAATGCTGATCAGAAATATTGATGTCCCCAGGTTGTGAAGTGGCACAAGATTAATTTGAAAAAGCTGCTGCAACATATAATTCAAGTCACAGTACTCAGAGGGAGTGCTAAGGGTGAGGATGTCTTCATTCCAAGAATACCTATCATTCCCTCAGACAACACCATACAATTCAAGAGAGTACAGTTCCCTTTGAAACTGTGCTTTGCCATGACGATCAATAAGTCACAGGGCCAGTCTCTTGGGATTGCTGGTATAGACTTGCAGACACGATGCTTCTCTCATGGACAGTTGTATGCAGCCTGCTCCAGAGTGGGCAAAGACGAAAATCTTTTTGTACATACTCGAAATGGATCTGCCAAAAATATTGTTTATCACATAAATGTACCCTTTTATTACATGCGGTTTTGTACGCTTCTACAGAAGAAAGAACCCAGGCAAAGCTGGGTACTTGCAGCTAGTAAGAAATACCTAAATCTTTCCGTTTACGATATGATTTCTCTCATTTTATTATTATCACGATAATCTCCGCGAGTTCTGGACCGAATGAAATGTTGACAACGTTGTATTTTTATACAGGAATATTTTTTGGTAGCTGTATCTTTAATGTATGATAAGAAACATATATGCGCCTCGGTTGCGCGCCGGGCGCCGTGGCTCAGCGTGCCCGGTCAGGGGGCTCAACGCCCTCTGTAATAAAAAAGCTGAGCCAGGAACACTTTGAACATCAACGAACAAATACGATCAGCGTCCGCTACGATCAGCGTCCGCAATGAATAGAACTACCAATAGAGCAAAAAAAAAAAAAAAAAAAAAAAAAAAAAAGGTTGCGCAGTGGTAGAGTGCCAGACTATAAATCCAAAGGTCGCGGGTTCGATCCCCGCCAGGTCCTAGGTTTTTTATGTATACATGTGGCGTCAGTTCGGAAAGAAACATACGTCACATTCTGATCCTGCAGCTGTTATTGTTTAATATTCATAGAATATATGACTTCAACTGCGATTGGGCAAAGCTGAAAATGTGTACCCTAGGTTTTTTATCTGTCACTTTCCACTTCTTTCACCTCTGGCAGCATTACTGATGTGTAAAATATCGAGTAGCACCGTGGATCGAAACCCACGTTAAACTGTAGGTCCCCCTATAGCTGGCTGGGTAAGTCAGTTTGAAGGTCGGAGGAAGGCAACGGCATACCACCTCCAAACAGGACCATGCCTAGTAAAGCACTGTGGTGTTCAAACCAATCTTCGATTGTTGACTGCTTTACCTTAACACACAGATATGTAACTTTTTGCGTTTTTTTAACTTTTCGCAATAATGAAATTTATATAAATTCGTATACGATATTTAAAAAATAAGTTATCCAGCTCACTGTTGAATAATAAATTTGTAAAAATTCGATTAAGAACTTTTGTACTTGTAAGATTTTTAACATAACACTGAATAAGGCTCTATGTTAGATAACGCACTGGACTCGCATTTGGGAGGATGACGGTTCAAATCCAGCTCCGGCTATCCAGATTTAGGTTTTCCGTGATTTTCCTAAACCAATCCAGACAAATTCCGGGATGCTTCCTTTCAAAAGGCATGGCCGATTCCTTTCCCCCATCCTTACCCAACACTCAGAGCGTTAGTTCCGTCTCTGATGACCGAGCTGTCGAAGGGACGTTAAATCCTAAGCTTCTATCGTTTTTTCTGTTACTAGCTTCTGACCTATGTAGCGATCAGGCGTTATGGTGGAAACGACTCATCAAAGTAACAACTTTTGTAAAATTGCCATCAAGTGTCGTTGATATTTAAATTATTCGTTTTGAGTAACACGCTTATATTGAGCACCTGCAGTGTCGTGTCTGGTAGACCGTGGATGTTGCCTGCAGTGGAAATCAAAACATCGTATTAATGAGAAGATGGAACAAAGTACCAGCAAATGCGTTAAGATTTTTTATCCATTTAAGCGACCGGTTTCGGTGCTATATTCGCACTATCTTCAGGTCCCCGTTGTGTAATTGTCAGTAATAGCACATTTAAAAGGGGTGGTAACTGTAAATTTCTAGATAAAAATGAACAATTTAGGAAAATAAATAACATGTGAAGTGGTTATGATTGTATAGAAGCAACATGCTGTTCATGACCGTGATAGTCGTCTTTAAATATCTGTTGTACTTCAAGAGATATCTGGAGTGAAAAAGTTGAGTGGGACACCCTGTATATACAGGGTAATTTATTATTTTTTAAACTTTTTTAGCCCGTGTACAGACCTAATGGTCTTATCCGTAAGAGTACCAGGGTGTGTATATTACGAATTACAGCGTTCAAATGAATGAAATAAATCGGAATTTGCGATGTTATGGCTTCACTGTATTCAGTTTAGATGGAATACGAAACTGTGGCGAATGAAAATTTGTACCCGCTCGGGATTCGAACCCGGGATCTCCTGCTTACTAGACAGACGCGTTGACCACTCCGCCACCGAGGACACAGTGACCAGCCCGACTGCAGGCGGGAGACGTGCAGGGAAGAGTCCTCTGCAGTCGGGCTGGTCACTGTGTCCTCGGTGGCGGAGTGGTCAACGCGTCTGTCTAGTAAGCAGGGATTACCGGGTTCGAATCCCGGCCGGGTACAAATTTTCATTCTCCACAGTCTTAAAAGTTCAGGTAACACGTATACGTCGTCACAGATAAACGAAAGGTAAGCCAAGTACCTTCCGGCGTTGACAAATGTTCTCCATCACTGCACAGTAACATGGTGGAACGACAGGTGACGAACAATCACCTTCAAGTTCGCCATAGTGTCCGGAGACTGTAATAACGCCAGAGTCGAGAGTTCTGAGGTGAAGTGAGGATAGTTTGGAGGCATGTCTTTCCGTAGTTGGCGTACGGAGAGTAACTGACATTGGGGACGGCTGCGTACCTTGATACAGGCGGCTCCAGTCAACCCGGTGCGAGAGTAGAGAGACTTCCTGTAGCGCTGATCTGCAGCGCTCTCTGCACCTTTAAGAAGTAGTGCACGTTAGATACGTAGTTGCTGTTGTCATCGTTGACGTACCCGGAAATGGCTACCGTCTGCCAGACTTCGTAGCTGAACGTATGTAGATACGCCTTCGGTGTAGGCTGCCTGGAACACTATTCAGATTAGTGGTTTCTCAGACCATAGATGCTATCCTGGCCGACATAACAGAACTCAGGAAATACATTGTTTCCATGCTAGAGACCATTTAATCAGTTGTACTTTGTTACAGAGACTGCGGTCTAATATTCTTGTAAGATGCCTGCATCTGAATCGTGCAGTCATGTGGCACGGTATTCCCGCGGTCGATCTGTCACCATCTTCAGGTGAAAATGCTGTTTTCCTATTTCGGCTGGATCACTAGGCACTGAGGACATCGTTTTAAAAATCCTAACTTGCTATGTAGATACGTCGTTGATTATGTCAGTTTTATTTTTCGAGACGATAATTTGATAATTAAAAGTTATCGTTATCGTTGGTACTGGCCAGAAACTTGGACAAAATTGTAATCATTATTAGATTCACGAAAGATTTTTTTTTCTTTTGTAAGAAACACGTGCGAAGCCTCTTGCTCTTACATCTATGAATGAACACGTACATTACATTCATAGAATAGTAATATTCGAAATATTGTCTTTAAGGAGTGTAACTGATAGATTATTTATGATAGAGAAGACATTTATGCAACGTATTCGCAGGCCAACAGTCGCTTTTTTACTTTTATGGTTTGTATTTATTTATACTGTACAACTAGTTTCGGCGAAACTGTCGCCATTCTCCAGTACCTGTACCTCAAGCAAAACATTTTATAATAAATCATTCATACTGAATTTCTAAATTTCATTACTTAAGAAACAGTAAACTTAAATGATGAGTATGTTTGCCAGAATTAATTAAAAAAACCATATGTGCTAACATTACATTCTGAACTGTATGAAGATTGCAAAACAACGTTGAAACATGGATTATGTATTTTTGTAATTATTTTTGGCAAGCATAGTGATCATTTAAGTTTACTGTTTCTTATGTAATGAAATTTAGAAATTCAATATGAATGATTTATTATAAAATGTTTTGCTTGAGGTAGAGGTAATGGAGAATGGCGACATAGTTTCACCGAAACTAGTTGTACAGTATAAATAAATACAAACCATAACAATAAATAAGCTACTGTTGGCCTGTGTAGAGACTGCACAAATGTTTGTATCATAAATAGACCTTCATAGAAATTTGCACTTTGAGACTGCAGTGTGCCACTAATAACCTCGCTGTCGACGGAGCCTTAAAACTTTTCACTTTTTTTTACACATTGTTCTGGGTTGCTGCTAATGGGTACTCTCTGGAACAGACGGGACTTCTGTCAGATTTCCTTCCGCATCTCACGTTCATCAACGCCGAACTTCGACAGGAAGAGCTACTAGTTGACATAACTAGAGTGCAAATATTAATTCTGTGCGCCCTTCTATCTACCATTTTATCACATAACAACAGGGGAACACACTTCGAGATACTGATGGCGCAGCGATAGTAATCTAGTGGTCTCTGTTCTCTAGGTCATGCAGATACTACATACAATCAAGCTGGAGACGACCACTAATCCTTTCTTCTGTGCCTATACGCACCAACACTAACTCCTATGGGAATCGGCGCCATTCGGCATTTTGGAAATCCGAGTCAGGCGGGAAGCGTAGTACGGTAGATTGCGCTTAGCGGTGGTAACTATGTTAAAATAAAATAAAATAAAATGAAAGTAAAAGATAAGAAAAGAACAAATTGGCGTAATGGTCAACTGTCTATTAAGCAGACCCGGATCGATACCCGGCTGGGCATAAATTTTTAACTTTCCCTATTGAAGTGGTTTAACGACTGAAAATGCTATATTTTCGTTTCTCTGTTAGGCACTTGATGGGTTAAATAAAAGGCTACGGACATTAGGCGTCTTTTTTATTTAACAAAAGCGTTTGATTGTGTTGATCACAAAATATTGTTGCAGGAGTTGGAACATAATGGATAACGAGGAGTAGTTCACAACCGGTTCACCTCTTACTTTAATAATAGACAACAGAAGGTAATTCTCCCCAGTGAAGAAAATCGCTATGACGTACAATCGCAATGGGGCACAATTAAGTGTGTGGTGCCCCAGGGTTCTGTTTTGGGACCGTTGCTGTTTCTTATTTATATAAATGATATGCTTTCGAGTAAAACAGGTGATTGTAAAATATTTTTGTTTGCTGATGATACCAGCTTGGTAGTGAAGGATGTTGTTCGTAATGTTGACGCAGTATCAAATAATGCAGTTCAACAGATAAGTCCATGGCTTGTAGAAAACAAGTTGATGTTAAAGCTAAGTAAAACTCAGTTTTTACAATTTCCAACACATAATTTGACGAAAGTTGACATTTTGATTACACATAATGGGCATATGATGAGTAAGACTGAACATTTCAATTTTCTAGGTGTTCAGATAGACAGTAAACTGTCGTGGAAAGCCCATGTTCAGGATCTTGTTCCAATACTAAATTCTGCTATATTTACCATTAGAACAATATCTGAAATAAGTGATTCGTCAACTCGAAGCGTAGTCTACTACGCTTACTTTCACTCATTTATGACGTACGGCGTTATTTTTTGGGGTAACTCGACTGAAACAAAAAGAATATTTTTAGCTCAGAAACTGGCGGTTCGAGCAATATGTGGTGTAAGTTCACGTACGTCATGTCGATCCCTTTTCAGTAGTCTGGGAATTTTGACACTGGCGTCACAATACATTTTTTCTTTAATGTTGTTTGTTGTTAATAATAACAGCTTATTCCCACAAGTTAGTAGTTTCACTCGGTGAATACTAGACGGGAGTCAAATATACATTTGCGTCACACCACCTCGACACTAGTGCACAAAGGTGTGCAGTATTCTGCAGCATACATTTTCAATAAGCTGCCACAAGAACTAAAGAATCTTAGCACCAACCCACACGCTTTCAAATCTAAATTGAAGAGTTACCTTCATGGTTCACTGTCAAGGAACTCCTAGAAAAGTTAAACAATGAAGCTAATTCATTTTTTTTCCTTTATTGATTCTTTTCACTTTGTCTTACAATTGTCGTGTGTATAGGACTACTTAAAAATTTTCTATTACCATTCTTGTGTTAAACTTCATGTATTGGCTTGTTCTATGACCATGGAGTCTTACTCCTCAATTAGGTCCTGCGGAACAGAAAACCATATTATTATTATTATTATTATTATTATTATTATTTAATTCGATGCCTATGGCAGCTAACGTCATTAATTCCTTTCTTTCTTGAAGATTGTAATTGCTTTACTTAAACGGCAATCGCACTGAAAAGTAGGAAATCAGTTTTAGCACAATCAAATCCTGATGCTTATTACAAGAAAAGTATTAATATCTTTTGAAATGTGTTTCCACTATTTATTGCGCTGGTAACACAACACTTCGCTGTTGCATCCGGGCTGCTCTGATTAGTACACGCATTAATTGAAGTAACAATGGTTCAACGCAGTATGCAGAACGCAGAGGTGGCACAAAGCAGCTCGATCACCGACTAGAAAGCAGAAATGATAATGGCGTATTCACTCATAAATTCGTATCACGATACACACTCCGTACATGTGAACACACACGTAGAACAGTTACTATGGCAGTGTAATTAGTCAGAATCTCACTTCAAACAAATGTTATTGAATTAGCCGCTGTGCTGCAGTACAGCAGCGTTAATTAAAGCCAGCTTGTTTCAAAATGTGCGCAAACGCAATGCAGCAGATGCTATTGAAATTCAAATTTCCCTTCTTTGTAAACTACTGATACTTAACCTTAATGCAGAAAGTGGGAGCAGTCGTCGATAAATCTAGTGTTTCGGTACAAAAGCAGACAACATTAATTTGGAACAGTATCGTTTTAAACATGTACAGTAGTTGGAGAATGAGATTTTCACTCTGCAGCGATTTGTGGCCTGATAAGAAACTTACTGCCGTATTAAAACTTTGTGCCTTGCCGGGATTCGAACCCGACTGAGCAACCCTGGCACGCTTTAAGGTTCGTCCTCACCGCTTTACATCCACCGCTACCTTGCCTCCTACCTTCCAAATTTCACTATCTACTGAATTTCACAGAAGTAATTCGCAGAAGAACGCCGAAGTCAAACTTTCAACAAGTCCCACATAGACGTTGTGTGTTAATAAAGTTGGTCTTATTTAAAAAGCTTTACTAGCTTGCACATACATCTAATCGGTTCGTTTTTTGTACATTACATGTGGTCTGTGATAAGCTTTGTACGGCTTATCAAAGCACCATTTGTTCATGTGTGGTTCATGAGCATTCCAAAATTTCGAATTTTGGAAATGGCAATTGTAATGTTTGTTAAGCTTATGAGACTTAACTGCAGGGTCATCAATCCCTAAACTTACACACTACATATGAACTAACTTACACTAAAGATATCACAAATATGCATTCCCGAGGGAGGATTCGAGCCCCCGAAGGGGAACGGCCTCGCGCATTTTCATAGCGCCTCAGTGCTCTCGGCCACTACGCAGCGGTTTAGAGAATGGTCACTTCCATACTTTTTATTCCATGCATATCGTCGAAATGTATATCATATCTTTTCAAAACGATGTTCTCAAACTGTTTTTTTAAGTTTTTCGATACCTTTACCCGTTACCAGAGGTTCAAAAATAAATATAATAACCATAGAAAATGGTTGAACTTTTAACAACATATTCTGTAGACAGTTATTTATAAACCCCATTTTACCGTTTTCGAAAATCGTTATATTACCAATATAAAGCCAAACACGCATGATGTTTGGTTACTAAAAGGGGCACCTGTGCTGAGACAGAAAGTTACGGCCCGGTGTAAAACATACATTTCCTTTTCAAGAAATCTACTCGGCAGCCGGCCGCGGTGGCCGAGAGGTCTGCGGCGCGCCAATCAAGTTCTGCACGGCCACTACGGCCGGGGGTTCGAATCCCCCCACGGGCATGGATATTTGTGCCGTCTTTAGTAGTAGCTAGTTCATAAGTAATTTGTAAGTTTAGGGGCTGATGATCCCGAAGTTAAGTCCCATAAGCTTCACACACATTTCAACATTTTCTACTCGGCAAAACATTAGATTTTTGTGCATCTTACAGTTTGGTATGTTATGGTGCAGTATGAAATTACAAAAGGTATTGCAACATATTTTAACTCTTTCACGATTGGTGGTACATTTTGTGTAGCACCATTCCACCTCGTGTAAATGCGTGGTGGTATTAAAAGCTTACCACATAATTATGAAGCTCTGACATACCCAGCGTGTAGGTCCATTTCCTGAACCTTCCCATTGTATGGAAGCTGGTAGTTCCCACAGTGACCGTGTCAGAAGTATTACTGATCATCTGTAGTGATGCTGTTTTTTTCCCCTCTGTGGTCAAGTGCACATTGTGTGCGTCTTTATGTGATATATTGTAAATTCATCTATTTCGTACAGGTAAGACAATGACATCTATACGTTTGGAACCTCCAGAAACTTCACGGTTTTTGGATTTATTCTATAGAAAACGAATAACCTACGAGTAACTCTGAGTTCAAAATTTGTACCACCATGCATATAAGGTCTTCCACATAATTCGAGGTGTTGTCTTCCATTTCAGTTTATAATGAAACACTTAAGGGAAATACTAAACGTTGATGCGTTAATGGCGATAATCAGTGCAGAAATACCCTCCCGTCAGAGTTCGTCAGCTGAAGAGGGAATTTTACTGATGATTTAGAGTACATTTATGGTACCACCACTTTTTAAAAAGTATTTTTGAAAAATATATTGTTTATTAACATTCGCATTATAATATAATTCTATAACATAGTTCAAGAAAAAAAATTCTTGTGCAACTAGGATCTAAATTTGTCTTATATTGTTGTGCATGAGAGTTAAGGAATCAGCATAGCTAGAAACATTTTGTGTAGACTTTGTGTTTGGTTGGTTCTAACTCGTATATAGCAGTGTATGAAATTCAGAGAAGATACCGAAATTTTATTTAAAATAGAGAGCACAACAGAATCTCACAAAATTCTCGAGATAGTGGTTTCTCACTTTTCTCCGAGCCTTGGCGACTTTTACGAAATACTTATTCAGTTTTAAGAAAACTGTTCTCTAATTAAATTAGATTGTGGACATCATACAGTTTTCTCTCGATAAATGACAATATATTTCTGTTCCTCATCATATCTAGTAAACAAATTTGTTCGGGCGATAAAGAAAATGACAAATCGTCACAGATCTAAAGAATTTGTCTTACATAAGCAGAACATCCTGCTCTAGCAAGAAAACGAAGGGAGTAATCTAGAAGTTGCTCCTGTTTAGAGCACAAAACAGGAAATATTCTCTTGTAAAGAAGACTCAAAAAAAGTAACGAATCAACTGCCTTCGTCCTCATTTCTCCTTCCTTAGCAAAAATTTTGGCATTCGAACATTATAGTGAGTTTTTGTCGTGAAAAAGAATAAGAGAAGCTTTGGAAGAGACAGCGGATGGTCGTAGTCAGAGAGGGACAATAGCCGAAAAAAAGAAAAAGAAATGATGGTGGAGAAATAGTCAAAGAGGCAAAACAAATGGTAGGGAAGATGGGAAGAACAGGACGAACACTGTGATAATGATAGAGACATTACAAAGTGTGAGTTCGAGACACTCGAAGAGAGACGAATTTAGACAGTGGCAGCGAGAAATAGATGCTGCCTATGAAAACTTCATTACGATGAGAGACTGGGTAAACGTAGTTAACATTTTCTGTATTAAAAGAACGCGAGTATGTTTGCATACCAAAATTTTGAGGGGAGGAAAGTGGAATGAGGATTGAGACCGTTACTTCCCGACTTTTCTGCCTTTCAAACAGGAGAATATTTCCCTTTTTTTGTGCTGTATGTAGGAACACGCGAGACAATACTCACACTACGACTTATCCTAGGAGATAGGTTAACGAAAGGCAAACCTACGTTTATAACTGTTGCAGATTTAGAGCAGTGACGCACTGGCAGGCTCCCAAACACCTGCCCAGCTCAACGATATCGTTGATGATGGAATCCTGAAGATAGTCCAAAAAAGAAGCGAAACTAGTAGACATAAATAAAAATCATGGCACTATAGACTGTTTTTATATATAAATTTAGAGAAAGCTTTTGATAATGTTGATTGGAATACACTCTTTCAAATTTTGAAGGTAGCAGGGATAAAATATAGAAAAAAGTTATATTCAACTGGTGCAAAAGCAAGACAGCAGTTACAGGAGTTGAAGGGCATGAAAGGGACACAGTGGTTCGTAAGGGAGTAAAACAGGTATGTAGCTTTTCACAAATGTTATAAAATTTGTACAGTGAGCAAGCTGTGAAGGAATTCAAGGAGAATTTGCAGAAGGAAATAAAAACATTGGAGTTTGCCAATGACATAGTAATTCTTTCAGACAGCAAAGGACCTTGAAGAGGAACTAAACGGAATGGATAGTTTCAAGAAAGGAGATTATAAGACGAACATTAACAAGAGAAAACGAGAATAATGGTATACAGTGTAAGAAAATCAGCTGATACAGAAGGAATTAATTAGGTAAGGAGACCATAAAAGTACTAGTTGAGTTTTGTTATCCCTTTCCAGAAGTTGTAGACTTTTTATGAATACTTTATTGGGCTAAGAATCGACACATAAAATCAAGGTACAAAACTTGAGAGTTTTGGCTGCAGGTATAAAAAAATTACGAACTATGGAGTAACTGGACTTGATATTTTAAAAATGTATGACCTTTATTTTTTAATTTTTTTCAGTACAACAACATATTAAACATTGATTTACTTTTGTGTTAGTTCATATTGTCCAATGAGTTCACTAAGGTGACATGCTATGGAACTTAGAGAAGTATGGTGCTACACACAAAGGTACACAATAGTTGGTACACATTATTTTTGTACTCTTTTCTTTGATTTTGGTGCTATATTGGCGGCACTTTCTGTTTGTAGTACCTTTTGTTGTCAAATGATTTCCACCTTTCGCCAAACGAACTTCATCTGGAACTCTAGACAAGCCTCTTTTTAGTGTCTGAAAACGAATGGGCCTTCCTCTTCGATTACGACTTGAGAAGCCGAAGATGAGCTGCCTTTCCAAATGCCATCTAAATGTTAGCTGGCCTGTTTCTGTCTTCTGTAACTTCCACATAATGAAGACATTGACAAATGCCAAATCTGCAAGAAAGAAAAATAGCTCGTCTCTGCCACCATTTCAATCAACGACGACCTACAGCATACTGTTGGCGCAGCTGCAAATCGATCTACTACTGCCACAGCCAATGGGCAGAATACTTCACTTCTGCTTCCATCTTCGTTTCTTCTCAAAACAGTTGTAATGTTTTTGGGATTGTGGTAAAGCGTACAAAATTCTCAAAACGTCATCTGGCATCAGTCCAGGCATTCTAAACAATAAGAAACAAACAATAACAATGCCGATTGCATAGCCATACACACTGCACTTCACACACGTTCAGTGGGAAACATAATTCCCACTAACTTACCTTGTAATATTTATATTGATATCCAGCAAATTTACACGAATAATACCCCCGTCGTAAATATAAAAGTAGACAAATGGAACACGAGTCACTTCACACGTAGAAATACAACCACTTTCGCGCACTCGTTGACAATCTATATGTAGTTTGCACACTAACAGAGATGGTAGCACAGGTTAGAAGTGGGAACACGGACTACCACTGAACGTATAGGAAGAACAAATAAGTAGGAGCTGTAGTTCCCACTGGTCACTGAAGAGTTATTCGGGTAGCAAAATAACTTTTGATGAACATAAGTAAAGAAGATATAACATGCAGAAGGGCTATGGAAAGAAAATCATTTCTGAAGAAGCGAAGTTTGTTGACATCCAAAATTAATTTCAAAGTCCATTCTGAAGGCATTTGTCTGGAGTGTAGCATTGTGTGGGACTAGTTGCCCCCCCCCCCCCCCCCCGTGGGTCATGCTGCAAACTGCCCCATTGGAATTTCTGGCGCGGGGGGGGGGGGAGGTGGATGAAAAATTAGTACTTTTGGTTAGCCTGGGGGGGGGGAGATTATAAAACAATGTACAAAACGGGAAATAAAAGATATTTAATTTCAATATTATATGGCTAAACAGGACCTCTTAACACTGGTGGGGGGAGGGGGTTGGTCGCAGTTTGAGGGAGGGGAGCTGAGTCATTGGCCAAGGGGGCGGGGGGTGGACCTCTGTTCATAGATGAAGTGGTTTGCACAGGATAGAGTAAGCTGAGGAGCTGAAGACCACAACAATAAATTCTGGTTATTGTTCATCAGTGAAAATCGAATTTCAGTGGCGTCTGAAACTGGTCTTTATACGTAGACAGAAAACCATGACAAGGTAGTCAGATAAGATTAGTACCGTACTTGTTCCATACATCATGAATGTGACGCTTCGTAATGATGTGGAAGGTATCAGGTTAATGAAAGGTGACTTTACAAATTACTACTTCGTACTAAATATTACATGACACAATATTTTTATTTTACTTTTTTTATTTATTATTATTATTATTATTATTATTAATATTATTTATTTACTAATTTATATCTAAAAATTCATCTATAGTGTAGAAGGAGTTGCCATTCAGAAATTCTTTTAATTTATTTTTAAATGCTAGTTGGCTATCTGTCAGGTTATTGATGCTGTTTGGTCGGCGACCAAAGACTTTTGTGGCAGCATCATTCACGCCTTTCTGGGACAAAGATAGATTTAACCTTGAATGGTGAACATCATTCTTTCTCCTAGTGTTGTAGTTATGTACACTGCTATTGCTTTTAAATTCGGTGGTATTGGTAATAACAAATTTCAAATATATACACTGTAAAACTACTGTGGAGATCCCTAGCTCTAACGAGGTGTTCTTTCTTCCCGCGCGCTATTAGAGAATGGAACGGTAGAGAAAAGTTATGAAAGTGGTTAATGAACCCTCTGCCAGGCACTTGAATGTGATTTGCAGAGTATCTATGTAGATGTAGATGTCTAAATAAGTGTCTGCAGGATGATCTTGGATGGGCTCCAGCAATTATTGTGATTACACGCTTTTGTGCAATGAATACTTTTTTACTCAATGATGAATTACCACAGAAGACGATGCCATACGGAAGCAGAGAATGAAAATAGGCAAAGTAAGCTAATTTACTTAGATGTATATCACCAAAATTTGCAATTACTCTAATAGCATAAGTAGCTGAACTCAAACGTTTCAGCAGATCTTCAATGTGTTTTTCCCATTTCAACCCCTCATCAATGCATACACCTAAAACTTTTGAATATTCTACCTTTGCTACAGATTTCTGATCAAGGTCTATATTTATTAAAGGTGTCATTCCATTTACTGTACGGACAGGTAGAGATTTAGACAGGAGAGTTGTCCGAATCTCATGATAAGTAGATTAAATATTCAACTGTGTACGAGGGGTGGGGGGAAGATAATACGGTTATCAAGAAAGTTTTTTGTCTATATTAAAATGTTTTAATATATTTTTGAGTAATTATAGTTCTTTTCTACCACTTTCAACATAATACTCATCTTGTCAACATTTCAATGTATGGGGTTTCTACTCGCTGCAACATTATTCTCCTGGGGCGTTGTGGTAGGAATAAATACTCGATATGTACAATTTTTCACTTCTTCTTTAATTTTAAATCAAACTTCTTCTCCATCAAAACATTTCAATAACGTAGACAAATTACAACACCACCACATAGATTCCAAAGTACTCGACAAAAGACAAAACTCGAACTCCTCCACGCAAGGCGGTGAGGCAAATATATAACATCGGCAATAATGACCTTATATTGTGCATTGTTCATAACAATTGAATATACTAATTTACAATGAACAAACACACAAAGAAAACATTTCATGTACACAAAAATAAATGCAATATAAAATGAAAACTATACATACAATAATTTTAGATCGCACCTATCATTTTAAGTTTTAATCACGCTACTTTTTGTTTGACAACAAACCAAAATGTTAAATGTTAATTAATTTGTTAGTGAGTACATCATACATGTTCCTAACATATATTGAACTATCAAATCTCATGGCCATTCACAAAATATACTCAAAGTCAATATATACAAAGAATTCAATATTCATAATTAATGTAATAGTCGAAATAACACAATTAGCTGGTCAACACAACTTGTTTATGAGCCTAACATATATACAGTGCTATTTATTTTCATTTATGTTTTACAAAAGTTTTTAACCTTCGTATGTCTATTTATTGAAATAATGTACAATGACAAAAGTATTGTTTATAGAATTATCTGGAAACGTCTTATACAAATCTCTTATGAAATCTATCACTCGTTTTGATCACAGTATCACCGAGACACTGTCCTACACTGATTCCTAGGCTGGCTATTTCGCTTGTAACTTCACACGCAACATACATCTCCAATGAACCACACGATTCCGGATCCGACGCAGACGGTATCGTACGATAACATTGAGATGAGGGGGCCGGCAGTATCATCACAGTATTCAGGAGGATATGGCGAAGACCGGAAGAATAAAGTTCCACCTCGCAAAATAGGGTTTCGGTCTCGGTAACACAAGAAATGAAGCTTGTCTTTTACGAAGTGTGGTCGACCGTAAAATACAGAGATTAAGTACTTGTTCGCCGGCACCTCGCGTGAGCCTGGAAAATCCGCCAGTCGCCGGCCGTGCTGTTACTTTTGGCCAGGTTGCGCAACCTGCTCATCTCCTGAACAGCACGCCACCACCCAGCTCACCTCGGCGCCGCATCTTCGCTGCCACCCCCCCCCCCCCCTGCCGTCTCGCCCGCCCGCCCCCAGTGCCTTGCACACTGCTGGCCCATTCTTCCGCGGCTTAACAAAAGCCCCTGCGCCAGCAGTAATGCTGCCAACTGCTGCAAACAAACATCCCCGCTCCGTACTCCCGCATCCGGGCACAAATATTTTACTGTCGCGGGCAGGCGACCTCTGCGGTGTAATTCCCGAGCTCTCTTCCGCATTTCGGCGCCGCCCCTCCTGCCCACACATACGCGCATAACGAACGGTAATTTAACTAGAGATCGTGCCCCCCCCCTTCGCTGGCTGGCTCCTCTTTGCACCTGCTATTTGTCACGGCTGCTAGGGGGATAAACAGAGGCTTAAGGGCTGTATCCGCGCGCGACGCTTCACGATTATAACAGCCCGTGGCTGGCTGACGAGGTCCCGCGCCTCAGTGCACAGCCTTTGTTTCTCCGCTCCGCACTCAATGCAGAGGCAGTGAATTAGCGAAATCTGCCAGCAAAAAGACACCCGGGTGTGTCGCGCTGCATTTGCTCACTGCGACATTGTGCGTAAGCCTCAGGTCTCAGCTGCAGCCCGTAAGACAGGTCAAGCGTCGCAGCGCGTTAATTCGTCGCATTATGTAGCTGCATCTGCATATCCAGTATGCAAATCACAAGTATCTGGTGAGGGTTCATCTATCGCTTTCCAAATAATTGCCTACCAGTGGCGGAATAAAGGGGGGAGGGGGCGGAGGGGGCGGACCGCCCCGGGTCTCTGATCTTGGGGGGGCCTATAAATACCTCGAAAGCAAGTTGGTTTTTTTTTTTTTTTTTTTTTTTTTTTTTTTTTTTTTTTTTTTATGCGCTTTGTATATCGTTCTGCTGGGGCGTCCAAATCTCGAAGCTATTTGTTTTTAGAATCAGGTTACTTTCCATGGTTTGCGCTCCACGACTGTGATATGTTTCCAATACTCTTGAGAGTTTTCAGCTATTATTTAAATTTTTTATTAGCAAAACATGATTTCCGCTAGTAACTGACCATTATCAATGCATTTGTTTAACTCACCCCACGCTAAATATGACACCTGGACATTTTTTTTTTTGTCCAGTTGTCATAGTTGGCGTAGAGTGAGTTTTCCATATTAATAACCTCTTCAGTGAAACATATGCATTGATATTGGCCAGTTACTGGCCGAAATCATGATTAGATAATAAAGAATTTTAAAAAGAGATGGACTGATAGCTGAAAATTCTGAGTATTGTTTTTAGAATATCCAGTGCCTCTCGTCCTGGGAGGGGGTCCTCCAATATTTTTTTAAATTATAGTAATACATGTATTTCCAAGTTGTAGGGGGGGTGGGAACTATTTTGTTTCGCCGCCGCCCCGGGCCTCCAATAGCCTTAGTCCGCCACTGTTGCCTACCATCCCATTTTTTAACAGCGCGCGGGAAAAATGAACCCCTATTCTCTTCGTTTTCGATCTGATTTCCCTTATCTTATTATCACGACCTTGTCTCCCTTTGTAAGCGCATGCTAACAAAATATTGACCACGTGCTATTTTGTCAAAAACTGGCATTTTGAGCCCTTGGTTACGTATGAAATACAGGGTGATTATTATAATAAAGAAGACAGCAACCAACCACTTTTGATCATGTTATTTATTAACTAAATAGCGCCGTTACCGGTTTCGAGCCTTTCGGTTCATCTTCAGAAGGCTGTTCACGTTCACACAAATGTCACTTACATTTTTATTTTATGCAGATAATTTTTCTTGTGGTGAAAAGTCTTTGGTTGTGTGGTGCCCTACAATACAAAACCTGATTACAGTGACTTTCTCGAGCTTAAATGTGACTCATGATACCGACAAATATTGTGAACAACAGTCATAAAAATTTTAAGACTTTTGAAATTTTTCACGTGCACATCATCATATCTTGCACGTTTCCAAGAAAATGTTAATATATGTTAGAACTAACCTAGTTGGGCACTGTTTATTAGTTCATTTTTGTGAGACGTGTACGAGATCTCACCTGCAGTCACTATTCATCACACTTTCATGCGACATTAATATATTCTTATCACTTGATGATCTATAAGTAATAATACTATGACAGGTGTGACATCAATGATCGCACGGACAGTTCATAATTTTGTGCAAAACAAATAAGTAAAAATACAAAGATGGGATGAATTCTGAAAATGAAACTCTCACATCGCAATCCATCAGCATACAACAGAACCACTAAACCAAAGCTCTGCTAGGTGGACTATTACCTGTTGGTATTTTTTTCCACAGTTTTATACAACTTTTTCCTGCTTTTATGCTTGATACGTGTTCAGTTTATTACGGGCTACCCGTTACGTCATCTTACCAATAAATCTGATGGGGAGTTACCCTAGTAAGCGGTGCGGAGGGTTCAGTAGCCGAACGGTCTAAAGGGCGCCACACACGAGCGACGAATCGCAGCAATCCGTCACTCGCCCCTACCTCGCCACACACGAGCGATTTGTCAAGCAATTTACGAACGCATATATGTAGGCAAATTATGGAATGGAAAAGGCTCTTTTTATTTTTAACAGCAGTCACAGTTGATTTGTGCATTCGATCTGCCAGATTGCCTGGGATTTCCATGCGATCAGAGATCGACGATCGATACCTGCGATTTTTCCACACACGTGCGATCTACGAAGCGATCGGTCGCCCATGCTACGGACTGCTGTCATCCATCGTTCGTGGCGCCTCGCTGTGGAGCGTGCGGTTGCTTGCCGTCGGAGGTTCGAATCCTGACTGGAGCATGGGTAGGTGTGTTGTACTTAGATTAGTTCAACTTAGTATAAGTATTTTGTAAGCTTAGGGACTAATAAGCAAAGCACGTAAGTCCCAAAGATTCACAAACAAACATAAAATGTTTCCCTAGTTAGTTCAAATGTTCAAATGTTTGTAAAGTCTATGGGACTTAACTACGGGGTCATCAGTCCCTAAACTTACAAACTACTTAAGAAGTAGCTAATCCTAAGGACGGCACAAATATCCATGCCCGAGGGGGGATTCGAACTCCCGACCGTAGTGGCCGTGCAGACCGTGACTGGAGCGCCTCAGTCCCCTCTGCCACCGCGGCCGGCTCTTAGTTAGTGTCACGAAACTCAGCTACTACCGTTGGCATACGGTCCAAGCTTTCTGGACTCGTTAATGGACAATGCAGCTTGTAACTTCGACTACGACTGTGAACTAGGTTGAGTTCCTTGAGTCACTCAAGGACTAAATACGGAATACCCATTTCACTCAATACCGACCATTCCCTTAGAAACTCGAGCCGTTCCAGCTACTACTGACTTTGTGTCGAATGCTACAATCTTTCCTCTAAAACGAAAGGAAAGTTGTCGACCAGAACTCGGAAAGACGAGCCACAATGAGAGATATTTTTGTGTCGCACAGCCAGTAGTACTTCCGCGCTTAACTGCCATAATTTCATCAAGAGGGAACGATTACGAATGCGCTGCATAATGAGACGTATCTAAGCGGAGCAGCGCAACAGCTGGGAGACTTCCGGAGAGGACTGGACTTAATCGCGAGTAGCTTACTTATCTCGCAGCGGCGTGCCGGATCTTCAGTAATAACAGGCGTCTCGTAAAACTAAGTTGAGGGGTCTCTAATAAAAGCAGGAGAGACCTCTCGCTCGTGCCGCGCCGAGATAAGAATTTATTGGCGCGTCCGACGGCGTCAGTACGAGAGTAATGGGCCACCGCCTGAGCGGGGAGTCTAGGGGAGCGATGATCCGCCCTCCACGTGCCCTCCTACTATCTCATCTGTAGTAAAATTGCACGAGATAGTCACAGGCGAGCTGCAGGAGAATTTCAGGTGAGGGTAATTATTTAGGGACGAATGTGAGATACCTAAGGAACCACGCAAGTGCGATCAACTTTGTTGAATACATCATGATGATAATAATTTCGTGTTGCTCATTATCTTGGTGCAAGTGTTTCAATCGGACGCCACTTGGGCGACTTTAATGTCCCTAGCCTACCCCAGTTAGCCTACATGTGAAACTCAGCTTGCCCTTTTCTCACATGACATCTTGCGAGCCATGGATGAAGGGCAACAGGCGGATTGTGTTTATCTCGACTTCAAAAAAGCGTTCGACGCGGTGCCACTGTGCAGACTGCTAATGACGATACGAGCTTATGGAATAGGTTCACAGATTTGTGACTGGTTGGAAGACTTTCTAAGTAATAGAAAAGCAGTACGTTGTTCTCGACGGCGAGTGTTCATCAGAGACGAGTGTATCGTCAGGCATGCCCCAGGGGAGTGTGATAGGACCGCTATTCTTTTCTATCTACATAAATGATGGACAGAGTAACTTGTAATTTGCGTCTCTTTGCTGATGATGCTGTGGTGTATGGGAGGGTGTCGTCTGTAACTGACTGTAATAGCATACAGGTTGACTTAGAAAAATGTCTAGTTGGTGCGAAGAATGGCAGCTAGCTCTCAATGTAGACAAATGTAAGGTGATGCGCATGAGTAGGAAAAACAATCCCATAATGTTTGAATATAGCATTAGTAGTGAGCTTCTTGATGCTGTCGCGTTGTTCAAATATCTAGGCGTAACACTGCAGAGCGATATGAAATGGAACGAACATGTAAGGACAGTTGTGTGTAGGGCGGACAACCGACTTCGGTTTATTGGGATAATTATGGTAACATGTACTTCATCTGTAAAGGAGACAGCGTATAAAACGATTGTACGACCACGTCTTGAGTATTGCTCAAGTGTTTGGGACCCGCAGCAGATCAGTTTAAAGGAAGACATAGAAGAAGTTAAGAGGCGAGCAGCTAGGTTTGTGACTGGTAGGTTCGATCAATGCCCGAGTGTCACGGAAATGCTCCGCCAACTCAATTGGGGATCGTTCGAGGAAAGACGACGTTCTTTTCGTTAAATTCTGTTGAGGAAATTAGAGGACCGGAATTTGAAGCTGAGTGTAACACGATCTTGCTGCCGCCTACTTAATTTCGCGTAGTGATCACAAAGACAAAATAAGAGAAATTAGGGCTAGTGCGGAGGCTTATAGGCATTCGCTTTTACCTCGTTCTGTTTGGGAGTGGAATAGGAAAGGAAATGCCTAGTAGTGGTACAGTGTACCCTCCGTCACGCACCTTACGGTGGATTGCGGAGTATGTATGTAGATGTAAATGTAGTTATCCAACTGGGGAAAGGGGACCTACATCTTAACGTGCCACGTGCCGTTTCTGGCGACTCTTAACATCGTCGAGACTGAAAAAATCAGAGATCCGACCGTGTTTCGAAGCCGCGACCCTTCGGTTTCCAGTCGGGCGCTTTACCCCCAGACCACTGGGTACGGCTACATCATGATGTGTACTATGGACTGCTGGTCAAGATGTGTTAAACTGATTGGAACTAAGAGCGGTTAAATTTTATAATAATTTTTTAAGCTACCAGTTTCGGCTTAACATTGAAGCCATATTCAGGTCCCTAAAACAAGGAGTATGCATGTACGTTTACAATATTAGTAGCCTACAGCCGGGGTAGTTGATTCACCTGAAGTCACACCTCTTGACATCAAATGTTCAAACGTCTGTAAATCTATCGGACTAAACTGCGTGGTCATCAGTCCGTAGCTTACAAACTACTTAAACCTAGGTAAACTAACCTAATGACAAACACACACACCCATGCCCCAGGGAGGACTCGAACCTCCACGGCGAGCAACTGCGCTCTCCGCAGCGAGGTGCTTTAGACCGCTCGGCTACTCCACCGCGGCCTTTTGTCATCGTCTGTGGGTTTTTGTCAAAGCTCCTTGTGTACGCAACAGTAGTAGGATTGCTTTCCTAGCTTACTGAGCACACCTTTATAGCATGTAATACCACCAGAGGCAATCTTTCAGCGAGAGTCAAACAAAACATGGTGCATAGTTGCATATTATACACTAAAAAAGGTAAAGCAGTCATCAATCCTGAGATTGGTTCAACACCATAGTGCTTTACTAGGCATGGTCCAGTTTTGGAGGTGGTATGCCGTTGCCTTCCTCCGACCTTCGAACTGACATAGCCAGCCAGTTATAAGGGGGCCTACAGTTTAACGTGGGTTCCGTACGACTATGTGATCAAAATTGACCGTCCACGTGGTTGAAATTGACTTAAAAGTTCGTGGCTCCTTCCATAGGTAATGCTGCAATTCAGTATGGTGTTGGCGGGCGCCAGCTCAAAGCGGTCTAGTCCTCTCGGCTATTTTTGTAAGTTTATAGCGCTGCCGGCCGCTCCAGTCATGGTCTGCACGGCCACTACGGTCAAATGTTCGAATCCCCCCTCGGGCATGTATATTAGTGCCGTCCTTAGTATTAGCTAGTTCATAAGTAGTTTGTAAGTTTAAGATCAAATGTACAAATGTCTGTACATCTATCGGACTCAGTTGCGTGGTTTACAACTACCTAAATTTAGGTAAACTAAAGACAACCCATGCCCGAGGAGGGACTCGAGCCCCCGACTGTGAATGGCCGCGCGCTCCTCAGCACGGCGCCCCAGTATGCACGGCTTATCCGCCGCAGTCCGCAGTTAAGTCCCATAAGCGGAACAAACATTTGAACATTTGATTTTGTTAGACCGCTCGCTCAAAAGTTACTGTGTTTCCCTCGATTGTGCACACGCCGGTGGCGTGGGACGGGCAAGTCCATTTGCTCGGAGGTCAGGTAGGTATCTCAGCAACGTGTGATATCAACGACAATAGTAGATTCCAATGCATAGTGTCTCCACAGCAGTGTTACCACTATTTAAGTTCCAACCGTCTCTTAGGTTGTTTGCAAATGACGCCGTCATTTACCGTCTAGTAAAATCATCTGAAGATCAAAACCAACTGCAGAACGATCTAAACAAGATATCACTATGGTGTAAAAATTGGCAATTGATTCTAAATGATGAGAAGTGTGAAGTCGTCCAGATGAGTACGAAGATAAATCCGCTAAACTTTGTTTACAAGATAAATCAATGAAACTTGACGACCATTCAAATGTTCAAATGTTTGTAAAGCTTACGGGACTTAACTACGCGGTCATAAGTTCCTAAACTTAAAAACTACTTATGAACTATCTAATACTAAGGACGGCACAAATATCCATGCCCGAGGGGGATTCGAACCTCCGACCGTAGTGGTCGTGCAGACCGTGACTGGCGGGCCGCAGTCCCCTCGGCCACCGCGGCAGGCTGTGACGACCGTAAACTCGACAAAATATCTAGGAATTACTATTACTTCAGACTTAAACTAGAACGAACACGTAGATATTGTAGTGGAAAAGGCAGAACACTTAAAGATGTAACAGAACTACTAAAGAGACTGCAAACACTACTCTTGTCCGTTCTTTTTTGGAGTATTGCTGCCCAGTGTGGGATCCTTATCAGGTGGGTTTGACGGAGGACATCGAAAGAGTCCAAAGAAGGGCAGCTCGATTTGTATTGTCCCGGTTCAGGGGAGACGCCGTTAAGGAAATGATACGGGATCTGGGATGGGAATCATTACAACAAGGGTGCTTATTGCTGTGGCGTGGGCTACTTACGAAACTCCAATCACCAAGATTCTTCTTTGAATGGGAAAATATATTGTTGATACCCACTTACATAGGTAGAAAGGAACATCAGAATAAAATACGAGAAATCAGAGCTCGAACGGAGAGTATCAGGTGTTCTTTCTTCGCGCGCTATTCGAGAATGGAATGGGAGATAAATAGTATAAATGTGGTTCGATGAACCCTCTGCCAGGCACTTAAATGTGATTTGCAGAGTATCCCAATCACGACGAAAAGGACTGTTACCACCAAGATCATCAGCGAAAATATACCCCAAAGGAATGCCTCAGGCCCCAACATCTAGTGTGGGAACAGCGGCGCTTAACACCCGGCCGCGCCGTAAGAAGTGGTGGGGGATTTCTGAGAGGCAGTGGCAGAGCAAGTGAACAGGAGGGCTCGACCCGGAGAGGAAGTCGCTGGCTGGTCTTCACACAATTGGGCGGCGCGGCGGCCTATTCATCAAGGCGCGACACTTGTCAGCGGCTGGGGCTGATTCCGCGGGCAATAGATCATTTCCGAAAGCACTTGCCACTTCCCGCTTGCCGCCCGCGCCCGCACCCGCCGTGATCCGCGCTCCCTCCCCTCCCCTCCCCACTCAGCTACCTTCCCCTTCCCCTCTTCCCCTCCCCCCCACCAATCCAGCTCCTTGCCCTCCCGCCCCACGCTCCGCGGCTTTCCAATTTCTCATTATTCCTTGTGGCAGCAACATCCGTTACAAAAGGAGAGGGCGGATAGAGAGGCCGCTGATTTCGGCCGCGTTTCCAGAGGGGAGCGAACAATGGCCGATGGTTTATTACTGCGCTCTGCGCTGCCTGCCAGCCGCGCCTCGAGACGTGTGCGTCGCCGCACAGCGCCGCTCCCTACATTAACGCCCCGAGCTGCATAAACCGCAACCTCCACACTGTGCGTGCGACGCTGCAGTTTATTACACCACCTGGCAAATGATTAATTCATCTACTAGGGAATACACGTGTATTCTAAGCCACAGTTGCTTGTTGAAAAAGGAAGTATTTTAATAAAACAATTTTCTTAAACGGGCAACCACAGCTTAAATACATATTTATGGAATTCTCTCCACAGTCACCACAAAAAATAAAGATTGAAAATTAAAACTGACTTCGATGACGTCTTAGGTGGAAGTGTGTAAAGAATGAAATCGCAACAGCTATCAAGATGTGTTTATTCCGACACTACCGCTTTCTCATCAGTAAAGATGCTTCTTCAGGTGGATGACATAAGAAAATGATTACATGATAATTGGAACAGCATCCACCTTTCAGGGTACCCCACCCTGTTGGGGGAATGTTTTAACAAGGTACCCTGAAAGCTGGATGCTGTTCCAATTATTATGTTATCATTTTCTTATGTCATCCACCTGAAGAAGCATCTTTACTGATGAGAAAGCGGTAGTGTCGGAATAAACACATCTTGACAGCTGTTGCGATTTCATTCTTTACACACCTCCACAAAAGCCATCATCGAAGTCAATTTTAATTTTCAATCTTTATTTTTTGTGGTGATTGTGGGGAGAATTCAATAAATATTTTAATACTTCATATGTAATGCACAATCAGTTTCGATGCAGTATGGCATCATTTTCAAGTGCTCCACACTAAAGAAATGTTATGTAAAAGTACAAAGTAAAGACAAAAAGTAAGATACATTACCATTTTGGGAATGGTCAGAAGAGTGTTATAACATACTAGCTTAAACCCGCGGTTCCGCTCGTGTGTTCGTTGATTATGATAGATAAGCTATCTTTAAGTAGTGTGCTATGAGACTGGTTTTGAAGAATGAAAAGAAATACAATACTTTCTTTAGTATCAAACATTTTAATCAACATTCAAATAAAAATAAAATATAAAGTGCTTCATGATTTACAATAAATAAATCATACATTATTCCTTATAGCTGAAGACACTATAGCACGCATAGACCAAAGATATGGTCTATGGTATTACGTTTCGCTGTTTGTAACATCCTTCCTATCAGTCGCAAACGTCATCGCTGGTCTTCAGTTTTTTAATAATTTGACGACTTCCACCCCCTTATAACTATCGGGATGGAATTGCTATGGTGTACAGCGGGAGACTTCGGAAAACAATTACACACAGACCATTCGTTTGCGTTCTGTATTTTTCTCTGCAGAGCGAAATACACACACACACACACACACACACACACACACACACACACACGATACACCGATAACTTTCAATCCCAATATACTCAACCTTTTTATCATTATCAACCCTCAAGCAACAATGCAACCTATAAAACAATTTTCAAAGAGTAAATATAATTTTCAAAGAATAATTATTGTTTCGCATTTCGCATTATATTCTTCAAATTACTAAATATGTATCAGATCGCTATAAAACCGTGCCTAAAACCTTCCTCGGGTATAAATTAGTAACTGCACAAATATTTAAGTCTCTGCGTCTTGTCATTTGGACGTGATAAGCGTACACCGAACAGACATTCACATTAATATATATATATAGATAAATACCTATCCGATAGCCATAAACTGTGCCTAAAGCCTTCCCTGGGTAGACATTAGTTATTGTACAAATTTTTAGCTCTTTATGTCTTGTGGTTCAGACGTGATAAACGTACACCGAACAGACATTCACATTTGTAGATATAGAAGAAGATGATGATATATGTATCATTTTGGCCAGCAGCTGTTTCAGGACCAAGTTGTACAGAAGCCTGTGCTTGAGCGAGATGGTCAGTGCAATTCAACCGAAAAATAAAATAAATTATGTACTATCGTTCTTTCTATTATTTAACTGGTAAACCACAGTCAAAGTTAAAAAAAAATATATATTAAAAATACCTCCCATTTTTATGGTATTTTTTAAAATATGACTGTGCTTTACCAGTTACATAATAGATAGAAAGATAGTACACAATTTATTTTATTTTTAGGTTGAATTGGACTGACCATATCTCTAAAGCACAGGCTTCTGTACAACTTGGTCCTAAAACAGCTGCTGGCCGAAATGATACATTTAAGATCATATGTTATAACACTCTTCTGACCATTCCCAAAATTGTAATGTATCTTACTTTTTGTCTTTACTTTGTACTTTTATAAAACATATCTTTACTGTGGAGCACTTGAAAATGATGCCGTAGTGCATCGAAACTGGTTGTGCTTTATATATGAAGTATTAAGAAATTTCCTTTTTCAACAAGCAACTGTGGCTTAGAATACACTTGTTTTCACTAGTATATTAATTATTCCAGTTGCACTCCCAACTGACATTATGTCAAATTATATTAAAATTATTATTTATTCTACACGTTCCTCTATTCTGATTTGTAACAGACACAAGACATAAAACAATACCGTAACACAGTTCCCAACCCGTTCAAAAATGTTCAAATGTTTGTTAAGCTTATGGGACTTAACTACGGGGGTCATCAGTCCCTAAACTTATAAACTACTTATGAACTACTTACGAACTAGGACGGCACAACTATCCATGCCCGAGGGGGGGATTCGAACCCCCGACCGTAGTGGCCATGCTGACCGTGACTGGAGCGCCTCAGTCACCTCGGCCACTGCGGCCGGCTCCCAACACGTTTTCTGGGCTAAATATACTAAACTGAAACTGTAATGAATTCTAAATATTTAAACATTTCGTGCGTTTCAGGGCATAGAAGTTAATCCAACGACAAAGTTGAGATTTATGTGCTGGACTGGGATTCGAACCCGGATTTCCCACTTCGGGATTCTCATACGGCATTATCGCTAAAACGACAGTATCATAATGGGATTCGCTGCGAGGTAAGGAGGCGAATAAATTCAGTCACAAAACTAACATTGCTGAAACGACTGGTTTGTTTGTGCCACAATGTATTTGCTTGCTCGCCCTGCATAGTACCCCATCAGGCTACGATCTTTTTAATGATAATGACGTATGCGATTCGCCGGAATCCCATCATTTATATCATAATGTTGAACATTTTTCTAATAAACTAACGCAAGCAATCATCCACTTTAATGCCAATATTTTACATTATTTTAATCTTGACTAATGCAGCCTCAGCAGTTTAAAGATATCTCAATATAAAGATGCGCCAGAGCGTGAAACTAGTTATTGTTGTATAAATCGTACTAATTACAACAGAGGAGCATTTTATTCCTTGGATTTTATTTCCCAATACGTCCATTAGGAACGACCTCCTTTGTTCCCATATTTTTTTCAATCTCTTGCTGTGAACTTTCTCTTTTCAGACAATATTGTTCCAGTTTTTTTCTTTGGATTTTTCCTCTTGGTCAACTTTCCTCCTTGTAATTTTTCGACCTGAGGATTCAACATTTCTGGACATTAATGTAATTTCTGCCGATTTCAGATCAGTTTTGATCTTGCCAATCCACTCCATAGTCTCTGTTTTAGCTTTACTCGTATTGCTAAGGAATTGAACTATTTATTGGTGAATGACACAACCACCCACATATGCTTTTAAAATGTTTTATTTTAATGTGCAGTTAAATGGTGATCATCCAGCAGAGCTCATGTAAGTGAATACACCTGTTTCATTTTTTATGCATTGAAGTATGTTTTTTTTATCAGCGAAACAAGTTGTATCTGGCACTATAGAACTTACGAATATATTTGTACAGATAAGAAGGAGATGACGTACTTCTGATGATAAGTAGAATTTAATGGAAAATTCAGCCCCTTGAAGATGGAAAAGGTAGTCGAAACCGGTAATGGCACTAAAATGAAAAGAATATTTGATTTGTTGCGTCATTCATCCACAACTATTAACTGTTGCGAAGTTCACACACTGCAACATTCATGAAATAATCTTAATTCAAAGATGTCTAAAGACGTGACATACATGCGCACTTCTGACGTACCTACCAGCTCTGACACGAGCACCACATAGTTGACGGCCCCAGCGCATCGGCACCGGTATGTGTGCTTAATATTCTCATAATTACCATTACACATTGTTTCAATTCGGGCAATCCAATTTATTTACCATTGGAATGGGATCAGAGAAAGTTGGGTCATCTAGTGTTAACGAGAGAAAAATATGAAATAACTTGCGAGAACTATCACTTACAGTTTTCCAAATCTAAATAGCATAACGTGATTGTTACTGGTATTTGCTCTTCTTTGTATACAGATAACCCTGATGATGTGGCTCTAACTGCAGGAAACTATTTGGTTGAATAAAAGAATACCATACAGCTAAAGCAGGTTATACACCTATGTAGATACTCTGCAAATCACATTCAAGTGCCTGGAAGAGGGTTCATTAACCGCTTTTATATCCTTTCTCTATCATTCCTCTCTCTAATAGCGCGCGGGAAGAAAGAACACCTAAATCATTCCGTTCTAGATCTGATTTCTCTTATTTTTATGGGATGCGGATGCCCTCAAAGTATGATTTGTTGTAATTTTCGGACATTCACTTCATCAGAAAAAGCAACACATCCATTCACACATTCTCATAATTCAAGCATGCATGACCACACCTGCATTTTCCATTGTTTGAATCCTTAAAAAAGTGTGTAGCTAACGTCCAACCAGAATGTTCACAAATTAACTTGTGAAATTTGAAAGAAATTGGTTATTAATTGTACGTGATTTTTGTTGAGAACAATCCTCTTTATAAATGTTCAAATTTTTGTAACTCTAAGGGACTTAACTGCTGCGGTTATCAGGTCCTAGGCTTACAAACTACTTCTACATCTACATCCATACTCCGCAAGCCACCCGACGGTGTGTGCCGGAGGGTACCTTGAGTACCACTATCGATTTTCCCTCCTATTCCAGTCTCGTATTGTTCGCGGAAAGGAGGATTGTCGGTATGCCTCTGTCTGGGCTCTAATCTCTCAGATTTTATCCTCATGATCTCTTCGCGAGATATACGTAGGAGGGAGCAATATACTGCTAGACCCCTCGGTAAAGGTATGTTCTCGAAACTTCGACAAAAGCCAGTACCGAGCGACAGAGCGTCTCTCCTGCAGTCTTCCAGTGGAGTTCATCGATCATCTCCGTAACGCTTTCATGATTACCAAAACATCCTGTAACGAAGCGCGCTGCTGTCCGTTGGATCAGTATTGAAGTAGTGGGCGAACAAGTGTACTGTAAGCTACTTCCTTTGTTTTAGGACTGCATTTCCTTAGGATTCTTCCAATGAATCTAAGTCTGGCATCTGCTTTGCCGACGATTGAATTTATATGGTCGTTCCATTTTAAATCACTCCTACTGGCTACTCTCAGATAATTTATGGAATTAACTGAGCCGGCCGCAGTGACCGCGGGGACTGAGGCGCTCCAGTCACGGTCTGCATGGCCACTACGGTCGGGGGTTCGAATCACCCCTCGGGCATGGATATTTGTGCCGTCCTTAGTATAAGGTATTTCGTAAGTAGTTTGTAAGTTTAGGGACTGATGACCCCGTAGTTAAGTCCCATAAGCTTAACAAACATTAAAACATTAATTAACTGCTTCCAGTTGCTGACCTGCTATAGTATAGCTAAATGATACAGGTTCTTTCTTTCTATGTATTCGCAGCAAATTACACTTGTCTACATTGAGATTCAGTTGCCATTCCCTGCACCATGCGTCAATTCGATGCAGATCCTTCATTTCAGTATAATTTCCCGTACTTAAACTAAGTTACGCTAAGGATAACACACACACACACACACACACACACACACACACACACACACACACACAAACGGGCGCGGCGGTGCGCTCGCTCGCTCGCTCGCTCGCTCGCTCGCGCGCGCGAGTGTCTCCAACGGAGGACTCGAACCTCTGACGGGAAGCAACTGCGCGCTACGCAACAAAACCTTGTAAAATTTTTATGTAAAACGGTCAAGTAGATTCCGAGTTTGATAACATTAAATTATAGTAGTAAATGTAAAAGCTACAGTCTTTTTAGTGGATTATGTTTAATAAAATCACAATTTTCAAAGCGCTGTGTCCGTCTGTGTGTGTGTGGAACAATGTTTTCTTTGCAAACACAGTAAAAGAAAAATTTTCTCAGAAGAGAATAGCTTGTATCTGATAGCCGACGAATCCAATACAGTGGATATTGTCTGGTAAACGGCCCATCGCAACCGGAAGCCTGAAGAATACATAAGGGCCGGTGATTGCTCGACAACGGCGCCGCCTGTCGGATATCGGCGGAGTTATTCAGAAGACGCCGCTTCCCGTTTTCTTCCGGCGTCGTAATGAGGCACTGGAGGCGCACCGTTCCCCTCAAATCGAATCCCCGCTCTCCTCGCCGGGGGTGGGCGCGAGTCTTGTTTTACGAGCGCGGTAATGCACCCACCTTTCTCGGCCCCTGACCGGGTCAACATTTCTCTCCCTCCCCTGAGCTGGGTTGTAGTTTGCGAGGGACGCGGGTCGGCTTTTAGGCGGCGCGGGTTGAAATCTGGCGTATTACACAGGCGGGGGCGGGGGCGGGCCGATAAAAATGTAAGAGCAATTGGGCTGACACGGGCGCGGCTAAGTGCCTGGTGCCTGGCCGCGGGCAGACCTCCCCCATCCATCCCGGCCGTATTTAACAGGCAAAAGAAAGGCCGCAATTCTTCCGCTTTCATCTCTCCATAAAGCGAAGAGCGGCAATAAAATTTGGCCGAGTAACGTAGAGAGGGAGACGAAGAGGGGGCAGAGCGACCGTCTGAAAGCCGGAAACAAAGTTCTGTGTCTGCTAGTGTCACGTCGCCTCTCTCTAAGTTTTCCTCAACGTAGATAGAGTTGTACAGAAGATACCAAGGGGTGTTCAGATGAAAAGGTACGAAACGACACTGTGGGGTGTAACTGTTGTCGTTATTCCAAAGCATATTTTTGGAAACATTTTTCTTTATGATAACAGCGGTCCCTAAGTTTTCCTCAACATAGAAAAATACTATGTATTTTCAACTTTTTTTTTTTTTTTTTTTTTTTTTTTTTTTTTTTTTTTTTTAAGAAAACGCCTTTTGCTACTGCAAGGGAAGGGTGTTTCTTTTTTCAGTTCACGCATATACGTTTCACCTTTTACACAAGGTATGTACAGGTTGTCCCACTCAACTGTTTCACCCCAGGTATCTTTGTAGCTACAAGAGGTATTGAAAAACATGATCTTCAGGGTCATGAACGGTAGGCGCTTATCGAAGTAGGTACTATGAGACAGTCTAAAACGTAAAGAAATATTATTTTCAACACAAACTTACGTTGTTTTAAGTGGATACCCTATATTATTTCTTAAGCAATCGATAGAATGAAAAATCACAAAAAGAATGGCGTCGGTTGCATCGCGATGCATTAATTACATCCGGAGAAACTGCGAAGCGAAGTTGACGTGCCGGCCGCGGTGGCCGAGGGGACTGAGACGCTCCAGTCACGGTCTGCACGGCCACTACGGTCGGGGGTTCGAAACCCCCTCAGGCATGGATATTTGTGCCGTCCTTAGTCTAAGTTATTTCATAAGTAGTTTGTAAGTTTAGGGACTCATGACCCCGTAGTTAAGTCCCATGAACTATACAAACATTTGAACATTTTTGAAGTTGACGTGTGAAACACATGAAGCGCACTGCTAGCGCGTGTCCGAGACTCAACCGTGAGTCTCGCTTGAGTCTCGGAACGCGTTAGCTGTGCGCTTCATGTGTTTCACACGTCAACTTCGTTTAGCGGTTTCTCAGGATGTAACTGACGGATTGCGATGCAACCAACGTCATTCTTCTTGTGATTTTTCATTCTATTGATGGCTTAAGACATAATATAGGGTATCCATTTAAAACAACATAAGTTCGTGTTGAAAATATTTCTTTACGTTTTAGACTGTCTTATAGTACCTACTTTCATAAGCTCCTGCTATACGTTCATGACCGTGAAAGTCGTTTTTCAATTCCTATTGTTGCCACAGAGATATCTGGGTTGAAACAGTTTAGTGGGACACCCTGTATACGTCTTTCTGTTTACACATGTAGATTTGAATTTTACATATGTACAAAACATTTCGTTTCTGACTCAAAACAGTTCGTTTTTTAGTATAAAATGGTATACTTACAGCACTCGCTAGTCCATATCCTCCTTTTCTGGCGACCAGGTCGAAAAGTTCCACTATTTTTCGAAAAATTTCGCATTTTCATAGTTCCACTGCCATCTACTGCCGTAACTGTGTCCACTGTAGCTTGTTTTGTGTTGCCAATTTGTCGGCTTCTTTATATATATAATCTGTGTGTGTGTGTGTGTGTGTGTGTGTGTGTGCACACGCGCCTGTTTATTTTATTTAAATCGTGTATCTCTGTATGTGGCCGGGGATTGTGGGTTTGTGATTATGTGTTGGGATTTGTGCCTATCATAGGTTCAATCAGTGAAAAAAGAGATCGATTCGTCAAGTTTATTTGGTCATTTAGCAGCAACTTTTTCTTATCAATTTTCTTGTAATGTTAGGAGGTGGGTGTTTATCATTATTTATTCTAATTATAATCATGTCTTTTTCTATTGTGGTGGGTTTGTGGTTATATTCTTTCAGATGTTCCGCGAAAGTGGAGGGGCTTGTCCCATATTTCAATGCCCTGAAATGTTCTTTGTATCGCGTATCAAATGGTCTACTGGTTTGTCCTACATACCTTCCATCATATGAGTTACAGTGTTGTTGATATATTCCAGCTCTTTGGTAGATAACTGTTTTTATTTTTTTTTTAAATTTTTGGGATATATTTTTGGATTGCGTTGTATGTTTTGAAAACTATTTTTATGTCTCGTCTTTTGAAAATATTTGTTATTTCATGTGTTAGTTTGTGTTTGTATGTCATTGTGTACCATGTTGAATTTAGTTTGTTTTCATGTGTTCTTTGTACCGAAGTTTGTATTGTTTGTTTGTGTGTGTGTGTGTGTGTGTGTGTGTGTGTGTGTGTGTGTGTATGTGTGTGTTTGTGTGTGTGTGTGTGTGTGTGTGTGTGTGCTGCCAAAATGGCCACTACTGCTGCTAAATTGGTCACTACAAGCAACGTATAGAGAAATACATTTGTGATAGGATTGTATTAGAGATAAGAATGGTGTTCACATGGAAAGGTAAGAAACGATACTGTGGGTATAATTACTCCAAAGTATAGTTTAGGAAACATTTTTGTTTCCTTGGGATAAAAGCGCTCGTTATATATGAAATAAAAGTGTAGCCCTAGAAACCAACTTTTTATGCATTTTTAATGACATACGACTTTGTTCAGTTTTGAGATCAAGTTGTTGTTTAGGGGACATCTTTCGCTAATGGTTTAATGCTTCAAGCTACGCTTTGTCACCAGAATGGTGCACTACAATAAAACACAATGAAGATAGCGGTCCGGTTCCAAGTGTTTCCAGGCATGGTATCAGTTGCTGAATTAGTTCATGTTCCCATTTATAAATGTTGGACAAATTCCACTTTGAGATACAAGTTCCACATTAAATACTCGGAACACGTGTCACTGTAGACACCTTATTTCACATCATTACCTGTGTTCCAAACCCAGCGTCCAATTTATTGGACTTTTTTACTTTTGAATACAAGCATAAGAAATTTTAATTTTGCTTAAATATACCATAAATAAGGTCTTGTAGACATGAAAAAGTGCGAGAATTCCATTTTTTCGGATTTTTAAGTAATTCAAGACGGAAGGCTCTAATGTTTGTAGAGCTTATGGGACTTAACTACGGGGTCATCAGCCTCTAAACGTACAAACTACTTATGAACTAGCTAACACTAAGGACGGCACAGATATCCATGCCCGAGGGGGGGATTCGAATCCCCGACCGTAGTGGGCGTGCAGAACGTGACTAGTGCGCCTCAGTCCCCTCGGCCACCGAGTCCGGCTCTGAAGGCGCTAGAGCGCAAAAATTGATTATTTACAATTATTTTAAACCCGATGTTGGGCCACCTACAGGGTGCTGTCCAAGATGATGTGGATCGACGTAGAGGGCTGCGAGTTCCGAAGCTGCTGTCCGGTGCAGTGACACCATCTTGGAGCTACACCCTGAAGAAGGCCCAACTTTGGGTCGAAACTAGTTGGAAAAAACTATTCAATTTTGCGCTCTAGTATGGTTCATATATAAAGTTATTGAAACGTAATCACCACAAGCCTGAGCACAACTATTTTCTTTTTAGCAGACCAAACAGACGGAAGTCGCAGGGCGACATGTGCGTGCTGCTCAAGCTGCTCCCACTACGTCAAATATCTTGCGAATGCCACTTTTTGTTAGATACATCAAATGTGTCACACCTTCCGAACAACTTTCTGTTATAATTCATCCACAGCAGAAAATTAAGCAGTTACGTAGTAGAAATAACATGTTCAGAAAATACTTGTAATAAACAAAATGTCACTTGTTCTCACAACAATAACAACAATACTAAAAATTATTATTATTATTATTATTATTATTATTATTATTATTATTATTATTATTATGGACAGTTTTATTGCGTGAATGTTTTGGTACTCAGCCTGTGTTAAAATTCATATTCACTCAGTATCTCTTGCCGTCTCCTCCTCACAGGAGATCGGTATCTAATATCATAATTTATTATAACAACTGAAAGTCCAGGCATTAAGTGTGTTAGTTACATCTTACAAATTACGCTTTGTTCGATTCTGCGCAGTTTCTAGCTATTAAATTAATGACTAACTAGATTGCAACACTTACATAAAATCATGTTTTTCTACCAATATTAAATCTTGTTTCCTTTTCTCTTTCAGGTAAGGAGTTGCTGTATTTCACCATGGTCGACGAAGTGTAAGTCCAGTACGTATTCACCGTAAATAAATCACAAATAATTTGTTGGCTGTGTGCTGTTGATTGTAGCAGAATTCACCATTATTTCATCGCTATAAAATTTCAGGGAAGTTTTTAATCCGTTATTCCTAATTTTTTTGATTGTTATAGGTCTTCCTCAGTAAAAATGTATTTGTTGAGTTACTCGTACTTGCTGGTCTTTAAGAAACCATGGCACTAAAATGGTTCAGTCATACTGGTTACCAGTAAAATTACAATAATGCATGACTGCTTACGTGGATGAGTTAGACTCATTGAGTTATTTGAAAGCCACTATGGGCTTTCGAATCCAGAAGACCACAAAATGCAACCAAATGTTTTCTGTAAAAGAACCCATCTAGAAATATGAGACGATATTGGTACACTGTAGACAAGGAAATTACAAAGCTGCTAACGGAATCAAATATTCCGAAGATTTGCATGCCATAAGAACACGAAATTTAAACCTAGATAGCGTGTAATTATTTTTGGTTTAATTTTTTTCACAAGCTGTTACCTTCATATGACTGCAAAAGACCCTTAAAAGTAATTTTTTTCACAATCAGGCCATTACTTTTGCAATACTGCCTTTCTTTCTGGAAAGACGTGGAAATGAAAGTTTCACAATATTCATCTGATAAATTATTACTACTAAATTAACATTTAATTTGAAATATATGCATATAAATGTTTCAAAAATTAAAGAATGTTCTGGAAGTACAAACCCGACCTTGACGTTGTCTTCAATATCTGTATGAACCTCAACTTCGCAGCCGTATCCAACCACTTTGCAATCGACAATACAAGCTAAAATTAATCTGCATTGAGAGCAGGCTATTCAGAGAAACAAAATATGACAATGTGCATGTATTCTTAAAAGACAAGAATGAATAAGTAAGCTGCCGTTCTAGTCCTTCAGGTTCAACACTTTTTGTCGGGTTGTATTGGTGTCGTTACTAATATTGAACTTTTGAGCTCGAGTAGCCAGGAGCTGGTGTATCTACCAGCTCTAACGCCAATGTTAAAAGCGGCGTTTCCCCTCGCCCCTTCCTGCCGCGGGAACGCCCTTATGCTGCCTCCATGGGGTTCAGAAGAGAATTTGAACCCCAGCCGCGCATGCGCATTGAAAAGCTGCGGCCACTGCCGTCTATATTAAGCGGTCGCGCTACGATTTGTGTGCGTCCTGTCTCCGCGGCGTGCCTTCCTGAGCTCCAAATCATCTTTGATAGAACCCAGCAGTCCTACTGTCTTTGGTGGGTGCCAAAAAATTACCTTTACTTTGTGTTTGTTCAGAATCCGTCCGATTTTCGACGACACACAGATAGCAGAAAAGCCATGAATTTAAAACTTTTTTTTTCAAGACGAGTTTTTTCTCTGGGGGCTCACTGAACCAGTGGACACATAGGATGCGCCGCCATTAATGTAGGTTATTGGCGTAAAACTTGCCAATTTCTGTTTCTGCAATAAAGAGGACTGAAATATAGTTTTTGTACGTTTCCGTTCCATTTTTATGTGACTTGTCATGAACCCATAGCATCATGGTGGTGTAACCCTTTCTTGATATATGTATTACTGTAGTTTCCGAGGGAACACTGCATGCACTGGCTGTTTCGAGTCGACTACCTGGCTCATAATGCTACACGCTTTCAACACAGAAACTGAAGTCGAGCTGATTGCAGGCGCGCATTGTACAGTAGTATAGGAGAGTGGTGTAATTCTTGCGCTGGAGTACGGTGGAGCAGTGCGGAGGTTGGCAGCAGTGCAGCGCGGCAGCGGCACTTGTGGCTGGCCGCTTTGACGGCGGCAGAGTGGCTGCGGCCGCTGGACGGAGCGCTAGAGTGGCGAGCCGGCCGCCGGCCGCGGGGGTGGGCGCCGCCCTTTCAAAGGGGCGCGGGGGCGACGGGGGCGCTCAGCGGGGATGAGCCGCCCGTTTTATACCGCCCTGCCAAATCCTGCCCTCTGCCGACTCCTGTAAGGCGACCGGAATCCAGCCCCACCGACTATTCGTCGCCGCCTTTTCACCCGTACTCCGACGCGAGTCTCTGTCGAACGCATATTGTCTCCTTGCGAAGCGAATATTGCTGCGTGGGAGTGGCCGCTTGGTCTAAAGCATCTGTTCCGTGCCGGGGATTTCTTGCCGGGATAGTTGCGAAGTGTACTTGCTGGACTTGTATATCTCTTGTCATATAGAGAGTGAATTCGACCTTATCGCCAGAGGGCGTGGTGTTCGGATGGGGCTGAGAGAGGTCTTTGGCGAGATAGTTGTGGTGTGTGGCTGCGTCGAGAGTTCTGGGGAGCTCGGCTGATGAAAGTACATGCATGGAAGTACATGTCGATTGAACGAGTGTGCCTGGGGCATACGTGGTCTGTCCCATAATTACTGACAGTATTATATTCTCTGGCTCTACCTAACGATCAAATAAAACCAAGTGAATATGAGGGGGTGGTGAGAAGGGGGGGGGGCAGAAACCGTGACTTGCCCTCTCCAAAGTTTAAAGTGGGGGACGACTGCCCCTCCAGTTAGTACTTCGTTGGGAAGCTGGCAAGAGCACCGTCTGTCCAGAGCGCCCATGGCTGGTTCGCTTCGTTGCTCTCAATTGCTCTTACCTGGACCTCTGATTGGTCGGTTTGCGGGTACTTTGCAACCATGCTACTGTAAGCGACGCATCCTGAAGCGAAATTAAAATGTTTGTAAAGCTTATGGGACTTAACTACGGGGTCATCCGTCCCTAAACTTACAAACTACTTATGAATTACTTACGAACTAGGACGGCACAAATATCCATGCCCGAGGGGGGATTCGAACCCCCGACCGTAGTGGCCGTGCAGACCGTGACTGGAGCGCCTCAGTCCCCTCTGCCACCGCAGCCGGCTCCCGAAGCGTAATCTTCTCAGTAGGACTTGTTGTAAGAAGGCAGGCACGTGATCAGGGCGTGAATAGGTAGCGCATGGGTAGGATTCATGTCTGGAGAACATGTTCGGCATTCTAATCTTTAGATGTCATGAAGCGACGCGAGATCGTGCGAGAATCGTCGTCCATTGACAGGAAACTGTCACTTAAATGCTGCCGATATGGTTGCACTATACGTCGGAGAATGTCATCCCTGCGTCGTATAGCGGTTTGAAGAACTTTTACGAGCACCAGTATCGTACAGTGACCCCACAAAATGCCATTCCAAATTATCAGGAAACTGAACGTGCTGGACACTCAAGGTGGACTGACTGCATCGAAGAACGCCTTCGACGATTGGTTGGTTGGATGCAGACGTGACTCATCTGTATATAGCACTTTGATGCCAATTCTGACGAGTCCATTCAGCATACTGTGGGGGTCTCCTGTACCGCGCTGCCGAAGTCAAAGATAGACCTCACCATGAACGTCTGGAGTGAAGTTTCGTGTAATTCAGCCTATTATGAACAGTTTAATTTGGAATATGACGTCCTGTGGCTCCACGAAATGCAGAGTTGAAATCCGTACGTAGCGGTCATCAGCTGCTGTGGTAGCCTTTGAGCGGCCAGAACGAGGCAAATCATCGACAGTTCCTGTATCTACACAGAGAGCATGCCCCGTTATAGGAGGAGATTCAGGCGTTCGCGCCTTCCTGTCTCCAAGGAAATTGATGATGTGGAAATTAATTTGTCGTCAGATCTTGGAGGACACGTTTTTCTTCAGGGACCGTCTGTTTTTGAGGAGGTGTTTTGAACTTCACAATTACTCAGGAAGATGCACCTAGTCATGGCAATGGATGGATAACTGTTGCTATAGTACGGTACGATGGTAGTGCTGTTAAGGCAGTTTCTGGATTGGAGAGTTTTAATATCAGAGATGTGATTGCTTTTCGTACATTTCAAGTTGCGGAAGTGTACAACCGCAACGTTGGGAAGTCTTATTTCACCTCTAGCATGCCTTTTATATTGAGGACGAGGAACTATCGAAAAATTAATGAGCAAGAGGGTGCTTGTATCTGGGTGAAAGGTCATGATAATTGTTTTAAAATAAAATTGTCTGGTGATCTTGTATATTATTACAGAAGTTAAATAAAGTTTGTATCCTTGATCATTTTCCTTATTTATAAAAAAAAAAAAAAAAACACACATTGATCTTACCAAAAGCCGAGAAGCGATTCTTCTTGGTGATGTAGCTCTCAGGGGCACTCTGGGATGCTATCTGTGTGAGACACCTCTCGGGATCTCTGTGAGCCACAGCGCTCTCTCTCTCTCGCCGGGAAAAACATGGTTTTGTTTCCGTTTAGAAACTTCCCTTAATGAGACCCTCCTGACACAAAGTAATAATGCGCTTGCCATCAATCCACTGCTCATAAGAGTTTGTTTACATCTTACTGCGTTTGGAGTGAAATCTCTGGACAATATAAAGAACTGTGTTGTTGTTGCAATTTACGCTTTCCCCGCCGCGGCGGAGTGGCCGAGGGCATTGATGCACTATCCCCCCATCGGGGGTTCGAATCCTCACTCGGGCGTGGATGTTTGCGTTGTCTTTAGTATAAATTAGTTTATATGTAGTTTGTAAGCTTAGGGACTGGTGACCCCGCATTTAAGTCCCATAAGCTAAAGAAACATTTTTGAACGCGTTCATTGTCAGTGTTCAGGAGACCTTGAAAACAGGTTCATGCAACACTTTATTCGATGAATGAAGAGAGGGCAGCCAGTTTATCATGGTTGTGTTGCACCCATAACAAAGAGCTAAGTTCCTGCAGTTCTGGGAAAGTAATCGGTAATGGGCACGACTGTATTCAGAGAGAGAATGGCCAAACTGCCTCCACCACACATAATGTGCACTGACAAATGTCAGTTCTTTTTTGGCATATTTAGCACTTGAAATAATGTTCTTACTTCTGAAAGATCGCAAGATGTGAAACGGAAAGTTGTAAAATAACAAATTCCAGCTTGTTATTTACTATACGGTTACTATAAATTTACTGAATAGTAAATTAAAATCTCGCATGATAAATGTACTGGACACTCACTGCAATGTCCCGCAATAGCTGGTTTTCGAGAGGGAAAATGAGTTTTATTCGCTTTATTTCAGACGTTCTGTTTTGTTTCCTCCCGGTACATGCATTGTTGAAGTTAGTAGCACCTAAGGTTGATATAGTTTTCAGTTTCCCAGCATAATTAAAACAAAAATACTTCTACAATTATGTTTGGAAACATTAAAAAAGGAAATATTGATAAGACAATTTCACAGTATCTTGTTTCCGAAATTAAAAGAAGGAATCTTAGGGTTTAACGTCCCGTCGACAACGTGGTCATTAGAGACGGATCCGCAATTAATGTTCCTGTTATAACAAATGCCCTCGTTTCCGTGCGTTACTAATTAAATATTGCGGTTCGGGGTTTGTTAATTGACATTTCAATCCGAGACATGTAATTCAAATGAAAGTAAAAAAATAAAATTGCTGGCAGAGAAATTCGAGCTTCCGATACCACGACCTGCAGTCTACAGTGCTACCAATAGAGGCACACGCCACTATGGTCGGGGGTTCGAATCCAAATGTTAAAATGTTTGTTAAGCTTATGGGACTTAACGACGGGGTCATCAGTCCCTAAACTTACAAACTACTTATCAACTACCTTATACTAAGGACGGCACAAATATCCATGCCCGAGGGGGGATTCGAACCCCCGACCGTAGAGGCCGTGCAGACCGTGACTGGAGCGCCTCAGTCCCCTCGGCCAACGCAGCCGGCAGCGCGGTGGCCGACGGGACTGAGGCGCTCCAGTCACGGTCTGCACGGCCACTACGGTCGGAGGTTCGAATCCCCCCTCGGGCATAGGTATTTGTGCCGTCCTTAGTATAAGTTAGTTCATAAGTAGTTTGTAAGTTTAGGGACTGATGACCCCGTAGTTAAGTCCCATAAGCTATACAAACATTTGAACATTTTAGAGGTACACGCGTCGCTGCAATAAAGAGGCGGGATTATTTATACAGAATAATGCTCAGAAATGTTCGAAGTCCATTTTTTTTATCTTTACGAGAAAATTGTTAGATGTACATAGATGTTTGCCGCGACCATATGTTAAACTAGTTGACATCTTTTACAATGATTATTGCTGAAGTACCCAACTAGAAATGCGAAAACATATGCTTACAATTTTAGACTCTGATTCTGAGGACTGTGATGAATTCAAATACATGACATATCATGCCACTCACTTACTAGTAACGGGGCATTTCAGTATGCAGGAATATTTGCAGAAGGAATTACTATGGCCAAAAATACATACGGAACAAAATACATACAAAACATTCTTAAAAACCACACTGATTTCATAAAATAAAAAGTTTTTCTCAAACGTCGTATCTCACACGCGTTAGTTACATGCACAAAGAAATCTAGCTACAAATCATGTACATACGTAATGCAGTACTTTGAAATCATTTTTCCAAACAATATAATAATTCCGGAAAGCGCGGTTAACGTACGAATTCTCGCAGAAATAATGCGTGCAGCTGATTAGCAAGTCTGCTCCCGTCTCATATAATATTTTCAGTTGACGCATGATTTAATGTCTGTCTCACAAGGGAACATCATCAACTCGACCTCATATTTTCTTGAGAAAAATATAGATGAGCTAGATATCAACCCCAGACATCAAAATCACGTGAAAATTTGGGCCATTATTCAGATAATACGCAGTTACGTTCCCCTCGAAGTACAGCTTTTAAACATCAAAGCAGCTTTCACCATCACTGACGATCTCAATTCCACGTCCAAGCCCCGTCGAATGTGACGGTGGTGAAATGGCAACGTCATTGTCGACGTCATTGTCGACGTCATCCTCTTGTGAATCTGCACCGAACGTCAACCCGCTATTTTCTTCTATATCCAACACGTCTTCATCAATGAAATTGTCTATGATATCTGCAACGAAATTGCAAGATATAAGGAGGAGCATAAAGCGGTATGTATCTTCCTTTACCGTGTATAGTACGTCTAATAACCGCAAAAAATTATGCTTACCGGTGACGACTTTAAAGAGCTGTAATTCTTTGACATTCAGTCGTTGCAGATTAGTCATCATTCCATACCGTGCGACACTTCCTGGAGGTGTCGCACGACAGCTTGTTGGTTACTTGACATCGCGAACACAAAGCTCTTACTAGACTCTGCTCACAGTACTAGAGCTGTGTGCAGGTAGGAAGGCGGCTGAGCGAAAGGTTCTGCGCAGACAGAGAGGGAGAACACTGCGCGACGCCGCCAGATCGCCGCCTCCTCCCCCGGCTGTCAGTTGACCGCTGTCAGCTGACTGGCCGCTGCGGCCGCGCGCTCCTGGCAGCAGCCTTATTTAGTCGAGTTCCGCCATTCATATGTACGCACTGCGCACTCAGTCAAGAACCTTCTACACACTTCAGCTACACATTCTGATAACTTGAGTTAGATATCGTCTATACGCCTTCAACATTAATGCATTTTTCATGCTATTCGTTTCATTTAGGCGAATGTTAATGTTAATTAATGTTAATGGTAAGGAATGCTCTTTTTTTGCTTGCAATAGAGAGCAACTGGAAATTTTTACAAGTTGTCAATAAATGATTCATTTATACTGCCATGACCATGTAGTTACTGCATAGATTAAACATACATAGAAAGCAAAAATAAAATTGTATCCACATAAATGAAGCCTGTATACTTGTTTTGTACTGAGTGCCATCGTCTGTGCCACTTTGCTACGATCACAGACGGCTACGAGACGAGGGCGTAATTAAAAAATATTGATTCAAAAAGTGAACATATTGTGTTCAAGCGAACATAACAGCAATGAGAATAAAATTCAGTGACAACATTATAAAAATTACTAGTGACATTCTATCGAAGTATAAGTGGACTATTCAAGCCAGGCTCTGAAGAAAATATGAGGGATTAAGCAACAAAACTCCCATTGATCAATGTATAACAATACTGAAGTATGTCTGAGTGAAAATATAAAATGTACTCACTCTGTGGAAGTCAAGACTGATATTTCCACTCATATTTAGTAATTGCTAAGCGTTGCCGAGTTTTGTAATAACAATATAAAATATGAACGATTTTGTCAAACATATCTGTCACACACACACACACACACACACACACACGAAAGCAAGCAAGCGCCTGCGCAGTATAGTTAATGGCGATTACTGTTTGCCGCTACACAAATAAAACCTAAAATTCGTAATAAAATGTTTGAAATACAGATTAATAGCTACTAACAATATGTAAGGCCACAGCTACACAAACAAGGTGATGCTGTATTCAGTACTTATCAATTCTCGGGACAATAAATTAACGCTCTCATCTTCGCTGCCCAGTCCAACTTCTCTTTCATTTGTGAAACTAACTTCTCCGCAGTGGGATATTTGGCCCTCGAATACATTTCAAATACTGTTCCACGCAAAACGTTCCTTTCAAAAAACGTCAATATAGCCCAATTCTTTGTTACGACTGCGTCGCTTCCGTACAGTAATCTCTAGTGATCACTAGACCGCAGATATTATGGTTAAAACCTTATATTCTCCTGAGTTGCTAGTTGCAAATGTACTTACGCGTTTCGTGGCTACTTAAAACCGAAAGAGATAATTTTATAGCACTTAAAATAGCCTATTTCGCAGTTAACCCATACTTTTGCCTGTTTCAGTTGAAAAATCCAAAAGGAATCTATTTCTTCTATTTTCAAAATACTTGCGTCGAAAAATCATACGTAGAAAAACGAAGATCGATATGTGAAAGAAAGTACTGTCATTGGTCTGTGCAGGCAGAGTTAACGTTGCGTAAAAATTATGTCGACTTAACTTACATGGACGCACTGCAAAGAATCCTTATTGTGGAGTTTTCCATATGGATCTCTGTAGATGAAACTACGGAACATCCCAAAACTGATTGTTGGCAATTTAGAGCCAGATCCGCCATCCAAGGTTTATTTGATCTGTTCAAAGCAAAGCCCAAACACTAAAGAGCAAATAATCGCACCCATTTTGTCAGTACTAGGTTGAAGGGGCTATATTAAATTGGCGTAGATGAAAACAAAAGTGATTCTGGCTTTGAAAGGTGTAACACAATTACTCGATGATCCCTTACTTCAGCGGGACTTGGCTTTCATTAGAACCAACTACACATTTATGGGGACAGTTATTCCCGAAGTGTTAGTTTAATGTTAACCTATCTATGAGAATACGGCTTTTCCAGTGGAAGTAAAAAAGGAAATTACTGATGCGTAGGTAACGTGGGAGAAAAAGAACGGGAAAATTTCAGCAGATTTTCCATAACAACACCGGCCTGAAGAAACTTTGCGAAACATCCAGGTCTACTGAATGCTGCATTCCCGTCCAAAATGTATACCGAAAGTGAAGTGCGCCCCTGTCACATACTTTGATATACAACGTTCATTCACGGCGTATAAATTAATTATACGAGCACCGTAGTTTTTCTCTGGGAAACCTTCAAAAGTTTTCAGTAATTTACTGTGAAACCAATTAGGTTATGAATGTTTGAAACCTCTGGTTTATTCTGTGTTTGGTAAATTGTATAGACCTGTTACATGTATTTCAGCACTGGCTTCTGAATTGCATTGTATTTTTATCTTCGAAAAGTATAAAGGTTGGGTGTCGGTATGGTCATTAATGTGTGATTTTTTCTTATTATATGTGAGTAAAAAATTGCTCATAAGTCAACACTATGTATTTTACTTTGTTTATTTCGTCTGACCAATTCTTTTCCGGCCTACTGTAGATTTTATTTGCCCTAGATGAGGTAATGAATGGCCTATTTTAGACGTCTAAAATGCCCTTTTTCCGACCTAATAATCCTCGGCCTTGTGGTCACTGCTGACCTGGCGATATATAAGACGCCGGCCCACTGCCTGTGACGGCCGCGTTCGCCTCCCTGGATGTCCGCAGTCTCACGCACGCCTCGCGCCTCTGCCGCCCTCCCCTGGCTGTGGCAACGTTGTGTCAGCACCACGTGGCGGCCAGTCGTCTGCTGCCGCCTCCCTTCTTAAGCAGTTAAACACTCAGAACACAACAGATCTTGCTTTTTATGTAACTCTTGACGCTTTCTTGATCCGTCATTCATAACGAACACTTCGCAAAGTAAATATCCTTCATTATACGACCACTGGAAGAAAAATCAGGATTATACGTTCAAAGCACACTCGGCACGGCGCGAAACGGCGAAATGACGCTATTGGCTGGGTCGTCACGAGTCGTCACGTGGTACACAGGCTCTTGCTACTGCGCATCGCCCCACCACCCGCCTTCGTAGCTGCACACAGCTCTAGTCGTTCTGGCATTAAGCGGCCGCAGTGAAGCGGGCCGAGTGAGGAAAACGCAGTGCGCGAAAGTTTAACAGCTGTACTTTGAGGAGGCCGTAATTGCGTAGTATCTGAATAATGGCTCAAATTTTCATGTGATACCGATTTCTGCGCCTCGGTTGCACAGTGGCAGATTGCCAGACTACAAATCTAAATGTCCCGGGTTCGATCCCCGCCAGGTCCTAGGATTTTTATCTGTCACTTTCCACTTCTTTCACCTCTGGCAGTATTGCTCATGTGAAAAATACCGAGTAGCACCGTGGTACGGAACCATCGTTAAACTGTAGGTTCCGCTATAACTGGCTGGGTAATTCAGTTCGAAGGTCGGAGGAAGGAACGGCATACCACCTCCAAACAGGACCATGCCTAGTAAAGCACTGTGTGTTCAAACCAATCTTCGGATTGTTGACTGCTTTTTTTAACCGATTTCTGGAGTTGATATCTTGCTCACGTATTTTTTTCTCAAGAAAATATGAGGTCGAGTAGATGATGTTCCCTTGTCAGAGGACAAAAGAATCCGGGTTTCTGAGGTAAAGAGTGTCTATGGTGGATCTACATTTTCACAGAGACAATGTTTTCACACGGTAGACGGATGTAGATTTGACGAACTGACATCACATCGGTTAATAGATCTTCTGGATTCTAAGGCCATGTTCTAAGAAGGTTACTGCTTCACTAAGTTTCGTCCGGCGCAGCATCGGACGACCCGTTAGGAAGCAGCAAGTTTCTTCGAACACGGCCTTAAAACGCACAAGATCTATTAACCAATATGTCAATCGGTCGTGAAAGCCATCACTCTATCATCTTACCATCACATCACCACCGTAATTCGGTACGAACAATCAGCGCTAAACTGTGAGGCATCCCTCCGCTAGTGTAAGTTTGGTACGTTTAAGCAAACGATACATTAAGTATTCTGCGGTACGAGAGGGGCTTGGTCTCTTCGTTTACATAAAAACAAATTCATATAATCTGTATTCATAAAATTAATTATTTCGCGTAAATATTTATAATTTAAATATTTAAAACAATGTTGAAATATTTTACATAATTTTGTAAATCCGTTTTTATTAATACGTTCCAAACGATTTATTTCCAACTTTTAGCCGCGCGGAATGGTGGCGTGGTCCAAGGCGTTATGCTACTATCTGGGCGTTCGTTTCCGCCGGACGTTTGAGTCTTCCCTCGGGCATGTGTGTGTGTGTGTGTGTGTGTGTGTGTGTGTGTGTGTGTGTGTGTGTGTGTGTGTGTGTGTGTTGTCATTAGCGTAAATTAAAGTAGTTTGTAAGTCTACGGGCTGCTGAACATAGCAGTTTCGTCCAATAGGTTTACAAACATTTGAACATTTTCCACCTTGCACTGTCAGCGCAACGTCATATATGTACTGAAAATAACCTCTATTACGTATAATGAAACTACGCCAATTCTATAAACAGTGCCACTAATTAGAAATAAATTGTAACCCACGAGATGCCATGTTTTGTCTGTCATGTATTTTTCAATTAGGCGCTTGGAGAGACTTAGAGTACTTTGTTACATCTGCATAGCAGAGGGTGGTTCGGATAGGTTTTGTAGATGTGATGTTTGTGCAGGAGTGTACGCTCAATGTTCGCCTAGATAGTAATTTTACATCAGATTGCATAAACCTTACTGTGACTCTTTTTCTTGAACTAAAAAAAAAAAAAAAAACATGATAATCTCTGCTTGCCCTCGAAAATATTTGATGTTACCGACTTTCTTCTTTTTGATAGTATACCTGTACATATCCAACTAGAGCAATTGTCTCTAAATAATGAAAAGTGTGAAGTCGTCCACATGAGTAGGAAAAAAATCCGTTAAACTTTGTTTACAAGATATATCAATCAAAAGGAAGGCCGTTAACTCCACAAAATATAGGGAATTGCTATTACTTCAGACTTAAACTGGAAAGAACACGTAGATAATGTCGTGGGAAAGGCGAATCAGAGACACTGTTTTATTGGCAGAACCCTTAAAAGATGCAACAGAACTACTAAAGAAACTGCATACACTACGCTTGTCGGTCCTTTTTTGGAGTATTGCTGCCCAGTGTGGGATCCTTATCAGTGGGGTTTGACGTAGGACATCGAAAGAGTCCAAAGAAGGGCAGCTCGTTTTGCATTGTCTCGATACAGGGGAGACAGCGTTACGGAAATGATACAGGATCTGGGGTAGGAGTCATTACAACTACGGCGCTTAACCCTGCGGCGTGGGCTACTTGCGAAACTCCAATCGCCAAGATTCTCCTCCGAATGCGAAAATATATTGTTGACTTCCACTTACATAGGTAGAAGTGATCACCAGAATAAAATACAAGAAATCAGAGCTAGAACGGAGAGATTCAGGCGTTCTTTCTTCCCGCGCGCTATTCGAGAATGTGATGGGAGATAAATAGTATAAAGGTGGTTCTATGAACCTTCTGCCAGACAATTAAATGTGATATGCAGCGTATCCCATGTAGATGTAGATGCAGAAGTACCATTCTGTATATCTTTTGGTTGAACCTGGGTTTCTGGTTGGAAGTAGCATGAAGATCGTATAGAATAAAACTACTGACTACATCTCTGTCTAAGAGCCAGAAAAATATCTTACACCAACACTTTTTCTATTTCCTAATGAAGCTGTAGGACGCAAAAGACTTGTCGGATACATTCAATCCTCCGAAATTGTTATCAAATTCACAAATGGCTTTGAGCTCTATGAATTGCTCCTCCTTCGCTCATATTGATGCTGGCATCGACAAATGCGTTTCATCGGAGTTATATTGCTTGCCAACGGCTGTCAGAACACTTCAGTACAAGAAATACAGCAGTGAGAGCTATGAAAATGCTGAACCAATTTACTGTGCATCGATGCGAAACACACGATGTGTGAAGCTTCGCGAAAAATGAGAACAGACAACTGCGTCGTTCTGAAGTAACCTGACGCTTCGGAAACTCAAAGAGAAAGACTCACCTCCCGTTGGTGAAACAGCACCAGTTACAGCAGATGTTAGTCCATCCAAACCATTTTCACCTAATGAATTCGGCTACCTCTCTAATTAAAGACGCACTAGGTCTTTAATTATCTCACAGAAGTCTTTCTCCCTCGACTGATCAGTAGCTTTAATAAGGACCTTGGGAGGAGATAATAAATTCGAGCTTCCTTCTAGAGCATCCTCGGTACTTGTAAAAGATAGGGAGCAACTAGTCGTAAGTAGGTTAACGTTAACGGTATGTATGTGTTACCTCCATTAAAGAATGTGTGCACGATATTGAAGACCATTCCCATCGAAGTTAATATTATTAACGGGTTTGGTAGTGCAAAGACAACAGAGCTCGCATTTTTTATTGTTTTTATTTGAGCTATAGTAGTAGGGCGGTTACAAGAGCAGGGTGTGATTACTGTGTGCTACGAGCTGACTGCAGGTGGATAACAGCTGAAGCAGTTGTTCACGACAGTCAACTACCTGCAGCAACGATAAACAATATTTGTCTGTAATTCAACCGATAACCTCTTCAACTTGCTAATACATTTTCGTTTACAGTAAAAGCAAATATTTGTTACGGGAACAGGCTACCACCTCTAGAAGTACTTACCTCTGTTTGGTACTGACTTTACAGAGCATCTAACAAATAAGTTCCTCTGTTACCCTACATTTTATCCGCTTAACGACCTCCAAGGAAGAGTATTACTGGGGCACTACTAATGAACCGAAAGAGGATTTCATTTGCAGTAAACAAACATCTTCCAGTATTATAGGGCTACATGGCCGCTGGAACTAGGAGACCGTTTTCATTTTATGATTCTGTCTACTTTTGTTGCAGGCTGCTTTCTCTGGATATACTCATATTCTTCTTGGGAAGTATCTGACAGTGTCTCTGCTACCCATTTTTGCAGTTCGTGCGCCGCTTAAGATCGGGCTGAATCAGGTGTCACCACCTAGAGCAAAGAGTAGTTGATAGTAAATTACTTACACACGAAAATAAACAATATCGCCTAAGATTATGGCGTATTACTAACACGCAGTGGGATGTATACCATTTGTGTGCTTCACCATACTGGCCAACACATTTTTCCCTGTTTCATCAGATACAATAGGTAATTTTACGAGTGTAATTTCACAATACACGCACCTATCAGTAATACTGAGAAAGAAAGGGTGCGCAGGAAAACAATGGAAATTAAAATAATCAGTTTCCGCTTGGTGGGCGATATGAAATGCTGATTTATCAAAATTCACATATCTATTTCGTTCTATGATAGAACATGATCAGTGAAGAATTAGAAGTCATGATGACTCATGTACTCTGCATAAAACAATCACTGGTCATATCCATAAAACAATTAAAAGGTCTTTGTGACGTTTACCAGAAAGAGCTTTTAACTGCTTTATGGATATGACAAGTGATTGTTTTATGCAGAGTACATGAGTCATCATGACTTCCAATTCCGCACTGGTGATATTCTATCATAGAACGAAATCGAAATGTGAGTTTTGAAAAATAAATATTTCATATCGCCCACCAAGCGGAAACTGATTATTTTGTTGAAATAGTGTGGTGGCTTGACACAATTTCCGTTATCGAATCAAGTTACAATGAAAATTATATAAGGTGTGAGGAAGAAATTACTGTTTTAGCCATTGTCGATTCTTCGCGAGACAGAAATAGCAACGGAAATTCTCCGTAATTAAGAATAAGATTAAAAAAAAATGGTCAAATGTTTGTTAAGCTTATGGGACTTAACTGCGGGGTCATCAGTCCCTAAAGTTACAAACTACTTATTTACTACCTTATGCTAAGGACGGCACAAATATTCATGCCCGAGGGGGGATTCGAACCCCCGACCGTAGTGGCCGTGCAGACCGTGACTGGAGCGCCTCAGTCCCCTCAGCCACTGCGGCCGGCCAGATTAAGATTCTGATGAGTTAAATGTTTGTAATAGTATGGAACCAAATTACGTTGGTCATCAGCCCCTAGTCTTAAAAACTACTTATATCTAAGTAAACTAACCTAAGGACAACAAACACACACCCATGCCCTAGGCAGGACTCGAACTTCGGACAGCGAGCAAACGCGCGCTCCGCAGCGAGACGCTTTAGACCGCTCGGCTACTCCACCGCGGCTCGCTGGCATCGCGAGGTTCGCACAAGACTCGCGTGACGGACAAGACGCGCCCACGACGAGTGAGAAACGACCGCTGTGCGGACTTTCAGTAAGTAGTTCTTGCGCAAAGTAGAAGTGGGTGTCTCAGTCGGCGGTGAAAGGTTCGGCTTCGACGGAGCAGAAGAATATTCTGAATATTATTGCAGCGGGCAAAGAAGAATAAATCGCACACCCTCTCAAAGGAGGCGACCGGACGGCTGCGTTTCTGCGGGGCAAACTTGGCGACGTCCTGCGACAGTTTACCCCTCCTTCCCTCTGTGTAGCGGCTAAATAGACATTCCCGCGAGCAGAGGCCGGCGCCAGACTGCGTGCTGTTTATTTCATTGCGCGGGCCCCCAGTATAACTCGAGTATTGTCAGTGTGTAGCGCTCTGAGGACCCGGCCGAGTCCACTGTGTTACGAGAGCAGACGGGACGGCGACTGGCGACCCAGTTGCAGGGTTAGCAAAATCAGTGCTCGTCGTAATTCAGCGGCACCGGCCCCCCTGGGGAAATAACCAGTCTGCGTCTCGCTGCAGTAGCTGTCCTCCACTCCTAGCCGACGGACGCTTCCAGATCTGTCTCCACTTTGCCAGACTCTTCTAATGACACACTACGGGATTTTATGCTCTCGATAATAATCGCGGCTGAAATAGTCGCCACAATTCAAACGATTATAATCGCGCGGGATGATATCGCGGCGTACTTACCTGGGTGCCGCACAAGCGACAAAAATCGGAGGATTCTATAGCTGTGTTGCAACCATCCATGAGAGACACCACGCATGATGAGCTGCCATTCAAAATGTAAATATTTATTTGCAGTAGCATACGTGCCTCAGGGGTGTGTGATAGGACCGCTATTATTTTCTATCTATATAAATGATCTGATGGACAGAGTAAGTTGTAATTTGCGGCTGTTTCCTGATGATAATGTGGTGTATGGGAGGGTGTCGTTTTTAACTGACTGTAATAGCATACAGGATAACTTAGACAAAATTTCTAGTTGGTGCGAAGAATGGCAGGTAGCTCTCAATGTAGAAAAAGTAAGGTGATGCGAATGAGTAGGAAAAACAATACCATAATGTTCGAATACAGCATTAGTAGTGAGGTTCTTGATGCAGTCGCGTCGTTAAAATACCTAGGCGACATTGAAGAGCGATATGAAATGGAACGAACATCTAAGTACAGTCGTGTGTAAGGCGGACAGCCGACTTCGGCTTAGTGGGAGAATTCTGTGACGATGTACTTCATCTGTCAAGAAGACTGCGTATAAAACGCTTGTACGACCACGTCATCAGTATTGCTCAAGTGTTTGGGACCCGCAGCAATCAGTTTAAAGGAAGACATAGAAGCAGTTCAAAGCCGAGCAGCTAGGTTTGTTACTGGTAGATTCGACCAATGCACGAGTGTCACGGTAATGCTCCGGCAACTCGATTTAGGATCGCTGGAGGAAAGACGACGTTCTTTTCGTGAATTTCTGCTAAGTAAATTTAGAGGGCCGGAATTTGAAGCTGAGTGTAGTACGATCTTGCTGCCGCCTACTTACATTTCGCGTAAAGATCACAAAGACAAGAGAAATTAGGGCTCTTACGGAGGCATATAAGCATTCTTTTTTTTCTCGTTCAATTTGGGAGTGGAATAGGAAAGGAAATGCCTAGTAGTGGTACAGTGTACCCTCCGCCACGCACCTTACGGTGGAGTGCATAATATGTATGTAGATGTATGAAGTTCGTCATCATAGGCTATCTATATAACCTTGCGATTTTATGTTGTAGAGATAGAGTTACTTCTCCACTTCAAGTATTATCAGTTCACTGTTCAAATGATCCACTGGAATGTCATTTGAAGAGATTTCGGCAGCAGTAACAGTTATTTTATTCTCTTTTCGTTGTATTTGACTACTTACTCAATTTTAGTATCTAATGGTAATTTCTACGAAAACTGCACGTATTTATGTTTATTCGTAATTTTCTGTAATTTATTATCGTTTCAAAAAAAAAAACGTAAGTTACAAAGTTGATTTTCTCGAGAATTTTTTAGAGTTGCGTCGAATGGCTTTGGTTGTTCGTTATTTAAGTTCTAAACTTCACGTACAATAAATATAAAGAAATTCTGAAATCCGATATCCACATGGTCTCCTTGTGTGTACAGTAGCTCGTAGGTGCTGCGCGACTGCCGACAAAAACAGCCTAGTGTGGCAGGGATGCCGACGATTTTTGCCGCACCAGAAATAGCCCAGGCCCATTCGGCAGTGACAGTCGCGCGCGGTCGCTGACAACCGCAGTAAAATGATGAAAGGAGAAAGTTTCTCGCTTACTACTTTTCCGCTGTTCATGGACTAAAACTACGGCATTCGGTATCATGTTACACTACAAATTGTAGCCGCAGGGCCGCTGCGGAGTGGCCAAGCGCATTGAGACGCTATGCTACGATGCGCGAGGCCGCTCCCCGTCGGAGGTTCGAATCCCCTTCGGGCATGGATGTTTGTATCGCCTTTAGTATAAGGTAGTTCATAAGTAGTTTGTAAGTTTAGGGACTGATGACCCCGCAGTCAAGTCACTTAAGCTTAACAAACACTTTGAAACTATTTGTTTCTTTAGCAAATGTTCAAATGTTTGTTAAGCTTATGGGACTTAACTACGGGGTTATCAGTCCCTAAACTTACAAACTACTTATGAACTACTTACGAACTAGGACGGCACAAATATCCATGCCCGAGGGGGGATTCGAACCCCCGACCGTAGTGGCCGTGCAGACCGTGACTGGAGCGCCTCAGTCTCCTCGGCCACCGCGGCCGGCTGCAAAACAGTTGCTGCACGCCAGCCAAATTTCAAAATTCAAGTGTTTGTTAATATGTGGGAGTTAACTGCTTGGTTATTAGTCCGTAGCTTAGAAACTACTTAAACTAAGTTTAAATAACTTAAGGACAACACATACACCCATGCCCGAGGGGAGACTCGAACCTCCGACGCAGTGACGTAGCTAGGATGTTGTCAAAAGGGGGGGGGGGGGGTCCGAATGGTTAAAGAGAAATTTACAAAGGCTCATGTTTTCATTTGTTCTAAAAACAAACTTAAGCTAACATATTTTTTATATTTTATGCACATATTTTGCATTTGTAAGACCTTCTTACAAATACTGTAATATTTTATATACGACTGTAGCTTGGTGTTTCGCAAAATCTGCATTAATTTTTGCTTCAGTATAAATACCTTGCATATTGATTTAGGAAGCGTAATGCCGGCCGCGGTGGCCGAGGAAACTGAGGCGCTCCAGTCACGGTCTGCACGGCCACTACGGTTTGGGGTTCGAATCCCTCCTCGGGCATGGATATTTGTGCCGTCCTTAGGATAAGCTAGATAATAAGTAGTTTGTAAGTTTAGGGACTCGTGACCCTGTAGTTAAGTCCTATAAGCTATATAAACATGAGGAAGCGTAAGTCTATAATTTCATGTTCAAGATTATTGGTTCTTTTACTCTTATTGGCATTGCAACGTTTCCATCCTCTAGATAAAATATTACTCTTAAACCTAACTTTAAAAAGTATTACACATACTGAGTGAGGTGCCTTGTGATATACTGTAATATTGCCACTCCAAATAACGACTCAACTGCCGTAAATAGATAAATAAGCTATTATAGTAGTACGTATTTTAACTTACCAAAGCACTAGTGGATAAATGAAAGTCGGTTTTTGTCTTTTTTCATGTTATGAAATTACTCATAATTGGAAACTTATCTTAACAGCACAAAAGAAATAAACGGCAGCGGCAGCATTTCACTGTAGTGCTTAACATAGCAGTAATGGAGTAAGGCCAACAATGGACAACGGCTAAAGGAAAACTGGGCAATATCCGATGCTGTAATCGATGTATCGATAATTAAAATCTATAGATGAGTTTGTTGACTATCGATAGTGCATATCCCTTTTTCGGCGTATGACTGATAACAATATTCATTTTCACTACATTCCTTTCCTTTCCCTTCGGAGGTTCGAGTCCACCATCGAGCATGTGTGTGTGTGTGTGTGTGTGTGTGTGTGTGTGTTGTCCTTAGCATGATAGGCGTTACGGGGGGGGGGGCGAACCCTGAAGACCCCCTTTGGCTACGTCCTTGTCCGACGGCGAACGGCCGCGCGCACCGCAGCATCGCGCCTCAGTGCGCACGGCTATTCCGGGGCGGTTGCGCCAACCATATGAGGACGAACATTGTCGTGTAGCAGCACCTGCAGTAATCATTCTACGCCTCTTGTCTCTGATGGTTCGTCCTTTATACCGATAACTCGAGACCTATTTCTTGGAGGATTTTGGCTAACAGAACTTACCAACATTTTAGGAGTGATATTTGATTAAGACTACGGTAAACACTTTTAAGCGCTCCGCTTGGAGTTCGCGAGGGCTTATTCCCCGTGACGCCACTAGCGAGGCGAGTCTGTCGCTCCGGGCGGTTGGAATGAGTGACGCCCTGTTGCGGAGAAGCATTTTAGGGTGTGGTAAGAAGCGCCCGGCCGCTCGCGCGTGGGGTTTGGGAGCTGCGTGTGACAAGCGTGACGTGTCTGCAGACTGACGGCGACAGGTGAACCTCTAGCAGCACTCGCTTTCCGCCCGTCTGGGGAGCGCTTCCCAGGCACTGCGTTCCGTCCCCTGCCACCACACACCACACGCTCTCCCTAATCTTACCACTGAAAGTGTGCAATGAACAATCACAATAACCGCATGGTGACGAATTAGTGTTGATATATTTATCAATATTTTTTCGCAATAGCGAATGTCTCTTAGCATCACTGTATAAAGGTATAGCTGTTCTACCAAATTGTGACATGTGAAAATGTAGTTTACTCATAAGTGCAGTCAGTGTGGCATATGGAAGATTAGGACGGTCCTGGAGTCGTGTTCGGGTAGCCTAGTGGTTAAGGCGACCGCTCGCGAAAAGCGGGAAAGCCGGGTTCGAATCCCGGCCCGGCACAAATTTTCATATGTCACAATTTGGTAGAACATCTATACCTTATACAGTGACGCTAAGAGAAATTCGCTATTGCGAAAAAATATTGAGAAAAAATACAAGTTACTTAGGAAAATATTCTCGGATTGTTGTTGTGGTCTTCAGTCCAGAGACTGGTTTGATGCCGCTCTGCACCCTACTATATCCTGAGCAAGCCTCTCCAACTTCTAACAAGAACGGTACCCTACATCCATTTGAATTTGCTTACTGTATTCATCCCTCAGTCTCCCTCTGCGATTTTTACCCCACAACGGTTTCACAATTACTTTATATCTGAGAATGAGCCCTACCAGTCGACCCCTTCTTTTAGTCAAAATATGCCAGAAATTCCTTTTCTCCCCAATTCTGTTCAGTACCTCCTCATTAGTTACACGATCCACCTACCTAATCTTCAAAATTCTTCTGTAGCACCACATTTTAAAAGCCTCTATCCTCTTCCTGTCCACACTGTTAATGTTTTACTCCCATACAAGGCAACAATCAACTCAAATGCCTTCTGAAAGGACTTCCTTGTGCTTAAATTAATATTCGATGTTAACAAATTTCTCATTCTACATTTTATATCGTCTGTACTGCGACTATCATATGTTACTTTACTGCCCAAGTAACAAAACTCATTTACTACCTTTATTAATTCGCTAACTAATTTAATTCCTTCAGCATCGCTTGATCCTGATTTTCTAAGACTGCTTTCCATTACCATTGTTTTGCTCTCGTTAATGTTCATCTTATATGCTCCTTTCAAAACACTGTCCATTCCGTTCATTTGCTCCTCCAAGTCCTTTGCTGTCTCTGACAGAATTACAATGTCATAAGCGAAATACTATGTTTTTATTTCTTCACCCTGAACTTTAATTCCTTCTCCATATTTCTACTTGCTTTTCTTTATAGCTTGCTCAATGTACAAATTGAATAACATTGTCTTATACCCTTCCCAACCACGGCATCCGTTTCATGCCCTTCAACTCTGATAACTGCTGTCTGGTATTTGTACAAGTTGTAAATAACCTTCCGTTCCGTATATTTTACTCCAGCTGATTTAAGAATTTCTCGGGTTACAAGCCCACGAACTTTCGACAGAGATCTTCTCTGCTATTGTCAAGTGCATGCCGCGATGGAGAAGCCGAGCGGTCTAAAGCGCCTCGCCGTTGGAGGTTCGAGTCCTCCCTGGGAAATGAATGTGTGTGTGTGTGTGTGTGTGTGTGTGTGTGTGTGTGTGTGTGTGTTGTCCTTAGGTTAGTTTACCTTAGTTTAAGTAGTTTGTAAGCTACGAACTGATGATCTCGTAGTTTGGTCCGATAGATTTAGAAACATTTGAACATTTTCTGTGAAGTGGATGACTGTCAATGCCGCTGCCGTGCTTATATAGCTGCGCCGCCGCCAGTGACGTCACTGGTGTCCAGTTCCTTGACCATATATGGCAATGAAAATTCATCTTAATAATGGTTTAGGATCAGCAACTGAGAATATTTTTTAAAAGAATTTATTTTGCCCGTCGCAGTTGCACAATTTTGAAGTCAGTGACTAGTTTCGGACTCTACCGTCCATTATCAAACCATTAGCCTTTTTCAAACCGTGATAATCTAATGCATGTTACAAATGGCTGCTAAAATCTTGTACACTCTGTAGGCCTGTGGATGTATCTCTAGTTTTGACTGCCATTTTGAATTTTTATGTAACTAGTGATTATCTCGACAAGATTTTAGCAGTATTTGTAACATGCATTGGATTATCAGGGTTTGAAAAAGGCTAATAGTTTGATAATGGACGGTAGAGTCCGAAACTAGTCACTGACTTCAAAATTGTGCAACTGCGACGGACAAAATAAATCGTTTTAAAAATATCTGGCAATGTTTTGGTCAAATATTTATATGTAAATAAGTTGGTCTAGCATATTCGTCTGATAGGCGCTCCGTGTGACACCTTGCAATATTAAAGACAAAGTGTACATAAATAACCCCAAATCCGTTGCTGAGATGAAAACAGCCATTCAGGAGTTCGACAGCATAGATTTTAGGATACTCAAGTGCATCATGCAGACTTTGGCTATTCGTTTTGGTAACATCATCGCCACGAAAAGTAGGCATATCGAACAATTCATAACCTAAATCCAAATATCTGTAGTGTCGTGTACATGTGTACAAGTCTATGCTTGGCCTAGTTTGTAACTCATTTACGTTTTATGTTCAAATGTTTGTTAAAGAAGGAGGAAGGAAGCTTAGGGTTTAACGTCCCGTCGTGTTTCTTAAGCTTAAGGGACTTAACTGCAGGGCCCACAGTTCCTGAACTTATAAACTACTTATGAACTACCGTATACTAAAGACGACATAAATATCTATGCACGAGGGGGATTCACACCTCCGACGGGGAACGGCCTTACAAATCGGAGCATAGCGCCTCAATGCGCTTGGCTACTCCGCCCCGGCACGTTTTATATCATGCAGTTCATTTTCACAGTATTTGTTGCTATATGTTACATATATTATACACAGAATACCTAGTACAGTAAGCTAAATATACGCGTCGAAGCGGAACGAATGACGCTTTACCGACCGCAGTTTTCTGTACGCGAGGTCTGTTCACAGAAAGTAGCTGGTGACTACGATACAAACGGTTCCCTGTTCACTGATTTACGTCACTGCACAGTCGATTCTTAACCACCGACTTACAGAGCGATGAAATATTCTTCAAATTGAAGTTACGGTCTCCGAGAGTGAATACACTTTGACGTCTGTCCCACGACTTTCGGTGCAACTTTCGGCGGCGACTCCCGTGGCCGAGTCGCCAGTGCTAACAAGCCAACACTTTGCAGCGGCCGGAATAGGAAGTAGCTCGTTAATTTCTGCCAGAGTGTACTCCAGATTCAAGTACGGCCCAGCGGAAATGGCGGCATTCCAATTAAAGGAAGGACGTAATCGAAACTTCAGTTGTTGCATATTTTCCTTTTTTGTCACTTTCGGATGTGGATACGAGAAGCGAGTTCGTGGTAAAGGGGGAAGGGGTACGGGTTAGTAATCTCGAATCTTTGTAAAGACGACTTTCGAAGGCTAAGGGACGTTCCGAACGGATGCAGAATATCTGAAAAGGCACAAAGTCCAATACAGTCTGAACGCACGATAACGAAGTTTTCCAATTAGACGCCACGCACTGCAATCACTATGGCTTCTTTTGAAGTGGCTGTATGCGGTGCCTACAGCGATAAACAAAAATGGCTGCGTGTACAGTACTCAGCGAGAGAGCTAGAAGCTGATGCTGTGTGAATAAACGACAGTGTTTGGGTTATTTCACTTACCTACTTTCCAGCTTTTTCTTTTATACGTTAAATTTGACTAGGAATGACATCTAATATATAAAGCAGTGTGTCCGTATGTTTGTATGTGTTGCATACAAATGTACAGTTTTGTTCCAATCTTTATGAAATTTTGTACACGTAAGCTTCAATCCATGAGGACGGTCGCCGTAAGTGTAAGAATCACTTACGAGATATAGTTCACAAGATATGACGTCATAAACAATGAGATGCGCGAAAAACTGCTGCGTTTAGCGACAATGCTGTTCATTTTCTCCTAAACCACTGGACCGATTTCAACCAAACTTCGTACACACATTCCTCAGGTGACATAACAATTGCTGTAGGCGTACGAACCACATACGACACATGGTTCCGGAGATATGACGTCATAAACAATATGAATCGCATAAAACTGCCACATAATGCGGCGAGACTTAATAAATTCGCTATTTGAGAATGAGAGTCCTTAGCGACTTGCAACAAACCAGAAACATAATTTCAAACCTTTATTAAATTTTTTCTCGCTGACAACCATAGCAAAATGATGAAGGGAAAAAGTTTCTCGCTTACTACTTTTCCGATTTTTATGGTGTAAGACTACGGCTCTCGGTATGACGTTACAATTTATAATTTGAACACTACAAATTGTAGCGACAGGAAATTTTACAGAAAGTATACACACACATAGTTCAATGTAGCTTCTACATTGTATCACATTCCGACACGTAGTTCACGAGATTTGAACATGTAAACAGTAACGTTCATGGAAAACCACCCCATCACGCACCGAGTTTTAAGTTATTACTTCTGTACTACTAATTGTATTCCCAAGAGATTTTCCAGACGTACAGCCCTTATACAAATAAATATATACCTGAAAAATGCCAGGAATAAATAAATAAATAAACACCCGGGCAACACCGGGTTATCAACAAGTCTTCTATAATGACGAGCAATTTAATGCGGAAATGAATAAAACGTGTACTTCTGAAAATGAAAATTTTTCAAACTTACTTATATAATATTTATTTACTTACATAAAAAGTTAAATGTGGATGTTTGATTGTCATTAATTGGTTGATCACAGACGCTATGTTCGTTGTATTCAGATCAATAGGCAATTACTTTTTTATTTAAATGTATTCTCTAATTTGCCATCGAGTACAACAATTATCTTTCGCTAAATGCTGAGACGAACTGAATCTGTACCAGATAAAATTGTTTGGCGACTTAATCGCTAGTTTATTAAATATACACTGTCACTTGTTAATATTCGTTGTATTTTCTTTACATTTCTTTAATTAATACAGTTTCAGAATATGAGTATATTACCATTACAAAATATCACATTGCATTTACTTCTAATTCCATTTGTTATTCAATAAAATTATTTCTTCCGTTGCCAAGGCACTCAATGTTTATCACTTTGATCGATGAAGGAAATCTGCAGGTCTGTCCGTTGACCTTAATCCTTGGCCCTGGCTGGGACGATGAAGAGCTCTTCTGCTTACTGATAAAAATGTCATTCCCTATGGACGATTATTCAGGAACCAGCTCATGAGTAGAAGAATCTAATATTTGGCAATGCATCATCGATTCATTGTAAACATCTGGAATCAGTGCCGAGAGTACAGTAGATAAATTTAAAAAAATGCGCTTCGTATAAGAGAAGAGCGAACCATGGATTCTGTGCAAGTTGGCATCTTGACTTTGAATAATTTACTCTTTATTTTACTGTACAGAGAAGCCCATCGCCTTGAGATGTAAGGTGAATCGCATACTGCTACATCCAATTATTGTTGCAGTTTTCTGATAACAGTTGCTGATGTTTTTTCGAAAAAATCAGAAAACTAACAAAACTGTAAAAATACCCCTAGCGTTAGCGAGAATCTAAGGATTTATAACCCTAAACTAAATTCTAACTAATGCATTTGCAATCAGTAGTTGATAAATTTAATGAGGAAATAATCCAGAATGTTAAGAATAAAACATGCAATAAGTGTGGTAGAGTGTGAGTTGCACTGTGTTGTGTGTTATTGTCTAACTAACTGGGTGATTGATACTCGGATATTTCTACCTATATCTGTAGAACTTCGATGTATACTCACCTGAAATAGTGTGTGTTTGCGTAAATGTTGCTGAGTTTTTACGTGATGGATATGTTACGTATTTTTGTGTGTGACATAACACTTCATGATATGCAGAAGTTAAGGATTCATCACGTTACTGGTTGTTATGGTGTAGTATGTGTGATACCTTACTTAAATAATACTTGCTGTTATAAAAATTAACTGCTGATTTTGCATTTGATACATTACACAAAATTCAGCTTTAGGTGCAGAAATAACTTTTCTTGTAAATATACATCTATAAAAATCGATGTGTGTGGAACAATTTTGACGAAATCTTCGGGAAATATTCAGATTGACCGGCAGGTGTTCCTGTGAAGTTTATTAGCGATCGGATAAAGGTATTTACTGATTTGAAGAATGTAACAGGAAATGTGGAACAATAATTAGACTTTGGAAAAGCTGTTTAATCTTCGAATTTACCATATTTCAGAAAATACTTTTGATTTTTGCAATTTTCTTGGTAACGTCATTCAACAGAGTCCTTCGTGTGTTTAATCCGTATTGGCATACTGATATCGCAGTCTAAGAACACGTAAAAGCTTACATCAGGCTCTTGGAATGACAGAAGCGGCCTTAGCAGAGATGGAGCCAACCGTCGGGGCACTAAGAATGCACACTCGCATTCGGAAGGATGGTGGTTCAAATCCACCTCCGGCCATCCAGATTTAGGTTTTCCGTAATTTCCGTAAATGACGGCAGGCAAATGCCGGGATGGTTCCTTTGAAAGGGCATGGCCTATCTCCATTCCAATCCTTAACCAAACACCCGAGCGTGAGATCCAATGACCACGCTGTCGACGGAACGTTAAATCCTAAGTTTGTTTCCTTCAGCCGGCACAATCGTCGGAGAGGTGTGAAAATTAATTGACCGATGTCGGACTTGAACCCAGCCGGCCGCGGTGGCCGAGGGGACTGAGGCGCTTCAGTCACGGTCTGCACGGCCACTACGGTCGGGGGTTCGAATCCCCCCTCGGGCATGGATATTTGTGCCGTCCTTAGTTGTAGGTAGTTCATAAGTAGTTTGTAAGTTTAGGGACTGATGACCCTGTAGTTAAGTCCCTTAAGCTTAACAAACATTTGAACATTTTTTTTGTTTCCTTCTAGTCTATCACGAACTCACTGAAACGACGCTAACGCTCCAAACAGCAGCACTGCGAAGTGTTCAAAAGTTCGTAAAGTTATGGGATCTAACTGCAGTGGTTATCGGTCCCTAAACTTACAAACTACTTAAACTAACTTAGGCTAAGAACAACACAAACACCCATGCCCGAGGGAGGACTCGGACATTCGACGTAGAACGGCCGCGCACAACGTAGCAGGGCGCCTCAGTGCGCACGGCTATTCCGACGCGGCGCAGCACTGCAGTAACAGAAGAATGACATGATACAAATGGAGAACTTACTTTTAATTCGCAGAGCTCAGTGAAGCATAGTTATGGGACTTGACTGTTTAGAAGAACACTAAGGTAAATGTACGAGGGGGAGTTGGAAAATAAGTTTCGCCTCTGGAATATGGTCATCAAAGGAAAGAAAATAGAATGAAACATTAAAGATAGGACATATTTTTATTTTTCTAAATAATTTCCAAGTACATTGAGGCATTTGTAATAAAACTTAATAAGCTTAAAAAAACCTTTTAGAAAAAAAAAAAAATAATCAGGACGTTGCACACGGAAGAAGCATTGCGTCACAGAATACGGTGAGTAGCACTGTACCTGGGGACGTAATGTTTTACCGATTATACTACAAGATGTTTCACTGCATGGCCGAATGGCGATGTACTTCCAACAAGATGGATGTCCGTTATATGGCTCCCGTGCAGTTGAAGCGGTCTTAAATGGAATATTTAATGACAGATCGATTGGTCGTAGAAGCACCATACCATGGTTCGCACGTTCACAAGATTCGCCGACAACGCCTGAAAACATGCGTCAGCGCATTGTCAATGCATGTAAGAATATTCCTAAAGGCGAACTACTCGCTATTGAGGGGAATTTCGTTACGCGTATTGCCAAATTCATTGAAGTTGGACATCTTTTTGAGCATTTATTGAAGTCATGAGGTAATTACAGGTAATCACGCAGTAAAAATGTTCTAATGTTTGTAAATCTATCGGACCAAACTGCGTGGTCATGCGTCCGTAGCTTACAAACTACTTAAATCTAGGTAAACCAACCTAATGACAACACACACACACCCATGCCCCAGGGAGGACTCGAACCTCCAGGGCAAGCAACCGCGCGCTCCGCAGCGAGACGCTTTTTTTTTTTTTTTTTTTTTTTTTTCTCTCCTTCTACTGGTAGTTCTGTTCATTGCGGACGCTGTTCGTATTTGTTCGTTGATGTTCGAAGTGTTCTTGGCTCCTCTTTTTTTATTACAGAGGGCATTGAGGCCCCTGACTGGGCGCGCTGAGCCACGGCGCCCGGCATACCGCTCGGCTACTCGACGCAGTAACAGCATGCGTTCTCACAATGTATGATAATTTCCCAAATATACATGTATTACATTGGAACAACCGAAATAAAGTTCGAACGTACCTACGTTCTTTGTTGTAATTTAAGAAACTTACCTGTCACCCAATGTTCGTCTGAAATTGTGAGCAATATGTTTGTGAACATTACAGCACCATCTATCACAAAGCGAAAAAGTGTTCCTAATACAACATTCATAGTTATTTACGTACTAGACGAATATGAAATAAAAATGGGGGCACCTATTTTTTTTAATGCAGTTCATATCCGTTTGACCTATGGCGGCGCCATCTAGCGGGTCAACCATACCGCCATCTGTTTCCCCCCTTCAAGCTAGAAAAGTTTTGCTCTTTTTAGTTTTTTCGTTTCATGCTTATTTCGTGAGATATTTGGCCCGATCACTATCAATGGACTACCCTGTATATTAGACTCTGCTTAACTGGTTACGTCAACACGTCATGTCACACACACTAACGATACTACTTAAGCTGGCTGAGATAAACGAAACAGTAATAATAATTTCGTGTGGCTCACTGGCCTGGTGCAAGTATTTCAATTGGACGCCACTTCGGCGACTTTCGTGTCCCTAACCTACCCCAGTTATCTAACTGGGGAAAGGGGACCTACAGCTTAACGTGGAATCCGAACCACGTGTCGTTTCTGGCGACTCCTCACATCGTTTTATTTGTTTTGCCTTCCTTCAGGATCCGGTCGCGGTGGCCGAGAGGACTGAGGCGCTCCGGTCACGGTCTGCACGGCCACTACGGTCAGGGGTTCAAATCCCCCTCGGGCATGGATATTTGTGCCGTCCTTAGTCTTAGCTAGTTCATAAGTAGTTTGTAAGCTTAGGGACTGATGACCCCGTAGTTAAGTCCCATAAGTTCTACAAACATTTGATTTGACCTTCCTTCAGATCGTTGGATTCAAATGACCAACATATTCTATTTTCTTTGGAACATATAACTAAAATAAAAATAAAAATAATACGAAATATAATAAACCGAACTTAATATATGCTTCTGGAAGGATGACAGAAGAGTGACGTTCTCTTCAGGTATTGGAAATAAAGATTCTTCGGGTCCGAGTCTCCGCAACGGGGACCCGGGTATGTCTTCGCGTAAATAATTATTCCTCTATGTTCGATTTTGGTCGAAGTAGTGTTCGCTTTAATTGTCTTCTCTTTCCCGTCTCGACCCAGTTACGCAGGGAACCTTGATGCGTTGCGTAAGTATTTGGCAAGGTCTGGTGATTGGTCAAAATGTTCAAATGTTTGTACAGCTTATGGGACTAAACTACGGGGTCATCAGTCCCTAAACTTACAAACTACTTATGAACTAACTAAGACTAAGGACGGCACAAATATCCATGCCCGAGGGGGGATTCGAACCCCCGACCGCAGTGGGTGATTGGTCCTGTTCTCCGCTCGTTTCACTGATCTGATAGTGTTGCTCTGTACGTCGTGTCGAGAGTGATAGAAAAACTTCTTGGTTAGCAATAGGAATATTTTAAATAGCTTCTAGATCCAGCTCCTATCTCCAGGGAGGTACCAACTGCGGGGCGGATTGGTAAAAATGCTTCCTAAGTAGTTATCAAAGACCAGTAATTTGCGTACCGTCACATAATGTCGTGTCGTGTTAGTAAGAACGTCCAGAAATCTATCACGTCCTTGGGTCCGTCTCGCAATGGGTGGCCATGCCCTTCATCCAAGTGACTCCCATCGTTGAGAGGTGAAGGATGGGTTAAAGTGCAGACTGAAAAAATCCGAGGTCAGACCGGGTTTCGAACCCGCGACCCTTCGGTTTCCAGTCAAGCACTTTATCCTTCTTTTTTTTTTTTTTTTTTTTTTTTTTTTTTTTTTTTTTTTTTTTAATATAATACGAGGTTGTCTTTACTGCGTAGCAATACACTACTGTTAATGTCCGTTTCTGCATTGTTATCGTTTCTTCGACCGCCAAAGAAAAATCAGTTCGTATTGAACGAATAAGTGAGAAATAAGTGTAACTTCGTGTTTTTTTTCCACTTGAAAGAGATAAAAAAAATCATAATAAAATAAAAATTTCCAGGCACAGAAATTAGCTCTAATTAACTGAATATGCGTTCTTAGCTTGTGACGCAAAACAGATCTTCAGACACACATACAATCCACACCATTCTGGGACGTATTAGCTACATAAAAAAAAAAAAAAAACATAAATGCCTTCTTCGGCGATGAAATAAATCCGGTAAAACTTCCTCTGAAATGGCAAAAGGCATATTGATAATAACTGAAATGCTTCTCTGTAAATTAATGTAAATTAAATTTCTCTTTGTTAAAGTTCTGTTTGTAATTACATTATCGTTTTAATCAAGAAATTAGCGTAATGTTCCTTGTACTTTTTCTTTCTTTGGATCATGTCATGTTGCATTGTCAGGTAATGTATGAAATCTTCCTTTCTCTTTGATTCTGTACTGAAGATAAAGTACACTGTATGTCCCATTACCCAGTTGACCGCGGTCCTCTACCCCAAGACGACCGGGCCCGACAACGAAACAGTGGAATGCTGAGAGAGTCCACTTGAAGTAATCCCGGCAGGCGAACAATCATAGGCACTGTGAACACCCTGTATAATGGGTCACCTGAGAGGAAGAGCCTCGGAATGAAATTCTTTGAGCCTTTTCCTCCCAGCCACGTGAGGAGGTGGAAAAACTATTGTTCAGCAGCCTCGCGCTAGCACCACGTACTGGCTGAGGCAGCGGGTCGCTCATGACGAGTGCCGGCTGCCTGCTGCCGCTACAAGACGGAGCGGCGGCGGTGGTATCTCGCAAGGTGATGGATGCGCCTTGACGAGCCAACGTCCGGGAATTTATAAGGGCGCGCGCAACAGAAATGGCAGCGCGTTCCTGCGGGAGCGATAGGAATCACTTGATGGAGTGTGGCGTGCCGTGACAGACCCGCCCGAGTGCGCCATCCATAATGCACGCCGGCGGGGAGGGCGCGGCTCAAACTAGCTGCTGCGTCTCACAAGGACACCAGAAGCGAATCCAACTTAGAAAAAAAAATATATCTATGGTGCTGAATTTCAGACCTCAAATGGTAATCAGCCAAATTCATTCGATACAAAGCTTAAAAAAGCTCTCCAGAAAAATCCACTTACAAATTTTGCAAGCATATTTAAAGAGATACCTGCTGAGGTGTCAGTTATTCCAAATGTCGGAGGGTTCGAGTCCCCCCCCCCCCCTCGGGCATGGGTGGGTGTGTTGTCCTTAGGTAAGTTTACCTTAGTTTAAATAGTTTGTAAGCCCACTATCCTGTCACTCGTTGATCATTCCGGGGCAGTAATAGAAGAAAGCAAACGGAAGTTCTAAAGGTAACATTTAAGAAATCTTTCTCGGAGGAGGACCGCACAAATGTACCATCATTTGATCAACGTACTAATTCCGAAATGGAGGGCATAATAATAGGTATTTTCGGTGTAGAGAAGCAGCTGAGAGAGCTGAATACGAAAAAGTCTCCTGGTCCGGATGGAATACCAGTTCGGTTTTACAAAGAGTATTCTGCGGCATTGGCCCCTTAATTAGCCTGCATTTATCGCGAATCTTTAATTCAGCGCAAAGTTCCTAGTATTTAAAAAAAAAGCGCAGCTGACTCCAGTTTATAGTAAAGGTAAAGAACTAACCCACATAATTTTGGAGCTTATTCTCAGATCGAATACAGTAAATTTGCTTGAGACGGGAAAGCTTCTTTTTATGAACCAGCGCGCATTTAGGAAATATCGTTCATATGAAACTTAGCTCGCCCTTTTCTCACATGAAGTCTTGCCAGCCATGAATGAAGGGCGATAAGCATTTGACGCGGTGCCACACGGCAGACTGCTAACTAAGATACGAGCATATAGAATAGGTTCACAAATTTGTGAGTGGCTGGAAGACTTCCTAAGTAATAGAACGCAGTACGTTGTTCTCGACAGCGAGTGTTTATCAGGGAAGAGTTTATCGTTAGGCCTGCTTGCCCCAGGGGAATGTGTCATAGGACCACTATTATTTTTTATCTATATAAATGATCTGATGGACAGAGTAACTTGGAATTTGCGGCTGTTTTCTGATGATGCTGTTGTGTATGGGAGGGTGTTGTCTTCAATTGACTGTAATAGCATACAGGATTTCTAGTTGGTGTGACGAATGACAGCCAGCTCTCAATCTAGAAAAATGTAAGGTGATGCGCATGAGTAGGAAAAACAATCCCATGATGTTCGAATACAACACTAGTTGAGAGCTTCCTGATGCAGTCGCGTCGTTCAAATGTCTAGGCGTAACACTGCATAGCGATATGCTAAGGACAGCCGACTTCGGTTTATTGGGAGAATTTGGAAAGATGTACTTCATCTATAAAGGAGACCGAGTATAAAACACTTGTACGGTCATGTCCTGAGTATTTGGTGTTTGGAAGCCACAACAGATCAGTTTCAAGGAAGACGTGGAAGCAGTTCATAGGCGAGCAGCTAGGTTTGTTACTAGTTCTTTCGATCAATGCGCGAGTGTCACGGAAATGCTCTGGGAACCCAAATGGGGATCGCTGAAGGAAATACGACGTTCATTTCGAGAAATTCTGATCGGGAATTTAGAGTACCGGAATATGAAGCTAAGTGTAGAACGATCCGCCTGCCGCCTACTTACATTTCCCGTAAAGATCACAAAGAGAAGAGACATTAGGGCTCGTACGGAGGCATATAGACATTGCTTTGTCCCTTGTTCTGTTTGGGAGTGGAATACGAAATGAAATTCCTAGTCGTGGTACAGTGTGCCCTCCGCACTCACTTTACGGTGTAAAGTATATATGTAGATGTAGCTCGTTTGAGCAATTTGTACGTCCCGTACTCAAAACTAAAGCCACAGTCTGACACAGTCGCGACACTCATTACTGTCAAAGTTGTTACAATCTGACAGCTGCAACAAGACGAGCGTTCCTAGTGGTTGCGGAGGAGCCCTAAGAGTAATGTTTGTTTAGAATTACTTTTCTGTGTAATTAACGAAATAGTTTCTGTAATTTTTGCGTTCCAGGCATTAGTAAAATATCAAGAGACATAAATAATCGTGAAATAAATTAAAAAAAAAAAACTGCCGAATTTACTTGAATCAGAGATATAAACAACAAATTGTTAATGAGCAAATAAGAAACGAGAAACATTAATTCCTGTTGTGGGCTGTTCTTATATTACAAGCACTTTCTTTGACGTGTAAAATTTCGTTATGGACTCCAATATTGGAAACATTTTTCACTCGTCTCTGTTATAAACGCATAAAGTTTTGAGCGTAGTTACTCTTGCTTATAAAACGAAAGTCTTGAAAATTTTTGTCGTTTTTGGTTTACGGTTTCTAGTCATGCGAGATTCGTCTTTGTTTCTTCCACCTGACCACAGGGCGATGTTGCACAACTTCTCTAGTGACGCAATTTATTGTTAATTTGTCGTACTTGTTGCGAGTAATCGTGCTACCGAGGACGTCTGTCTGGTGGCAGTCTGAACGGAGTGGTATACTGGCTGTGAAGTCGCAGGCACCTATTCCGCCGCCTATACAACCATACAAGGTAATATTTATGTGCCACACCCGAAGCGCCTGTTTTAATCCCAATATGCACGAATGCCATAGGGTACCTGTTAGTAGTCTCCCTTGTTTACTGAAGATGTCTACTAAAACTTCAATGGCTATCTGTACTTCTATTATGTTGTCCAAGAAACTGTCCGTCCCCGTGATGAGAGACAAGTTGTTGAATACAGTTGAGTGTTCATTTGCTGCAGAACGTCAGTTTGTCTCCTTCGCTAGGTTACTTTCTACGTGGATGATTTCCAATACAGTCTTCTATACTCTGGAAAGTCCCTTAAATGAAACTATTTGCACTGGCTATTGATGACGCACAGGAATAGCCGGGTGGTCTAGGGCGCTATGCTACGGATTGCGGGGCTGTTCCCTCTCGGGCATGGGCCTTAGCATAAGCTATTTTCAGTAGTTTGTAAGTCTAGGGACCGACGAGCATAGCAGTTCGGTTCCTTAGATTCACAAACATTTTAACCACTATTGTCGGTACCCATAATGAACCAACTGTAATGTTTAAAGGAAATGTATTACGAGTTTGTACATAAGGATTAGAGGAAAAGGGCCGGCCGCGGTGGCCGAGGGGACTAAGGCGCTCCAGTCACGGTCTTCACGGCCACTACGTTCGGGGGTTCGAATCCCCCCTCGGGCATGGATATTTGTGCCGTCCTAGTTCGTAAGTAGTTCATAAGTAGTTTGTAAGTTTAGGGACTGATGACCCCGTAGTTAAGTCCCATAGACTATAAAAAAAAAAAAAAAAAAACAGAGGAAAAGGAAGATTAGCTGGATGACGTTTTAATCGTTTGCACTTCCTTATTTGTTTGGTCCTTGATAATTAATTAACTAAACACTCGGTCATTTACGCAATTGTCTATTGTTATTCGTGTATACTCATGTTACATGGAGGTATCATTAGTAAACTTAAAATACTTGCACGCATAACGTAATTCCAGATCACTGGGGATATTTTTCTAAATAAAACGTGATTTGCACCCGACGTACAAGACATGTTGCAGGTTTCAACTCCCATGGAGGACCATTTTAACTCATTATTCGTTTATAGGTCAGTGCATAATCTGATTATGTAAAAACTGACGAATTATGAGAATCGATTACTGTTATGAATAAAGTATAAAATCATATTTAGATCGAATTAGTAAAATATTTGCAGTGTTAAAGAAAAACATCGTATTCGCGTATGCTTAATTTTGCGCGACGAGTGATCTTTTATAGCGCTATAAACCTGTATGTCACAGTAAATTACGATTGCTACTAGAACTCTCTGGTTTTTGTTTCAATACATCTTACGGAATATGAGACTATAGGCAACAATTCATGAGCCACGCTTCAGGGGGATTCAATGTACTTGAAATCTCTTATTAATTGAATTCTACTATGAAAAAGACTAATCTCTTCCAATCAAAAAGTGATTACATCAATGAAATTCTGTCGTGTTACTCGTGCAGTATTTTCCGTCAAAGTAATGAAAATTCATTGCATGTTTTCCGTTGTCTGTTCACGACAGTTCCGCTTTTTATATGCAGTAGTCAAGAATGCAGATGAAACGGTACTACTACTACTATTAAATGTAATATTAATTAACAAATTTAACTTATCGCGCATAAATATCTGGAAGAACCACTGCAGCTCGATTTCATGACTGATTTTCAGACCATGGTAAAGGTGAGACTAGTAAGATATATATATTACTTTTAAATGCTCTTTTAGTGTTTTTTACGAATTGTGAGCATTATCTGACATTTTCGTAAGAGCATGAGTTTCTTCGCCTTTGAGTTTCTGTCGTGATGCTCATCGTCGTCGTCGTCATCATCATCATCATCATCATCATCATCACAATTACAATTACAAGCACCACCACCACCACCACCAGCACCACCACCGTCGAGTAAGAAGGAGGGAAATGAAGAGTCGTGGAGGGTATGAAGAAAAGCATGCAGTGGAGACTAGAATAGGTAAGAAAGACTAAGCGGTCGCGGTGGAGTGGCCGAGCGTTTAAAAGTGACTTGCTGCGGAACGCGCGAGTCTAGCTGTTAGAGGTTTGGTCTGAACACGGCTGATGTTACCCGTCTTTCAGCGTGCAGTTAATTGAATTTTCTTGAAAACCAAGGCCTGTCGCTAAAAAAAAAAAAAAAAAACCAGGAAGCCTCATACTACGGGTATGTCCCTCTACGGCATATCCGAGACCCATCAAAATCAGTTATTTACACTTCTGATGGTCCCCTTGTTATTTTAAGTAGTTTGTAAGTCTAGGCACTGATGACCACAATGGTTTGAGTCCTCCCTGGGGCATGTATGTGTGTGTTTGTCCTTAGATTGGTTTAACTTAGTTCAAGTATTTTGATTTTATCCATTAGAATATTTTTTTCTTTTTGTGAAAGCCTGGGACTGTTAGATATATGGATTTGTTTATAAATAACAATACTGCTACCAGTCATGATTTTTTTTATTCAGCACGACGCGTTTCGAGAAATCATTCCCATCTTCAGGTGCTTTTTTGTGCTGTTTGATATTATCTATGACGTTTTGGGTGTATGAGTTCCTGCTTCATTCTGCTGTCATTGAGTTTTCGTCTGGTCCATCTGTGGCAGCTCTCACACATGTCAAACATCATATATAATATCAGATGAGTGCATCACTTGTCACAAATATGCATATAAAAAAAATGTATGTTGTGACAACTGATGTACTCATGTGCAAAAATACTGTATGTGACGTTTGACATGTGTGAGAGCTGCCACAGATGGACCAGACGAAACGTAATGACAGCAGAATGAAGCAGGAACTCATACACCCAAAACATCATAAATAATATGAAACAGCACAAAAAAAACGCACTTCAAGATGAGAATGATTTCTCGAAACGCGTCGTGCTAAATAAATAAAAAATCGGGATTGGTAGCAGTATTGTTATTTACAAACAAATCCTTTTAGTTTAAGTGGTTTGTAAGTCTAGGGACTATTGACCAAAGAAGTTAAGTCCCGTTTTTTTTACAAACATTTGAATGTTTGAAGCTGACTAAGCCGTAACAGAAAGTAAATGACGGGAGTCGCAGCTAATCGTCATCACGGTGTCGTTTGTAAACGCACTGAAGAGCAAACGCGCTTAAACAGTTCATTGTGGGAGATCATTTGTTGGTCTCCCCATCAACTCAAATGTTAAAATGTCTGTAATTCGATGGAACGAAACTACTGTGGTCATCAGTGCCTAGATTTCCAAACTACTTAAAATAACGAGGGGACCATCAGAAGTGTAAATAACTGATTTTGATGGGTTTCGGATATGTTGTAGAGGGACATAACCCGAGTATGACGCTCCCTAGTTTTTTTAGCGACAGGCCTTGGTTTTCGAGAAAATTCACTGCACGCTATAAGACGCGTAACATCAGCCATGTTCAGACCAAGTGAGCGTAACGGAGCGGTTAAGTGCTACTACTTTAAATATTGCATTTGATTGTAAATGAAGATAAATGACCATCGATTGTATTTTTTAAACTCGAAAAGATACTGACAAAAGATCGTAACTGTCTGTCAACTTTGCACATTCGAAATACCGTTCACTTCTAATGTATGCCCTGTTACTATCGAAGAGTATAATTTCATTAATTACCTGTACAAGTTGATTAATAATTTTCATTTTTTGTGCGAGTACTTCACTGAAGATTCTACTTACCTCCCCACGTCATAATATAAGCAGTGGATATATTGTAATGGAAACTGGATTTAGCTGTAATTTTGTTAACACAAAAGAAAAAATTCTGTGTGCTCTTTATATATATTATTAGCGCTAACTACTTTGATTAATTTTAGTAATGATTTATCCTTTAATTTGCTAACTGAATGATTACTACTTTAAAAATGTCTCTGGTTAAATATTTTAATATGAGAATAACTATGATGTCAATAATGAAATTTCCGTAGCACACACACACACACACACACACACACACACACACACACACAAATTCTCTCTGTTCAAATTTAATCGGCACTGAATGATAAAAGTTCAAATGTCTTAGCCACTTGAAGTTCATTTTTCAAGTTATTTTCTTATCTGTTCACTTTTAAATTTTTGTTGCAATTTATTATGAAAATGTTAGTTAGTTGATCAAGGATTTTCGTTTGAAGAAACGTTTATAACTCTTGTTCAGCTCTTATTATTTAACACAAATGCTATATCAGTTCACAATACAAAACAGTTTAGTACGCATCTTTAGGCGAGAATTCTCCACGATATCTTCCAGTAAAATTATGATTTCAGCAACAATAAAAGACATCCATACAGTAATTCTGTTGAATATGTTCTGTTTGCGAGGCAATACAAATTTATACTAAAGTTCATCAGGTGTCCATTCCATTCGAGGGGTCACTTCCGTGATACGCGAATTTGTCTCACCACAGAGAGACGTTACGAATCGGTGTTTTTATTTTTATTTTATTTATTTTTTTTTTTTTTTTTTTTTATACACTTACGTTAAAATAACCGAGTTTGACACTTGCAGACACTGTTACGATCAACGACACTCCCGCATTTTCAAAATAAACTTTCACAATCAATACTTCATCTTACTAACAAATGTTCAGCCGGGTTTTTTTGTGCCGGCGATTGCATGCGACGTACCGTACGCGCCGTAAGACAGCCACGGATGGCGTGCACACACCGCGAGACCCACTCGCAGACTACGACTGCGTCTCAGTTAACAATACACTTCTGCAGTAGAGCGCGCTACTGTCATTCTCCTGTTTTTAAATATACATCTTTGCTCAGTCTGTTTACACATATGCGTAAGAAACGTACAATTAGAAAAAGAAACAGAAAAACATATCAAACAGATATCGGTACATACAAAAATAAGCAATTAAAAATATGCACGATTTACAAGGGTTTGCAGATTCACATAGTGCTTGCCTGCAATAATCCGGCAGATGTAAGGACATCATGTGTGACCTAACACTACTACCGCGCTGGAGGTACCGTGCTCGGGTCCTCTTCCTCTTTTTGCTTTTTTAAAAATCAGAATAGTCCAACATTTTTTTCCATTTTATTACAGAGAACAAAATGCGCAACAAAACTTTGTGAAACTATTAGGAAGTTTATATTGTGTATGCTTGATCAAACAGAAAGCGGGTTGTCCGCGCTAACATCTCTGTTTTTAAGCTTCTGCCACAGTGTGTAGTGATAGTGAAAGAAAAAAGTACGCAAAATATGTGTATTGTCGTCAACAGAAACGCGGAAAAAAATGTGTGCTTCAAAACAAGTCATGACGACGGCAAGACAACGAAGCGAAGAAATTGGGTTCAAAAATGTTCAAATGTTTGTATAGTGTATGGGACTTAACTACGGGGTCATCAGTCCCTAAACTTACAAACTACTTATGAACTACTTACGAACTAGGACGGCACAAATATCCATGCCCGAGAGGGGATTCGAACCCCCGACCGCAGTGGCCGTGCAGACCGTGACTGGAGCGCCTTAGTCCCCGCGGCCGGCAAATCGGGTTCCAAGCCCGGTTCAGCAATAATTTATTTCAGTACACGTCGAGATGACTGAATATTTGGAATTCTACAACACGCAGTGGTTATTTCATCTGCGCTCTGTACCTAGGCCCCCCATGGGTCACGGTTCTTTCGTGAGTACGTGCGTGGCGAGCACGGGGCTCTGAGCTAATGCAGTCTTCCTTCCTACTTTACTTTCCGGACTGCATTTTCTTTCCCCCTTCCCTCCTTTCCTATCACTCCTTCCTCTCCCCCCCCCCACCCCCCCTGGGAGCACTGATAACCTCAATAGTTTAGTCCCCCTATCCCAAACCAACAACCCAACCCCTCTGCACGTAGACAAACGCTGTACATCTACATATGTACTCCGCAATTCACTGTAAGGTGCGTGGCGGAGGGTACACTGTACCACTACTAGGCATTTCCTTTCCCATTCCACTCCCAAATTAAACAAGGAAAGAAAGAATGCCTGTATGCCTCCGTACGAGTCCTAATTTCTCTTATCTTGTCTTTGTGATCTTTACGCGAAATGTAAGTAGGCGGCAGCAAGATCGTACTACACTCAGCTTCAAATTCCGGCCCTCTAAATTTACTTAACAGAAATTCATGAAAAGAACGTCGTCTTTCTTCCAACGATCCCCAATTGAGTTGCCGGAGCATTTCCGTGACACTCGCGCATTGGTCGAACCTACCGGTAACAAATCTAGCTGCTCGCCTCTGAACCGCCTCTATGTCTTCCTTCAAACCGATCTGCTGCGGGTCCCAAATACTTGAGCAATACTCAAGACGTGGTCGTACAAGCGTTTTATACGTGGTCTCACTTTACAGAAGAAGTACATCTTCCCAAAATTCTCCCAATAAACCGAAGTCCGCTGTCCGCCTTACTCACAACTGTCCTTACATGCTCGTTCCATTTCATATCGCTCTGCAATGTTACGCCTAGATATTTGAACGACGCGACAGCATCAAGAAGCTCACTACTAATGCTGTATTCGAACATTATGGGATTGTTTGTCCTACTCATGCGCATCACCTTACATTTTTCTACATTGAGAGCTAGCTGCCATTCTTCGCGCCAACTAGAAATTTTGTCTAAGTCAACCTGTATGCTATTACAGTCAGTTACAGACGACACCCTCCCATACACCACAGCATCATCAGCAAACAGCCGCAACTTACAACTTACTCTGTCCATCAGATCATTTATATAGATAGAAAATAATAGCGGTCCTATAGTAGTAGGGAGAGCGACAACGGTAACGTTTTTACCTCCCCCCTCCCTTTCCCTCGGTTTCCAGTATCGGCAAAGCGCATGTGACGCTTGGCCCGGCTCTCGACTGCCGCCATCCGTCACATCCGGCGTAGTTCTGCTTGCAGCTCTCGCCTCCTCCTGGGCGCGCTGCTGCCACAGATGTGCGCATCAGTGAGGAAGCGTTCAGAATTAGGGCGATTTAGCAGGCGGTAACAAGTGGCGGTGTCGCGCCCCCGGGGAGGGGTGGGTGGGGGTGTGAGTGATGGCCCAATCTGGCGTCGCGGCGGCCGCACGCTCGCCACCCCTGCATGCGAGCCGACGCCCCCGCAAATTGCGGGCCGCGACGCCTGCACACTGCGCAGCCCCCATATTGGATGCCGCGGGGGGCGGCAGGTGTCGACGCCTCGTCTCCACGCGTTTCCGGGGGCGGAACTCTGCCCTTCACCTTCACTGCCCATCCAAATCAAATGTTCAAATGTTTGTTAAGCCTAACGGACTTAACTATGGGGTCATCAGTCCCTAAACTTACAAACTACTTATGAACTAGCTAATCCTTAGGACGGCAGAAATATCCATGCCCGAGGGGGGATTCTAACCCCCGAGCGTAGTGGCCGTGCTGACTCTGCCCATCCACACCTACATTTTTGCATCTTCACGTTACGGCTTATCCTAGAAGGTAGATTAAGAAAAGGCAAACCTACACGCCGGCCGCGGTGGCCGAGGGGACTAAGGCGCTCCAGTCACGGTCTGCACGGACACTACGGTCAGGGGTTCGAATCCCCCCTCGGGCATGGATATTTGTGCCGTCCTAGTTCGTAAGTAGTTCATAAGTAGTTTGTAAGTTTAGGGACTGTTGACCCTGTAGTTAAGTCCCATAGACTATACAAACATTTGAACATCAGAACATTTGCAAACCTACATATCTAGCTTTTGTAGATTTGGGAAGGCTTTTGACAATGTTGATTGGAATAAACTCTTTCAAGTTCTGAAGCAAGCAGGAGTAAAATGTAGGGAGCGTAAGGTTATTTACAAATGTTCAAATGTTTGTAAAGCTTATGGGACTTAACTACGGGTTATCAGTCCCTAAACTTACAAACTACTTACGAACTAGGACGGCACAAATATCCATGCCCGAGGGGGGATTCGAACCACCGACCGTAGTGGCCGTGCAGAGCGTGACTGGAGCGCCTCAGTCCCCTCGGCCACCAAGGTTATTTACAACTTGTACAAAAACCAGACAGCGGTTGTCAGAGTTGAAGGGCGTGAAAGGGATGCAGTGGTTGGAAAGGGAGTAAGACAGGGTTGTAGTCTTTCTCCATTGTTATTCAATTTGTACACCGAGCAAGCTATAAAGGAAAGCAAGGAGAAATTTGGAGAAGGAAGTAAAGTTCAGGGTGAAGAATTAAAAACGTTGTGTCTTTCCGACGACATAGTAATTCTGTCAGATACAGCAAAGGACCTGGAAGAGCAATTGAACGGAATGGACAGTGTGCTGAAAGGTGCATATATGATGAACATTAACAAGAGTAGAACTACGGTAATGGAGTGCAGTCTAAGAAAATCAGGTGATGCTGAAGGAATTAGATTAGGTAACGAAATAATAAAGGAGGTAGATGTGTCCAGAATGAAACTTCACTCTGCACCGGAGTGTGCGCTGATATGAAACTTCCTGGCAGATTAAAATTGTGTGCCGGAACCGGGACTCGAACCTGGGACCTTTGCCTTTCGCGGGCAAGCGCACTACCGACTCCTTTCCTCCAGGAGTGCTAGTCTTGCGTGTTTGCAGGAGAGCTTCTGTGAAGTTTGGAAGGTAGGAGACGAGGTACTGGCGGAAGTAAAGTTGTGAGGCGGCATCGTGAGTCGTGTCGGGATAGCACAGTCGGTGTGCGCTTGCCCGCGAAAGGCAAAGGTCCCAGGTTCGAGTCCCGGTTCTGGCACACAATTTTAATCTGTCAGGAAGTTTCGAGGTAGATGTGTTTTGTTACATGGGCAGTAAAATAACAAATGATGGTCGCAGTACAGAGGATATAAAATGCAGAATGGCAATGGGTAGGAAAGCGTTCTTGAAAAAGAGAAATTTGTTAACATCGAATATGGATTTAAGCCTAAGGAAGTCCTTTCTGAAGGCATTTGTATGGAGTGTTGACTTGTATGGGAGTGAGACATGGACGATAAACAGTGCGGACAGGAAGAGGATTGAGGCTTTTGAAATATGGTGCTACAGAAGAATGCTGAAGATTAGGTGGGTGGATCGCGTAACTAATGAGGAGGTACTGAACAGAATTGGGGAGAAAAGAAATTTCTGGCATACCTTGACTAAAAGAAGGGATAGATTGGTAGGACACATTCTTAGACATCAAGGAATTGTGAATTTAGCGTTGAAGGGAAGTGTGTGGGGGTAAAAGTCGCAGAAGAAGACCAAGAGATGGATACAGTAAGCAGATTCAGACAGATGTAGGTTGCGGTTCTTATGTGGAGATGAAGGGGCTTGCTCAGGATAGGTTATTGTGGAGAGCTGCATCAAACCAATCTCCGGACTAAAGACCACAATAACAACAAACAACAACACGTATCGTATACGACGCACCGTTCTACGTGACTCTCGTCTGGATATACGACAATCGTCGCGAAAGGAAACTGGTCAAAACAATTATTAGAGGATCAGTTGAGATATCTAGGTTCTGAAGTAATGTCATCGGCAGAATGAGCTACACTCTCTCCATAACCAATGGGTCGCGCCTACAGCTGATAAATTTGGTGTATGAAAGTACCAGCAGCTGTATTAATATTATTTATGAAACTATGGGACCGGTTTCGTACAAGCGGACCATTATGAAAGGGCTACTTCATATACGGGGTGAATCACCTAACACTTGAACCACCAATATAACGGAAACTGAAGTGCGATTGATATGCGGTTTCACAGAATGTTCAAATGTTTGTAGAGATTATGGGACTTAACTACGGGGTCATCAGTCCCTAAACTTACAAACTACTTATGAACTGCTAATAATAAGGACGGCACAAATATCCATGCCCGAGGGGTGGTTCGAGCCCCCGAACGTAGAGGCCGTGGAGAACGTGACTGACGCGCCGCAGTCCACTCGGCCACTGCGGCCGGCTTCTCAGAATGAATTGGTAGTCAAGGGGCTAGTATTTTTAGCTAACAAACATATTGTAATACTTCTTACAAAGTGTATTTTTTATGCAAACATACAGTGTTTTAAATGCAACAGTGGTTTTTTTGTCATGCATTTGGATTTTTGAAACAAACTGTGTACAAAGAATTTTGAATGACATTTCTATCACGTTTAATGTGGCAGCTACAACCGATCAAAGTTTCGGGGGCGGAGGCTGCGATAGCGTAGTTGACTGGCCGAGTGGCTAGCCCCAGGGGCACGGCGCACTGTCTCATGACCACCAGCCAGTTAGCTACGCTGTCGTAGCCTCCTCCCCCAAAGATTTGAATGGTTGTATCTGCCAAACTAAACGTGACAAAAATGTCATTCAAAATTCTTTGTACACAGTGCTTGACAAAAACAACCATTGTTACACTTAAAATATTGTATGTTTGCATAAAAATTAAACTTTCTAGGTATTTTTACAATTTGTTTATTGGCTAACGGTACGAGTCCTTGACTACCAATTCATTATGTGAAAACCGCATATCAATGGCACTTTCCGTTTCCGCACTATTTGCGGTGCAAGTGTGAGGTTATTCATCCTGTATATGAACAAAAATCATATGACTACGGAGCCATTAAGAGCGGTTGAAGTATGCGGATTTTCATGTCTGAAGGGGATATTAGACGATCATATGCCGCGAATGGTACAGGTCTGGCATTGTCACCTGGCGATAGAATGGAACTACGACGTCGACCGTGTTGTCAGCAGTGCAAATCAAAATTTCGCAGGAAGGGAATAACGTTATTTCTTGGCGTCGCTATTTCACGTGTTATCCTGAAAGAATAACTTCATGGTCATCTGTTGTTGCTACTAGATAATTGGAGTAAGCTCCTTCTATTTAATTACTTCATCTTGAACAGCTACGGCTTTCTCATTCTCTCATGTTTTCTCTTCGCTCTATCTTACCAGTTTTCTCGTAGCGTTTAGATAAATTTGCCGTGTTCAGGTTGCAAATAAAATTTCAATCACATTAAAAGTTTTTAGTTTTGTTACTTTGTAAACATAATAATATCGATAGATTTTCGACCAAAGGTAATGCTACGTGAGACGGGAGATAGAAAGTTCACACACACACACAAACACACACACACACACACGCACACACTTTGTTGTTGTTTTCAAGTGGCTGATATAGGAACCGTCAAATGTGTTGCAGAAGAGCTATCAGCTGAATGGCGCTGCGCGGGATAACTGTGAAACAGAGTTAGGCAACTTGTTTGCGTGGAGCTGTGCAGTAATTTCAAGTTGGCAGCGGCTCGCTGACACGGCGGTGACCCACTTGTGCGTCGCCGACACGCGTGCGGTCTCGCCGGCCTGTGTGAGCCGGCCTTTAGTTTGCATCTAAATGGCCGAGACACTGCCGGCAGTCTAGCAGGGCCGTATACGGGAGCCGCGGCCTGATGGAATACTCTATAGGCGCGCGCGTGTACATGCTCTGCTGGTACCAGCACTGCTATCATGCCATCCATCTCCCTCTAACGTTACGTTTATGACGAGCTACATCAAACTGAGGCTGCTTGTAGTACCTCCGACGTGAGACACCGTAGACCTCAACTGCTCCGGCCTCGGTGGCCGAGAGGACTGAGGCGCTTCAGTCACGGTCTGCACGGCCACTACGGTCGGGGGTTCGAATCCCCACTCGGGCATGGATATTTGTGCTGTCCTTAGTATTAGCTATTTCAGTTTGTAAGTTTAGGGACTGATGACCCCGTACTTAAGTCCCATAAGCTATACAAACATTTGAACATTTAGACCTCAACTGCTAGGAACCACACCGAACAACGCTTAGAATTTTTTTCTCATTATAGGCCCTGCAGCATGAAATACGTCATAGTAAGACATTTTAATAAATAATAATTACTTAAGTTGCTGACAAAATTTTATTTTTCTCTACGGCCGTTTCGGGTTTTGTCATTCTCAAGTGATGCCTTCAAATAAGCTATGTTCGTTATTTTGTTCTGTGTACACGATTTTATAAGTTTGACATTTATGTCTTTCAGGCAACAATATTTAGATTGCATCGATGGATATTGCATATAGCATCTTTTTTTTTTTTTTTTTTTACGAAAACGATGATTTTATTTGGTATTTCCATTTTCGTTTCGTTATAAGATTTAATATTTATCTTAGATGGTAAAGATGCTATATGTTACCAAAGATGTTAATCGGAAATTAATTACAATCGTTTGTTACGTGATAATGTATCTGTGGTTACTCAGATGCTATGTGTAAATACCATAGTAAATACTTCATGAATTTTTTGTCTATGGATCTAAAACAGTGCATCTTTGGATCAGCCATTATCTAATCGTAGCCTACGATTTCGATAAAATTTTCTGAATAAAGTTTGTGTTTAAATTCTGTGTGGTCATTCAGAATTTCGTCTGGGGTTGTGTTGATATGGATAAATATTTCCAGTTCTTCCATAAAATTCATTAACATACCTTTAGGGATAATGTGTAAGATTAGTAGTGCCTTGTCAATATTTGTGGTGATGTGCTTTTTCGTTTCTCAAATGTTCTGGTGTATTCTCTGAATCATACTGCGACATTTCGTCCTGTTTGACCAATGTAGAATTTATTACAACTTTCGCATGTGATTTTATAAATACCGGAGCTGTTAAATTATATTTTATCGATAAGGATTTGGTGCAATTTTGTGTTACGGGTTTTTGTCGTTCGGAATGCGAGATTAATTTGTGTGTTTTTGAAAATTGCGTTGATTTTGAGATATTCCCTATGTAGATTGCAGGAATATATTTTATTTTCGTTTTCTGTGGGGGTTGTCTATCTAGTGTTAGGTGTGAATGCAGTGGAGCTTTCGTTTTATTTCCTTGTATTTTGCAAGGATTTGGTCGACTATGAATTGAAATCGTTTTTGTGTGCTATATATTTCAACATTTCGATTTCTTTTACAATGCTTTCTTTTCCCAAAGGTAATTTATTTAATCTGTTTATCATAGAATAGAATAAAATACCTTTAGAGAAAGAATAAAAAGATGCACTGTTTTAGATCCATAGATAACAAAATTCATAAAGTATTCACACATACCATCTGTGTGACCAGAGACACATTATCAAATAACAAACGATTATAATTATTTTCCGATATAACATCTTCGTACATGTTGTAAAAATGTAGCATCTATACCATCTAAGAAAAATATTAAATCTTACAACGAAACGAAAACGGAAATACCAAATAAAATAATTGTTTTCGTAACTAAGAGATGCTATATGCAATATCCATCGATGTAATTATTGTAAGTATTGTTGCCTGAAAGACATACATGTCAAACTTATAAAATAGTGTACACAGAACAAAATTACGAACATAGCTTATTTGCAGGCATCACTTAAGAATGGCATAAGCCGAAACGGCCGTAGTAAAAAAATAAAATATTTGCAGCAACTTAGGTAATTATCATTTACTAAAATGTCTTACAATACTTAGAATAACACTCAGTAATAAAAACTACAGTGGTACGTGTAAATTCCATTCTACCACGAGTGACATTTACAAACGAAGTCAACAGGTACCAGTACCACGTTGTTGTTTTGTTGTGGTCTTCAGTCTGGTTTGATGCAGCTCTACATCCTACTCTATCCTGAGCAAGCCTGTTCGTGTCCTGATAATAATGGAAACCCACATCCATATGACTATGCTTAGTGTGTTCGTCTTGGAAGCGATGTTTTGGACAGTCCTTTCGTGATACTCCAAAACAATTTTCAACGCTTGCCCGATCATGTAGTCCGACCGGCTGGTGCGAGCCATGGTTGTCTTGGTATGTTGTGACTGTTGTGAACTGCCGAATCCACACACACTGAACACATCCGTGGCACCATCGCCATTCGTGTCACTGAACTGGCGATGAATTTCAGTCTTACTGCACAACGATAATGGAGAAAATGAACTGTTTCTCGCATGTCTTGTACCGATAACGTCGCCATTTAAGTGTCAATAACAGTCGAAATTCTATTGTCTGCGTCTACAATTATGTACCTTAAAGTGCTACCACAGTCTCGCTCCTAGCGGCTGTGAAGGTGCAGTAAGTGTAATGCCTTTTTGTTATTACTTTTCTACGAAATTAACCATTAGTTTCAGTAATTTTTGCGTTCCAAACATTAATAAAACTTCTAGAGACATAAATGATCGTGAAGTAACTGTAAAAACAGCCGATTTTCCCGATTGAGTGCTATAAACAACAACCTAGTCAAGAGGAAATACTTACGAATATGTTATATTAACAGAATTGGTGAGAAAAGGAATTTTTGGCATACCTTGACTAAAAAAGGGATCACTTGGTAGGACACATTCTTAGACATCCAGGAATCGTAAATTTAGCATTGGAGGGAAGTGGGTTGGGTAAAAATCGCAGGGGGAAACCAATAGACGCATATAGTAAGCAGATTCAAATGGATGTGGGTTACCGTTCTTATGAGGAAAAGGCTTGCTCAGGATAGAGTAGGGTGGAGAGCTGCATCAAACCAGTCTCCGGACTGAAGACAATAACAACAGATGTTTATATTTTTTAGCCTACTCCACTGAAAGTGACAGAATACAAAAATAAACGAGAAACATTAATTCCTGTTGTAGTCTCTTTCTATATGACAGGAACTTTCTTTGACGTGAAAAAATTCGATATGGAGGATAATGATTCGAACATTTTTACACTTTGTTATAAACCCGTATACTTTTGAGTATAGTTAGTTTTAATAAAAAAACTAATTTATTGAAGAATCTTGCCATTTGTTGGTTCACATGTAATAACATTTGTGGAATTGGTTTCTGTTGTGTTAGAAAACTGTGTTTTTGCTTTTGGTGTTTTATTGTTACATTTGTGAGGATTTTCCTTCAGCTACAGCTGTAGTGGCTGGTCTGGTACATTAAATAATGTAGGTAATGCATTCCATATAAGTTTCTTATGTCGAACACTTTCTAATTTACTGGAATTGTAATGAAGTAATCCTGACGTTTCTGAGTGGAAAACGGATGTCTTGCTGTAGAGCAATGTTTATTAGCAATTTTTGCTCTTAATACAAACTAAAATTCTTGATAAAGTCCTAGATTTCAAGATAATCTTAAATAAACTGTCCTGCAAAGTACCGTTTCATACCTTACAATGTTTCTTAGGAAGCCTCATAAAGACAAATGTGGAGTTATTTTCATGTTATTACTTATTTTTATGGCAATGCATACTATCCTTTTTGTAAAAAGTATGTTATCCATTTAAACGACACTATTCACACTCATCCGATATGGTATTCAGAAATGTACCTCGCCGGCCGCTTGGAGCGCTGCTGTCGTGGCGTATAAAAAATGAAAATCAGTTAAGTGTCGTGACTGTATGTGTTAGACTGTGGTGCTCTCCCGCATTCTCAATTACGCATTGCGTATTACGGATTCTCAATAAATGCACGCGTATTTTAAAACCTCATGTTTCTATCAGTAAGCGGAGCCCGAGAAAAAAATAATCGGAAATATTGTAGCTTGAATACACTTCGTATTAGTCCTCAAGCACGCAGGTGCGCGATTTTAGTGATGTTTTTAAAAATACCTTTAGTGGAGAACAGTAATGTGCATGCATAACTAAATCCTAGTTTTTACATTCAAAATTACTACGAGGATCGTCCACAAAGTAAGTTCCGTTTCTATTTCTACCCGCTGCAGCGCTACGGTCGCAGTTCCGAGAATGCGCTGCAGTTACTGTGACTCAAGTAGAAGACATGTACGCCATTTTCAGATCGCTGCTGCTGACGTGTGCTTTATAGTGCTTCTCTATGTCAGCTGTAATTGAAAATTCCACCGCGTAAGAAATCAGATCTTCGATTCGTTTTCTGAATACAAAGAAAGTTAAACCAAAGTAAATTCATCGGCAAATGTGCGAGGTTTAGGGACAAAGTGCTATGAGTGATTCAGTGGTTAGAAGTTGGGTCAGACTGTTCAATAAAGGACGTGATCGAGTGCACGATGAGAAACGAAGTGGTCGCCCGACTGTGATTACTGATGAAGTGGTTCACACAATTGAAGACAAGATTAAGCCCAAGCGTAAGTTTACACTTAGCGCCCTTGCTATGGTAGTTCTCAAATCTCACGATCACTAATTCATGAAATTGTTACAGAAAAACCGAAATTTCGAAAACTTTGCTCACATTGTGTACCCAAAATTCTTAATGAAAACACTAAAAAGAACTGATGGGCACTGCACTTCAGTTTTTGACACGCTACAATGAAAAAGGTGATGGTTTCCTTTCTCGGAGAGTCACGGGGGATTAACCTTGGGTATCGTACGACACCCCTGAAATAAAACGGTAATCAGTGAAATGGAGGCACATTTTATCCCCAACGAGGGTAAAGCCTAAGGAAATCTTGACACCTCGGAAAGTCGTCTCTTCTTACACCTAAAAATCTGTCCTTGGTGGTCAACACTTAAACGATGATGACGAGCGAAAGAACATGTTACCACATGGTTGAATACACAGGCGGCAACTTTCTATGAAGAAGGCGTACAAAAACTTGTGCCACGTTATAACTAGTGTGTACAATATTCCGGAAGGTCGTGTAAGTTGACGAGGAGACTACGATAACGAATTTTGAATTCATCCGATAACAAAATAGCTGGTGCTACATGTTCTATACTGTTACTTCATTAGCGCGATCTGCAGGCATATCTGTTGAAATAGAACCGCTTGGTCATTTTGATTTGTCGAGAACAGAGGCTAGGAAGTGGATAATTTTTGTGAAAATTCTTCCTGCGGTTCAAATAAGTATAATGCAAGTAATATGCAGTTGATAAGGAACACAGGGTGAGAGAAATGGAGCAAGGAATCATTGAAAGAGGTAATGCAGCGTGTAAGAAACGGTAAGCTTGTTATAGGCGTCGCTAGGAAGTTCAACTTCCCTGAAGCTCCTTTAGGTCACTATGTTAAAAAAAAAAAAAAAAAAAAAAAAAAAAAAAAAAAAAAAAAGGTTGATGAAGTAGACTCTGCTCAGTATACGGCCTTAAATTATAGGGATGCAAGGAGAAATGTTACGTTTGTCTCTTTCCATAAGTAGATAAGCATCAATAAAAGTTTTGTTTTCTAAATAAAGTGATCATTTCGTCATCTTACCCTACCTGTAGGCAAATCGACGAATGGTACTGTCGCTAACAAAAACAGGTCTAGCTAATAAATCTTCAGTTTTAGGAAACGTTTAAGAGCTTTATTACAAAGGAGATACATTACGCAATTGTTCTTCCACAAGTGAAATATCTGATTTCAACCTAAGAGCCAGAAAAAATATAACATCTTATATTACCATCTTACCCGACTTTCCCCTATGTTCAAAAATGTTCAAATGTTTGTTAAGCTTATGGGACTTAACTACGGGGTCATCAGTCCCTAAACTTACAAACTACTTATTAACTACCTTATACTAAAGACGGCACAAATATCCATGCCCGAGGGGGGATTCAAACCCCCGACCTTAGTGGCCGTGTAGACCGTGACTGAAGCGCCTCAGTCTCCTCGGCCACCGCGGCCGGCTTCCCCTATGTAGAAAAGTAATTTAACAGTTGTAGATTTTTGAACAAAAAATATTTTTCTGTAGCTGTACACATTTGTTTTATATAACCAAACGGACATACCTCGTATGTTCTTGCTTTTTGTCTACTTTGGTTCCTGTCTCGTCAAAGAGTGTCGGCACACTTATTTTTTTCTATTGACGACGATTGAAATAGGTAACTCTTCTGTCATAATGTTTTACTTCAAAAGTTAGTGAATGGTTTACTCGATACGATTCTGATCAGCGTTTGCCTTAGTATCTGGCATATCTTGCACCTTGCACGCACGCTCTTGGCAAGTTTCGTTGTGCACACCATTTTCTCTATCCGGCATACATTCCGTTCGAAAGAAATATCCATAGTAATACTGTTACTGCTGTCTGGAGCCCTTTTGAGCTCTACGACAATACCCGTTTCTCGGAAACCCCCCTCTATGGAACGACGTCTTCCTTCGGTCTTACTCTTTTCCTTTGCTAAGGTGAATTTTACATTAAATTCTTATTTCCCACAAATTTAACGAACCGTTAAACATGGCATTCCAGTTTCATCTCAGCTACTTGTCCCATACTGAATCACTTTATATCTTCCTTCGTATTTATCTTAAAATGAAATAGTAAAAAATCGGAGTAACAGATTGAAACCAGTGTTGTTGTTGTTGTTGTTGTTGTTGTTGTGGTCTTCAGTCCGGAGACTGGTTTGATGCAGCTCTCCACAATACCCTATCCTGAGCAAGCCTCTTCATCTCCACATAAGAACGGCATCCTAAATCTGTCTGAATCTGCTTACTGTATCCATCTCTTGGTCTTCCTCTCCGGTTTTTACCCCCACACATTTCCCTACAACGCTAAATTCACAATCCCTTGATGTCTAAGAATGTGCCCTACCAATCTATCCTTCTTTTAGTCAAGGTAGACCAGAAATTCCTTTTCTCCCCAATTCTGTTCAGTACCTCCTCAATAGTTACGCGATCCACACACCTAATCTTCAGCATTCTTCTGTAGCACCATATTTCAAAAGCCTCAATCCTCTTCCTGTCCGCACTGTTTATCGTCCATGTTTCACTCCCATATAAGGCAACACTCCATAAAAATGCCTTCAGAAAGGATTTCCTTACACTTAAATCAATATTCGATGTTAACAAATTTCTCTTTTTCAAGAACGCTTTTCTACCCATTGCCATTCTGCATTTTATATTCTCTGTACTGCGACCATCATTTGATATTTTACTGCCCAAGTAACAGAACTCATCTACCTCCTTTATTGCTTCGTTACCTAATCTAATTCCTTCAGCATCACCTGATTTTCTTAGACAGCACTCCATTACCCTAGTTTTGCTCTTGTTAATGTTCATCTTATAAGCACCTTTCAGCACCCTGTCCATTCCGTTCAACTGCTCTTCCAGATCCTTTGCTGTCTCTGCCAGAATTACTATGTCGTCGGCAAAACGTAATGTTTTTAATTCTTCCCCCTGAACATTAATTCCTTCACCAAATTTCTCCTTGCTTTCCTTTATAGCTTGCTCAATGTATCAATTGAATAACATTTGAGAAAGGCTACAACCCTGTCTTACTCCCTTTCCAACCACTGCATCCCTTTCATGCCCTTCGACTCTGACAACCGCTGTCTGGTTTTTGTACAAGTTGTAAATAACCTTACGCTCCTTATATTTTACTCCTGCTTGCTTCAGAACTTCAAAGAGTTTATTCCAATCAACATTGTCAAAAGCCTTCTCCAAATCTACAAATGCTAGAAATGTTGGTTTGTCTTTTCTTACTCTATCTTCTAGGATAAGCCGTAAAGTGAGTATTGCCTCCCGTGTTCCTACATTTCTCCTGAACCCAAACTGATCTTCCCCGAGGTCGGCTTCTACCAGCTTTTCCATCCTTCTCAGTATATACTGTTAAATAAAAAAAGAACTGTTCGAATTTCCGACTTCTTCTCGCGAACTAGTAGAATAATTTTCCTTCATTCACATTCAAGTTCCAATATTTGTTTACTTAGCAATCAAATTTATTTTACATCACACACAGTTTATATAAAATTGGATTACGAATAAATCTGTAATGTATAAAAAATATACAAGTGCTCGGGGGAAATAACAGACGAGCATCGTCGAAAATACCGTTCGTGGAATCCAATGTTTTTGGAAAATCAGATAGTAGGACCGCTGTAATTAATTTGCTTGCTGAAAAACTGCTCTTATATATGGCAGCGTTTCATCAGGGTTTTGTTAAACTGCATCTCGAATAATTTCTGTTTATTTGTTTGCTTTGGCGCTGAGAACTTAATCAACATTGGCGGCGCAGTTTGTTTCGGGCTGCGGAGTATACATCGCGCATGAAATTGCGGAAACACAGCCCCCGGGTGGGAAACGTGATGACGCTACACGCGATACGCGAAAACCTGCACATTCACATTATGATGGCATCGTTATGTCATTAAATCAAAGGAAGATAAAACTGTATAAGGGCCTTCGATTAACAATGTAATTAAATGAAAGCCCAAACCACGAATTGAAGAGGTTATGTAAAAAACTTATTTTATCAGTAATGAATATGAAGTGGTGCTTATTGCAGTCAAAGTTGAAATGTCTACTCACCGACCTGTTTTTAGTGAAAAATATTACAATTAACGTTATTCGAACGTCAAGCCTTCAATACTGAAAATTACATAATATGCAATAGAGATCTAGATAACACATAAATTAAAAAAAAGTTCAAATGTTTGTTAATCTAAGAGACCAAACTGCTATGGTCATTAGTCCCTAGACTTGCAGACTAAAACTAACAGATGCTAAGGACCACACACACACACACACACACACACACACACACACACACACACACACCACAAACTTTGACATGGCGGCTAGAACCGCGAGGCTTTTCCTGGTGGCAAAAACATAAATAAGAAAAGTAAAATAACGTGATTATTTCCCTTGCAACTGTGTCGTCTTAAGATGTACACCCACATTCCAATCAGCTGATAAGTTACGCCGGCCGCATTGGCCAAGCGTTCTGTGGCGCGCCAGTCACCGTCTGCACAGCCACTACGGGCGGGGGTTCGAATCCCCCCCTCGGGCATGGATATTTGTGCCGTCCTTAGTATTAGTTAGTGCATAAGTACTTTGTAAGTTTAGGGACTATGACCCCGTAGTTAAGTCCCATAAGCTCTACAAACATTTGATAAAAGTTACTAAAATGAAATAACAACTCTTGTCCTGAATATTGGTAACGTGATGTGAATACTCTTGCTTTACGCAAGAAATTTTTGCAATATTATTAGCAACAGTTGGTGTATCACCGTCAAATACTATAGCAGAGTAAAATGAAATACTGACTGTTGGTCGTGGTGGTGTGGCCGAGCGTTCTAAGGCGCTTTGCTGCGGAATGCACCGCTGCTCGCTGTCGGAGGTTCGAGTCCTCCTTCGGGCTTCTCTCTCTCTCTCTCTCTCTCTCTCTCTCTCTCTCTCTCTCTCTCTCTGTGTGTGTGTGTGTGTGTGTGTGTGTGTGTGTGTGTGTGTGTGTGTGTGTGTGTGTATGTGTGTGTGTGTTTGTCCTTAGCGTAAGTTAATTTAATCTAGATAGCCAGGAATTAATTTTGGTTTAATTTTTTTCTCAGAAATTGTTAATTACCTGCACAAGATCGTTGTAAGTGATTTTTTTTTTCACACTCACGCCATTCGTTTTGCAATACTGCCCTTCTTTCTGAAATGACGTCAAAATTAATGGTTTATAATTTTAATCTAATGAATCATTACTATTAAAACAACATTTAAAATGGAATAGATATCATAACTGTGTCAACGATTGAAGAAAGTTCAAGAAATATAAACCCAACAACGAGGAAGTCTTTAGTATTTTCTCTGTTAATTTCAACTTTGCAGCTGTATCCAACCACTTCGTAATCAACAATACAAGCTAAAATTGATCTGTAATGGGAGCAGGCGATTCAAAGAAATGAAATATGACACTGTACATGAATCCTTACAGATAAGAATAAAAATGTAAGCTGGCGTTGTCGTCCTTCTGGAAGGACATCAGCGCTGTCTGGATTAAATAGTTTATAAGCCTAGGGACTGATGAGCAAGTATCGGCAGCGTCAACTAAAGGCCATCTGTGTGCGCTGCTTGTATTTCTCAATGAAAACCACATGAGGAGAACAAGCAGAGAAGGTAAGTGAGCTCGTTGTGATTGCTAAACAAGAAATTCTAGAGATTTCAGCCAAGATCGAAAGTTCAGATCGCGTCAACCGTATAACCAGAGTCTAACATATACAGTCACGACATTCACTGCTGTGAAAGTTGTTAACAACTGACAGTTGCAACGACACTATAGTCGGCGTCACGTATGAAGGCGCACTAGTTTTCAGCCGTCTGCGCATCCCCCTGCACTACCGCGCTGTTAGCCAATAATATTCTCTCCATCCGTGCGTGACTGGCTGTGGGTTACGCAATACTTCTTCTGCAGGCGCAAATGTTGAAGCTCGGCCGTGGCTGTACCTCTCCAGGCTTTCCCTATCGCTCCGCCTCTATGCGCGGAAGCGCCTTCCTACATGATGCCAACTATGGGCACATAGCATTGGCTTGCAACTAAATCCATAAAAAACGCAGGCAATCTTAGTGGCCCATAAAAGACTCATTACTCAACAGCTCAGAGAATCTCTTCCAACTTTAATACTTAACGACACAGAAATACGCTTTTACCGTTCAGCAAAGAACCTAAGTGTAATATTTGATCAGCACTTGGGCTGGACAGAGCACACAACCATAGTCTGTAAGAAGGAATATGCAGCATTTCATTCACTGCAGAAATACAAAAAAGCATTTCCTTTGCAGCTGAAAAAGCTCATTGAGTCACTAATACTTCTCATCCTAGATTATGGTGATGCTATTCTGCAAGGACTGTCACACGAAAATTCACATAGGCTGGAACTGGTGTTAAATTCTTGTGTGCAATAAGTTTGTAACCTACGCTTCTACAACCATGTCAGTCCCGCATACAAACATTTACCTTGGCTAAGTGCAGATAAGCGTCGAACCTACCATACATTATGTTTGCTGCATCGCTTCCTCAATCATTGCAAACCTTCTTACTCATCCTCAACTATCATAGTACTATCTGAACAGCACAGCAGAAACACATGCTCTCAACAAAATAAAACTCTCTCTGTACCATCACATAACACTGGAATCTTCTCTAAATCATTTTCTGTATCGGGAACACGTCTGTGGAACTACCTTCCTCAAACGTGAAGAGAGATTAAATCAGTTCGGAACTTCAAGACAGTTAAGGGTCCACCTTCTGTCACAATAGCCATCCTTTTCTCCACTTACCAGTCTGTAGCTCACTGTTGTCAATTCCTGCTCCCCCCACAAATATTTCCCTATCCTTTCGTCAGCAGAGATCTTTATTCATATTTATCTCCACTTCCTAACAAACACTGGCACTGTTCATTTTCAATCTTCTCTCTCATTAATCTTTTTTTCGTTCTGTTTATTTTAAACTTAGTTCAAATGTGTTAAACTAATCAATCGCCATGTAAATACCTCTTGTTATTATTAGTATTGGCATGCATTACAAATTGCTGTTGATACTCTCTCTTTTGTGTAATTATTATCATTATTAGTATTAGTATTAGCATCTATTGTTAATCCTTATATTATTACTAGTGTGTTTTTTGTTTCTTAAATACTTTGTGTATATTGTTCCCTAAACGTGTGGGTGTGGCGGGAGACGTGCAGCGAAGAGTCCTCTGCAGTCGGGTTGGTCACTGTGTCCTCGGTGGCGGAGTGGTCAACGCGTCTCCCCAGTAAGCAGGAGATCCCGGGTTCGAATCTCCGCCGGGCACAAATTTTCATTCACTGCACTTTGTTATTCCATCTAAACCTAGTACAGTGCCATATCTGATCACAAATTGCGATTTATTTCATTCATTAAACGCTGTAACGTCGTCAAAAATATATAAATGATTTAAAGTCTCTATCTACGATTTTCTTCATAAAACACGGGATGCCAGTGGATTTTAAATTTATTCTTCCAATGTTAACACACGCTCAGCGAAATCCACAAATCTAAGTGGTACTTTGAACGATAGTCACTTGACAATAAATACTAGTGCCATGATGATAAATGTACAAGTTTAATAATGCTCCGTAATGAGACAAGGTGCTACATGTTAACAGTTGGACTTGTCACAAAGTCAAACGGCAGCTTGCGAAACATACCTACGATATGACACTGACGTGGCCAGTCGACTAGCCGAAATAAACAAAATGTACAAATGTTTGTAGAGAGTATGGTACTTAACTACGGGGTCATCATCCGTGAATTTACAAACTACTTATTAACTTGCTTATACTAAAGACGGCAAAACATCCATGCCCGAGGTAGCCGAAATCGTTCAGTGGTAATTTTTTTTTAAGTTGCGGGAGGCCTATCTACTTTGTAGACTGGATTTCCTCTCTGAGAAGTCGAATGATAACTTTAACAGGCAGTAGCAGTTAGCAGGACAGTGGTTTGACAATTCGCCCTGTCTCAGGTGGTGGTTTCCATGTGTGTGACAGGTAGATGACGAACGTTACAGAGGGTCCTCGACGACTGCTCGTGGCGCCCGGACCCGGTGCCATCTCTCGGGGTTGACAGTGCCTGTATATTCCAATTGTGGCAAGTCCGCTCGCAGCGCCTCGATTTTGGTGAGGAGCTTCTGGATATGCACCCGTATGAGGTCGAGAAGCGGAGGAAGAGCGAGTTCCTGATGTAATTCTGTTATACGAGCCCAACGGGGAGCCCATAAAATGGCACGGAGATATTTATTTTGCAGCACCTGAAGCAGTTTGATGTTCGTTGGGCAAGCTGCCGTACAGTATTGCCGGTAATGGAACTGATTTGTAAAGTTGAAGCTTCGTAGACGTCCTCATCTCGGTGCTACTCAGTAGGGGGTAAAGTTTGTGATACAGTCGAACTGTCTTGTCCTTTTCGTCGTGATGTGGTCCTTGAAGAGCAGTTTGGAGTCGAGGATGACACCTAGATACTTAACGCTGTTCGCCCAGGGAAGCTGAACACCGTGGAGTAATAACCGATCACGAAGGTCCGGCCTCTTACGGGTAAACATGATCGCCTTAGTTTTCGCTGCGTTAAGCTTGATCATATTGTTGTTTGCCCAGTCTTCTGTTAGTCGGAGTTGCCGGTTGAGACGAATGATGGCCGCGTTCATCCGACGACTAGCTGTGAGGAGGGCAGCGTCGTCCGCAAATTGAGCAAGTACGACCCGGTGGACAGTCAGGACGTTGTTCACATAAAGAAGGAAAAGCGTTGGTGACAAGACTGAGCCCTGCGGGATGCCTTCCGTCAACTTCTTGACGCTGGAGCATTGGTTATCTATCCGAACGAAGAAGTGACGGTCCGTGAGAAAACTGGAGATGAGTTTTACCTGTGATTAATAAACATTTATTGCGATCGAAAGCTGTGTTATTCGAATGCGAATATATATATATTCCTTTGGAACAGACGTTTTCGTAGCCGCAACTGCATCCAGTCGTGTAACTGTTTATCAGTGATACCCTCGCCAGAGTGGTGGTTACACGTAGGCCATCGAGAACTAACAGAGGTGCCGTTGGCCCTGCTGCGAGAAACTTGGCACAGGGCTGCGGAGACGGCAGCGACGCCGTGGGGAACAGGTAGGTCGGCGGCGGCGGCGAATCTTGCACGCGGGGATGACAACCGCTGGGCGTCCGTCTGGCGTGACGACGCAGCGCGCGGAACGGAAATCCGCGCCGGGCCCCGCTGGGCTGGGGGTGGGGCTGCCGGTGCTGAGGGAGCTCTTTGCGTGATGAGCTGACTGCCAAGCTGCTGCCGGCTGCCTGCGGGGGGTGAGGCGTTTTGCTCCTCCGGGGAGCGCGCTGCATCTGGATCCGCTTCCCCTACTACTTGCTCCCACCGCGCCAGAATCGATCTCGCTTCCCACCTCGCGGCAGCTTGTAGGTGCGCGCACAACACGGCGATATTTCTGGCTCTCCCGCCCCACCCCCGCTACTTGCCGCCCCTCTTCCGGGATGCCGCGCTCCACCTGTCCTTAAGTCCCCCGGCCGCCTCTGTCGCGTTTTGCTTTGCACTTCCACGGCGCCTCGCCAACCCCGAAATCCTCCGCCGCCTGCGTCCCTCCACCTTCCACAGCGCCGGCTGGCCGGGAATCCAGGTCGCGGGCGCTACTTCGCCAGATATTGCCCGTCACTGCTCGCGTGTCAGCCGGACGGTAGCGACAGGACGTATTTTTCTCGCGTGTTGAATTAGGTTTTGCACAAGCAAAAGTAATTGGCAGGTGATCATCATCGTGGACGACGAGAAAGACTGGACACTGTGCGCACAACACCTGACGTTACAGGTCATACGACTTCCAAGCGTGATCAGGAAGATAGGACTGGCGCGTAGAGTGCACGCAGGATAAATTGGCCGGTAGACGTGCAGATTTCTGGGAAAGCAGTAGTGGTGGGGGTGGCGGCCGGAGCAGTGAGTGAGCGCTGGAGGGGGAGTGGCCAGCTCACGGCCAACAGGCGGAAGTACAGACAAAAATATACAGACGGGAAACTTCCGAAGTGCCCAGTCACAGGCTCAGGGGTGCGGGGTGGGGTAGGTGCAGCAGTTCTGTAGGATGTCCCATGATGGCGCTGAGGTTAGAAGCAGCCTATAAAAACTAGCCAGAGCAGGCGGTAGGTGGCGGCTGTCCCCACCACCACCTCCCCTCAATCGCCGGCATACCGGTCTCGTGGCAGGCAGCACCAGCTCTCCCTTCAGCCTGCCAGGCACACTACCCTCTAGTGTGGTCTACCGGTACTAAGCCGGGGAACAGTCTGACACCAGCTAGCATCTTACGGAACTACCAGCGGAGTGTAGGACAGCGGTTACAGATAGGGTGGGGGCTTCCTCTCTGTATATATTACTCTGTGGAGGAAGTGGACTGACGCGACCTCCCCTTCCGAACGATGGAATAAACTCGCCCGGCGCTTCAGACGAAAACTCGTCTCTGTGCATCGTTCACCTTATCCTGCACAGGGTCTACGTCAAGTGACCCGCTTACTGGCTGGCAGATGGGGACGGCCCACTGTCTCGTAGTCAGTTAGCAATCGCACTGTATTAGGCCTACTCTGATCAGGTGACATGATGTACGTGCCACGACCTATCTTTTCCGTTCACATCCAGCAGCGAATGAGTTACTTTTTCTGACCTGTTTCATGGCTCCTGATTGCAAATCTAATCATCGACTTCTATGTAATTCATACAAAAGTCAGTGTAGATCAAAAATTTTTATTCTTTTGGTAACTGGTTTCTAATCATAGTGTTGTGGTTCACTTTGAGCTATCTGAAAGATTGAATGTCGAACTCAGTCTTCGACACAGCTCCAACTGAACACAACTGCGGCAGTCCATAACGCCTATTAATTAAATTGCGTGGTTATGGTATGTCACCTGAAATTTGCGACTGGGCAGGAGATATCCTGTCAGAGAGGACACAGTTAGTAGTAATCGATGGTAAGGCATCGCCTTAATCACAGGTGATATCGGTCGTTCCACAGGGTAGTGTTATTGTTCCGTATTTACAAAAATGATTTGGGAGAAAATCTGAGAAGCTCCTTAGGTTGTTTACAGATGACGCTGTCATTTACCGCCTAGTAAAAGCATCTGAAGATCAACACTAACTGCAGAACGATCTAAATAAGCTATCACTATGGTGTAAAAAGTGGGAATTGACTCTAAATAATGAGAAGTGTGAAGTCGTACACATGAGTACGAAAAGAAATCCGTTAAACTTTGTGTACAAGATAAATCAATCAAAAGTGAAGGCCGTAAACTCCATTAAATACATAGGAATTACTATTAATTCAGACTTAAACTGGAAAGAACTCGTAGATAATGTCGTGGGAAAGGCGAACCAGAGACTGCGTTTTATTGGCAGAACCCTTAAAAGATGCAACAGAACTGCAAAAGAAACTGCATACACTACGATTGTCCGTCCACTCGTAGCTAATGTCGTGGGAAAGGCGAACCAGAGACTGCGTTTTATTGGCAGAACCCTTAAAACATGCAACAGAACTGCAAAAGAAACTGCATACACTACGATTGTCCGTCCATTTTTGGACTATTGCTGCCCAGTGTGGGATGCTTATCAGGTGGGTTTGACGGAGGACATCGAAAGAGTCCAAAGAAGGGCAGCTCGTTTCGTATTGTCACGATACAGGGGAGACAGCGATACGGAAATGATACAGGATCTGGGATGGGAATCATTACAACAACGGCGCTTATCGCTGCGGCGTGGGCTACTTACTAAACTGCAATCGCCAACATTCTCCGCCGAATGAAAAAAATATGTTGTTGATTCCCACTTAAATAGGAATGATCATCAGAATAAAATACGAGAAATCAGAGCTCGAACAGAGAGATTCAGGTGTTCTTTCTTCCCGCGCGCTATTCGAGAATGGAATGGGAGATAAATAGTATAATTGTGGTTCGATGAACGCTGTGCCAGGCACTTAAATGTGATTTGCAGAGCATTCCATGTAGATGTAATGTAACTTGTGCATTTTGTATTTTGACTAAGTACAATGTTGTACTTTCTGTTTAATCTCCACTTTTTTTTTTAAACGCGACGACATTGTAGAATATATACGACCAGAAAACGATGGTATAGCCTTTCGAAACCGGTACTCATAAAATTAATTAATCATAGTGCGATCTTTTACTCGCTCGGTTAGCTTTCGTAAACATTTCGTAACACTTTACACTTTTACGCATATAACACTAATAATGCAGACATTTGGAGTATACATTTCCTCCCGGGGGGCATGAGGTGACGACAGGAATGGCATCCGGCCACCCTGTAGATATTAACACGCCAAATCAGGATTAAAAAAAAACCGACCTTTCATGTGTGGCAAGATGACCAAAGAGAAAGAATGCGATTTTGGCGTGTTTCCTTTTTGGAGGTCGTTGTTCTTGTTATGGTCTTCAGTCCGGAGACTGGTTTGATGCAGCTCTCCAGCCTACTCTATCCTGAGCAAGCGTTTTCGTCACACAGAAAGTCGCTAGTTGAACCAAAATCATATTTATAAACACACAATACAGTCAGAATATCACACACAAAGTTGATAGCAGACGCCTATTTTGACAGAAACGAAACAATAACACACCTCACAGCCCAAACCAAAGAACTCGAAAGCAAAGAACACACAAACAGACAATAGACAAACAAAACAAACGACATAGAGAGCCTGCCAGGCCACAGAAATGGTTATGTTTCAAAAACTTTCGTAAGAAATGTTACTGTAAAAAGTGTAAAATAGTGTAAATAAGCAGTGACAGCAAGTGACAAGGTGCTACAAATGACACATGAAGATAAAAACATAAAAAATTAGTGAGTAATATTAATAGTCCAATTTATTCAGAATGAAAACAATCCAACTGCATGAGAACTGTTACAGATCGAATTTCGTAATAACTAAAACAAATAATGTAATACAAACCATTTATTGTACAGCTGACCACTGAAGATGCTTTAAAATAAAGCGAAACGAGTCTGGTCTAAAGTAGACTAATTTACAGTTGCAAAAGACGGTCCCATATCATATACAAAATTGTATAACTGCAACTGCGGAAGACAAGGCCAAAAAACGAAGAAATATGTACTGTACAAATCAGTTGTTTCAAACTTGCAGATCGTAATTGGCTTCACAGTAAATGACTGAAACCTTTTGTACGTTTTCCAGAGAAAAGCCACTGTATGACGAGAATGAAATTCTACATCCACGGATGTGACGAGGCGTACTTCACTTTTGCTGAATTTTGGACGGGAATGCAGCATTCGGTGGAACTGAATATTTGTCAAAGGCTCTCCATGCCGGTATTTTTCTGGTAAACCTGTCGAATTTTTTCGCGTTCTTTTTTCTCCCGCTTCACTTGGCGCTTCAATAATTTTCTTTGTCATTTCCTCCAGAAAAGCAATGCTCTCGTGATAGATGTACCTGAGCCTTATAATTACGAAATAACCGTTGCCATAAATGTTCAATTAGCTTTAATGTAAGCCAAGTTTCGCTGAACTGAGAGATCTTCGACTAATGTTGTTGCATCTTTCAAAGCCAGACGCACTTTATTTTCATCTCCGTCATTTGGATATAACAGGTTCAAACCAGTGCTGACGGAGTGTGCCATTATTTGCTTTTAGTCGGAGGGATTTGCTTTGAACAGATAAGCACTGAATGGAGATCTACATCTAACTTACATCTAATATTCAGAAATCTATATGCAAAACTCTGCAATACCTTATCAGATTATATTCATCTCGGGTTTGCAGACGGCTACCATCGCAAGTGTAAACAGCGCACTTACCTGAAGATGGCAGCCAGTTGGTCGGTCGAAATATTGTGTTTACTTGACTATGGTATCCGGCTGCAAACCCGAGATGAATATTATCAGTTATTACGCCGGGAAAGTCTAGGCAACCACCTTGTCAGATTCTTTGCAGTGCTTCCGTGTAAGTGGAGTCCACATAATTTTTACGCAACGTTAACTCTGCCGGTACAGAAGTGTTTCTATTTTCGAAGAAAATTGAAGAAAAATGGGTCTTTTAGGGCTTTACAGTTGAAATGAGCAAAAATAGGCGTGAACGTCGAAATAGGTTATTTTTGGTGCTATGAAATTCGGTGTTTCGGTTATAGTTAGTCATAAAACGGCTAGGTAGAAGTTTATTTGCAACTAGGAACTTAAAAGAAGAATAGGTTATAACCTAAAGATCCGCGTTCTAGTGGTGATTGTCTGTCCTACAAATGTACTCCAGGACAATCATCACACTGCACCACTATTTAATAAGTGAGTCAATTGTTAAATCTGTTTTAAAAAAATTCCATATTGCTACAAACTATGTTTTGATCTTAACAGGTCCAGGCTTTTAAAATGTGTCAAAATTAATAAACAGCTGATGATTGAAGATGCAGTTTATCAAATATATGACGGCTGTTAACTCTCACCTTACCAAAATATTGAAATGCATGGTTATTTCCTTCCATGTCGAAAAGTGTAACTAACCACCGTAAATGAAATCTTAAGTGATGGTGTAACTAGAAAACAGCATGCACAGATATTTAGCATAACAGAAACAGGCGAATTTATGATGGGTACCGACACTTCGCTTTCAGTTACCAGCCTCGAACAAGTTTGATCAAAGTTCGGGTGGCAGAGAACTTATAATTTGATCTTGAGCTATACCGAAGCCGACAAAATATTAACGACGCAGAACGGATTTGCGGGCGTGCGCGAGAGAAATGTTTATGGGTTAATCGAATAGCGGCTGCGCAGGCGGGATCTGTGTATGAAGAGCTATTTCCTGTGTAGGGCTGTAATTACGTTTCGAAGGGGTAACGTTGTTTTGTGGACAGTGAAGCGGCCTTAATGTATTTTGCTCTACCTGATTAACTTCGGCTGCAGTCGCTTACTTTATTTGATTGACACGCTGTGTAATTTTGTTCCTGTTGTACGGAATTCAGATAAAATGTAAAGCTATATCGAGATGTAGTAATCTACTGCACTTTTTAAAGATAGCTCATTCTAGAAATTTTGGCTGTGACAATAATAATAATAATAATAATAAAATCGAACGTGACTGGAGAGAAAATTCACGTTGTTAGAGTCTGGTGCATCCCAAATATTATTTGTTACAATGAATCTGTGATGTCTTTAGCATTTAAAAATGTTACTGTGGTAAATAATTGTTTGACAGACTGAGCCAGATATCGACACATGATAACAGAAAGCATAACTGAAATGTAGCGGGAGTAATTCGAGTGAAAATTTGGCTTTTCACATGTTTAATAAGTTGAGCTTTGTAGCCACTATTCAGAAGAAGAACAATGCGAGTGCTTCAGGAGTATTTTTCTGGGGCAAATAACGTTCACACAATAGTGATGAAAGGATAAATTTGTACACACTGAGCCGCGGTGGAGTAGCCGGGCGGTCTAAAGCGCCTCGCTGCGGAGCGCGCGGTTGCTCGCCGTGGAAGTTCGAGGCCTCCCTGGGGCGTGTGTGTGTGTGTGTGTGTGTGTGTGTGTGTGTGTGTGTGTGTGTGTGTGTGTGTGTGTTGTCCTTAGGTTCGTTTACCTAGGTTTAAGTAGTTTGTAAGCTATGGACTGATGACCACGCAGGTTGGTCCGATAGATTTACAAACATATGAACATTTTTGTACACACTGAAAGTAACTACACTTGCTAAAGATTGGACAGCATTGCGCTATGAATAATGATAAAAAGGATTGAATTAATGCCGAATATTATGTTACTTCGTCAAATAACTATCACGCTTTCGATTACATGTGGTGATCCCGAACGAGACCGTCAACCTCTAATGGTTGTTGGGAATCTTTCTCAAGTGTTTCTGCATGAAGGACAGTTGGTATTCAGTGTAGCGTTGCAGAGTAGGCGTAGGGTAGGTAAAGCAGTCACGAGTCCTGAGACTCGCTTGAACACAATGGGCTTCACTTGGCATGGTCCTGTTGGACGTGCTATGCCGTTCACTCCCTCCGACTTTATAACATAGCGGTTATAAGGTGACCTACACTTCAGCGCGTGTTCCGAATTATGGTGCAAATCGGCGTATTTCAGGTGAAGAAACATTTCAAGACGTGAAAGGAACAATAAGAAACAGATAAAAATGCTACGAACGAACGGAGACGCTTTATCACTGATCCAAAATAGTCCGAAGAGTCTAATTATTTTTGTTCGCTTTCTTAGACTAATTACAAGTGATTTTTTGAAAATACCTCGACAACCTTGTAACGTGCAGCACAAGAAATGTACAACATAATGAGTCTCATACGGAACACATACGTTGGTTCTCACAACAGCAACACAGCACAGAGGCATTGTGCCGTTCTTTCATGGCCTTTAAATGAAGCCATTCACATGAAAGATAAAGGCCAATCTTCACCAGTAAATCTGTCCATTCTGCGGTTTATCAGCGATAACGAACGATAGCAGTACCGAAATAGAACAGAGCAGTTCTGAATGCAAGCTTGAGAGGGAAGAGTTAACGGAACATTACCGTCAATGAACGGACCGTTCTTTTCCAAACGCCACATATGGCGCTACCGTTGTTATTATACTGCTATGCAGGTAGTTTGGGTGCAATGCAGGTACAAAGATATGTGGTAGGAAGAAATCAAACGAAATATTCTGTAACCGACCCAACATAACCCTGAGTCCCTTGCACTAAATCATGTGGAACAATTTCCAAAATTTTGTCTATGGGTGGTTTTCTGTACTAGTAAGGAGAGAAGTGCTAGTAGTCTGTTCTGCAGATTATCCGCGAAACACCCACCGTGCATCTCGCCACGTAAGGCTAAAATCACTCTCTAATGACCTCGATACTGACCACAAGATGAGATGATCGTGTAGCTGTTAGTGGCCGGAATATCCTCATCGGGACTCTGACGCCTGTTACAAGTATTTTTATTTATACCGCTTCGGCGACTTACGTGTCAGTGATGTTAAAAGTGATGATTAGGACACACATACAGCACCCCACCCTCTTACGAGAATGAAACCCAGTAAAATTTAACTTTTGTTTACAACATTAATGATTATAAAACAGTTTCTTATTGTTTGGTAGTTCTCAATTTACTTGTAATCACTTATTACAGTCTGCAGTACAAACTGACCAAATTTCATGTTTATAACCCTATTAGTTTATAAAATGTGCCTGAAATTAAAATAAATGTAGTTTAGAGAAAAATCCGTGTAAAGTTTAATATTGTAATTATAGTACAGTTATTGCTGAGAATTAGAATTACTTACCACTAATATTTTACTGTACCATCTGAGCATCATCTGAATCATACTTATCTTCTTTTCTTCTCTTGGCCTCTCTTCTTTTGCGCCTTTTAAATTACCAATGTCAGCTGTGCGGATTCTCTATCTATGTGGACCAAGGATTTTGCAGTATTTTACTCTATATTTTGTGTCCAATAATTCCAAAACATCCAGTTTTCTAGTTACACCATCACTGAAGCACAAAACAGCATCGTAAACACCAAATGTGAGGATTGTAAGCTGAACAAACACAGTTTTCAGTAACCGGGTCCAAATGACAGAATTAACACATTCATTTACATTTTGGGGTTTCGACAATGTATCTTTACAAAGGTCTCTAAATATAGATTTAATTTCAGTCATTACCGATGCAGGTAAAGAATATTTGTTGTCATATCTGCCATTTCTCCTGTACCAAGTGTCATAATCATTTCGGCAAATAGTGAGCACTGGATTTTAGTTTGTGGAAAGCTTATGGAAAAAAGATAGGGCATACAGTTTTTTTTCATGTTCTCTAAATCCCCTAAATTTTTCCTTGTGGCCAAGCCATAATGATTTCATAATCTATTTCAACATCTGTCATGTGACCCTTACCAACTATCTTCCAATATTATATTTTACTATTCTTTTAATAATCTTCTCAGTCTGCACCCTAATCTCTTCTGGACATGCCAAATGCACTCTGATTTAAAAATTGTGACATTAGGATCATAGGGTTTTTCTGCAAGTACCCGGTCATAAGCCTTGCTGTCACCATGCTTGACATACAGAACGGCAAGAAAACCATCATAACCCACAAAAAAATTAACATATTTACATGAAACAAAAACTGTTTTACACAGGAAATACAAGGCATTTCAAATACGCTAGAATATAAAAATCGATTATGGGAGCTCTCTTTCCTTCCGTATCCCATTAAACAAGCTTCCTGCCTTCGACTCGTAGAGTCCAAAACTGTTGCTAAAGGCCATATTACGCGACGATCTGCCACGAAAGGTATAGGACTAGCGCGACAGACATCACATTAAATAGGAACGGTGAGCTCGCAGAAATAATTGAAATGATTGACGTTCCAGGAAATTATAGTTTCCCTCGGGTTAGTGTGTGGTATGAATGAACGATTAGATGAGCTCTGGTTTCTTCGCGTTTCATGGGCGTTATTGCTGTTTATTGCGCATGCACGGATTCGCGCGAAGGAACATCCACCGTGCATCGTGTAATAGGTCTACGTGAAGCAGTACGTAGTTCCAGGTAATCACGCTTGTGGCGTTGCTGCATAGGCGTACGACTTAGGTGTATCGTGTAATACGGCCTTAACGGTAACCCAGCTGGCGCTTTGACGTTGAGCTAGGTCAGCTGGCGCTAATAACTCCAATCTAACAACTGTAATTTGTTCCGCTTGGTCGTTACGTGAAAACAAGAGAAGGGAGGGGGCCCCGAACACCTGGCTGAAGGGTTCGGCCTGGTGACTCACCGCAGCACGAAGCCTGCCTCAACACTCCAGGGAAGTCCCCCTCCCACATCCTCCAGTACTCTCCCCTAGTGCGTTGCGTAGCTCACCGCCACGCACCTCGTTATCTGGTTGAGCAGCTGTGTCCTGTGGGCTGCAAGAACAGAAAGGTGACGCACTGGTTTGTGGCCACTCTTCGGTCAGTCAACTACACCGTCAGATCTTCTGAGATTATTGTTTCAGCGCTGATTTTGGCCCACTTTAGGTTACGGTAGTAACACTAAAAGTGGGCCTTTGCGATCGTCTTTTGACAGCTCGAAATTTAAATGAAAATAACGGCATAACTATTCATCTGTCACGAAAATTGAATAACCGTATTTGTAGAGGAGAAAATTCTCTACAACTTTGATCTCTTACTTTTTTTTCATTTCTCGTATCGTTTCAGAAATATTTGCAAAAATAACGGCGATTTTGAGATGTCTGTCTGTCCATAACATGTTCCCTGTTTTTAAGACGAACCGTGCAACCGATCAGCACCAAATTTTACAGACATAATTGTAGACCGTCAGAGCCCAGAACCTCGCTTATTCAAATATTTTGGACAAGAAATCGTTAGTAATACCAAAAAAAGCCGTTTGCAATTCAATTTGATTTCCAAATACACCGTTCATCCGGCGCGAAAATTGAAAGACCGAATTTGTAGAGAATAAAATTTTCTAAAACTTTGTTACCTCATTTTTTTTTCATATCTCGTATCGTTTGAGAGATATTTGCAAAAATATCGGAGATTTGACACCCTCCATTGAATTAACGAAAACCAGCCGTTCGCAGATATCACGTGACATTCATCGCCCAGAACTCTCTCTGGCATACGCCATCTTGTGTTGCGTATTTGATGATTTTCTTATTGTAACTTACACGTTGACATTTCAAAGCAATGGAGCACTGAAGAATTAACAAAAACACATAGTTCTTCGTTCGATAAATGATAATCTAGTGTCTACAAATGCCATATTAGCATCAGTTAACAACGGCCATGTATAGTATGAGGTTAAAGGACGCATCTTTCGACTCATAGCCGTAGCGTACTGGGCAAGGCGTTGTGTTCGGAACCCGCCACTACCTAATTTTTTTTCCTAAAAGGGTTCAGACACTCATATTAATTAATTTTTTATTATTTAGATTATTATTTTGGTCCAAAATGTATGCAGAAACTTATAAAAGTGGGCCGTAAAACACGTCAGTGCGATTTTTTACTTTGACATGTTTGGTCGTAGCTTCTTTATAGGTGTTGTGCAGGGTTGGCTGCGTGGTCTGAGGCGCATTGTCACAACTGCACGGCCGCTCCCTCTGGTGTGTGTGTGTGTGTGTGTGTGTGTGTGTGTGTTTTGCTTAGTATAAGTTAGTTTGAATTATGTTAAGTTACTTTAATTCATGATTGCAAAATACTAACACGAATTATTTACAGAAGAATGGAAAAACTGATAGAATCCGTCCTTGGGGAAGATCGGTATGGATTTAGGAGAAATATAGGAATTATATTACGACTTATCTTTGAAGATAGGTTACGCACTTGTAGATCTGGAGGAAGCTTTTGATAATCTTGATTGGAATACACTCTTTGAAATTGTGAAGGTAGCAGGGGTAAAATATAGAGAGCGAAGAGTTATATTCATCTTGTACAAACACCAGACAGCAGTTATTAGAGTCGAAGGGCATTAAGGGCCACAGTGGTTGGGAAGGGAGTAAAGACAAGGTTTTAGCCTTTCCAAAAATGTTTAAATGTTTGTAAAGCTTAGGGGACTTAACTGCGGGGTCATCAGTCCGTAAACTACTTATGATCTACATTTTACTAAACACAGCACAAACATGCATGCCGCAGGAGGGATTCGAACCCATGACGGGCAACGCCCTCGCGCATCGCAGCATAGCGCCTCGATGCGCTCGGCCGCTCCGCCGCGGCTTAGCCTTTCCGCAATGTTGTTCAATATGTACATTCAACAAGTTGTTAAGGAATGCAAGGAGAAATTTGGAGAGAGAATTAAAATCCAAATCCATGCGGTTTGCTAATGACCTAGTAATTCTGTCAGAGAAAGCAAAGGAATTGGAAAACCAATTAAATTGAATGGACAGTCTCTTGAAAGGAAATATAAGGTGAAAATTAACAAGAGGTTAAAAAAATTCAAATGTTTTTATAGTCTATGGGACTTAACTACGGGGTCATGAGTCCCTAAACTTACAAACTACTTATGAACTACTTACGAACTAGGACGGCACAAATATCCATGCCCGAGGGGGGGGGGATTCGAACCCCCGACTGTAGTGGCCGTGCAGACCGTGACTGGAGCGCCATAGTCCCCTCGGCCACCGCGGCCGGCCTTAACAAGAGTAAAACGAGTGTAATGGAATATAGTGTCAGATACTCAGGCGATGCTGAAGGCTTTAGATTAGGTAATGAGACTATAACAGTAGCAGATGGATAGCAAGATAACTTCTGATGGCAGAATGGCTATGGCAAGAAAAGTGTTTCTGAATAAGCCAAATTTATTGACATCCAATAGTAGTTTAAATCTTAGGAAGTCCTTTCTGAAAGCATTTCTCTGGAGTGAGCATTGTATGGGAGTGAAGCGTGGACTATAAAGAGTTCAGATTAAAAGGTGATAGAAGCTTTTGAAATAGGGTGCTACAGACGAATGATGAAAATTGGATGGGTAGATCACATAACTAATGAGGAGGTGCTTAACCGAATTGGAGAGAAAAGGAGGTTCTGGCATATCCTGACTAAAACAAGAGAGAGGTTGGCGGGACACATTCTGAGACATCGAGGAATCGTCAATTTAGCATTAGAAGGAAGTGTATGGGGTAAAAATCGTAGAGAGAGACAGAGGGACGAATGCAGTAAAGCACATTCAAAAGGTGTAGGTTGCTGTTGTTATTCTTAGATGTAGAGACTTGCACAGGACAGGGTAGCGTGGAGAGCTGCATTAAACCAGTCTGCGGACTGAAGAGCGCAACAACCACAACCTTAAGTAGATAAAAGGCTTCATGATGTAAGATCGCTGTTACTTTAATGACGAACAGTGGCCTCCTTCTTTACTCAGTAGCTGGGTACCCAGAAAAAGGCCACTGCAACGTTAACCGAAACGGTGTTTATTAAAGTAATATTCATATTACATTATGATGCTGTACAACACCCAGAAAACCTTTATGTTAGCTGACTCTGGTTGCGTAAGCCTACCCAATTACATTAGGTTAAGTAGTTTGTGAATCTAGGGGGCCGATATCCTCAGCAGATTCATCCCATAGGTTCACATACAGATTTCACACCTTAAATTTCATAGAGGGGCCATGTTTGAGGCAAACTGAACTGTCGTCCGCCATGTTATTTCGAGTATCAGCTGACATTTGGGAAGCCACATCCGCTAGAGAATTTTACGTGTTCACACCCACGTTTCAAATAAAGATTAACTATTGACTACTGTGCTTCAGGTTACGTCGGTGTCTCTAGACTTTATCAAATCTGGGAATTGACGAGCCTGATAGTGTATTTCTTAAACATGCGGTAACGAAATCTCACGAACCTGTCAGTAATACAGCTCCAGTTCGAAGTATAACAATTGATTGAGGTTTGCAACAAGAACGAAAGTTCCGCTTTGAAAATATTTGTGTTGGTTATAATGCAATTTGCTGCGAAATTTATAGTCAACAGTAATCATTATCACAAACTATCATGCTCATGGATTTGCACCTGTTGTTAATGTGTTGTAACAAATGTTATCATGAAGTCTAGTACATATTTATCTAGTGTTTAGTAAACGTATACAGCCCATTCCTTCAATGGGTTAGGTGTAAAGTTTGGTGGGCGAAATTTAAGTATAAAGACGAATTTCCATTCCATTTACATATTATGTCACTTCCACGTAATAAATCGGAGTTATATACATGATATACAGCCACTAGAAAAACAAAGTCATAAAGTGAAAGGCGCTTTTAGCCATGTGATTCCTCAAGAGGAATAAAACTACCATAAAACTGAAGAAATAAAGATTAATGTTATAAAACTCCTGTTTTTGATTATTGTTGCGTCTTTGATCTTTCGTGATGTTTTCATTGGAGCTCAGTAAGTTGGCTGGACGAATTGTTCTCATTGTTTTCTCTTGCAATGGAGGAGGTGACAACGTTATATGGTAGTCCTCCGCATTGATAACTCACAGAGGCGGGCTTTTGTTCTGCAGTTCCATTGTAGTCCCCGAACAAGTAGGCTGCTCGCAAAGGTAAAGGCCGTTATGCAAGCTACCCCCGAACTGTTTCTGTAGTTTGATTTTCGCAGCCCTCTCAAATAGTTTCCAGGTGCAAACATTACAGCTAGCTGCACAGAAAGAGCCCGTGTCTCACTATAGCAATGGAAATGCGCGTCTTTTCCACGTCTGTTAGATAACGTCCTCTATACAGTTGTTAAGGTTATTCACAGACATTCTTACAATGCATTTAATATAAGAATTGTGCGTCAGTGAAATTACTCCTGTTCTGTTGGCTTTAATGAATAACGTGGACATCTTTTTCTTTGCACCAGAGATTAGCTATGGCGGTGTAATAAATCTATTGCGGGGACTATCGTAATGCTTTTTGGTGCATTTTTGCTATTGTTAGTAGCTAATAGAAGTAGTATGAAATTTCTTTTAAGAGAAACAAGTCTGTGATTTTCTAAGAGCATTTACAACTGTGACAAAATGGAAATACCATGGGTTGTAAAGTCTGAGACAGGAAGGTAAAGGCATATTTATTGTAAAAAAAAAAAGAAAGAAATAACAGGAAGAAAAAGGAAAGAATAACATATTCGAATATCAATAAAATGAAACTAAAATAAATTAGATACGGCTTTATTGATCAGGAGCACCCGTTCGTAATGCTCGGTCGCTTCGTACAAGTCAAATTTGATGCCCCTTGGATGACTTGCCCGTCGATGATGATGGTTGTGATGTGCAATAATTTCAATACCACACACATCCAAAGGCAAACGTAAAAAAATGTAATGTCAGCAGGATTAAACCCGCGATCTTCCGGTCGAGAAACACCAAAGCTAAGCACACCACCACCTTTTACATATTTACTGCTTTAAAAACAAACCACGTATAAACATACAGAATATATTTGCAAGCATATTATGTTAACAGCGTCTCTTTCCAGCTTTTCTCCGAAGAGTTTCATCAGTTTACACGCTGCAAATGAATCTCAGCTCTGCTACATTTTCAAGAGTCGTCTTCTCAAAATTTGGTATGGTTTCTGTTAGCCCCGTCTTTCTGGATTTCGCTAGTACGTCGGTCTTCTCCTTTGTGCTTACCTTTTAGAACGTTGCTCACCGAACATGGTTCCTGGGAAATTCTGCACTCCTATTTCTTCTGTGTTTAAGTATAATGCAGCCTAAAGATGCTCCAGGTGTAACATTAAAATAAAATATGGAACTTTTAAACTATTTGAAGAGCGCTCATTAGTCAAAGAATGAAGATAAATAATTTTTCGTCCGGCCTATCACCAATGTTCTAATGTATTTTAAGTACAATAACGTCTGATTCCCTCAAGTGACTCACTAAAGGTCTCCCAGGTTCTACTATTAGTCGTACAGCTTTAAAATGTCGTCTGAGCAGTGTCTTCAAGCGTCTCAGAAGCTGAAGGGGTTAGAAAACTCTTAGCGGGTAAGTGCTTTAGATCTGTAACTAATATTACTATGAATGTATGGAGGAAACATTTTATAAAAATGTTTGTAAATCTATCGGACCAAACTGAATCGTCATCAGTCCGTAGCTTACAAACTACTTAAACTAAGGTAAACTAACCTAAGGACAACACACACACACACACACACACACACACACACACACACACACACACACACACATGCCCCAAGGAGGACTCGAACCTCCTACGGCGGGCAACCGTGCATTCCGCAGCGAGAATCATTTTATAAATTACAGTGAACTGTATTATGCCAAATATGTCATACAATAACAGGATTTGCAGAAATATGATGAAGCTGGATAGTGAAAAAGCTAGTAGCTTCTCCAAAGAGCAATGGCTGTTACATGTTCAATCATAAATACTAATAGACCGGGAATACAGTAGAGTTGCTCTACACATAGCAACTTAGATCTAAATGAGTGTTGGCAAACATTGGCCAGATATAAATGACAGCTTAGAAATTTTCAAGAAAAGCCTGTATTCTAAATTAATAATACTTAGACGGGAATTTTAATGTTACTCTCTTTCACAAAAAGCTCTGTATACTCATACCGAAAGCTTGACAGAACAATTGTCTCGTTGTATGGCTATAAAGCAGTTGATGGCATGCAGACGATACCATGTCTAGTCCACCAATGTTTATGGTCGAAGTCCATATTCGAGTTAAAATATCTTCACTAACATACTTCATAAACTAGTCTGTGTTATTCCTTAGCGTTTAAGCTATCTCCATACCAAATTTCATTACAATCGGTTCAGCGGTTCAGTTGTGAAAGAGTAAGAGGCACAGCTACTCCGGCATTTATAATATTAGTGTGGGCTGAGATGCTCACTTAGCTGAACACATCTGGGATTCATAAACTCGTTTAAGCAGTTCTTTTGAATTTGACGTTGCAATAAGAGTGGTCACAGTGAGTAATTCTGTCTAGAATTGGGATGAGAATTCTCTTAAAATGTCTCTGCCAGTTCACATGATTGTGTCCTGATTGGGAGCAGCTGTGAGACTAGTGAATCGTAATTAAATACTTTTTATAGAGCTAGGTGTGTTTTTCTGTGTGAGAAAAGAATGCAGTAGTCACATCGTGAATACGTGTGGATTGCTTAACTATACATAATGCGAAAGGTCACACGTTTTATCATTATGGGTAGCATATTGCGTTGCGGTGTAGCGGTCGGTTGGATTTTGATATAGCGTGCTCTTTCTTCCAGAAAATCACAGTACGTGCTTCGCATTTCCCAGTTTCTTGGCTGTATCGTATTCTTCTTCTTCTTATGATTTTTCTCAAGAACTACGTTCAGCCTCGTCCACAGGCAGTTTATTTCTGTGCCTCCCGTTTTTGCTCTTGGGGTATAACTCGCGGCTACTGCCCGAGTGTGTTCTAGCATGTCTGTTATTTATTTGTGATTTCAAGTAGAATCTCTATACTTATGTTTTTACCACAAAATAATCCATTTTGAGACTTCACTTTTTTTACACAATTGTAAAGGATTTTAAAGATTCTTTTCTGTTTTTTACTTCGTACACGTTTATAGAAAAACAACCAGTCTCATTGTCATATGTACTGAAAGTGAAACTTCGATTTCCGTATGACGTGTTACTGTGTAATTACTATTGATGTGAGGAGAGGGCTACAGTGCCAAAACCCAGTAATGCTGAAATAATAAATCAGCTCTCGTCAGACCGAGAAAAAGAATTTTTCTTTCTTAAAAAGCGCCCATACGGTTTGTACAAACGGTCGTTTTAAGTCTCATGAATCACTGATAAATTAAAAATATCCATTATTACGAACAGATGGTTTTCCCAACTATGTAAGATGTAAGTAACTTAATAATTTATTAAGTAATTCCATGGTTATCGGCAAAACTCATGCTATTACGTTAGTTCTTATGCACGATGAAGCTGCAATAGTTTCTTTTTGAGGTAATTCCTACATGCTAGAATGAAGTCTTCAGGTAAGAGAAACGTATCAGCGGTTGGCATATTTTTCTGTCCTAGAGCTAGTGGATGTGCCTTCTAGTATCTTTAGTTTCCATTTTAAAGTCGTTTCTGAACTGCAGCAGTGTTATCTGAGAATCATGCTACAAAGAAGACATCGGTTGCTATACAGTTGATATCTGTATTACGTGTCGGATCGAATCTCACTACACCACATTTTTTATCGCATCACAAATGTTTCGAGCTCAATTTTAGCGTAACAGTCAAATAGCTTCACCGTAGTTGAAGAAAGATTATTAAACTGGAAGCAACAGATAATGGAAGTCACAGCCATTCACTTATGTAAACCGGGAGTCCAATCTGCTGATATTTTTCTCTTGCTTGATTACTATACAGATAGTAAGTGGTGGTCGAATTAATTATAAATAAATACGTGCATTTTCATTACTTTTAATATCACCATTTGTCTCTTTATTTAAGGATTACACTATTGTAAAACGGAACCCTTTGAAATGTGGACCTAGAAAAGCTTACAACTGCATAATGTGTAGCGAATCAAGGAGTGAATTATTACGTGTACAATTATAAATATTTTTAAAAAATTGTCTTCTGTTGGATTCGAACACGCGTTTCTTCAGTTCGCAAACAGTCAGCTTACCTACGCAGCCGCTGAAACAGAATGCTGTAGAAATTTTATCGATGTGGAGTTCTTATATTTCTACCGTTTTCACCTGCTCAAATAATGATCTTCAAATTAAATATTATGGTACCTAAAACTGCAATGAATTTTGACATAAACTGTATCCTACGTAAATACAAATATACAATCCCTGAGACTGATTTTCGACTCAAATATGTCGGGTTCGATTCCCGGTCGCATCTAATTGTAATTCAATACTTCAGATTTATCGTTAATGTCTTTGACATATCCGAGACGAAAATCCGTCTCAGGAAATGTACATTTTTATTTACATTGATATTTATATCATCTTAAATAGGAATGTTCCAATATGTCCATTGCCGAGGTGCTATTCCACTGCATGGAGAGCCTTGCCAATAGTGGCAATGTTCTGTGGAACACAGAAGCTGAATTAAAGTTTGTGACGTGAAGGAAACCGTGCTTAGACTATTCCTTAATCGCTAGTGATGTGGTGGTCTACAGGTAAGACGGCTGCCTAGTAAGCATGGAGGTCCGGATTCGATTCCCGATCAAATCACGAATTTTAATTCAATTCTTCAGATTTATCATTATTGTCTTTGTATCATAAGTATTACATTGCTTATGTGTTGACCGCCGCGCGGGAGTAGCCGAGCGGTCTGGAGCACCACGTTGCGGATCGCGCAGTCTCCAGCGTCGGAGGATTGAATCCTCCCTCGGGCATGGATGTTTGTGTTGTCTTTAGTATAAGTTACTACATCAGCAGTTTGTAAGTTTAAGGACTGATGACCCCGTAGTTAAGTCCCATAAGCTTGACAAACATCTGAACATTTTGTGTATTGACCGTGTAAACACCAAGCTGAAGCTCCACTGAGTGTTAGAGTTGCCACTTCTGAACTTCAGCAGATGCAGTGTTCTGTTCTTGGACTCTTCCATTATTCGGGCCTGTCAATCTTTTTGCCTCTCGTTGTACTTGGCGTTGTGCCCGGTGGTCTTGGGGTAAAGCGCTCGGCCGCGGTGGTGTAGCCGAGCGGTGTAAAGCGTCTCGCTGCGGAGCGCGCGGTTGCTCGCCGTGGAGGCTCGAGTCCTCCCTGGGGCATGGGTGTGTGAGTTGTCCTTAGGTTAGTTTACCTAGGTTTAACTAGTTTGTAAGCTACGGACTTACGACCACGCAGTTTGGTCCGATAGATTTACAAACATTTGAATTTTTTAAAGCGCTCGACTGCAAACTGATTTTTTCAGTCTGCACTTTAACCCATACTTCACCTCTCAACGATGTGAGGACACGTGGTTGGGATTCCACGTTAAGTTGTAGGTCTCCTTTCCCTGGTTGGATAACTGGGGTTGGCTAGGGACATTAAAGTCGCCGAAGTGGTGTCCAATTGAAAGTTGCACCAGGCCAATGAGCCACACGAAATTATTATTATTATTATTATTATTATTATTATTATTATTATTATTGTTCTTGGCACCTGATATGAGGGTCATGAGAACTGCGCATTTCACATACGGCCTGGTCGTAATGTCAGTAGACGAGCTGTTGCCTCAACGTGCAGTGCTTTGGCGGCGTCGCTTAGTCCGAGGCCGTTCTGAAGTGTCGGTCGTTTGCCCTCATGAGCTGGAGGAGCCACTCGCTGGAAGATTCGTCGCTTCCTGCCTGCGGCTGATGAGGCGCATCAGTCTCCGTGGCAGCCCATTTGACCGTCAGGCGAGGACACAGGAGCGTCGCGATAAACACGGCCGACGACTTAAGCCTGTCTCACGCGACAGGTCAAAACCGACTAGACGTTCACGGTGCTCGTCACGTGTCCGCGGGCACGTTAGTAGCAGCCAAGCACGTCGAGAGTGAAAGGTCGCGTCATCGATCATTTGTGCTGAATGTGTACCTCTAAAAAGCTGATTGTGCAGAAGCAGAGGTGCCCACAGAGGGGGGGGGGGGGTCATGACGAAAACTGCGTCATTGGATTTTCTAGGGGCACCTAGATCGTACATGGGAAAAAGAATCACATCATGACATTACAACATTTATACACAAATAAGCACTTACAATTCCAGAGTGTGTACACACAGACAATTAAATTTTTATTCGTGTCCTGCAAAACAGGGCTGATGTAGGAAAGTAGAGCTCGTTTATGTTCGTCCCACTACACCCCTAAATTAATTTCTTGAAATTCGTGCAATAACTAATTCTGATCTTTCTCTACGTGATGATTAGCAACGAAGACATTAGTGTCAAAAGTTCCAGTTGGGGTACCGGTAGTCGAGATGGTGCCTCACTCGGGATAACCAGACGGTGTAAATTTGATTGTTCTTGCTTGCGCGCACATAGGGACGTCACGAGGAAATTCGGCGCAGTACGGTGGGCGCTGCCTCGGCCGGTAGTTTTTGCCGGCACGTGTGCCGCTCGGTCCAAGTCGGGGGGCGTGGCAGGATGCACATAATTAACAGCCGGCCTGCCGAGTTCTTGCAAGGGCAGGGCGCGGACGTGCCGTTTGGTGCAACGGCGTTCCAGCAGCCAACTCCAGTAATCACCAGGGCGGGGCAGCGTCTGCCTGCCTGCCTGCCTACTGGCTATCATACTACCTCCCCCACCACTCCCTGTTTTATCCACAGCCACACACATGCGGAGGTTTACGATGCTCATCACTGTCATTCCGTTACACGACGGCAATTGGTTTGTCATTTTACGAACTGGACTCTTTTTGTTTATTCTGGATCAGTGCTTTCCAACTTTTTTGAACACGCGACCATTTTTCCGAGTAAAAAAGTAGAGCAACCCTCATGTATGTAATAATAACAACAATAATAATAATAATAATGTCGTGTGGCTCATTGGCCTGCTGCAAGTCTTTCAATTGGACGCCACTTCGGCGACTTGCGTGTCCCTAGCCTACCCCAGTTATCCAACCGGGGAAAGGGGAGCTACAGCTTAACGTGGAATCCGAACCACGTGTCATTCCTGGCGACTCCTCACATCGTTGAGAGGTGAAGGATGGGTTAAAGTGCAGACTGAAAAAATCCGAGATCCTACCGAGTTTCCAACCCGCGACCCTTCGGTTTCCAGTCGAGCACTTTACCCCAAGACCACCGGGCCCGACATTAGTATTTAACTTCCATTCTTAGATATAGCTGAGATCTGCGCAGCCATTCACGTCTGGTGAAAGTTGCATTAGCGGAAACGAATCAAAATTGATAAAGAAGTAAAACAAATAAATAAATAAAAAACTGACTACAAATTTCTAGTGTATTGTTTTGTTATGAATAATAAATCTCACTGCGTAATTTGCTCCGCGGCGGAATAATCTTGCGCACTTGTCCTTAGATTAGTTTAACTTAAGTAGTTTCTAAGCTAGGGACTAATAACCAAGCGGTTAACTCCCATAGATTTAGAAACATTTGAACTTTTTGTTTTACTTAATTCGTTGCGACTTGTGTTTGTGCGAGTTGTTGTTGTCGTTGTTGTGATCTTTAGACCGGAGACTGGTTTGATGCAGCTCTCCACAATACCCTATCCTGAGCAAGCCTCTTCATCTCCACATAAGAACGGCAACTTACATCTGCCTGAATCTGCTTACTGTATCCATCTCGTGGTCTTCCTCTGCTGTTTTTATCCCAAACACTTCCCTCCAATGCTAAGCTCACAATTCCTTGATGTCTAAGGATGTGTCGTACCAATCGATCCCTTCTTTTAGTCAAGGTATGCCAGAAATTCCTTTTGTCCTCAATTCTGTTCAGTACCTCCTCATTAGTTACTTGGTCCACCCACTTAATCTTCAGCATTCTTCTGTAGCACCACATTTCAAAAGCCTCTATCCTCTTCCTGTCCGCACTGTTTATCGTCCATGTCTCACTCCCATACAAGGCAACACTCCATACAAATGCCTTCAGAAAGGACTTCCTTAGGCTTAAATCAATATTCGATGTTAACAAATTTCTCTTTTTCAAGAACGCTTTTCTATCCATTGACATTCTGCATTTTATATCCGCTGTACTGCGACCATCATTTGTTATTTTACTGCCCAAGTAACAAAAGTCATCTACCTCCTTTATGTTTCGTTACCTAATCTAATTCCTTCAGCTTTATCTGATTGTCTTAGACTGCACTCCATTGCTCTTCTTAATGTTCATCTTACATGCACCTTTCAGTACACCGTTCATTTCGTTCAGCTGCTCTTCCAGGTGCTTTGCTGTCTCTGACAGAATTATCTGACAGAATATCCTGACTAAGGGAAGTTATAGGGTGGTAGGACACATTCTGAGACGTCAAGGAATCGTCAACTTAGCATTAGAAGAGAGTGTGTGGCGTAAAAATCGTAGAGAGAGACCGAAGGATGAATACAGTAATCAGATTCAAAAGGATGTAGGTTGTCGTTCTTATTCTCACAAGGAAAGTACTTGGGCTCGAACAAACACAAATACACCGAAATCGTATGAGAGATAATGTAAAGATCCGTTACTGCACTAGTGATACTCCCGCATCTACAATACTCTGCAGTCGCCCATTAGAGGCCTCTGCATGTTCCATGCCGCATTCCACACTGACCTGCCGGTACACCAGTAGTGGCGGTGCAGTGTGCCTCTGAAGTTACGTTTATGACGTTATTTTCATAGTGAAGCGTCGGATGGGTCGGCGATTGGTAATCAATTCTGCTAATATAGTTTGACTGGTTTAGATGAAGTTACGAAGACACCTCCTTCATGAAGATGGTATTAGTGTAGAAGATGATTCATTCGCATGTTACCTGGTATCTGTCATAGTGTTTCTAAAGTATGCTCATATTTCTGCACTATAATAGATACCAGAAAACATGCGAATGATTCATCTTCTACACCAACACCATTTTCACGAAGAAGGGCTCTTAGGAATTTCATCTCAACCAATCGCAATACATTAGCAGGATTGATTACCAACCGCCGACCCATCTGACGCTCCACTACACAAATGACGTCACAAAACGCGAATTCAGAGGTACACCGAACCATCCGTACTGGTCCCGACTGTTGTACCGGCAGCTCAATGTGCAGTGCGGCGTGGCACACGCAGAGGCTTCTAATGGGCGACTGCAGAATTTTGCAGATATGTGAGTATCACTAGTGCAATAAGGGACCTCTACATTATCTCTCATATGATTTTGGTGTATTTTTGTTTGTTCGAGCCCAAGTACTTTCCTTGTCAGATGAAGAGGCTTGCACATGACAGGGTAGCGTGTAGAGCTGCATCAAACCAGTCTGCGGACTGAAGACCATTAGTCTTTAGAAAAAAGAAGTGCATATGGCAAACATTTTTCTACTTCCTTCTGCTAGAAAACCCGCTCACCACGTTGTGCCGGGTTGCGACTGCCGCGAATGTGGTATCGCCTGCGCCGCCGATATTCTGGGGGGGGGGGGGGGGGGGGGGGCACTAAAACACATTGTTAGCTAATTTACACGGGCCGTATTCATTACATTAATGGCATCTGCGCCGCTAACCGCGTCGCCGCTGCGAAATGAAGTAATAACTGTAAACAGGCACAATAAAACCCGAGCGCTAGGGCACGCTGCTAGGGGAGGTTGCCAGGTAACGGCTCAGGGCAAAGGCCGCCAGCCGGGACATACCGGAAGCGCAACTGCAGGCCGGCGCTCTGATTTGCAGTGCAGGCAGGCGTGCTGTTGGCTACTTCCGTCACAGTCTAACATATACAATAGCGACACTCACTGCTGTGAAAGGTGTTACCAACTGTCAGTTGAAAAGACACTAGCGCTCCTAGCAGTGGGCAAGCCGCCTTAATAGTCATCTTTGTTTATAATTATTTTTGTACGTAATGAACGAAATAGTTGGTATTACTTTTGTGTTACAAGCATTTTTAAAATATCAAGAGACATACATAATACGAAAATTAATGTTCAAAATGTTCAAATGTTTGTAGAACTTATGCGACTTAACTACGGGGTCATCAGTCCCTAAGCAAACAAACTACTTATGAACTAGCTAAGACTAAGGACGTCACAAATATCCATGCCCGAGGGGGGATTCGAACCCCCGACCTTAGTGGCCGTGCAGACCGTGACTGCAGCGCCTCAGTCCCCTCGGCCACCGCGGCCGGCGAAATTAATGTAAAAACAGCCGAATTGAACGGATTCAGTGGTATAAAGAACAACTTCGTCTTGAACAAATACTTACGAATATGTGTGCATTTCAAGCGTATTCCACTGACACTAAGAACACTATAAACATAAGAGAATAATAAATTTCTATTATGATCTTTTCTGAATATGACAGGCATTTTTTTTACGTGTATCAATCCGGTGTGGGGTCTAATAATTCGCACATTTTTACATCTCGTACATCATTCTTAAACGTGCATATTCTGTTGAGTGTAATTACTTTAACATAAAAAGCCAATGTTTGGATGATTCTTGCCATTTGTGGTTCAGCTGTTGCAACAATTAGCTTCTTCTCTGTTGGATAACAGATTCATTGCTTCCGTCGTTTTATTGCCACATTTGTGACGTTTGTCCTTCAGCTGCAACTGTTGAAGCTGATTTGGTACGTTACATACCGTAGATATTCCATTCTGTATACGTTTGCTACGTTCAACTCCCTCTTATTCGATTGGAATTGCAGTGAAGAAACTTTAACGTTCCCGAGTAGAAAAGGGACGTCTTTCTGCCCCATCCGTGACAGTCATGCGGATAAGATGCCAGTCATCTCGACTGCTAGTGACACGAAGCCGTCGGGAACCAACACGGCGTTCCGTATTGCCCTCCTGAAACCACCGATTCCATATTCTGCTAACAGTCATTGGATCGCGACCAACGCGAGCAGCAATGTCGCGATACGATAAACTGCAATCGCGATAGGCTACAATCCAACTTTTATAAAAGTCGGAAACGTGATGGTACGCATTTCTCCTGCTTATACGAGGCATCACAACAAAGTTTCACCAGGCAATGCCCGTCAACTGCCGTTTGTGTATGAGAAATCGGTTGGAAAGTTATCTCATGTCACCCCGTTGTAGGTGTCGCCACCGGCGCCAACCTTGTGTGAATGCTCTGAAATGCTAAATCATTTGCATATCACAGCATCTTTTTCCTGTCGGTTAAATTTCGCGTCTGTAGCACGTGATCTTCGTGGTGTAGCAATTATAATGGTCAAGAGTATATCTGCACTCCCCTGAGGATGAAAAAATCATATGTTTAATAGATGTTATTTGCTACATTTCCATTGCCTGCCTGGATGGCCTACCGTGCTAAAACATCCCATTCGAGACGGGGATTCGGATCCGCTCAGTGCATTTAGCGAAGAGAGCTAGTGTGACAGCCAGTCTTGATGAAATTTTTGGGCGGTTTTCCATATCTCCCTTGGTGAATACCAGGCTGGTAAAAAATTTCCGCCTCATTTCATAATTAGCAAACAGATAATTTCACACATTTTTACGTTTGTGACAATATGCACAGACAGTTGGGTGCAAAAATGTCCTCCGGAGTGTAGCGGATGAAGGTTATCCAATCACTCCTTAAAAACCGACGTGCCAATCCCAATAGTAACAATACCGACGCCGCTTCAATGCGGATCAGGCAAAAAAGGAAAGAAGGTGTGCTACATTTCAGTTTAGCCGCCAGCGCATTCTGTTTGATATTTCCATAGCGGTTACTTTTATTGCCCCAAAACGCTTCCAGGAGACGATTCGCTGACGGCAAGAATGAACTGTTTCTCTCAAAGTTGGTCGCTTTCCTTAAAAGTTGGCGTATTCAGAAATTTCGCAGCAGTTGTCGAAGTTGGCGAGCTGGTGCCAGGCAGAGAGAGAGCCTTTGAAGTTTACTGAAGGATGAAAACTTAATCGAGCCTGTGTAAACTCACGCTTGAGGTGTTCTGACTCGGTTATGTATATTAATTAGAAATTTTCGGGCCGCGTTATGTTTATACGGAACAGGGTGTCTGGTGCGCTTTGAAGATTCCAGCAGACGGGAATTACTGCAGTGGCTAGGCGACCGACCGCCGGCTGCGTGTGGCCCAGTAAGTCAGCGTGCAAACGGAAACAACACTTGTTGACTAAAGTCGACGACTGCGGTGCTTTTGCAGTTTTAGTTAGAGGAAGGGAAGGCCACGCCGGCTTTAGGCATGAGCAAACGGTGCAGTTGCACGGGGACCCGCGCTTTTAAGGGGCCCCTCACATAACATGAGAAAGTGTCACCCGTAATTTTTAAGAACTGGTTTAATAAGCCCTTATTGCCACGCTGGGCACACAGTTGCATACAATCGTATACCTAGGGCACCCACAGCTAAACAAGTTATACATGATAAAAGGAACAGTCACCCAGTTAAAATCTCATAAAACAATTGTAAGGTTAAAAACTGATTAAAAGTCCCGTTCTCCGCTTCAGCTGTTTTTATTGTGGTCCTTTTAGGATTTCACAACCGGTTTGTTGTCTTACAGACACATCATCAGGTGGTTGGAATACAAAACTTACTGGAAGTTCTAGTTTCTCATAAAAACTGATACCGTATGTTCCAAGGTTCAAAGTAGGGTCATTGACACGTAATTCCAGCAGTATTTATATTAAAAAGCGACCATGATTAATAATAAATGAAGTCTGCAATAAGCCGCATAGGGAGCTGTATTGATAAGTCATGAAGTGGTTACAATATGCATTTATTTGACACGTCTCGACCTGGGCCATCATCAGAATCTATCAGTGGAAAATATTAATTATACAATATGAGAACGGAAATATTGCAAAAACATAGGGTACAAATTTTTGTAAAGGTAAAATTCAGCACACGTACCCTGTGGTTAAAAGCCACCAGTATACATTACTTACAAGATGGTCAGTACTAATCGTTACATGTACTTTACGTAACATCAGGGAGCAGACTGAGGGCACAGTAATGGTAAAATACATGTTTACCGATTTTAGTCGTCAGGTGGCGTGCCGTTCTTAAACATAAAGTGTAGTGGCGCCGTGCCAAGAGAAGTTACGCTAGGTACAATTAAAGTTTAGCAATACAATGGTAAAAAAGGGGGTAGTAAAATTGTCTCATTATACCAAAGGTATTGAATGTAAGGAACTATAGTTCCCACTTATTTGTTTTCGCTATAAGTTCAGTGGTACTCCATGTTCCCACTTCTAATTGTTCCTTCTCTGTTAGAGTGTGCTAACTACATATAGATTATCAACAGGCGCGCGAAAGTTTTTGTTTTTCTACATTGTTAGTCAGTCAATACAGAAGCGCAGATTATGAGGGAAAACTAGCCACTGTTTCGACCGTAACAGCGTTTTTCGTACTTTCCTTATGCGTGTGAAATGACTGGTGTTGTATTTGTCTGCTTTTGTATTTACGAGGGAGATAATACTCGTGTATATCAACTGCGCGAACGGTATGCTATAGGTCGTCGTTCATGGAAGCGGTGGCACAGACTATTTTTCTTTCTTGTAGATTTAGCAGTTGTCAGTGCCTACATTATGTGGAAGCAACAGAAGACAGAATCAGACCAGCTAACATTTCGGTAACATTTGGCAAGGCAGCTCATCGGCTTCTCAAGTCGTAAGCGAATAAGAAGGCCCGTTAATTTTCAGACACCAAAAAGAAGCATGTCTTGAGTTCCAGATGAAGTTTGTCTGGCGAAAGCTGGAACTCATTTGCCGACAAAAGGTACTACAAACCGGAGGTGCCACCAATGTAGCACCCAAAACAAAGAAAAAGAGGACAAAAATAATGTGTAGCAACTGTCGTGTACCTTCGTGTATGGTACCATGCTTCTGTAAGTTCCATAGCACGTCACATTAGTGAACTCAATGAACAATATCAACTAATAAAGAAGTAGTTATACAAAAATTCGGTGGAAACAATAGTTTTCTCTAAATTTTTATACCCGTAGGTTAAATTCTCACTTTCAAGATTTAAAGTATGATTTTATGTGAGGCTACTTAGCCCAATAAAGTATTCATAAAAAGTCTACAACTTCAGGAAATAATTTGGTCACTAAAGGGTTAAAGCGTCTGCCTAGTCAGCAGGAGGTCCCGGGTTCGAATCCCGGCCACGTCACAAACGCCTCTCGTTACATTCAATACTCGTTAGAGTTTCAATTTTTTCGTGGACTTGGCCTATTTTGTCCCGATCCAGGATGACCAATTGCTGTCCTTGGCGTAAGGATACTGCGAAGAAAGGCGTTTAAAGCCAGAAAAGACGCAGATTGTGGTGGCTTATCTAACTTGAAGCAGTGCCCAGAAAATATTGTGACGTGCCCCAGTGGCTGTCTGTTGTGCCTGCCGGCTCGGCAGAGCGGAACTAGGAGCAGCTGCGGTGGGCGCTTGGCGGCAGCTGCTGTGCTGAGTGCAGTGCAGCGCGGCGCAACCTCCCGAGCTTCCGCCAGCTGGCGGCGGCGGCATACGCCTTCCTCAGCCATTGTCGCTTCTGCTCCAGCGCGGCGCACAGTGGTTCCACTGCTCTGGCTCGCGACCCGCTAGGAGGGGCGCCAGGCGACACAACAGACGACACACATATACCGGGCGATCTGAAAGTCAGTATAAATTTGAAAACTTAATAAATCACGGAATGATGTAGATAAAGATGTAAAAACTGACGCACATGCTTGATATGACATGGGGTTTTATTAGAACAAAAAAAAAAGTTAAAAAATGTCGACAGATGGTGATTCATCTGATCAGTAAAGTAATAATTAGCATCACAAATTAAGACAGAGCAAAGATGATGATCTTTACAGGAAATGCTCAATGTGTTCGCCATCATTTCTCAACAAAAGCTGTACTCGAGGAATAATGTTGTGAACAGCACTGTAAAGCATGTCCGGAGTTACGGTAAGGCATTGGCGTCGAATGTTGCCTTTCAGCATCCCTAGAGATGTCGGTCGATCACGATACTCTTGCGACTTCAGGTAGCCCCAAAGCCAATAATCGCACGCCGCGGTCTAAAGCGTCTCGCTGCGGAGCGCGCGGTTGCTTGCCGTGGAGGTTCGAGTCCTCCCTGGGGCATGGGTGTGTGTGTGTTGTCCTTAGGTTAGTTTACCTAGGTTTAAGTAGTTTGTAAGCTACCGACTGATGACCTCGCAGTTTGGTCCGATAGATTTACAAACATTTCAACATTTTTATGAATAATCGCACGGACTGAGGTCTGGGGCCCTGGGAGGCCAAGCATGACGAAATTGGCGGCTGAGCACACGATCATCACCAAACGACGCGCGCAAGAGATCTTTCATGCATGTAGCAATACACTGTTTGTTCTAATAAAACGCCATGTCATTCCAACTATGTTTGTCAATTTTTACCTCACTATCTACATTATTCCGTAATTTATTAACTTTTCAAATTTATACTGACTTTTTGATCACACGGTGTATAACTGATATAAATGCCGATGACGGACAATGATCCATTCTTCAGTGCGGAGGGACTCGTAGGCCCTTACTGTTATGGCAATTAGTTTACAACAACTACGACTTTGTGTTCTAGTGGGCAGGGTAAAGTTGGGAATTTGTATCTTGAGAGACGTTCTTGAGTAACCCATTGCAGGTCTGGTGATCGCTGTGTCCTCATTGGTGTAGAGGTCAGCCCAACTGCCTAGAAAGCAGGATACCGAGGTTCGAGTCCCGGCTGGGTACACATTTTCAACTTTCCCAATTCGTAGTTAATGTCATACATTACGTGGATATAATGTGTGCTAAGTAGAACGATGTTTTCAGTGGCGGCTTGGAACCATACATTCGTAATTATGTCGCAAACGGCTCCCTTGCGGATCCATGTTTACTGGGACATTTTGCTTCTATTATCTTGTATTTTCAACCGTGTAATTTTGCGCTATTCTTCTTTGATAATATTATATAGGGTGAGGCAGGTAGGTCGTCACACCCCTTGTGTCTCCCCAACATTAATAGATACAAAGATACTGTTTGGACAGTGAATTTTTAATTGTATTTAATTATCGGTTAGGAAAAATGGTTCTAATTAAAACAAAACTAATCTGGAAATACGATACGTGGGGTGGTGTTAGTAACGTAAATCTATGCTATAATTTTAAGAAGAGGTGAAAAGATGACAGGATAGTGGTAAGTGGGGGAGAGAAAACTATTCTCGATGACAGGTCAGGGGCGGAGGCCTCGGAATTAACATCGATCCCTGCGGCCCTGGCCAGTCTAATGTACGATTTATTTGTTCCTAAACTATTCTCGTTTAGTTATTTAGTCTTCGATAAGTTTCTATGCATTCAGGCTTGCAGTGAATTGCAGGGACAGAGGCTACTTGAATACATCACTTTTCATGTTCAAATGTTTCTTAAGCTTAAGGGACTTAATTAAGGGGTCATCAGCCCCTAATCTTACAAATAATTTACAACTACCTTATACTAATCACCACACGAACATCCATGCCCGAGGGGTATATGAACCCCCGACGGCCAGCGCGGCCATTTTATGTTTGCGCTATTTTTTATTACAGAGATATGAGACTATCTTTAGTTTTTTTAATGGAACCCTATGTTAAATTTTAGCGTAACGTAATGGGCTTAAAAAGTTATTTTCAAACATGTGTATATCGTAATATTTAGGCGAATAGTTTTTGAGACACGGATATGTTCCCCTATCGTATTCGGACTTTAAAGCAGCGTTGAGATTTCACGGTTAACGTCGCGAGTCCGTTCTTACACAAACAACGCCGCTTCGAAGGACGTGTGTCAAAAGTATTCGCCTAAATATTATGACATATACATACTTGAAACCGTCTTTTTAGGCCCAATTGTTACGCTAAAATTTAACATAGGGTTCTATTAAAAAAACTAAAGATGCCCTAAAATCACCGTAATAAAAAATAGCACAAACATGAAACGTCAGGTATTAAAGTAACCCCTGTCCCTGCGGTTCACTGTCCAAACGCCATCTTTGTATCTATTACTCTTGGGTCGGCACAAGGGGTGTTATGACTTAGCTGCCTTACCCTGTATATACAGGGTGTTACAAAAAAGGTACGGCCATATTTTGAGGAAACATTCCTCACACACAAAGAAAGAAAATATGTTAGGTGTGGACATGCGTCCGGAAAAGCTTAATTCCCATGTTAGAGCACATTTTAGTATTTCTCTTTAAATGTAAATTGAAATAATTCGTGCAGACAATAGTCAAAATACCCAATTGTTTCATTAGTATGTACTGTACTTCCTCGATTCACCACCAGTTGGCCCAATTGAAGGAAGGTAATGTTGACTTCAGTGCTTGGGCCTCAGGTACTTCCACCTACGCTCACTGTAGCACGTTATCATGATTTCATACCTGTGCTGCTAGAACATGTGCCTTTACGACACAACATGTGGTTCATGCACGATGGAGCTCCTGCACATTTCAGTCGACGTGTTCATACGCTTCTCAACAACAGATTCGGTGACCGATGGATTGGTAGAGGCGGACCAATTCCATGGTCTCCACGCTCTCCTGACCTCAACCCTCTTGACTTTCATTTATGGGGGCATTTGAAAGTTCTTGTCTACGCAACCCCGGTACCAAATGTAGAGACTTCTCGTGCTCGTATCGTGGACGGTTGTGATACAATACGCCATTCTCCAGGGCTGCATCAGGGCATCAGTGATTACACGCGACGGAGGGTGGATGCATGTATCCTCGCTAACGGAGGACATTCTGAACATTTCCTGTAACAAAGTGTTTGAAGTCACGCTGATACGTTCTGTTGCTGTGTGTTTCCATTCCATGATGTTCTGTTTTGTAACACCCTGTATATATAACCCTAATGCCGGAGCATGTCTTCGGCTGGAAAAAAAGGTGCGTATATGTACAGGGTTTCGCCATCCCCGCGACCTATATTATGCGGAAAGTGTGTAAGAAGAGTCGTCCAGATTGCAGACTCAAACAAGGGGTCTCCACCGTGTCGCGGCTCCTTACGCCGTTCATGACTAATTCATCCAAGGCGGTCTCGGTTGATCAGCAGTCGCCGGTGAAAGCGCACTTAATGAACAAAGAATTCTTAACTCGCGGCGGTTAATTAGTTCCTCCCGGATCTGGGCTGCCTTCCTGGGGCCGGAATCGGCGGCGGGCACAATAGGCCGTTGCGGGAATACCGAAGACGGGCTGGCTAGGATTTCGGAATGAGGCAGCAGCAGTGGCAGTGGCCCTAATAAGGGAGAGGGACGGAGCAGGCGCTCGGCTTAGGAGCCGCGGCACGCCCTGCCGGCCGGTTAGCATAATGTGGGCGTGGCCGCCGAATGGGGCCTTCAAGCGCCGAATGGCGCCCCCGCGGTTACGCCCCATTCCGACCTGCCCCCCATTATTGCAGAGCTTTGTGGCTGCCGGCGGCCACGCGGACGTGTCTCCCTTGTGTAGCAGCCAGCGGCGGGTCCAGCCACTTTGCCATCTTTCCCCCACAACTGGAGAACGCACTGTGACTCGGCGGCGACATAGTTTGGTGACTAGGGCGACAGTTGTGTTGATTCGTTTTATATTTGGCTTTAGCTTGCGACTTTTAAGTTGTAGATTTCGTCTTGATTTTCACAACTGTATTCGATGTATAGGTTCAAGATTCTATTAGTCACCTCAGTATGAAAATTAAGTTGACCTGGTACTTCTTCGCAGTTAATAAAATCTATATATATTTGTTGAATTTTTCACTGAAGTCAGCAGGAGTAAAATATAGGGAAAGGAGAGTTATTTATAACTTGTACAAAAGCCAGACCGCAGTTATTAAACTCGAAGGGCATGAAAGGGAAGCATCAGTTGGGAAGGGAGTAAGACAGGGTTGTAGCCTTTCTCCGAGGTTATTCAATCTTTACATCGAGCAGGCGGTGAAGGAAAGCAAGGAAAAATTTGGAACAGGGATTAAAGTACAGGGGGAAGAAATAAAAACATTGCGTTTTGCTGATGACATTGTAATTCTGTCAGAGACAGCAAAGGACCTGGAAGAGCAGTTGAATGGAATGGACAGTGTGTTGAAGAAAGCGTATAAAATGAATATTAACAAGAGCAAAACAAAAATAATGGAAAGTAGTCTTAGAAAATCAGGCGATGCTGAAGGGATTAGGTAACGAAACAATGAAAGTGGTAGATGAGTTTTGTTACTTGGGTAGTAAAATAACATGTGATGGTCGCAGTACAGAGGATATAAAATGCAGAATGGCAATGGGAAGAAAAGCATTTTTGAAAAACAGAAATTTGCTAACATCGAATATTAATTTAAGTGTAAGGAAGTCTTTTCTGAAGGCATTTGTGTGGAGTGTTGCCTTGTACGGGAGTGAAACATGGACGATAAGCAGTGCGGACAGGAAGAGAATAGAGGCTTTTGAAATTTGGTGTTACAGAAGAATGCTGAAGATTAGGTGGGTAGATCGCATAACCAATGAAGAAGTACTGAACAGAATTGGTGAGAAAAGGAATTTTTGGCATATTCTGGCTAAAAGAAGGGATCGCTTGGTAGGACACATTCTTAGACATCGGGGAATCGTAAATTTAGCATTGGAGGGAAGTGTGTGGGGTAAAAATCGCAGAGGGAGACCAAGACACGCGTATAGTAAGCAGATTCAAGTGGATGTGGGTTGCCGTTCTTATGAGGAGATGAAAAGGCTTGCTCAGGATAGAGTAGGGTGGAGAGCTGCATCAAACCAGTCTCCGGACTGAAGACCATAACAACAAAAAATATTCGTTCTGGATTTCATTTAAACTTAAAGACTTTTTGTAATGTTTGAGCGTGAGAATCCGTTTTTCAGGGGCTGATATTTAATATACCAAAGAATAAAAATTTGAATCATTGAGTCCCGGTAGTTCAGATAATTTGACGCCCGTCACAAAGATACTGTTTTTGCCTGATCCTTGTTCTTTATAGAATTATTCTTTAGGAAATTTCACCATACGTTTCTCCTGACCGAAACTGTTAGATATATTCCTTTACACATTAATTAATTTCTTAGGAACGTCACAGATATATTTTCACTTTTAGAATATACTGGGACAATATTAGGGAACTAAACACTCGAATAACTGTTTAAGACTTTTTTTTAAGTTTCATAGATTATCTATTCTGAAAGCAACAGTTACATTCACAACACTTTCACAGTACACACTTTATAAGTTAAAAATTCGTGATTATTTTCGTCATAGTTTGTTTGTATTAATCTCTCTGGATCATACACATTGATTACGAACTTTAATTCTTCAAGATACGTATTTGAAAAGTTATTGCATTAAACTTGCCAAATAAGTTCAAATTTCAATCTCACGAATGGTAGAAGTTTCTAATTCTTCCGTTCTAGCCAATCCCGAGCAAAGTCCAAAGATACTGTTCGCTTTCGCCTATGATCACGATATAAAAGTTTATAATAAAAATTTAATATTTTCTCGGGTCTTTCCCTATCTTGGAATTTATCCGCGTATAATATTTTAGCTAAGCACTGAGAGCTAGTCTCACCGAGAGCTAAGCACATAATGAAATCTTGTGACATAGAGAGCTAGAGACGTAGAGAGTTCAACACATAGAGAGGTACACACATAGAGAAAGCTGAGCACATAGCGAGAAAGTAACTCAACTGCGGGTACTATTTATAATAGCAATCTGACAAATGTTCTCTGATATACGAGATGTTTTGACCTAAGTATTCCCTGGATACTATTACTCTGAATTACGCTGATATAATTTGAATTTACCAAAAATTTTGAAAAATGAGAAAGTTCTGCCTCTTGACAAATTATTAAAATTAAGTAACGATGAAAAATGTCGGAATACCGTGATTCTAATGCTATGGTCGCGATGTGGTGTTACAGTACTTACAGCGATTGGACAAAATAGACTGGTTCAAACAGTTAGAGGATCGGCTGCGACATCTAACAAGGACACCACATGGGTATCGGATTTTAGAATTTTTTGATAGTTATTGTACATGACGTTCAGAACTTCAGCCAGAGACATTCGACGCAAGTCTCAAACATTCTCGAAAAAAAAAAAAAAAAAAAAAAAAAAAATCAACGTTCATCTTTTGCAAGTAAACGTAACTACCAATCAGTAATGGGTTAAAGCAGAGTTTCTCAAGACAGGTTACAAGAAAATATTAAAGAAAATATTTGGGAAGTAAATCCGTATTCAGTATCAAAAAAGCCAGCCTCTTTCACGTCGCAGCAGTGTATTCCAATCAACATTGTCAAAAGCTTTCTCCAAATCTACGAAAGCTAGAAATGTAGGTATGCCTTTCCTTAATCTACTAAGAGAAGCCGTAAAGTGAGGATTGCCTCCCATGTTCCTACATTTCTCCTGAATCCAAACTGATCTTCACAAAGGTCCGCTTTTACCAGCTATTCCATCCTTCTGTATTTATTTATTTATTTAGCGTATGGCAAGTACAAATCACGTTTATGGAAAAATATACTGCTGCAATGATTTTATAACTTTGTCTCTTAAATACAAAGACATAAAGAATTACATACAATTATGTCATGCACAACATATATACAATTACAAATTAACATTTAGGTTTTTAATATATTGAACTGCACTTTGAGTCGCATCCAGGAAGTCCGTTGTTTGACGAGACTAGGCACTCTGCAATGATGTGCCGGATCGTCTGCTTCTCAGCGTCGCAGTGGCCCTTTGGACATGGCGCTCTTCCCCATTTGTGTAGAGAGTTCTCACATCGACCGTGGCCTGTCCTGATGCTGTTGACGGTGGTCCAGGTTTTAAGGCGTAAGTCGAAGCCTGGAGGTCTGTTCGACGGTTTCAGTGAGGTGTTTACCTGTGGTAGTGCTGATTCTTCCTATTCCACTTTCCAGCGTTCTTCAAGAGAGAAACCATTTTCCTTCAAATCTTTGCCACTTATAAGAGGTGGATGTCTAGAGCGCAATCTATCTCTGTCAATGCCATTGATCAAAGCGTGAATCGGAAGTTGCGGATTTTCTTGTATTTTTTTATATTCTCTAAGAAGTGCATGTTCTCTTCGCAAGTGAGGTGGTGGTATGTGGCAAGTGAATGGAGGTTGATTTCATTTTACCTGAAATAATCCTCATCGTTTGGTTCAGTGTGTCCACCATCTTGGTGTGAGCGCTCTTTAGCCAAACAGGGGAACAGTATGCCGCAGAGTAGACAAGTCCCAAAACAGAACAGCGCAGGGCAGAGGCGGTGGAGACCCAGCTGGTACCACATAGTTTCTGAACGATATTGTTTCTAGTGCGAAGTTTTGCAGCAGTGTTGATGAGGTGTTGTTTGTAGCTGAGGGTTCTATCTAGTGTCACTCCCAGGTATTTTGGATTTTTATTATAAGGCAGATATTGTTATCAAAATATATCTTAAGGCGTCTGTTAGCTAATAATTCGTGTTAAACTTTGGCTACAATGACTTATTAAACGGATGGTTCTGTAATTTTCACACCTGTCTGCACCTGATTTCTTTGGAATGGGGATTCTTACATCTACATCTACATCTATATAGATACTCTGCAAATCACATTTAAGTGCCTGGCAGAGGGTTCATTAACCACTTTCATAATCTTTCTCTACCGTTCCATTCTCTAATAGCGCGCGGGAAGAAAGAACACCTAAATCGTTCCGTTTTCCATCTGATTTCTCTTATTTTATTGGGATGGTCATGTCTCCCTAAGTAGGTGGGTGCTAGCAAAATATTTTCACATTCAGAACTTAAAGTCGGTGATTGAAACTTCGCAAACAGATCACGCCGCAATGAAAAACGTCTTTCTTTTAATGATTTCCACCCCAATTCGTGCAACATTTCCGTGACGCTTACTCCCCTCCCTCCATAACGTAATAAAGCAAAACGAGCTGCCCTTCTCTGAACCTTCTCAATGTCGCCCGTCAGTCCCACCTGGCGAGGGTCCGGCAAGGAGCAACAGTACTCCAGCAGTGTATAGTGAAATAGTTTTGTCACTGACCTTCCGTAAGATAAAAATACACAGCGCGAAAGACCTTTGAATACAGGTCTCCGTAGCCTGAAGCTGGATCGCGTATCCATGACGCCACGGGTACTGCACGCTGCTCGATGTTGCATTTCCGACACTTGCTCTGTTTTTATCCTCTTCTTTCGTTACAGTTCGGTACCGCTTTTTATGCTCGATTTGTGTTTAGTTTTTGACGAGTTGGCTACTGCGCCGTCTGTCACTAAATACGAGGCTCGTCCAGAAAGTAAGTTCCGTTTGGTAATAAAATGAAATTTTACACAGATACAGAAGAAATTTTTATTGCACAAAATTCTACAACTCTTAAACTACTTTTCCACATAACTGCCGAAATTCTGTAGGCTGTTGTCATAGCGTGCCACAAGTTTTTTGAATCGTTTTTGTATCCTTCACAGAAGGTTGCCGCCTGTGTATTCAACCATGTGGTAACAGCTCTTTATCATCGTTGAAGTGTTGACCACCAAGGACAGATTTGAGGTGTAAGAAGAGATGAAAGTCGATAGGAGAGAGGTCCGAGCTGTATGGAGGATGATCAAACAGGTCCCATTGGAATTTCCGTAAGAATTGTTTGGTCACATTCGGTGTGTGAGGTCAGGCATTATCGTGAAAAAAAAAAAAAAAATCTTTTGACAGTAATCCTCTTCTTACACCTAAAATCTGTCCTTGGTGGACAACACTTCAACGATAATGACGAGCTGAAGGAACATGTTATCACATGGTTGAATACACAGGCGGCAACATTCTATGAAAAAGGCACACAAAACCTTGTGCCACGCTATGACAATTGCCTACAAAATTTCGGAAGCTATGTAGAAAAGTAGTTTAACAGTTGTAGATTTTTTGTACAATCATTATTTTTGCTGTATCTGTACCCGTTAGTTTTATATAACCAAACGGAACTTACTTTCTGGACGCGCCTCGTATGAGGGGGTGTGATGGTGAGTTTCCCTGGTCAGTTCAAAATGTTCAAATGTTTGTAAATCTATCGGACCAAACTCCGTGGTCATCAGTCCTTAGCTTACAAACTACTTAAACCTAGGTAAACTAACCTACGGACAACCCCCCCCCCCCCCCCCACACACACACACACGCCCATGCCCCAGGTAGGACTCGAACCTCCTCGGCGAACAACCGCGCGCTTCGCAGCGAGACGCTTTAGACCTCTCGGCTACTCGCTGCCCACCTACCTTTCTAATTCCGGGTGCGGATCTGCGGGTGCAGATCAGATCTTTGCTTCACTCCTCATGGGATTGCAGTTGGAAAGCTACTGCCTCTTCCAATAAACTCCGCACCATCAAAGATACGACTGCAGCTAGGAGTTCATCTTTACGCCCTTCCCGGAGAGAATCAATTGCCCTCTGTCGCCTCCGGATTGGACACTGCAGGCTGACCCATGGATTTCTTTTACGAAATGACAATCCACCACATTGTGATTGTGGAGCCGTACAATCCGTGTCTCATATTCTGACTGAATGTCCTCTCCATTTGGCACTTCGTGGCGACTATGGCCTACCGCCTTCGTTGCCTCTAGTTTTGGCGGATGACCCACGGATTGTTGATCGCGTCCTTGCCTTCCTCCGTGAAAGTAGATTTTATTGTCAGCTCTAGGACTCGCTTGGTTGGGGTGAGTGGGTTTGTGATTCTTGGCTGTTTGTGGGGTTTAGAGCCTTATCCCCACCAGTCTCCCACTCTTTTACATTTTAACGTAGTTTTATTTCTCCCTGCTCTGGAGCTGTGATATGTTGACCACTGTGCAAAAAATGTTCAAATGTTTGTAGAGTCTATGGGACTTAACTACGGGGTCATCAGCCCCTAAACTTACAAACTACTCATGAACTACTTACGAACTAGGACGGCACAAATATCCATGCCCGAGGGGGGATTCGAACCCCCGACCGTAGTGGCCGTGCGGACCGTGACTGGAGCGCCTCAGTCCCCTCGGCCACCGCGGCCGGCAAACCACTGTGCCATTAGTAACTTGTGGTTTAGGGTAGTGGTCGCTTACGGATCTGTGGGAGCGGACACTGTAGCATTTGCTGCCCTGGGTTGGGCTTCGTCTTGTTGGTGAGACGATTTTAATTCCTAGTGTAGCGGCCTTTTGGCTTTCCCCTATTTTTCGTTGGGTTCCGTGGCGTGTACAATTTGAGGTTGAAGGGACTGATGACCTCGTTGGTTGGTCCCTCATGTCCTCCACCATCACCACCACCACCACCACCACCACCACCGCTCGGCTACTCCACCGCGGCCCCTGGTCAGTGGCATCTCGGGTGATTGCTACGAAGGCGGCGAACTCGCGTACTGGACCTGGCACTGTGGAACGATTGCAGGTACGCTAAGTGGCAGGCAGCTAGCCTGGCTAGTGACCTTCCTTTTGTAGCGTCCAAACTGATGAGCGGCTGCTGTTTGCAGAGGCGCCGCGCTGCTCCTGCGTTAGTCTGTGTGACAGTACACACGCCGGCAGGCCGGATTTACGCGCTCTCGATACCGCGCCTGAATAACACCTGGCTCTCGCTGTTTTAATCGCCGCACTTAATATCGGCCGGCGCGCATTAAAACAGCCGTTACCGCCACCGGCGAACGCTCTCCGCTACTTTTTCACGTCCCAGCTCTCTCCAGGCATCGAGAGGTCGCAGGGAGGGCTCCCCAAGCCTCGTGACGGATACGTAAAATGTTAGACTGCTGCTCTAGCCAGCACATTCTCCAGATATCTCACCAATTATAAAAGTCTGGTCTATGGTGGCCGAGCAACTTTCTCGTCACAATAGGCCAATACACCAGGCACAATACGGCAGGCCGTAAACTCCACAAAATACCCAGGAATTACTATTACTTCAAACTTAAACTGGAAAGAACACGTAGATAATGTCGTGGGAAAGGCGAAACAGAGACTGCGTTTTATTAGTAGAACACTTAAAAGATGCAATAGCACTACTAAAGAAACTGCATACACTACGCTAGTCCGTCTTTTTTTTTTTTTAGTATTGCTGTCCAGTGTGGGATCCTTATCAGGTGGGTTTGACGGAGGACATCGAAAGAGTCTAAAGAAGGGCACCTCGTTTTGTATTGCCACAATACAGAGGAGACAGCGTTTCGGAAACGATTCAGGATCTGGGATGGGGAATCTTTACAACAACGGCGCTTATCGCTGCGGCGTGGTCTAGTTACGAATCTACAATCGCCAACATTCTCCTCCGAATGCGAAAATATATTGTTGACTCCCACTTACATAGGTAGAAATGATCATCAGAATAAAATACGAGAAATCAGAGCTCGAACGCGCGCTATTCGAGAATGGAATGGGAGATAAACATTATAAATGTAGTTCGATGAACCCTCTGGCAGGCACTTAAATGTGATGTCCAGAGTATCCCATGTATATGTAGATGTGATGAACTGTGGCATCTGTACACGCCATCCAAGCTCTGTTTGACTCAATGCCCAGGTGTATCAAGGCCATTATTACAGCCAGAGGTGGTTGTTCTGGGTAATGATTTCTCAGGATCTATGCACCCAAACTGATTGAAAATGTAATCACATGTCCGTTGTAGTATAATATATTTTTTCCAATGAATATCCTTTAATCATCTGCATTTCAATGCCCAGCCGAGGCAGAATAGCCGTGCTTACTGAGGCGCCCTGCTGCTGTGCACGCAGAAGTTCGCCGTCGGGGTTCGAGTCCTCCCCCAGGCATGGGTGTTTGTGTTGTTCTTAGGATAAGTAACTTTAAATTAGTGTAAGTAGTTTGTAAGCCTAGGAACCGATGATCATCGTAGTTAAGCCTCTTTGATTTACAAACAATTGAACATCACGTGACATGAACCACAACACGCAGAGCCTTGTTCAATTTCGGATTGACAGTACGACATAATTTGCCTACGTAGGAACCCGGGAGGCAATTCTCACTTCACGACTTATCTTAGAAGATAGTTTAAGGAAAGGCAAACCTACATTTTTAGCTTTTGTAGATTTGGAAAAAGCTTTTCACAATGTTAACTGGAATACGATCTTTCAAATTCTGAAGTCAGCAGGGGTAAAATACAGAGAAAGGAGAGTTATTTACAACTTCTACAAAAGCCAGACCCCGACCACAGTTATTAGACTAGAAGGGCATGAATGGGAAGCAGAGGTTTTGGGAAGGGTGTAAGACAGAGTTGTAGCCTTTATTAGGTGTTATTCAATTTCTACATCTAGCAGGTGATGAAGGAAAGCAAAGAAAAATTTGGAATAGGGATTAACGTTCAGGGGGAAGAAATAAAAACCTTGCTTTTTACTGATGACATTGTAATTCTGTCACAGACAGCAAAGGACATGGAGGATCAGTTGAATGGAATGGACAGTATGTTGAAGAGAGCGTATAAAATGAACATTCACAAGAGCAAAATAAAGATAATTGAATGCAGTCTTAGAAAATCAGGCGATGCTGAAGGAATTAGATTAGGTAACGAAACAATAAAGGAGGTAGATGAGTTTTGTTAATTGGGCAGTAAAATAACATATGACGGTCGCAGTACAGAGGATATAAAATACAGAATGGCAATGGGAAGAAAAACATGTTTGAAAAAGAGAAATTTGCTAACATCGAATATTAATTTAAGTGTAAGGAAGTCTTTTCTGAAGGCATTTGTGTGGAGTGTTGCCTTTTACGCGAGTGAAACATGGACGATAAACAGTGCGGACAGGAAGAGAATAGAGGCTTTTGAAATGTGGTGCTACAGAAGAATGCTGAAGATTAGGTGGGTAGATCGCATAACTAATGAAGAGGTACTGAACAGATTTAGTGAGAAAAGGAATTTTTGGCATACCTTCACTAAAAGAAGTGATCGATTGGTAGGACACATTCTTAGACATCGAGGAATCGTAAATTTAGCATTGGAGGGAAGTGTGTGGGGTAAAAATCGCAGTATAGTAAGCAGATTAAAGTGGATGAGGGTTGTCGTTCTTATGAGGAGATGTAAAGGCTTGCTCGGATAGATTAGGGTGGACATCTGCATCGAACCAGTCTCCGGACTGAAGACCATAACAACAATACCTACTTCGGTAGTGGCTACAATACAATATTTACGTTTCGTCCGGACACTTGCAGGCCGTGCTGATCGATATCCTAAGCGTGTATCACTAACTGAAAACAGGGTGTTTCAAATAGATTTATCTGGCATCACAAAACTATACTGCAGCTTTTATTTCGGAACAGCACGTTCAAAGCCGCGTTTAAAGAGATGAAAAAGAGAAATGGAAGGAAACGACGGGTATCCGGACGAAGTCTAATGTTATTACCCAAAGAAGTATATAAATAACACAGAGAGGTTATAGGCGAGCTACAGCGCTCTGGGTGGCAGCACTAAGCAACATTGGACGCCATATTTGAGAACGTCAGTTTGATACAGCAGAGTGAGCAGACGCTCCTGTTTGTAATCTAACGTGTAAACGCTGTTATTAGTGGTAAACCATGTTCTGCGTACAACTGCAGCAACCGCGGTTATAAAACTGTTGGAATATCATACTTTAGGTAGGTACAAAGAAAGAGATATGTAATTATATAGATCGTTGTGTATCAAAGTGTATTTGTTTATAAACATTCATTATCCTTAACGTTCGCATTTACCAATTTTCAAAATTATGTTCACTTCACAACCATCAAAAAGCTAGGCAGATGACGGTTGTATTTGATGTGTTTTTATGTACTGCCAGTCGTTTATACAGTGTAATAATTCGTATTAACCACTGTGTAAGTAGCCTCGGTATATGGACTGTAATTAAACTATTCTTTATACAGATTTCCTTTGAAAAACAAGCAGCTGCTAACTCAATTGGTAACCAGTATGAGGCGTGATAAGTGGCAGCCTACAAAGTATAGTTGTATATTCTCTTGTCATTTTGAAGAAACGTTAATGTATGCTACCACCGATCGAAAGCAGTTACTGGAAAATGCTATTCCAACAATATTTTAGTTTCCTGAGCACTTACAGAAACCAAAAGCTGTAAAGAGAGTAGCAAGGAGACGTCAGATTGTGTAGAGCTTGATAAATATGTAAAGTACTTCAAAGCGTGAAACATCATTTGAACCACAGGCAGAATAAAGTTAATTAAAACTTTAAAGAAATTCACCTGTATTTATAGGGAAGATATGTCGGCAAATACAAACGATTATTGACATTATAGTAGCATCACCAAATAATGCAGCAGTTCGACGATTGTAAACATTACACAGAGGATGCAATATGAAACGAGAAATGCTGTTCGTTGTGTGAATTATTTTCCGAATTGCGTCGCCCAGAAATTAAGGAAAATCGAGACTGGCAATGATTAATTTAAAACCTATGATTCAGCGTTAGCAAACGCCCAGTATCAGTTGCCGTGACACTGAGGTTCTCAAACCTTTCTAATTGGCTACAACTATGACGACGCTGTGGCCAGTCTATGTTCTTGATATGTCTTTGTTATTACCATATGTGAAGAAATGAATCGCACACCGTCATCTCGTAGAAGTACATACAATTATTATGACTGCCATCCTAATGGTATTATTTCTATCTGATATTAATATCATCTTGCCTGAAGCGCAAGGCCTGATCGTTCCCACTATTCAATATCTTTCTTATATATCGGGACAAAATATGCCTCTTGACACTGATTTATTATTTGGGTAAAAGAAGTTATTGAGACTGTCCAGACTTCTCTATTTCGTGTCAGTACTGATCGTTTTAGTCAACCACCATGCACGTAGTCTTTTCTACCGTAATTATTGCCTATACACATTCTGGTGATAAGCCATACCTAAATGAGTGCTATGTTTGTGTTATTCGATCCCAAAGGTTTGCCAACATTTCAACATTTTCTGGCTTTTCCTTGATTACGAGCACGAAAATCCAAAGTGACACATTCTCATGTCAGTACAATCAGCATCGCATACACCTCCTATTAGTCTATGGATTCGATTGTGCCGGCCGCGGTGGCTGGGGAGACTGAGGCGCTCCAGTCACAGTCTGCACGGCCACTGCGGTCGGGGGTTCGAATCCCCCCTCGGGCATGGATATTTGTGCCGTCTTTAGTATAAGGTAGTTGATAAGTAGTTTGTAAGTTTAGGGACTGGTAACCCCGTAGTTCAGTCCCATAAGCTTAACAAACATTAGAACATTTGAATTTGATTCGATTGCATGCATGTTTTCTACTGCTAGAAGGTTGTAGTACGCTGCCATACGTAATACAGAATGATGTTACGCTCCACATTTCGGAACTCTCTACAGGCGTAGGATTGCAATTTGGGTTCGTAAAGTGGTAAAGTCGACCGAGTAATTCGCATGACATGTATAACCTCAACCGTTACCGACGACAGAACAAAAAATTAAGAGACAGTTCTTTTAACATACCGCCGCAATATCGATGACGGTTAAAGTCCGTAGGATTGTGTCTGTATTATTCTGTAAGATATATTCTTGAGAAATCAACCGAATCTTTCTGAAACACCTGAGGTATAGCAAAAAGGCACCTCGTAGTATGAACGTAAACAAAGTGGTTAATCATCTTCGCCCACTCGCAAACTACACTGATACCTGTTGGAATTGAATAATTATGTGATTACATTCGTGGCAAAATCTGCACCACTCTAAGGTTTCAGCAGTATCGTCGAACAAATCGTGTAAGGGACGGTGCCGTCAAATATAAGACGTCCGTTGTCCTAGAGCAAGGGCGCCTCAAAGAAAACACCTTCGAGAAAGGAGAGTGTACCTCCGATGGAACTAAAGGAAGGGGGTCAAAATATTTTCATCTTGCTGACAGACGAGGCCAAAGCAACGCGGCTCGTTCCGTCAAAGCACTGTCTGCGCAACCTGAGACTCTTGCTAGGCGACCCTTCCTACAGGAGACAAGAAGGTCTTTGGATGAAATTTCTGGAGCGACCTTGACATTGCCGGTTAAAGCTATGTACCTGACGAGCTGGGACCTGTACTACCGAAGCTGTGTCGCCTTCCTGTTCGTCGTTCCGCACCAACGGAAATTAAACTTAACGTTTTACTAAGTCGTAATTGTCACCATCAACGATTGGGCCTACTGCTCCGTTCCGTCTCCTTCATAACTGGTCAGTCACCTCTGTGTCTTCATAAAGATGTTTGCCTGTTTGTTTCTATTGCTCTACAGCTTTAGAAACTGTTCCATCTGGCACACGCTCCACAAGTTCTTTCCATATCAGGTGCTATTGTTTTATTTTGATAATTACATTCTGCATATTTACGTCATCTCCGATGCCATCATTTATCTTTTTATGCATCAATGTATATCCAGCTACATATCTAAGGAAATTAATTTCACAGGCTACCATTCTCTTCTAGTCTTTGTCCTTAAGGGACCTGTTTTCGCAGCCATAGAGCACGTCATAAAACTTTAGTAGAGTTTCTATGTGTACTCCCCCCACCCCCCAATGTTCTTCCACACGCTTCACAGAAATAAATAGGTATAAGTTTTTCTAGAGTTCTGTACGGGCCTTTCTGGATACGGAAAATGTTAGACTGCTGACTGCTGACCAGCACATTCTCCAGATCTCTCACCAATTGGAAACCTCTGGTCAATGGTGGCCGAGCAACTTTCTCGTCACAATATGCTAGTCACTACTCTTGATGACCTGTGGTATCGTGATGAAGCTGCATAGGCATCTGTACCTGTACACGCCATCCAAGCTCTGTTTGACTGAATGCCCAGGCGTATCAGGCCCTTATTACGGCCAAAGGTGGTTGTTCTGGGTAATGATTTCTCAGGATCTATGCACCCAAATTGCGTCAGTTCTAGTATAATATATTTTTCCAATGATTGCCCGTTTATCATCTGCATTTTTTCTTGGTGTAACAATTTTAGTGGCCAAATAACAAAACTCATTTGCCACCTTCATTGTTTCGTTACCTAATCTAATAATATAATTCCTTCAGCATCGCCTGATTTTCTAAGACTGCATTCCAATGTTCATTTCCTACGGTCTCTTCAACACGCTGTTCATTCCACTCAACTGCTCTTCCAGGTCCTTTGCTGTCTCTGACAGAATTACAATGTCATCAGCAAAACGCAAAGTTTTTATTTGTCCACCCTGAACTTTAACCCCTATTCCAAATTTTTCCTTGCTTTCCTTCACCGCCTGCTCGATGTACAAACTGAATAACATAGGTGACAGGCTACAACCCTGTCTTACTCCATTCCAAACTAATGATTCCCTTTCATGCCCTTCGAGTCTAATGACAGCGGTCTAGCTTTGAAAACAACTCTCCTTTCCCTGTATTTTACTATTTTACCCCTTCGAACTTCAGATTTTGATAGATTGTATTCCAATCAACATTGTCAAAAGCTTTCTCCAAATGTACAAAAGCTAAAAGAGTAGAAAACCTGTTGGATACCAATATTTCCTTAAAAGAAAGTTTCTGTGTATGATGTTGCAAAGTGGCAACAGGTAAATACATAATGACTTTCCCATTGTTAAATGAGTTTTATGATTTTATCAATATTTTTCCCCTGCATTCGTGAACATATATATATGCACTAACCTGCTCTGTTAGTCGTGTGGTCTAACGCACCGCTTTCCGAGACGGGGAGGCGTACAGGCCCCGATTCGAATCCACCCGGCGGATTAACGAAAAGGAGTCGGAGTGCCGGCAGCCTGGATGTAGTTTTTAGGCGGTTTTCCACATCTTCCTAGGTGAATATCGGGCTGGTCTCAAAGTCCCGCGTCAGTTACACGATTCGCAAACATTTCGTAACACTTTCACACACATATAACACTACACGCAGACATTTGGGGTACCCTTTTCCTCCTGGAGCGCATGGGGTAGCGGCAGGAGGGGCATCCGGCCACCCTGTAAACATTTACATATGGCAAATTAATACAGTGCCGACCCTGCATGTCCGGGAGAAAGGCCAAGAGGCAGACAGACAGATATATTTTTTGTGCTATAATAAAAATTCACGCAGTGTAGGGTTAAGTAATACGTGAACAACAGTTCCACTTTTTAGCATATGCAATGGACACAAGACGACCGTGAATTTCCTGATAAATGTCCTGGTTGTGTTCCTCAGGCGTCAGCCCTGGGCCCTCCAGAAGTGCACGTCCGCAGCGGCTGCCGTTCGGCCTGGCCGCAGCCGCAGAGGCAGGGGCAGAGGCGGGGCCGTTGTTTGCCGAACTCGCGGTTATGTTTGTCGTTACGGGCCCCGCAAATCCCGCGCGAGTTCACGCTCCGAAAAACACCAGAAACACGGCCGGCGCTTTCCTGCGGCGCTGCGCCGGGACACGCCGAGCGAAAAAATGGAAACACCGCCCGCTACAGGAATCTCTGACACTCGGCGCAGTGCCGCATTAATCTGTGCTGCTAGTCCTCCAGCCCTGATCTCCCCTCCGTCTGTCTTACAAGGAAGGAATAGGAGGGTTTCGGTAGCACTTAATGGTCCAATTTAGTAGCAAAGGTGCGCAGTTTGCTACAGCCTTTTGACAGCTCGAAATTTAATTGCAAATGATGCATTAACCGTTTATCCGAGGCGAAAATTGAATAAAAGGTATTGTATACGACAAAATTCTCTACACTTTGCACAGTCATGTCTTTTTTTTTTTCCAAATGTGGAAAATACCTTTTCATAAAATAATTTAAAAATTCTACTGAAACATGAATCTTAATTAGTACTACTGATTAATTATTAATAGTATTGGTTTCGTTATTTCCGAAAGCGCATACCCTCCTGTGAAAGAATAATAAAAAGAAGAACAAGGTCTGTATCTTATAGTTTGAATTTTAGGACTTTGATTTTCAGTTTGTCGGTAAACTTCATAGTCAAAATTAGCTGAACTATCACGTAATGTTCACTGCTTATATGAGGGGATTGACTATGTTAATATTCTGAGTAAGCTGAAAAAGAACGCGTTAGAGTTTGCTGTAAATCTCTTGTAGCTCGATGAGCTACACTGCTTCGGAGTGACATTCTGACCGATTCTGAAAACACCTCAGATATGACTTTCTTTATGAGGAGGTGATCCAATTATGATATGTTTCAAAAATATTACAGCCAAGATCCCTGATGTGTAATTTTATTTGGATGACCGGCTTCACTAGTATCTGCCAACATCATCTGGTCTAAAAATTCTGTTTGCATAGCTGTCATCTTGTGAAGTCAAACAGTTGTTCATATAAAATAATTTAAATGTCATTATAATAAAAGTGTACATACCACTGTGAGTGACAGTAGTATCTTGGAACAATCTCAGATAAACATTAATAGTGCATCGGGATATCAATAATTGATTGTGCAATCAAAGTCGATCAGTACTGGTTTTCGGCGTAAGAGATATTTAAAGCTGACCGTGTACAGGTTCTAGCCGTTCCAGGTTGGTATGTCCCTTCGTAATACGACGTGCACAGACATCCAGATCTAAGAACTGAAGTTATCTCGCTCATTGAATAAGTTACAAAATTGCTTACGTTTCATTCGTGCATTTATTCCTGATCGCAATGTGATAATAGTTCACAACTCGTAACATCGATTAGCATTCCGAAGATACATAAATGTGTGAATCATGTATCAGTTTCGTTCTTGAATACCACCATAGAATAGGAAAGTCTCCTTCTTCCATAGATTATTAACACCAAAGAGATTGTAAGATAGCATGAAATACCTCTGTGTCTTTATAATTTTGCGTGTATAGAATTGCATGTGGAATTGAAGGAAAATTAGTAAATATTTGATATAATTGCAGAGGGATAGGGACATTACACCCTCCTCCATAATATGAATTTTTACCAAAATTGAATAAATGTATAACATTAGATTAGTTGTTCGTTCCATAGATCCATGTTGAGGAGATCCTCGTGGATGTGGATCATGTTATATATATAATACTAACAGTATCGATAAATATACATACGTCATTTGGTTCTATTTAAAAATTCGTCAGTGGAAAAGGAGTTTGCCGCTAGGAAGTGGCTCCTGAGTAGTGAACTCCTTTGCGAACTAAAGTAAGTGCTTTTAAGTCCTTTTATACATATTTTTTGTTCTCAGTATTGTATGTATGAACTGAGCTGTTTGTTGGGAAAAGGGATATGTAGTATCTATGACAAATTTCATTTAGGAATAAATTTACTGAGAGGCAGTAGTTAGTATACCCAGTTTTTTGAAGAGGCTTCTACAGGATGTCCGTGAATTTACTCCACGAATAATACGTATTACATGCTTTTGGACTCTGAAAACTTTTCATTGACTGGAAAAGGTACCCCAAACTGCTACAGCGTATGACATTATGGAATCAAAGTATGCAAGCTTTTTTATTTTTATGTCTACTACGTTTGATAACACTGACGACTTCGGTTTTCCAAAAAGGCCGAAATGTAAAAGAAATTAAAAAATAAATAAAAATCGAAATTATTGCTATTATTTCGAACGAAAATTAATAAAAATTAAAAAATGAAATATGGTTAAGTAAATAAAAATAAATAATATTATTTTATTATATATTATTATTTTTATATATTTTATATTGTATCCGGAAGATTTGCAAAAATTTCAAAAACTACAGGAAAGACTAAAGTGGATCGTAAAACAAGAAAAGTAATTTTTTTTTTACAGAGTAGAATTAAAACACGCGGTAAGGCTCTCCACTGTCCGTCGTCATTCGTCCGACTCCACTGCTCTTGATGATACTGGAAACAAACGAGGTGTGCTAACAGAAGTTTAGTTTGACAGGTTACAAGCACTGATCCCTGTACTAACAGGCAGTCAATTTGAGCTGTCTGAGCGTGCCAGCCATAGATACGGCTGCTACAGGGTGACAATTACAGAACTACATGAAATAAAACAGTCATAATTTGCGAACGGTTTGCTTTACTACTTTGAAACTACACGGGAGCCGCGGGGCATAGTGTGAATTAGTATGCACATGTGAATGTGGTTTGCTTTAGCGACGAAGATCACTTACATTTGTACGGGTTCGACAGTAAGCAAAATTTCCGCGTTTGGGGGTCGAAGAATCCGCATTTCGGGATCGGGAAGTTTCTTCGCCCTCTACGGGTGACTCTGTGGCGTGCAGTGTGCAGTCACGGAATAACTGGGTTTGACGGAGGACGTCGAAAGAGTCCAAAGAAGGGCAGCTCGTTTCGTATTGTCACAGGGGAGACAGCGTTACGGAAATAGTACAGGATCTGGGATGGGAATCATTATAACAACGGCGCTTATCGCTGCGGCGTGGGCTACTTACGAAACTCCAATCGCCAACATTCTCCTTCGAAAGCGAAAATATATAGTTGACTCCCACTTACAAAGGTAGAAAAGAACATCAGAATAAAATACGAGAAATCGGAGCTCGAACTGAGAGATTCAGGTATTCTTCCCGCGCGCTATTCGAGAATGGAATGGGAGATAAATAATATAAAGGTGGTTCAATAAACCTTCTGCCAGGCACTTAAATGTGATTTGCAGAGTATCCCATGTATATGTAGATATTCCTCGATGGCACGCTGACTACCGAACGGTACGTGTAGGTGTTGGAAGATGGTTTTATCCCCCTTATCCAAACTGACCCCGATTTAGACTAGACGTGACTCATTGGGAAGGAGCTCGACTTCGTCGAAGCAGGCCTGTGTTTGGAAGTTCGGCGACCTCATTCTGGCTCTGGGATAACCAGACGCATAGACCTAAAGAATTCAAATGTTTGTACAGCTTATGGGACTTAACTACGGGGTCATCAGTCCCTAAACTTACAAACTATATGAATTAGCTAATACTAAGGACGGCACAAATATCCATGCCCGAGGGGGGGGGATTCGAACTCCCGACCGTAGTGGCCGCGCAGACCGTGACTAAAGCGCCGCAGACCGCTCGGCCACCGCGGCCGGCGCATAGACCTTAGTTGGGCGCCATACTCTCCGGATCGGAACACACGCGACTCCGTTTCGTTAGGCTGTATTAATGACAAGTGTACAGCAATAACCCCAATACCACGGCTGAGTTGAAAGCCATTCGGGGGGCCATCGACTGCATGCACGAAGGTTGGAACTTGACTAGTGGCAACTATTTATTCACAACCAATAGGAAAGCGTTTCATGTGTGCACCTGTTACTGTCCTTCAAAGTAGTCACCAGCGTTGTGTAGAACCCGTTGCCAGCATGTGTAAGGCATAGTATACTGGTAGCAGGGCCTTTTCTCTTGATGGTGCGAGTGGAGCGGTCTACTGCCTGTCGGATCTCTGGTACAGTTCTGAAATGAATGCCACAAAGTGGATGGAAATGCGTTAGCTAGATTAAAACATCACAAGCAAAACAGACATAATGCAGTTTGTATATAGAGATCAGCGGTTACCAGTTACCTGGCTTGTAACCTTTCATTAATATCAGTTTGTAGACAACCGACCAGTTGCTTTATATCGTTTTTTATTAAAAACTTGACCCGGTTTCGCAAAACTAATTTTGCCGTCTTCAGAAGTCTGAGCTGTTTTCAGGATTTTCAGCTTAGTGTTTGAATTTTTGGATGCATCTTGTGATACTTTGTCAGGTACGAATTTCAAAATCTTGACCATAGCTGCAGTTCAGAATCAGTAGAATAGGATCAATCTGTAGATAAATAACGGCCGAACATAGCAAATAAACTGTGTAGAAGTACGTATTCTGCTCGATATCTGTTGAAGATATCAAACTGAAGTAGAGGCATTGAATTAAAATTTATGTCGCGGCCGCTTTCTAGGCAGACGCCGTAACTACATCCCCTACTCTTTATAGATAGTTCTGTTCCTTGCGGTTACTGATCGTGTTTAGTCGATTTTGTTCTACGATATTGTTGGCTCAGCTTTTTATTACAGAGAGCGTTCAGTCCTCACACCGGGTGCGCTGAGCCACTGACTCCGGCTACCATTATGCCACCGAGACTTAATGATTATGCTGACTGCACGGACGGTCTTCCCTTGAGAACATGAGGCAGAATTGAAGCTTATGTTGTGGAGACGGACATGACTTAAGACCGTCCGTGAAGTTAACTTGAGCATAAAGACTTATCTCTTTGCAACAAATTAAAAACTGTGCCCAGCGGCCTCTCGCTTCTTCTTTGTCAAGTGAACGTCTTTTGGGCATTAAAGAAGTAAATGATCAGCAGTGTTCTGGTAATATTGCAAACAACGTGAAAGGTGGTATTTGTAGGAGTGTTTGGTGTGATTAACAGTCTAATATGCCGGTGTGATTATTCCAATAATCTGACAAAAATTATGCCATTGCCTCTTCAACTTGAAGTGTAATAGAAGTGCGTATGTCGGTGTGGCATGCTCAGTCTTTTTAATAACGTGTGATTAGGGATTTCTTTTTTGCTTGTCTTAAAAGAAATGTATTAATACAATTAGTGACATTTTAAATGCTCGATTTAAAAACTGACAAGTTTAAAAAGCAGAGCGTAAGTTTTTATCTGTGACCTTAATGCCGTTCACTGCTGTGTGGAGTTATGCCAAATATTGGTATGAGTGACCGTTATGAACTTTATTTTACCTCAGATACAATCCACGTAAAGACAGAATAGATTAATTGCCATTTTCTTTTTAAATATACTATGTATATTTAGAAGTGAAATATATATTTTTTTACTATGAAAAAAAAAGTGATTATGACGTCTGCCTAGTAAGCAGGAGGTCCCGGGTTCGAATCCCGGCCGCGGAATAAATTTTAATTCAGTGCCTCTACTTCAATTTAATATCTTTACAGCCAAACAGTCGCGTTAAATTCGTGAAGAAAGCGAAACTAGTTTTCCCTGAAACCTGGTCAAGGTTTTAATTATATAAGCAACTGATCGTCTGTTCTTTGTGTAAAAAAAATGGTCCTATTTTACCGATGGTCACGTGCGGCCATGGTTAAGATTTTCATTAATATGCCCACCCTGTCATCTCCTACCCATTATTAGGGTTATGTGGGCGACTTGAATTCAATTACTTTATTTCGTATTGGTTTTTGTTCGATTCTGATTACTTCAGCTGTAGAAAACTTCAGTGGTTGTTCTGTCCAGACGTGACCCGCTTACGTTAATGGAGAATCCGCTCAAGGTAAAACTTCGGGGTTTGCAGGGCTGTTGGCTCCCAAGGGACTACGGGAGCCCCTAACAGAAAGCGTCTTAATGGGGACAGTGTTAGTTGAGTAGGCTGCCGATAACACCTTTTCAGTCCCACTATTCCTGAATGTGGCCATGATAGTGATGAGTGGAAATGTGGCACGAAAATATGGCTTTAGCGTAGCGAATATACGACTTGTGGGGAATACTGATTTTTTTTTTAAGATTAACTGACATAGTCGGGTTTGGAGGTGATCTGATTGTTTTACAGTTTTCAAAATGAAATGCCAAGATCGCAATGTTGCACTTGTTATTTGATACCCAATTTTTTTAACAAGATGACCAGCTTGTAATATGTATGTGACCATATGATGGTGACACAGTTCACCGAAACCGGTCGCCAGTGAATAAATTATTAACTGCGATCTTGGCATTTCATTTTGAAAACTATAAACAGATTTTTTAAAAACAATATTCCGATTCTTGCACACAGTACGTCGGAGTTTTAACAATCGCGTAAAAATATTTATCTTTCTTTTGCAGTCCATCAGTAGCGGAAAATAACTCGTCTGATTCACTCATACGACAGACAATGCTGTCGAAAGTGAATAGTTACAGCTATATTTTCACTAATCATGCTAGCTTAGAAACCTATCGTAACGCTATCTTTCAGTTGGTCAGCATTAATTTACTTTGGCTATAAAGGGTATTCAATTCGATATATTTGACATACAATGCCCAGAAAAACCGATTGTACTACACAAAAAACTACCGCGGAACACTTTTAAAGGAGTCGTCAAGAAAAATCAATCATCTTACAGTTTTCGGCAATTATGAATGTTCAGCTGTGCGTCATACGCAATGGAGAAAGACACGTCAGTACTGTTATTGAACTAATATGCCGTAATCGAGAGGGATAGGAAGACAAATAACGAAAGTCGAAACCAATCGTAAAATGTTCTCGGGGCTGGTTTTTTTTAGTTCTTAAGTGTAGCACATAAAACAAATTACAGCCAAATTTTCATCTTTTGGCTCTGACCACTGGTACATATAGCCCATTTCCTGATGTTTCTCCAAAAACTTCATTCAGGAATGTCTTTCATGCTACTGATGCGAAAGAAAGGTCTTTGATCATACGTAAATATTGTTAGAATTTCCCTGTTATTTGCGTTCGAATAATTAACTTCCACTTTTCGAAGCCAGATTTGCTTCAAAACTAACCTAACAAACAAGCTGACAACCTAAATCTCCCATGTGCTTACAGAAACGAAAACTCCTTTTTCCATAAACCTTTGAGTGGACGTAATTCATGACAATTATTTTTTAAAGTTTGTATTCGTCGCTACGTAAAGTATTGTAAGTCAGACGTTATGTACTTCGTTGCCTAGCGATATTTAATAGCCTCTAGGCAGCCCGATTTAATTATAGCGTCTTCTAAATCACATGTAATCTTTAATATTTCCACTGTTCGTATTTAAATAGAGTGACACTAGTTGTTATTCACAGTTCTCAACAAGCGTTTGGAAATGGTTAATGGAACAAAACTTCCTGTCGTATATCTACACACGTTAGGATCACAGTCAAAAGATGAAATTCCGAGTAAGATTTCACACACATAAATTCACTTCAAATATACACGTATACTCAAATATCAGTCTAAATGAGTTAGGGTAAGTGATGTAGGGCTGTAAATCGATTGGATAAGGTTTCCATCTCTCCCAATCTATAACAATTCCATAGATTATATTGAATTTAAATTCGTTCAAATCAAATGTTTGTATAGCTTATGGGACTTAACTAAGGGGTCATCAGTCCCTAAGCTTACAAACTACTTATGAACTAACTAAGAGTAAGGACGGCACAAATATCCAAGCCCGAGGGGGGATTCTAACCCCCGACCGTAGTGGCTGTGAAGACCGGTTTAAATTCGTATTTAACTCGCGAACTCTCGACGCAGTTGTGCAATATCGACTATCAACTTCAGGATTCAATGTATAACTGATTTAAGATAACTTAAATCTATTAAATTTATCGTTATAGCTTCGAAATATTGATTGATTAGAACAACTAGCACGTATTTTCGATAGATAAGGATTCAGACAGGAGAAAGGTGCTAAAATACTTGTAAATTGCTTATATATGAGTTAATCCAGAAAATGCAGCCACCAGTTGCTTCTAATAATTTATTTGTGATGACCGGTTTCGGGCACTTGAAAGCTCTTGTTCTGGTCTCTATACAGGCAAACAAGTGCATTGGTGTTACAGTAAACAAATATAAAACGTACAAAAGTCGGTTACAGAAATTTGAATTTGTGAGTATAAAAGTATTCGACCTGAGTGTGAAAGTTTATAAAGCTAATACAATGAGTATCAGAAACAAAAGTATTCAATCTTATTTGCACTCCATGCTAGCTACCCAGCTTGAGTTTCGTCCTACCGCTAATTTTAATATTCATAACAGTATTAATTTTGAATTCACGTCATAAAATCTAATTTATTAAACTCAAATATTTATAATTTTGAATAATGAGTTTTAACGAGAGATTTTATAGAGTATCCACGTTTAAAGCGTTCTGTTCAGGAGTGTAGATTACCAACACAGTTTCCGGTTACGCAATACCCTCATGGTTCTTCTGAGGAAAGCCTTGATGACATTCAGCACCTTCTTCCAAAAGATGAGTTGTAAACGCTACTTGCGGTGTTATCCACCGCGTACTGCAACTGAAATTTTCTTGGCCTACTTTGTGCAGGCGATAAGGGCGTGTAATACTATTCAGACGAAGAGAAATTGTGAAAGTGACCTTCACTTTACTAAATGACGCGTTCCAATAACGAGAAAAAAAAAACTTTATTTGAACAGGTAGACTTCGCGAAATTTAGGTATATACCTAAAAGAGATTGCTTCAGTTTTTGTGTTGTGGATCCGTGTTACCTTAAATGAATTTCTCACGAGGGAATAATGTTAATTGTATGTCTGCAGTGTTACCTCCATTAAAAACAATTTCTTTTTCTCTGGGGGAAACAAAACTCACCTTATTGTAATTAGATGAGGTCTCGATCTGCGGTAGAGAGCGCAGAATCTGTTCCGAGACACGGACTGCTGAGACCCCCGTGTTCATTTTCGGCAGTGATGACTGGATTTTTCAGGAGCGATGGATGTGTCCCTTTAAAACGGCTGCAGGCAGCTCCAGGTGTAATAAAAAGCGACTGATGACGACAGCCGGGCTTGTGTAGTGCGTTCATCTGCCGACAGATGGCTGCAGCGGTCGTTACTCATGGACGTCTAGAACGCCGATGGAAGGGACGGCTGCTGGTTTCTCGTTACACGGTCAGACAATGAAAGGAAAACGGACCATATCACAAGCCCATAAATAATAGTCTCTGACATAAACTGCATTTTAGTGAAATCCACTAAAGCACCTGTTACTTTTGTTACCAGAGTCCTGAAAAAAAAGGAGTTCTTACTGGGTATTTTCACCTCCGGACAGATGGAGCCAATGGTTGATGAATTTCCTGCTGAAATTTCCGACGGTTCACAAGAGAATATACACATCATTTTTTTCCTACGTCTGTCTCACTATAGGTGTATGCGTGCACTACAAATAGTTTTAGGAAGGCGGTTCCAACTTATGCTGTTGAAACATTCCTTTGGGTTCTGTGTCTGCCCATGCAGACATTTCCTTAGAATTTCAGGATGAGTAAAGTCTCTGAGAATAGGTTTAATTGCTGTAATAACAGCAGCAGGAAGAGAATGCTGGTGAGAATAAGATTACTCAGTTGCCTGAGCCCTATTACATTTGCACCACGGATTTTGTTCTGATGGGCACAGTCTATGACACAGCTTATCATCAGTAGAGTACTTATGAAAGAATGTGGCCCAAACATCTCTCTTCATTGCTTCCAGATTTTCTTTTTCTCCTTATTGCCTACCCATAGTATCCCTGCAAGATTTATATTGAACAAAACTAACCGCGTGATTGAAAGCGTGTTGTTTACAAACAGCAGAAAAAAAAAGAAAAAAAAAAAAAAAAACGAACGTTGCATTCCAAGGATAACACACACACACACACACACACACACACACACACACACACACGAACTCTAACGTGCAATATAGGGTATATAAAGATCTAAAATATATGCAGAAAAGTGGGTGACAGAAAAGTGGGCGTAACACACAAACACACGTGGTAGGAAAATGCTCTAAAAGCTCGAAATTTTTTTTCTCAGCAATATACTTTTCAGTGTACTTAAATATAACCTTAATCTATCGAAATATGATGAAAACCGAAAATAGATTTTTTTTTCGACCTGAACCACGCTGTGATCCCCTTAAACACACCCATGCCCGAGGGAGGATTCGAACCTCCGACGCTGGAGGCAGAGCGATGCGTAACGTGGGGCTCCCGACTGATCGGCTGCTCCCGCGCGGCAATTATATAATTCCTTGTTTAACGTTAATTCTGAGTTGAAGAGACGTAACATTTTTTTGTTTGAGTAAATAATTAATTCTAAGAAATTAACAAGAAATCTACTTATTTAAAAAATTGTCTTTAAAGTGGGAGCTTTTTATCAGCATAATCAGTTTTCAGTCTTGTCTAAGTCCAAATACTCGTTCTGCGAAATATACATTTCTGTCGGAAACTATATAAAAATGGCTTCCATCCCGAAAAAAAGACACATTAAAAATATCATCCAACAATTTATAAGAAAGCTGTATCAACAGAAAGAACATTACATTCGTTGTATTTGAGATAACGAACATGGTTTTGTTTAGAGTTCGTTATCTCAAATACAACGAATGTAATGTTCAGGGAGGTTACCAGAATATTTTTAATTGGAAGGGGGGGGGTGAAAATGCCATATTGCGCTCGGTTTTAATGGACTGCTAGATCCATTTCCAGATTAATTTTCTTATATTTATATAAAAATTTAGTAATTCCTGTACTTCATAACTGGCACGAGCAATAGTTTTTTAAGTCGTCGTTAACCGTGGTTCACACACAAACGACAACTGAACATAACCATTAATCTGTGATCCCCATAAACAGTGAACATGTAAACAATTAGTAGAGCCGGCCGTGGTGGCGGAGGAGGCGCTTCAGTCACGGTCTGCACGGCCACTACGGTCGGGGGTTCGAATCCCCCCTCGGGCATGGATATTTGTGCCGTCCTTATCTGTAGGTAGTTCATAAGTAGTTTGTAAGTTTAGGGACTGATGACCCCGTAATTAAGTCCCTTAAGCTTAACAAACATTTGAACAATTAGTAGAGAGCACTGAGTTTGCCTTGCTTTCCTCTGACTACAGTGTGTGTCAAATTATTGAATTTGTGGCCTGCTTGTGTTACATAGTTCACAGATGAAATCTGCTTAAAAAATGTCGTTATTGTATGGGGATGTAATCTGTTTATGGTTGCGTTTGAACTGATAATCTTAGAGGACGTATTTTAAATGACTGTTCTGAACCTAATTTTTGTTTCTTCTGTTCCAGGTGAGTACCCAGTGTTGAATTCCTCTGCACTACGGAAGTCTTACCTGGTGAGTGGTATTCAGTTTGTTTTCTCGTTCCACGATGATTTCCAGAAACCTACAACAGTGCAGAATACTGTACCAGGGTTTTGAATATACAAGAGCTTCGCAGTTAAATGTGAATTGTTAAGAGCTACTTTCTTACGAGGTGCCGAACTTTCTGTTTATATTCACGTTCACATTCGGCTCTGTGGGTATCCCATTTTGTGAATAGAAATGAGAATGTTGCAGTAAGTAGTCTGTAGATGGAGGTGAGTCTGTCAGATTCCAGGACGAAAAGTAAATAGTTCTATATTCTGGGTACTTCAGAATAGCTATCCCCGGTTTCTAGGGATTCTACAGGAGGCTAACATTGCTGTAAATATATACACGTGGCTTCTGTTCCGAAAGAACAGACGTCACTTCTGAACTTGCAATTGTTATTCTTTCATATTCACAGAATATATGACCGTAATCAGGCAATAATTCCACTAAACCCGCTTCATACACGACCACACTTCAAGTAAAATCCACAAATTATAAGTTCAGGTCCTTGTACAGAGCACAATTAATCATCTGACTTACTTATTGGTTGTAGTCCTTCGTATTCAAATCTAGTTAAATTCAGTTCAGAATCCTATCGATCGTTAGCAACAGGATCGATAAATATTATATTGGAAACCATAAGTAAAATCTTCCGTTAACTTTCTTGTTAGATTACTCCGTTCGGAAGATATATCTTCAACTAAGAATGTATCTTCATAAACGAAAATTACTCTTCTTTAGGCTTCCAAACTCAAAAATATGTCTTTCATTAAATAATAATACAGTTCCACGTATACTCTGTGATACGTACAAGAAGCCGTCACAGATAATTAAACACTTTGACATCGATTTATTGTAACATCCGTTACATACCATGACTAGGCATAGGCTGTGACATAACTGACATCAAACGACATACTAAAACTTTTTACAATGCAATAATGTACACAACATTTGATTTTTTTTTTTTTTTTTTTTTTTTTTTTTTTTTTTTGGGACGATGAAGCTTTGCAATCAACAAGGCGCAGCAATCCTCGTCGCCTCGAAGCCTTCGGTGCGGAACAAATAGCGGCCAGCAATTCAGCTCCTGCTGGGAAGACGAATTGCATCACCTCGATTGTACATGGAACAAACAAACAATAAACACATTTTAAGTACAAAACAATAACCATTTTCCCACAAAAACTTAATATAATTTATAAAGGATAGCCTGCAAAAACGGAGCTGACACAGAGCAGTAGTGATTCTTTATTTTTGTGTCCCACTACAACAGCCGCTATGCGGAAGCGGACGGTATAAGACCGTTCGCCCCACACCGAGGCTGGGCCTCTCGAGAGCGTCTGTTCCGTACGAAAGCTAAAACTGAAGAGAGCGAAGGAAGTGATGCTCGCACCTCTGAGTCCTCCAGCAGTAGCACACGTGAACAAACGTGGGTGTCTGCTATTGGCTCCACGGTATGGAAACGCCAGTAGTTTCAGCACGGACGCCAGAAGGGTGGCGTGGTTTTCGAATTAACATTCAATACCGATTCTGGCCGGCTCTGTCCTGCAAGGTGGACAGCCATGGTCAAGTTGTCACTGTGTATGTTGCAGTGGAAGAACACTTTTAAAACTTAGGTCAAGTTTTGAAATAAATTTTTTGAAATTTTTTCCTAAACTACTTTAGACTGGCTGGTATTCCTGTACAGAAGCACTAGACGTCGGCAGCAGCGATCTGGCCGGCCGCGGTGGCCGAGGGGACTGAGGCGCTTCAGTTGCAGTCTGCACGGCCACTACGGTCGGGGGTTCGAATCCCCCCTCGGGCATGGATATTTGTGCCGTTCTAGTTCGTAAGTAGTTCATAAGTAGTCTGTAAGTTTAGGGACTGATGACCCCCGTAGTTACGTCCCATAAGCTGTACAAACATTTGAACATTTTTGATTTGCAGCGATCTGAAAATGGCTTAGATATCTTATCCTTGAGTTACTGACGCGCGTGCTCGGATCTGCGATCTTAGCGCTGCCGCGTCTAGAAATGGAAACTGAACTTATTTTGTGGACGAGGCTCGCATTTCGTAGCCACATGGCGAGTGGACCTCGATCACGGCTGGCCTCGGGCATGGAAGGCGACGCTGTTTGCTACCGCCGCCCCCCCTCACCCCCTGTTTCCAGATCATGTGGTGCACGGAAGCGCAAAGCAGTTTGGGTGATCGCCTCGTCCGGCGGTCGTGGAATCGGACGCACAGCGCCGCGCGCCGCTACAGGCTGTTTGGCTTGGCCGGCCGGCCGTATGATAGCATAACGACCGGCTCATGACAGCTTCCGCCGGCCGACCGTTACTCAGGGCCACGTGGCACAAGAAAGCCGGCCGGCTACAGCTACATCCCTTCTTCACCAGCTGTATTTTGCGTCGTACTGGCTGCAGCTGTGCGGAACGCTTTCTCGTCGGTTGCGAGGAAGAGCCACGACGTGACGACACATGTATATGTGAATATTTACCACTGCTGCGGACCACCGCCAACGTCTGTTCCTTAGGAACAGCTAAATTTATATTGTTATTATTATTATTATTATTATTATCATAGTTAATTCCCCATTTAGAGAGCGTTTAAACACAATTTTCATGGCAGTTTTTTTTGTCTCTTTCTTTTCACTTCCCAAACACCTCTCATATACAGCGTGTTGCAAAAAGGTACGGCCAAACTGTCAGGAAACATTCCTCACACACAAAGGAAGAAAATATGTTATGTGGACCTGTGTCCGGAGGAGGATACATGCATCCACCCTCCGTCGCATGGAGTCCCTGATGGCCGGCCGCAGTGGCCGAGGGGAGTGAGACGCGTCAGTCACGGTCTGCACGGCCACTACGGTCGGGGTTTCGAATCCCCCTTCTGGCATGGATATTTGTGCCGTCCTTAGTATTAGATAGATCATAAGTATATTGTAAGTTTAGGGACTGATGACCCGGTAGTAAAGTCCCATAAGCTCTACAAACATTTGAATCAAAAATGTTCAGATGTTTGTACAGCTTATGGGACTTAACTACGGGGTCATCAATCCCTAAACTTACAAACTACTTATGAACTACTTACGAACTAGGACGGCACAAATATCCATGCCCGAGGGGGGATTCGAACCCCCGACCGTAGTGGCCGTGCAGACCATGATTGCAGCGCCTCAGTCCCCTCGGCCACCGCGGCCGGCAACATTTGAATCCCTGATGCGCTGATGCAGCCCTGGAGAATAGCGTATTGTATCACAGCCGTCCACAATATGAACACGAAGAGTCCGTACATTTGGTACCGGGGTTGCGAAGACAAGAGCTTTCAAATGTCCCCATAAATGAGTAAAGATGGTTGAGGTCAGGAGAGCGTGTAGGCCATGGAATTGGTCCGCCTCTACCAATCCATCGGACACCGAATCTGTTGTTCAGAAGCGTACGAACACGACTGAAATGTGCAGGAGCTCCATCGTGCATGAACCACATGTTGTGTCGTACTTGTAAAGGCACATGTTCTAGCAGCACATGAAATCATGATACGTGCTCCAGAGATGAGTCGCAATGAGAACAATGAGTCGCATGTCAACATAAGCACTGAAGTCAACATTACCTTCCTTCAATTGGGCCAACTGGCCGTGAATCGAGGAAGTACAGTACATACTAACAAAACAATTGGGTATTTTGACAATTGTTTGTACGAATTATTTCAGTTTACATTTAAAGAGAAATACTAAAATGAGCTCCAACATGGAAATTAAGCGTTTCCGAACACGTGTCCACATAACATATTTTCTTTCTTTGTGTTTGAGGAATGTTGCCTGAAAGTTTGGTCGTACCTTTTTGTAACACTGTATTCATTGTGTTTCTTCTTCGTCTCTTCTGTCCACTTCTTTCCTGGTTTCTTCTCTTTTGGTGTTTCTTCGAATTTCTGTTTCCTGATTTTTTCTCTGTATTTTTATCTGTTTATTATCTCTTCTGTAGAGATATTTAGTTTCTTGAGGTCTTCCATGGTTTCCTTTGCACAGTTAGCTTTTATCGTATTACTCATCACAATGGTAAAAATTTTCTTGATCAGTCTATTTTCATTCCTCCTATACATGTAGCCATGGAACTTTGCCCTTCTTTTTCTGGTGTTGTCTGTAATTGTCTCTGTCTGTTTGTACAGTTCTTTTGTCGGTATCTTTATCCAGATCCCCCGTTTCTGAACTGGCCCATAGATCTTCCTCAGAATTTTCCTCTCTTGCTTTTCCATTTCCTTGATTTTCGTTCTTCCTCTGATTACTGTTGTTTCTGCGGCATACAAGGCTTCTGGTAAGACTACTGGTCTGTAATTTGAAAACATAGATTTATGTGCTGACTTTCATGACCAGTCAAACAATTTGGATGTTTGTTGTAACGTACCCTCCTTCAAGCACGTACGAAGGATTATCTCAAGAAAATATATATAAACGAATATTTGTATGTCCTCTATGTATTAATAAACCATCCATTCGATTGCAATGAAACTTTGGTGAACTGTTCACCGACCGCCCACGAAGGTTTCTCACCCGAAAACAAAAGAGTCTGACACATAGCTCAGGAGATATGACATCATAAATAATGAGAGGCCACCGCGTGAAAACGCCCAGATTTATGCGTCAATTATTAGAAAATGGGAGTAGTTAGTGACCTGCAATAAAGTTTGTATGTAACTTCGGACATATATGAAGCGTAGTGTAGCTAATCTCCCCCCCCCCCCCCCCCCCATGCCCAACTCAAAATGATGAAACGAAAAGAAGTCTACCGCTCACAACAGTTTCGCTGTAGACGCCGTAAAACTGTCGCATCATGTAAAACCTTTTGATGTTTCACTTGATTACTGCTGACTGTCTTCAAAACATATTTTACATCGATATGTATCTCTAAATGTGCCATCAAATTTATTTCACTGTATGATACATATTTCGGAACATATCTAATATATAAAAATTAATGTTTATTTGTTTTTTGTTCGCATTTTATGTTGTTGTTTGGATGTTTTAGGGGGACAAAACTACGGAGGTCATCAGTCCCCCGTCGCATTTTATGCACGACCATGCCGTACATCCGACTGCGATAAAATTTTGTTAACCCATTGCTTGCACTCGCGCAAAGGTTGTATGCGCATACTAAAACTGATTCGTATGATACATGGCGGAGGGTGTTTCACAGTTAGCTAATTCGTTTCTTATGCCTTCACGCTGAATTGGCTGGACGGATATGAATTAAATTTGGAACAGCTATCTTATACCCTGAATAATACGTGGACTGCCTTTCGTAAGCCACCGTATGGTGAGTGGCAGAGGGTACCTTAGAATGGGTTAATACATTTGTTTCTCTTCACGCTGGAAATTTGTGTATGACGGGAGGCGTGCTTAGGTAGCCCTTGTAGATACGGTGATCACTGTGTCACCAGTAGTGTAGGGGTCAGCGCAACTGTCTAGAAAGCAGTAGACCCGGGTTCGAATCCCATCTGGATACACAGCTTTGCCAATTCGCATTTGATGTAATATGTTCTGTGAACATGAAAACATTCTTTTTTCCCTCGTTCTATTTGGGACTGGAATAAGAAAGTAAATGCCTGGTGGTGGACAATGTACTCCTGCCACTAACCTTGCCGTGGGTTGCGGAGTATATGTGTAGAAGTCTCTACGTTCGGGCGATGAGACCTAATACACTTTGGCTATATCCATAGTGGAGTACTGATTTTAAACGATCGGCCGTTTAGCGCCGATGTCTGTCGTCGGTAAAATCCACCGATATCGGCACCAATGTGAACCCAGGTCCGGCCCTGTGTTTCACGGGGCAGAGTAGAGGTGGCAGGGCGCCGTGCGTGGGGCCCGATTGCGGAAGGGTGTTGGGAGGATGGTGTTGCTACGCACTGACGCACGCACGCTGTGTGAGGGGTGGGTGTCTGGCAGCTGCGGCGCCCCGTGGGAGCGTCCGCCGGCGGCCACGCCTTATCTCGCCACGTGTCACACAGCCCTCTCCAGTCTGCACTGTAGCGACACCGGCTGCCGTGCCGAGCCGACAACGCACGCGCCACTGCTGCTGCTGCTGCTGCTGCTGCTGCCAAGCGACCTCGCGCCTCCAATTGTTGCTCTGCGTTCAAGCACTGACTCATCACTTCTCTCTAAAGCCGTCGGCACCAGGAGCGTGTCTCTGAACGAGTGTGGCTAACGTGGCGAGTTTCTGACGTCACAGCGTGCGAACCGCACATTGGTGAGGCTTTCACAACGTGTCGGCAGTATCAAGCATGCCAGACATTCTCAACTTGCGTCTGAACGATCACCAGTAAATGTTGAACAGATGGGGCATAACAGCTTTTAGATAATTGCAGAACGACATGTTGAGCGTAGCTGTTAATTTTTTCTCAGTGCTACCGGTTTCGGTCATTTACCATTATCAAGCGTTAGCAGAGTTTCAAAATGTTTCAAATATTTGTATAGCTTGGAGGACTTAACTACGGGGTTATCAGTCCCTAAACTTACAAACTACTTATGAATTAACTAATTCTAAGGAGAGCACAAATATCCATGCCCGAGGGGGAAGTCGAACCCGGCGTTGCGTCCCACAGGGAAGCGTTATAGGCCCATTACTCTTCCTCGTGTTTATAAACGATTTAGGAGACAATCTGAATAGCTCCCTTAGACTGTTCGCGGATTATGCTGTCGTTTATCGGTTAGTGAAGTCAATTGAGAATCAAAAGCAACTGCAAAGCCATTTAGACAAAATTTCTGCATGGTGCGAAAATTGGCAATTGACACTAAATAAAGAAAAGTGTGAAGTAATACACATGACCACTAAAAGAAATCCGCTGAATTTTAATTACGCGATAAATCAGTCAAATATTAAGGTCGTAAATTCCACCAAATACCTAGGAGCTACAGTTACGAACAACTTAGACTGGAGAGTCCACACAGAAAATATTGTCGGGAAGTCAAACAAAAGGTCAAGTTTCATTGCCAGAACGCTTCGAAGATGTAACAGCTCCACGAAAGAGACTGCCTACATCACACTTGTGGGTCCTCTCCTGGAGTACTGTTGTCCAGTGTGGGACCCTCCCCAGGTGGGACTGACAGAAGACATTGAGAAGGTTCAGAGAAGGGCAGCTCGTTTTTTGTTTTATCGCATTACGGGGGGGGGGGGGGGAGCGTCACGGAAATGTTGCAAGAATTGGGGTGGAAAGCATTAAAAGAAAGACGTTATTCATAGCGGCGTGATCTGTTTGCGAAGTTTCAATCACCGACTTTTAGTTCTGAATGTTAAAGTATTTTGCTAGCACCCACCTACTTAGGGAGACATGACCATCCCAATAAAATAAGAGAAATCAGATCGAAATCGGAATGATTTAGGTGTTCTTTCTCCCCGCGCGCTATTAGAGAATGCAACGGTAGAGAAAAGTTATGAAAGTGGTTAATGAACCCTCTGCCAGACACTTTAATGTGATTTGCAGAGTATCTATGTAGATGTAGATGTACCGTAGTGACCGTGCAGACCGTGACTGGAGCGCCTTAGACCCCTCGGCTATCGCGGCCGGCTAGCAGAGATTAGCTAATAGCTTAACATGTCGTTATACCAGAATTCAAAATTATAAGAATATAATACTTATGTTATAATTTTTAATTCTTGTATAACGACATGTTAAGCTATTAGCTAATCTCTGCTAACGCTTGATAATGGTAAATGACCGAAACCGGTAGCACTGAGAAAAAATAAACAGCTATGGTCAACATGTCGTTCTGCGATCACCAGTAAGGTGGGAGAACGTCACAACACGTGGCTCTCCCGGAAAGGGGGGTCGCTACGGAGAGAAGACGCCACATCGGCCGTCATATTTAATGGTTTTTATGCATATAACTTAGGTCTTATGAATGTATGGTATTTGAAAGCAAGTAAAAGTAACCGAGTAAATTGAAAATCTCTCGAAACCGGTCATTATAGGTACTATATGTTGGAATAAATGACTGGAAACGTCTTCTATGTGGGTATAAAATTTCTGTATTAAGGCTAGTTTACACGACGACACTAAGTTGCATGAAACTGCTCTACTGGCCAGTGCGCATACGCGGCAGGCGTTCGCGCAACTCGTTGGCGAAACTAAACAGTTTCGGCACCTTCCAACTTTGGCGAAACTAAACAGTTTCGGCACCTTCCAACTTTGGCGAAACTGATTACGCTGGTTTTTAGGTTAGGTGATAACCAATACAGAACAAAACACAACATAAAGGGGGGGGGGGAAGCAAGAAATAATTCGGTTTTTGAACTATATGCGATTCATAGGTATTTGTGCCATTTTAACGATGAAAATTTCAGGAATAAGCAGCGGCGTGTTAGTGCTCTTGAAGCAATTATTCGTGAATTAAATATTGATGCGTTGACGATTAGGGAATTGCAGATTGAATGTATTTTAATTCCAAATACTTATACAAACGAACTATGGCAGTTGTGGATTTGGGAACACGGTACAGGTACTGTAGAGACGAATATCTACTTGACAAGAAAAGTAATGCAATTTGTAATTTCAGTACAGGTAACAATGTTTCACGCATAACAGTGTCTTGTTTCTTTGTTGAATTACTAACTCTGTTTAAAATGAACGTAAACTGCTCTGGTGAAATTCTGAGTTGATTAAAATAACTTCTAGGGTCTTCGACCACAATTTCTTTCAGCAAGGTTTCTAAGCAACCGAGCTGAATTATTATTATTATTATTATTATTATTATTTAAAAATCCAGTCACAAACCCAAACACGTCTCTTATTCTTTTTTATGTTTAGTCTTATGCAGCGACTTCACACAGAGAAGCAATAACTAGCCACAACTTTTACAGCTACCAAAACTTTCATTCTACGGCACTTATAGAAAACAGCGAAACTAAAGTGTATAGTATTGGCGCCGTGTCTACAGACATACACGAAACCAGTTGCGCGCAATTCATTTCATGCAAAGAGTGTCGCAACCTAATGTCGTCGTGTAGACTAAAGCGTACGCAGCAAAGCCGTAGACTGTAAAATGGAACATGGTTCTGGGAGCTGGTTCAAGGCTCCTCGAAAGCAAATATTTTTTCTTTTTTATTCGGGTTTTCTGATAGACTCATAGACTTTGCTATAAATTGCGTAGCAGTATACTGCATAACATTCGATGCTATGTAAACATCAGTGTGCATCCTCAGAGGAGTGAGTTTGTTGGATTTGTTTTATGAGCAGGGCGGTTTGCACCTTTCTTAGAATAAAATACGCACTTTATTGTTTCACGTATTGTATTATAAACGTTCTCAACATTCTTGTACTGAATAGTAACATTGAGCGTGGAAGAATGACCTTTACGTTTTACTAAAAAGCGTGACTGTTGCAATAATATTTGCCTTATGTGACGGCCTTTCCTATTCTTATATAGCACAGTTTGTCATGAAACTTTTATAATTCGCTACACTTATTGACATAACATGCAACTTTTATAAGAGGCTTATGTTAATATACTTTGTTGTTACTTATGTAAGCATACATCACAGAACATAACGAACAGACGCATAAGCGCGGAAACAAGCGATTTAATGGGTAAAGCAGGAATACCACCCTTTAGATTTCGTAGATAGTGTTATTCCCAAACCTGATGCCGCGTACAACTGTCGCTGGAGTGCGCTGCGGTCGCGTGTAGCTCGTTGAGGCACACGTCTCGTATGCACAAATAGCGCCGTCTCAAAGCGTTCAGATGCACTTTGGACTCGGCACGTTGACCACACACGTTCAGACACACGCTCCGTGTGCCGACGGCTTAACATTACTGCTCGCTAACATGAGAAAGCGGACCTGACGGAAGGAACGGACGCCATATCAGTAGTTGTACGTGGTACAAACAGTAAGTTGTTAGCCATGACGCCTGGAGGATAGACACTCACAGGACTCTGTATGTTGTACACGCAGGCGGCCGATTGTCCTTTCAGTTGCGAATCTTAAAGGAAACTGTATCTTTCGTCTCTAGGTATAATCCGGTCTATAATAAAGCGGCCAACCTTTTCAAAAATCAAAAATGTTCAAATGTTTGTAAATATATCGGACCAAACTGCGTGGTCATCAGTCCGTAGCTTAGAAACTACTTAAACCTAGGTAAACTATCCTAAGGACAACACACACACGCACGCACGCACACACACACACACACACACACACACACACACACACACACACACACACACACACGTGCCCCAGGGAGGACTCGAACCTCCACGGCGAGCAACCGCGAGCTCTGGTGCGAGACGCTTTAGACCTCTTGGCTACTCCACCGCGGCGTCAAAAATCAATGCGGGACATTTCGAGGATGTGAAGGAGAACTAAGATCATGTGGCTCATTATGCCAGTTATTCTGAAACTGGGAAACAAATTTAGGCGAGCAGAGTAGGCCTAATCATTTACTTTTAAAGTAACATATCTAACATGAATGAAATTTTATTCTTAATTTTCAATCTTTATTTGCAGTTCTTAAATAATTTCTCATCTGCTATTTTGAATGTTTGAGTCTGACAATTTTACACCTTCTTTCTCCGTTACGTTTTTCCGATCGCCTTCGTTGTCTGTACTACTATTGTCGGCCGCGGTGGCCGAGGGGACTGAGGCGCTTCAGTCACGATCTGTTCGGCCACTACGGTCGGGGGTTCGAATCCCCCCTCGGCATGGATATTTGTGCCGTCCTAGTTCGTAAGTAGTTCATAAGTAGTTTGTATGTTTAGGGACTGATGACCCTATAGTTAAGTCCCATAAGCTATACAAACATTTGAACATTTGAATTGTGTTTTGCAATAACCTCGAGTTAAATTTGATAAAACTACTTTTTAAAACCATTTGAACCACTCTATTGTAGAAGTTCTTTCGATGAAGTGCGGAGTTTATTTTTGCCTGCAATGCTCACTCACTTTCGTTGTTGACTTTTTAGAATTTCATCACCTTTTTTATTCCTGACGGAAGTAAGATGAATGCTGACTTTGTATTTGCATGTCAGGTTTTTAAATAGTTTATACAGAGTGTGATTATATTACATCATGTTTGCCACCTTGAGTACCGATTATTATTCCATTACATTTATTGAAACGTACTTAAGAAGGCTCAGAAAAAAAATGCAAAAACAGAATTTTTTAATAAGTCATTCTATTACTAAATATACTAAAAAAAAGAAAAAAGAAAAAAGAAAAAAAAAAACACATTGCGAATTTGTCATTTTGAAATAATCAGATTACAGATTATGTGTACAGTTTTTTTCTCTTTTGTATTTAATATAAGAAGACTGTCATTTATTCGTAGACTAGCTGAACCCCCGCTACGGCATGCGTTGGTCTGCACCAGTTGTTTCTTTTTAATCCTGATGAAGAATCCATATCTTAAGTTTCGTAGTTATAGTTTGGAATTTGAGTTAATAGCAACATATTTTTGAAAATCAATTTTTTGCGTCTTCTATTTTACCACCTTATTTGTCGAATTTCAAAAAATGCTGAAACCCTTGTCTTTTTAATTCGAACCCTCAATTAAAATCCGAAATTTTGTAGTTCTAGCTTCAAGATTGCCTAAATAGCTACGTATTTTCAAAAAAGTTTCATCCCCTATTTCACCCCCTTACGGACGGAATATCGAGAACTCGCTTCTTAAATGACGCCTTCAGTGTAAGATCAACACCCTCCACAAATTTCAAGTTTCTATCTTCAGTGGTTTGGGCTGGGCGATGATGAGTCAGTCAGTCAGTCAATCGGGACACTTCCTTTTATTTATAGAGAAGATGATGCATTCTGAAGTTGACTTGCAAGCAGTATGACATAGCGTACCGTACACAAATAGTTTTGGCTTGTGCTCTTGGACCAACAATTTTAAAATTATGGGAATACGGGACGGTTTTGCCATTCTGCGGGACATTTTAGTAATTATCCAAATGCGGTACTGTCCCGCAGAATCCGGGACAGTTGGCCGCCTTACTCTATAATCCGTCTCCAGTCCAATCGAATCGAACTGACCGACTTGAATAAGAAAGGAACACGCTCTTCATTGTAAAAATCCACACCGTCATAACCGAAAACGACCAACGAATGCCAGTATCGCTGCCAAATAGGTTGGCCTAGTATGGTTACACTGTGTGCGTATTACATTACGTTACGTCGGCGGGCGATGTCATAAATTACGTAACCTTTTTTTTCCCTTCAGGGTAAGATATATAAACCTAAAAAAAAAGTACTATGCCGCAGTTGCATGGGAAAGGCGTTCATTTTTATGAAGGGCCCACATGATAAACGTCTGCAGGATCGAAATATTAGCGTATGAATGTTGCCACGTGACAAAACGCTGTGGGCGCCTGCGCGCCTTCTGCGTGCGTTTCCCCCGGCCATGTTCACAACATGTCGACATGTTGTAAATCAGTTTGCCGCTCGCACACTGCTGCCAACATACGTCGCGCGAATGCGTCGGCCGGACACACACACACACACACACACACACACACACACTGCTCTTCGTTTATTAAAGCGCATTTGTTATAAAACGCCACACCACTCAAAGAGTAATTCCAGACGCGCGTTGCAGTATTTTTAAAGTGCGACATTACTTTTGTTTTCGTTTTCGTTTATTTTTACAACGAGCGACCGCTGGCTGCCCACACTGGCAGTTATAGCCTCGACTCAAATACTGCTTTTTGCACAGTTGTTGTCTGTGATGCGTGTTCATTACACACTGTGCAGTTGCCGGCACTTGTAGCTCCATATGTATTGTTCGAGGAAATAGAGTTGCAACTGGAGGGCCATTATACTATACGTGGAGAGCTCTTTACGTGTGCTCGGAGCTGCTGCCCGGTGTATTCACGTGCAGAGGAGTAAGCTAGCTGATGTCTACATTCAGAAACTCTCAACAACCTCTGGTAAATCCCGTGCGTGGTCGGAAAAATATCCCTGTTGAATGGTGTAGCGAATCGTCTATCGGCTGCGATCATTATTGCTGTTGGGGCGCTGCCGTGCTCGTGCTAGCGTACAGAAACTAATCCTTGCCACGCGACTGTGGGGGCAACATGTGAGTCAGCGGTTGGAACAGCCGATATCGATTGCTGGACACGTCACGGAACGGTGAATTCCCCGTGTTCCCGGAACTCGCGGTTCAACATGTGCGTGGGAGGGGTAATGGTTGGAGGGGGGAGAGAGGGCGTGGTGACTTGAAAACTGAGCTGCGAAGTTTTTCATCTGAAGAATCCTAGTCAGGTATAACTATTTAAGGAACACATTGTTGGGGCGATCTAAAATTGTTTAGTAAGAGGTTTTCAGCCAAGATCGCTTTCTTATTTTAATTATATGACCGGTTTCGGCGTGCTAGACGCCATCTTCAGACCTGTCGTAATTTTTTACATCACTTAAGTCACTGAGCTTGATTCTGAAGTGCGTCTAACGTAAACCTTGAGAAGAATGGATGCTGTCATTTTATTATTGACATGTAAATTTTATTTGCGTGATACATGAATATGGATGCATACCAATGTGCTATATTAGAAATTGTTGTTATAGCAGTGATGTAGAAAATTAAGATAGGTCTGAAGATGGCGTCTAGCACGCTGAGACGGTCATATAATTAAAAGAAGAAAGCGATCTTGGCTGAAAACCTCTTACTAAAGGTATCATTATTCTTGACTGTTGAACTTCCTGGGAATTACCCCGGTTTCTTATTAAACTACGTGTTCAATTGCGCCAGAATTCGTCTACGACAGGGCTCGACCCATATATTTTCAATTTTACTCCCAACTGACTATAAAAATAAGCAACAAAGATATCCAACGAGGAGGCCTTGTTGTCTCGGAACTTCAGCTACGGATGAGTCTTCTCACGTTAGTACTATACGCCAAGAGTGTCCAATCATAGACATTTTAAAGAGCACTATTCAAAAAATTCCGAGAAAAATAGCTCTAAAATTTAAGCACAACTCATATACATGTTATACACTGGTCAATCAGATCTGTATAGCCGTTTGGCGAAATAGTAGCATGTGTGACTGTCAAACGGATGAAGTGTGTTGGACCCTACCTGTGGCAAGCATTTTATTTTTTATTCTTTCTTTCAAAAATTAATTTTTTAAAAGAATTAATGATATGAAATATTATCAATTTCATCATAAGGAACTGATTTCCAATTCGTGGTGTCGCACAGCAACCAGTGAAATTGTGTCTGCACGTACCACCGCTTCCTTTAAGGGCTACGAATATATAATAATAATAATAATAATAATAATAATAATAATAATAATAATAATAAACGCATCAACGTTTAGATATTGCAAACCAACTTACGGGCCCACAACATGAAGAGTGTCTTATAAATTGATGATGCCCTGCTAAAGAGCAAAACGCATCATTGAAGAATAATAAAATACTTTGCAACGAAGACGGCTTTTATTGCAAAATGGTAAAGAACGTTATTGTATTTATGAAATGACTTATGCAGGTATTTAATATTTTAATTAAAATACCCAGCTTTTGTCAATCATTCGCAAAGCATTACCAGGCGCATAAATAAATAATTTGCATTCATTTTTATTGGTTCAAGGACAAATCCACAATCGGGCAGTTTTGATTTCCTTTTCCCAGTCATTTTTAACAGAAAAATTGTTTTTATTTCTAAATTTATAATCTTACCTGTTCGTAGAATACTACCATACAAAGTACGCCCATTAAAGCTACTAACCTCACAAATAGAGCAGCCCGAAAGGTCTGTGTAATAACCGTTTCCAATTGATTTACCTATCTATTTTAACTTCTATTTCCGATCAGGGTCCCGATTGCAGTAACAATAAATAAGATCGGAGGGAGGGGAAGGAGGAGGGAGAGAATAGGGGAATGATATGGATTTAAAGAGAGAGGATGATATAGACGTAGAGAGGAGGGGGGAGATGTATATAGAGTGGGATAGGAGGGAGTGGTGTAAAGGTGATGTAGAAAGATAGGGGGAGGAGGAGAAGGACAAAGAGGGGAGGAAGTAATTCGGACATAGAGATGGGAGGAAGAGAGAGACAAAATGTGAAGAAGAGAAAAGGGTATACATCCCAAAAACATTAGCTACTGCGAAGCGTTGCCGGGTTTGCTGGTAAGAAATTAAAAGAAGACATCAAAATCGGTTCAGCTCTCGTGTGTGAGGATTTTTTTCTTTACGTGAGGAAATTGATTTTAGGCAGTAAAATATCAGCCAACCAGTTGCAAATTAAAGTTTAATAAAGTTTACCGCGGTTTCAATTGATGTAAAAAAATGTTCAAATGTTTGTGAAGCTTATGGGACTTAACTACGCGGTCATCAGTCCCTAAACTTACAAACTACTTAGCAACTACCTACAACTACGGACGGCACAAATATCCATGCCCGAGGGGGGATTCGAACCCCCGACCGTAGTGGCGGTGCAGACCGTGACTGGAGCGCCTGCGATCTTGGCTTTTTTTTATATGTTTCTACAATATCATTATGAAATGGACAATAGTACACTTCACGGCAATTTTACGTTCGCTGTACTCCTTCCTCTAGGGGTAACATTTTTAATGACCACACGAGTTCTTTCGAGGGTACAACATATCGGTGATTTTCGGATGCGAAGTGGACGCTTACAGCTTATGGCAGCGTCTCCCACCCCGTTTACATGGGCTCCCAAAACAGGATTTCGTAAACCGATATCCCAATTCCGCTTTTGGATGGTCATGTAAACACTCCAAAATCGATTCTGGAAATCCGCTATCCTAAAGCGGTTTTCCAGTTCCACAATCGATTTTTGTGCCCATGTAAAAGCAACCGTTTTTGAAGCGTTCTTGGCTTGTCAGATTGTGTTTTCTTGTTAAGAATTTTCGGCACATATGGAAATAGTGATAGTTTCTAATGTGAAATAAAAGTATAAATATTGGAGTGAACATAAATCTGTGTGTTTAAATAAAGAAAAATAGCGATTGTACTGACTAAATCAGGAACTGAATCAGCTGTTTTTCAGCCGCCATGTTAAGTGTATTAGGAAATCCGATTTAGGCTATGCCATGTAAACACGACGGCGAAAAACGGTTTTGCGAAAATCGGTTTTCGTCTTCCGGAAGATGTGTTGCATGCAAACGTAGTGATAGCGGAGTGATTTTCGCTAGTCGCGTCAGCTGCTACCTGTGGCTCCGCGCCGGCCTCCTGACACAGTGAGTCACTTACTGTGCCCGCCTGCCCACGTCACGACTCCCTGCCCGCCCTTTTGTTCAGCTGTCGCACGCCCGCCCTCCGCCAGGGGTAGGAAAAAAAATGACGAGCGCCCCATGCTTGAGTCAACCCCCCCTCCCGCTACCCCTTCCTCGCACCCCGTATGACGTCACCGGAACGCGAGGGGCGCCCGCTTGGCCATCAATATTCAATACAGCTTGGGGAAGAGCTGCGCCGAGGGGGACTGTGTGTGTGTGTGTGTGTGTGTGTGTGTGTGTGTCAGGCGCAGCCACTGCAGCCACCCTCGTCGCGGCCGTTGTTGCTCGTTTGTTAGCGCTCTAGATTAGTGGCTCAAGTAGATGATGCAATGAAATCTTCACGCATAATGCTTTTTTTTTTTTTTTTTTTTTTTTTTTTTTTTTTTTTTTTTTTTCAGAGACGCAAAGGAAACGTAAACATCTTCGCCTATACTAAGGTGGCCAACTTAAGAAAAAAAAAATCAATGCGGGACATTTCGAGGATGTGACGGAGGACTACACGTGACTCATTGTGCCAGTTATTTTGAAACTAGGGAAGAAATATAGACGAGCAGAGTAGGCCTACTCACTTACTTTACCAGTAACATATCTAGTAAATAGTTTCCAAATGATAAGCCAAGATCGCAAACTACCAATTTATTAAGTGACGACCGGTTTCGGTGCACTATGTCACCATCATCTGGTCATATGTATTATAATCTGGTCATCTTGTTAAAAAATTGGATATGAAATAAGAAGTGCAACATTGCACTTAGTCACTAAATAAAAATACTTAAGTTACAAACATGACAGCTTACAAAATGGCAGCTTGAGTATTTTGTAAGCTGTCATGTTTGTAACTTAAGTATTTTTTATATAGTGACTAAGTGCAATGTTGCACTTCTTATTTTATATCCAATTTTTTAACAAGATGACCATATATATATATATATATATATATATATATATATATATATATGACATAGTGCACCGAAACCGGTTGTCACTTAATAAATTGGTAGTTTGCGATCTTGGTTTATCATTTGGAAACTATAAAACGAATTGATCGCCTCCACACCAGACGATGTCAGGTAATCGTAATACCTGGTAAAGGTAGATATAGACTCTGGCCGTAACTTATTGGCTATGAACTGCAGATTAAAGCTTAAAAGACTGCAGAAAGGTAGAAAGGTTAGGAGATGGAACCTGGACAAATTGAAGGAACCAGAGGTGGTTGAGCGTTTCCGAGGGAACATTAGGCAAGGATTGGCTGAAACGGGGGAAAGGAATACAGTAGAAGAAGAATGGGTAGCTCTGAGAGATAGGGTAGTGAAGGCTGCAGAGGACCCTATAGGTAGGACAAGGCCTAGTACAAATTCCTGGACACAGGATATACTGAAGTTAATCGATGAGAGGAGAAAATATAAAAATTCAGCAAGTGAAACAGGAAAAATGGAGTACAAACGTCTGAAAAATGAGGTTGACAGGAAGTGCAGACTGGCTAAGCAGGAGTGTCTAGAGGACAAATGCAGAACCGTAGAAGAATGCATAACTAGGGGAAAGATAGATACTGCCTACATGAAAATAAATGAGATATTTGGAGACAAGAAAAACAGCTATATGAATATCAAGAACTCAGACGGAAAACCAGTTCTAAGCAAAGAGGGGAAAGCTGATTTGTGGAAGGAATATATAGAGGGCCTATACAAAGGGAATAAACTTGAAGGCAGTATTCTAGAAATGGAAAACGAAGTGGAGGAAGATGAGGAAGGAGATATGATACTGCGAGAAGAATTTGACAGTGCGCTGAGTTCAGACAAATGATGATAGCTTTTGATATGTGGTGCTACAGACGAATGATGAAAATTAGATGGGTAGATCACGTAACTAATGATGTGCTTAACCGAATCGGGGAGAAAAGGAGTTTCTGGCATATCCTGACTAAGAGAAGGGATAGATTGGTTGGACACATTCTGAGTCATCAAGGAATTGTCAACTTAGCATTGGAAGGAAGCGCGTGGGGAGAGGGAGACCGAGGGACGAGTATAGTAAGCAAATCCAAAGGGATGTAGGTTGCCGAACGCATTCTCAGATGAAGAGACTTGCACAGGACAAGGTAGCGTGGAGATTTGCATCAAACCAGTCTACGGACTGAAGACCACAACAACAACATCTAACATGAGTGACATTTTATTCTTAATTTTCAATCTTTATTTACAGTTCATAAATATTTTCACATGCTCCTATTTTGAATTTTAGAGTCACAATTTTTACATACTCTTTCGCCGTTACGTTTTTCCCAACACCTTCGTTGTCCGTACTACTTTTATTTGTTCCAGCTTTTACAGCATCGTGCTCCACACATTTGGATAAGTAGATAACTTCGCCCAAAGAATTATGTTTTGAAATAACCTCGAAGAAAATCTGATAAATACTTCTTTTTAAAACCATTTGAACTACTCTATTATAATTCTTTCGATGAAGTGCAGAGTTTAATTATGCCTTACTACATGCAATGCTCACTCACTTTCGTAGTTACTTTTTTTTCCTGAAGGTAAGATGAGTACAGATAGTGTATTTGCATGTCGGATTATATATAGACTGTGCTAAAACTACATCATGTTTGTCACCTTGAGCACCGAAAAATAGTCCATTACACTTATTTAAATGTCCTCAAAAAGGCACTGAAAAAATGCCAAAAACATTATTTTTTGTAAGTCATCCGTACCAGCTCAAAACAAAAACAACTTCCACTGCTAGCGAATTTGTCAATTCAAAATAGTCATATGATGTGTATGGTATTTTTCTTCTTTTGTATTTAATGTAATAAGAATGTCATTCATTCGTAGATGATGCATTGTGTAGTTGACTTGCGAGCAGAATGACATAGCCTGCAGTACACAAATAGATTCGGCCTAATCTCTTAGATCAACAATTTTAAAATTACTGGAATGCGTGACCCTTTTGCCGTTTTGCGGGACATTTTCAGTAACTATCCCAATGCGGGACAACGAGTCCAAATGCGGGACTGTCCCGCAGAATCCGGGACGGTTGGCCGCCTTAGCCTATACGATACTTTTCATTCTTTCCTTCGCATCTATCTTCACCCTTTTGAAGATTAGTTTCTTTTCATTAATTACTAACGAAGTGTTGCGTTTCGGATTCTCGGAAATACAGTGACTCACTTAACTATTCGCCATTGCGACACCTTGCACCGTGATTTATGGGAAATATTGTACGCACAAACTAGTTTTTAATACTGTAGTCTGACAGATTCAATACCACAGTAAAATGTTTACTTTTAGAAAGCGGGTCAGAACCTGTGATCCTGAAACCACAGAACACAGTAAGCTTGCGTCAATACAATACAATGAAAGTTATCGCGCAGAGGTCGTGCCGGCCGCGGTGGCCGAAGGGACTGGGGCGCTCCAGTCACGGTCTGCACGGCCACTACGGTCGGGGGATATCTAAAAGGCAAAGTACACATTGCTCATCAAATTTTCACATTAGCTTCGAAATCCATCCGTCGTAAAATTCTGCCGCCTGACTTTCCAGCCAGTGAGTCACGCAAATCCGCGTCGTCATCAAAGCTTTTTGGAAAACAAAGCGAAGGCCCGTTATTGTGAAGTCTCGGGTTTTAAGAATCGTTTCTTCAACCGTAGCGACAAGATCGTCAGTGACGATGCTCGTTCATCCACTCTTCTCTTCATCATGAACGTTGGTTCGGCCACTTTTAAACCGAATGCTCTTTTTGCAGGCGGAACATTCACTCATCACGTTGTTTCCGTGCACTTCGCACAGTTCACGATGAATTGCTATATGTTTTAGGATTTTTTATCAACAAAACCGTATCACAGACCGCACCTCACAACTGGCGGGATTTTCGTTGCAGTGTACATTTCCAATTCGAATATCGAAAAAACCAGAAGCTTAGAAATGTGTTACGGCTCGATGGCGACTGCCCTACCAGGCACGCACATACCAAAATATACGCGATCGGCACGCGCCTAACGGCGTTAGACGGAAACGTTCCCTACTTTCTGAATAGCCCTCGTAGATCCCATCGCTTCCATTTAACACCAAAAAATTACATTTCCCAAATATGGTAGAAAATAAAACTGAATATTATACATTTTCACGCCGTCATACAACTGTGTCTCCAAGTATTGAAGGGAAATCACGCATCTGTTGTGAGTTGCCGGCCGCGGTGGCCGAGGAGACTGAGGCGCTCCAGTCACTATCTGCACGGCCACTACGGTCGGGGGTTCGAATCCCCCCTCGGGCATGGATATTTGTGCCGTCTTTAGTATAAGGTAGTTGCTAAGTAGTTTGTAAGTTTAGGGAGTGATGCCCCCGTAGTTAAGTCCCATAAGCTTAACAAACATTTGAGTTGTGAGTTACATGAAAGTTTTTGTCAATACGACATGTTTGTGGACTACTTTAAGCCATTATCAAGTATTAAAAAAAACCAAGGAAGCAAACATTAAACTTCTTTTATATAATTGACTACTAGCGTGAGATTTCCCATAAGGATTGAGCTGCATGAAAACGAAACTCCAATGGATACAGATTGGGGCAGAAAGCGATGGACACAAGGGGAAGAAGTATACGGATGAACCAAAGAATGGCGTAAATTAATAATCTGGAACCGCCAGGAACTAATGCTTGTTATATATGAACACGAAACAACTTATTCGGTTTATTACTTTGTATATGTTTGAGTGGTGTGATCACAAAAGTACGAGGGGCGTTTGAAAAGACCGCGATAAAGTAAAAACTACTAACGAGTTTGGGGAAAACCATTTTTATTTTTCGACATAGTCTCCTTTTAGACTTATACACTTCTTCCAACGCCCACTCTAATTTGGTGATCTCTTCCAAATAATAGGAAATGTACAAGCCTGCAAATTAGCTATTAGTTTCTGCATTTGCCTCCTCGTTTGAATGATATCTTCGTCCCACCAGCCATTCAGATTGGGGAACAAATAGTAGTCCGAGGGAGCCAAGTCTGAAGAATAGGGGGGAATCTTATTTCCAATAATTTTGGGACAACAACTGCTGAGGTGTGTGCTGGTCCATTGCCGTGATGGAAAAGGACTTTTCTTGCGGGCCAATTGCCGGTGTTTTTCTTACAGCTCGGTTTTCAAACGGTCCAATAACGATGAATAATACACACCTGTAATAGTTTTACCCTGTTCCATATAGTCAATGAGGATTATTCTTTGCGAATCCAAAAAGACCGTCGCCATAACCTTTCTGGCCGAAGGACGGGTCTTTGCCTTTTTTGGTGCAGATTCTCCCTTGGTAACCCATTGTTTAGATTGTTCTTTGGCCTCAGGAGTATAGTAATGTATCCATGTTTTATCCACAGTCCTGCGGATTCTTTCTCAACAACTGCAAAACTTTTTTGCAACATTTCATAAGATTTCCTTTTTGGTCAAGCGTGAGATATCGCGGCACCCATCTTGCGCATAGCTTTCTCATGTCCAAATGTTTTTGCAAAATATTTTGTACCCATTCATTTGAGATGACCACAGCACTAGGAATCTTACTCACCTTAATTCTTTTGTCATTCGTCACCATGTCATGGATTTTATCAATGATTTTTGGAGTCGTAACGTCCACAGGGCGTCCAGAAGGTTCAGTGTCACTTGTGCCCATATGGCCACTCCGAAAATTTTGTAACCACTTATAAACTGTTCTAATCGAAGGTGCAGAGTCACCATAATGTTTATCAAGCTTCTCTTTCGTCTCCCGCGGCGTTTTGCCGTTCATGTTTAATCACCACACGAAATTCTTTTTCGTTCATTCTTTGGCCACCACTCGACTTCTTTGATTCACACGAATGCCAAACACAAAGAAATAGACCAATATGACTGAAACTTGGAGTGTACCTTCTTCCTCAAGACGATAGTAACTGATCATGACCTCGATACGCGTCGGTAGTGCATTCAGGACTGAAGATCGTCGTTACTAACCTAAATTAATGATCTAGTATGTTAATGATGTGTGACTAGAATAAATATATTTCAGTGTATCACATGAACAGTTGTTAATGTGGAACACCAGATGTTGCCCAGTGAAATATTCCCAACCTCTGAAGACGTCACGTTATGGCTGAGTCGCTAACGTGTTTCGTTTTACAACTCCCGAAGAGTGTAGTTAATATTTGATTTCCTTTTCTGCAACAGAATTACCAAACCCTTTTTCGCCCTTTTTAATGCGCTAGATAATTCTTGAATAAATTTTCTCTTTCTTAAGGGAGCGGGTGTTCTGCAGTCTTGCCGTGAAAACAAGATTCGCCGCCCTTCTTATGGAGATTAGCCAAAAGCTTTTCAGGAAAGAATTAATTCCTGCAGCAAGCAGCGCGTAATGAATTAGGATCAGCCCCTCCAGGTGTTTTCTGCTTTGAGCCGAATACTGCTTGCTGCGTCTTTAAAACCCGGGGAAGTTTCCGCCTGCGGATTAATGGATCTTACGTCATACGTTGATTTTATCGCACTGTAAGATGCCCGAAAAGCAGATTAACACGCGCGCTTACACTGTACGAAAAAAATACAGTTGTAAATTAGACCTTCAGTGATAGCTTATAAATTTTAGTACCAGTCAAAACACTGTAATAGATCTGTTGAAAGCGAGAGGAAATTAAATACTTGAGTACGAGGAAGAGTGCTGCTACTAATCAAACTAACAGGGACCAATATTCCTTTGAAACGTGAGAAATTACAGAATTTTGCTACATTGGTTTCTTGTTTAAATCACGAATCTGCAGTTGTTCGTTTTTCAACGATATTTCTTTCATATTGAGTGAACATTTTGTCAGCAGACAAAGAGAGATCGAAAGGGACATAAATTTTGACTTGTTATGACATGTTTTGTTAGGCCGCGGCGTGCGTAATAAATCACTGCTCTCTCATTTTTTTCCCTTTATCCCCCGCATAGTGCAACTGAGAGGTGTGAAATCTCGTGTTATATGTGCTCTAAGCGTTTCGCTTCTGCCCCAACTATCACCATTGAAGTGTTCGATGACGTTGTTCGCATCAGGTTTGACTTGTATTGTTGTAATGTGTACGTCCTGTAACAAACTGTACAACTGAACACTTGAAAATATGTAGGAACAAAATATTTTCTGTCGACTGGACTGTTTAAACGATATATATCTTTTAGTCGAATGGCGTCGCAGAATCGATTAAGTGCACCAAGAGATGTCTCAGACGGAGTATTGAGAAATTTTATCATATGATTTCTCATCATATTTTCATAATTCTTCAACAGTGAGAAGAACAGCCACAAAAGATTCGAAATTAACGAACAGTTTTCTACATGTGGGTTGGACATACGCAGCAGTATTTTGTTGACGGTAAGATATATACGAGGGTTAGAACTTAAATAGTGTCAACTATTTATTCACAACCGATACACAAGCGTTACATGTTTGCATCTGTTACTGTCCTTAAAAGTCAATAAGTACGGGGTGTATGGTGGATGGTACAGTACTTTTCAGTCCCATCGACCGAACAGAGCAGCCACAGCTTGAGCCCGTGCATTGTCGTGCGAACTGATGGGTGGGTTGTGAAGAAAGTATTTCCGCTTCTTTCGCATAGCTGTCCACAGGTGATGCTCCAAAAACGAACTGCAATACTGTGCATTAACGGTCCATTGCTCCTGTTTCGTAAACGTGACACCGTTACGTTAGACCGCTCGCTCACAAGTAAGTGGCTGTTTCCCACGATTGTGTGCACGCCGGTGATGTGGGACGGGCGAGTCCATTTGCTCGGAGGTAAGGTAGGTAAGTCAACAACGTGTGCTATCAGCGACAACAGTAGATTCCATTGCACAATGTCTCCACAGCAGTGTTGCAACTATTTACGTTGCAACCATCGTCTAAGCTCAATGTTCAAATGTTTGTATAGGTTATGGGACTTAACTACGGGGTCATCAGTCCTTAAACTTACAAACTAATTATGAACTAGCTAACACTAACGACGGCACAAATATCCATGCCCGAGGGGAGATTCGAACCCCCGACCGTAGTGGCAGTGCAGACCGTGACTGGAGCACCTCAGTCCCCTCGACCACGGCGGCCGGCCTCGTCTAACCCTACGCTCGTATAACATTGTGTTGCATCATTTCCTTGTGGATGGAAACTAGTTTGATACAAACTACACTGCCTGCCAAGAAAAAGTGAAGGAGTGGTCTAACATTATCAATCCATATCGCACGCGTTTACGCCTTCGGATGTAGGATGACACGGCAGCCGGTCGGTACCCGATTGGACTCTAGAGGCCTGTAGGACAGAGTTCATAGTATACATGCAATACCACCGACGTGTGAGTAAATGAGTAGATTCACACAGCTGTGTAATGTGCAGAACGCCCTCCAGAGTGTTTCGTGCTGTTGTTGCGAAGTTGGTACCAGTCCGTGAGTGACACAGTGAAGCAACACTTTCGTGTAGAATACCTAGCACCGATGAACCATCGTAGATCAGTTACACGGCCTATCCACCAACTGAGTGCATTTGGCAGAGGCCGCATCGCTGGACTACGTGAAGCGGGGTGGTCGTATCAATTATTGTTGTTATTGTTTTTGGGGTTTTTAAAGGGGGCTAAACGGCTAGGTTATCAGTCCCCTGTTCCTAGCTAAGAGAGCACATCATTTAATGAGAGGGTAAGAAAGTACTCCACGTCAAATGCACGAGACGGTCAAAGTGATAACGAGTGCTAAGACGACAACATTTAAAGGAAAACCACCAAAGAAGTTGACCAAACAGACGATAGAACTACAATATCACAGCAGAAGATTGTGGCTGGCTGATCGCAAAGCATAAAAGAAAGCGCATCTGACAGGTTAAAAGATTGTCGCAAGGCAACTCAAATGCTCAAATGTTTGTATAGTCTATGGGACTTAACTACGGGGTCATCAGTCCCTAAACTTACAAACTACTTATGAACTAACTAAGACTAAGGACGGCACAAATATGCCCGAGGGGATATTCGAACCCCCGACCGTAGTGGCCGTGCAGACCGTGACTGAAGTGGCTCAGTCCCATCGGCCACCGCGGCCGGCGCGCAAGGCAACTAAAAGTGAACAGTCCACCAGAATGTGGTCCACTGTCAAGGAGGCGCCACAGTCACACTGTGGCACGTCCTCCCGCCGAAGAAGGTGGCCATGTGTCAGCCATGTGTGGCCGATTCGTATCGATTGCCAGCCATTCAGATGTCACGCTGTCCCGATGTTGTAAACAGTGTGTGCATGAGGGCAACCATCCTCGTGTTGCATGTTCGGGTCGACCAAGAAACACCACGCCGAGGGAGGTTCAAATGTTTGTAAACCTATTTAACTAAACTGCTATGGTATTCAGTCCCGAAGCTTACAAACTTCTTAAACTAGCACTAAGGACAACACACACACACACACACACACACACACACACACGCACACACACACACACACACACGGCCGACGGAGGTCTCGAACATCCGGCAGAATGTTCACCCAGTTCTTAGCATGACGTCTTAGACCACGCGGCCATTCTGCACGGCTCACAGAAAGGGCCATCATATGGTGCGCCAAACAATGCGGAATCCCATGACTTCGGCACATGCCATCCTCTAACATGTACTGGAGACGCTGGAACATGCTTTGGGGTCCCGTGTACAGTGTCTCGACAACTCGAATCCGCCACATTGTGGTCCTGCTGCGCTTGCTTCGGTTGACATCAACACCAACTCAGTTGTTTGGAGTCGTACAGTGCCCGGGAGGTATAGACAGAGGATGGTGTTCAGTGATAAGTCGCGTTTCCCTATAACTTCCGACGACGATTGAGCCTAGGAGTGAGTTATTTTGTTGGAACACTGTTCCAGGTGCCGTGCCATCAGGGCTATGACGCGTCACGTACCGCTGCGGCGTCAGTATCTGCCGAAGTACTACTAGAGATGACCTGAAGGTTTATCTTATGGCTCCCCAACAATGTTTCTCTCTTCTCCATATTGGCACAATGTGTCTTCTGGCCTTCACGCTGCCAAACCGAACACGATCGTCGGAGGTTAGGGGAAACGCGACACGTCACTGAACAAAAATACGGGCACATTGCTTTATATATTAGATGGACTAAAATTTCATTGTATGTAGGTGCGGCAAGGGGGTGGGGGACATTTAAAAACCAATAAATGAATAAAAGTATTCTGATGAGTTTTAAATATTATAGACGTAGCCGAGAAGGTAGCTACATCGCGTCCTGAATCAGTTCGCTCGCTAGCTGAACGGCAGTGAAGAACGTAGCGCGGTACTTCTCTGCGACGAGTGCCGCAGCGGACGCTGTGCGGCAGTCTAAAAATGGGAGCGCAGCTCGTCCGCACCCAGCTGTTGCGCCCGGGAGAGTTGCGAGAGCACATGAGTTCTGGCATTTAAACAGGGCGTAAACGACGTCACCAACTGCGTGCTTGTGTGGGGGAGGGTCAGGGGGTGGGGCGGAGGGCGGCGGCCGGCGGGGGTGGCTGGAGGCTGTAGGAGGGGCGGGGGTGCGACGCGCCGGAGGCGCCGGCGATCAATATGACCGTCAGCGGCGCCACGGGGGGTGGGGGGGGGGGGGAGCCACGTGGGCAGGGAATCCCGGGGGGCCGCGGCGGCGGCGGACATCTGTCGTGCGGATTCCCAGCAAGGCGCCCCTGTTTAATTCAGCACGCCGCCTAAAAATCCTGCCGCGGCAGATCGGCGTCGATGTGTTTCGTACCCATTTGCAGGAGACATCCTCAGGGGTGGATCACTGATAATTGCGAAACCTTGTAACCTACCGGATCCTTTTTTAATTTCAGATTATTTGCGAGTATATAACCTGAAACATGCGCCAAATTTGTATACTCTTCTACATCGATCGTTGGTGTCTAAAATCCTGCCGCGACAATTCGTCGTCGATGCGTTTCGTACCCGTGTGCAGGAGACATCCTCAGAGGTGGATCACTGGTAATTGCGAAACGTTGTAACCTACCGGATCTTTTTTAATTTTAGATTATTTGCGAGTATATAACCTGAGACATGTGCCAAATTTGATGTTGGTGTCTAAAATTCTGCCGCGACAATTCGTCGTCGATGCGTTTCGTACCCATTTGCAGGAGACATCGTCAGGGGTGGATCACTGGTAATTGTGAAACCTTGTAACCTACCGGATCCTTTTTTTAGATTATTTGCGAGTATATAACCTGAAACATGTGCCAAATTTATATACTCTTCTACATCGATCGTTGGTGTCTAAAATCCCGCCGTGACAATTCGTCGTCGATTCTTTTCGTACCCATTTGCAGGAGACATCGTCAGGGGTGGATCACTGGTAATTGCGAAACCTTGTAACCTACCGGATCCTTTCTTAATTTTAGATTATTTGCGAGTATATAACCTGAAACATGTGCCAAATTTGATGTTGGTGTCTAAAATCCTGCCGCGACAATTCGTCGTCGATGCGTTTCGTACCCGTTTGCAGGAGACATCGTCAGGGGTGGATCACTGGTAATTGCGAAACCTTGTAACCTACCGAATCTTTTTATTATTTTAGATCATTTGCGAATGTATAACCTGAAACATGTGCCAAATTTGTATACTCTTCTACATCGATCGTTGGTGTCCAAAATCCTGCCGCGACAATTCGTCGTCGATTCTTTCCGTACCCATTTGCAGGAGACATACTCAGGGGTGGATCACTGTTAATTGACACCTTGTTTTAATTTTAGATTATTCGTGAGTATATAACCTAAAACATGTGCCAAATTTATACACTCTTCTACATTGACCGGTGTTGTCTAAAATCCTGCAGCGACAATTCGTCGTCGATGCGTTTCGTACCCGTTTGCAGGAGACATCCTCAGGGGTGGATCACTGGTAATTGCGGTACCTTGTAACCTGCCGGCTCCTTTTTTCATATCAGATTATTTGCGAGTATATAACCTGAAACATGTGCCAAATTTATATACTCCTCTACATCGATCGTTGGTGTCTAAAATCTTGCGCAACAATTCGTCGTCGATGCGTTTTGTACCCGTTTGCCGGAGACATCCTCAGGAGTGGATCACTGGTAATTGCGAAAACTTGTAACCTACCGGATCCTTTTTTAATTTTAGATTATTCTGAAGTATATAACCTGAAACAAGTGCCAAATTAAAAATACCCTTCTACATCGATCGCAGGTGTCTAAAATCACTGAAGGGTGTTGCAAAATGTCGCTTACAAAAATAATGAAATGTTTCTCTTGCTCCAAATTTACCTTATAATGAGCCTGATGGCTTTCATGCGGTTGAATCTCCTACATACACATAGTCTGTCCACCTTCACTATATAGTGGCGAGACATTTGGAGCCTCTGCTTTACAGCATTTATAAAAGTGTGACAAATAGTCAAAATATATAAACAGTGTGAGTCAGGAGGGAAGGTGCACGATTTCAGGTGTGATACTACTGGTGATTCTGAACAAAAAAGCTTCTAACTTACCCTTTCCGGGCAAAATAATGAATACATCTGGGAAATGAAAAGTTCAAATATTTGTAAATCTGTGGGACTTAAATTCTTTGGTTATTAGTCCGTAGGGTTACAAACTACTTAAACTTAGGTATTAAACATAAGAAGAGGAATTGAATTGAAATTTGCTGTGGCCGGGATTCGAACCCGAGACCTCCTACTTACTAGGTAGGCACTTTAGACCTAGTAAGTAGGAGGTCCGTGGTTCGAATCCCGGCCACACATAAGTTTTAATTCAATGCCTCTCCTTACGTTTACGTTTAAGACCTTTGGTATAAGGAGAAAATGTTGTCTAGAGGAACTGTATAATTTGTTGATATTTTATATCACCTCGGCCGGAGGAACAAGCGGGATTGTTTCTATTACCGTTCTTTGCTGGGGTGCTATTCCAATGTAGGAGAGCCCTAGCAATTTGATACTCATTTCACAGGGAACATGAGGCAGAATTAAACTATGTGGTGGGGAGGGAAACGTTTTAAGGCAGTTTGTGTAGTCGCTTTTGGTACTACGCTGTGTTAGCTGAGTGGTCTAAAGCGGCTATTTTGTAAGTAGGAGGTCCCGGGATCGAATCCCAGCTAAAGCATAAATTTTAATTCAGTGCCTCTCCTTATGTTTAATACCTTTGGTATTACGAGAAAATGTTGTCTCAAGGAATTGCATTATTTGTTGATATTTACTTAAAATTAGTTAAACCAACCTAAGGACAACAAACACACCCCTGCCCGAGGGAGGACTCGAACGTCCGAATGCGGGCAATCGCGCTCCGCAGTAAGGCACCTTAGAACAAACATCTAGAACGGGAAAAGTGCAGATGACAATAAATTAAAATACTGTTATGTTATGGTTTGTTTAATTGTGTGTCTTACCTCACAGAAGATGTTCAATCAGTCCTTTCTCAACTGTATGGATTTTTCTGCTCTTGTAGGAAGGCAATGTCGTAGCACCTGCAAAGAGAACCATGCCTAGTCAAGTAGTGTGGTGTTGAACCCAACAGTTTTCGTATCGTTGACTTTTTTTACCTTTCACCATTGTGACACAAGAATGTGATAGTAGCTCATTCCGAGATCGATGGTTATTCTTGTTGAGAAGTTTATTCAGATGTCATCCTGATTGTTATTAATTCACAAAAGAAATGTCGTTCAAAACTTTGGGTGGACCGATTCGCATTACTTGTCATGCTCATTTTCTTACCAGGTTGGATTAATTAAAGAGATAAATATGATCCAACGAAGACCGTACCGCTTCGTCACATGATTGTTTAGTCTGCACGTGAGATAATCAAGTAGGAGACGCTACAGAAAGTTTTACTGTTGGAATTCCGGGCAACATACTATTTGCCCCACATGTATCTTGCCAGATTGGAGGCCTTCGCCTAGTGCATAGGCAACCCTTAGCGCGGCTTGGACATGCGTGCTGCCAACTCGGCGCCTGCATCAAAAGCGAACCTGCACAATGAACTGGGAGACGCATCTAAAGAAGTCAGTTTACCCCTTATATACATACTAGCTTAAACCCACGGCTCCGCTCGCGTGTTGGTTGATTATGATAGATAAGCTATCTTTCAGTAGTGTGCTATGAGACTGATTTTGAAGGATGAAATGAAATACAATACCTTCTTTAGAAACAAACATTTTTATATACATTTAAATTAAAAAACTAAAATTATTCGTATGCTTATCCTTACAGAGAAAGAGCTGAAGACATTGTAGCACGCATAGACCAGTGACATGGTCTGTGGCATTATGTTTCGCTGTATGTAACCTCCTTGATATAGAGTCGCAAACGTCATCGCTGGCGTTCAGACGACTTTCTACCACCATTATCTTCCACCCCCTTGTAGCTATCGGCATGGAATTGCTATGGTGTACAACAGGAGACTTCGGACGACAATTAAACACAGACCATTCGTTTGCGTTCTGTAGTTTTCGCTGCAGAGCGAAATATTAACACACACACACACACACACACACACACACACACACACACACACACCTAGAATTTTATATACTCCGATAACTTTCCATCCCAATATACTCCACCCTTTTATCATTATCAGCCCTTAAGCAACAATGCAACCAATAAAACCATTTTCAAAGTGGAAATATAATTTTCAAAGAGTAATTATTGCTCCGCATTTCACGTTATATTCTTCAAATTACAAAATATATATCAGATCGCTATAAAACCGTGCCTAAAACCTTCCTCAGGTTTAAATTAGTAATTGTACAAATATTTAAGCCTCTGCGTCTTGTCGTTCGAACGTGATAAGCGTACACCGAACAGATATTCACATTAATATATATAGATAAAATAGCTATCCGATCGCCATAAAACCGTGCCTAAAGCCTTCCCCGGGTAGACATTATTACCTGTACAAATTTTTAGCTCTTTATGTCTTGTGATTCATACGTGGTAAACGTACGCGCGAACGGACATTCACATATATATAAAAAAGCAACATATTACATGAAAAACTTCATTGGCGACAGATACAGTAATGTTTGAGCTATTTTTATATATAGTCAGCAAATGCATAGACACACTAGTATTCCTGTGCCGTAGACGTCTGCGTCCTGTGGCAGTCGTGTTCAGCTATTACAGTGAAACAATGATGAAACTGCGGCGTTGCATTCAGAAAAAGAGGAGTAGAATTCTCAGTGCAGGAGCTGTGCTGCTCCATGGCAATACCGTATTGCAGGCGTTCGGCAGTTTATAATCCACAATGCGTTCTGCTCTTACTCCCAGCGATTTCCATCTTTTCTTGCAGCTCAAGAAATTTCTGGCCTCCGGCCAGTGTTTTGGCAAAGACGAAGAGCTGAAGACTGTCACACGCTGATTACATTCACCAGCGGGAGGCATAACACTGGAATACAAAAATTTGTCCCACAATGTGACAGGTGTCATAATTGTTTTTATTATGTAGATGGATGAAAATACCAGCAGCTGTATTCAAAATCTTTATTAAATTCTGTGCGACCGGTTTCGGTGTTACATTACACCATCTTCAGGCTCCCGTTGTGCGAATATTATTAAAAGCACATTTGGAATGGATAGACATTAAAACCAGTAACCGTAAATTTCTTGCTTTATTCATGCCAAACTCTAAGAGAGTGTGTCGATTACAGCGCCATCTATCGTGAAACTAAAAACGAGAGAATGCGAATTTGCAATAAAAATAGGAGTTCCTATTAATGATTAAGAAAGTGTTGAACTAACCTAAGAACAAATACACTGACCCATACCCGAGGGAGGACTCGAACCTCCGTCGCGATCCGTAACGTGGCACTCCAGACCACAAGGCCGTTCCCGCGCGGCTACGATTTCGAAGTAATCCCCCTTCCCACACCCGGGGATGGCGCAATGGGATAACGAGCTTTATTATAAATGATGTACCTGTTCAAGGTGAACAACTTTGATTGCAACATTTTTTAATCCGATTTGAATTTTTTCAAAAAAAAAAAAAAAAAAAAAAAAAAAAAAGTTTTAAGTGCCTCACCCTGTATAGCTGGAAGATCCGTTAGCTTACAGCTAGAACTCTTTCAAATTTAACATTTCTCCTGTTTCCTGTTTTATTCAAACAAATGACAACAATTCTGATTTGAATGTAATTTATATATATATAAACAAATAGGGAAGCATTACACTTATTCTTTGCTTACCCTTCGATGATAGAAAGCAGTAGTCCGTTAGGAAGACGAAGATGTGGCCTCTAACGTAATTACTCGCAGAGATGGTAAGGCTGGGATCCCATGAGATTATTCTGATAACTGCATCACAAAACTCCCTCCAGAAGACAACAGATATAATTCAGCGGCTTGGATTCGACCATTATGTTCATTCCGTTAGCTGGGAAAGAATAATAAAATGGCGAAAAGTAACACCCAAAATGACGCCATTCCTGTACCCCTGTTACGGACAAATACAGACTGCAAATCAGCGGTGTTAAATTACAGCATGTTTATTTTGACTTTTTAATACGAACGTGATGAGAAATTATTCACGCTTGTGTGCATTGAATGCTCGCTTGCTAGGCAATTTTGTTGCAAAACCAATCTACATGCCTCAAGATGAGTACAGTGTTGCGACAAGGAGGAAGATCAGGGTTTAACGTTCTGCCCACATCGTGGACCATTACAGACATAGCTCAAGCTCGGATTGGTTTCTTAAGGATTGGCAAGGCAGTCGGCAGTGGCCTTTCAAAGGCACCATCTCGGTATTGTCTTTGAATAATTTAGAGAAATACCGGAAAACCTGAATTTAGTGGCTGGAAATGGATTTGAACCGCTATCTTCTCGATTGCGATTAGTGTGTGCTAGCCATTGCACAGCTCGCTCGATGCTATGAGTTTGGCACGAACCGCAGTGCTGTGATATTTTCACTCTGAAAATCAAGGAAAAAAATTTTATATCAATTTTCTCGTAAACTATTTTAGCTCTCAAAAAATATTCCGGTAATAACACGGTCCAAATACCACAGTTCTGCAAAACGCGACAGAATCGCATCGACACTTGTGTGTAAGCACAAGTAGGGCCTCGTACCCAGTGTAAACAGACGTTACAGTGGCAAACACCGGCCTGTTGATACAGACGTGTGTATTGGAAACCTCATTGCATAACAGACATCATTTACATAAGCAATTATGTATCTGATACGTCACAAGCATGTCAGAAACGACTGTATCGGCAATGTAGAACGGTGTTGGTAGCTACTTGGTGTTCTGTGCACGTCTCTCGCATATACATGCTTGTGTTTATAATCGACCGTTCAAGTTCAAATGTTTGTAAATCTATCGGACCAAACTACGTGATCATCAGTCCGTAGCTTACAAACTACTTAAACCTAGCTAAACTAATCTAACGACAACACACACACACACACACACACACACACACACACACACACACACACACACACACACACACCCATGCCCCATGGGAGGACTAGAACCTCCGACGGCGAGCAACCGCGCGCTCTGCAGCGAGACGCTTTAGACCGCTCGGCTACACCACCGCGGCTTAATCGACCGACCTCTGGATGCTGGAAGACAAATACCAACGGGGGAATTTTAGAAGGTGTTAAGTTATATCCAGGACAGTCACCCAATTCAGTTACAAACAAAATGAAAACAATTGTTTGTGGAATACAACTCGTACATAAAACTTTACCGAGCGAGGAGGCGCAGTGGACTCGCATTGGGGAGGACGCTGGATCAAATCTGCCTCCGGTCAGCCAGATTTAGGTTCTCCGTGATTTCCCTAAATCACTCCAGGAAAATGCCGGAATGATTCCTCATTCTTACACAAAATCAGAGCTCTTTGTGTTATCACAACGCTGTCGACAGGCCGTTAAATCCTAAGCTTCTTTCCTACATAAAACTTAAGCAAACTACAGAAACACATGACATAAAAATGTTCAACACTTATCAAAAATTTCAACAAATGTATTACTTCATTACTGAGATTGTTTGGGAGAGTAGGATTTTTTTTTAAAAGCAAACCGTTGCTGCTGCTAAGATTGATTGATTGATTGATTCTGAAACAACATTGTGTTCCACTGACAACAAGGCGCCGCGGTGGGGCGGCCGAGCGCATTGAGGCGCTATGCTACTATGCGCGAGGCCGTTCTCCGTCGGGGGGTTCGAACTCCCCCTCGGACGTTTGTGCCGTCTTTAGTATAAGCTAGTTCATAAGTAGTTGCCGCGGTGGAGTAGCCGAGCGGTCTAAAAAAATGTTCAAATGTTTGTAGAACTTATGGGACTTAACTACGGTGTCATTAGTCCCTAAACTTACCAACTACTTATGAACTAGCTAATACTAAGGACGGCACAAATATCCATGCCCGAGGGGGGATTCGAACCCCCGACCGTAGTGGCCGTGCAGACCGTGATTGACGCACCTGTCCCCTCGGCCACCGCGGCCGGCCCGAGCGGTGTAAGGCGCCTCGCTGCGGAGCGCGCGGTTGCTCGCTGTCGGAGGTTCGAGTCGTTCCTGGGGCATGGGTGTGTGTGTTGTCCTTAGGTTAGTTTACCTAGGTTTAAGTAGTTTGTAAGCTACGGACTGATGACCACGCAGTTTGGTCCGATATATTTACAAACGTTTGAACATTTGAACATAAGTAGTTTGTGAGTTTAGGGACTGATGACCCTATAGTTAAGTCCCATAAGCTCTACAAACATTTTTATTTGTCAACAAGGCAAGATAAAACATCGCGAGATGCTGTTCCTGAAGTAATAATAATAAGAAAATAAATTTCAGAAGGCCTATTTCCTTGTTTACCTCTGTAGCTGAGTGGCAGTATCGCTGACCTCCAGTGCGAGAGACCCATATTCGGTTCCCGGCAGGGAACTGGGTGTTATGTGTTTATCAACATTATAGCTTTCATCTTCATCCACATGATAGTCGCCGAAGTGGCGCCAGTGAAAAGACTTGCAATAGGTGGCCGCCCACGTAGGGGATATCCCAGCCCATAAAAACCACGAGATAGCATGTCGCTACGTCACAGCTGTTACGAATAGGTTTTGGCGCTCATACAAGGGGCAGTAGACAAGCGAAAAAACTCGCTTTGCCAGCCACCGTCTTGTGCCAAGTGCCTCGCAGACCCCTTTGTCTGTGAAGAAGGTAACGCTGCGGAGCACAACTGAAGCTGTTTAGCGGGGAAAAAAAATCTGCTAATGGAACGGACGAATGGAATGCTTCATTATTAGTCACAATGGGCGCGGAGAAGCACTGAGAACAATGAATCGCGTACCCTTAATTAAAGCAGAGCAGCAGTCATTGTTGACACCGGATATTACTAGAGCGAATCCGTATCATAACCTCTGGTTCCTTCCACTCAGAGACAGGCACAATTTCCTACATATGAGACCTGCTGCAGTGGTCATAAACGTGTCACAGTGGATAGATACATGGATTACATTACATTAAAAGTAATTTCAGGAACAAAGTTCCTGACGACAGTTTTCAAATTACATTCTACACTACTGGCCATTAAAATTGCTACACCATAAGAAATTCAGATAATAAACGGCTATTCATTGGGCAAATATGTTATACTAGGCCCGACATGTGATTACATTTTCACGTAATTTGGGCGCATAGATCACCAGAACAACCACCTCTGGCCGTAGTAACGGCCTGGAAACGCCTAGGCAATGAGTCAAACAGAGCTTGAATGGCGTGTACAGGTACGGATACCCATGCAGCTTCAACATGATACCACAGTTCATCAGGAATAGTGACTGGCGTATTGTGACGAGACAGTTGCTAGGCTACCATTGACCAGACGTTTTCAGTTGGTGAGAGATCTGGACAATGTGCTGGCTAGGGCAGCAGTCGTTTTTCGTATCCAGAAAGGCCCATACAGGATCTGCAACATGCGGTCGTGCATTATCCTGCTGAAATGTAGGGTTTCGCAGGGATCGAATGAAGGGTAGAGCTACGGGTCGTAACACATCTGAAATGTAACGGCCATTGTTCCAAGTGCTGTCGATGCGAACAAGAGGTGACCGAGACGTGTAACCAATGGCACCCCGTACCGTCACGCTGGGTGATGGTGCTGACGAATACACGCTTCCAATGTGCGTTCATCGCGACGTCGGCAATGCTGTAAACGGAACCTTGATTCGTGCAAAAAAAAAAAAAAAAAAAAAAAAAAAAAAAAAATGAGGTTTTACCATTCCTGAATCCAGGTTAAGCGTTGCGTACACCATCACATGCGCTCCTGTCTGTGATGTAGCGTCAAGGGTAATCGCAGCCATGGTCTCCCAGCTGATAGTCAATGCTGCTGCAAACGTCGTCGAACTGTTCGTGCAGATGGTTTTTGGCTTGCAAACGTCGCATCTGTTAACTCAGGGATCGAAACGTGGCTGGACGATCCGTTACAGCCATGCGGATAAGATGCCTCTTATCTCGACTGCTAGTGATGCGAGGCCGTTGGGATCGAGCACGGCGTTCCGTATTGTCCTCCTGAACCCGTCGATTCCATATTCTGCTAACAGTCATTGGATCGCGACCAACGCGAGCAGCAATGTCGAGATAGGATAAACCGCAATCGCGATAGGCTACAATCCGACCTTTATGAAGGTCGGAAACGTGATGGTACGCATTTCTCCTGCTTACACGAGGCATCACAACAACGTTTCACCAGGCAACGCCGGTCAACTGCTGGTTGTGTATGAGAAATCGGGTGGAAACTTTCCTCATGTCAGAACGCTGTAGGTATCGCCAACGGCGCTAATCTCATGCGAATGCTCTGAAAAGCTAATCATTTGCATATCACAGCATCTTCTTCCTGTCGGTTAAATTTCGCGCCTATGGCACGTCATCTTGGTGGTGTAGCAATTTTAATAGCCAGGAGTGTAGAAGTCCGGGTCCCTGTGTGACTGAACCGTCACCACATTCCTCCTCCTGGGCGCTCGTCTACTATTCCCAGACAGTACAAGTCAGACTGAAGGAATAGCATCAGCGAGTTGCACGGTAGGTACTCTTGGAGCTGGAAATAATTTCTACGTCTGCTCTGGTGGATGACGGGTGGACGGATCCGTCATTAGGAGGTGCAGCAGAGCGAGTAGGCGGCGGTCTGGTTGAAACACGCAGGCGGCGCTAATGAATGGCCGGTGGGGCGGCTCGCCTTGCCCACCGCAGCCACCGCACGGACAGACCGCACGTCCGTCAGCCGGCCGCAGCCAGCGAGGCCGCGCCTCAGACCAGGCGCACCGTCCTGCCCGCACCTGCTGCCTGCACTCGCCAGAGCAGGCAGCCTTCAACAAACACCACGTAGAAGACAAGGCATCACAGCTGCCCGTGCTTACGTCACACGTAAAGGTCGCGGCCGCCAGCTGATTGGCCGGCCACTACGAGGCGGTGGGCGTGACCCAGCGGGCAGCCAGTGACGTGTGACGTAGGCACGGCCAGCTCTGAGGCCTTGTCTTCTAGGTGATGTTGCTTCAACCATGCAATCATTGGCTACACTCCATGCTGGCGCTGGTACAACAACCGACTGTGTATCTGTTCAAACTGTAGTTGCAATTTCCAAACTGGTTTTTCTATCCTCTGACACGCTCGTCGCCATTATGCAGCATCATCGGCTGTATAAAATACACTTGATGAATCAACTTCATTCGATGCTGCCCATACTAAAAATATAGAATGATCATATACTGACCTATCGGCAGTGTAACATACAAAAATGATTCTTCACCCCTCAAGCCGGGATCCCGAGTACGTACTCGCTCGTCCTGAGTGTCCGCACTGGCGGCATCCAGACCCCCGTACTCGCCAGATGCAGGTAAAACTGTATTTCTATGCCATCTGTTGCTGGTGGGCAGTATTACTTTGTCAGCCAAATGTAGACATATCTGTGTTGACATGTGAGGAAGATCTTTGTCAGGAAATGAGCAAGTCGAATGAAATCACGAGTTGTATAGCTTCAGTCTGAAGGTTGCTCTCGACTCGAAACGATGAGCCAAGCAATTTGAGCGATCTTATGTCGCAACAAATTCTTGCGTTTCTGAATGAACCGATGGATAAATTAGATGGTATAAATGACAGCGGGCGTGATCTGGATACTGATGACGACAACGGCACGGACGTTTTGGACGAAACACCGTAAAAAAGTGAAGAAACAGAAGATAGGACGAGCGAGTTGAAAAAGTGTGCATTTAACTTAATAAGAATATATTATTAGTAACTCCTTAAAATATTATTGCTTTTTAACGAATAATTTCCGTGCTAGAGCAATTTCAATGAAACGGTGTATTACGGCGCCAGGAGTCTAAACTACCACTAGTAGGCTCAGAAGGCGTGCGGTAACTACCGGCTTGAAGGGTTAATAATGGGATCCGCAAGAGTTGTTATTTTTAACCTTATTAACTTTCGAGATCTATACCTCATCATCAGGTTCATTTGCAATTTACAATAAAATAAAATAGTGACGTCAATCTTGTAATAAACGTCTATTCTGCATCTTTACTAAAATTATTCAGTACAAAGGGAGTATACGTACTTATTGAGTCCGTAAAACTGTTAGTCAGTTACAGATTAAAATAGCACGTCTGTGGTACATGCAACAATCCAGGAGGCACTGTTGGAAACTTCTGCGCGACGTAGCCACTAATAACGCAGGGTCTGCATGCAAATATATGCCATAATTAAAAAAGTGGAACATCAGAAAGATATAAATTCGACACTGATAAGAATAAAAAAGCGATTGTATATTATCAGCACCTAACCATACTGAACCAAAATTGTAGGCCCCATGTAGAAATGCAACTTATCGAACCGCCCGAGAACCGCATCAGCCTCCCAGCGGCCAACGTTGCAGCTCAACTGCCGGCAGGTAGGCAAGCAGCGGTTCAAATGTTCAAATGTTTGTATAGTCTATGGGACTTAACTACGGGGTCATCAGTCCCTAAACTTACAAACTACTTACAAACTACTTACGAACTAGGACGGCACAAATATCCATGCCCGAGGGGGGATTCGAAGCCCCGACCGTAGTGGCCGTGCAGACCGTGACTGGAGCGCCTTAGTCCCCTCGGCCACCACGGCCGGCAAGCAGCGGTATCGTCAACTACGCGCTAGTGGTACCGTCCTATCGATATGCTCTTAATTGTTGTGGTCGAAACTGTATGAAAACGAGCTTAATAACTATAGTCCGTTCACCGAGAGCTGGGACGAAAGGTAGTGTCACGTGAGCGACTACGATCGTTTCCAGAGAAAGCATTCGGTGTTCACGTGATACGAAGGGGTGTACGCTTTGCAGCTGGTGGCGTCGGCTGGCTGCCGAGCTGACGTCATAGCGGACCCTGAGAAACCTGGACAATAATGCAACGAAATAAAGCACGACATGGAAGATTCAAAGGCAGTTACAACAATGTTTAAAGTACGATGAAATTGAGTTCATTCTGTCAAAACAGATTGCTTTTCATACAGGTAGCTAACAAAACGCTCCATTCATACACAATTTTAATAATATTACCAGTAATAATAATGGTAAAGAATGGCGAAACAAAGTTTATTCTGTCGAGCTGTTTTCATTGAGGTTTATACCAAACCGCTCCTCTCTCTCTCTCTCTCTCTCTCTCTCTCTCTCTCTCTCTCTCTCTCTCTCTCTCTCTCCACTACAATTTCCACATTTGACTTTCAACAAAAAATACGACACGGAGGACGCACTTGTTCCGAACTTCTGCAGTTCTGTTTTTACTGTTTCTTCTTACAGTTCTTGAACTTCCGGCATTTTGTATGTTTTGTCTTTCGCTGCAACATAGCCTTCGATTGTGGCCCACACTTACTCGATGGCGTTTAATTCATAGCGGTTCGGAGGAATTCTAAGAACAGTTTACCCTGCATTCTTCGCCATTTCATCTATCGCGTATTCGTTGTGCGCTGTTCTGTAATTTTGAAATATGTCTAAAAGTTATTTCTTCAACATACCATCTTCAAAATAGAGGTTTTTAGATTTTAGCCACTCTGATATTTCGTGCTTATTGGAATTCGCACTGGGAAATTTTTCTTTTCTACGATAATGGTACGGGCTTTATCAACAACAATAACTGCAAGCCGAGGAAGAACACCTTAAAACCACTTCTCGAAGGTTCAACTAGTCTTTCAAGCGTCTTTAAAGATGAACTTAAGAGATCCTGAAATCGCCGCTGTACAACGCGCACTAACGAGCTCACACCTGCAATGCTGACTGCGCGCCCCTGCCTTGTACACCCCTCGACGGCAGCGCTGTGGTCACGCGCCTTGCTGTGTTTACAGTACATCTCTCGCTTCAGTGAATGGAGTATAGCTCCCGATGCCCCTGAAAGTTAACCCCCATCGCATTTTTGTATCATTTGCATTTATGGGACTTACAGTTTTACATGCAGACCCCGCCTTGTGACTGGCTACGTCGTGCACAAGCAGCCTATAGTGCCTCCCGGGTGGTTGCGTGAACCACAGACTCAGTACTTTATGTAAAAGTTTTACGGACTCACTAAGTACGTATACTCCCCTCGTACTGAATAATTTTTACTAAAGATGTAGAGAAGCCATAGTATTAAATGATAAACGCCAGTATTTTGATTGTAATTTGCAGATGCACCTGATTATGAGAAACAGGTCTCGAAACTCGGGTGCATAAAATAAAAACTTTAAAATTAACAATTGTTGCGGTTCCCATTATTTAAGATGAAGCTTGACGGTCGTGGATGTCCCAAAGGAGAAAATTGTGAGAAAAATAAATGTTTTGTTCGTTTGCTTGTCTGTTTTAAGCATTGCTGTGCCGATCATTCAATTGCGATGAAACTTTGCACTTTCACGAAGATAATAGCCATAATTACCTCACGTCATGAATCCTAAGATACGTGGAAAGCAGCCCCATTATAAATGACGCTTAAATATATTATTTCTTTACTTGTAAATGTGTTCACAACATATTTTCTAAGCTATATCTATTAATAGCAACAAATGTACCTACAAAATAATTTCACTTAAACTTTAGTAAGTATAGCACAGACACGAATGGGAAACTGCCTAACCGTAATTGTTCATATTTTATGCTCTACCGTATCGTTCATTCCATTGTGATGAAACGTTACAAACTTGATCTTGCGATAAGAGGAAACTCGCTGTCTACGTAAAATTTTGTACAGTACACTGCAGAGGGTACTTTATCCACCAGCGTTGACATAATCTACGGTTTCATTCCGATCTTGATGAAATTTTGCACGCTTTACCATCAAAAGAAGTCTGACGTCTTTGTCTACCTATAAATGGGTTTTTCACGATTATTGAAATTCTTGAAATGAATATGCAATTTAAGCTGCAGTTGTTCTAATTACAAAATAACCTTTCTTTTTAATAGTGCTTCAGTACGGGTCTCCAGACTCTATTCAGACCATCGTTGCAGGTCCAGGCTGAATAGTGATCCGTCGGGGGAAAAAAGTTCTGTCCATTCCAGATAATATGATACCGTCGGTCCTTCTCGCTGTTGCGTATTGGATTCCCGACAATGTATTTGTCTGAAATTGACAAACCAGTTGGCAGTATGAGCCCATTCAACATTTTCATGTTTCTACATCTGCGTCAACGTGCAGACTTCAGAAGCTACCGTATGGAATATGATAGTGTGCATCTTGTTCCACAACCATAGATTTCTTTCCTATCTGCACCTACAATCAGTCCATTGGCAACGAGCATCTCACCTACGTCTTGCGGATTGCTCAACCCACAGGCGTCTCCCATGAATGAATGGCTCGAGCGTCAACGAAGTACGGCCAAACCATTTGCATCTGTTCATGGACTTTATTTTACCAAACAGCGGGCCACACTTATTCCTGATTGGGTTGAAGAACATTCGGGGCGGTTCCACCGAGTCATTTCTTTATCCAAATCGTCAGACATTTATGTCATCGAGTAATTATGAGACATAATCGATCGGTCAATTCGCGCACAAAATCCTGCACCGACAAATCTCCTTGCAGGGGACTGTCAACGACTTGTTGCGTTGCTGCACTTCTCCGGGGAAATGATTTCTGGCTAGATATTAGCTCTAATCTCCCTTCCTCCCTTCTAAGATATTAATGGATATCCATTTAATTTTGTCACCTCAACGTAATTTCTCCTTTTCTTTTTCAATTCATGTTCCAACAATGTTTGGCTACATGGGGCATACAGAGTTCGGATTAAATCATTGGATTTAAATCGACTGATACCATGACGCAGTTATTATTGTTATCATTATTATTAGCGATTTCTCCCCAGAAATAGAAGACGTTAAGAAAATTACTAGATCGATTTTGTTTACGCTCATCCGACCACTTTGGTGTCTACTATTTTTGTGTTACTTTAATATAACTGCCCGTTTTCTACTTTGTGTCTGTAAGTGTCTCTAAATTGTCGGCTGGTCTTATGTTTGTATTTTTTAGATCCTGTCGAAGGTGTGGAATTCTCAAGTGAGTTAAATAATCTGTTATTCTCATCGTCAATCAATTTTCTGTTAGTCAGCTGGGCTAACCAAAGAATTTCACTCGCCTTTTCCTGATATCAGATTCGACGTTCAAATATTTTTCTGTCGTTTTGATTGTAGCGTATAATCGTCCTGCGCATGTCTTCTACCTAACAGCGGTGGAATGGCCGAGCGCTCTAAAGCTCCTTGGTGCGGAGCACGCGGTTGTTTCCCGTCGGAGGATCGAGTCTTTCCTCGGGCGCGCGCGCGCGCGCGCGTGTCTGTGTGTGTGTGTGTGTGTGTGTGTGTGTGTGTGTGTGTGTGTGTGTGTTGTCCTTAAATTAGTTTAAGTAGTTTGTTTAAGCCTAGGAACTGATAACCGCAGTAGTGAAGTCCCAAATATTTACAAACATTTAAACATTTTCTTCCACCTAGAATTTCCCTGATGATGTTTTTTCTTTTTTGATTTCTTCAAGTTGTTTTTTTTCTGTTAAGGGTTAGTTTTTCACCTGCATAGAGGATCAATGGATAAACAAGGCCGGCCGCGGTGGCCGAGGGGACTAAGGCGCTCCAGTCACGGTCTGCACGGCCACTACGGTGGGGGGTTCGAATCCCCCCTCGGGCATGGATATTTGTGCCGTCCTAGTTCGTAAGTAGTTCATAAGTAGTTTGTAAGTTTAGGGACTGATAACCCCTTAGTTAAGTCCCATAAGCTGTTTGAACATTTGAACATTTTTTTGATAAACAAGCAGCCCTCGGTCACAAAATAAAATTATTTTGACCAGGTTTCGGCAATGACTAAGATTGCCTTTATAAGAAAATATAAAACAAAACACATAATAAAATACACTATTCAGCTGTATAGCTTACGTCACACAGTGTAAAAAGAATTTTTAAAGAAAGCTAGTCATTATGGGCTACACGCCTATACGGAGGCATCGGACTGACGTGTGCTAAGTGAAGTTGTGATAAGGAAGACGTTACCTCAGTAGTGTCATGTAGTAGGCGCAATTACAACTAAGATACTGTTCAGAGGAAAATAGAATTGAAAAAACAATTGCTACAAGATTCTTTGTTTAACATGAGAGATGGCTGAGGCGTCATTTTGGCAATACAATGATGGTAAAGAAAATAAGCGAGTAACAAAGTTTCAAGAAGCATATTAGTTTAAAGAAATTTTTTAGCTTTTGGACATTGGATCCAGTCGGAAGAAATATTTCGGACACTGCACGAAGTACAATATTCAAAGACCGAGTAATGGCTTAATACCATTAAAAAAAAGGTTCTATTACGGAGTTGTAACCGTTCATTTTGAAAATGTCTGATGCCTCCGTGCAGGCGTGCAGTCCATAGTTGTTAGCTTTCTTTAAAAATTCTTTTTAAACTTTGTGACGTAAGCTATACAGCTTAATAGTATATTTTATTACGTGATTTGTTTTGTTTAATATTTTCTGATGAAGGCAATCTTAGTCATTGCCGAAACCTGGTCAGAATATTTTTAATTTGCGACCGAGGACTGCTTGTTTATCCATTGACGTTGTAACGGTCGCTGACAATAGCCGCTATGTTTAAAATTGCATAGAGGATGTTGGTTTTATGAATGCATTGTAGTGTCGAATTTTTGCCACTCTTAGCATTGATTTTTTATTTTATATAGAGGTTTTGAGTTAACCCTAATCTTTTTTTTAATAATTTTGTGGAGGCGATGTTGCGTATTATTATTATCATTATTATTAGTGTTATTGTTATTCTGGGGAGGGATCATGATTCTGGCCGGCCGCGGTGGCCGAGGAGACTAAGGCGCTCCAGTCACGGTCTGCACGGCCACTACGGTCGGGGGTTCGAATCCCCCCTCGGGCATGGATATTTGTGCCGTCCTAGTTAGTAAGTAGTTCATAAGTAGTTTGTAAGTTTAGGGACTGATGACCCCGTAGTTAAGTCCCATAGACTTCACAAACATTTGAACATTTTCATGATTCTGAATGAACCTACCTATATGACTCCCATGCAATAACCACAGTGAATTTCGATCTTGCGTAGCGAGTTCGACTACAATTTGGATGTTAATCATGGGTTCGATGGAGGAAACATTGACCATCGGTGAAATCTACTTAAAAATGTTGACATTTTTATGGCATTCGTGAGCTGTAATTTTCATTATTGTTCCAGGATGATGATGCGCTATCACCACGAAACGCGTAATTGGACATAAAAGGAATTACAATTTGCGTCAGAGACTGCTCTCTGTGTGAATTAAAATTTTTAAGCTTAATCAGAATTGTAAAATGTACCCCAAGGCTGTATGCGCATGCACATGAATGTGGACCATGGCGAGCCTTTATCGTAGAGTGTCTGACACGCATTTTACTCTCCGGTTTCAATGAAACAGAACAGCATTTACACCGTCTCTCGCTGTATATCTCCTATTAGTCTGACCTGGTACGGCCATAAAAGTATTCTGTATGCGATTCCTTCTACAGAAAAACTTGCTGCTTGGTGTGTGTGTGTGTGTGTGTGTGTGTGTGTGTGTGTGTGTGTGTGTGTGTGTGTGTGTTTTCCCGTAGTGCAGTACGCGTTACTTACTGTGTTTCCCCTCCATTAGATCAATTACACATCACGTTACAAGCTAAAGTTATGTAATAATGCGCTATGTTCTCACTTTTGTACCAAAAGTATTCATTGACTGATATTACTTTTCATTCTTTTTGCAGGTACTTACGGCTTTCTCCAACGAGAGAAGAAAAACATAACTCGATACGATGGCCAGGGGTGACGTATGTGATAAATTTCGAATCATTCTGTCACCACTGTCATTAATTAAATCGCCGCTCAGGCGCTGAAAACTTATATGTACAGTTCAAAAGTGATACATGGAATTATACTCACGAAAAATTTGTTTCAGCGGTTCCATAAATTTTCACTTTCTATTTAAAATATTGTGTAATTATTTTCTCTATCTTCCTAGCACGTAGAAATAAAATATCTCATTGGATATGAATGAACTTCGTTATCTTAATCTATATATATAGGGTGGTCCATTGATAGTGACCGGGCCAAATATCTCACGAAATAAGCATCAAACTAAAAAATTACAAAGTACAAAACTTTTCTAGCTTGAAGAGGGAAGACAGATGGCGCTGTGGTTTGCCCGCTAGATGACACTGCCATAGATTATCAAACGTATATTAACTGTATTTTTTTAAATGGGTACCCCCATTTTTATTACATATTCGTCTAGTACGTAAATAACACTTTTGTTATTTTGTGATAGATGGCGCTGTAGTATTCGCAAACATATTACCCACAATTTTACACGTACATTGTGTAACAGGTAGGTTTTTTAAATTAAAACACAGAACGTACGTACGTTTGAACTTTATTTCGGTTGCTCCAAAGTGATACACGTACTTTTGTGAAATTATCGTACATTATGAGAACTCATGTGTTACTGCGTGATTACCTCTAATTCCCTCATGACTTCAATAAATGCTCAAAATAATGTCCTTCATGTACAATGCATTTGGCAATATGCGAAACGAAATTCCTCTCAACAGCGAGTAGTTGGCCTTCAGTAATGTTCTCACATGCATTGACAATGCGCTGATGCATGTTTTCAGGCTTTGTCGGTGAATCACGATAGCAAATACCCTTCAATTTTCCCCACAGAAGGAAATTCGGGGATATAAGATCCGGTGAACTTGCGGGCCATGGTATGGTGCTTCTACGACGAATCCACCTGTCATTAAATATTCCATTTACGACCGCTTCAACTGTATGCGAGCCATGTGCCGGACATCCATCACGTTGAAAATACATCGCCATTTTGTCATGCATTGAAACATCTTGTAGTAAAATCGGTAGAACATTACGTAGGAAATCAGCATAAATTGCACCATTTAGATTGCCATCGATAAAATAGGGTCCAATTATCCTTCCTCCCATAATGCCGCACCATACATTAACACGCCAAGGTCGCTGATGTTCCATTTGTCGCAGCCATCATAGATTTTCCGTTGACCAGTAGTGCATATTATGCCGCTTTACGTTACTTATGTTTGTGAATAACGTTTCATCACTAAACAGAACGCGTGAATAAAATCTGTTATTGTATTGTAATTTATTTTGTGCCCAGTGGCAAAACTGTACACGACGTTTAAAGTCTTCGCCATGCAAATCCTGTTACATAGAAATATGGTATGGGTGGAATTGATGATGACGTAGAATTCTCAACACCGGCGTTTTTGAGATTCCCGATTCTCGTTCAGTTTGTCTGCTACTGATGTGCGAATTAGCCGCAACTGCAGCTAAAACACTTACTTGGGCATCATGGTTTATTGCTGGTCGTGGCTGACGTTTCACTTGTGGCTGAACACTTCCTGTCTCTTCAAATAATGTAACTATCCGACGAAAAATCCGGACACTTGGATGATGTCTTCCAGCATAACGATCAACATACATAGCACAGGATTGTTGGTTACTTTATTCAATAGCCATACATAAATACCATATCGACGTTTTCTGCAATTGGTAAACGGTCCATTTTCACACGAGTAATGTATCACGAAGAAAATACCGTCCGCACTGGCGAAATGTTACGCGGTACCATGTACTTATACGTTTGTGACTATTACAGCACCATCTATCACAAAGCAAAAAAAGTGTTCCAAATAAAACATTCATATTTATTGACCTACTAGACGAATGTGTAATAAAAATGGTGGTGCCTATTAAAATGCATTTGATATCCGTTTGACCTATGGCAGCGCCATCTAGCAGGCTATCCATAGCGCCATCTGTTTTTCCCCTTCAAGCTAGAAAAGTTTTGTTCTTTGTAGTTTTTTCGTTTGATGCTTCTTTCGTGAAATATTTGGCCCGGTCACTATCAATGGATCACCCTGTATATATTGAGGTGTTTGTGCGTATATTTCACTCTGCAGCCAAAACTGCACATCGAAAACGTATAGTATTTGCTTGTGGCAGTAAGTATCAGTCTCCCATCGTTGGTAAACGGTTGATAACGATATATCTATAGGTACACTTTCCTTCATAAGTAAGAGAAATTTTTTCGATGATTTTTACACAGCATTCAAACCATGCTTACAGGTAGGTGTATGAAACTCTAGAATTTATTTAGTTTATGAAAAACGAATGAGCTGTTACATTTTAAATTATATGGTTACAAATACCTAAAATTTCATGGTTAAAAATAATTACTTTTACCATAGTTTTTAATACATATGTGGAAAACTTTAGAGTTTCATACACCTGAGAGTATGATTTGTAAGTTGTGCAAAACTCATTGAAGAATCTCTCGTACTTATGAAGAAAAGTGTGCCTATAGCAACCAACGCAGCCAATAGTAAGTGATAAAATTATGAAATTTCACTTGTAAATGTAAATTATTTTGGTATGTTTTAAAACTCAGACTACTGTGAGTGTGATTCCTGGATCATGTTCACAAAGTTATACCTCTCTCTCTCTCTCTCTCTCTCTCTCTCTCTCTCTCTCTCTCTCTCTAAATGTATAAACAGTGGAAATTAAAATGTCTAGTCGTGTCTCTCCGGAGTCAAGTCCGCCCGCTTGACGTCCTACCCCCCTTAATAGCATTTTTGAAGTGTTCTTTGGCGATTGTAAGGGTGTTTACTTGCGACATCTGCTGTTTTACCTATTTCTTATCATTTGTTATTTTGTCAGGATAGCGATGCATCTGTAGGCTGTGAGCTCCACTCATCCCGGGAGAAGGGCGACAGTAAAACAGCGGTTTAATCGACAGTAACATTTATTGAAATATTGTTACAACCAGAATGCCAGTGGAGAATGTGCGCGTATTGTCACGCACCGAGCCGGCGGCTTGCTGAAGAAGCCGGTGACTCCGCTCTGCCCCGCTGGAGGCGGGTGCTGACGCCTCAGCTCGCTGGCCGCAGCTTAGCAAGCCCAGCGGAGTGACGTCGCGTTGAACCCCGGGCATTGACCCCCGGTCGCCTACCGTCTCCAGCTATTGCTCCGCCCTTGGACAGGTCACGAGAGCGCTCCTAGTACGGCCGCGTACTTGCGTACGTACTGCGCTCTCGGGTCAATGGTGTGCTGCTTGCTACCGCCTTGCTGTGCCCGGCGCTGGTTCGATGCCCGGCAGCACACCATTGAGGTCGATGTCCCGCTGCTCGCCGTCCTCGTAGACTCTAGACTCTACTTCCAGCCAGGGAAGCCGTGTAGACCGCAGCGACCCAGCCGCCGCATTGCAGAACTCGCAACCTGCGCCCAACTCAACTAAAGATTAACATTAGCAGCGACGAGTGGCGCAGTCCGGGCGGCAGATATCTGCACAGCCGTGGCTGGCACACAGACTCTGTAGCCGTGGCTGACTCCCTAACTCCGACTCTGACTAGCCTGCCTTTTCCTCCAATATTTATATGCCGGAGTTGACCCGTTGGTTTGCGTTTCATCGATATAGGCTAGCTGACTTGCTACACGTGATGGAGTCCTGTTTTTCGGTCACGTAGACCGTGGCTGCTTCTTCCCTTAAGCAACACCGCTGTTCGGAGTTATTGCGTAGCACGCGCGGCTGCCGACACACTTGCGGCACTTGATGTTTGCTTTGAGCTACTTAATTTTGCTGAGCGCCCGACCCACTCTGCTTCGCGACACTGCCGGCATACGCCATCGTAACACTTTCCTGTTCGACTGCCGAAGTCCACTCACCACTTGTTCGAATTATTACATCACCCTAAATGTCTAAACTTTTGCTTGTCCCGTACACATCTCCACAGAAGAGACCCGCAGTGTTTTTGTGTCGCCTACAGCCGAGCGTCAGCCGGCTCCATATGTGGCAACACTGTACCGTCACGTCACAAATGCCGACTGGCAATTAACTTCAATCGGACTTTAGCGAATAATTTGGTGTGGGACTGTACTGTGTGGCGACCACAGCAGAGGGCGGCTGGTAGCCTGTCGGTGTTTGCGCTCCCGCATCACGCGCTGGCCTCTGCGCCCAGGTCAGGGCAGGCAGCAGGCAGTAGGCCCAGGCACAGGCACCTGTTACGCTACCGGCGCCCGCATTTCCGATTCGCCGTGTCCACCGCCAGTCGCACGTCCCGCTGCCCTGACTCTCGCTCATGTTTTGTGCGATACGGGACCGCGACTTCAGTCCGAATCCTTGCCATTCATGATCCGTAACAGCGAATGTCGGCCGCGGTGGCCGAGGGGACTGAGGCGCTCCAGTCACGGTCAGCACGGCCACTACGGTCGGGAGTTAGAATACCCCCTCGGGCACGGATTTTAGTGCCGCCCTTAGTATTACCTTGTACGTAAGTAGTTTGTAAGTTTACGGACTGATGACCCCGTAGTTAAGTCCCATAAGCTATACAACCATATGAAACCATTTAGTAACAGCGAATGAAGTGCTGGGGCCGAGCAGTGTGTTCCCAGCTTTAGGTCAGGATGAGGCGTGGAACCCGATGGAGCGCCAAGGGACGCTAGTGAAACAGAATTACAGTTGACACATTTTATTCCGCAACATACATAAGTCTGATGAAGGTGCTAGCTCAACAGGAGCCAGAGCAGTAGGTGGCGTCGCCTTCGAGCTGCCTCCTTGGTGTTTCGTATGATGGTAGTACCTGCGCCGCACCGCGATGCCGGGAAGCGATGCAAAGACTGTTATTGTGAAGTGGTCTATCCCTTCACCAGGCTATGCAGCGGCCTGTGTATCCACGGAGGGACCCCTCTGAAGTCGGATGTCGTGCTGGTTCCCGACTCGGGACACCGGCTGGCTGGATTAGCACCAGAGTGATAACTCGACGACAGGAACATTGGCCTTTAGTAAGCAACCACTGAAGACTGCGCTGGCCTCAGGCAGCCACCATAGAGGTGTGAAGTCGTCAGCACAGCGGATCACCATCTTTCCACATGATGTTTAGTGTGAAGTATGGCCTCGACCAGACTCCATCTCTTAGCTGTCTCTAGCAGCTACGCGTATGTACTGCTATCTGTGACAAAGACTGAGCACAACGATTAGGCCAGTGTATTGACGACTACCTCCTGGGTATTATCGATTCAGAAGACCAAGTGACTGTTACTTCTAAATGTGGGAGTATATATACATAAAATTGGCTGAAGCTATGACGTATGAAACGATTTGAATGTGCTCCCTTTGAAAATGCAGTGTTCGACCGATGTGTCTTTAGCTGCCGGCCGCGGTGGCCGAGGATACTGAGGCCCTCCAGTCACGGTCTGCACGGCCACTACGATCGGGAGTTTGAATCCCCCTTCGGGCATGGATATTTGTGCCGTCCTTAGTGTTAGCTAGTTCATAAGTAGTTTGTAAGTGTATGGACTGATAACCCCGCAGTTAAGTCCCTTAAGCTTAACAAACATTTGAACATTTTGTGTCTTTACCGCTGACGCACCCGCGGTCTTATTCACTCTTGTGACAGACTTACGTGTAGTTATGAAATGTTCACTAACTGCGTCTCTGTCTAACAGCCATTTCACTCACACACAGTTCGCTGACGATAGGCTTTCCAACTTACCGACGCAGCGGCTGCCGTCATCACGCAAGGCGGGTATTTTCTGCTACCGGCTGATGACCTTATTCCGTCTTGCTAAAGTGAGCAAACCAAGATCTTAACAAACTTCCCTGTTACAATGTTTGCAGCATAACAGAGGTATCAAACCCGCTACAAAGCTTCATTTCCAGCACTGATGCGTGCCTACTCTCCAGTCTTCGTAGCAGCTGGTCAGATAGAGTAGTGAGGAAATAGCGGAACGCAACAACAACGTAACTTACTCGAAACTATCTCGTGGAGATACATATCTACATCTACCAGGTGATCAAAAAGTAAGTATAAATTTGAAAACTTAATAAATCACGGAATAATGTAGATAGAGAGGTGAAAATTGACACACATGCTTAGAATGTCATGGGGTTTTATTAGAACAAAAAAAGAAAGTTCGAAAATTTCCGACAGATGGCGCTTCATCTGATCAGAAAAGCAATAATTAGCATAACAAATTAAGACAAAGTTGATGTTCTTTATAGGATATGCTCAATACGTTCACCATCATTCCCCAAGAATAGCTATAGTCGAGAAATAATGCTGTGAACATATCTGGAATTATGGTGAGGCATTGGCGTCGGATGTTGTCTTTCAGCATCCCTAGAGACGTCGATCACGATACACTTGCGACTTCAGGTAACCCCAAAGCCAATAATCGCACGGACTGAGGTCTGGGGACCTGGGAGGCCAAGCATGACGAAAGTGGCGGCTGAGCGCACGATCATCACCAAACGACGCGCGCAAGAGATCTTTCACGTGTCTAGCAATAAGGGGTGGAGCGCCATCCTGCATAAAAATCGTACGTTCCAGCAGGTGTTTATCAGCCAGGCTGGGGATGATGCGACTCTGTAACATATCGGCGTACCTCTCAGCCGTCGCGGTAGCAGTTACAAAAACAGAATCACGCGCCATCTGTCGGACATTTTTTGAACTATTTTGTGTTCTAATAAAACCCCATGTCATTGAAAGCATGTGTGTCAATTTTTACCTCTCTATCTACATTACTCCGCGATTTATTAAGTTCCCAATTTATGCTGACTTTTTGATAACCCGGTATGTAAATACTCTGCAAGTCATATTGAAGTACATGGCTGAGGGTTCATGAACGGCTTTCATGACGTTTCTCTACAGTTCCATTCTCTAATAGCTCGCATTCGGAAAAGAAATTTGGTGAAAGAAATTTCGCAAATAGATCTAGTCGCAACGAATAACGCCTTTCTTTTAATAATTTCCACCCCAACTTGTGCATCATTTTCGTGACACTCTCTCCCCTATATCGCGATAATACAAAACGAGCTGCCCTTTTCTGTACTTTCAAATGTTCAAATGTTTGTTAAGCTTAAGGGACTTAACTACGGGGTCATCAGTCCCTAAACTTACAAACTACTTATGAACTAGCTACAACTAAGGACGGCACAAATATCCATGCCCGAGGGGGGATTCGAACCCCCGACCGTAGTGACCGTGCAGACCGTGACTGAAGCGCCTCAGTCCCCTCGGCCACCGCGGCCGGCTTCTGTACTTTCTTTAAATCGTCTGTTAATCCAACTAGGTGGGGATGCCACATTGAGCAACAATACTCCAAAATTGGACACACAAGTATGGTGTAGACAGTTTCTTTACTAGAACTGATGCATCTTCTAAGTGTTCTGGCAACGAAACGTAGTCTTTGGTTCGCTTTCCCTACAATATTTTCAATGTGTTTTTTCCAATTTAAGTTGTTTGTAACTGTTACTCCTAGGTATTTAGTTGAATTTACGGCCCGTAGTTTTCACTGATTTATCGTGTAAAAGAAGTTTAGCGTACTTCTTTTAGTGCTAATATGGATGACTTCACACTTCTCATTATTAAGGATCATTTGCCATGTGCTGCACTATGCAGATGACTTACCTAATTCATTTTTCAGTTGCTTTTGATCTTCTGGTGACTTCACTAACCGCTAAGTGACAGCATCATCCGCGAACATTCTAACGGAGCTACTCAGATTGTCTCCTAAACCGTTTATAAAAATAAGGAATAGCAGGGGCCCTTTCATATTTCCATGAGGAACGCCAGATATAACTTAAGTTCTACTTGTTGACTTTCCGTCAATTACAATGCACTACGTCCTTTCTGACAGGAAATCACAATTGTGGCAATATTATAAGCACGCAGTTTGATTAGAAGACGCTTGTGAGATACAGCGTTTAAAGCGTTCCCGAAATCTATAAATACGGAATCTGTTTGACATCCCTTATCGGTAGCACTCATCACATGACGTGAGTAAAGTGCTAGCTGTGTTTCACAAGAATGGTACTGTCTGGATCCGTGTTGACTATGGCTCACTAGGTTGTCCTCTCCATAATATTTGAGGAAAGTGCATGTTCTAAAATCTTATTGCAAACCGACGTCAGTGATATAGGCCTGTAATTTTGCGTGTCACTCATTTGAACTTCCTTTAATGCTGGTGTAACCTGTGCAACTTTCCAGTCCGTGGGTTCAGAACGTTCGCTGAGCTCTTCATTGTGTTTAAAAAAGATTTAGGAGACAATCTGAACAGCTCCCTTAGACTGTTCGCGGACGACGCTGTCGTTTATCGGCTAGTGAAGTCAACAGAGGATCAAAAGCAACTGCAAAGCGATTTAGACAAAATTTCTACTTGGTGCAAAAATTGGAAATTGGCACTAAATAATGAAAAGTGTGAAGTAATACACATGACCACTAAAAGAAATCCGCTGAACTTCAATTACACGATAAATCAGACAAACCTTGAGGTCGTAAATTCTTCCAAATACCTAATAGTTACAATTACGAACAGCTTAGACTGGAGAGAACACATAGAAAATATTGTGGGGAAGGCGAACCAGAGGTTACGTTTCATTAGCAGAACGCTTCTAAGATGCAACAGCTCCACCAAAGAGACTGCCTACATCACACTTGTGCGGCCTCTCCTGGAGTATTGTTGCGCAGTGTGGAACACTGGGTGGGACTGACGGAATACATTTAGAAGGTTCAGAGAAGGGCAGTTCGTTTTGTTTTATCACGTTACGGGGGGAGGGGGAAGTGTCACGGAAATGTTGCACGATTTGAGGTGGAAATTGTGGTGTCGCACAAGTCCAAAGTGCGCGCCACCTACTTTCGCCGCGCGCCGCCATGCACGCACGGCGCGGCGTTCTTACGACGTCAGCCACGAGCGCCCTCTGTTACGACTCCGCTCGTGGCCACCACTGAACGACATCGTTCACTTGGGAGTGAGATAGGAACTAGTTAACACATCGGAATCAGATAGGCACCAGTGAAGACTTTGCTATCGGATAGACACTAGGCAGGCCTCTAGCTCAACTATGTATTAGCATTCTGCAGTACTGAGCTATCTATGTAAAAGTTAAGTATTGTATAAATTCTGTGTAATATGTATCTCGTTCTAATTTGCTCTAGTGTTTCTAGTTTCTGCTGTACCACTGGCTGCTCCCCTCCGTACCTGCACAAGCGTGCTACCTTTATTCCTGTGTCGGTCTTCCTACTCGGCCACCGACACCTACGACGGGAACGAGACACAAAAGCGGTGACGAAGCTGGGACACAAAAGAAATCATTAAAAGAAGGACGTTATTCCTTGCGGCGAGTTTTATTTACTGTTTCAATCACCGACTCTTAATTCTGAATGTGAAAATATTTTGCTAGCACCCACCTACTTAGGGCTACACGACCATCCCAATAAAATAAGAGAAATCTGATCGAAAACGGAACGATTTAGATGTTCTTTCTTTCCGCGCTCTATTAGAGGAATGGTAGAGAAAGGTTATGAAAGAGGTTAATGAACCTTCTGCCAGGCACTAAAAATGTGATTTGCAATCTATGTAGATGTAGATCGTACGACCTTCTGTTGTGTCCTACGCTGGTGCCTTAGGAGATGGTTTCCTTCTGGTGGACGATAACGTTCGTCCCCATAAAGCTCAACTGGTGGACAACATGCTTGATGTTGAGGTAGTTGAAGGAATGGTCAGTTTGTTCACCGAGGTAGAACCGATTGAGCGTGTCTGGGGTGCAACTAGACCAACACCTCCCACAACAGTTGCAGAGCTGGATATTGTACTCATGGATCATCATCATCATCAGCATCATCATCATCATTATTATTAGAGACTGAATATGCCTTTCAGCGTTCAGTCCGGATCATAGTACCTCTAATAAAATTCCTCCATGATCCCTTATTCAATGCTAACATTGATGCCTCGTCTGATGTTATGCCTTTTACTTCAAAATCATTCTGCACCGAATCTAAGAACTTTCTTCTAGGTCTACCTCGACTTCGCTTACCCTCCGCTGCCGAGCTCATGAGTCTCTTAGGTAACCTTGCTTCTCCTATGCGTGTAACATGACCCCACCATCTCAGTCTATCCGCTCTAACTGCTTCATCTATGGTGTTCATTCCCAGCTTTTCTTTGATTTTCTGATTATGGACACCCTCCTGCCATTGTTCACATCTATTAATACCTGCAATCATTCTTGCTACTTTCATATCTGTAACCTCTACCTTATGAATAAGGTGACCTGTATCCACCCATCCTCATGGATGAATTGCCAAAGATCTCTCAAGAGCTGATGGATAACCTCATTTTGCCAATGCCACGCAAATGTTCAACTGTACTGCCCGTCCGAGGTGATCACACGCCATATTAGAGGGCAATGATAATGACTTTTTCATAGTTAGGATAGCACCACGATGCCGCGCTCTAAGTAAATGCCTTGTAAACCTGAAGTTAAGTGTTGAGACAGCAAAATATCGCACACAAATAGCAGTTGTAACCAAATTCTGAATGAAATACGGTACCATGTGATATGTATATTGTGTGTGATATCTCGCCGATCCTCTATTTGTTTTGAGCATTCTACATTAGATAGGTCAGTGGTGCCTCGTGAAGGAAACAGCTGGGCCTTGGGGCGTGTGTCTTTCGATGAGATGAGCGGGGAAGAGGGGGGGGGGGGCGTCGCTTAACGGTAAATGTTCCGGACAATGAATTTTTGTAGTTTTTTTCAGTTTTTAATAACCATTTGAAAAATATAAATAGCACCTTCTCACACAGATCTGTCTCTTTGGATTCTATGAATGTAAAACAGATGTTCCCGACACGTGCCTGTCGATTCGGCACTCCTGGGTGGCTTGGCTTTGCTGACGAGGGTACGCACGCTCGGAGACCCCGCAGAACCCAGCCACCAACCAGAAGCTAGCTAAGTAGTCGCGTGAGGCACGCTCTGTTGCGACCTGAACAGCGACTCGAAGAACGGACGCTCTCTTACGTCCCGGTCTCCAACCTGATCGGACGTACTCACTTGAGCCCGCTCTTACTTAGTTCGTTCTAACATGTACCTCTAGGGACAGGTGTCGACCTCCCCCCGATTCCCCTTTAGTACCAACTTCAGGCAATAAAAGCCTTTTTGATGCTATCTAACTTCACGTCTACTCAATCAACCCCTTGCCCACTACTCCGCTCAACCATCCTGCCACACTACTGAGGTAGGTGTAAAAGAAGGCGGAACCTAGTACTCTTCGCTGGCGCTCGGGTTTTCCTTTGTGTGGGGGTCTCTATTAGTTGGGCGGCTCTTGCAGCGCAGCGCAGCGCTGCCGTGGCTCTGTTTTATTGCGGCTCGGCCCGCCTTGTTCGGACAGCTTGTAGTGTTGGCCGTGATGGGGGCGTGCAGCCGACAGCCGCCTTTGTCCGCCGACACCTTGGCGCGTGTTTTTAATTACCTCTCCAGCCGCTCCGCCCTTTGACGCCAGGTATAGGCTGCCAGTGGCATGCTGTGCCGCGGCTCCCTTCTGAATATTCTTCCAGCGCCGCGACACAAGTCTGACGTCATGCGTTTATTTCTCTCCCTCGTCATGCGCCTCCCCCTCCCCCCAACCCAATCTCTCTCTGTACTGTGTCAGCGTTACATTAGGAAAAAAAAAAAAAATCGTAAGTTCCGATGTGATTGTTCACGTCTTTCTTTATCGACTGTATGGTCACTTCAAAGCTTTGTTCTTGACCAACGCGTGTCTAAAAAGCTTTGTACGGTGCCTGAAATTCGGCGTTGCTGTGCGGAAATGACGTGCAGTAAAAAGAAACGAGGACTATAACGTCCCGTCGACAACCTGGTCGTTACTCTTGAATAAAAGAATGTCTTGCAAAAACTTTTATTGAAATGACGCGTTTCTCCCGTTTACAGCATCTTCAGATTTCTGACATAGAAGAAAAAGCGATTCACATCTTACAATTTTTACATAGCAATACAAAATTTATCTAAAAAACAATGTTGTAACCAGTAATAAGGGATTGTAATAATGTAGGTACTGATGTTTTACCTACTCTGTGATGGAGGGTATTTAGGTCGAAATGCACCCATAAGATGTCTTACCGAGACAATAACAATGTAATCCGTTAATCAGCGGTATCACTGGCCGTTAAACAAATTGATACAGTTATCAACCGAATTGATATTGAAATAATTTATACTCGGAAATTTACCTTATCTGATGTCCCCGTGCCATATAGTATGAAGAAGGAAGGAAGGACTCTTAAGGTTTAACGTCCCGTCGACAGCGTAGTCATTAGAGACGGAGCTCACGCTCGGATTTTTGGGTAAGGATTGGGGAAGGAAATCGGCCGTGCCAATTGAAAGCAACCGTCCCGGCATTTGCCTGGAGTGATTTAGGGAAATCACGGAAAACCTAAATCGGGATGGTCGGAGGGGGATTTGAACCACCATCCTTCCGAATGCGAGTCCATTGTGTTACCTTGCGCCACCTCGCTCGGTCATATAGTATGAGTTGAAGACCTACTGTATGGCACAGGGCATCAGATAAGGTAAATCTCGGAGTATAAATTATTTCAATAACCATTCAGGTGATCATTGTATTAATTTGTTTAACGGCCCGTGTTACCGCTGACCAACGGATTACATTGTTATTGTTTCGGTAAGACATCCTATGGCTGCATTTTGACGTAAATACCCTCTATCACAGAGTAGGTAAAACATCAGTACCTACATCATTACAATCCCTTATTACTGATTACAATATTGCTTTGTAGATAAAAAATATAAAATTTTTTGTACGGGAGTGAGACCGTATAACTTTTCCTTCATTTCATCCGAAAGAAAAAGAGGCTTTATTTGTCCACATCACGAAAACAACATTTCGGAGCTTGAACACACCATTCAACTTCCTCTTGATAGGCTCTTCTAGCAAAAACATAAGAAATGTCATTGTTGTTTCTTTCGTGTAAAATTTCAGTAGTACCGGCAATATTGCTTACATAGGAATTACCCAATACTCATCTTTGATTATTTTTCTCATCTGTCTGCTCATCTACATCATGAGGTGGAGCTACAATAACTGCCTCTATGTCCGCAGAAAAAAAGATATTCCGCTGCTGCCTCTTCCACAGTTTTAAAAATATTGTGAGACATGACAAAGTAATCTCGAAAAGATCGAAAAACGTATCGTTTAGTACAGAAGTGCCAAGTGTCCTCAAATGAGGACTGCAAGTTTTTCAAGCAATGGGACACAAACTGCAGTAAAGTATTTTGACCTTCACTGCTACCAAACTGTCTTATGGTATTACATTAAGCAGCAGGCAGAAAATGACAATGATCTCACCTCACATGCAGTCGCGATAAAATAAGAATAAAAATTACTAGCAGGATCTGCAAAAACACGCGACTTTTGTTAATAGTCTTGAACTGAGTAACTGTAGCAGAGGAATAACCACGCCACTCTTGTTGAAGGAAACTTTACACACAAGAATGGTCATTGTTGGTTTGAAGCCGGATACATTGTAACAACAGTGGAAACATCAACTGTTCTGATTCGAGGACTGGGCGCTAATGGGTTAAGTAAAGTTTAGGGACCAATGCAGTTAGGTCCTATAACTTTACAAATATTTGAACATTTTGGGATCTTAGTATTGATTAATCCTGTACCTATGAATAAATTACCTAGTCCCTGCGTCTTTCCCTTTTCTCTCTGCCCATCATCTCTTTATTTCTCTGTCCATTTCCTCATCTCCCATATATTTGTCTGTTCAGTTCCTCATCTGCCGCCCCCCCCCCCCCCGAAATGTATATTTATTTGGAGTATGAAAATGGTTTCTTCACTTCATATTAAAGGATAGGCATGGCTGACCCTCCATCGAACATAATTTATCTTCTAGTTTCCAAGTAATAAAACTATCCAAAATTGTGGAAAGGGGGGGGGTTCACTAATTTTAATGTTTTGAGTAAAGAAACTTATTTTGACTCGTTTTATTCTTTGAAGTCAAATGAACGACACAGTTGAAAGCAAGATACACATACAATTGAGCACAGAACAAATTATACGAATTTACAAAACCATATAAACACTCCTACAGCAAGTGACTGTTAAGTCGTAGATAATTGTATTTGATTCTGAACGCTTGTGACAACCTACATTTAACTGGAAACCTTGGCGTAATCGAGAGGAATATTCCGATAACAGATGTCTGTGAGTTCACCTAACGTTTTCAATGCACGCGATACTGTACAAAACTGTGCCCGCTGGCGGCAATCTCAGCAACACGACGGCTGGGCGGCGGCTGCGAGTGTCGATAGCTGCAAGTCGCGGACCCGAAGATAATTCAGCTTGGTTTTCCAGAAGCAATATTTATCTAATATCAGCCAACTTCGACCCCGGCGGATCTTAGTGCCTACGATCTCATTCGTTCGGCTATGTCGTGCCACTACAGACAATTTATGTGTGAAACACGAATGTACTGTAGGCAGAGATGACACCAGAACTGTGACAATCGCAATTAGCGCGTCGGTGCGTCTAATATCAGGCAGGCTGACCTTGCTGTCGGCTTTCCAATACTCAGCACTATTAGCACAAGTTTTGAAGAAACTCCAAAAGTTGTACCACAAACTCTAAGTACAGCTGCTCAAAGACAAGTATAAAAATGGAAGCAGAAGATAAGCGTCTGCCCTCCTCAGCTGCCCAAACACCAGTCTCCTTCTCTCCACTTCTAAAATCTGTCTGCTCTCTGCAGAGCCTCGAGTCTCTGCCTATCTCTACTGAAACGCCAATCCACAGCTAGGCGCCAAAGTACGGCCAATCACAGCTTGCGTTCGGGAGTCGGACAGCCAAACCCCCTTACTATAAAACTGCAGTCAATGGCCAGCTCTCCCGCGTTTCCACCGGTCGGACCTCGCCCTAACGTCCAGCGTTCTCACGGTAGCGGCGGATGGCCATCAGGCACCTTCGAAAACACGGCCAGTAAGTTGTTCCCAGCAAACGGCCAACTCCCTCGCTATTGTATAATTGCGGCGCCCGGCAACTTGGCGCCAGAGACGTACAATGTCCTAGCGCCGGCCGCGATGGCCGAGGCGACTAAGGCGCTCCAGTCACGGTCTGCACGGCCACTACGGTGGGGGGTCGAATCCCCCCTCGGGCAAGGATATTTGTGCCGTCCTAGTTCGTAAGTAGTTCATAAGTAGTTTGTAAGTTTAGGGACTGATGACCCCGTAGTTAAGTCCCATAGACTTTACAAACATTTGAACATTTTTGAATGTCCTAGCGGGTGCCACCCTGGCGTTCGCCAACTCGGCGACAGACGTCTCAGCATTCCCCTCGCAAAGCACCGTACACCGCTTGTGGAGGCATTGTATTGCTCCAGACGATCTCGAATAGACGACGTCAGCGTCGGTGGTCCCAGGCAGATACTTGTCTTGCTCAGTTCTACTTGCTGTGGCCTTCGACTGTAAGGCGTCTTCCAGGAACCGCTGATCTTCCGAATCACCCTCGTGCTCGCCACTGATCGCCGTTAGTTCTGAATGCGTGTTTTTTTCCCGCTGCTACAGGCCTCACGCAACCAAGTAACAGAATATTTCTCTTTCACCTCAAGTTATTAATTCGATAAACTACAAGTAATCTAATAAAATTAACAGGGTTTTCTTGTCCTTTGTTGGAAACAACGTGGCAGTACTGAAATCACTCAGCCCCCCCCCCCCTCTATCGCTGTTTATATGATCGCATAGGACGCCATTCACTGTGTGTGTGTGTGTGTGTGTGTGTGTGTGTGTGTGTGTGTGTGTGTGACTACGGGGTCATCAGTCCCTAAACTTACAAACTACTTAACAACTACCTTATACTAAGTACGACACAAATATCCATGCCCGAGGGGGGATTCGAACCCCCAACCGTAGTGGCCGTGCAGACCGTGACTGGAGCGCCTCAGTCCTCTCGGCCACCGCGGCCGGCAGAGAGAGAGAGAGAGAGAGAGAGAGAGAGAGAGAGAGAGAGAGAGAGAGAGAGGGGGGGGGGCAGACACAGACACGGGTAGGAGGGTGAGGGAATTCGGGTGCAGACAAATGGACGGATGTCTGTGCCGTGCTGTGCTCAGGCTTTGGCGAGTAATGCTGGGCTGCAACTGCTATAAGCGGCGGCAAGGCAGCGCGAGACGAGGCGGCGCTGCTGCATTAAACATGATTGCTCGGCATTCCGGCAACGCGGACCACACAGCGCGCCAGGCGCCCTCTATCCAGCCCGTGTTGACGGAAGGCCGCATTAGACCGGGCTCTGCACCGCCGCTCAACCTCCACATTTCTCCTCGTGTCACCCACTCCACACTCAATCCCTATAATTTATTTCTTTTCACTTGCTCCTCGCCATATGTTACTCTCCCAGTCGCCTCCCATTGACGAATAGAGCGTGGTATCTCATTGGTCCTGGACTCGTTCACACGTGAAACAATTGCATCATCTCTGTGTGCCATAAGCAATTTCTCTTGCGCCTACGTTGACATGATTCAAACAGCTTGCGCATTTGAACTGTCATTAAATGTGTACAAACGGTCAGAGCCCCACCAACCCAAACATATCCGTTTCGTTAATTGAGGGTTTCAGAGCACAAGGGGCGTAGCTCCACTTAAGACAGTTTTGAGTAACAGGAGCATTCAGTAAGAAAGGGTATACAAATAATTAATGTAAATAATTTAATTGTATTTATGAATACAAGATAATTTGCACAAAAGTCACTCTAGATAAACCCCTGGCCATTAATATTGCTACACCACGAAGATGACGCGCTACAGACGCGAAATTTAACAGAAAGGAAAAAGATGCTGTGGTATGCAAACGATTAGCTTTTCAGAGCATTCAGACAAGGTCGGCGCCGGTGACGACACCTACGACGTGCTGACATGAGGAAAGTTTCCAACCGATTTCTCAAACAGCAGTTGACCAGCAGCAATGTTATTGTGATTCCTCCTGTAAGGAGGAGCAGTGCGTACCATCACGTCCCCTACTTTGATAAAGGTCGGATTGTGGCCTATCGTGATTGAGGTTTATCGTATCGCGACATTATTGCTCGCGTTGGTCGCGATCCAATGACGGTTTGCAGAATATGAAATCGGTGGGTTCAGGAGGGCAATACGGAACGCCGTGCTGGATCCCAACGGCCTCGTATCACTAGCAGTCTAGATGACAGGCATCTTATCCCCATGGCTGTAACGAGTCGTGCAGCCACGTCTCGATACCTGAGTCAACAGATGGAGACGCTTGCAAGACAACAACCATCTGCACGAAGAGTCCGTCTACATTTGCATCAGCATGGACTATCAGCTCGGAGACCATGGCTGCGGTTACCCTTGACGCTGCATCACAGACAGGAGCGCCTGCGATGGTGTACGCAAAAACGAACCTGGGTGCACGAATGGGAAAACGTCATGTTTTCGGAAGCATCCAGTTTCTGTTTACAGCATTATGTTGGTCGCATCCATGTTTGGCGACATCGCGGCAGACGCACATTGGAAGCGTGTATTGCTCATCGCCATACTGGCGTATCACCCGGCGTGATATTATGGATCATCTCTTGTTCGCATCGACGGCACTTTGAACAGTGGCCGTTACATTTCAGATGTGTTACGACGCGTGGCTCTACACTTCATTCGATTCCTGCGGGACTTTACATTTCAGCAGGGTAATGCACGTCCGCATGTTGCAGGTCCTGTACGGGCCTTTCTGAATACGGAAAATGTTCGACTGCTGCCCTGGCAAGTACCTTCTCCAGATAGCTCACCAATTATTAACGTCTGGTCAATGGTGGCCGAACAACTCGTAACAATACGCCAGTCACTACTCTTCATGGACTGTGGTAACGTGTTGAAGCTGCACGTGATATCTCTACACGCCATCCAAGCTCTGCTCGACTCATTTCCCAGGCGTATCTAGGCCAGAAGTGGTTGTTCTGGTACTGATTTCTCAGGATCTATCTCCAATGCAATCACATGTCAGGTCTAGTATAATATATTTGTCCAATGAATACCTGTTTATCTGCATTTCTTCTTGGAGTAGCAATTTTAATGGCCAGTAGTGTATATTAACAAAACAGAATATCATACAGGAAATGACATGGGAAATAACTTATTAAACAAAAACAATAGGAATTACGTAGTTTATGCACTGAACACTTTTATCAGTCACCCACTGTAACTTCAGGTACATTGTGTGAATACAGGTTCGTCGTCTTCGTCGTCCGAAATCTGATCTCGAGAATCTGAATGACTAGTAGATACCTTCGTAGGCAATTCCTTGAATAATTCATGATACACAACAGGAATAGATTTTAGAAGATCAACATATCCTTCTTTTTGTTGGTTGTCACTGAAGCAAGGCGTTGAAGTGGTCTGCCTAACGTTTGCTTACGATAATCCACCTCATGAAATTCTTCATTTTGAAGGAAACGTGATTTAAACCTCAAGGAAAATGGCGCTGCCATCTGACTTGCAGCCAATTTAACGGATGCCATCCGCAACCCTTCACTGTGTTGTCTAGTAGCTCCTTCGGTGAGACACTCTTTGATAACATCTACCCAATCTCCAGCTGAGTAAATGTATTGTTTTTCGCGACTGGCTAATTCAATCAGACCAAAGTCTGCGTCATTAGGCAGATAGCTACGGCCAGGTATCATAAATTTGTGGTTTATTACTTCCATCTTCCACTAATGCGCATGGTGCTCTGAAGAAAGGCGGGTAGCAGTTGAAGCAAAAACACAGTGGTGCTCTCTATGAATAGATGATGAAACACAGAGATACGTTCTTATAGCTCTGATATGTAGCTGTTATCAAACAGCTCAGTAACTCGTTTTCAATTAAAAGTGGAGTTATGCCACCTGTGCTCTGAACCCCTCAAATGTAGGATAGACAGCAAAGTTTGCACGCAGTTTTTCTTGTAATAGGACCCACAATTTTTCCGAAAAATCTTTGCGGTGCGGTCTATATTACAATATAGCAATTGATGTTTGTGTTGTCCTTAGGTTAGTTTAACTTAGTTTAAGTAGTAGCTTATAAGCCTAGGGACTAATAACCAGTGGAGTTGTCCCATACATTTACAAATATTTGAACAATTTTTGAAGAAAAGAATGTTAAGCGAAATGTACCCTTTGAGCCTCGTGATGCATTCAGAAGTCAGGAGACTTCCTGCAGTAATGTTTTGTTGGACTCTCCACTGTTGTTGCACACAATTACATCATCGATAAATCTCTGTTGCTCCAGCTATAAGCGGTTTCTCCCATTCATGACCCACCGCAGTGTACACGGACAAGGCAATGAATTACTTTATCGACAAACGCATACTATAAAACTCGCCCAGTAATTGTGTTACAAGGTGAATCAGAGCTCTACGAACACAAATTTGGAAGTTATTTTCCACGGATATTTACGGTACACTGGACCCGTGATTTCCGGTCGCTCAGTTCTGAGTAATCAGTTTTTTTGTGTTACACCTAAAATATGTGAGCAGTAGTGCAAATGTCAATAGCGAACGCTGTATGTCAGGTTTGGAAACAAACTCGTTTCATTCAGCCGCGGTACTTGCTGTTGACAACAGTAATATCTGCTTTACTCTTTGCCCCCAAGCTCGCGTTCAGTGCTGCTAGCTTCTGTGTCGGGTTTGTTTTTTGAGGGGCGATGTTTGCGCGTTAACAGTGATACACGACAGTGGGTTTGCTGATGAAGAGTTGACCAATGTGCACCTCGTGTATGCATTCACTGAATGCAACGGAAAAGCCGTTCCCGTAGTTACAGTTACCACAGAGAGCACTACATTTGTGTTTGACGTTTGTTGCGTTACCCTGTGTTTCCTGTTGCACTTCCCATTGATGCATTAGAACAGGATTTCCGTTATTGAAAAGACATTTTGGTTTGTTGCTTTCCCGCGAAGACTCACAAAACAGAAAATGGAAATCTCGTTGACGGAATTACACTCAAAATCTCATGGTGTAAAATGTAGGTAGGCAAAACTTTTGGAAGGGGTATTTTGGGCTTAATGTTATGATTCGTCACGGAATGCAACACATAAACGTAAATGATGCAAGCAATATTGATTAAGTTGGAAAGCCATAGTTTGGTTCAGTGGAATTAGTGAAGTGCTGAAATAACATTTTATGATTAAGGCACTACTTGTTCAAAAATGTTCAAATGTTTGTAAAACTCTGGGACCAGTTAAGCGTGGTTATAAGTTCCTATACTTAAAAATTACTTAACCCTTTAATGAATGACTTTTTATTTGAAGCTATAAGAACTACCTCGATCAATGTATAGTGCTTGTATACTGAGAAAAATATTGAGGAAAAAAATCCTTAAAATCTTAGCAACAAAAAGTTCTTATCTGGTCATCTATATAGTGCTTCCATGATCAACCCAATGCAATAAAAGTCACTAATATGCCTCACATCTTTCCAGAAAGTAACTCATAACGCAACATTATTATGTGATTTACTAGTTTTACATAGCAAAGGAGGAATACTAAAGTCAACAAACGCACATATTAGTAAATGCAGCTAACCGTCGAACTGATTCAGCAGCACACTGCAATTTATAATTTCTAGAACGAACTACTAGAATATATAACACTATGTATACAAGTAGCTAAAATGAATTTGTGGTAAAATGTAGAGCATTTTGAGAGGTAGTGAAAAAAAGTGTGTAGCTGATCAGCTACATTGTGCATTAAAGAGTTAAACTAACTTACGCTAAAGACAACACACACACAGACACATACATACATACATACATACACACACAAATGCCGGACGACTCGAACCTCCGAGGGGGAGCAGCACTGCACGCCGCTGCAAGGCGCCTTAGAGCGCTCGGCCACTCCCCCGCGGCTGACATTACTTACATCACCCGAGTTCATCGTTTAAGCAAAATGCCGCTTCCGTGGAAGCTGGTGAGAGAAGGCACCAATGCAAGTGAAACTTCGTGCCAGATTAAAATTGTGTGCCGAAATCGGGATTTGTACCTGAGACCTTTGCTTTTCGTGGGCAAGTGCTCTACCGGTAGAGCTCAGGTTCGAATGCCGATTCCGACACACAGTTTTAATCTGCTAGAATCTACAGCACAAATTACTCGCTTGGAAGAAAACTAGAACAGAAACGTACATGTATCATGCCCCCCCCCCCCCCCCAGACACACACATGTGTGGGGAGTATGAATCCTCTCTGTATCTTCGACTAATGACAAAGCAGCCCTATGTAAAGTATCTAAGATATCCGTTAGCTTGGTATGTGCTACTTTTACCTTCGTAAACGCGCGAGAATGGACTACCCCTCATTTACCTCTTACTCGGTAAATGCTGACCACTGGTGAAAGAACAATGAACTACCTTTACACCACTTGGGTAAACGGATTCTGCGAGACGAAAAATGATTTTCAGGAGGTCGTTAGAATCTTGCCAGTACGCAATATGGATGCCGTCGGCAACGCGCTGTTCAACCTGCCCGTATGGCATACAAGCTCTGTCCTCGAAGTGTTATGGTCAAATGTTTGTATAGCTTATGGGACTTAACTACGCGGTCATCAGTCCCTAAACTTACAAACTACTTTATGAACTAACTAACACTAAGGACGGCACAAATATCCATGCACGAGGGGGGATTCGATACCCCGACCGTAGTGGCCGTGCAGACCGTGACTGGAGCGCCTCAGTCCTCGAAGTGTTAAGGAGAAGAAATGATCCGTTGTCAAAAGAACTGTATTATCTCCCGGTATGAAGTTCACGTGCTCGTACTACGTTTTGCGCTGTGGAGACTGTGGCGCCATATAATGAAGACAATGTTCTTTCCCCAGTGCGCTAGCCCAGGCGAGAACACAGAAGAGATAGCGGACTTAGCGGGCTACACACACACACACACACACACACACACACACACACACACACGGGTGTGTCCTCTCCCTGCGCCTTGCAGATCGTTACAGAAATCCCGGCCGACGCAAGACGCAAGATAAGGCTGAGGACGTAACCATACCACTCAAGTGGCGCTACTGCCAAGTCCTTTTCCGTAGACTTTTTTTAGGCCCTGCTTGCGACACGATGGTGAGTACAATCATGTGAGTGTCAGTTTAGTATACATGACTGCCCCTGACAAATGTACGGGGATATCCTGACAATACAAACAACACGTCAAATAACGGGACTGACATAATATTCAAAGTGTGCACTTCCTCCGTGTTTAAGTTTCTCATCTCTCTAACAAAGTTCACCACTGTTTCTTTCTCAGTGAGAGAAATTCTTATGCCAGTGAATAATGGATATTTATTATCCTACAAGGCACGTTCAAATGTTTGTATATCTATCGGACCCAACTGCGTGGTTATTGGTCAGTAGCTTAACTAAGGGGAGGGACTCGAACCCCTGACGGCGAACGGCCGCTCGCACCACAGCAAGGCGCCCCAGTGTGCACGGCTAATCCTCTGCGTCACAAAGCACGTTACGAAAATAGGTTTTCTCGTTGATTTTCCCGTTGCAATTGTATTCCACAAAAGATATACACCAGTTGCATCAATACCTATACAACTGGACACCTGAATCTTTCCGCTTTCGATTTGATTACTTTATTATGATGATCTTATATTCTTATGTTGGTGGGTGCTAACAAAATGTGTTCACACTGGGAAGAGGAAGCTGACGAAAGAAATTTCGCAAATAAAAACCGTCGCAACGAATAACGCCTTTCTTGTAACGATTTCTACCCTAACTCTTGCAACATCTCTGTGATACTCTCTGCCGTATATCGCGATAATACAAAACGAACTGCCCTTCTATGAACTTTCTCCGTATCCTCTGTCAGTCCCACGATGCGCAGCGATACTCCAAAACAGGACGCAAAGGGTGGTGGGTGCAGTTTCTTTAGTAGAACTGTTGCATCTTGTGAGTGTTCTGCCAGTGATCTTTGGTTCACCTTCCCTACAATATTTTCTGTGTGTTGTTTCCAACTGAAGTTGTTCGTAATTGTTACTCCTAGCTATTTAGTAAGATTTACGGCCTTTAGGTTTGACTTATTTATCGTGTAACTGAAGTTTAACGGATTTCTTTTAGTGCTCATATGGATGTCTTCACACTTACAAGGGAACGTCATCAACTCGACCTCATATTTTCTTGAGAAAAAATATATATGAGCTAGATATCACCTCCAGAAATCGATATCACGTGAAAATTTGGGCCATTATTCACATACTACGCAGTTACGGCCTCCTCAAAGTACAGCTTTTAAACATTCGCGCGCTCGGGTTGTTCCTCACATACCCTTGTCTTGTCAGTAATTTAATAATCCTTTTAAAGCAAACATTTCGTTGCCAACATTAGCGCACTACACCGCCGTAGCTGTAAGTAAAATTTACCCAGTATATTTTGTCAGTTATAAGTCTCTTATAGATAATCGTCGATATTGGCATTTACTAATGAGAAATTGAACTGAGGGTGTATTTTATGATAAAACATCAGGTACCATTCTTTCAAATTGCGTACTACAAGATTCGAGATACCACAAATAGCATTCAGCGGTAGTTGCCTGTATCAGCATAGTACGCTGACACAGCCGTAACTAAACTTTTTACCCAGTTTATTTATATTTTCCGTTTTAGTGTTTGTAATACTTTCTCGCAATAACGTATAATTAACAATTTGTGCAATGTCAGTACAAAACTTTTTGATGCGGCTTATTTCTCAATATACTACATATACATACGTATTGTGCTCTAAAACAGTATGTTCTTTGATGTTTTGCTGTGTTATGATATTTTACGACGTGCAGCTTTACTATTAAATATTACTTCAAGTCATAATAATAAATAATATTTACTTATAATACATAACTGTGGGATCGCTCCGGGTTCCCAGTTTTTGCATCGACAGTTAATGATTGATTTTTTTCCCTTCTAAAACATTCTAAACATTCTGTAGCCACCTCTGGAATGATCTGAGCAGTTTATGGCAACACAACCACCCATAATGTCGTGCTAAAGTGCCGTGACATAAATCCTATAGCGCCGCAGTATTTTTAACTTAGTAGCTAAAGGAATGAAAATGGCGGATGTGTCAGCTCGTACTTTCAGGAGCCTTAGTCGGAAGCTAACGTATATAAGTCCGCACCACCAGCCAGCAGTCAGTCATACCGCTTGACAGTGGCCAAGGAGTGCTAGGCGGAAAGTTCGTGTGATTTTAAGCACTTGACGCGGTTAGAACCCGAAAACTTTTCATTAAAATGTTCAAATGTTTGTATGGTCTATGGGACTTAATTACGGGGTCATCAGTCCCTAAACTTACAAACTATTTATGAACTACTTACGAACTAGGACGGCACAAATATTCATGCCCGAGGGGGGATTCGAACCCCCGACCGCAGTGGCCGTGCAGACCGTGACTGGATCGCCTCAGTCCCCTCGGCCACCGCGGCCGGCTTTTCATTCAAAATGCGACCTGTTCTTCGTAGCTAAACAACTGTGGCGTCCGTCGATCCGCGCAGTCGTGGGTTGCGGATTCCCTGGTAGCCAGCCGCGCTGACATACGCGTATCGACGCCTCTGTCCTTTGCAAGTGACAGACTCGGCAACAAAACCAGCGCGACGGGCGCGGCGTGCTCTGATCAGGCGGAGCGACGACAAAAAAGTCCGCTTTTTCCCGAAATAATTCCTGCCCACTCCGGAACGCGATGATTTTATTAATTAACTTGCAGCTGTCCAAAAGGGCCCGCCCTCGGGCTCAACAAATGAACACATCGCAGTCTGACACAGACACGTCTGTTAAATGAGTCGCACTGCCGAACACAACATTCCCGTCTCGAATTCCAATCACGGCTTCTGCGTCACGTATGTGTGTCAGTACAAGCTTTCAGTTAGATGTGCACAAAGCGCGAAGTTACGGACTTGCTTACTGTGGAACACACTTTCATGAACATACAAGGTATTGATAATACCGGGTGATAAAAAAGTAAGTATAAATTTGAATACTTAGTAAATCACGGAATAATGTAGATAGGTAAAAATTGACACACATGCTTGGAATGACACTTCAATGAATACCTATACATTATTAACAGCAAACATTTAAAAATGGATTGTAGCTAACGCGTACACGGCAATGCCATGAATGTAAATCGATATTTACATTCTTTTGGAATTGATCAGTTACATTTACCGGGGTGATATTCATCGGAGAAAGAGTTCGTTGAAGCAGTAAATTTGATCGCTCCTTGTGCACTTTATACACACCACCACTTTTTGCAGTGCCAGGGTTTTTTTAATGTCTGCATAGAAAAAAAAAATTGTTTGACATGCTGACACAGCTTATTTCATCGCACAGTCCAGCAGCGAACCGCGAACCACGTGTAACGCACCATGTCGCTGAATACGTGCGAGGATAGCTGGTGGTGTATAATGAATCTAGGTTGATGCAAGTTTCTAGGCTTTCTCGAAGAAATCTTTCTATTACATTTTTTTACCTGTCAATAAAAATATACATCGCAGGGTTGCACTAGTGGCCTACATTTGGGGGAATTATTTTGATACTGCACGTTGGCAATCCGTCTGTATCTCGGAACAGTTGGCCGTATATTTGTTTATTTGTTTGTCCTCCTCCATAGCCAATAAAAAGAAGACATTTACTCTCTTGCATCATTAAAAATTTCTTGTCATTTTGTCATTTTACCAGTTTTTGAAGAAATGATGAAAACATTTGTATATTTTGCCGCATAGTCATCTAATTAGTTTTTTAACCCTCGGTCCAAAAAGAGCCAGTACCCTCCTGTAGGTATATGTAAAGATCTGGCAATAGTTTTCCTGAAAAGCTCGTAGTATATTGTACTGACGGTAAAAATATGCCGATATTATGTAGCCGTTAGTTGTGACGTCAGTAGTGTATGCATTGCCAAGTAGACAAAAAAAATGGCCGCGGACGGAGTCAAACACGCAACCCTGTCAATACGAATCCGATGTCTTACTGCTAAACCAATCGCCGCTTCCTAAAACACACACTTATAAGGACAATTGATAAGGTACATATAGTGACAGGTCCTTAACAGATGTGTTTTCATTGACGAGGGACTGATATGGAAGAAACATATTGAAGATCTGAAACGTTTGAGTTCAGCTACTTATGCTATCAGAGTCATTGCAAAATTTGGTGATATACATCTCAGTAAAATAGCTTACTACACCTATTTTCATTCATTGCTTTCATATGCGATCATACTCTGGGGCAATGCAACATTGAGTAAAAACGTATTCATTGCACAAAAGCGTGTAATCAGAATAATTGCAGGGGGCCCATCCAAGAGTATCCTGCAGACGTTTATTTACGGATCTACAATGTAGCTTCACAATATATATATATATATATATATATATATATATATATATATATATATATATTCACTCATAAAATTTGTTATTAACAATCGGACCCAATTCAAAAGTAATAGCAGTGAGCATAGCTACAACACTAGGAGAAAGGATGACGTTCACTATTCATGGATAAATGTAACTTTAGCTCAGAAAGGGGTGAATTATGCTGCCACAAAAGTCTTTGGGCACTTATCAAGTAGCATCAAAAGTATGACAGATAGCCAAGTAGTATTTACAAAGAAATTAAAGGAATTTTTGAATGGCATCTCCTCCTACAATGTAGATGAATTTTGAGATAAAACTAAAAATAAATAAATAAATAAACAACAAATAAATGTAATAAAAATCCTTAAAATATTGATTGTCAAGTGGAGACAACATTTACTAAGCTGACACTTTCCACATCTTTACTAAATGTCGTATATATGATGTATGGAACAAGTATTAGCGGTCTAAAGCGCCTCGCTGCGGAGCGCGCGGTTGCTCGCCGTGGAGGTTCGAGTCCTCCCTGGGGCATTGGTGTATGTGTTGTCCTTAGGTTAGGTTAGGTTAGGTTAGGTTTAAGTACTTTGTAAGTTACGGACTGATGACCAAGCAGTTTGGTCCGATAGATTTACAGACATTTTTGAACAAGTATTAATCTAACCTTACTAAACGCTTGGCTATCTGGAGTTCCCACTTGGGTCACTTTCCTCTTTCACCACGTCCTACATGTACCAAAAAAGTGGACGAATTTGGAGATTACGATTAGGCGTCCTCTCGAGATACTGTTATTTTGTACAACGATAAAGTAATATCTCATCTTACTTCTGCTAATACTGCTGCGCCTCGTAACTCTGTTTGCAGTCTCTCGCCCCGTGTAGAGGAGTCGGCGTTCGCGTGCGTGTTGCTGTAATATTAGCTGCTCATGTGCGACTGCTTTATATCCTGCAACAAGAGTGTGCAACGTTAATTACATATTCCAGTTAGCAGGTACTTTAAGAGGGTGCGCAGTGATGAATATTCTCTTTGCGAGCGCTGTCCCACGGTCACGTGTGCGAGCTATCTTGTGTGCGTGTATGTATGTGTCTGTCTGTGTGTGTGTGTGTGTGTGTGTGTGTGTGTGTGTGTGTGTGTGTCCATAATGAGGGCGGCACTTTAGCTCCGTGTGGATTTCCGCCCCGGATGAGTCTGGCGTCGCCTCGCGCTCAATGGCCACTGCTGCCAACTCCACCTAACGGCGGATTTCGCTCATCTCCGCGGAATAACGCAGCCCGGCTTAACGTTTACGTTGGCACGCCTGCCAACTGTCGCCTCCCCTCTCATTGTGCGCCCCCGTCGCTATAGTTACTGCAGCGCACCCTCTCGCCGACGTGTATGCTGACCACGCGCGTTTCTCCCAACTGCTGCCGCTCCACGACCAACTGGAACTTGACTGCTATAGCTGAATGCACGGTACCCAACATCTGCTCCAACATCGCCTGCGAGGTCTACGCAGATGCCCTGTATCGAACTTTGTTGGGGGGGGGGGGGGGGAGGAGGGCAAGCTTGTCCGAATCCCCAATATACCTGCTGAATATTAGCGGTCAGAGACTGAAAGTAACGAAAAAAAGTGTCTCCGTATGTTCTCGTTACTAAAAACAACAGTACTTGTTATAAACAGATCGTTTCTGGTTACTTCGGTTACTGACGATATCGTAAGTCTCATAGAAACCAGTCGCAGTCAAACGATTTGCATCTTAGTATTATGATGTATTTTCATATACTCGAATTCGTTTGTAGCGAGTTTAATAATGAAATAAATAACTATATCAACATTCTACACAGTCGCGTATGGGGAGCGATCTGTAAATGTTATATAGACTTCACATAGAAAAACGCCTAGATCGCATATTTTACTTCATACTTTCGACAAGAAGTTGTATTTTCAAACGTAAAATTAAAATTATAAATCTGTATAAAAACTTTCAGAGGCACATGCATCTGGTGTACAAAAATATTCAAATGTTTGTAAATCTATCGGACCAAACTGCGTGGTCATCAGTCCGTAGCGTACAAACTACTTAAACCTACGTAAACTATCCTAAGGAGACACACACACACACTCCCATGCCCCAGGGAGGACTCGAATCTCCACAGCGAACAACCACGCGCTCCGCAGCGAGACGCTTTAGACCACTCGGCTACTCCACCGCGGCATCTGGTGTACACACTACATAAAATACTCCACCTGTGTGCTGGTTACTCTTGTTTGCTCTTACATGCAAGGAACATTAACATAACATATAACGTAGGATAGTACATTCCATCAGTTAAAAATTGACAACGACTGAAGAGTACATGGTGCCATACAGTTGAGGTTGCCTGGTTAACACGTATCTTATATATATAGTTAGCTGTTACGAAGTCTAAGTAATACATATGGTCTGTTGAAGGCAGTTAACTACCTGTAGTAATAGCAGTCAACCAATGAGCAAATCGGCCTTTTATTAGGCGGATGGAATGTTTGTCACCAGATGTACAAATTACAACTGTGTATTACGAGAGCATGAGCACAACTATCATGTCTTACATTAGTCATGTTTACAAATTAAATAGTCACACCGCCACCAGTCGGCGCTCTAGTCAACCACAAGATTTATTTTTTCACATACATATCTATCTAATTCTCCTTTAATTGATGAAAAGGGGAAATATAAAAATGCATCAACTGAAGCAGGCGAAAGGAAGTACAGACGTCTGGAAAATGAGGTTGACTGGAAGTGCAGACAGGCTAAGCAGGAGTGGCTTGAGGAGAAATGCAAGACAGTAGAAGAATGTGTAACTATGGGAAAGATAGATACCACCTACAGGAAAATAAGAGACATTTGGAAAAAAAGCAGCGGTATGAATGTCAAGAACTCAGATGGAAAATAAATACTACCAAATACTACAAATACACCTACTCGTTATCACCGAATTCGTCCAAATTTATGGTGCATTTAGGGCGTGGTGAGGTATGAAAGTGCAACAAGTGGGAACTCCAGATGGCCAAGCGTTTAGGAAATAAAACGAAGTTTGATAAGGATCTATCACTATATGCATCTTATCAACTGTACCTGTCACGGCGTGTTTAGGAAGCGGTGTTTGGCTCAGCCGTAAACTATCCGGTTCGTATTGAGAAGGGCGCGGGGTCATTTCTACCCGGCGGCAAAATTTTTCCTGCTCTTTGGCAATGCGTATACCTAAATATTGTTCCCGTAGGAATCCCGAGGAAAAGATTAAATAAATTACAGCACGAACTGGGGCATTTAAACAATCATTCTTCACACGCTCAATACATGAATGGAGTGGGGAAAAAACCCTGCTACAGTAGGACATACCCTCTGCCATGCACTTCACAGTGGTTTGCAGAGTATTGATGTAGACTGACCTCAGAATTAATCGAAAGTCATATAGGTTATTTTAATTAATTTACAAGCAAAAAAAGAAAGGACATTGGATGAAATTCGGGACTAAAAATGTTCAAATGTTTGTAGAACTTATGGGACTTAACTACGGGGTCATCAGTCCCTAAGCTTACCAACTACTTATGAACTAGCTAATAGTAAGGACGGCACAAATATCCATGCCCGAGGGGGATTCGAACCCCCGACCGTAGTTGCCGTGCAGACCCTGACTGGAGCGCTTCAGTCCCCTCGGCCACCGCGGCCGGCAAATTCGGGACTACAAACATTTAGAAAGGGGCGTCGTGTATGTAAATCGATACATCCATTCTTTTGTAATTGATCAATTACATGCACCGGGATGATATTTATCGAAGATACAGGGGAAGCAATAATTTTGACCGCATCTTGCGCAACTTATGAACGCCACCCTTTGCAGTTACATTTAAAAAAAAAAAAAAAAAAGCCTGTATAGAAAAACAAACTTGATTGACATTCTGAAAACAGCTTGTTTCATGGCACAGGGCACGCGTAAGGCAGCATGTCACTGAATACTTGCGAGGACAACCCCAAATTTGCAAGATAATATGCTTCTTTTAAATAATGACGTCACATGCTGATGTTGTTCACATATAAATACAAAATAACGTATATGATATTGCGGTTAATTGTGAAGTCAGTACTGTACGCATTGCCAAGGAGAAAAAAATATTTGCCGCCGGGCGGAATCGAACCCGCGAACCTTTCAATAAAATTCTGATCTCTTAGCGCTGAGCCCAACACCTCATTCTAAACAGACTGTCTCATGGGCAGTTGATAAGTTGCATATGGTGATAGATCCGTATCAAAATTCATTTTATTTCCTAAACGGCCATCTGGAGTTCCCACTTGGTGCACTTCCATCTCTCACCACGCCCTACATGTACCATAAATTTGGACTTCGGCGATGACGAGTAGGCGTCCTCTCATTGTAAGCAAAGAAGGGAAAGCTGAAAGATGGATAGAATATATAGAAGGCCTGTACAAAGGAAATAAACTTGAAGGCAGCATTCTAGAAATGGAAGACGAAGTAGAGGGAGATGAGATAGGAGATACTATACTGCGTGAAGAATTTGACAGAGCACTAAGAGATTTAAGTAGAATCAAGCCGCTGGAGTAGATACTGTCCCGTCTGAACTGCTATTTTCTTTAGGAGAGCCGGTCACAGATGATAAATTGTTCCACCTGGTTTGCAAGATGTATAACACAAGGGAAATACCCTCAGACAAGAGGTATATAGTGATTTCAATTCCTAAGAAAGAAAGTGCAGACAAATGTGGAAATTACAGAATTATCAATTATGCCGAAACGTCGGATTTTATAAATTGTCAATGCAACCAGAAACCCTCTAGAATTTTATTCACAGTGTCTGCGGCCGCGGAAGCCTTCGTTTACATACAAAAACGTTGTTCATTAAGTGCGTATTAGCTTTAAAGGGGAAGGATGAAATATCAGGAAGGTAGGATTTATAGAAAAGTTGGAGGATACTAAAATATGAACGGTTCAGCAATCGTAATACAATCGGGGCTGCCGCCTAAAAAAATATACCATCAAAATTTCCGAGGGTTCTTTCTTTTTTACTTTTTAATTTTTTACTTTTTTTAAGAAAAAATTTTATTTAATATTTCATAAAATTCATCATGAACCATCAACTGTTCATTAAATGCTTAAAAATGGACTAGTTTCGGTCGTAAACCATCATTATAGATAAAAAGGTATTAAAATATATTGGTCAAATGCATTAGATAAAAGAAAATCTGGCTGATAACAGCAGGAGTGAATGTCAATAAAATTGTCCTATTGTATTATCCTATTAGTCAAACAAATATAAAAGACTCACCAAAACATATTTAATAATTGTTTAAATACGTTCTACGCGGAGAAAAATTAGTAACTGCAAGCTTTCAGCCTCCAGCGATATTAGTATTGTTGTACCAAAAGAGACGGCTGCAAAAGTGGCCAATTAGTGGGTGTGCCTTTCCCAGCCCGTGGAGATGTTTTATTTCGTTGTCGCCCGTGGGCAACTCGGGTGCCTACGATGCATGTAAAACACATTCATTTGTACAGTATGTACTCCGTGCTCGTATTTTCACCCCAGTGATTCGATTCGCTTCATATGCATCAAAATTGACAGAGGAAAGACCATTATTTAAAAACTTCAATGTATGCTTCCTCTATTGGAGCATATTTCGGACAAAAGTTCTTGCTAAATGTAATGTACATTGTGTGAGAATTATTTATGTTTTTTGACGATTATGACCCTAAACAATACAATGTAACTTACACAGGTAATTAATTACTAAGATTTCAGAAAAATATTTTATTCAAAACTTCACAAACAACTGAAAGTCAGCTATTGAAATGTATTAAGTATTGTAATTCATGTAACTGTAACCAAATTGAAAATCTTTTACTGACTTAAGACAATTACAGTTTGTTTCTTTTATTATTTTTTATTATCAGCTTATTCCCCATTTTGGCTTTACAGACAACGTAAGTTTTTATTCATATCTTACATAAGAAATAATTTTTTAATCGCTGTATACTTTTTATTTTTCTTATATCGTTGTTATTTCAATATTACGTTCTTACTTTTATGATAGTTAGGAAATAAATAATGAAATCTAACGATGGCTGCATAGCTGAAATGAAACTATATATCAGAAAAATATATTGAAAGCCGCAATATATTGTAAAAATTGTATTATTTTATTAAAGCACATTTACCTTGATGCAGGCATAAAAGTGTTTTAAACAGAATGTTTTAATTTTAAGTGTATTCACTGAAATGTTTAAGTGTATTTAAACATTACAGTGTTGAAAGTTCAACATTGCAAGGAAAAAAAATTGTAGGAAACGGAAAAGAATTGGGACGTAGTGCTAATCGACTTCCCGCTTGTGAGTCACTTACCTTCGCCGTTGCCAAATTTGAGCCGAATCGCTTAGTCGTGTTTGAAGCCTGCACCTGGAGCCTCTAGGAACATCATATTAATAGCCGGCTAGTTCTGTAGCAGAAGGTTCAAGGATTTTAAAACTGATTTTCATGCAATAATAGCGTAAACAGACTTACGCCTTTATTGCATCCATGCCCTCAATTTATTGTGTTAAGGTAACCGTAAAAAATTCCATAAAGCTTTGAAACCTCTACATTCATTTTGGTACGTCCTGTATTTCGTTAAGGGTGTTTACGTCTATTGCTACGATTGCAATAACATTTTCATATGCACATATCTGACTGGATTTTATTATTACCGTTTCTCTCTTGTTTATTTTTGTACAAGGCTACGCACAGGAGAGCAGGGTGACCCTGTAATCATGACCCATATTCCGATTCTGGAATATAAAAAATGACGTGCAAGGATTTATCCATATTCTACGCAGGAAAACAGGCCGAAATACCAACACCAGGTAGACAGAACACATCACAAAACAGGCACACAACATCAGCAATAACACACACACACACACACACACACACACACACACACACACAAAATACATGCCACCCATTTAGTAAAGTCGAGCAAAAGCTCAAAGCACTCTACCAACTGCATAAAGAACATTAACTGGATTTGTTTGAAGAACAGAAAGGATGTGCACATCACATAAATATGAAGAGAAAAAATTAAACGTAAAGCTGGGAAGTGAATCAGTTTATTGCTTACGATGTTTCAACAATATACATAAAAATATGCTCAATTGTCAATAGACACAAGCAAATTACGGCCACGAACATTAAGAAGAGAAACCTCTTGTTACAAAAATGTATCGTACTACTTGAAATATTTATTACTTTGCCTTTGTTAACGCCATCTAAGAACATCTTTGTTTACATATCTACGTTTTGTCAACATTGATGTAGACTGTGAACAGTATGTTAGTTGTGATGTTTAATGTGTGTGAGATTGTACGGAAATATACCACCAGGAAACTATTGTACGGAAATATACCATCAGGAAACTGCATGTAGATATTCTTCAAAAGATTTCGCAATTAACTGTGTGTAAAGAGTGACAAACAACCTAAAATGTGCGCGTTTTTAATTATACCAGTAAAGACGACAAAGTAATGCAGAACTTGTCATATCAAAAATGTCACAACTAAATAGGATTGCACAACAACGCATTTGAAAATGGGGAATTATTTCCCGAAACAATTCGTGCTAAGTAAATAAAAGAAAAATCTTGACATGTAGCAGAATTGTTATTTATAAAGAAAAACCATTGATTTCATAATCACAGGCTTTGAAAATCCATTTTCAAATGGACGAAATCAAGACCATCAGTTTGTTTCATTTCATCTGTGCATCTACATCTGCATAAATACTCCGCTGATCATATTTAAGTGCATGACGGAGGGTTCATCGAAACGCTTTTATAATATTCATCTATAGTTCCATTTTCTAATAGCACACGGGAAAAAGGAACACTCAAACGTTTCCGTTTTCGCTCTGATTTCTCTTATTTTATTATGATGATCTTGTGTCCCTGTGTAGGTGAGTGCTAATAAAATCGCTTTCGGGAGAGAAAGTTGGTGACAAAAATTTTGCAAATAGATCTCGCCGTAACGAATAACGAATTTCTTTTAATGATTTCTATCCCAAGTCGTGCAACACTTCTATGATACACTGTTCCCTATATCGCGATAATACAAAATGATCTGCCCTTCTCTATATCATCCGTCAGTTCCACTTGGTGGCGATCCCACAATGGGCAGCAGTACTTCAAAATAGGACGTACAAAAGTAGTGTAGGGAGTTTCTTTAGTAGAACTGTTGCATCTTCTAAGTGTTCTGCCAATGAAACGTAGCTTTTGGTTCGCCTGCTCTGCAATATTTTCTGTGTGTTCTTTCCAATTTATATTGTTCGTAATTGTAATTCCTAAATATTTAGTGGAATTTACGGCCTTTAGATTTACCTGATTTATCGTGTAAATGAGGTTTGACGGATTTATTTTAGTGTTAATATGAATAAAATTACACTTTTCATTGTTTAGTTTCAATTGTCAATTTTCGTACCATGAAGATATCCAAATAACCGCTTTCGATCTGGTGACTTTACTAACCGATAAATGACAGCACCATTTAGCTATTGCACATTCTACAGTGTTTCCCTTTTTTCGGCATACAGCATGTCTTATGTAATCGTATGCGTGGCTGTTATTATCAAGTATGACTATTGTGAACAATTTATTTTGGGTTTATTACGACGTTGAATTTCAGCATTTCTATTATTACGGTTTCTAAGGATACTAGGCTGTCATAATTTGGAAACATACTCACATTAATTGCACGATTGTTTGGAGCAATTGGATAGATGCTCTCACGTCACGAAAACATATCTTCTGGCTATGGTAGTGGATTGAAATTTACGACATTTTGTTATTTGCGCCAATAGCGCTAAATCAGGCTATACAGTGTTAATAACGCGCTTGGAAGCACACGCGCGCGCACACACACACACACACACACACACACACACACACACACACACACACACACACGTAACATGAACCATAACAACTTGCGCCACAGTTGACCAAACACTCTTGTGATATACTATACATTTTGCGACATATGTAAATAACAAAACGGTGTAAGTTTCAAACCACCGTCTTGGGCCGAATAATTATTATTGTGACGTGAGAGCAGCTATCCAATTTCTGCAGAGAACCATTCAGTTAATGTATGTTTCCAAACTAGGTACAGCCTGATACCCACATAAACTGTAATAATAGCAATGCTCAAATCCAACGTTGTAAAAACAGCGAAATTGGGTAGTTCTCAATAGTCACACTTTCTAATAACAGCAGCTCATACAGTTGCAGATGACATGCTGTATGCCGAAAAAATGGCAACAAACACTGTGGAATGTATAATAACTAAATAATATATAGGTATGATAATGACTACACAATGATACAGCTGAAAAAAAGTGTATACCTTTTAATGTTTGTTACAGTTTTGTGACGATGTTATTTCTGAATTCCTTTAAAAAAATGGTGTAGGGATTTCCACTGTAACAAATATGGGTATCTAAATACACAGATGTTTTGAAGGCTAACGCACAATCCTACATTTGTAACAAGTACATGGACTAACAGAAGAGTTCCGAATTAACAATGATTGTATATACAATCTGAGAAAAAGGATTAATGTACTATTTTGTCCTGTACGCACTCTTTGCCTTTATAACAACTTGATTTCTGCGTTTCCCTGAGACAGGCCTAATTTATTAATTCAGAAATTGCAGATTGATTTTTTCCACCGTGAATATCTCTTTGGATTAGATGAAGAGAGGATATGGAACAAAGAAGGTCTAATGAACAAAGGTTACCAAATTTGTGGTTTCCATGCTTGAGACAGTTTATTCAATCATACTTTGTTACAGAGATCGATCTGTTACAAAAGCTAAGGATGGGCGCACACACACACACACACACACACACACACACACACACACACACACACACACACAACTATTGTACTAAGCCTTTTCGTCAGTATACACCTGTGAACTGACGAGAAGTTGCCCCACGTAACTTCGTTCTTTGGAGATGATAAACCTTTTTGAGTACCCGTCCAGGAAGAGGGCTGCTCGGAACAATGACGCAGTTACGTTGGCAGCGCCGCCTGAGGGAGAGTGAAGGAGCAGAGGGATGCGTGAAGGAGAGGCCCGGCGATACGGGGGTGCAAGAGGCGCGCAGTCAAGGTTAGGCCGGGCGCAGGCGCTATCTGCTTCCTGTCGTTACTGGCGCGACATCAGATAGCTTTCTGCTCGCCGCTCCACCGCCAAAGCCGCCTCCTTCGTCCCCCCCCCCTCCCCCACAACAGTAGCTCCTCCCTTGACGCACTGCTGTCGCTCCTGATGAAGAGCTGTCTATCTCTCAGGCAATTGCCGAGTCTCACAACACCCTGCATCTGGCGTGTAACTCACGTTTCTCTTTGCCACTTGCATACAGTAGACGAAGCAAAACGTAAACAAGACACAAAGGCCAGACAAAAGGTGAGCAACAAAATAACGGCGTGCTCTAACTTTACAGTATCGTTCTTGTGAAACACAGCTAGCTCTTTACTCACACGAAGTGATGAATGCTATCTTCATCTACGTCTACATCCATACTCCCGATGGTGTGTGGCGGAGGGTACCTTCAGTACCACTATCGTTGCCGGCTGCGGTGGCCGAGCGGTCTGCGGCGCGCCAGTCACGTTCTGCACGGCCAGTACGGTCGGGGGTTCGAACCCCCCACTCAGGCATGGATATTTGTGCCGTCTTTAGCATTAGCTAGTTCATAAGTAGTTTGTAAGTTTAGGGACTAATGACCCCGTAGTTAAGTCCCATAGACTCTACAAACACTTGAACATTTTTTGAACCATTCCAGTCACGTATTGTTCGCGGAAAGAAAAATTGTCGGTATGCCTCTGTGTGGACTCTAATCTCACTGATTTTATCTTCATGATCTCTTCGCGAGATACACGTAGGAGGGAGCAATATACTCATCGATAAAGGTATGTTCTCGAAACTTCGACGAAAGCCAGTACTGAGCGACAGAGCGTCTCTCCTGTAGAGTCTTCCACTGGAGTTTATCGATCATCTCCGTAATGCTTTCTCGATTACCAAATGATCCTGTAACGAAGTGCGCTGTTCTTCGTTGGATTTTTTCTACTTCCTATATCAACCCCACCTGGTACGGAGCAGTATTGAAGCTGTGGGCGAACAAGTTTACTGTAACCTCCTTCCTTTGTTTTCGGACTGCATTACCTTAGGATTCTCCCAATGAATCTTAAGTCTGGCATCTGCTTTACCGACAATTGCTTTTATATGGTCGCTCCATTTTAAATCAGTCCTAATGCCTACTCCCAGATAATTTATGGAATTAACTGCTTCCAGTTGCTGACCTGCTATAGTGTAGCTAAATGATACAGGATGTTTCTTTCTATGTATTCGCAGCACGTTACAATTGTCTGCATTGAGATTCAATTGCCATTCCCTGCACCATGCAGCAATTCGATGCAGATCCTCATGCATTTTCTTCTCTGAAGGTCAACCGTTTCTTGTCGCGCTGGAAACGGAACTCACTGTAGCAAGGGACAAGGGATCTGAAATCGATTTCATATGTCTCGATTATCGCGACGCTTTTGACACTAACCTCATGAGCGTCTTCTAATAAAATTGCGTGCTTATTCAAAATCGCCACAGTTGTGCGACTGGATTCGCGATTTACGTACAGAAATGACACAGTACGTTGTAACTGACGAAAAGTCATCGAGTAAAACAGAAGCGATACTTGGCGTTCCCCAAGGAAGTGTTATAGGGCCCCTTCTGTTACGCATTTTTAAAAACTAATTAGGATACAATCTAAGCAGCTCTCTTAGGCTAATGCCACACTAGGCGTTTTTCTCCTCTGAAGGTCAACGGTTTTTTGTCGCCCTGGAAAAGATAGTCACTGTAGCAAACTGTAGCAACTGTCCTCAACAGTCCTAATAGTTTGACCAACAACTATTAGGACTGTTGAGGACCGTTGTGTTGAACATAAACGTCACACACGTTTACAACAGCCAAACAAATCTGCTGTGGCGTAACACTGTCTTGACACCGGACACCATATGAAATACAACAAAACGGAAATTCTGGCATGCACTTTAAACTACTGGTACTGTGTTTGTTGTCAAGGAAGCGATAGAAATAAAACTAGGTGACAAACTTATGAATAGGAATGGAAGTTTCTGCTTAAATTCCGCTTGGGATCTTGCTCGCTCACTTGTCAAAAACAGAGGGACAAAATAATCCGACATCATCCGTCGAGAACTAATGTTCATTATGGATATTCTGACCGGTTTCATCTTTGGTCGTGTCAGCGCTGTGTGGTTGCTTGCTCGGTGTGTGTTGCCTTTCCTATTTACTCATTGAAAACCGAGGTTTTAAAGATCGTTGCACATTCCTTCCTCACTGCAGTTTCGCCTTGAAAATGGCAGGGTGGTCTCCTATCGAAATATCGGCCGTCGTCGATTTTGGTATCTGGCAGCATCCCCGCAAGGTTTTCGAAATCAAGGAGATAGCTTACCGAGGTATGGTGTAACAATGTTTGATACCACAGATCGATGACGACGGAGAACGAAATGTTTACTTCATGCATACGGCGCTCCACCGCACTATCTGACTGACTTCCGGAATTTTCTCAATGACTGTTTTCCTAGTAAATGGATTGGCCGTGCTGCGCCAATTGCATGGCCTTCCCGTACCCCAGACACCCCTGACACCGCTAGACTCTTTCTTCTTGGGCTTCATCAAAGATATGGTGTACGTACCTCCTTTGCCGGCCACTCTACCGGAACTTAGAGCAAGAATCTACGCTGCCGCTGAGAAAGTTACACCTGCAATGCTGATGCGAGTTTGGGAAGAAATCAGTTATCAGTGGGATGTCAGCAGGATAACTAACGGCAGCCACATCGAATACTTTTAGTTTAATGTAAAATCTTGATGAAACTTTCACTCTGCAGCGACAGCGGAGTGTGCGGTGATATGAAACTTCCTGGCAGATTAAAATTGTGTGCCGGAACCGGGACCCGAACCTGGGACCTTTGCCTATCGCGGGCAAGCGTTCTACCAACTGAGCTATCCCGACACGACCCTCGATGCCGCCTCACAACTCTACTTCCGCCAGTACCTCGCCTCCTACTTTACAAACTTCACAGAACCTCTCTTGCGGACTTTCTAAGACTAAGACTTCTGGAAGAAAGCATGTGGTGGAGATATGTCTTAGCGACAGCGTAAGGGATGTTTCCAGAATGAAACTTTCACTCTGCAGCGAAGTGTGCGCTGATATGAAACTTCCTGGCAGATTACAATTGTGTGCCGGAACCGGGACTCGAACCAGGGACCTTTGGTTTTCGCGGGCAAACCACTGAGCTATCCTGACATGACTCACGGTGCCGCCCCACAACTTCAATTCTGCCAGTACCTCGCCTCCTACTTGGCAAACTTCACAGAAGTCCCGGTTCTGGCTCACAATCTTAATCTGCCAGGAAGTTTCTTAAAAACCTGATGTTTTCCTTTGAAACAATACTAAAACCAGTTATTTACCTCTTTTTAATAAATTAATATGAATTTTCAAAGTTGTAATGCCCCTTTTTAAACACCCTGTATTAACTCCTAAATAAATTTTGCTGCAATACCTCTAGTCCTGAAAGGTGTTGAATTTTGTATGGCTAATAGTTACTCGATGTAGCACAAAGTGTCTGCCGGCTGCGGTGGCCGAGTGGTCTGCGGCACGCCTGTCACGTTCTACACGGCCACTACGGTCGGGGGTTGGAATTCCCCCTCGGGCATGGATATTTGTGCCGTCCTTAGTGTTAGCTAGTTCATAAGTAGTTTTTGACTGATGACCCCATAGGTAAGCCCCATAAGCTCTACAAGCATTTGAACATTTGAACAATGTATCCGTGTTGGTTACTCAGAAACTATGGGCGGTATGTAAACTGTGGCGCCCCGCTGTGCCAGACGCCAGGTAGCCGCGTGTGGCTTCTCCGGCAGAGCCGTGTCTTGCCACTCGGCAGCGGCCGTTGTCCCTGGCAGAGCAGCCCCTTTTTTTCTTTTTTTGCGCCCTCGGCCGGGCTGTCGGCAGCGTGAAATGGCGGCAGTTTGGGCGGGATCCCGCGTTGACAAAGCTGCGCTCGGCGGCAAAGCCCCGCTGACGAGGCGAGGCCGCTGTTTGTCGGACACGCGCGCAGATGTCGGCCGCTAGCCGGGCATCACTCAGCGCCGGCAAAAAGCCCACCCCGGCCTGGCCTGGCCTCGGGTGGCTTAATTGGCCTGCTTCTGCGAACGGGCTCTCCTGAACACTCTCGACTCGCACTGTGCACAGTGTTTTGTTTTTTAACGACTTACACCGGGCCACTGTAGCCACTTGTACGTAAGAACTACACGACGATTCGCCGCGAAATGTATTGGCACAGGCCGCGGTGGAGTAACCGAGCGGTCTAAAGCGTCTCGTTGCGGAACGCGCGGTTGCTCGCCGTGTAGGTTCGAGTCCCCCCTGGGGCATGTGTGTGTGTGTGTGTGTGTGTGTGTGTGTGTGTGTGTGTGTTGTCCTTAGGTTAGTTTATCTAGGTTTAAGTAGTTTTTAAGCTACGGACTGATGACCACGCAGTTTGGTCCGATAGAATTACAAACATTTGAATATTTTTGTATTGGCACAGAGTAACATATACAGAGGAGCAGCCATCCCTAAACCACTGTCCTACGCTCCCCTCGTAATTCTGTAAGATGCTAGCAGGTGTCAGGCGGATCGCTGGCTTAGGGTGCTTCTCGCACGTCAGAGGGTAGCGTGGAGGGGAGGCTGAGGGGACAGCTCGTTCCGCGTGCCGCGAGGCCACAGCAGTGTCCAGCTAGCTGGCGTTTGAGGGGAGGTGGTGGTGGGGACAGCCGCTACCTGCCGCCTGCTCTGGCCAGTTTAAAGAGCTGCTTCTGACCGCAGCGCCATCATGGGACATCTTACGGAAATGACTGCTGGAAACCCTCCCTCCCCGCACACCTGAGCGTCGGACCGGGCCCTTACAGAGTTTTCCCGTCTGTATATATTTGTCTGTGGTATTGGTTAAAGCTCTGTATGGGGAAAAATGGCCAGCCTGCCATTTTTTGTTGATAATACTCGATCGAGCATGCTAGACATGCAACCAGTACAAGTTATGGAAGCAGTGTTAACAGCCAGAATTTTTGACTTGTATATTTCTGTGTCCTTTGCAACAAATCTGTACTGATTTCAGCGTGGCAACAACGAATGTTCCTCGACGCGGAATGCTTTTGTGGCAACTGACACCAGGTAGAAAACTGAGCTTTTTTTACGGTGTGTACTTCTAGGGAATTACAGGATAGGTCGTTTGAAGATTCACTCTTGGGGCAGCTGAGTGCCATTAGTCAGGAATTTTGACTGGATATAGACAGACTGATGTCAAACGAGGCAAAACATTTGGTGTTCTTATACGCAGCACTTGACTTTGTATCACTTCAGTTTGTGCATTTAAATGCTGAACACACTTTAGGAATATTTCATCAGCAAAATTGTACAGGCAATACACACTTAATACAGTGTATACTAAATACTACACTGCAAGCTCAACAACATCATACGGTTGACAGACTACTCTCAAGTGTACTGACCACCAAAAGTATGGCGGCTGAGTTTACACAGGTTGCAGCAAAGAGCGCTGTAGCTCGCCTGTCAGCCACTGTATGAAATTTAAGCTCGTTGGTATTGGTCTAGCGCGAGAGCCATCTAGCGGCAGATCACGTGGAACAACTACCGCGGAAACGCGTTAATTAACAGACACTTTGGGCCGTATTAATAAAACCATGGAGGTAAGAATAAAGGGAGATGGCGCTTCGTATCTCAGCTTTCAAGCCATGACACTCCGAACAAAAGACTGACAGTTAGAGCCATGTCTCTATTTACAGTCGATAATTGCATGATATACGCATGTAACGTCCTCGAAGTGGTTGTTCCAAGTTTTTGTTTAAAATAAAATCACAAAAAACGAAAAAAATTAGCGTTTAATCTGTTTGAAAATAGTTGTTACTATAATATTACGAATCACCAATGTGGGTTCTTGCTTTAGTTAATCGGGCGATCGTCAGGTAAAATAATTCGATTGAGTGAAACAACGCCAGATTTACAAGCACAGTAAATGACTTAATAAAATTGAAATTTATATTTTATTCCTTATTCATTCGTAAATAGTATGTTAAGTGGGGGAATAACTTTCAGCTTTAGAAAATCGAAAATCATAAAAGAAAAATACACTACATTACAAGTAAGAGCCGCGCAGTAGTATGAGTGCTTTGGAGCGTTTGGTTGTGTGTGTTTGTCCTTAAGTTAGTTTACCTTAGTTTAAGCATTCTGTAAGCTACGGACTAATGAACCCGCAGTAGAGTACGGTAGATTAATAAACATTTGAACACATTTGGTGTTCCCAGTGGTGTAATGGTCTGCGCAACTGCCTAGCAAGCAGAAGACCCGTGTTCGAGCACATTCGCAGTTAATGTAATACATTTCGTGAATATGAACAAAAAATTTACCGAAATGTAACATTTGACAAACGTGGTCTATTACACCACGTCCAGTCATTCGGAAAAAAACAAACCGATAAAGTCTTCAAATGTTTATAAAGCCAAGGGACGAAACTGCTAAATTCATCGGTTCCTAGACAAAAACTATCTTATGCTAAGAACACACACACACACACACACACACACACACACACACACACACACACACACACACACACACAAACATGCGCGCTGACTGGAACCTACAACGGGGAGCGGCCGCGCAATTCGTGGCAAGACGCCTTAGACCGCGCGGTAACTCCAGCGCGGCGTCTACATTCGACAGATAGAGTTTTTACGTTATATTTGGTAGTGTAGTACCTGCCTTGCTGCTAGGGGCACCTCCGAAGTCCTTGTGAGTGTCGTTTAACCCTTATGTCCACAATAAAAAAATTATACCCTGTTCTATAACCAGGTTACCTGGCTAACCCAAAGAATTTATTGCCGTAAAGTGACGGTTGTCAACACTTAGCGCTGGTATATACACAACTATTGTAGCAAGGAATTCTAATTGTTGATAGCTATTGTTTCACATCGTTGTGAACTGTGAATTATTGTGTAAGCTGTGTAACAGTGAACAACATTTATAGATTCTCATGGCTGATAAGCTGGAACTCTCAAAATATGAATACAGGAGATTAACTTCTGAAGTATATTAGAAAGTTATTGACTGTTGATGTAGAAGAGGATGTTACTTTAGATTTCAACGACGAAGATTCTACAGATGTATGGATTCTTAGAAAGGAGAATGCTGCTGTTTCAGACATTGAAGATGCTGTTGGTACTTGAGTGTTGGTGAAGTTGAAACAGGAACAAGGAATACTAGTAGTAATGAACATGACTGAGCTGATGAAAACAGTGAAGCAACTGTGTTTTCTGCAGGCATTCTACGAAGCAAAGATGGAACCAAATGGCATAAGGAACCCTTCGGTACAAGAAAGTTGTTGAAACATAACATTTTGCGGCAAAGGGCTGGTCCAACACGTATTTCTTTCTATAAAAGACACTTTCAAGGCTATATTTACAGAAGAAATGTGTAATATAATGGCCGGCCGCGGTGGCCGAGGTGACTGAGGCGCTCCAGTCACGGTCAGCACGGCCACTACGGTCGGGGGTTTGAATCCCCCCTCGGGCATGGATATTTGTGCCGTCCTAGTTTGTAAGTAGTTCATAAGTAGTTTGTAAGTTTGGGGACTGATAACCACGTAGTTAAGTCCCATAAGCTTAACACACATTTTTGTAATATAATGATACGTGAAACCAACAGGAAGGCAAATCAAGTATTCACAGATTTTAATATCAATTCAGAAGTACCAGTGGAAGTGTGGGAGCCATTGACAACTGAAGAATTTGCCGCCATATCTTGGTATGCTGAATACAGCGAGAGTAAAATTCTCTAACACTAAACACACTAAGGAAACGTAGAAAACAAATGCATTCCCACTGCATCGTGTAAGCCTGTCGTTCAACAGGTTTCGGAAGATGAGCAGATTTATAAGATCTAACAATGTGAACACTAAGAGTGAGCAATTGAAAAGTGACAAAGCTGCTGCAATATCTGACATTTTTGAAATGCTAAATTCAAATCTTCGTACATGGTTGTGTAATAAATAAGACGACCGATTTATAAAATAAAGTCTTACATTAATGAACTTCACACATAATGGAGGTATATGGTTACCTGAGTAACCCAAATATTTAAATGCCCCGTCTATGAAATTATTTAAATTTTTCCTGCTGTTATGACGTTTATAAAGATGCAAATGAGGAATAACCTGAGTCTTGTGTCCACTAGTTTCAATACACCTGAAAAATGGGCTGTTACAGTTAGAAAGGTTACCCGGGTAACCCAATGTGGGCACAAGGGTTAAGTGGGGCAGCCCGCTGTTGGGACATTAGCAACAGCGGTTGGGCGAGTCGAGTCGAGGCGAGGCCGCTGTCGCGTGCGGCGATTGCTAAAGCCGGGTCTGTAGTTAAGGCGGACGTCTGTATGCGGCCGACCGCCGCCTGAGGAATGAAAACGGATTAGCGAGCCACGCCGGCTCTGCGCCGCTACACGGATGCCTCTATGGCCGGTCGTGTGCGGGCGTAAGAGGCACTGGCGCACACAGGCGCGCCGGGTAGCCGACGCTGCAGGGGCTACCCTCTGCAGGCCACTCCACGGCTGCTGCCATTTCACTTACGAGGCGCGTTTGAACAGTCCGCGCAAAAATAAAAACTACTAACGTTTTTGGGGAAAACCATTTTTATTTTTCAACGTATTCAGACTTATACACTCCGTCCAACGCTGTTCTAATTTATTGATCCCTTTCGAATAACAGAAATTGTCCAAGCGTGTAAAATAGCTATTCGTAAAGGTTTGAATTGAGGTGTAAAATTGTTGCAAGTTGCTAAGTGCTCTAATTCTCAAATAGTTGTTGCACGAAATCGCGTTACTCTCGCTTCGTATGATGCAATAGTTTTGCGCGTTCATCATTATTTATAACTAGCTGAAAACCCGGCGTTGCCCGGTTATTTATTTATTCCTGACATTTTTCGGGTGTATGTTGATTTGTATAAGGGCGTGGTGCGTGATGGGGCGGTTTTCCATGAACATTATTGTTTATGTGCTCATATCTCGTGAACTACGTCTCGTAGTGTCACAATTTAAAAGGTACACTCAAGTATAGGCGTGTATACTGTCTATAAAATTTCCTGCGGCTACAGTTTGTAGTGTATGAATTATAAATTGTAACGTCATCCGAATGCCGTAGTTTTAGTCCATGAACAGCGGAACGTTACTATTTATGTGCTCACATCTCATGAATTATGTGTCGTACTGTGATGCAATTTAGATCGTACATTCAACTATATATGAGTATACTGTCTGTAAAATTTCCTGCGGCTATAATTTGTAGTGTACAAATGTTCCAATGTTTGTATAGCTTAAGGGATTTAACTACGGCGTCATCAGTCCCTAAACTTACAAACTACTTATGAACTAACTAAGGACGGCACAAATATCCATGCCCGAGGGGGGATTCGAACCCCCGTCCGTAGTGGCCGAGCAGACCGTGACTGCAGCACCTTAGTCCCCTCGGCCACCGCGGCCGGATGTAGTGTACAAATTATAAATTGTAACGTCATACCGAATACCGTAATTTACTCCATAAACAGCGGAGAAGTAGTAAGGGAGAAACTTGTTTCCTTTCATCATTTTGCTATGGGTGTCAGTAAGAAAAAGTTTAATAAAGGTTTGAAATTATGTTTCTGGTTTGTTGCAAGTCGCTAAGTACTCTTATTCTCATATAGCGTATTTATAAAGTCTCGCCGCATTATGTGGCAGTTTTCTGCGATTCCTATTGTTTACGACGTTATATCTCCTGAACCCTGTGTCGTATGTGGTTCGTACTCTTACAGCAATTTTTATCTCACGTAAGGAATATGTGTACCAAATTTGATTGAAATCGGTCCAGTGGTTTATGAGAAATTGAACAGCATTGTCGCTAAATGCAACAGTTTTAGACACATTTCATTGTTTATAACGTCATATCTCGTGAACTATATATCGTACGTGATTCTTACACTTACGGCGACCGTCCTGATGGATTGAAGTTTACGTGTACAAAATTTCACAAATATTGGAACAAAACTGTAAATTTGTATGCAACACGTACAAATATACGGACACTCTGCTTTATATATTAGAAGTCAAATGTAATGAATTAGATGATTTTTTCCCACTCGGCGATTGTTGCTTGACGTTAAGAGATGTGTACCAAATTTCGCTGAAATCGATCCACTACTCTGAAGGTGGCGTCGACAAAGCACACACACACAGAATATATTCACTGCATAAACGACGGTGGAGCGTAATCGTATGGCGCGACATTATTTGAAATTATATTGTGGGGCATTACTTCATCCCATACGTGCTAAATGAAAAAAAATCGCACTGACATGTTTTACGGCCCACTTTAGATTTGTAGTTTTATAAGTTTTTGCAAACATTTTGGACCAAAATAATAATCTAAATAATAATTAATTAATAAGAGTGTATGAAACACTTTTAGGAAAAAAAATAGGTAGTGGCGGGTTTCGAACCACCGACCTTTCGCGTCACATTCTAGCACCTTGCCCACTACGTTACGGCTATAAATCGAAACAAAAATTCTTTAATCTCTTACCACTGATGGCCGTTGTTAACTGATATCAATATGGCATTTGTAGACATTAGATTATCATTTATCGTACGAAGAACGATGTGTTTTCTTTAATTCCTCAGTGTAGCGTTGCTCTGAAATGAAAACGTGTAAGTTACAATAAGAAAATCATCAAATACACGAGGAATGTCACGTGACATCTCAAAACGGCTGATTAGTTAATTCAATGGAGGGTGTCAAGTATCCGTTATATTTGCAAATATGTCTCAAACGATACAAGATATGAAAAAACATAAGGGAGCTAAGTTGTAGAGAATTTTCTCCTCTACCATTTAGGTTATTCAATTTTCGTGTCAGATGAATGGTTCGTTTGCAATTACAATTATATTACAAACGGCTTTTTTTGTTTTACTACCGCATTTTTTCTCCGAAAAATTTGAAAAAGGGAGATTCTGGTCTCTGTAAAATTTGGTGCTGATTTGTTGAACGGTTCGTCTTAAAAACAGGGAACACGTTACGGACAGACATACATCCCAAAATCGCCGTTATTTTTCTCAAATATCGTTGAAACGCTACGAGATATGAAGAAAACATAACAGAGCAAAGTTGTCGAGAATTTTCTCCTCTACAAATTCGGTTATTCAATTTTCGTATCAGATGAATAGTTATGCCGTTATTTTCATTTAAATTTCAAGCTGTCAAAAGACGATCGCAAAGGCCCACATTTAGTGTTACTACCCTAACCTAAAGTGGGCCAATTCAAATGTACAGTCTGTCAGCTCTTACTGTAGAAATACTACAGGATATTCGACAATGTTTCTGGCTGCAACATTGTCCAGCTCACTCGTTTCGTGTTGCAACTAAAAGAAGAATGAAAGTTTTTGTGGACCTTGGATAGGACGAACATACGTTGTAAAATGCCTACAATAGTCCCGGTTTGATTCATTTCTTTCTTTGGGGAGCACTAAATATGTAGTCTACGACGTGGCAATAACTACTCTAGGCCATGCTAGTCGATATCCTACCATATCCTCCTCCATAATTACAACTGTTCGTCTTTCTTTCGAATGGCGATTGTAAATGTGCCTTTCAGCTCACGTGAACAGCTTGAACACATGCTTAAGCATTGCGCTATGGTTTGTTAAAGCGAAACTTAGATGATTTGGGAGGTTGTCATATTATTATTAATAAATTATTTATTATATTAACGAGTGTTTGGAATGGCGTTGAAGACTCAAGTGAGTCGACATGGTGTATTACACGTAGATGGTAATACTGTCCGCGTTTACGTTCAGCATGAAACGACGATTCATTAAGTAGAACATGTCTTTTGCGGTGTAAAGGTGGTCACCTATGTACTTTTCATAAAATGTAGAGTCTAATGAATGTGTCCCATTTGAAGTAATTAAGAGCAGTGTAGGCAGAGGCAATTGTTCGGCATCATGTATTTTACCTCTAAACACAGCCTTGAACAGGAAAAGATAGGTCAAATCTTCGAAAAGTTTAGCATTTAATGTAGAAGTTGCTTTTTCCAGCGAATAAGAATTTTTGTTTTTAGTTTTGAAGAATGAAGAGTTATCGAAAGATAAAGTGACATAGTTTTCCTTAACCTATGTCGTATTTTCATACAAAAAATTCGTAGGTGGACCTAGGTCTTCAGTAGGCTCTAGAGGAAATTACGTTTCATCCTAGTACCGCAGGCCTACCTTATGCCTCTTCCGAGATGCCTGCTTACAATTTTGTCCACCGCAAATGCCGTTTCTGGCCACCGTGCTCTCAAATTCTACATTTCTAGAATTTTGTATGACAGGTTATTTCGACGTCAACATTAGCAATATCACAGTAACTGTCTTCAAAACAGCTATAAAATACAGTTATAAATAGTGCACGTTTCCATTCGAAAAGAAAACTAATTGCTTCAGTATTCAGTTGTTACCAGCGCTGAAAACATGACTGAAAAATTCCTGACTCTCAACGGTTTAACATTTTTCGAAAACAATGTTTCGATATGTGTAACCGATCACGAAGTAAAAGAGGGTATTAAGTCTTTCGTTACTTACTCCGTATGAGTATGACGTAGTCGGGCACAGATGCCCACAATGCGGATGCAAGTAGATCAGTCATTTCAGATGCAGATTCACATTTATCTGAACTGCTTTGTACAATAGCGAGAACGTGCATTACATATATGGATAGTGCAGTAATTCTTACATAATGTAAACGCTTTAACGTAAAGGCGTGACCAGAGTTTTAGCACACATTCCTCACGGACAGATCTGCTGCGTCCTTTCACTCCAAATTAATCAAGAGCTCCACATGGAACAGAAAGGGAACATAGCGTATTAGCAAACCAAGGGAAACTTTTTTCTAGATGAAATATTCAAACTGCATCGTGGCAGCGTTCACCCATGCATAAGCGCACTGTCGCTTTGAAACATTTATGTCCTAGCTTATGACTAATTTCAAGTACTCTGTGCTGCTGACGTCCATCCAGAGTATTCTCGTAATAATATATCTCGACAGTGTACAAGTGAGACAAAGTAAAAGTGGGTCGTGAACTATTCAGGAACTTGTCCCTTAACATTATGCGGTAGATGATCAGCTTACTGTCAAATATGTTGCGATGCTTAATACCGCAACTTCTCAGAGTTCGCCTAGCGCAATGAAGGACGGGGGGGGGGGGGGGGGGGGGCTGAGGAGGTATCAGATGAACCGATACCACCTTATTAACAAACCACTTGCAGAAGTTAACATGTGAAAGCTGTAACTAATGCACAGGAGAAATTTTCTAATGAAGAACAGGTGTATTCGTTTGCATTATGTTTTCAGAAACAGCTACGATGTCATAGAACTTTGCTACAGGCTGTTTTATTTTTTTTTTATTTATTTATTTTTTTTTGCTATTTTCTAGAATTATAAATATTTCCTGATATCCTTTTCGAAATGTCTTTGCGGTTTAAATTGTAACTGAAAATAGAAAACGATTAATGGGCAAGTTTCATTTTACTGTCGCGTAGTTCCTGCGTGTTGAACCGAAATTCCACGTGACATGTACTTGTAGATAAATAGCAGCCCGTCTTAGTTCTCTCTGACTTTAGGCTCCCTCACAAAAGTCTAGGAATTATGAAGCACGCTAACTCAATTCTAAGGGCCACTATATACATTCTATGTATGTAGGTGAATCGTATCCTTAAATGATGCTTTATTGTAGTCTTCATTGCGGAGACTAATTTTTAGCGGTTTACCTCGCTATTCTAGCTTATTCAGCTTTGTATACGTACTGCACATTAAATCTATTTTAACATGCCTTTGTCTTTCTCTGCAATTTCTTCTTCCTCTAAAGTCTCTCTCTCACACACACACACACACACACACACATACACACTCCTCAAATTCTTTGTTACCTCAGGATGCGATTTAATGCGCGAGGTTGCCGCAGTGGCCAGCACACTTGACTCGCATTTTGGAGGACGGCGGTTCAAATCCGTCTTCAATATTTCTGATTTAGCTTTTCCGTGATTTCCCTAAAATGTTCCTGGGAAATGCCAGGATGGTTCATTTAAAAGAGCACTGCTGATTTTCTTCTTCGGCCGTATCAAAACAAAACACCCATACAAAATGCGAAGCGAAGTTGACGTTTAAGTGCAAGAAGTACGGCCGTCGATTCTCCGCCGTCTCAACTCTATTCACCATCGGGGATTACGTCTGGCGACCGGTGCATTTTATACCAGCGCTGTTGAAAGTCTGTATGCCGAGGCTGCTGTATTACCCTTGACCACTCGGCGTGACATACTCTTGTGTCGGTACGCATGCCGACTGCTGTCGATGCCCAACCATCCATCTTACCGATTATTTTTTGACGACTCACTCGATCGCCAATATCAGTTGTCTGCGATAGCCTTGCTTCCACCTGGAGTTCGGTTTCGCCGCCTACTACAGCGGCTCGATTTTACCCTTCCGTCCACCTTTCGGTTGAGCGACAGCCCATTGCCACCGTGGCATCAGGCCCAGGTTCACACTCACCTTAAACTTAGTTCGCTCCCCAAGGAGAGCACTCCGGATTTGGTATACCGCTCGAGGCTTGTCGAACTCCGTTCGCGGTTCAATAATGCCATATTTATTTACACTGATGGTTCCAAGAGCACTGACGGTGTCGGATCTGCCTTCGTCGTCGGGGACAACCGTTTCCAATACTAGCTCCCTGACCGGTGCTCGAATTTCACGGCTGAGCTTTTTGCCCTCCACCAGGCCGTTTTGTATACCTGCCGCCACCCCCAACCTTTCTATGCCATCTGTTCGGACTCCCTTAGTGCCCTGCAGAGTCTTAAGCACCCTTTCTCGCACCATCCTCTCGTGTATCGGATCCAACGCTCTCTCCAGTTGCTAGCAGATGACAGCTGTTACGTTTCTTTTCTGTGGGTCCCTGACCACGTGGGTGTGCCCGGGAATGAGACCGCCGACATAGCAGCCAAGGCAGCAGCTCTTTTGCCTCGCATGGCTACCTTTTGCGTCCCATCGGACGATGTTCAACGGGCTCTTCGCCGGAGTATCGTGTCGTCCTGGCACATTGCGTGGTTCTCACTGTACGACAATAAATTGAGAACTGTAAAACCGATCCCGACTGCTTGGAGGACCTCCTCACGCCCCTCTCGGTGAGAGGAGGTCATCCTGGCCCGGTTGCGGATCGGTCACTGCCGATTCAGCCACCGTCATTTGCTAACCGCCGATCCTGCACCGCTGTGCTTCTGCGGTGAATTGCTGACAGTGCGACATGTTTTACTGTCTTGTGTTAATTTTAATCATCTCCGTGTAGCCCTTCACTTTCCGTCTACTCTGGAGGAAATTTTAGCTGATGACACACGAGCAGCTGCTCGAGTTTTGCGTTTTATCAACTTGGCCAATTTATCAAAGGATATTTAAGCCTTTAAATTGTTTTTTATCTTTCGTTTTTAGCCTTCTCTTGATATTTTAACTGGCAGTTACCAACTTTTTTGAGATCTAGCGAATCTCTGTTCTTGTCTGGACGCTAATGACCTTAGCAGTTGTTCGCCCTAAAACCACATAAAAAAAAAAAAAAAAAAAAAAAAAAAAAAAATGTGCAAGAAGTGTTCAGGTATGCCGTCCAGAGAGTCAAGCGAGACTCAAAGTTGTCTGTCGGGACGCGCTTGCTTCGCACTTCAGGTGTTTCAAACGTCAAATTCGCTTTGTATTTTCTACTGATATAATCAATGCAATGAAACCAAAGCCATTCTTTTTTTTTTTTAAACTGTTGCTTGCATAAGGCACATTTAAAAAACCTAAGTTGATGATGATAATAATACTTTTTTACTTTCTCATAATATTTAGTTTCATAAGCCCCCTGAAGTACGTTTATTAAGGTGAAATTCGTTTTTCAGTAACTATATAGTAACAGAGATATTTTCGGTGGAAAAGTTTAGTGGGACGCGGTGTATAATTGTCGTGCTTGGTTACTCCAAATGTGTGCCTCTACCTCGCCACGTAGGCATTTTAGTGCTAATTTCGCCACGCATTTTCCTCTTCAGGGGAGTTACTGCAAAATGGTAAAAAATCGTATGTTCCGTTTTTAAGCTTATATGTAATTTGAAGTTTTGTGCTTAAAATGGTGCAATATTTGATAAAAATACTGTTAGGGAAAATTTTTGTTTTATTTTTCAAAATTATATTTGTGCCCAGGAAAATTATCATCCTTATGATTACACATTTAAATCTTTACATTTCTGAGTATATTAGATATAGAAGGCTGTGGATTTTGCTTTATAGTTGTAGAATCTTGTATCTTTCCGTTGGCACCATAGTCATTTAAATACAATTCGATGATGCATTTAAATACGTCAGCCAACAACCTCATATGCACTCGTGCTTCTAAGACTGTATTTGTTGGTATAAAATCATTGAAATGTAGGGTCAGTGATTTTATTATTTCATTCAGAGATGGTCATATGGATAGGCTAAAGGTCGTGGCATCAACACCATCAAAGGTCTTCGACTTCTTGACAACATGCGAGTATGGAAGGCTCAGTATGCAGCTGAATTTAATAGTTACGTATAGCTTATAGGACTTAACTACGGGGTCATCAGTCCCTAAACTTACAATTTACTTATGAACTAGCTAATATTAAAGATGGCACAAATATCCATGCCCGAGGGGGGATTCGAACCTCCGATCATAGTGGCCGTGCAGATAGTGACTGGCGTGCTGCAGACCGCTAAGCTACTGCGGCCGGCTATGACAAAATTCCGAAGGTGTATTCTCGGAAATGCTATATAACAGTTTATAGAAGCCACTGAACTAGATAGAATCTAGACAAAATCTGGCTTATTCTCTGAACCAGGGAATTTCATGTTAGATTTTTTCAGATAAAATGGCTTAACGGTAAAAAAAAAATTGGTAAATATTATAACAACAAAAAGGAAACATTGGTTTTAGCTCAGTGAGCTAACAACATATGCTGAATAAAGCTGCCAAAATTTCAAAGATGTTTATATACAAGTTGTAGAGAAAAAGGTCTACATCTACATGAGATACTCTGCAAATCATATTTAAGTGGCTGGCAGAGGGCTTATCGAACCACCGTTATAATATTTATCTCCCATTCCATGCTCGAGTATCGCGCGGGAAGAAAGAACACATGAATCTCTCCGTTAGAGCTTTGATTTCTCGTTCTTTATTCTGATGATCATTTCTACCTATGTAAGTGGAAGTAAACAATATATTATCGCATTCGGAGGAGAACGTTGGTGATTGTAGTTTCGTAAGTAGCCGACGCCGCAGCAATAAGCGTCGTTGTTGTAATGATTCCCATCCCAGATCCTGTATCATTTCCGTAACGCTGTCTCCCATATATCGTGACAATACGAAACGAGCTGATCTTCTTTGGACTCTTTCGATGTCCTCCGTCAAACCCACATGATAAGGATCCCACACTAGGCAGCAATACTCCAAGAAAGGACGGACGAGTGTAGTGTATGCAGTTTCTTTAGTAGTTCTGTTGCATCTTTTAAGGGTTCAGCGATTAAAACGTAGTCTCTGGTTCGCCTTTCCCACGACAGCCGGCCGCGGTGGCCGAGGGGACTAAGGCGCTCCAGTCACGGTCTGCACGGTCACTACGGTCTCGGGCATGGATATTTGTGCCGTCCTAGTTCGTAAGTAGTTCATAAGTAGTTTGTAAGTTTAGGGACTGATGTCCCCGTAGTTAAGTCCCATAGACTATACAAACATTTGAATATTTTTTTCCCACGACATTATCTATGTGTTCTTTCTAGTTTAAGTCTGAAGTAATAGCAATTCCTAGGTACTTTGTGGAGTTCACGGCCTTCACTTTGGATTGATTTATCTTGTAAACAAAGTTTAACGGATTTCTCATGTGGACAATTTCACACTTCTCATTATTTAGAGTCAATTGCCAATTTTTACACCATAGTGATGTCTTATTCAGATCGTTCTGCTGTTGGTTTTGATCTTCAAATGATTTTACTAGACGGTAAATGACGGCGTCATCTGCAAACAACCTAAGAGAGCTGCTTAGGTTGCCAAATTAACATTGGTGAGACAGAGCATACCAACTCCCTTTAACCAGATACTGTGCTTGGGTTGATATTTTCTCCGTTAACTTACTAGGTTGTTCTACTAATGTGTCATCGTTTAACATCGCATAAATGCCTCTGATGGTAATGGCTTGCCTTTCTACCAAGATAGCTGCTATGGGGCATTCAAAAAAATTTGTTCCTGGATGCCTACCTCAGCACCGCAATGCCACGGGCGCGTTCTCGTAAGAAACGGCGGAAGAAGCACGCGAAAGCGGTAGAACCGGGAGGGTGGGGGGCAGAATACAGGGGGTTGGAGGGGGGGCGGTGTCAGCCGGCAGGATCGCGTCGCCAAACACTTTTTGATTTAAATAGCAAACAACTCACTAAGTTCATTAAAAGTTTTCTCGCAAATTGGATAAAAACTGCTCAAGTTCCTAAGAGGATTGGGAGTGCGCCCCGAGCCTCCCCACTCGTGCCCGCGCCTCAATTAAGTTCGCTTTTGGGGCGGTGTGGCGGCGGCGCGGGCTCGCTAGCCGGCGGTCGTTACGCGTCCGCCGGTCTACCTCGAGTTCGACCAGTCTACCTCGCCGCTACAGACTGTGCCCGCCCGCCCGGGCCTCGTTCTTCACGCGGCAAGTTTTCCAATCCCGGCGCGGGCCACTCCGTCGTGCATTCGCTCTGCCGCCACCGCACCCGAGGCTTAATCGAGTCGCACTGATTCTCCCTTGCGTCGCTGTGCATCCGCCACTGCCGTGCGTCGGGAAGAAAATTCGTGCATGTGACGTACGTTTCTACTTTGGCCAGTGCGAGCTTACACACGGATCATTTTGCATTGGTGATGGCATAAGAAAATGTCAAAGGTTCATATAAACGAATAAATTAAAAAACACAATTTTATGTGTTTAATTAACCGATTTTCGGCTTATTAGGCCATCTTCAGAGTATTGACTGTGTCAAAGAGGTGATAATGTTTAAATGTTCAAATGTTTGTAAATCTATCGGACCAAACTACGTCGTCATCAGTTCGTAACATAGAAACTACTTAAACCTAGGTAAACTAACCTAAGGACGACACACACACCCATGCCCCAGGGAGGACTCGAACCTCCACGGCGAGCAACCGCGCGCTCCGCAGCAAGACGCTTCAGACCCCTCGGCTACTCTACCGCGGCTACAAAGTTTAGATATAGTATGGGAAGAGATGACAAATGTCTACACTTACAAGGAAAGTACTTGGGCTCGAACAAACATATCTGTATGAACGTTTGGTTACAGTATCTCTACATACATCTCAATGTGCTGGTGGGTGTCATTTTTATGCAAAACTTTGCAATCATGCTCTAGATAGCACTGGAGATTTAATTGTAGACGACATACGTAATTCAGATATCTGAACTATAACTTATGTAATAATCGTCGTACATGTTCTCTAGCGTATTGTCATCAAAAGCCGTGATGATAGTTATAACTTTAACCTTCTTCTCGGAAGACTGTTGGTATTCACTGCCACTGCTTCCATCGCCACTTCCCGCACTTACCGTAGCACTACCACTAGCAATGAGTTCTTCGTCATTATCACTCCTATTATCATCATTATGGATGGTTGGATGTTTAAGGGGGACCAAACTGCAACGCTCATCAGTCCCATCATCATTATGTGTTAGTGTTACAACAGTATCTAACTTTTGCTCATATTTCTGTACAATAACAGATACGAGAAAGCATGCGAATGATTCATCTTCTACACTAATACAATCTTCACGAAAAATGGTTCTTCGTAACTTCACCTCAACCAAGCGCAGTACTTTAGCAGGATTGCTTATCAATCGCCGCTCCATCTGACGCTTCACCACACAAATGTTACAAAACGCAACTTCGGAGGCACACTGCACCGTCCCTACTGGCGAACCGACAGCTCAAAGTGCAATTTGCCTAGGCACACGCAGAGGCTTCTACCGGACGACTGCAGAGTTTTTCAGATTCGGGAGTGTCACTAGTGCAATAAGGGATCTTTACATTATCTCTCGTACGATTTTGATTTGTGTTTGTTCGAGTCCAAGTACTTTCCTTGTTAGATCGACATACATAGTAAAACACTTCTTTGACATTGTGTTATTACAAAACTTAAAAATAAATCATAGTAAATATATACACAGGTGTTTGGGACTTTGAGGGTAAACAAGGAATCTAGATTTTAGAATAATATTGGAACTGTGATTGTCTGACTTTGATCTATTAGTTATACGAATAAATAAAAGGCTATGTCTAAGTTTAGGTTTTTTGTAATGGCGTAATGGAATAGTCAGTGTGGGTGGGAGTTGATGGAACACTTAGGTAAATGATTGTACTATGAGGATATGTATGAAGAGACTGGAACTGACAGTGTAGGAGATAATGTAACTCAGGGATGAGCTAAGTGAAATCCAATAGGGGTGAACTGTTCAGTTGTGTTTGACCATTTAATACTAAATCATGGCTATGGGCTAGGTGTTTATTGACTTCAAGAGCTTCTAATAGGTTGAGTTTTTGTTTCTTGTTTGCTAAGTGAAGGACTTTTGGCTGGTAGCTACGGCCCTCACTCTGTACATGCTCAGCGAATGTGGACTCCTGATTCTGTAGTCTCCAGCTGCGTTCATGTTCAGCTAGTCTAGGTGCTATGCTTCTGCGTGACTGACCAATATAAAACTTATCACAATCTTGACAAGTAATTTTATATACTCCACTATTGTTTAGTAAAGGAGTCTTGTCTTTATTATTAAAAATACACTGAGCTGCTGTTGTTTTTGACGTCGTAGGAAACCCCGTAGTTACAGGACTTCAGTGATTTAGATACTTGTTGTGATATTTGTCCTAAGTATGATATTGTACACCATATCCTGCATTCCCCCGAACACACGCAAAATTGTGTTTTTTAATTTATTCGATTATGTTCTACCAAGAAGCGACGAAAGAATCAGTCAAAATGTTCATATAAACGTTTGTAACTACACAGTTCGAGCCCCCTTGTGCAAATGCACAACGCACACAATTTTAATCTCTCACACAAATTGATATACAGGTTGGTCCCTCGATAGTGACCGGGCCAAATATCTCACGAAATTAGCATCAAACGAAAAAACCTACAAAGAACAAAACTTTTCTAGCTTTAAGGGGGGGAAAACAGATGGCGCTATCGTTGGCACGCTAGACAGCACTGCCACAGGTCAAACGGTGTCAACTGCTTATTTTAAAAAAATAGGCATCCCCATATTTTATTACATATTTGTCCAGCACGTAAAAAAATATGAATGTTTTATATGGAACACTTTTTTTTTTTTTCGCTTTGTGGTAGATGGCGCTGTAATAGTCACAAACGTATAAGTACGTGTTATCATGTAACATTTCGTCAGTGCGGACGGAATTTGCTTCGTGATACATTACTCGTGTTCAAATGGACGTTTACCGATTGCAGAAAAGGTCGATATGGTATTTATGTATAGCTGTTGTGATCAAAATGCCCAACGGGCCTTTGCTATTTATGTTGATTTCCTTCATTTTTTCCTTTAAACGGGAGGTATTCATTCGCAGATTTGTCATCAAGTTTCAGAATTAACTTAAGTCTCTTCATCCCTTATTTTTATTCAAACGCAGTATCCTTATGTACTTGCATTGAATATTTTAATCGGTTTCTTTTACGATATGTTTGGTTCTGATTAAGGTACGCAGTTATTTTTGACCTAACAACACTCAGCGGATCAACAACTTTCATTTGCGCTTTTACAAACTTACATTGATTGATTCTGAAGAAAGCTACGCTGAACATTCAATTTTACTTCTATTTTTGGCGACTTTTTTGTCATTCCACTGACGGTGCGAGTCTGTAGAAGTCTGTATAAATTTGAAAACTTAAATAAACCACGGAATAATCTAGATAGAGGGGTAAAAATTGACACACATGCTTTGAATGACATAGGGTTTTACTACAACAAAAAGAAAAGGTTCAAAAATGTGTGACAGATGACGCTTCATCTGATCAGAAAAGCAATAATTAGCATAACAAATTAAGACAAAGCAAAGATGATCTTTACAGGACATGCTTAATATGTTCACCATCATTCCTCAACAGAAAGGTAAACGTTGACACACATGCTTGGAATGACATGGGGTTTCATTATAACATAATAATAATAATAATAATAATAATAATAATAATAATAATAATATTGCCAGACGCGTGAAATGTGTCTTGCGCGCGTCGTTTGGTGATGAGCGTGTACTCAGCCGCCACTTTCGTCATGCTTGGCCTTGCAAGACCCCAGACCTCAGTCCGTGCGATTGTTGGCTTTGGGTTTACCTGAAGTCGCAAGTGTATCGTGATCGACCGACATCTCTAGGGATGCTGAAAGACAACATCCGACGCCAACCGGTATTCGCACGAGTACTCTAGTAGTACTTCGGAAAGCAGCTGCAGTGTTCTCAAGCCAAGAAGGGTAAAATAACAATACCTAAGGACGCTAGACGTTTGTCCGTCGAGGCTTACAGCCGTATGAGAACGCTTACCTAATGCAGGACCAGTGCAAGGTTCAGTCTCGAGGGGCATTACTGTGTAGCATAATCGTGCCTCTCCGATGGAAATACTGCTCTCCTCTGGTGGAGCGCGCTGCTCCTGGACTGGTGCAGCACTCCGGGCTAATTGGGGGCAGGGCATGCCGTGCTGCGCAGTGTGTCGTTGGCCGTGGCCGGCGCCGCCTGGCCCTTGTGACGAGCGGTCGGCGGCTTAGTGCGCGCTGTTTGCCGCCGCCGCTGCGCCACTCCACGCTAATTGCTGCCCTGATAACTATTCGATTGTAGCCGGTGGCGACGCCCTAATGCTGCCCTCAGTCCTTCAATCCCGCCAGTGGCCCCCGATGTTTGCAGTGACCGGCGTTATTCGTGAGGCCCGTGCAGGTCAGAGCGCAACGAACGTTACGCCACAGTCGTTCAGCAGAAGATTTCAGCCGAATTAAAACTTATCAGGATCACAGAGCATATCCGCCACCGCTTCAACCGACGCCAATCTTCAGTCGGTGTCTTTCTTGATATTGAAAAGGCGCATGACAAAGTGTGGCGAGTTAATCTGACCGCCAAACTCTATAATCAGACCCCACTTCCGGATTGGTATATAAAAATCGTGGATAGTTTCCTACAGGGGAGGAACTTCTACGGTAACAGTGGACGGAAAAAGTTCATCGGTGAAGACTCCAGAGGCAGGAATTCCACAAGGGTCGGTGATATCGACCCTGCTGTTCAACCTGTACATAAATGACCTACCGACGATTCCATTGGTTACCTGCAGCCTATATGCGGACGACACAGCTTTTATCACATCTGGCCGCAACACTGATCAGGTACTCGCCAGAGCACAACACCAGATAGATGCCATGGAAGAATGGGCACTATTTAACAAGATCTCCATCAACCCTACGAAGACTGCAGCTGTGTTCTTCACCAAACGGAGACTACCGATTCTCCGCTTCCCATTGAGGGTCAGGGGGCAGCCGATCCCGTGGTCGACATCTACAAAATATTTGGGAATAACGTTAGACAAGTCCTTGACCTTCACATTGCACGCCAAACAACGCAAAAAGGACACGCTGAAGATGGTGAATGCTCTAATCCCGTTCTTCATGAGTAAACACCTCAACGCGAAGACGAAATACCAACTTTATCGGTCGACGGTACAACCAAAGCTCCTCTACGGCTGTGCAGCATGGGGTGTCACTTGCGATACAAATATCAAGTCTCTCCAACCGATCCAAAATAGAAGCCTCCGATGGACATTAGGGGCGCCCAGATGGACAGGGACAAGAGAAATTAATGCTACACTACAAGAGTACTATCTGAAGGATAAGATTGAAGACTATGCCACCAAACTATTTGCTAAGGTCGAATTACTTCGGGATGAATTACAACTCCGCCTGGTGGGGACAATACGCCCGCAACGTTGGCATAAATATAAGGTGCCCCACTCACTAGAACGCTGGCACCCACCTTGAAAATACACGCTTTAAACAACACACCATCGGTCTCCGAAACGCAATGAATGTACAATATGTCACATAACGCCTACAAGCCACCACCTGAGAACCCAAAGTGCGCCCCAGGTTCCTCTCAAAGTGTAAATAAATAATAAATAAAGCGACATTCCTATTTTTACCTTTCACACACCAAGAAAAAACTCCCAAAGGGAGTCAGTCTTGCGGCATCACATGACACCACATAAAAAAGCATCCCGTTATTATAATAGTCCGCCTTCGGAGCGCAGACGGCAGCATCGGCGATTACCATGCAAAGGGTCCGTGTTCGATTCCCGGCAGGGGACTCGGTGTTATGAGTTGCTCACGTCATTCATAATCGTCGACACGCCAGTCGCCGAAGTGTCGTCAACTAAATACCTAATCATCCATGAGACTCAAAGGGCCATAGACACGGATTCACATGTAGATGCTGTGTATCTTGACTTCCGCAAGGCGTTTGATACAGTACCCCACAGACGTTGAATGAACGAAGTAAGAGCATATGGTCTATCAGACTAATTGTGTGCCGGCTGCGGTGGCCGAGGGGACTGAGGCGCTCCAGTCGCGGTCTGCACGGTCACTACGGTCGAGGGTTCGAATCCCCCCTCGGGCATGGATATTTGTGCCGTCCTTAGTATAAGGTAGTTGATAAGTAGTTTGTAAGTTTAGGGACTGATGACCCCGTAGTTAAGTCCCATAAGCTATACAAACATTTGAACCAATTGTGAGATTGGATTGAGGAGTCCCTAGATAACAGAATACAGCATGTCATTCTCAATGGAGAGAAGTCTTCCGAAGTAAGAGTGATGACAGGTGTCCAACAGGGGAGTGTCGTGGGTCCGTTGCTGTTCACGATATATATAAATGAGTTTGCGGATAACATAGGAAGCTCACTGAGGCTTTTTGCAGATGACGCTGTAGTATATAGAGATGTTGAAGCAATGGAAAATTGTATTGAAATTGCAGGAGGATCTGTATCGAATTGACGCATGGTGCAGAGAATGGCAATTGAATATCAATGTAGACAAGTGTAATATGTTGCGAATACATTGAAAGATACAAAGATCCTGTATCATTTAGCTACACCATAGCGAGTCAGCAACTGGAAGAAGTAAATTCCATGAATTATCTGGGAGTAGCGATTAGGAGTGATTTAAAGTAGAACGATCATATAAAATCAATCGCCGGTAAAGCAGATGGCAGACTTGAATTCATTGGAAGAATCCTAAGGAAATGCAAACAAAGAAAGTAGGTTACAGCACACTTATTTGCCTACAGCTTGAATACTGCTCACCGGAGTGGGATCCGTAACAGGTGAGGTTGATAGAGGACGTAGAAAAGATCCATCGGAGAGCAGCGCGCTTCGTTACAGGATTATTTGGTAATCGGGAAAGCGTTACGGAGATGATCGATCAACTCCAGTGCAAGACTCTGCAGGAGAGACGCTCTGTCGCTCGGTACGGGCTTTTGTCAAAGTTTCGAGAACATATCTTTACTGAGGAGTCTAGCAGTATATTGCTCCCTCCTACGTATATCTCCCGAAAATAAAATCAGAGAGATTAGAGCCCACACTGAGGCATACCGACAATCTTTCTTACCGCGAACAATACGTGACTGAAATAGGAGGGAGAACCGATAGTGGTACTCAAGGTACCCTCCGCCACACATCTATCGGGTGGCTTGCGGAGTATGCATGTAGACGTAGATTTGTGCTATGCAGGCTAATAATTCCACACGGGATCTCTCGGCCTACGATGCCATACGATGATTTCATCTTCATTTACTATACGGGGGTCACTCCAAAAGAAATGCACACTATTTTTAAAAAATACAGTTTTTATTCTACATGTTTCAAAATTTTACAGTGTGTAGATACATCCTTTAGGAACAATAATTTCATTTCTCCACATAATCCCCATCCGTCTCAACTGCCTTACGCCATCTTGGAACCAGCTCCTGTATACCCGTACGGTATAATTCTGGACCAACACGTTGTGCCCGCTTTCATCACGTAACCTGCTTGCCCACCGACTAACTGTACTCCGATCGACAGCAGCATCTCCATACACCTTTTTCACCCTCTTGTGGATGTTTCCCACTGACTCGTTTTCACAGCACAGGAATTCAATGACAGCACATTTCTTCTGACGAACGTCAAGTGTAGCAGCCATCTTGAAGTCATGCTGTGACAGCACCATTCACGGGAACAGTTTGAACTAAGTATGAAAACAAGCGGGAAGGATGTATCTACATATTGTAAAACTTTCAAAAAATGCAGAATGAAAACTGTATTAAAAAAAAAAGCGCATTTCTTTTGAAGTAACCCTCGTATAAAGCAGAGTGTCCGTATGTTTGTGTGTATGTGTTGCATACAAATCTACAGTTTTGTTCTAATCTTCATGAAATTTTGTACACGTAATCTCCAATCCGTGATGACGGTCGCCGTAAGTGTAAGAATCACGTACGATACATAGTTCACGAAATATAACGTCATAAACAATGACAGGCGCGAAAAACTGCTGCATTTAGCAACAATATTGCTTATTTTCTCCTAAACCACTGGAACGATTTCAACCAAATTTGGTACACACATTCCTTACCGTGAGGTAACAATTGCTGCAGGGTTAAGACTCACATACGACGCACAGTTCAGACGATATGACGTCATAAACAATAGGAATCGCAAAAAGCTGCCTCATAATGAGGCGAGACATCATAAATTCGCAATATGAGAATGAGAGTGCTCAGAGACATGCAAGAGAGTTTAAACATAATTTCAAACCTTTATTAAACTTTTTCTCGCTGACAACAATAGCAAAATGATGAAAGGAAGAAAGTGCCTCGCTTACTACTTTTCTGACGTTTGTGGACAGAAACTACGGCGCCGCGGAGGAGCGGCCGAGCGCACTGAGGCACTATGCTATGATGCTCCACGCCGTTCCCCGTCGGGGGTTCGAATCCCCCCTCGGGCATGGCTGTTTGTGTCATCTTTAGTATAAGTTAGTTTATACGTAGTTTGTATGTTTAGGGACTGATGAGCCCGCATATAAGTCCCATGAGATTCACAGACATTTGAATTAAGTACAATGACGAGTGCCGCGACTTGTTGCTGGTGAATCTACAGAGCTGTGCGTTTATGGAACTTCTTCGTCCCTGAAATTTCGGCCAGAGCATCTTTTAATTTTTCTGAGGTGCTCGTGTTATCGCTGAGTCATGTCTACTACTCGTCGGACATCAGAAAGCAGCGTAGAAATCCTGCTGGGCATTATCATTGTCAAATATGAAACTCGAAGTCTCGCCTTAAAAACTTAATTATCCATTATGTACAACTGATGTCCACACAACAAAACTTTTTGTTATTACTTTTCTCTAAAAATTGGACCCAAAATTATTTATTTTTATGTCTTCTCTATAAAACCGTTGTAACATGTGGCCGGCCGCGGTGGCCGAGGTGACTGAGGCGCTCCAGTCACGGTCAGCACGGCCACTAAGGTCGGGGGTTCGAATCCCCCCTTGGGCATGGATATTTCTGCCGTCCTAGTTCGTAAGTAGTTCATAAGTAGTTTGTAAGTTTAGGGACTGATAACCCCGTAGTTAAGTCCCATAAGCTTTACAAACATTTGAACATTTTGTAACATGTGATTTAGGTGGTATGTTGTCTGTGCTGGTGATTCTACTGAACGTCAATGCTTGAAGTAACATAATGGAATACTAACCATAGTAAAATGATATGTATGTTTCTGTAGTGCAAACGAACGTCAAGTACAACTAAAACACAAGTACCCCCATTTGTTGTTGCACAAATAAAAGATCACATTGCAATCTTGGTCTGCTTTAGATACGAGGCAATCACCCAGTTTACATGGCCTCCCACGACCAGAATACGTAAGCCGATTTTCCAATTCCGATTTTGGTTGGTCATGTTCAAATCAAATGTTCAAATGTTTGTTAAGCTTATGGGACTTAACTACGGGGTCATCAGTCCCTAAACTTACAAACTACTTATGAACTACTTACGAACTAGGACGGCACAAATATCCATGCCCGAGGGGGGATTCGAACCCCCGACCGTGGTGGCCGTGCTGACCGTGAGTGGAGCGCCTCAGTCACCTCGGCCACCGCGGCCGGCGTTGGTCATGTAAACAGTCCAAAATCCATTATGGTAATCTGCTTTTATAAAACGGTTTTTCACTTCCTCGATCGATTTTTGTGCCTATGTAAACGCAACTGTTTTTCATACGTGCTTGTATTGTCATATTGCGTCTTTTATTTAACACTTCTCAGATAACATCAATAAATGGATTTTTTGGCGGTGAAAGAGAACTATTAATATTTGTATATAAGTAAAAATAAATTGTGATTTTTATGTCTACAATCGGACACTGAATCTGCAGTAATCCAGGCGCCATATTGACTTGACTAGGAAATCCGATTCATGGTTTACCATGTAAACACGAAAGCGAAAACCGGTTTATAAAATTTAGTTTTTGTCTCCGGAAGATATGTTACATGTAAACGTAGTAAACAACACAAACAATTTGCAATGTCTGTCACTCGTCCATGACCAAGATATAATTCAACTGATCTTGTATCTGTTAGATGTACCTTCGAAGTACAGATAGAGTCCGCCTCCGTAGTCCAGTGGGCAGCGTGGTTGGTTGCCACGCAGGGGGCCCGGGTTCGATTCCCGGTCGGGTAGGAGATTTTCTCCACTCGGGGACTGGGTGTTGTGTCGTCATCATCATTGACATGCAAGTCGCCGAAGTGGCGTCAGATAAAGAGACTTGCACCAGGCAGGCTGAATACGACCCCAGTTGGGGTCTAACGGTCATAAATGCCACACGATCATCATCATCAGTACAGATAGATGAACAACTTGAAAATTTTAGACATCATGGTCGTGGAAAACCGTGAACTGTTGTTAATTGTTAATTCACATGGTTTGTTTCGTTGTTAACAAGAACATTGTAAGTGATCTTTACCGTGTGCGTGGGATTCTGTAGATTGAACGTAGCACAACAGGTTATCTCACCCAAACATTTACACTGCAAGAGAGCCACGTGGAGATATATCAACAAGTAATAATTATGTAAAGAAACGCATCTCAAGATGAGAATCAATTTTCAAACGCTATCGCTGTAAAAAAATGAAGATCGATAATTGTTCATCTGGTTGTATATCATCTGTGATGAAATAAAAACTGCCGGAAGTGCGAGTTTTTGCTTGGAAATGAACGCGAGGCGCATATTGTGAATTCAACAAAATTCGGTAATCGCCGTTAGTGGTTGCAGGAAAATGACAAATACGTTGGAATCCGTCTCCTGCAATTACCTTAGGCCTTACGGCGTGTGCTGTGCGGACTATTGGCAGTAATCCGAATTTAATTAAAAGTGTCGAATGTGTTCCGACGGGAGCGTTGCCGAAACGAATATCCGGTCAGTAAGGTTGATGGCATTGACTGATCAAAGGACAACAGGATAGGACCAGTCTCGGAATCGAGTTGTCACTGTAATGGCAGACTGCGGAACCCGGAAGAGCATTATCGTGTCACAGATTACTGTGAAATGTATCACGTTTTTCCTTCACGTTTCTGGCAACACGTAACAGCTTTCACGTCTCGGTAAATAGAGTCAAACCTAATATACATTCTCTTCTGTTGGACCATGTAGTACGTCGTTACTGACTTTTGCGAATACGACTGTATTTTCTAACTAGTACTGCCAGGTAAATGGATAAAAATATATGGAACTTAAAATTGTCACCTGGACGTGTTTTGTTCAGTAAATAACTGAATTACATCGTTTCCCGCAGTACTGTGCAAATTTTTAATACATCAGTATTCTAGTAGCCCACTCTCGTGGGCCACAGTGAATAGTTGGAAATTTCTATAGACTGGCTTCGTCAACATCCAAAGAACAGTCACCCGTCGCTTTCGCCCAAATTTACTCAAAAGAGAAATAAAAAGTTCAATTAAAACTGAAAGCTGGAGATTGCGTGAAAAAGGTTTTCCACTCACAGTGGTTCAATTATAAAAAACGGTTTTTTACTCTTTGTTTAAAAGTAGTAATCCTATTAATCGCCAGTGTTAAATATCATTTAAGTGCGTGAACCGAAATGAAAGCAGGCAGTACCTCGACTAACAGACAACCCTATGATTGTGTTAGTTGTCGATTTTATTGAAATTATGCACTCTCGTAAAGTGGTAGAGACTAAGAGACAGTATAGTCAAAATTTGGTATATGATGATGCTTGAAAAACACCGATACCAACATCACTTAATTACGTAATATTAAAAATATTTAGGATACACATTAAAAGGTGGAGTGGCCGAACGCTCTAAGGCGCCTTGCTTCTGAGCGTGTGTTTGTTCACGATCGGAGGTTCGAGTTCTCCCTCGGGTATGAGTGTGTCTGTTAGTCCTTAGCCTAGGGATTGATACCAGAGTAGTTAAGTCCCATAGATTTTAAAACATTTGAACAAAGTAAAGAACATTTCATGTTAAATCGAACCATGTACAGCAACGCTGGTTTCCGAACTGTCAATTTTTGTAAAATAATCCTTAAACGACTCATTATGGGCGCACTAGTCTATAGGTCGGCGCTAGTTTGCGAGGGAACCGCGCCTTATGTATAAACAACTACTTGCCAATTACATGTATTTCATTTTATATTTATATTTGTTGTTTATTATACCTTTGTACTTTTTGTACTGCTTCTGTTCGTATTTTTGAACGTGTATTATTGATGTCGTCGACAGTTTGCACTATATAGAATATTGTATTCTTAGCAGATTTGGTAGTTCAAGACGAAATCGCTTATGGAGAAAGAAACTGCACACCAACCGCACTTCATAACTACAGCATTGTTGCATGTTCCACCATGAGCTTCACAAGTAGTGAAACAATAATCTAGTGCATTGTTAAACTCTCGTGGTCAGTCTCGTAAATATCCACTTTTGTACCATGAGTAGTTAAACATTTTGGTAAACCGGGGGGAAGATAGTTGATTATGACTGAGCGATTTAAGATGGATGTGGTATTTCGTAAATTACATCATAAATGTATACATTAACAATATCTGAAAAATATTTAAGATAATTTTTCCAAATTCTGAAGTCAAAAACATCATGAGATTGAACCATTCCACTCGTTCCTGCGGGAATTGTTAATATTTTTGTTTTTTATTTTTATAAATTGTCAGTTGTTTCAGGTGGCCACTTCAAGAGTATAACATCAAAACTAAATAGTGCATCCACTTCACCCACGAAACGCCTTGTAAACCTCAAGTAGAGAGTTGAGACAGAAAATATCGTACTGTAGCCTCACACAAATTACAATTATATTCAAAAGCTGGACAAAAGGCGTTAACATTTGTACCGGGTGATCAAAAAGTCAGTATAAATTTGAAAACTTAATAAATCACGTAATAATGTAGATGAAAAAATTGACGCACATGCTTGGAATGACATGGGGTTTTATAGGGGGGAAAAACACCTAAGTTCAAAAAATGTCCTACAGGTGGCGCTTCATCTGATCAAAAAAGCAATAATTAGCATAACAAATTAAGACATAACAAAGATGATCTTCTTTACGGAAAATTCTCAATATGTTCACCATCACTCCTCAACAATAGCTATGATCGAGGAATAACGTTGTGAACAGCACTGTAAAGAATGTACGGAGTTATGATAAAGCACTGGCGTCGGATGTTGTCTTTCAGAATCCCTAGAGATGTCGGTCGATCACGATACACTTGCGACTTCAGGTAACCCCAAAGCCAGTAATCGCACGGACTGAGGTCTGGGGAACTGCGAGGCCAAGCATGACGAAAGTGGCGGCTGAGCTCACGATCATCAAAAATGTTCAAATGTTTGTAAAGCTTATGGGACTTAACTACGGGGTCATCAGTCCCTAAACTTACAAACTACTTATGAACTACTTACGAACTAGGACGGCACAAATATCCAGGCCCGAGGGGGGATTCGAACCCCCGACCGTAGTGGCCGTGCAGACCGTGACTGAAGCACCTCAGTCTCCTCGGCCACCGCGGCCGGCATACACGATCATCAGCAAACGACTCGCGCAAAAGATCTTTCACGCGTCTAGCAATACTTCGTTAAAAAAAAAAAGCCTTCTAAACCCATGTAATATCCAAGCATGTGTGTCAATTTTTATCTCTCTATCTAATTTATTCCGTGATTTATTAAGTTTCAAATTTATACTGACTTTTTGATCACCCGGTATATTGTACTAGCTGGTACTCGGCGCGTTGCTACCGCAGAAGAAATAATTGTGAAAATTTCGTTTGAAATTTGGACAAACTATGAAATATGTATGAGGTTTCCAAGCTTTCATTAGTTCATCTCCTCCTTTCCCTTCTCTCTGTTCACCTACTCTGCCCCCATCTCTTTCCATTTCCTCATACTTCTCCCTCTGTTCATCTCCTTTCACCAGTCTGTCAGCATCTCTCCTCTCTTATTCTCCTCCTCTACCCTCTCTCTGTTCGTCACCTCCTCCACTTACTCCTCTCCCTCCTACATACGAAAATATACATATATGCGCCAAGTTTCATGGTGACTGGTCAAACGGTGTCAGAGTCTCAAGATACCCTCTGCCATGCTAAATTCACAGGCTTGCAGAATATAAAAATATCCTTCATGAAAACATACATATATGTGCTGACTTTCATGGTGACCAGTCAAACAATTCAGATGTTTCTTGTCACGTACCCTCCAACACGCACCTACGGAGGTTTACGAAAGGTAGCTCACGTATTAATCCTAATTTCATTTATATCCGTTTCAGCGTGGAGGCGTAAGAAACGAATTAACGATTGTAAACATCGTCAGCCATGCACCATATGAAGTTAATTCTAGCATGCCTATAACCTTTGCGCAAGCAATGAGTTGATAAAGTTTTATCGCAATCACATGTCGATATGGACGGGTGTAAAATACGAACAAACAAATATTAATTTTTATTTATTAGATTTATGTATTTATTTTCAAATTCGTATTGATGGTTAAACAGCAATGTGAACCAACTGTAAGTAGCTGTTTGGAATACAATTTAAACTTGTAAATAGTGAAATTTAATGCCAAACACAAAGCTCACACATAATTTTTTCTATCTCATCACAGCCAAACGAGTTCCACAATGTTGTAAACAACATATAAAACATGTATACCTGATGATGAACTCCCAGGCAGTTCGAAACCGGTTGTGGTAATAAATACGTAAAAAAGGTGACTGGTTGCTGTTATTTTCTGATTTGAAAAATTATTTGTAAGCAAACACGGATATTCAAGAGCTGTTGAAAGTTCGAGATATTCCCAAAATAATCTCTTTCATGGCATCAACGCGCCGGACACCGTCTAATAAATGCCACTGACACGAACTACATCCGTGCGACAGGCCTAAAATTTTTCCCTTTGCCAGTATTCTTGCTGGTAGGTTTAGCGGAGTAGGCGAGTTCTGGGACAGGAGTGTGACTGGAGAGGCAGTTTCCGTCGCACGGAGACGAGACGAGACGAGACGCCGCTCCTGGCGGGAGGTAAACCGACAAGTTGGCCGCGCGCGGCGTCTGCCAACAATAGGCACGATTCAGTTAGCGCCAACTCGGACTGTAACGAGGTTACTCTGCGGCGTCGGCTGCTAACTGTACGGCGTCGGGCGTTGGCGCAGTTTGCGAGCCAGTTGGCCACCCTGCTCCGCCAGTGCTGACAACCGCTGAAATCAACAAAATTCAGCCGGGGAGACTGGAGCACCTCACACCTTACTCGTCTCGGCCAGGGTGTCATGTGAAGGGTCGGGCGAACGTAATTACTCGGCTTCTCGCTTCCTACTCGGCATGATCGTTGTTCGTGGTACAGTTGGATACGTTAATTACATAAATCAACTGACAATCAAGAGTTCTCATAACGGAATGTGACCAAGATCGATTTTTTGTAGTCTTTTATTTTTTTAATGCCGGTTTTAATGCACTATGTCATCACCTTCAGATCAATTGTCTACAAAATGTTAGTCATTCAATCGATCTGAAGATTATGACATAGTGCACTGAAATGGGTAGTCAAAAAAATAAAGGACTTCAAAAAGCGATCTTGGCTAAATTCTGTTATGGGAGTAATTGATTAAAATAATTGTATCGCCTTTATCCTGAAATGTCAGGTAATGAACTAACATATTGCACCAGTGTGTGCTATCGCAGAGGTATAATATATAAAAAAAGTCTCTTTCACCCATATTCGGTGATTAAATATACACGATATTCCGGAGCAGCGTTTCTCTGCCGTTGTCAAATCGTCAGCCATTCACTAGCAGCATTAATCCGTAAGCTTGAAAATATCGAATCTCCGAAAAAATCTTTTAGTGCCTTACGGTAACTCTTCTATCATGTAGATTTATTGCCAAATTGTCGACAATAATTAGGATTGGTATGAAAGTCTTTTGTGTCTCAATGCATTTTTTTGATAGACTTAGTTTCATACTTATACCTTGTATGATGACTCCATAATGGGTTGCGTGTCCTATGACCACAGTATAATAGAAATAATAATGTAACTGTAAAATGATATTCAAATTAAAAAAAAAAAAAGAATGAGACGTTAAAGATAAGACATATATTTGTTTTTCTACATAATTTCCAAGAAAATTGAGACATTTAAGCTTGAAATGCTATGGAGTGGAAACATCCGTCATCACCTGTCCGAAAGAAGTTCCAAAAACACTCCATCTGCCTTTTCTGGGACGCCCAAGGAGTTTTGTTGCTGGACTTTTTGGAGGATTCAACCATCAATGCTGCGCGGAACTGTGCCACTCTGTCGAAATTGAAAGAGGTGATTCGGAAAAAGCGGTCTGGCCTTCTCAGATCTGGCGTTCTGCTGTAGGATGACAATGCCAGACCATACTCGGCGACGGCAACGCAAAATTATATTGCAACTCTTGGTTGGGAGCCCCTAAACTACCCGCCACACTGTCCTGACGTAGCACTGAGTGACTTCCATCCGTTTCCAGCTTCGAAGAAGACTCTCGGCAAATGGCGGTTTGGAAACAACGCTGACGTCAAACAAGCCATTCAACATTTCTTCGGTATGCAACGCCCTGATTTTTTCCTGGAAAGCTTTTTTAAGCTCATTGGACTTGGAAATTATGTAGAAAAATAAAGATATGCTTTATCTTTAATGTCTCATTCTATTTTTTTTTCTTTTTATACGTAACTCTGACCATACTCGACAGGAGAAAATTATTTTCCAACCCCCCTTATAGCTGTATGAATCGTGTTTAAAAACAATACATGAAATAAATTTCCTCCAATTTTTGCCACGTGTTAGCGCTAAAGTGCCATATTGTGAATGTAAAGGTCACGGGATCGATTCTACGATTTTTATATTTATCACTTCCGTTACCTCTAGCAGTGGTGTTGATGTGAAAATTGCCAACATACGCAGCAGTTCTGAATCTACGTTCACGTATAGTTGCCCTCGTAACTGGCTGGGTAACTTATTTCAAAGATTCAAGCAAGGCAAGGGGCATACCACGTTCAACAGGATCATGCCTGGTATATCATCGTACTGATGACTGCGTTACCAAATTGTGTAACAATTGTTTTTAACTGTAATGGACTAAAGGATTTTATGTAGGTCGTAAATCATTATAATGTCGTCTGCGTAAATAAAACTGGAGATTGTTGGTAAACAGGCAATACAATGCGTTTTTGTTAAGCTGGCGAACTTGGCAATGCATCGCAATTGCAAAATATATGTTGCAATTGGATATACATCCTAAAATCTTTCCCTCACTTTCTCTTCAGAGCTTTAGAGTGTATTCTTACACATAGTCATTGAATGTGAGGTTTAAGAGAAATACAGTACCGATGTCAAGTAGTTGCCAAGTTCTAAGATAATACACAATCATGGTAATTTCCATATATAAAAATGAATTTGTATATGTTTGTCTTCTGTGCGCTCCGAAACCATTCGATTGCGATGAAAGTTTGGTGAGCTATTCCCTGTACATCCACGAAGGTTCCTAGCGCAAAAAAGGAAGAATACGGTACAGTGTTAAGGAAATAAGACGACGTAGCCGCGGTGGAGTAGCCGAGCGGTCTAAAGCACCTCGCTGCGGAGCGTGCCGTTGCTCGCCGTGGATGTTCGAGTCCTCCCTGGGGCATGGGTGTGTGTGTTTGTCCTTAGGTTAGTTTACCTAGGTATAAGTAGTTTGTAAGCTACGGACTGATGACCACGCAGTTTGATCCGATAGATGTAAAAAAATATAAATAAATAAATAAAATAAAAAAGAAGACGTAAACAACGAGATGCCAAAGAGGAAAAATAACCAGATTTATGCAAGCACTGTTTGAGACTGAGAAAACGTAGCTCCTAGCAACGAACGTTAGATATAATTTCAAACCTTTAAGAAACTTTTTCTTGCTGACACCTGTCTCAACCTCTCCACAACACAATGAAAGTCAGAAAGTTTGCTACTTGCTACATTTTCGCTGAACGAGTCGTAAAATATCGACATGTCTCACGAAATGTACATGCAAATTAATATCACTGTTAAGGAGATATGACATAACCACTGAGATGCGTGAAAAACTGCTGCGTCATGTATAACGTTCTGTTTTCTTCCTTGTTTGCTACTAACCCTATTCGCAATTCATTTCGGAAACATATTAAAAATTATGTTACGTAAAACGATGGGTATATTACAGTGCCACCTTCTATCGAAATTTCAGATCAATCGCTCGAGATCGTCTGGAGACCTGCAAGTAGGAACATTAACTTTTCGGTTCGTTTGCCAAAAACATCAAATATCGGAAAGCTATTGACTTAATGATTTTAAATTTTAACATAACATTGCATTCTAATATGGACATTACAACGCATACTTGGTACAATTAGATATTCATAATTTTGAGAATACCGCGCGGCATGGCCGCTTAGTGTGTATGTGTGTGTGTGTGTGTGTGTGTGTGTGTGTGTGTGTGTGTGTGTATGTAGGTATGTATGTATGTATGTATGTATGTATGTATGTGTGTGTGTGTGTGTGTGTGTGTGTGTGTGTGTGTGTGTGTGTGTTTGTTTTCCTTAGTGTAAGTTAGTTTAAGTAGTTCGTAACTTTAGGGCTTGATGACCATACCAGTTTACTCCATTATGTTTACAAACATTTGAACATTGGAATTTTGAGGAAAAAAAAGTGATGATTGTATCAGAAACCACGAGCCTCCATATGAATCACTTTCTTCGTCAATCCATATTCATTTTCACTTTGCCGGCCGCGGTGGTCGAGGGGACTGAGACGCTCCAGTCACGGTCTGCACGGTCACTACGGTCGGGCATAGATATTTGTGCCGTCTTAGGATTAGCTAGTTCATAAGTAGTTTGTAAGTTTAGGGACTGATGACCCCGTAGTTAAGTCCCAAAAGCTGTACAAACATTTGAACATCTTTTTGAACATTTTCACTTTATTAGGATGATGCGTTAAGGCCTTTCCGCTGGTTGAGCTGTAATACAGACCGTGTTCCATTTATCTTGACCACCACAAATTACTTTTCTTCCAGAAGCAAAAGGTAAAACAAAGTGTTAATTAGCTACCATGGGGATGAAAATCAGCATGATGCCCTTTTTCGTATCTTCGTTCGTCACGAAGATAAGAAAAGCACAGTGTCTTTTCTAAATAGTTGGTTATACGTTTTTATTGTTGGAAATTGCTGGGAATTTGACAGAAGTCCAAAGTGTGAGGCACATTGCCTCTCTTGCAGCGTCTGCCACTACAGTTTGCCGATAATCTGTGCGATGCTTTCATGCTTATTAAATGAACCTGTAGAGTGATGCTATTCCTTCGATCTTCCTTTCTCCTCTATCAATCCTACTTCATACGGATCCCACACTGGCGAACAATATTCGAGTACTGGTCTGACTAGTGATTCGTAAGCTTGTTCCTTTATTGATGAATGACGCTTCCTGATGTTTAGTGTGAATAGTGTACTTCACATGTGTGCCAGTAGGATCACAGATGTAATTAGACGATTACTATGGCCGCCGTCGTATACGAGATGACACGTGTCCGATCTCCAGTGCCGGATTTAGTCACCGGTATCGACAGGTATTGGGCATCGTGAGAGCTCTGGAACGCATGCGCTAAACCTTGTGAGGGTCTGCTTCTGGGACCATAGCGGCTCGGCATCCAAAGCCGGTCTTAGTGGACCGGAGAGGCTCGTGTTGCCTATAAGCTACTCTAACACACAAGACCATCAAGCACGTCTTAGGTAAGGGATGCACCAGCGCTCTGTCATCTAGATAGTGTCCGCCTTAGGCAACAGCGACGTGGTAGTTTTGTATATGAAAAGAATCTACGAAAACTGAAGTCAGTCGACCAGACCAAAGTACAGGGGAGAAAATCTAAGTAGCTCTCTTAGGTTGTTTGTAGATGACGCCGTCTGAAGATAAAAAACAACTGCAGAACGGTCTAAATAAGATATCACTATGATGTACAAATTGGCAGTTGACTCTAAATATTGCTAAGTGTAAAGTCGTCCACATGAGTACGAAAAGAAATTCGTTACTTTGTTTACAAGATAAATCAATCAAACGTGAAGACCGTAAACTCCACAAAATATCTAGGAATTACTATTACTTCAGACTTAAACTGAAACGAATACGTAGATAATGTCGTGAGAAAGGCGAACCAGAGACTGCGTTTTATTGGCAGAACCCTTACAAGATGCAACAGAACTACTAACTAAATTGCATACACTACGCTTGTCCGTCCTTTTTTGGAGTACTGCCGCCCAGTGTGGGATCCTAATCAGGTGGGTTTGTCGGAGGACATCGAAAGAGTCCAAAGAAGGGCAGCTAGTTTTGTATTGTCACCATACAGGGGAGACAGCGTTACGCAAGTGATACAGGATCTGGGATGGGAATCATTACAACAACGGCGCTTATCGCTGCGGCGTGGGCTACTTACGAAACGCCAATCGCCAACATTCTCCTCTGAATGCGACAATATATTGTTGCCTCCCACTTAAATAGGTAGAAAAGAAAATCAGCCTAAAATACGAGAAATCGGAGCTCTAACGGAGAGATTCAGGTGTTCTTTCTTTTTGCGCACTATTCGAGAATGGAATGGGAGATAAATAGTATAAAGGCAGTTAAATGTGATTTGCAGAGTATCCCATGTAGTGGTAGATGTAGAAGGCCGATTTCCTTCATTTTTGCTTTAAACGAAAGGTATTCATTCGCAGATTTGTCATCAAGTATCAGAATTAACTTACGTCTCTCCATCCTTTACTTTTATTCAAACTCGGTATCCTTCTGTCCTTGCATTGAATATTTTAATCGGTTTGTCTTACGATATCTTCGCTTCTAATTGAGGTACGCAGTTCTTTTTGACCTAACAACGCTCAGCGGACCAAGCTCTTTCATTAGCGCTTTGAAACACTTGCATTGACCAGTTCTGAAGAAAGTTGTGCGTGAACACCCAACTTTACTTCCATTTTTTTCCAACTTTTTTGTCATTCCACTAACGGTGCGAAGTATCCGCACGGGTCTTCTAGTTCGATTTTATTTTGCTTGCGTCATATGAAGTAATTTTAAGTCTAAACAATTCACGTTTTCAGCTACATTTTATTCTTATCAATCCCATTCATGAAATGGCTTTAATTTATATCAAATTTCCTCCATGTCTTCTGCAATTGCTCCCCATTCCATGCCACAAACTTATGTTTGTCAAGCTTAAGGGACTTAACTGCGGGGTCATCAGTCCCTAAACTTACAAACTACTTATGAACTACCTTAAACTAAAGACGGCACAAACATTCATGCCCGAGTGGGGGATTCGAACCCCCGACGGGGAACAGCCTCGCGTATCGTAGCATAGCGCCTCAATGCGCTCGGCGGCTCCGTCGCGGCGCCACAAACTTAAGGAAGAGGTTAAGTGCATACTAAAATTGAAGTTTCACTTCACTTTCGGATTTTTAATATCATGGGAAAAGTGAATAATAGTGTAGATTTTTCTAAACAGAAATAACGTTTTCTCAAAGAAAACCGCCACAATATACATAATTGTCCAACTGATAAAAATCATCATTTCGGCAAAAGGTTCGTCGGAAGATTGATATGCACAGGCAATCTGCATTGGGTTAGGATACTCTACGATTCACATCTAAATGCGGGGCAGAAGGTTTATCGAACTATCTTCATACTATTTATCTGCCATTCCATTCTCGAATAAAATACGCCATTGTTGTAATGCTTGCAACTCGTGCATGGTTTCCGTGACACCCTTTCCCTTTTATAGCGAAAATACAAAAAGAGCTGCCGTACTTTGTATTCGTTGGATGTCCTTCCTCAATCCTACCTGATACGATTCGATAATTGCCCGCGAAAGGCAAAGGTCCCAGGTTCCGGCTTACAATTTTAATCTGCCAGGAAGTTACATATCAGCACACACTCCACTGCAAAGTGAAACTTCCATTCTCGCAAAACAATATTTCAAAAGAGGACGTATAAGCGTAGTGTTAGCATTCTCATTATTGAATCAAGGAGCGTCGACGTAGAGGATACCGTACTCACGGGTGCGGTTCCTTTAGGGGTATGCTTGCCCACTGTTGGTCGAGCTTATCTCTACGAGTTTACGAGAGTAACACGGGCGTCCGATCCTTGATCGTCGTGAGTGCGCTCTTGCTCTCCCGATGATCCATTTGTAGTCCGGGGTAATGTCCCGGAGATAAATGAAATTGGTCCCAATCCGCCGGTTCCGACCAAGGCTTTCGGGAAGTTTCCCTTGGTTGTAAGGTGTGTGCTGCAACTGGTAAGTCCCTCCCACTTATTCCCAATTGGGAATTCTCCCTTTGCCCCACCAGCAGCTTGTCTGATAATTGGCTGAATAGAACCGCGACTCTTTATGGGCCGGATCTCAAACAGCCCGCTCCACTCCTCGGAGTGGAGAATGAAAAGAATAAGGGTTTTGCTTTCTTTTTATTCTCTTTATTTAACACAATTTTCTTTCCTGGAGACATCCACAACCATCAATCTACATTTTAAATATTGGGATCCGCAACAGTTCTTAATTGTAAACTTTTTTTTTATGTTATGCACTACCCGAGTTTTGGTGCATCTGCAAATCACAATCAAGTAAAATAGCGACGTCTATCATGTAATAAAATGGCTACTATACACCTTTACAATGGTAGTATACGTACTTAGTGAGTCGATAAACTGTTACATTTAGGAACAGGTTGATATAGTGGGTCTGCTACATGCAACAAGCCGGGAGGCACTGTAGGCAAGTTGGGCGCGACATTGAAAGGCGTCTAGACTTGTCCGCCAATCTTATTTTCATACTTACGAGTTCATATTATTTTCTTATTCAGTGAATTTCACGGGGAGACCAAGAGAGCGAGTTCCACTGGTTGTTAAAGCGAGGCTCCGTGGGCTGAGAGAGCGAGCGAGAGCGCCTGCTTCGTATGAGACAATATGCCTTCCTAGGTGTCCATTCAGTAAAATGGCCGAGGCCGCTGACTGGAGGTCACCGATGCACGTGGTGTCAATACCTGCCGAGGGCCGTCTCAGAGGAACAGCGGAGCCGCGCAAACACGTCCTATTAGACAGCGGTCAGAGACCAGCGCGGAGGAATTTCTAGAGAAATCACATAATACCCGAACATAAAATGTGTTCCAAGCTTCTGCAAGTGATCGATGTCAGAGATATGAGTCTCGTGGTTGCTCGCCGTCGGAGCTTCCAGTGCTCCCTCGGGCAAGTGAGTGTGTGTGTGTTTCGACGTCTTGATCTGTTTCGGAATCAAGTATTTTATTCGCGATGTGCGATCTCCAGTGCATTTCACACAATCTGCGACGGTTGAAGATGTCTTTCCAATGCGCGGCAGGCTGATGAAATTCCAGAGCTGGCTGCTGTCCGTTAGAGGCGATTCGCGCCGACACGGCCGGGCCCTCCCCTCGCACAGTGGTCGCCGGTGACGTGAGATGGAGAGGCGCGCGACGGGTCGCGACAGGCCGCGTCTCTCGGGCCGGCGTGCATTAAAACCGAATGGATGGCCGGACGGTCCACGCGATTAATGGCTGCTGAGCCCGGCCGTGCCCGGACGCCGTTTGTCGACATCGACGGCCGCCGCCCAGAGCGCGGCACTGTCGCATCGCGTGAATAACAAACGCGGCGCGTCCATCACCCGAAGGAAGAGGCTTCGCGCGAGTAAATGCACTCGCCGTCCTGCCGGTACATCACTTCCAGCCTCAGCGGCGTGATGGCAGCAAAAAACCAACTGCCAGAAAGTCGCTGAAACTTGCTGAAGATTTGTTTAACCTTTAGTGACCGAATTATTTCCAGAAGTTTTAGACTTTGTATCAATACTATATTGGACTAACAAGGAAAGTACTTGGGCTAGAACAAACGCATATACACCAAAATCGTGTGAGAGATAATGTAAAGATCCCTTATTGCACTAGTGATACTCCAGCATCTGCAAAACTCTACAGTCGTCCGTTAGAGGCCTCTGCGTGTGCCTTGCCACATTGCACTTTGACCTGTCGGTTCGCCAGTAGGGACGGAGCAGTGTGCCTCCGAAGATGCGTTTTGTGACATTTATGTGGTGAAGCGTCAGATGGAGCGGCGATTGATATTCACTCCTGCTAGAGTATAGCGATTGGTTGAGTGAAGTTACGAAGAAGCCTTCCTCTTGAAGATGGTATTACTGTAGAAGATGAATCATTCGCATGCTTTCTCGTATCTGTTATGGTACAGAAATATGAGCATAAGTTAGATACCATTGAAACACTAACTCATAATAATGATAATACGGATGATAATGACGAACAACTCATTGCAAGCGGTAGGCCTACGGTATGTGTGGGAAGAGGCGATGGAAGCAGTGGCAGTAAATACCAACAGTCTTTCGGGAAGAAGGTTAAAGTTGCAACTCAAATGTTCAAATTCAAATGTTTCTATAACTTATAGGATTTAACTACGGCCGGCCGCGGTGGCCGAGGTGACTGAGGCGCTCCAGTCACGGTCAGCACGGCCACTACGGTCGGGGGTTCGAATCCCCCCTCGGGCTTGGATATTTGTGCCGTCCTAGTTCGTAAGTAGTTCATAAGTAGTTTGTAATTTTAGGGACTGATGACCCCGTAGTTAAGTCCCATAAGCTTAACAAACATTTGAACATTTAACTACGGGGTCATCAGTCACTAAACTTAGAATCTACTTATGAACTAACTAAGTCTAAGGACGCCACAAATATCCATGCCCGAGGGGGGGATTCGAACCCCCGACCGTAGTGGCCGTGCGGACCGTGACTGGAGCGCCTCAGTCCCCTCGGCCAATGCGGCCGGCAAAGTTACAGCTATCACCACGGCTTTTGAGGACAATTCCCTAGAGAAAATGTACGATGATTATTACATAAGTTATAGTTAAGATATCTGCATAACGTATGGCGTCTACAATTACATATATAGTGCTATCTAGAGAATGGTTGCAGAGCTTTGTAGAAAAACGACACCCACCAGCACACTGTGGTGCACGTAGAGATCCTGTAACCAAACGTTCATACAGATATTTTTGTTCGAGCCCATGTACTTTGCTTGTAAGAAGCCATACATAAAATCATAGTTTAAATCTTGAAAATGAGACTTTAGTCTACGGGTATAAAAAAATTAGTGGGGACTATCGTTCCCACAGAACTGTGCAGTGACTGGATTTTATAATTTAAAAACATGTATATCCTGATTTTTTAGTACAAAAAGCATATTAAACATTTGATTTATTTTTATATTAGTTCATATTGTCCATTTCAGTTCACAAAGGAGACATACTATGGAACTTACAGAAACATGATGCCACACACAAAGACACACAGAAGTTGCTACACATCATTTTTGTCCTCTTTTATTGGTTTTGGTGCTACAGTGGCGGAACCTTCTGTTTGTAGTAGCTTTTGTTGGCAAATGAGTTCCAACTTTCGCCAGACGAACTTCATCTGGAACTCCAGACACGCCTCTTTTTGGTGTCTGAAAATGAACGGGCCTTACGACTTAAGAAGCCGGAGATGAGCTGCCTTGCCAAATGCAATCTAAATGTTAGCTGGTCTGCTTCTGTAACTTCCACATAATGTAGACATTGAAAACTGCCAAATATACAAAAAAAGAAATATAGTCAGTGCGACCACTTCCGTGAACGACAATCTACAGCATACCGTTCTCGCAGTTGATAAAATCGATCCACCCCTTCCATTATTTTATTGTATTCTACCACAGACAGTGGACAGAATACTTCACTTCTGCTTCCATCTTTTGTTCAAAATCTGCAAACTTTTTGGTGAGTCAAAATCATCTGAGTCAGCATTGACATCTGAATCTTCTACATCTTCCAGTAAAGCGTACAAAATTCTCAAAACCTCTACTGGTGTGAGCCCAGAAACAATGAAGATGCCGATTGCAAAGCCATACACACTGCACTTCACACACATTCAGTGGCAAACATAGTTCCCACTACCTTACCTTGTAATATTTATGTAATTCTCATTGATATCCAGCAAATATAACGAAACTATCTCCCCCATAAATATAAAAGTAGATAAATACAAGTCACTTCACACGCAAAAGAAAAGCACGCTATACAAAAAACGCTGTTATGGTCGAAACAGTGGCTTGTTTTCCCGCGAAAACTGTGCTTCTGCATTGACTAACTTAACAATGTAGAAATAAAGTACAACCAATTTCGCGCGCCTGCTGACAATTTATATGTAGTTAGCACACTCTAAAAGATAAGGTAGCACTACTTAGAAGTTGGAACACTGAACTTATAGCGAAAACAAATAAGTGGGAACTATACCTCCCACTGGTCACTAAAGGGTTAAAGCATAATACAGTCAGCAAACGTAATGAGATAGGCACGTAACCAGAGGTGTAGCAATTCTCCTTCTAGCCTGTTTTACCCAAGCTCTGCTGCAACCCTTCAAACATCTTAGCCTGCCGCGATGTAAACACAGTAGAGAAGTGTTTTTTAACCTGTGGGTCGCGAACCCCAGGGGGAACGCATAGTCTTGTTCGGGGAGTCGCGGTCAAAAGCAGAAGTATTTGCACCATAAAACATCCAGTCCTGTGCCTGACTAGCGTCTGCGTAGGATAAGGTGGACGATGCGCATAAATGAGTTTCGTCCGAAGCGCCGGCCGAGTTCATTTCTTCGTTGGGAAGGGGAGGCCACATCAGTCCACTCCCGCCTGCCGGCCAGTGAGCTGGCCACTTCCCCTCCAGCGCTCGCTCACTGCTCCGGCCGCTACCCCCACCACTGCCGCTCTCCCCACACTTGCCCAGCCATGTGCGCATGTACCTGCCAAGTTATCCTGCGTGCACTGTACTAGGCCATGGCAGATTAGCCGCGCGTACTGGAGTCCTGTATTGGGGTGCGCGCGGCCGCCCGCCATCAGAGGTTCGATTCCCATCTTGGGTATGAGTGTTTGTGTTGTCCTTAGTTTCCTTTAGTTTAACTTAGGTTAAGTAGTTTGTAAGCTAAGGACTAATAACCAAGCTATTGAGTCCCATAGATTTACAAACGTTTTCAAATGTGTGTGTGTGTGTGTGTGTGTGTGTGTGTGTGTGTGTGTGTGCGTACTCTAGTAGGGGTTACGCAACACCATAATTGCCTAAGTAAAATTTATTTCATGCTAAATTATGTAATTCCTCATCATCAATGAATAGAACAGACTCTTTTTTAACAATAAACACGTCATGTTAACGAAGAATGAAGGAAAACCCTAAAAACTATGTTCAGGAACCAATCAATAGCTAAATTAACAAGACGCATAAAGTAATTTTGAAAAACTCGAGAAAAACCCAACTTTTTTACAAATTACCTAAATGTTTGGACTTAACGAGCACAATTCGCGCTGGCCGAGGGGCCGAGGGGACTGAGGCGCTCCAGTCACGGTCTGCATGGCCACTATGGTCGGGGGTTCGAATCCCCCCTCGGGCATGGATATTTGTGCCGTCCTTAGGATTAGCTAGTTCATAAGTAGTTTGTAAGTTTAGGGACTGATGACCCTGTAGTTAAGTCCCATAGACTCTACAAACATTTGAACATTTTTAGCATAATTCGCTTCCGAATCTTACCTGCAATGCGAAACACTCGTCATGGAACACAACTTCTTAATTGAAGAAATAAGATGTAAAATCAGAAGGTTGCAGACACACAACTGGCTGGTGCATTTCGAATGGGTGAAGGCACATCGAGGGGTATGGGGAAATGAGCTAGCTAACAACCGTGCTAAAAGAGTAGCTCGATCACGACAATCAATACGCTACAACAAAATACCTGCAAGTGCCGTAAAGAAGAAACTTCGAGTTTAGGAACAAATGGGACATTGAGTGGTAAAGAACAGAAAACGGGGGAAGCACTAAACCGTATTTTCCTACGATCCGACAAATTTAATAATTAAACTCCTAATATCTCCGAATTTTACAGCTATGTTAACAGGTCATGGGAAACTGAAACATATAGTCAGCAGTTAAAAAAAATAGAAGACGGAACGTGCATATGTAAGAGAGCTGTCCAAACTATTGACCACGTCTCTTTGAGTGCTGCAATTTATTGAAAGAGAGGGACCATCTCAGGAAAAAAATAGTTGCCAAAGGAGGAGGATTGACCGTCAGTAAATTGGTACATAAATTCACTACAGACTTTTACAATTTTTGTAATTCAGTAAGTTTTCCTATGAATAAAATCGTTTGTTTCTCTGTGAACCCTGTCAACTTGTGTACTGTACTTGTGTTTCCAAAAAATACCTGACGTAACCCCCTACATATTACTATGTAATGGGTCAAATAATAAATAACTAAATAAATAAATAACATTTCCTGTCGAAATTAATGCAAAAACAGGATGTGTTCTATTCCGGAAAATAAATATCCCTCTATAAGAAGAATACTGTACTTTTATTTTTAAGAGAAATTTTTATCAATAGAAGAAAATATAAAATTCGCTGTATTGGAGACATAGTAATGTCACAATAAAGTGAAGCTGGGGTGGGGGATCTCAGAACATTTTTACTTGAAGGGGATTTGGGGCGCATACTCAAAACGGTTGATAAACACTGCACTGAAGTGTACAAGTACTGGAGTACAGCGGGTAAAGCTGTACCCATTGGGTTCTTGCTAGCGCGGGTAACTTCCGTTTGTCGGCCGCGATGGCCGAGCACTCAGCGGCGCGCCAGTCACGGTCTGCACGGCCGCTACGGTCGGGGATTCGAATGCCCCCTCGGGCATTGATGTTTGTGCCGTCTTTAGTATAACCTAGTTTATAAGTAGTTTGTAAGCTTAGGGATTGATAACCCCGTAGTTGAGTCCCATAAGCTATACAAACATTTGAACATTTCAACTGCGGGGTCATCAGTCCCTAAACTTACAAACTACTTACTAACTACATTACACTAAAGACGACACAAACATCCATGACCGAGGGGGGGGGGATTCGTACCACCGACGGAAAACGACCTCGCGCATCGTAGCATAGCGCTTCAATGCGCTCGGCCGCTCCTTACATTGGTGGATAACAGCGGACGTTGTTTAGTTTCCAATTTCCGTAGAATCTCACCGCATGGCGCAAATTTTCCGTCGAAAGGTTTTTCCCCAAAAACTCACGTTTCCACTCGGTTTGCTCATTTAAACATTAGCAGTCTAAATTCAGCACGCTACTGTACTGAAATTTAATTTCTTACACTTGTTAGCAGAACTGTGGAATTGAAAGAATAACTAGCGTGCTGAGCAATCTGTTTGAAGTGCGAAGATCACTCACACGTAGTGATGGGTGCTATCGACAAGGGTTCGCAAATCGATTCCTTATTTCTTGATTTCCAGAAGGCTTTTGACACCGTACCTCATAAAAGGCTTTAATCAAATTGCGTTGTTATGGTATATCGCCCCACATTTACGGCTGGATAGGGGATTTCCTGTCAGACGGGACACAGTTCGTAGTAATCGATGATAAGGCATCGACTAAAACAGAGGTGATATCGAGCGTTCCACAGGGTACTGTTGTTGGTCCGGTGTTGTTCCTTATTTACATAAACGATTCAGGGGAAAATCTAAGTAGCTCTCTTTGGTTGTTTGCAGATAACGCCGTCATTTACCGTCTAGTGAAATCATCTGAAGATCAAAACCAACTGCAGAACGATCTGAATAAGATATCACATTGGTGTAAAAATTGGCAACTGACTCTAAATAATGAGAAATGTGAAGTCGTCCACATGAGTATGAAAAGAAATCCGTTAAACTTTGTTTACAAGATAAGTCAATCGAATATAAAGGCCGTAATGTCCACAAAATACCTAGGAATTACTATTACTTCAGACGTAAACTGGAAAGAACACGTAGATAATGTCGTGGGAAAGGCGAACCAAAGACTGCGTTATATTGGTAGAACCCTTGAAAGATGCAACAGAACTACAAAAGAAACTGCATACACTACGCTTGTCCGTCCTTTTATGGAGTATTTCTGCCCAGTGTGTGATTCATATCAGGTGGGTTTGACGGAGGACATCGAACGAGCCCAAAGAAGGGCAGCTCGTTTCGTATTATCAGGGAATACAGCGTTCCGGAAATTATACAGGATCTGGGTTGGGAATCATTACAACAACGGCGCTTATCGCTGCGGCGTGGGTTACTTATGAAACTACAATCACCTACATTCTCCCCCGAATGCGAAAATATATTGTTGACCGCCACCGCCAAAGGTAGAAATGACCATCAGAATAAAATACGAGAAATCGGAGCTCCAACGGAGAGATTCAGGTGTTGTTTTTTTCCCGCGCGCTATTCGAGAATGGAATAGGAGATAAATAGTATAACGATGGTTCGATGAACCCACTGCCAGGTACGTAAATGTGATTTCCAGAGTATCCCATGTAGATGTAGATGCAGATTAATATTTCGGAGTGCGCGGTTGCTCGCGTGGAGGTTCGAGTCCTCCCTGGGGCATGAGTGTGTGTGTTTGTTCTTAGGTTAGTTTACCTAGGTTTACGTAGTTTGTAAGCTACGGACTGATGAACACGCAGTTTGGTCCGATAGATTTACAAACATGTGAACATTCTTTGAATATTTGGGAGAACAGGTGCCTTCGGCGAGGCTTAAGGAGCGCGCTGTTTGGCTTGGCTCGCCGCCGATGCCGCTGCTACTGGCCTGGGGCGAGCTGGGCGCGGATTTTTCACGAGCTTTCTGCCGCGGTGCGAAATTAAATATTTATCCCATTATTACATAATTGCGCTCGATGGAAAATTAATTAGAAATGCGGGCAGCGGCGTCTCGCGGCGGCGGCATTATTGATACTGCCCGACCGGGCTCTGCGTTAATGCAAACCCCGCGCCGCGCCGAGCCGGCTGCTTGCGCGAAAGCGAAACAAAAAGCTCTGCGGGGGGAATGTTTCACTTCCTGCAACTGGAGGAGACGTAGCGCTCTGCAAATACCGCCTGCTGCCTTCCGCTTTACGTTTGCCGTATATTTTTTTGAAAAATATTTTAACTGTATCTCTAGATTTTAATCGAGTTATTTCATAAAGCTTTGTTTCAGTTTGATATCAGTGTAGAATGTTGGTTGAATGAAGTGGAAAAAAAAAATCGCACAGACGTGTTTTACGACCCACTTTAGATTTGTAGTTTTATAAGTTTTTCAAGCATTTAGGACCAAAATAATAATCTAAATAATAAAAAATTAATTAATAAGAGTGTCTGAAACCCTTTTAGGAAAAAAAAATTTAGGTAGTGACAGGTTCCGAACCACCGACCTTTAGCATCATAGTCTAACGCATTGCCCACTATGCTACCAATCAAAAGATGAGTCGTATAATCTCATACTATTGATGGCCATTGTTAACGGATGCTAGTATGGCATTTGTAGACACTAGATTATCATTTATCGTACGAAGAATCATGTGTTTTTGTTAATTCTTCAGTGCGCCATTGCTTTGAAATGACAACGTGTAAGTTACAATGAGAAAATCATCAAATACGCGCAAGCTGGCATATGCCACAGAGTTCTGCGCGAGGAATGTCACGTGGCATCTCCTAACGGCTCGTTTCCGTTAATTCAATGGAGGGTGTCAAATCTCCGTTATTTTTGCAAATATGTCTCAAACGATACCAGATATGAAAAAAACATAAGGGAGCAAAGTTGTAGAGAATTGTCTCTTCTACAAATTAGGTTATTCAATTTTTGTGTCAGATGAATAGTTAAGCCGTTATTTTCATTTAAATTTCGAGCTGTCAAAAGACAATCGCAAAGGCCCAATTTTAGTGTTACTACCGGAAACTAAAGTGGGCCAAAAGCAGTGGATAATTTTTGATACAAGAACTGAATAAAAAGGACTGAGAACTGTTATTTTACTTCGAAATTACTTGACTGAAAGAGGTTCTGCTCGGTTCACAACTGCAATATAATTGGCACCGTTGTTTTGTCATGGCTGCGGTAATCAAGAAAAACAAAAGTTTACTTAAAATCCACCAGAACTTTGGAGACGCTAGCCGGTAGCCTTTACGCCCACGGCAGTGTCGTAACCAGCTACGGTTTCACTGGACAGTGCAAACAACATGGTCGCCTTACGACAAGAGGAAGGGCTTTGCACAGCCGCAGTATGCTGTGAGAGGATTCTTAACCAAATGTTTCAATTGTTCAAATGTTTGTATAACTTATGGGACTTAACTACGGGGTCATCATTCCCTAAACTTACAAACTACTTATGAACTACTTACGAACTAGGACGGCACAAATATCCCGAGGGGGGATTCGAACCCCCGACTGTAGTGGCCGTGCAGACCGTGACTGGAGCGCCTCAGTCCCCTCGGCCACAGCGGCCGGCGATTCTTAACCCGCCAGAACTCGGGTCTTAAAAAGTTACACACTCGCTACATTTACATTTACATGGGATACTCTGCAAATCACATTTAAGTGCCTGGCAGAGGGTTCATTCTCGAATAGCGCGCGGGAAGAAAGAACACCTGAATCTCCCCGTTTTAGCTATGAGTTGTATTTTATTCTGATGATCCTTTCTACATATGTAAGTGGGAGTCAGCAATATATTTTCGCATTCGGAGGAGAATGTTGGCGATTCGAGTATCGTAAGTAGCCCTCGGCACAGCGATAAGCGCCGTTGTTGTATTGATTTCCATCCCAGGTCCTGTATCATTTCCGTAACGCTGTGTCCCGTGTATCATAACAATAAAAAACGAGCTGTCTTTCTTTGGACTCTTTCGATGTCCTCCGTCAAACCCACCTGATAAGGATCCCACACTGGGCTGTAATACTCCAAAAATGGACTGACAAGCGTAGTGTATGCAGTTTCTTTAGTAGTTCTGTTGCATCTTTGTGTTCTGCCAATAAAACGCAGTCTCCATTTCGTCTTTCCCTCGATATTATCTACGTGTTCATTCCAATTTAAGTCAATAGTAATTCCTAGGTATTTTGTGGAGTTTACGGCCTTCAATTTTGATTGCTTTATCTTGTAAACAAAGTTTAACGGATTTCATTTCGTACTCTTGTGGACACACTTTTTCATTACTTAGAGTCAATTGCCAATTTTTACACCATAGTGATATCTTATTCAGATCGTTCTGCAGTTGGTTTTCATCTTCAGTTGATTTAACTAGGCGGTAAGTGTCTGCGTCATCTGCAAACAACCTAAGAGAGCTACTAGGTTTTTCCTCTAAATCCTTTATGTAAATAAGAAACAGCAGAGGACCAATAACACTACGCTTGCAATATGCGTTCACCGCGATGTCGCCAAAAACTGATGCGACCTTCATGATGCTGTAAACAGAACCTGGATTTATCCGAAAAACTGACGTTTTGCCATTCGTGCACCCAGGTTCGCCGTTGCGTACACCATCGCAGGCGCTGCTGTCTATGATGCAGCGTTAAGGGTAACCGCAGCCATGGTCTCCGAGCTGATAATCCATGCTGCTGCAAATGTCGTCGAACTGTTCGTGCAGATGGTTGTTGTCTTGCAAACGTCCCCATCTGTTGACTCACGGCTCGTGACGCGGCTGCACGATCCGTTACAGCCATTCGGATAAGATGCCCGTCATCTCGACTGCTAGTGATTCGAGGCCGTTGGGATCCGGCAGGGCGTTCCGTATTGCGCTCCTTAACCCACCGTTTCCATATTCTGCTCAAAGTCATTGGATCGCGACCAACGCGAGCAGCAATCTCGCGATACGATAAACCGCAATCGCGGTAGGCTACAATCCGATCTTTATCAAAGTCGGAAACGTGATGGTACGCATTTCTCCTCCTTACACGAGGTATCACAACAACTTTTCACCAGGCAACGCCGGTCAACTGCTTTTTGTGTATGAGAAATCGGTTGGAAACTTTCCTCACGTCAACACGTTGGTGTCACCACCGGCGCCAACCTTGTATGAATTCTCTGAAAAGCTAATCACTTGTATATCAAACATCTTCTTCCTGCAGTTTAAATTTCGCGTCTGTAGCACGTCATCTTCGTGGTGCCGGCCGCGGTAGCCGCGGGTACTGAGGCGCTCCAGTCATGGCCTGCACGGCCACTACGGTCGGGGGTTCGAATCCCCCTTCGGGCATGGATATTTGTGCCGTCCTTAGTATAAGGTAGTTCGTAAGTATTTTGAAAGTTTAGGGACTGATGACCCCGTAGTTAAGTCTCATAAGCTTAACAAACATTTGAACAACATCTTCGTGGTGTAGCAATTTTAATAGCTAGGACTGTATGAACAGACGAAATTGGAGCAAAATCGGAGAGTTGTTGGGTGTGCGCTTTCCGTGTTTTCTGATGACCGTATACCCTGGTTTGCAGGTGTGACGGCCGGGTAACATGCTTTACATTTGGCGCACACAGCGCTTTCATAGCCGCGCTGCGCCATAATTTGTTCCACGGCCTGTACTAAACGGAACAATGACGCGGAAAACGCGTTTTGTCTCGCCGGCCCGTTTGTAAGTGCAATCCTGTTTGTAATTGCCGGCCGCTGCGAGCGCGCAGTGACCACTCGACACGCGCGGCCGCTCGGCTTGGATCGGAAATTCTGTTTGTGCAACCGGAGCGAAACAAGTGCCACTAAAACAAATTATAACTGCCTTTTGTGTCCCGCTCGCCAAAAGGCCGATCGGGGCCGGCCGAGTAGTTTAATTGTACATACATATATCAATAAATGTTTTTCTTCCCTCTTGGTAATGCCAGCTCATAAGCCATCGCGTGTTCGAATTTAACGTTCGATCCGAAATCAGCGAGCAGAAAACGCATAAATTAGCTTTTGAGGAACGCGTATTAATAATTAATGACGAGTATTGGGATGTATTTACGCGGTTACGGTCCGTAGAACAGAAATGTCCTGCAGCCGGGGCAAGCAGTTGAAATGTTATTGATTGACAGTTAAATTATGTATACTACTCTTTCTTCTCAGTCCTGTTTATTCAATTTTTTCCTCTGAAAACAAAGTTTCTCGCGACACTATTCTTGAAGAATACATTCTCAGGTTTATTGCTTCGTCAGTTCCTAGTAAAAATCTCAGATTAGGATAATTTGATTGACGGACTGTTGGTGCTACAGAGTCATATCGATGACCTATTATAAGCTGACCATGGGTGATTCACCATCCAATTTGTAGTATACAGTTTTGAATTATCTGTCATCTGCGCAAAGTGTACTTTACTGAAATACAGCGTAGTTCATCGGTGCCGCGCGGAATGGCCGCGTGGTCTAAGGCGTGATGCTACGGACTGGGTGACCTTCCGTGCCGGAGGTTCGAGTCCTCCAAAATTTGTTCAAATGTTTGTAAATGTATGAGACTTAACTACTCTGGTCATCAATCCCCAGGCTTACAAAAACTACTTAAACAAAGGAAACACACACACACACACACACACACACACACACACACTATATATATATATATATATATATATATATATATATATATATATATATTTGTGTGTGTGTGTGTGTGTGTGTGTGTGTGTGTGTGTGTGTGTGTGTGTGTATCTCCATCCACGAGGGAGGATTCGAACATACGACGGCGAGCAACTGCGCGCTCCGCAGTAAGGCGCCTTAGACCGCTCAGCTACTGCACCGCGGCTTTAGAGTCCTCCCTCGGGCGTGTGTGTGTGTGTTTTTTGTCCTTAGATTAGTTTAAGTCGTTTGTGAGCCTAGGGAGTTATAACCTCAGTAAAAGGTTAAGTCCCAGACATTTTCTAACACTTCAATCTTTATTTTAAATGAATAAATTGCCTTGACTACAAAATTGGCTGTAATGAAAACAAGCAGTCTAAAAGTATCTGGCATACTGCAACTGATGAAAAATGAACTATCCTTTCCTTTTTTTTTTTTTTTTTTTTGTTTCAGGTAAGAAGAAAAATCAAGGACTTCACTTACCTTATCAGCGGGCGTATTGGTCGACTGTGTGGTGGTTGAAAATACGTTCGAAGTAAGATTTACAAATTTAAAAACTTGACAAACTATTATTCCATACTAATTGGGCTTTTCCTAATATTATTATAGTGAGAATGAGTCGTTTATATAAACCGATTTTAGATGCTAATATGTTTCTACAATTAATTTAGTATCTACTGAAAGTTTCGAAGACACAAATGTTCGAGTTGCTTCTTGATTATTAAATCACAGTAAATTGTGGTGGGGTGTGAATTTTGATACCTTAAAAAAATCGTGTTTCCCGAAAGCCGACTATTCATATTAACTTACACTATTGGCAGTCTGTATCGAACGTCAACCGAAGGCTGACTCATCGTGGAGACCTACCTAGCCGGCCGCGGTGGCCGAGGGGACTAAGGCGCTTCAGTCACGGTTTGCACGGCCACTACGGTCGGGGGTTCGAATCCCCCCCTCAGGCATGGATATTTGTGCCGTCCTAGTTCGTAAGTAGTTCATAAGTAGTTTGTAAGTTTAGGGATTGATGACCCCGTAGTTAAGTCCCATAAGCTGTACAAACATTTGAACATTTTTTAGACCAACCCAACGCTCGTGAGACAGTTCAACATATTTTGATTCCAACATTCTTTGAGGTTTTCTTGTACTGCCCGCAGGGAAATCTTTTTTGTGTTTATGGCCCTCAGCCTTTTTATCTGATGTTTGTGTGTATAGCTGCCCCTCGTAATTTTTTGTTTGGTCTCTGGAACAAATCAAACTATACGGGGGGCAACTATGTAGTCTAGTTTTTGATCAGGGACATTTGACGATGTGGCCAGACTGAACATATAAAAGAAGTACCCGAAACCGGTCAATAAAATTAAGTACAACTGGTTGGTGCTACTTTAAAAACCTGTCACAGATTGTGTACATTATGGAAAGATATACTTCGGCCCCACATTTGTACGTGGATAAAAGTCTTTATATTGAAGTGACTTAGAGTGTACTTGTTTGATTTCTATTTCAAAACGCTAGTTACCAAATGATAATACGAGGGTCCACGAAGTAAGTTCCGTTTCTGTTTCTAACCGCGGCAGCGCTACGATCGCAGTTCCGAGCATGCGAGGCGGTTACTCTGACTCAAGCAGAAGACATGTACGCCATTTTCAGATCGCTGCTGCCGACGTTTGCCTTGTAGTGTTTCTTTATAATGCCAGCAGTAATTCAAAATGCCGTCTCGTGTGAAATAATATCTGTGATTCGTTTCCTAAATGCAAATAAAGTTAAACCAAAGGAAATTCATCGGCAAAATTGCACGGTTAACGGACAAAATGCTTTGAGTGATTCAATGGTTAGAAGACGGGTCAGACTGTTCAATGAAGGTCGTGATCAAGTGTACGATGAAGAACAAAGTGTATGCCCGTCTGTGGTAACAGATGAACAGGGTCACACGACTGAAGAGAAGATTAAGCACAACCGTAAGTTTACACCTAGTGCCCTTGCTATGGAAGTTCCGCAAATCTCACTATTATTAATTAATTAAATTGCTATTTAAAAGCTGAAATTTCGAAAACTTTGCTGGCGTTGGGTACTCAAAATTCTTACTGAACAACACAGAAAACAACGGCAGTGCACATCAGTGTTTGACAAGCTACAATGAAGAAGACGATGGTTTTCTTTCTCGGATAGTCACGGGGGACAAAACTTGGATATCGTACGACACCCCTGAAGCCAAACAGCAATCAGTGGAATGGAGGCACACTTCATCCCCAACGAAGGTTAAGCCTAAGCAAATCTTGACAACTCGAAAAGTCATGTGCACGGTTTTTGTGACAGGAAAGGCATTTTACTGATTGTTTCGCCTGGAGGTAAGAAATCAATCAATGCACAAGGCTACTGCGAGACCATTAAGAAATTGCACTGCGCAATACGGGACAAGCGCCGAGGAATACAGTAAAAAAGTGTTTTTCCATAATGCTCGACCTCACATGGCGAATGAGACCAGCTTATACTATTTTTTAGCATAGCACTGTAACAAATATAGTAGCATATAAGGACCCATTTTTAAAAAACAGCTTATACTATTATTTTTTATTGTTATTAATATAATGGTAATAAATACGATATTATTAAATATTTCAATATATTATATACTGCTGAATATGTGTGTTTAAGTTTGTCGTCAAAGAAATGTTGCAATTAGTTCAGATAGATTACTCAGTCATTCTCAAGCACTTATCTCACGTATATATTCATCTCAAGGTCGGCCATCGTATATTTTAAGGCGGAGAAGCAGAATTTCTACTAATAAATTTTAAAGGACTGTATTTGTTGCACTTTAAGAAATTTCTCATATAGACTTTACAAACTGAGCGTCTTGTTAATGCATTAAAAGACAAGTAACTAACCCGGTTCAATTGTTTTGAGACATACGAAAGTAACATGTCAGATTTATTTAATATACATCATGCACGTATTCTATGTTTAAGCTCTTAATATCTATGTCTTTAAAGTAAGAAATCAGCCGAGAGGTATAAGAATTAAATAAAAAAACAAAGCATTATTCTGCAAAAATCGAAAGAGAAAATCGTAACATCCCGACACGTCTTCTTAGTCTCTATCCTTCTACACAACGTAACGTCACAAACTCTTACGGGAATTTCACTGGGACGTGGTTCATCATTCTTCGTACAGGCCGGACTACGCGCCGAGAAACTTTCATCTCTCCGTACACCTAAAATCTTACCTTAGTGGTCAACACCAACGATGATGACGTGTTGAAAGAACGTGTTACCACATGGTTCAACACACTGGTGGCGATCTTCTATGAGGGAGAAAAAAAAAGTGGTATGCTTTGACAAGTGCCTACAAAATTTCAGAAGCTATGTAGGAAAGTAGTTTAACACTTGTAGATTTTTGCACAATAAATATTTTTTCTGTATCTGGACACGTTTGTTTTATACTTACTTTGTGGACTTACGCCGTAATAATAATAAAAAACGCGTTGTTCAGTTATTTTAACTATAGTCATCTTCGTCAGATACAGGTTGTCCCACTCAACTGATTCAGCCCAGATATCTCTAAAACTAAAAGAGATATTGAAAAACCACTTTCACGGTCATGAACGTACGGCAGGGGCTTATGAAAGCAGGTACTATCAGACTATCTAAAACGTGAAGAAATATTATTTTCAACACAAACTTATGTTTATTTTTTTGTTATTTTTTTAATGGGTACCCCATATTATTTCTTAAGCAATCGATAGGATGAAAAATCACAAGAAGAATGTCGTCGGTTGCATCGCGATGCGTCAATTACATCCGGAGGAACTGCGAAGCGAAGTTGACGTTTGAAATACATGACGCGCGCTGCTAGCGGGTGTCAACTGTGTGTCTCGCTTGAGCCTCTGACATGCGCTAGCCCGCGCCTCATGTAATTCAAACGTCAACTTCGCTTCGCAGTTCCTCTGGATGTAATTGACGCATCGCGATGCAACCGGCGACATTCTTCTTGTGACTTTCATTCTATCGATTGCTTCAGAAATAATATGGGGTATCTGTGGTGTCGCACAAGTCTAAAGTGCGCGCCACCTACTTTCGCCGCGCGCATGGCGCGGCGTTCTTACGACGTCAGCCACGAGCGCCCTCTGCTGCAACTCCACTCGTGGCCACCCCTGAACGACATCGTTTACTTGGGACTCAGATGGGCACCAGTGAAGACTTGGCTATCGGATAGGCACTAGGCAGGCCTCTAGCTCAACTATGTATCAGCATTCTGCAGTACTGAGCTACGTAAAAGTTAAGTATTACTAAGTCTCTAAGAAATATAGATCTCGTCCCAAATTACTCTAGAGTTTCTAGTTTCTGCTGTCTGCTGTCTCACTGGCTGGTCACCTCCTACCACCACAAGCGTGCATCCTTTATTCCTGTGTCGGTCTTTCTACTCGGCCACCGACACCTACGACGGAAACGAGACACAAAAGCGGTGACGAGGCTGGGACACAAAAGTATCCATTAAAAAATAATATATGTTTATGTGGAAAATAACATTTCTTCATGTTTTAGTGTCTCATAGTACCTACTTTCATAAGCCCCTGCCGTACGTTCATGGCCGTAAAAATCGTTTTTCAATATCTCTTGTAGTTTCAGAGATATCTGTGGTGAAACAGTTGAATGGGACACCCTGTATAAACCAATATTTTCACAGACTACCGACAAAGCACAGAACTATTACGAAACAGCACACTGGGCCAATAAATATGCAGAATGCATTCAGGTAAGATCGTCCTCGTATTCACACAAGAAATACAGGTTTCCTTCGTAACGGTGAAAATGGCGCGACTTTAGATGCGTACAGGAATGACGAATTTCACTGTGGTCCAGCAATTACGACTCCACTGAACGACGACGACGAGGGGTTGGAGAAACGGGCGCCGGCCCATAATCGTAGCCGTGAATCAGAGCGCCATTTGCAGAAATTCTCCTGCGCACACCTTCTAATTAATTCCTCAAACGCTCGTTAATTAATTCAAGTTTATTCGCCAGTTGGCTTCATAAATGTCGAGATGAAAAAGACGGACTGCTCGCGCGGGACCTCGGGTGTTTTGCGGTGCCGAGCCGCTGAGGCTACAGGTGCGTAGCGACTCCCGTTTCTGACGGGCGAAACGCATTTTTTAATATATTTTTTGAGGGGGTGGGGCGGGAGTGGTGTCACTGCTGCAAGAATTACAGAACCAGAGATAAACAAGAGCGACATTTGCTAATCCCGCAGGTATTCGGCACGATAACACGTGTCGCGAAGTTTGGTGTTGGTAGTCTGCAGGAAGCAGGCTACACAAAGTGAGTTTCGGTTCCGCTCGCGCAGCGAAATTTCTTGTCCCTTTATTCTTTTTATTTCTTCCCCCCAGCGAAAGGCAATTTGCATGGAAATAAAGGTGAGGGATTTGTTCGGTATCCCCCTGTGAGAGGAACAATTAATTGCCGACTGCAGGATAGTGGCTTTCCGACGCTGCTGAGGCCTGCAGGGCAACGCGGTATGCGAGTCGGCTGTTTGCACTACTAGATTCGGCGATCGGCGTTATAGCGCTTGTGATCTAGGCGTGCGAGAGGCGAACGCATACTGGACTACGCTGACAAAGGTACCGGAACGACGAAATGCACGAATACAAATGGCGGTAGTGTCTCGTCCACGAGGCCAGGAAAGGAGTATCACGTTTGCTTTAAGCGCACTGTAGCCAGAAGAAGGCGTAGGAGTACATCGATGCAGTGTAGCAGGAAATCTGGAAACACCAACGCGATCTCACCACTTCTCCAGTAATACGTAGGGATGCTGAAAAGTAATGCCTCCGATTTTTTTTTCCGGGAATACATTACGGCTTTTGAAATAAACGATACTGTATTACAATACCACATCTTTATTCACCTTTTCTACATATTTGTTTCTCATTATAGTCACCCTGGCGACACACACACATTTCTCCCAACGAGAGACCAGTTTGTGGATCCCGTCGCTGTAGAAGTTTGGCCCTCGTTGTCTGAACCACCGCCTCACCTCCGTTTGCACTGCTTCATCAGTTGTAAAGTGGACACCGCGGAAGTGTTCTTTAAGCTTTGGAAGGAGGTGAAAATCGGATGAACTATGGTAGCTGATCGATGACAGTGAATCCAAGGCGTCGGATCGTTGCAGATGTCGCAGCGCTCGTGTGCGGTCTGGCATTGTCATGCTGAAGGACAGGGTGTTCCATGTGGGGACGAGTTCTTCGAATGCGTGATTTCAGTTTGCAGAGAGTCTCGCTGTACCATACGGAGTTTATGATGGTGCCTTCAGGCATGAACTCCATATGCACGACACCTCGTTCATCCCAGAAAACAGTAAGCATGGTCTTGCACTTTGTTGCGGGTGGTGATCCGTGGTGGCGGTACTCCTGTGATGGTTTATTTCAAAAGACGTAAGGTATTCCCGAAGAGAGAAAAAAAAAAAATCGGAGGCATTACTTTTCAGCATCCCTACATATAAAGGAATGATTGTAAATGTCTCTCGACGGGTTATGGATTGACTATACTCAAATCCTGAAATCGATCGAAGTGCCTATGGAAGAAGTCTAAACTAATTACTCTTGCATTGCTATATTAAACAGCAGCTAGACATCTACCACACAACCGATATCGTCTGATACATATCGTAATATCAGTATCTAGTTTTATTCACAACCGTACCAAAAGGCCTCCACGAGTCCCAGTCTCCGTGTAGTGCCGCATGGGTTATGAATCCAGTTGTCTCAGCTCAACACCACCGAAAGAGAATGCCGCGAAGTTCTCGTGTGATTTCATGCAGACTAGGCCGTGATCGCTTAGCTGACTACCTGCAAGCCCTAGCGGCCAGCCAGTGGGGTACCCCCTTACGGCCTACTCCTACTCCCCGAGACAACACAGTTTCACAACAAGTCCGTGTCATGTCACACGGATAGGCAGCCATCGCAAGCTCACTGGACGGCGCTACGAGGCAGTGGGCTGTGCCCCATCGGCGAGCCAGTGAGCTTGCGAAGGCAGCCTATCGGTGTGACGTGACATAGACTTGTTGTGATGCCTTGTATCCAGACGGTGTTGCCCAAGGCATACGAGAAAAACAGGACCCGCCGCAGACATCATGCCATGTAAGCTAGGTAGTTCCGTGCCGGCGCGATCGCTAGCTCAGTGGCTGCCCGCTATGACACAGTGGGCAGTGCCCCAGCGGCTGGCCAATCGGCTAGCGATCGCGCCGGCTCGGAATTACCTTGCTTACGTAGCATGACGATTGCGCTGGGGCCTGTCTTTCTTGTAGGCCACGGGAGTGCAACGGCCTTCTTTTCCGATGGTGTTGACCAGCTGCGTAATGCAGGGGCTCCTCGGCAGGGATCACGGGTTTCTGCCATATGGATTGAATGCAGAAGTAAGGCCACATATGTCCTTTACACCTTTCACTCTTGTAGAACGAATTCACCACACTTCCTGCTGCAAGTACAAATTGTCAGCCCACAACTTGCGTAATAAAATTTTAAAACACTTTGATACCCACTTGGGGCGTCTTCATCATAAGTCTTGATGAAGAATATTACACGATTGGCGTTCCTGTGTGATTAGGTTACATCTCAGTGATTGTGTGAATGTTTGTATATCTTTTTCTGAAGAAGGCGGTGTTCAAAATTATTGGTGTCGTGAATGTGATTGTCTTACACATGTCTGCACATTTTCTATTATTAACGCGCTACAATCGAGTAAAATAAACAATCCCAACCAATGACATTAGCGCTTACGGGTAGCATAATGTGAAATGTAATTTAGAACTGTTAAGATATGCGAGAAACGTATTTACAGTGACAGCGCTTTATTTAATTACTGCTTAAAATATTTAATTGTTTATAATTAGATACAGACATCCGCGACTACAGTCCGACGACACCTAAAGTAAGACAGATTTTCTCATGGCTGTAGAAATGAGCGCTTGTGCAGACAAGTTCAATCTTTTCATCTCATCTGCAATTCTAAAACGGGGCATCAGTCTCTCATTTCTCCCCCTCCCCCCCAGAAGAAATCCAAACTCTGCGTGCGGACGTTTCTAACATATTTATCTGTTACAGTTGTAGCGCGTTTTACGGCATATTGAGTATACTGTAGAAAAAGTTGGTTCCGAAACCTATTTCTCCCAGAGCACAGGATTTTGTATAAAATGTCCATTACTTGTGAATCGAAACAAATGGAAGTAGACTCTAGTTAAAATTTTCCCTTCATCAGTACGGGTTATGTAGGAAGTTTCACTGATGACGACAACGTGCTCCGCTCACAAAATCGTATGTGTGGAACGTCTAGAGACGGTTGATAATCTTTTTTGGGTACAATCATTTAAAGGGGCTGTCTAGCGTAGTACTAAGATCAGTTATTACTACGACAGTGGTATATATTCTTCCTCCTATTTGTTGGACGGAATTAAAGGGTCGCTGGAGACAGTATACAGTGAACGATTGACTAGTTCATCCGGCCGTGTTTGCCGAGGGGACTAAGCCGCGCCAGCCACGGTCTGCACGGCCACTACGGTCGGGGGTTCGAATCCCCCTTCGGGCATGGACATTTGTACCGTCCGTAGTAATAGCTAGTTCGTAAGTAGTTTGTAAGTTTAGGGACAGATGACCCCGTAGTTAAGTCCCATAAGCTCTACAAATATTTAAACATTAAAAATAAGTTCGTTTTGTTCTAGGCAACGGTAAAAAGGCACAGTAGATTTAACTAGAGTTCACTTTCATTTGTTTCGATTTACAAGTAATGTACATTTATTCCACCCTCCTCTGCTCTGGGAGAATTAAGTTTCGAGACCAACATTTTCTTCGGCGTCACTTACCCTCAAAATGCGGTACCGCTGTAACAAATATGTTTTAAAACCCTGCAAGTAAAGTATCGGTTTATGCTTGCGGGGGGGGGGGGGGAGGGGGAAGGGTGAAGGCGAGGGGGGGGGGGGAGAGGGAGGTGAGATTGATGCCCTACTTTAGAATATGCGGATAACAGTTTTACATTTGTCTGCACAAGTGCTTATTTCTACAGCCATGGGAAAATCTGTCTTACTTTAGCTGACTTCGAACTGTAGCCGTGGATGCTTGCATCTAATTTTACACAATTAAATATTTTAAGCAGTAATTAAACAAAACGCTGAAACTGTAATTACGTTTTCCGCATATCTCAACAGTTCTAAATTACATTTCACATTATGCTACCCGCAAGCGCTAATGTCACTGGTTGGAATTTTTTATTTTACTCAATTGTAGCGCGGTGTGTTTGACATAAGACCATCAAAAATGCAAACATTTTGTGTTATAAAAAATAAAAAGCTGAACGCCAACTACAGTAACATGAAATGAAAATATAATTTAAGAATTTCGGCGTCTGTTCTTTCGGACAAGTCTGAAAGAAAGTAAGCCGCAGTTCTTAGTTGTATTCCTCCTTGTCAAGGTTTGATGCCTATTTCAGTGCGGAAGCGGGAAAACAAGGCCTACTGCGAGCCATGGAGTATCACGATCAAAGTAGGACATCGGGGAGTCTGGGTTGTACGGACTGCATGCTTAGGTAGCACTTGTGCAATAACCCCGCGTGCCTGGAAGGGCAGAGGCGTATCGCAACTGCTTAGTGACCAGGAGATTCCGGGTTCTAATCCTGCCCCCTGCACAAATGTTAAAATGTCAATGTTGTATAATTATAGTACGTACTGGCAGCTGAGACTCAAAATCCCCAGTTTAAAAAAAGAAAAGAAAATACGATTATTGTCACTCAGAAAATATTATTCAAAAAAATTTAATAATTTGGAAGTCTCGCTGATTCAGTGGAAATGTTTCGAGGAAACTTTGAGGACGTGCAATTGAGGGTGATTTCGTCGGAAAAACCACCCTCAATTTTCACGTGAACAAGTTTCCCACTTTGCAATTAATTTCCGTGAATCGCGGTTCCTTGGTAAAGCGGATCTGATGCTTTCATATGAAAGCAGTACTTTTTTGCTAAATTTATCGATACATATTATGAAACAAAGCCCTCCCGCCGTGTGTGTCTGTTCGCGATAATGTCAAAAATTACTAAACGGAATTTCATACGGTTTTAACCAACGGACGGTGCAATTCACGAGGAACGTCTGGGTGTTTAATTCATTGTGGTGTGCGGCAGTCGGTGAGTGTTGGAGCAAAAATCCGGTAAATATAGGGCTTAAATACTATACTGTTCTATGACTTAATAACTTTACCATACAATACGACGCTTGCGCTTTGAAGATAAGACGTTGTAGTAAGTGTTAGTAAGAGAGAAAAATAATCTTTTAGAAGGCAGTGAAGGTATCCTATCAGCTTTTATGTCAATTTACGTACAGTAAATAACAACTGTTTTATGCCGGTAACATAGCATGTAATATTTCCAAACAATCTATATAACATCTTTTGGAATGTCTGTAGTAGCTTCTTCCAAAGAAACCAGCAGCGTCATGGTTGTACAGTTCGTTCTTTAGAGGGCAGTGCTCTGAGAATTCAATCGGCTTTGACATGTACACCAATTTTTGTTCCAGTATTTTATTATTTCATTTTGAGACTACGAAATTCTTGGGACTCGTGTTGGATCGTACACTTTGCTGGTCCACACACGTGTCCTACCTGGCTGCCCGTTGTGCCCGATCCCTTAATGTTCTTCGTGTCCTCAGTGGCACGTCATGGGGAGCGGATCGTACCGTCCTGCTTCACCTTTACCAGGTCACTGTTCAGTCGATGCTCGACTACGGAATCCTTGTATACTCTTCTGCACGGCCGTCGATTCTCCGCCGTCTCAACTCTATCCACCATCGGCGATTACGTCTGGCGACCGGTGCATTTTATACCAGTCCTGTTGAAAGTCTGTATGCCGAGGCTGCTGTATTACCCTTGACCACTCGGCGTGACATACTCATGTGTCGGTACGCATGCCGCTTGTGGTCGATGCCCAACCATCCATCTTACCGATTATTTTTTGACGATTCACTCGATCGCCCATATCAGTTGTCTGCGATTTCCTTGCTTCCACCTGGAGTTCGGTTTCGCCGCCTACTACAGCGGCTCGATTTTACCCTTCCTTCCACCCTTCGGTTGAGCGAAAGCCCATTGCCACCGTGGCATCAGGCCCAGGTTCACACTCATCTTGAACTTAGTTCGCTCCCCAAGGAGAGAACTCCGGATTTGGTATACCGCTCGAGGCTTGTCGAACTCCGTTTGCGGTTCGATAATGCCATATTTATTTACACTGATGGTTCCAAGAGCATTGCCGGTGTCGAATCTGCCTTCGTCGTCGGGGACAACCGTTTCCAATACAAGCTCCCTGACCGGTGCTCGAATTTCACGGCTGAGCTTTCTGCCCTCCACCAGGCCGTTTTGTACACCTGCCGCCACCGCCAACCTTTCTATGCCATATGTTCTGACTCCCTTAGCGCCCTGCAGAGTCTTAAGGACCCTCTCTCGAACCATCCTCTCGTGTATCGGATCCAACGCTCCCTCCAGTTGCTAGCAGATGACGGCTGTCACGTTTGTTTCCTGTGGGTCCCTGGCCACGTGGGTGTGCCCGGGAATGAGACCGCCGACATAGCAGCCAAGGCCGCAGCTCTTTTGCCTCGCATGGCTACCTGTTGCGTCCCATTGGACGATGTTCAACGGGCTCTTCGCCGGAGTATCGTGTCGTCCTGGCACAGTGCGTGGTTTTCACTGTACAACTACAAATTGAGAACTGTAAAATCCCGACCGCTTGGAGGACCTCCTCACGCCCCTCTCGGCGGGAGGAGGTTATCCTGGCCCGGTTGCGGATCGGTCAGTGCCGTTTCAGCCACCGTCACTTGCTATCCGCCGACCCTGCACCGCTGTGCTCCTGCGGTGCACTGCTGACAGTGCGACATGTTTTACTGTCTTGTGTAAATTTTAATCATCTCCGTGTAGCCATTCACTTTCCGTCTACTCTGGAGGAAATTTTAGCTGATGACACACGAGCAGCTGCTCGAGTTTTGCGTTTTATCAACTTGGCCAACTTATCGAAGGATATTTAACCCTTTTGTTTTTTTTTATCTTTTGTCTTTAGCCTCTTCTTGATATCCTGACAGTCACCACATTTTGTTTTATTTCTTGAGATCTAGCGAATCTATGCTCTTTTCTGGGCGCTAATGACCGTAGAAGTTGTGCGCCCTAAAACCGCCAAAAAAAATAAATCATTTTTTTTGTATGAAAAAACTACGGGAATAATTAATTTTATAGGTAACAGTGTCAAAAGAAAGTGGTTTTTAATTATGAACGAATCACTTTTCGCCACATGTTAATAAGGTAGTGATTGCGTAGGTGGCAGGTAAAAAAAGATGATTTAGGTAGGGGTGGGTTTAACTTGATATTAGTATTGATATTGGTTCTCTTCCTACTTTCACCAAAGGTGATTTTTTTTTTATTTTAATTGAACTTCCTCCATATTACTATGGACACCGTGAACCCGTTCTCGGCTGTAACAACACTATGGAACACGTGAGGCGCCTAGTTGCTGCTACCGCTCTGAGTAGCATGCATCACTTCTAAGAGTTAATTCACCATCCTGTCGTCTTCTTCCGTAATTGTCCCAGCGCAGAAAACAGCACGCAGGTCGTTGGTTCTTGCTCTTGAGGCTGAAATTATAATGTGTAGTAGGAAGGAACTGTTTTTTCATTAAGTGATGAACTAACGATGATGTTATATCAAGTAGTTTATTAGTCATAACCGCAGAAAATTAGCAAACTACACATAATTAACTATATTGTTCCTTGTCTCTGCGTTAAAGTTCATAACTATTAAATAAATCATTAATCTGCCCTGACCATTCAATATTTGCGAAATAAATTGCTACTTGTTCACCGTCTGACCACAGAATCTGATCTCGTACATGTTCGTGGACTGGACTCCCGATCTGAACCAACACCACCTAGAAGCCTCACAGCTGGCCGTGCGTACGTCACTTGTAAAGACCCGTGGCCTACGAGAAAGACAGGCCCCCAGCGCAGTCGTCATGCCACGTAAACAAGGTAGTTCCGAGCCGGCGAGCTCAGTGGCTGCCCGCTATGACTCAGTGGGCAGTGCCCCAGCGGCCGGCCAATCGGCTAGCGATCGCGCTGGCTCGGAACTACCTTGCTTACCTGACATGACGACTGCGCCGGGGCCTGTCTTTCTCGTAGCCCTTGTAAGGGCCCCGACAGCCAGCTCATTGGCCGGCCGCTACGAGGCGGTGGGCGTGCCCCAGCGGACAGCCAGTGAGATGGCTTCCGGGGCCTTTACGAGTGACGTAGGCACGGGCAGCTGCGTGGCATACGAGAAAGACAGCGCGCACATCATGCCACGTAAGCAAGGTAGTTCCGAGACGGCGCTATCGCTAGGCGATTGGCCGGCCGCTGGGGCACACCACACTGCGTCATAGCGGGCAGCCACTGAGCTAGCGATCGTGCCGGCTCGGAACTACCTTGCTTACGTGGCATGACGTCCGCACTGGGGCCTGTCTTTCCCGTTGGCCGTGGGACAGCTGTGAGGCCTTGTCTTCTAGGTGGTGTTGTCTGAACTGACTTCAGCAGCGCGATCCGCGTCGGCTTCTCTCGCTCTGTCTGGCGCCAAAACATGGCAGACGTGTGTCATCTGCCTTTTTGGTAGTATTTTGTTTTCATTTACAATTGATTTTTATACATTTTATTTTATTATGACATACCTTACCACTGAGGGGTTCCCCTCTCAGAATTTCACCTGTGTTCTACAATTAGTTTATTAATTATTAATCTAAATATGGTCGCGTTTTGGCGGGCAGCCGCCTTATACATCAGCCAATCAGCGTGAGGTACAGGCAACCAGGGGATTTTTTTTTTTTTGAACCTTGCTATGGGAACCGAACCTACTGGTAGCACCTGTTATACTTGTCGCACTACCTGTAACATCTGTCGGCTACTGGTTTTAACCTGCATTACGGAAACGATTCTCAGATCTGAATACGGTGCCTGTAAGCCAGAAATATTACAACCTCTCACCCCCCTGCGTTTCGCTCCTCCCTCACCCCATGTTTCTGCGAAATTGGTAATCCCAATTTTAACGAATGTCAGTGTGTGCATCAATGCAATCGTAGTTAGTATTCTTTCTTCATCTGTGTTAGTTGTTAAAAATCAAAATATTTAACTCCTGATGTAGGCCTAATTAGTTACATCCTGTGGTTTGTGATATGCAAATTGTGTCGGCTGAAGAGCGGTACTAAAAGCCGCTGCCACCCTGCCCATCCCGGGCTTCAAAATACCAATCAAGAAAAAAAAAAAAAAAAGGGGGGGTGCGATGGCCGCAGTTGGCTGGCGAGCAGTACGGCAGCCAGAGAACGGCTAGCCGCTCTTACTAGCCTCTGGCTAGTATGTTTTCTGATGTTATTCATCGTTTGGACTTGAGCATATCGCTCATAAGTTTACGTCTCATGTGAGTAATAATTTTAATCTTCTACATCTACATCTACATGGGATACTCTGCAAATCACATTTAAGTGCCTGGCAGAGGGTTCATCGAACCACAATTATACTATTTATCTCCCATTCCATTCTCGAATAGCGCGCGGGAAGAAAGAACACCTGAATCTCTCTGTTCGAGCTCTGATTTCTCTTATTTTATTCTGATGATCATTTCTACCTATGTAAGTGGGAGTCAACAATATATTTTCGCATTCGGAGGAGAATGTTGGCGATTGGAGTTTCGCAAGTAACCCACGCCTCAGCGATAAGCGCCGTTGTTGTAATGATTCCCATCCCAGATCCTGTATCATTTCCGTAACGCTGTCTCCCCTGTATCGTGACAATACGAAACGAGCTGCCCTTCTTTGGACTCTTTCGATGTCCTCCGTCAAACCCACCTGATAAGGATCCCACACTGGGCTGCAATACTCCAAAAATGGACGGACAAGCGCAGTGTATGCAGTTTCTTTAGTAGTTCTGTTGCATCTTTTAAGGATTCTGCCAATAAAACGCAGTCTCTGGTTCGCCTTTCCCACGATATTATCTACGTGTTCTTTCCAGTTTAAGTCTGAAGTAATAGTGATTCCTAGGTATTTTGTGGAGTTTACGGCGTTCGCATTTGATTGATTTATGTTGTAAACAAAGTTTAACGGATTTCTTTTCGTACACATGTGGACGACTTCACACTTCTCATTATTTAGAGTCAATTGCCAATTTTTACACCATACTGATATCTTATTCAGATCGTTCTGCAGTTGGTTTTGATCTTCAGATGATTTTACTAGACGGTAAATGACGGCGTCATCTGCAAACAACCTAAGAGAGCTACTTAGATTTTCCCCTAAATCGTTTATGTAAATAAGGAATAGCAGAGGACCAATAACACTACCTTGTGGAACGCCCGATATCACCTCTGTTTTAGTCGATGCCTTACCATCGATTACTACGAACTGTGTCCTCTCTGACAAGAAATCCCCTATCCAATTGCAAATTTGGGGCGATATACCATAACCACGCAATTTGATTAAAAGCCGTTTGTGAGGTACGGTGTCAAAAGCTTTCTGGAAATCAAGAAATACGGAATCGATTTGCGAACCTTTGTCGATAGCACCCATCACTTCGTGTGAATATAGAGCTAGTTGTGTTTCGCATGAACGATATTTTCTAAATCCGTGTTGACCTTGGGTCAATAGATCGTTCTGTTCGAGATAATTCATAATATTTGAATACAGGATATGTTCCAAAACCCTGCTGCAAATTGACGTCAATGAAATAGGCCTGTAGTTTAGTGGGTTACTCCTACTGCCTTTCTTGAATATAGGTGTGACCTGTGCAACTTTCCAATCTTTTGGTACAGATCCTTCTATGAGAGAGCGGTTGTATATGACTGTTAAGTAAGGAGCTATCGCTTCAGCATAATCAGATAGAAATCTAATGGGTATACAATCCGGACCAGAAGACTTGTTCTTATTAAGTGATTTTAGTTGCTGCACTACTCCGATGATATCTACTTCTATGTTACTCATTACGGCATCTGTTCGTAATTCGAAATCTGGAATATTGGTTTCGTCTTCTTTAGTGAATGAGTTTCTAAAAGCTAAGTTTAGTAACTCTGCTTTAGTAGCGCTGTCATCGGCAGGATCGCCATTACTATCACGTAGTGAAGGTATTGTTTGTGACTTTCCCCGAGTATATTTAACATATGACCAAAATCTCTTTGGGTTTTCAGTCAAATTACGAGAAAGAGTTTCGTTGTGATAAATGTTGTAGGCATCTCGCATTGAAATCCTCGCTAAATTTCGAGCTTCTGAGTACAATCGCAAATCCTGGGGATTTCGTGTTCGTTTAAATTTAGTATGCCTTTTCCTTTGCTTTTGCAACAGTGTCCTAACCTGTTTTGTGTACCAAGGGGGATCGCCTCCTTCTTTTATTAATTTATTAGGTATAAAACTTTCAATTGCTGTCGATACCACTTCTTTGAATTTGAGCCACATCTGGTCTACACCTACGTTTAGTGTTAGAAACGAGTGGAAGCTGTCTTTCAAGAAGCAATGTATTTTGTTTCTATCTGCTTTCCTGAACAAATATACTTTGCGTTTATTTTTGGTAACTTTGGGACTTTCGATATTCAATTTCGCTACTACAGCTCTGTGTTCACTAATACCTGTATCCGTTTTGATGCTCATTATGAGCTCAGGATTATTTGTTGCTAAGAGATCAAGTGTGTTTTCACATCCATTTACAATTCTAGTTGGCTCGTGAACTAATTGTTCGAAGTAATTCTCAGAGAATGCGTTGAGTACAATTTCGGACGATGTTTTATGCCTACCTTCTGATTTGAAAATATAATTTCGCCAACAGATCGAGGGTAAATTAAAATCACCACCTACTATTATCGTGTGAGTCGGGTACGTTTTTGTAATTAGACTCAGGTTTTCTTTGAACCTTTCTGCTATTGTATCGTCAGAGTCGGGAGGCCGGTAAAAGGAACCGATTATTAACTTCTTACGATTTGAAGGCACCCTTAGTTAGTGCCGAAATCTAGATCAATTATCTAAAAAGTGCATCTTGATGGGCTGTTTCAACAATTATTGTAAGTTTAGTACGGTTGCTGCAATTTTTGATGACATGTTTAATATCGTCAGCATTATTGTTTACTGAATCAATCCAGAACGTTACCGGACTTCATCAGTAAGGTGATTAGGTAGTACTGTTATGAAGCTGGTTAGGTCGCAAATTATTATAGGTCACACTTCATGTATAGCGTGTCCTCACACATGGCGCGTTTCGGCTTTACCATCATCTGATTAGCATCTCTTCCGTGCCATGTGCACACGTGATCAGATGTAAGAAGTTGCTTCTGTATGTGTAACAAACAACTTCTTACATCTGTTCACGTGTGCACATGGCACGGAAGAGAAGCTAATCAGATGATGGTAAAGCCGAAACGCGTCATTTTTGAGGGCACGCTTTACATGAAGTGTGACCTATAGTAAAGAATTTGCGACCTAACCAGTTTGACACCAGTACTACCCAATCATTTCATCATGGTCGCCTGCCTCCTCAACGACTTTATGTCGCATTTGCAATATTCATCAGTAAGTTCATGAAAAAATTCGGATGATTTCTGTCCGAAACAGAAACTGCGCGCTGGCCGCGCTGGCCGAGGGGACTGAGGCGCTTCAGTCGCGGTCTGCACGGCCACTGCAGTCGGGGATTCGAATCCCCCTCTCGGGCATGGATATTTGTGCCGTCCTAGTTCGTAAGTAGTTCATAAGTAGTTTGTAAGTTTAAGGACTGATAACCCCGTAGTTAAGTCCCATAAGCTATACAAACATTTCATTTCCGAAATTGCGGCCGCAGCCAATATTTTGGCCGTAATCGAAACCGAATATTCGGTCGCTCCTTATAAATTCGGAATTAAGATTGTACAGGCACGAAGCAGGGCTGCAGGGTGAGGATCATTAAAGGCAAATGGGTTGTATAGTTTTCAAATTGAAATGCCAAGATCGCACATTTGTAATTCATGGAATAACGACCGATTTCGGTGAACTGTGTCACCATCATCTGGTCACATAAAAATGATGGCGACAGAGTTCACCGAAACCGGTCGTCATTGAACAAATTATTAATGTGCGATCGTGGCATTTCATTTTGAAAACTATAAAGCGATCAGATCTCCTGCAAACCCGAGTATGTCAGGTAATCTTTAGCAAATGGGTTGAATTAGATGGCGCTGGGAGAGCAGTGTGGCGATAGGCGGGAGATTAGGGCGAGGCGGCAATATTTGGAAGTGCGTCGGGCGTCGGTCGGCGGGCGGCGGTTTGACAGGCAAGTGAGCGATGCCGGCCGCCGGTGGCCGGCAAGGATAACGTTGTTATTTAGCGATGGCCGGCAGGCTGGGCGGGGGCGCGGCCCGCAAATTGCATTGGCCCGGCGCGCCGGCGCCGGCCCAGAATGCGATTACCTCGGAGGCAGGACGTCTTGAGGCGGAGCCTACGGTCGCCCGACGATCGACGGCCACGGCGGAGGCGTAGCCATTCACCGCGAACGCAGGTAGTGACAACAGCGACGCACAGCACATCGGTCTGGCCCTCAATGGGTCAGTGGTAACCGACCGACCGCCATGTCATCCTCAGTCGCCGGCGTCAGGCCGCGTCCACACATTGGAACCAACGTTGGCGCCAACAGTGTTCGTCCTTTGTATGGATCAGTGGAACAGCATTAGAAGCAACGTTGGCCCCAACGCTGGTACAGCTCTGTTCGTTGTCGGTATTTTGACCAAACATCGAAGGACCTTGGGCCAATATAGATACGTCGTCCACACATTGGCGCCATTCACCGCGAACGCAGGTAGTGACAACAGCGACGCACAGCACATCGGTCTGGCCCTCAATGGGTCAGTGGTAACCGACCGACCGCCATGTCATCCTCAGTCGCCGGCATCAGGCGGCGTCCACACATTAGAACCAACGTTGGCGCCAACAGTTTTCGTCCTTTGTATGGATCAGTGGAACAGCATTAGAAGCAACGTTGGCCCCAACGCTGGTACGGCTCTGTTCGATGTCGGTATTTTGACCAAACACCGAAGGACCTTGGGCCAATATAGATACGTCGTCCACACATTGGCGCCATTCACCGCGAACGCAGATAGTGACGAAAGCGACGCACAGCACATCGGTCTGGCCCTCAATGGGTCAGTGGTAACCGACCGACCGCCATGTCATCCTCAGTCGCCGGCATCAGGCCGCGTCCACACATTGGAACCAACGTTGGCGCCAACAGTTTTCGTCCTTTGTATGGATCAGTGGAACAGCATTAGAAGCAACGTTGGCCCCAACGCTGGTACGGCTCTGTTCGATGTCGGTATTTTGACCAAACACCGAAGGACCTTGGGCCAATATAGATACGTCGTCCACACATTGGCGCCATTCACCGCGAACGCAGATAGTGACGAAAGCGACGCACAGCACATCGGTCTGGCCCTCAGTGGGTCATTGGCATTCGACCGACCGCCATGTCACCCGCAGTCGACGGCGTTATGCCGGGTCCACACATTGGAACCAATGTTGGCGCCAACAGTGTTCGTACAATGTATGGAGCGGTGCAACAGCATTGGAACCAACGTTGGCTCCAACGTCGGTACGGCTCCGTTGGTTGTCGGTATTTTGACCAAACATCGAAGGACGTTGGGCCAATGTGGATACGCCGTCCACACATTGGCGCCAACGTTTCATTCTATCCTTGTCGTCTGCCTGTCTCTAAACTGTTTTTCTTCGTTCGTTTTATTTTAAATGAAATAAATCATAATTTGCGATGTTATGGCGTCACTGTATAAGGTTTAGATGGAGTACCAAACTGTGGCGAATGAAAATTTGTGCCCGGCCGGGATTCGAACCCCGGGTTCTCCTGCTTACTAGGCAGACGCGTTGACCACTCCGCCATCGAGGACACAGTGACCAGCCCGACTGCAGAGGACTCTTCCCTGCACGTCTCCCGCCACACACAAATATCCATTCGCCACGCTGTCTCTTTCCTATACGACAGCCTATTTATTCTATAATGCTCGCAGCGACAATACTGTATTCCCCCATCAGGGAGAACAGACTATGAGCTATCGAGACACAATTAATAGTCGTCAGGAGCCCAGCCTCGGCTTGAATACAATTATATATATTTTTGACGAATTACAGCGTTCAAATAAATAAAATAAATCGCAATCGGGTTCGAAACCCGGCCGGGCACAAATTTTCGTTCGCTACAGTTTGGTATTCCATCTAAACTTCATACAGTGACGCCATAACATCGCAAATTGCGATTTATTTCATTTGAACGCTGTAATTCGTCAAAAATATATATTATTTTATTTTAAAGTTTCAAAATATCTTTGTAAATATTAGAACTGTATCAGAAAGAGTGTCATTTGTGAAAGAAACCACAAAAATCTAAATGCCATCGCAAAACTTAAGTGCGATCAGTGAAATCAAAAACTTTTCAGATTTTTTACACACTCAATTACTGAAACAATTTTTTTTAAATTAACATTACGTAACATGCCATTGATATGAATTACACGGTTATTTTAAAAACGAAGTTTACCGTTCTTAAGCTGTCTCTTTTAGCAAGAAATCAAAGCGTCAATACCAAAAGAACATTAGCACGTATAGCATCCCTCTAAAACGTATCTTTCTTTTTTATTTTAAGTTAAATAATTTAAGATAGCAGGTCTTAGTTTCAATAATATGTATCGATTACTTGCAACATTTTTTTTTTAGCTTAGTGAATTCGCAATTAATGTTCGCTAGGAAGTAGTACAACACACCACATAACTTTTACATATGTTTCCTTGTTTGGTTTGCAATGACAAAATTTAATTATTCACACTCAAAACCGTTAATGGATCTGCCGCGATTTTTGCGTCAGATATGTTTACTTTGGCTCTCATCGAATTCAACTGATTGTTGGCTCCAATGTCTGGGCGCTGAAGCAAAATATTGGCTAATGTTGGCGCCAACATTGGTACCAATGTGTGGACGCGGAGTCACTGAGAGAGATATGTATAGCGTGTTGGCAGCAAGCTGCTCTCCAAGGCACTGCCTGGTTTCTTCATTCAATTGCGACACCTTAACTTTTCCTGGCGTAAAGACTTATCAAACAATTTACACGTATGCTGCTGGGTGACATCGTCGACCACCGCCGATATTTCGACAGGAGCACACCCTGCCAATTATCAAGGCACACCTGCACTCAAGGTATCAAAGTACCGGGTTATCAAAAAGTCAGTTGTTGTTGTTGGCCGGCCGCGGTGGCCGAGGTGACTGAGGCGCTCCAGTCACGGTCAGCACGGCCACTACGGTCGGGGGTTCGAATCCCCCCTCGGGCATGGATATTTGTGCCGTCCTAGTTCGTAAGTAGTTCATAAGTAGTTTGTAAGTTTAGGGACTGATGACCCCGTAGTTAAGTCCCATAAGCTTAACAAACATTTGAACATTTGAATTTTGTTGTTGTTGTTGTTGTGGTCTTCAGTCAGCAGACTGGTTTGTTGCAGCTCTCCACGCTACCCTGTCCTGAGCAACTCTCGTCATCTGAGAATACGTTCGGCAACCTACATCCTTTTGAATATGCTTACTATATTCGTCCCTTGGTCTCCCTCTACGATTTTTACCCCACACGCTTCCTTCCAATGTTTAGTTGACAGTTCCTTGATGTCTCAGGTGTCCAACCCTTCTCTTAGTCAGGATATGCCAGAAACTCCTTTTCTTTCCGAATCGGCTAAGCACCTCCTCATTAGTTACCTGATCTACCCATCTAATTTTCATCATTCATCTGTAGCACCACATTTCAAAAGCTTCTATCATCTTTTTATCTGAACTCCTAATCGTCCACGTTTCACTCCCATACAATGCCACACTCCAGACAAATGCTTTCAGAAAGGACTTCCTAACATTTAAATTAATATTGGATGTTAACAATTTTCGCTTCTTTAGAAACGCCATTCTTCATTTTATATCTTGTTTACTTCCAGAAGTTATCTTGCTACCCAAATAACAAAATTCATCTACTTCTTTTATTGTCTCATTACCTAATCTAATTCCTTCAGCATCGCCTGATTTTCTGACGTTGCATTCCATTACTTTCGTTTTACTCTTGTTAGTGTTCATCTTATATCTTCCTTTCAAGACACTGTCCGTTCCATTCAATTTTTCTTCCAGATCTTTTGCGGTCTCTGACAGAAATACTGTGTCATCGGAAAACCGCAATGTTTTTATTTCTTCTCCCTGCACTTTAATGCCCTCTCCAAATTTCTCCTTCCATTCCTTCACTGCCTGCTCAATGTACAGATTGAACAACATTGGGGAAAGGCTACAACCCTGCCTTACTCCCTTCCCATCCTCTGCGTCCCTTTCTTGCCCTTGGTCACTATTTATATTTCCGATGTTGGTCATCTCGGTTTGTGTTGACTCTGCAGTTACTGTGTGTGTGACTTATTTAACCGAGGTATTAAATTCTCTTCCACATTGCTTCCTTGACTGCCGTTGTGCCTTGAGATTGGCAGGGTGTGCTCCTGTCGAAATATCTGTGGTGGTCGATGACGTCACCCGGCAGCATACCCGTAAGTCCGCCCATCCCGTAGCTTGACGCCTTAGACCACGCGCCCATTCCGTGCGTTTCTCTCTCTTTTTGTACCGACCAGGTGGTTGCGGAGTCGCGAAAAGCCGCGTGGAATGACCTCAGCGTTCGTGGAGTTTCCGTCAGGTCCTCGTTCTCAGGTCAGCATGCCCCCATTTCTCGGATGACGGAAGGCGTGAGGCCACGTAGAAGTCTGGACGGCAGCTCGAAAGCATTCGGCCAGTAAAGGCTGTAAAGACACCGGCTAGACGTCGGTGGAAGTGGCGCACGGCCCTCGACGTCTTGTTCCAAGCTGGCGGGCATCAGCTCTTTATTTTCATAATATATTTTATTCTTAGAGCATCCACAGCTGAAATACATTGTAAATGAATTCTAAAAAGTACTATAAACAATCAGGATGATTGAATTATGAATTATTGAAGTCCGCCTTAGCTGTTTTGATACGCCTTTATTGCGTTGCTACCGGTTTCGTACCGTTAAAGGTACATCTTCAGGTATCTTTTAATTTACATGGGTTGGTTTGACTTGTTGCGTGTCCCAATGGTTTGCCTGGATTTATGGAGGTTTTCTTTAAAGATGTTACCTAATTTTACAAATTAATTCATGTGCACTGTTATGATGACGAGTATTGGGGCTTTCCACAACGATTTCTTGAATGACAATACGTATTCAAAAGTATTGCACTTCTGAACATATCATATACTATCAGTGCACAAGCATAATTTCATAGTTTCTACATCTACATCTACATAGATACTCTGCAAATCACATTTAAGTGCCTGGCAGAAATCAGATCGAAAACGGAACGATTTAGGTGTGCTTTCTTCCCGCGCGCTATTAGAGAATGGAACGGTAGAGAAAAGTTATGAAAGTGGTTATTGCCTTTCTTGAATGTTGGAGTAACTTGGGCAACTTTCCAGTCTTTGGGTACGGATCTTTCGCTGAGTGATCGGTTGTAAATTATAGCTAAGTACGGAGCTATTGCATCAGCATACTCTGAGAGGAATCTAGTTGGTATACAATCTGGCCCGGAAGATTTATTTTTGTTTAGTGACTTAAGTTGTTTTACTACTCCAGGAACATCTACTTCTAAGTTTCGCATGCTGGCAGCTGTTCTTGGATTGAATAATGGAGTGTTCACTTCGTCTTCTCTGGTGAAAGAATTTCGGAAAGCTGTGTTTAGTAATTCTGCCTTAGCAGTACTGTCGTCGGTAGTATTACCATTGCTATCGCGTAGTGAAGGTATTGTTTGTGTTTTGCCGCTATGTACTTCACATATGACCAGAATTTCTTTGGATTTTCTGCAAGATTACGAGACAGGATTTCGTTGTGGAAACAACTATAAGATTCTCGCGTTGAAGTCCGCGCTAGGTTGCGAGTTTCAGTAAAAGATTGCCAGTCTTGAGGATTCTGTGTCTTTTTAAATTTTGCATGCGTTTTTCTTTGCTTCTTCAACAGTGATCTGACCTGTTTTGTGTACCACGGGGGTCAGCCCCCTCTTTTATTAATTTATTTGGTATAAATCTCTCGATTGCTACTGATATTATGTCTCTGAAAGTAAGCCACAACTGATCTACACTCGCATTTTTAGTTTTAAAGGACTGGAGACTATCACTCAGGAAAGCGTGAAGCGAATTTTATCTGCTTTATTGAATAGATATATTTTTCGTTTATTTTTGGTGCATTTGGGAATTTCGATATTCAGTCTTGCTACTACAACTCGATGTTCGCTAATCCCTGTATCTGTTTTGATGCTCTTTACTATCTCGGGATTATTTGTTGCTAGGAGATCAAGAGTATTTTCGCAACCACGTACTATTCTAGTGGGTTCATGGACTAACTGTTCGAAGTAGTTTTCAGAAAAAGCATTCAGAACTAGTTCGGACGATGTTTTATATTTGCCCCCGGTTTTGAATACGTAATTATGCCAACATATCGAGGGTAAATTAAAGTCGCCACCGATTATAACAGTATGCTTCGGATACCTATTTGAAATATGATTCAAGCTTTCTTTGAACATTTCTGCAACCGCATCGTCTGAACAAACAATTGACAACAAAAAATTTTAAGTCCTAACGTGCACCTAATGGTTTCTAGGAATTTTCTAATTTTGAGCATCATAACACGGACCACGACTCCAAAAAGCTTCTGGTTTTGTCAAATATTTTAATAGCATTGACGCAAACCATTGGTACAATTCGTTTTACTTTAGATTCAGGGGATACTGAACCCACCCCTACGTTCAAGTTTAAAATTTTAAGCAGTAAACTTGGTAGACGCAACTGTTGCCCACATACACGTTTACTGAAGGGTGTCCCTTGTAAAATTAAGTAACATCTTTAAGGAAAACCTCCATAAAACCCGGCAAACAATCATGAACGTTGGGACACGCAACAAGTCAACCACCCCATGTAAATTAAAAGATACCTGAAGATGTACTTTTAACGGTACTAAATCGGTAGTAACGCAGTAAAGGCGTATAAAAACAGCTAACGCGGACTTCAGTAATTCATAGAAAGTCATACTGATTGCTTATAGTACTTTCGAGAATTCATTTCCATTATATATGCCCGGACTCTATCGTTCATGTTGTTCAGCACAAATCTGGACAGTTGTGCGTCTACCTCAAGGCTGGAAGACTATGGTCCCCGGACGGTAATTATCTCTGCCTTAACTGGCTCTGCTTCTGAAATTCAGTACCGCAGAAGAGCTGGCCTTGCATCGTTATCAAAGGTGCAGGTGGGTTGGTGGGTGGGTTGGAACGAACGTAATTATATATTACATAACCTAAAAGTGCTTAGGATTTGTACCGTGTGTTTTTCTGTTTCCATTTTTGGACTTGCGAGAGTAAGGGCGATACAATCATGTATTTATCCGTTTGCCGCGCTTGAGTGACCGAGCGCTTTAAGGCACCTTGCTGCGGACCATGCGTTTGCTCGCCTTCGGAGATGCGAGTCCTCTCTCGGGCATTGGTGTATGCCTGCATGTTCTATTTAGTGTAAGTTACTTAAATATGGCCAACATTTCCTCCCGGCGGGCGCGCCCGCGTCCCGTGGCAGGAGTACACTGTAGTTCACCGCCCCGGCCGCGATCGTGTGTCGCTAGTGTCAGCAACGGAGAGAGATAGCTGCGGAAAGAGTGAGACCGCACAGCCTCTAAGTTGGACGGTCCCTCGGTCAGATCCAACGTAAACGATTCAACACAGGAAGTGCCGCTCTGTAATATGGTTGAAGAACGGTGAAACTAGCAAACCGTTTACGTAAAATTTTAAACATAGCTGCTATTGTTAGCGACCGTTAACAACGTCAATGGATACGTAGTATCTGTGCTTCAGTATGGCCTCAGCCTCCATGTAGCTCACTTATGTTCTACAGTTCATGGAGCTAAAATCCAGAAACTATATGGTTCATGTACAAGACACTGTCACTTAATTTTAACCAACAATGTCTAATTTAGTTACTGTTCTCAAAAAATATTTTAACCGACAAGTGTCACATACGTGCAACAACCAATCTGGTTTTCTTCAAATGTTTTACTGTATTTTTTGGCTTTCATAAGTTGTAATTTGATGATTAGAAGGTTTTACTGTCTGATGGTAGATACAACTATTGACAAACACGAAGACTGGTATGTTTTTTAAGGCAAAAAGTCGTAATAATTTCATACTTCAACTATTCACAAATTGTATTATATCTTCCGTTACTTTTAGATCCGAGGCTGACTCAGAAATCAGTTGAATCCGGTCATCACTTGTAATAAATTTGCGGTCAAGAAGACAGATTAGGTCTATTTAATGACGAATGTCTTTGATGTTACCGAATAAAAAGCCTTAATCGCAACAATTAACAGTTTTCATTAACCGGTTTCGATCTAATGTAAGTCATCTTCGGAACAAAATGTAGCTACATTTTGTTCCGAAGATGACCTACATCAGGTCGAAACCGGTCAATAAAAACTGTTAATTTTTTGCGATCAAGACTGTTTTTTGTGTTATTAATAATACCAAATAGATCGCTGTTTCTCTTCTTTAATGTCGTGTAAATTAATATTAAATGTCTTGGGCATTTTCGAGATGCAAAATAGTCTCTCGGTATAAAAATTTACAATCATAATGATTCCACGTGGCGTGGTAACCTCGCGTTCAGACTTCTGCCACAAGTGAACCCAATCACGTTTGACGTTGGAAGTTGTCTCAGGATGTCTAATGACTATTTAGTTCGCTGAAATGGAGTACCTGGCAGTACTCAACTGTTCAACTGTTTGTATAGCTTATGGGACTTAACTACGTGGTCATCAGTCCCTAAACTTACAAACTACTTACTAACTAGCTAACACTAAGGACGGCACAAATATCCATGCCCGAGGGGGGATTTGAACCCCCGACCGTAGTGGCCGTGCAGACCGTGACTGGAGCGCCTCAGTCCCCTTGGCCACCACGGCCGGCACCTGGCAGGTGGCAGCACAACACACGAAATATGAGAAACCTTTTTTTTCTCTTTTTTCGGGGTGGGGGGTGGGTTGGGGTGGACTAAGTCCGGACACATTCGATTAGATAGTGCAGGTTAAACGCTGTGTGTATGTTTTGGATGTTGAACCTATCGTTAAATAAGACAACAAATTGTTCATTAACACAGCAATTTGGTTTAATTATGGCCCTGATATTGATGTATATACTATTAAATAAGAAACAGTGCATTAAACTAATTATGTGCGCAACGGATATTTTAAACACAAAACAACTGTGGCAAGTCACCATATGAAACAGACACTGACTATAATCAAAAATTTTGACTGCGAGAAAGATATTAAAAAACCACAAACGACTTTCTTAATGTTCGACTGTGAGAATTTTTGCAGATCAGTTTCTGATTATTGAAATTTAGTATCATAATAAATTAACTATCATTTACTATGGCACCAGTAACGAAATCTGTTCAACAATATTATCAAAATCAATACTGCACTTTAAATGCACTAATAACTAATTATCAAATGAAGGAAGTAGGTTAATCTTCTAACTACGTAAATGAAACAGGAAAGAAAAGTCAACTTTGTTACTTATTATTAATAATCAGCATTACATTACCTACATAATTCAACTTCTTTCTAATGACATCAAATGCAATTACCTTCATTCCAGCAGCGGTGTTACAATACAATACAATATATATTCCAAATGCAATCAAATCGACTTGCTGGCACAGAAGCCTCTGCTCTACATCGGAGCCATACACACAACTCATCCGCTCTCTAAGCGAGCTGAACCAGAAGTGCTACTCTCTCTCAGCGCGAGCTACAATGCTATGCAATACATGATCTTTTCCAAAGATGAAAGCTAAGTACACATATCGATACACACAGTAGAAGCGATATTATACATTTTCTTGCAAGCAAGTTACTCGACACAAAACAGGAGGTACAATATTAGACATTTTGTTACAAAAATATATTTTATGGACACGTTTCAAGGTGTGTAGGTCACGTGACTGGGGCGCCAGTAAGCACCCCACGGCGAGGCCTGCCAAGGAGTTCCACTGTTAGAGGCGTGAGAGAGGCAGTGGGCCACGCGCGACAGGCGGGCTCAGATTCAATTAGTGCGCGCAGCGGCGCGTGCCGAAATATGAAATAACGACGCAAAGTGCAGGCGGGGCCCTCGTTAATCCCGCTAATCTCGCAGATGCGTGAGGCAAGCGGGAAGCCGTGGGGGGGAAGCGGGCGCTAGGGTCGAGGCCCGATGGAGCTTCTGATAACGAAGAACGGGGGCAGGAGGACGAAGAAACGGCCGCCTGAGGGATAAGGAGGAGGAAGAGAGGGCGCAGAAAAATCGCTGGCGACAACTTTTCATTTAATTTGCATTAGGAAGGGGCGTCTTCATCGCCGGCGCGGGCCCCCGTGTTTGTTTTAAGCCGCGGCGATCAGTATTCATGGTGGGGCGGCGGAATAACGCGATGCTAATGCCGCCAGGTGCGGACGCCTCTGCATCTGCATCACATCCGGCGGGGGAGGAGGGGGGGGGGGGGCACAGCGCTCGTGCTCCACGGTGCCACTACTCCGCGGTGGCCCAGTTCTCCCGGCGCGGGAATTTAATGTGCGTCACCTTGACCGAAACAAGGCGGCTTCATACGTCGGAAACAAAGGTTTTTGGAAGAATAAAACAGCGATCAGCCGCAAAACAGGTTGTATATTGCAGACATCGTGTGTCAGCACGCGTGGTTGTATACTACTGACGTCGTATGATGAAATCGATGGTTACGCATCAACTAAAACAGATGTGATGTCGGGCGTTCCACAGGGTACTGTTATTGGTCCTCTGCTGTTCCTTATTTATATAAACGATTTAGGGGAAAATCTATGTCGTGTTATCTTTGCCATAAAACCAACATTCTAGTTTCCAGAAGGCTTTTGACACCGTACCTCAGAAACGGCTTTTAATCAAATTGCGTATTTATGGTATATCGCCCCAAATTTGCGACTGGATAGGGGATTTTCTGTCAGAGACGATACAATTTACAGTAATTGAAGGTAAGACATAAACTAAAACAGAACTGATGTGATATCGGGCGTTCCACCGGTTAGTGTTATTGGTCCTCTGCTGTTCCTTATTTACATAAAACATTTAGGAGAAAATTTAAGCAGCTCTCTTAGGTTGTTTGCAGATGACGCCGTCATTCACAGTCTAGTAAAATCGTCTGATGATCAAAACCAACTGCAGAACGATCTGAATAAGATATCACTGTGGTGTAAAAATTAGCAATTCACTCTAAATAATGAGAAGTGTGAAGTCGTCCACATGAGTACGAAAAGAAATCCGTTAAACATTGTTTACAAGATAAATCAATCAAAAGTGAAGGCCGTAAACTCCACAAAATACCTAGGAATTATTATTACTTCAGACTTAAACTGAAAAGAACACGTAAATAATGTCGTGGGAAAGGCGAACCAAAGACTACGTTTTATTGGCAGAACGCTTAAAAGTTGCAACAGAACTACTAAAGAAACTGCATACACTACGCTCGTCCGTCCTTCTTTGGAGTATTGCTGCCCAGTGTGGGATCCTTACCAGGTGGGTTTGACGGAGAACATCGAAAGAATCCGAAAAAGAGCAGCTCGTTGTCTACTGTCACGATACAGGGGAGACAGCGTTCCGGAAATGATACAGGATCTGGGATGGGAATAATTACAAAAAATGTTCAAATGTTTCTAAATCTATCGGACCAAACTGCGTGGTCATCAGTCCGTAGCTTACAAACTACTTAAACCTAGGTAAACTAACCTAAGGACAAACACACACCCCAGGGAGGACTCGAACCTCCACGGCAAGCAACCGCGCGCTCCGCAGCGAGACGCTTTAGACCGCTCGGCTACTCCACCGCGGCAATTGATTTATGCAATTAAACGCTAAGCCGCTCTTCACCATCGTGCTTCATGTACACTGCAATAGTCAAAGAATACAGACGTGACTATCAATTGCGTATATACAGGGTGTTTCACTAAGTGTGTTTGCCTCTGTAACTTATAATAGGTGATGGGAAATTTTAATGCGGTAGGTCAACACGAGAAATGTTACACTTTCTGCGGAGCGATGAACATAGTTTATTGCATCATTTTCCAAAGAGTTACACCACAAAGATATAATTTTTTAAATGGAACAATAGTTTTTTCTACCGTGCATTGGATTCGTTGAAACCAGCTGCGTCCAAATCAATTTAAACTACATTCCTATCACTGTTAGCTTGGAAGCTACAACCCTTCAAAGTGTAGGGGGCGGAGGCTACGCAAGCTTATCTGACTGGCTGGTGGTCATGAGACAGTGGGCCGTGCCCCAAAGGATAGCCACTCGGCCAGTCAGCTACGCTATCGCAGCCTCCGCCCCCGGAACTTTGAAGGGTTGTAGCTCCTAAAGTAACAGTGATAGGAATGTAGTTTAAATTGATTTGGACGCAGCTGGTTTAAACGAATCCAATACACTACAGAAAAAACTATTGGTCGATTTAAAAAATTATATCTTTGTGCTGTATCTCTTTGGAAAATGATACAATAAACTATATTCATAGCTCCGCAGAAAGTAACATTTCTTGTGTTGACCTACCGCATTAAAACTTCCCGTCACCTATTATTGTATAAGTTACAGAGGCAAACACACTTAGTGAAACACCCTGTATACCGCAGTAGCTATTTAATACACGATTTACCTGATAACAACAGTCGTATTTATCTGACGCCTGCCACTACCATGGCGGCCGGGCGATGGTTAAAATTATCCCGCGACAGCAGCGCCGTTAGGGAGTCTAGTTATTTTTACAAGGTGTTCGGTTTATATAGGTGTTTGGGCTTGCCTGAGTGAAGCCGACGGGGGTGTGGTGGGGAGTGAATCGCGCAGTCAGGTCAGCCGGCCGCGGCGGCAGCAGCAGCCACAGCCGGCTAAACGGGCCGTTAATGGCAGCACGGTCGCGGCTGCGGGCTGTGCTGGGCTAGCCGCCGGCAAATGCGACACAAAACCAGCCGGCCACAACACGCGCTAGCGCGCCGCCGCCACCGCCGAAGCCACCGCTCGGTTTTGCTGTCAGTCCGCGGCCGGCTGCAACCTGGGCAGTCTAAACAGAACGCCAGAGTGCTGTCACTAGAGGCCTGCATCTCGCGTCTCTGCTCACTACAAATGGAAGGTGCACGAAGTTCACTGATAGTCCACTAGGTTTTGAAGTCTCCGTGGCCGTTCTCATCTATACATCTAATACATAAAAATTAATATTTGAGTAGCCGAATATCAAACCTTGGACATACGACCTAATGACCTAATTTAGCACTTTGAGTGCCAGCCATATATGCGAACCCACTTCCCCCAGTGGCAGCCCATTTTCTTAGTCTCCTTCCCCCAGTTCAAACGTTCATATGTTTGTATAGTCTATGGGACCTAACTACGGGGTCATCAGTCCCTAAACTTACAAACTACTTATGAACTAGCTAATACTAGGGACGGCACAAATATCCATGCCCGAGGGGGGATTCGAACCCCCGACTGTAGCGGCCGTGCAGACCGTGACTGCGCCTTAGTCCCCTCGGCCACCGCCGCCGGCTGCTTCCCCCAGTGCCGGCCATTTTTACAGTATTTCGTCCTGTTGGTACAGATTCAGGAATAATCATTAATATATTTTTCTTGATCAGGAATAAACCTTATTATTTCCTCTTCGAATACTTGCCCGGTACATTTCCCTGCTTTGTAAACCTTCATCACAACAATCAAAACAAGAAACGCTGTTTTCGGGTAGGTAAAAAATAGTTTTTTTGGCATTACAAACTATTTATTAATAAACATGGCAACGTTTATGTGATTATATGCAAATATCATGAATATTAAAATCAGCAAACGGCTTTTAGTGCAAATAGTTCTTTTTTGAGTGGTATAGCTGGAAGCAGGGCTGGTTACAAAACCCCACTTTGCATACTGCACACTGGAATGTCCTTCCTTCTGGTGACTCCTGCTTCTTTCTTGCCACTCTTTGAGCACACTCTACCAGTCTTTTTGCCTTCTTCTTCCCTGGTGGAATGGGTATTCTTTCCAGGAAATGTGTTACATCCAGTCGTGAAAGCGCAGCACCACTTGTACCAGGCTGAAAGTCGGCGGTACATGGTGATGGCAAGTCTTTGCGTACCGCAATAATAAACTGGTTGGTAGAAATGTTTTTCTTTGTCACCTGAGTGTCTCAAAGGCCTACTGCTTGACATGTTGCGTCTAACGCTCGCCCTGATGTCTCAGTCAACTGACACAAACCCTTGTTTCTTAAAGTGAACAGTTTTGTGGCGCCTCCTAGTGGCAGAGATGTCTACTACAAGGCTTTGTCTCCCTTCTGATAACTGCCGTACGGGTAATGATGCGCTCGAAAGCTAGAATTCGTTTGATAACAGCCGTCCGTAATATTACGGGCGCGGCAATCTTCGAACAAATGACAGCAACGTAATATTACGGGCATGGTAGCAGTCGATCCCAAAGGAAGTTCCTCCACTCTTTCCATTGGTGAAGTCCTCTTCTTTCTAAACATTGACGTAAACGTGATAAATAACACGTTACAGTTAACCCGCAGCGATTGTTGCCTGATAGTAAGCATGTACCAAGTTTGGTTGAAATCGGCCAGTAGTTTAGGAGGAGATATGGAACACAAATGCAACCAATTTTATAAGATGTACTGGCTGGTGTCAGGTGCGTTTCTGCCGCAGAAGAAATAATTGCGCAAATAAGGTTTGAAATTTAAAAGTGTTAGCTTGTTTGATTACGAATCATAGAAATAAAAATGTTTCAAATCTTCGATGAGTCCATTTCTCCCTTCTCTCTGTTGTGGAGGAACAAGTGAACGGAATGCACAGTGCTGAAAGGAGCATATAAGATGAACATTAACAAGAGCAAAACAAGGGTAATGGAACGTAGTCTTAGAAAATCAGGCTTTGCTGAAGGAGTTAAATTAGGTGACGAATCAATAAAGGTGGTAAATGAGTTTTGTTAGTTGGGAAGTAAAATAATATATTATGGTCGCAGTGCAGAGTATATAAAATACAGAATGGTAATGGAAAGAAAAGCGTTTTTCAAAAAGAGAAATTTAACATCGAATATTAATTTAAGCATAAGGAAGTCCTTTCTGAAGGCATTTGTGTGGAGTTTTGCCATGTATGGAATTGAAACATGGACGATAAACAGTGCGGACAGGAAGAGGATAAAGGCTGTTGAAATGTGGTATTACAGAAGAATATTGAAGATTAGGTGGGTGGATCGGGTAAGTAATTAAGTAATGAGGTGGTACTGAACAGAATTGGGGAGAAAAGAAATTTCTTTATGATTTAAGAAAAATGCACCAGTCACTATTCCTTGAAATGATGTTCATTCCATGAACCTGTTTTCAAATCTTTTCGGGTCCATCTTCAGGTGGATCATGTTACAGTATTATTTTAAGCGTCTTGTTGGCTGCTGGCGCTTTGGTGAGAAGACGGAATATATTCCCACCACAGAGCCAGCATCCAGCATGACGCTTAAAATAATATTGTAACATGATCCACCTGAAGATGGACCCGAAAAGATTTCAAAACAGGTTCATTGAATAAACATCATTTCAAGGAAAAATAACTGGTGCAGTTTTCTTAAATCATATTGAAATTAACAGTCACAGATTCTGAAACATCCGTAATGGATAATCTAAATAAAAGGAATTTCTGGCATACATTGACTAAACGAAGGGATCGATTGGTAGGACACATTCTTAGACATCAAGGAATTGTAAATTTAGCGTTGGGAGGAAGTGTGTGGGGTAAAAACCGCAGAGGTAGACCAAGAGGTGAATATAGGAAGCAATTTCAAATGGATGTAGGTTGTCGTTCTTATGAGGAGATGTGAGGCTTGCTCAGGATAGAGTAGGGTGGAGAGCTCCATCAGACCAGTCTCCGGACTGAAGACCACAACAATAACAGATTCTTTACATCGTAAATCTACCATTTTGCTTAAAAAAATTGAATTAAAAAATTGTTGTTGTTGTGGTGTTCAGTCCAGAGACTGGTTTGATGCAGCTCTCCACTCTACTCTACCCTGTGCAAGTTTCTTCATCTGAGAATACGTTGGGCAACCTACATCCCTTTGGATCTGCTTACTGTAATCATCCCTCGGTCTCCCTCTAAGATTTCTTCCCCACACGCTTCCTTCTAATGCTAAGTTGACAATTCCTTGTGGTCTCAGAATGTGTCCAACCAATCTATCCCTTCTCTTAGTCAGGATGTGCCAGAATCTCCTTTTCTCTCCGATTCGGTTAAGCACCTCATTAGTTACGTGATCTACCCATCTAATTTTCATCATTCGTCTGTAGCACCACATTTCAAAAGCTTCTGTTATCTTTTTATCTGAACTGCTTATCGTCCACGTTTCACTCCCATACAATGCTACACTCCAGAAAAATTCTTTAAGAAAGGACTTCCTAACATTTAAATTAATTTTGGATGTCAGCAAATTTCGCTTCTTCAGAAACGCTTTTCTTCCCATAGCCATTCTGCATTTTATATCTTCTTTACTTCGGCCATCAGAAGTTATCTTGCTACCCAAATAACAAAACTCATCTTCTACTCTTACTGTCTCATTACCTAATCTAATTCCTTCAGCATCGCCTGACTTTGACATTGCATTCCATTACCTTCGTTTAACTCTTGTTAATGTTCATCTAATATCTTCCTTTCAAGACACTGTCCATTCCATTCAATTGCTCTTCTAGATCTGTTGCAGTCTCTGACAGAATTACTATGTCATCGGCAAACCGCAATGCTTTTATTTCTTCTCCCTGCACATAAATGCCCTCTCCAAATTTCTCATTCCATTCCTTCACTGCCTGATCAATGTACAGTTTGAACAACATTGGGGAAAGGCTACAACCCTTTCTTACTCCCTTCCCTACCTCTGCGTCCCTTTCTTGCCCTTCGACTCTAATAACCGCTGTCTGGTTTTGTGTAGGTTGAATATAACTCTTCGCTCCCTATATTTTACCCCTGCTACCTTCAGAATTTGGAAGAGTGTATTCCACTCGACATTGTCAAAAGCTTTCTCCAAATCGACAAACGCTAAAAACGTAGGTTTCCCTTTCCTTAGCCTATCTTCTAAGATAAGAAGTAATGTGAGTGCTGCCTCCCGTGTTCCTACATTTCTCCTAAATCCTAACTGATCTTCCCCAAGGTCGAATTCCACAAGTTTTTCCATTCGTCTGTAAATAATTCGTGTTAGTATTTTGCAACCATGACTTATTAAACTGATAGTTCTGTAATTTTCACACTTGTCTGCACTTGCTTTCTTTGGAATTGGAATTACGATATTCTTCTTGAAGTCAGAGGATATTTCCCCTGTCTCATACATCTTGCATACAAGGACAAGGTGATACAATTTTTTCACGACTGGCTCTCCTAACGACATCAGCAGTTCAGACGGAATATCATTTACTTCTTATGAGGAGATGAAAAGGCTTGAGTAGGGTGGAGAGCTCCATTAAACTAGTCTCCGGACTGAAGACCACAACAAGAAAGGCAATAGGAGTGATCCCCATAATTACAGGCCAATCTCATTGACGTCGATTTGCAGTAGGATTTTGGAACATGCACTTTGTTCGAATATTATGAACTACCTCGAAGAGAACGACCTATTAACCAGTAGTCAACACGGATTCAGAAAGTATCACTTTTGCGAAACACAGCTTGCCCTTTATTCACATGAAGTGTTAAGTGCCATCGACAAGGGATCTCAAATCGATTCCACATTTCTGGATTTCAGGAAGGCTTTTGACACTGTACCCCACAGTCGTCTCCTTATGCAATTGCGTGCTTGTGGAATATCTCCCCAATTGTGCGGTTGGATTCACGATTTCCTATCAGAAAGAACACAGTTCGTAGTAATTGACGGTAAGTCATCGAGTAAAACAGAAGTGATATCTGGCGCTCCACAGGGAAGCGTTATAGGTCCCCTACTCATCCTCGTGTTTATAAACGATTTAGGAGACAATCTGAATAGATTGTTCGCGGATGATGCTGTCGTTTATCGATTAGTGAAGTCAACAGCGGATCAAAAGCAACTGCAAAGCGATTTAGACAAAATTTCTTCATGGTGCGAAAATTGGCAATTGACACTAAATAAAAAAAAGTGTGAAGTAATACACATGACCACTAAAAGAAATCCGCTGAACTTCAATAACGCGATAAATCAGTCAAACCTTAAGATAGTAAATTCTACCAAATACCTAGGAGTTACAATTACGAACAACTTTGACTGGAGAGAACACACAAAAATATTGTGGGAAAGGCGGACCAAAGGTTACGTTTCATTGGCAGAACGCTTCGAAGATGCACCAGCTCCACCAAAGAGACTGCCTACATCACACTTTTGCGTCATCTCCTGGAGTACTGTTGCCCCTCGTGGAACCCTCTCCATGTGGGACTGACGGAAGACATTGAGAAGGTTCAGAGAAGGGCAGCTCGTTTTGTTTTATCACGTTGCGGGGGGGAAAGCGTCACGGAAATGTTGCACGAATTGGGGTTGAAATCATTAAAAGAAAGACGTTATTCATTGCGGCGTGATCTATTTGCGAAGTTTCAATCACCGACTTTTACTTCTGAATGTGAAAATATTTTGCTAGCACCCACCTACTTAGGGAGACATGACCATCCCAATAAAATAAAAGAAATCAGACGGAAAACTGAAGGATTTAGGTGTGCTTTCTTCCCGCGCGCTATTAGAGAATGGAACGGTAGAGAAAAGTTATGAAAATGGTTAATGAACCCTCTGCCAGGCACTTGAATGTGATTTGCAGAGTATCGATGTAGATGTAGATGTAGAACAGCAACACATTCTTTACATCGTAAACCTATCATTTTGCTAGGTCTTACTTACCCCTAAGATTAATCCAGATGATTATAGGCACAGAAATCCTCTCCGTTCTCGGGCAGTTGTAGCGTGGTTTCTGGGGCGGCGCGCCGTTAGGAGTGTTTGGCGGGTGTGGCCTGAATTGGGCGCCCCTAAATTCGCCCTGCGCCCCTCGCCCGGCGCTAGAAGCATCGGCACAGCACAGCACGGCACGGCGCATTCGGGGCTGCTGATAACTCCCAGCAGGCGATTAGCCTGGCCTGCCGTGTTCGCGTAATTGGCTCCGGTTAAAGAACTACTTGAAAACGTAATTACGCCCGCGCCGGAGGAAGGAATTCGGGGACACGGGAAGACCGACGCGTGTTACGTGACGAGGGGTAGGAGAACGTTGGGGGGGGGGGGGGAGGGGGAACAAGCCGATGCTCGGGGAAACAGGGGGTCTGCACCCCATTCTGTGAGGTGCGGGAAGCTTCGTAACGTCGCTCGGAACGATGGGTGTCCCAGTGAAGCTGCCTGGCAAAGGATCGCTTGAGTGTGAGGTCGCACGTTCAGTCTCTAGTAACGCCAGTTTGAAAGTTTGGTGTTAACAATTAGGGAAGGAAAATTATTAGGTGCTTGTGACGCGCCATCTGCATCAGGAGGGCGACAAAACATGTTGTTCGGCAGGTCCTATTACAGTTTCCTCAATATAAAACAACTAGCTGAAAACCCGTCATTGCCCGAGTATTTATTTATTTATTCCTGCCATTTTCAGGCATATATTCATTTGTATAAGAGCTGTATGTCTGTAAAAACTATTGGGAATACAATTAGTAGTAAAGAAGTAGTAGATTAAAGCTTGGTGCGTGATGGAGCCGTTTCCCATGAACGTTACTCTTTATGTTTTCATATTTCATGAACTACGTGTCGTACTGTGATACAATTCAGGAGGTACACTGTACTTGTGTATACTGACTGTAAAATTTCCCGCGGCTACAATTTGTAGCGTAAAAATTAGAAATTATAACGTCATACCGAATACCGTAGTTTTAGTCCATGAACAGCAGCAAGTTACTGTTTATATGCTCTTACCTCGTGAAATACGTGTCGTACCAAGAAACAATTTAGAAGGTACATTCCACTTTATGTGTGTATATTGTCTGTAAAATTTCCTGCGACTACTATTTGTAGTGCACAAATTAAAAATTGTAACGCCATACCGAATGCCGTATTTTTACTCCACAAACAGCGGAAAAGTAGTAAGCGAGAAACTTTTATCCTTTCATCATTTTTCTATGGTTGTCAGCGAGAAAAATTTTACTGAAGGTTTAAAATTATGTTTAAAGTTTGTTGCAAGTCGCTAAGTCCTCTCATTGTAATATAGTGTACTTGTAAAGTCTCATCGCATTATGGCAGTTTCTTGCAACTCCTATCGTTTATGGAGTTATATCTCCTGAACCATGTGTCGTGTGTGGTTCGTACTCCTACAGAAGACGTAAGGAATAAGTGTACCAAATTTGGTTGAAATCGGTCTTGTGGTTTAGGAGAAAATGAGCAGCATTGTCGCTTATGTCAGCAGTTTTCCGCGCATCTCATTGTTTATCACGTCATATCTCGTGAACTATATATCGTATGTGAGTCTTACACTTACGCCGACCGTCCTCATGGATTGAAGCTTACGTGTACAAAATTTCATAAAGATTGGAACAAAACTGTAGATTTGTATGGAACACGTACAAATATACGGACACTCGTCTTTCTATATTAGATTATTTTCCAGCACTGAATAATTATGCAGTCAGATGTATTTTCATTTTGTCATTTATTGGCAATCAGTTTCCATGGACCAATCCATCATCTTCTGTCCCAATTAGTCCTCCTTGCTGTTTTGTTTCATGACTGTGCGACAGGATATGACAGAAGGACTGGTTACAATACATGCGATTATACTTGAAGATGTGCAAGACCTTTAAAATTTTCTTGCTCCTGTTCAAATGTAGTCGCATCTGTTGTAATTTCTCCTTGTAACCTACACTGTAATACTGGCGATGGCTGGGAAATAGCCGAAGTCGAACTGTAATCAACAAATTATTTTGCGACTGAACATTGTTTTCCTCTTACAGAATATTTTGTCTTTGTCTGAAAAGTAAGGAAAACTTCATATTGTCACGGTGCAAACTGCATGTGCTACGTAATTCGAAGGCTGGTTGGTAATAGAGCACAACCCTTTACACTTACAACAAGTTTATTGCGAACGAAAGCGTACACTCAGTACAGACTGACTCCTGCATGGAGTGCTCCATCATTTATACACAGAAAGAATTTTCTGGAACTGACAAGTACATCAAACATAAGAAACATGTATAACATTCTAGAAATAATAAATACAAAGAAATAAATTTTCTTCTGCCCGTGGCGGGATTTGAACTGGTGACCGCAATCACAGCGATCTGCGATGTTAACCTTTGCACCACGCGTGCTGTCCGAAGACTCGCGGCAATTATTAAAAACTGCGAGCAACCACAAGAGAGGTAAAACACGTTTAATTACATAATCCATGGTCGGTTTCGAATTTTTTACTAATTACTGCCTTAATTAAACTGTCGCACCTACGAACGCACTTTCGACACATCCATAACCTCATCACCACATGTCTCCTTCAACTGTCGATGAATTTCATTTGGTGTCACACCACGCAAATTCAGAAAACGAATGATTGCACCCTGTTCAAGTAAGGAAAACGTCGCCATTTTAAGTATCTAAAACAGTTCTCATTCTCGCCGATGGCGGTAAAATTCCATCTGCCGTACGGTGCTGCCATCTCTGGGACGCATTGACAATGAACGCGGCCTCATTTTAAAACAATCCACATGTTTCTATCTCTTTCCAGTCCGGAGAAAAAAAAAAATCTGAGGCCTTAGAACTTGAATGCACCTCCTATAAGTCTGTGGGTCTACGTTCCTGATACGCCTGGTACTTCTTACTTGGTGTAGTGTCGGGTCAAGTGCGACGCCAAGATATTTAGGGGTGGCATTTACTCCCGCTGCCAAAGTGGGCGATCTCTCCGGCGTAACGCTTGCCCGTTGCTTACCGGATCGCGCCTCCGCCGAGCGAAGAAGATGTGTCTGTGCGTTTCGGCCGCCATTCGTCTTCAGGATCGGCGAACGGTCTTCGCGCCGCGGCCCACTGGGTGGCGAAGAAAAAGTGGCGCACCTCTGGGGGGCGGTGCGGGCAGCTGAAAAAGAGAAACGGCTCCATTGAGCGGCCGCCTGCAGACGGATGCTCCGGCCCTTTTTGTGCGGGGGCGGGCCGCTCCCCATCCACCCCGCCCCCGCCCCCCCCCCTCCGCACTAAGTGGCGGCCGAGGCGCGGTCGCGGCTCTCAGGCCCGCACACAAGAACACTGCTCGGATGTGTCATTTATAATATCTTTCTTCGGAGTTCTGGATTAGAAGTGGCGCTCCATCAATCACAGGAGTGCTTCTGCCGCGGCGTCCCCCCCCCCCTCCTTCCTTGCCATTTCCCTCGATACATGGACGCCATCAAAACACGGCCGCCCCTAAACTCGCTCTTTCACTGGTGGCGAAGATTAACGCCAAGTGAAAAGTTACGAGAACGGCTCGGGGAGTGAGGAGGGGGGGGGGAGGAGTGGATAGGAGCTTGGGAGGTCCTGGAGGGGGCGCTCAGCGAGTGTGGAGTCGGCACTCTGCGACCCCACCGGTTTATCTGCCCGGCGTTGTTCTTTCGTGCGTCGGATCCGCCGATAGATTTATGTCCTTTTTATGCGAAACCAATAGCGGTCGGCAGGCACGTGCCTTATCTCCTGCTAGGAGTATACATCGCTGCCATTAGCGTCTTAGCTGCTCTATTACCAGCGACTGATTGCGGTGAATATCTGAAAAATTTCTTAAATTGGTGTAAGACGTAATGGACAAAGCTGCCGAGGCCACTGGTCGTCAAACTTAAATACTAGTTGCACTAACGTGAACTGCCGGCCGCGGTGGCCGAGGGGACTGAGGCGCGCAAGTACCGGTCTGCAAGGCCACTACGGTCGGGGGTTCGAATCCCCCATCGGGCTTGGATGTTCATGCCGTTCTTAGTATTAGCTAGTTCTTGTGTAGTTTGTAAGTTTAGGTTCTGATGACCCATAAGCTATACAAACAGTTGAACATTTGTACAGGGGTTCTGTCGACTCGGGGAATAAATAATGTACCATGGTATACACCTGATCGCACAAAATGCTGACATAATCCTTGGCAGGTCACAGCACGCAGATTAACTATGGCACTATGGGCGTAGATAACAAGGGAAGAGAGAGAGAGAGAGAGAGAGAGAGAGAGAGAGAGAGAGAGAGAGAGAGAGAGACAAAGCGGGGAGGATCCAAACTTCCCACCCCTATCCAAAAATGTTCACATGTTTGTAAATCTTTATCCCTGATCGGAATGAACGTCTGGTACTGGAGAACTAATTCCTATTCCTCCCCCCCCCCTCCCCCCCCAAGGAGGCTGAGAGCCCTCGGACCTAGAAAAATAAATTATTTACGCTCTTGCATAGGACCAGTGAAATTTCACGATATGGCTGACACAAGTAATCACATAACTAGCGCCATGTTTCACACTTGTGACCTCAACTCTGGCAGAAGATGCTAAATTTGAAACAAGACTCATGAGACCAAATTTTTTTTTTTCAATCGCGTGCTAAAACACATCGTCTGCCAAACATTAAATACAACCACTGTTTGCTTCTCTGAAATAAATGTTACTGCTTCCGAGACGGTAGGACAACTGAAAGTATCAGATAATGAATATTTATCCCGTCTGGATGCCTGTAGGCGCAGCTGGTAATAAATGCGCGAAAGATTTCCCGAAATTTACTATGCATTTATTCCCTTGGGAAAAACAACAGAAATTATTGCTGGATTGTATTGTGACGATGACGATGAAGGCTGAGGCTCCAACAGCAGTGACAAATGTAATTGCCAATTCTGGCAAGTGGTCAGAATATTCCAACTGATATCTGATTTCCTCGTCCGTAAGATGATTCGATGGTATCTGTATATGATGTAGAGTCGCAGGAGAACCACTATTAATGAAAGTGACTTTTAAGACATTCGAAATACTATTGGTTCCGTGAAAGTAATCTGTATCAGAATGAGATTATTGCACATTTGATGACAGGAAGAAAAAGGAATGAAAAGAATTTCTATGGCTGCAGAAGGGCTCTCTGAAGTAAATCGGTGGCTGAAAGTGAAATCTTCTTCCGGTTCGGGATGTGAACGCGGCACTCCTGCTTTGGGCCAGTGGTCGCCATAACGTCTTCACTACCCGAGCACGCCTCCTGTCCGCCCCAAATTCCACCAAGTCGCACATTATGATAGAAGCACCTCTACTGCCCATGTCCTCTTATGCTCGCCATTCGGATTCCCACATAAAGAGGACGGTATTACCACATCAGCTGTGAGGCAATGAACTATACGGGGTCGTCGCTTGAAATAAATTGGCAGTTAAGTCCCTTAAGCGTAACAAACATTTGAACATTTGGTATCTGTTCTTTCAGACAATTCCGGTTTACAGATGACTTTCTAATTATGACAAAAACAAAAGACCTTGAAGGGCATTTTAGTGGTTGAATGGAATTGGCATTGTCCCGAATGGGCAGGGAGGATAACGATGAATATTAACAAGAACGAAATACGGCTACTGGAAAGCCGTCGAATTAAATCAGGCAATGCTGTGAGAAATCTATGAAGATATGAGACAATAAAGGTGGTACAGCTGTGGCAGTAAAATAACAACATCCAAATTGCAGAGTGAAGAAAATATGAAATTCAAATGGCAAAGGGAAGAGAATAATTTCTGAAGAAAACTGTTAATATCGAATATTAATTTGTTACGAAGACTTTACCGAAGATTGGAGCGTAGATGATAGAAGCTTTTGAAATTTTGGGCCCAGAAGAATGCTGATGAATACGAATACAAAAGTCATAATGTATCTGATGAGGAGGTATTAATCAGAATTGAGGAGAAAAGAAATGTTGGTATATTTCACCAAAAGAATGGATGATTGGTAGGACTCATTTTGAGACATCCACAAATCGCCAGATTAGTATTGGACGGAAGTGTGTGTGTGTGTGTGTGTGTGTGTGTGTGTGTGTGTGTGTGTGTGTGTGTGTGTCACACACACACACACACACACACACACACACAGAGAGAGAGAGAGAGAGAGAGAGAGAGAGAGAGAGAGAGAGAGAGAGAGAGAGAGAGAGAGAGAGAGATAGTAAACATGGCAGACGGACGGTTCGAATTGATGTAGGTTGCCGTTCTTATTCATAGATGAAGGGATCTGCACAGGATAGAAGAGCATACAGAGCACCAGGCTGAGGATATGAATTGTGTGTCTTCCCAAGATGTACCTAAGATGAGACGACATGCACTTAATTTCCCATCATAAGCGTTTGCGTGAAGTGTTGCCAGGCGCGTAGACAATTTTTATCTTCTCTGGGGGGGGGGGGGTAATTATCTGCAGTAGAAGAAGTTTATATATCTTCAGCTATGCTGTCAAGCTGTCAACTCTTTAAACTGGAATACATGTTACATAGTGAGCCCCTAAAAAGCAAAACACAAAAATAAATTCGTGGACATGACTATGGGGTGGGATAGACTTTGGACATCCATTCCATCCCCAGCCCCCATCTCCTATCGTTATCTACTTATCTACATCCCTGACAAGGGGAAGTTTTCTAGTATGGGACATTGAATATCCCGTCAAAAACCGGACGCACATACAGCATGAAAACAGGAAGAAGCTGTAAAGAAATGTGTAAAACTGTAGAGAAGTGTGGAAAGAAGCAAACTAGAAACATTCAACGGTCCTCCAGCAGGATGTGCAACATGGAGGATATGCAGGCAGCATATGGGCGATCCCGCGGCAAAGAGCAGCCATAGGAAACACCGCTTTTAACATTGGCGTTGGAGCTGGTTGAGACAGCAGATCCTGGCAACCCGAGCTCTGGCTGTTATGTAAGAATGGTCCCGAAGCAAAGGCAATTGAACTACTGTGCACCTCGCCTTGCACATGAGCAAATCCTCCATGGCGTCAACATCCGTCCTTCATATTTGTTTTTGGCGCACTGAAGATTCATCAAAAAGACGTCATAATTGGTAAAATATAACTATAAATTAAAGACGCATCTACTGTCAAAGTCTTCAGAAGATACGATAATGAATAATAATGAAGTCACTACTCTCCATCTAGCAAGATTAGCCGTGTGGTTAGCAGCACCGCGCTGTGCAATAGAAGGTAGTGTGTTCAGACCGACCGCAAACAATTTTCTTAAATCCAATCTTTTTCCTCACATATACGGGAACAACAATGACATCTGTATTGTTACTTGCAATATACAAATCGACGTTTCTGCAAATGCGATTTTGAGGGTAAATGACATGGATACTCATTGTAACAAATATTTAACTGTTTGAAAAATGTGGGACAGAGCAGTCTCTGCGCATTCGTAAGGTAGCAGGGGGTGCTGCTTACTGTGTCAAGTGTCCTGAATGTAGCTTGTCTCTTCATTGTATCAGCTTTATTCTGTTACATTCACTTAAGAGTTACTTACTCTGTTTTGGTGTTCATGTGCATATTGATATGTTCTTGAAGTTTGTTATCGAAGAAAAATGAACAATGAACACACCAGATGTAATGAGCAGCATTGGCAGTTAATGTTTTATTAGTAAACAACAGATCAATTTCAATCACATAGTAACCATCTTCAGTGTATCCTTCAAACAAGCATTGTGAATGAACTGAATGTAACTGCAACTGTGTCGAAATAAGTTTCGGCAAACGTAAAATTGCAGTGCCAGAGGTTCTGCACTGGCACAGGAATTTTATGTTTGCCGAAACTTATTTCGACACAGTTGCAGTTATATTCAGTGCATTCACAATGCTTATTTGAAGGATACACAGAAGATGATCATTATGGGATTGAAATCGATCTGTTGTTTATAAATAAAACATTAACGGCCAATGCTGCTCATTACATCTGGTGTGTTCATTATTGTGTGGTCGTTGAGCACCATCTTGAAAATGGAACAAAAAAAATGAACTATGTTCAGCATCTTTTAGAAACAAATCACTCAGCTTTAAGCTTGACGCTAAAGTGTGAAACAAATAACTTTGGTAGGCTGACGCTTCAGCTCAAGTTGAATCAAGTGCAAACAATCAGAGGTAAGACATTCTGCATATCTTTTAACGAAAATATATCAAGGGGCACGGGGGAAGCGGGCAAACTGGGCCACTTTCCCCCAGCACCACTTGCTAGGTGAGCCAAATTGTCCCTTTGAACGCCGAGCGAGGGAGGGGGGGGGGGGACGGCGCAACTATCAAGATACAGCAATGGATCAACAAGCAGCCCTCGGTCAAAAATTAAAAATTACTTGACCAGGTTTCGGCAATGACTAAGATTGCCTTCATCAGAAAATATAAAACAAAACAAGTCACATATTAAAATATACTATTCAGCTGTGTAGCTTACGTCACAAAATTTAAAAAGAAATTTATAGAAAAAGCTAGCTACAATAGGCTGCACGCCTGCACAGAGGCATCAGACTGGTGTGTGCTACTGTGAAGTTGTGACCAGCAGGACGTTACCTCAGTAGTGCCATCTAGTAGCCGCAGTTACAATTAGCGACAATTGATCCCCCAGTCATGTGAAGCACTGGCAGAGGTACTAGTTATGCTCGGCTCGAGCGCCCTCTGTTGGAGGCTAGCGGTAAGACACTTACCCGCCTGAGAACTAGGCAACCCGGAGCTCTCCCGTGTTCGGGGGGACGCGGCACGGCAGAAATCTAGGGATAAGGAATCCGGCCCGTCGCGTCGGCCTTCATCAACTTGTAATTAGACAGTTTAGACGAGCCACGGCGGGCCCGGTGTGGTTGCGCCGCCGCCCAGGGGGCAGGTCTGGCAAATTAGAGCGGCGCGCTCGCCCGCATGGTAATTAAGGCGGCGCCATGAATTATGCAGGCCGGACGGCGGCGGCGCTGGCGTCGCGCGTGTGTGGGCGGAGGCTCTGGCCGCTTTGTCCACACCTGTCGGTCGCTGCATTGAAAGCTTCTGCCGCACTTGCTGCCGACACGTCTCCATGGACCTTCATGCAGCGCATCGTATGCGCACAGCAGAGCACTGCGCTGTGGATATGCAATCTGCTGTGGCATTTGTCAGCTTGTCCTTTCGACACATACTGGAGCATCCGATAAATACGAGGCGCGTCCAGAAAGTAAGTTCCGTTTCAATTTATCTCCGCTGCAGCGCTGCGATTGCAGTTCCGCACATGCGCTTTAGACGATGTGTATCAAGGAGAAGAACGTGCGCCATTTGGAGATCGCTGTCAGTTACGTACGCTTTGTTGTGCTTGTTTGAAATGTCGGCGTTGATTGAAAATCCCGCCGCCTGTGAAATGAGGGCGGTGATTCGGTTTCTGAATGCGAGGAAATTTATCGGCAAATTTGCTATGTTTGCGGACCTAATGCGATGAGTGATTCGATGGTGAGAAGATGGGTCCGACAGTTCAATGGCGGGCGTAGTGATGTGCACGATGAAGAACGAAGTGGGCGTCCACCTTTGGTTACAGAAGAACTGGTTCACGAGATTGATGACAAGATCCAGGAAAACCGTAGGTTTACCATTAATGCTCATCACTTCAGCAATAACGACGAGCTGAAAGAAACTGTTTCCAACTGGTTGAAGACACATACGGTAGATTTCTATGAAGAAGGTATACGAAACCTGGTGCCACGCTATGACAACAGCCTACAGAATTTCGGCGGTTATGTGGAAAAGTAGTTTAACAGTTGTAGAATTTTGTGCAATAAAAATTTCTTCTGTATCTGTGTACAATTTCATTTTATTACCAAACGGAACTTACTTTCTGGACGCGTCTTGTAATTGTGAACTCCATACTGCAGTCCTGAAAAGGAGCAAACAGTACCGAAAGACCGCCGTGTCATCTCCTGGCGGCTGGGGTTCACCTCTTTGTGTGCCAGATCTTGATAGTGCATCCCCCCACTCAGCATCCAAAGAGACTATGTGGCGCACCTCTGCGAGTGTCCCCCGCAGAAAGCGGCCCGATTTGCCCTCCTCCCCCCTTCCCTCTACATATATTGGCCCACTTTAGGTTACGGTAGTAACACTAAAAGTGGGCCTTTCCGATCGTCTTTTGACAACTCGAAATTTAAATGAAAATAACGGCTTAACTACTCACCTGACAAGAAAATTGAATAATCAATTTGTAGAGGAGAAAATTCTCTACAACTTCGCTCTTTTATGTTTTTTCATATCTCGTATCGTTTGAGACATACTTGGAAAAATAACTGAGATTTGACACCCTCCATTGAATTAACGAAAACTAGCCGTTCGGAGATGTCACGTAAGATTCCTCGCCCAGAACTGTCTCTGGCATACGCCATCTTGCGTTGCGTATTTGATGATTTTCTTATTGTAACTTACACGTTGTCATTTCAAAGCAATGGCGCACTGAAAAATTAACAAAAACACGTCGTTCTTCGTACGATACATGATAATCTACTGTCTACCAATGCCATATTAGCATCATTTAACAATGGCCATTAATAGTATGAGATTAAAGGACTCGTCTTTTGATTAATAGGCATAGCGCAGTGGTAAAGGCGTTGGACTATGACGTTAAAGATTGGTGGTTCGGAACCCGCCACATTGTAATATATTTTTGTTTTCCTAAAAGGGTTTCAGACACTCTTATTAATTAATTATTTTTTTGATTATTATTTTGCTCCAAAAGTTTGCAAAAATTTATAAAACTACAAATCTAAAGTGGGCCGTAAAACACGTTAGTGCGGCTTTTTTTACCAGTCTTCTTTATTTCACCCTTCTCTTCCAAGCTTAAAGCTGAATAATTTGTTTTTAAAAGATACTAAAACGATGTTGATTTTTCTTTGATAATAAACAGCAAGAACATATGAATATGCACATGGACACTAAAGCACAGTAAGGTAGTGGTTACACTGTGAAGTCATTGTAACAAAACGAATCTGTTACGATGAACAGACAAGCTACCTTGGGTCATGCGACACTGTAAGCAGCATCCCTCCTAACGTTACGCATGCGCAAAGGTTTCTCTCCCCTACATCTTTTCAAACAGTTAAATATTTGTTACAACGAAGAGTATAAATGACATCTACACACACAATCGCGACATATTTTCAAAAACCTCTAAAGTAGACGGGGCAAGTCATTGTTGTTCCTGTAGCTGTTAAAAAGAATCCACGAGCTTCAACAGCACAAAGCGATGCCGCTAACCACACGACTATTCTTGCTAACTGGAAAGTAGTGCCTTTACATTCGGATCTTCTGAAGGCTTTCACAGTTGATGCGTCTTTAATTTATAGTTATATTTTACGAAATATGACGTGTTTTTGATGAATTTTCATTGCGCGAAAAACAAATATGAAGGGCGGATGTTGTCTTCATGGAGGATTTGTGCATGTGCTTGGCGAGGTACACAGTAGCTCCATTGACTTTGCTTTGGGACCACTCGTGCGTACCCGACAGAGTTCGAGTAGCCAGGAGCTGTCGTCTCTACCAGCTGCAACGTCAGTATTAAAAACGGCGTTTCCCGTCGCCCCTTACTGCCGTGGGAGCGTCCGTATGCTGCCTCCGGGGGGTTCAGAAGATAATTTGAACCTCGGCCGCGCATGTGCATTGCAACGCTGCGGCCACTGCCGCCTATATTAAACGGCCGCGCTAAGACTCGTATACGTGCTGTCTCCGCGACGTAGAACGTTTTCCTTGCGATGAAAATACGTTGAATGTGCACGTCAAATGATCTGATAGAAGAACGAAACGAATAATGATAGTTTAAAAACACTTTTTATTTTACCATTATAAATAGAAATTTATACAACCTGAGACTGTTTTTCGTCTCAATAATGTCAGAGACATCTATCTATATCTATAAATATGAATGTCTGTGCGGTGTACGTTTATCACATCTGAACAACAAGACGCAGAGACTTAAATATTAATACAGGTACTAATTCATACCCGAGGAAGGTTTTGGGCACGGTTTTATAGCGATCTGATAGATATTTAGTAATTTGAAGAATATAACGCGAAATGCAGAACAATAATTACTCTTTGAAAATTATATGTAATCTTTGAAAATGATTTTATTGGTTGCATTGTTGCTTGAGGGTTTATAATGATAAAAGGGTGGAGTATATTGGGATGTAAAGTTATCGGTGTATATAAAATTCTACGCGCGCGCGCGGGCGTGTGTGTGTGTGTGTGTGTGTGTGTGTGTGTGTGTGTGTGTGTGTGTGTGTGCGCGCGCGATAATATTCGCTCTGCAGCGAAAACTACAGAACGCAAACGAACAGTCTGTGTGTAACTGTTGTCCGAAATCTCCCGTTGTATAGCATAACAGTTCCATGCCGATATCTATAAGGGGGTGGTTGAAAGTCGTCAAATTATAAAAAAAGATTCGGACTGAAAGCCAGCGACTCTATAGCAAGGAAGTTACATACAGCGAAACGTGATGCCACAGACCATATCATTTGTTGTCTGTCTGTCTGTTCTCTTATAACTCAAGATCCAGACAACCAAGTAATGTGAAATTTGGTACACGTACACAAAATTACATTCTCTCATCGACAGTTGTATGTGTCCTGTTCCAGAGTGGGAACGTACGTACTCCAAAAGCAACTGCCAAAAATTTTGTTTATCACATTGCCTTAACATAAGTGTACCCTTTTATTACATGCAGGACCTTAGCTTAAACCCGGGCAAAGCTCGGTACTTGCAGCTAGTTAATGATAAAGGTGATGCATTGGTGTAGCGGTAAGACGTCTGCCTGGTAAGCATGGAGGTCCGGGGTCGATTACCGGCTGCATCACAAATTTTATTTCAGTGCTTCACCTTTATCATTAAATTTTTATTTAATTTATTTACCTTTTTCACGACGAGCTTTATTCCGGGGTTTCACTGAACCGGTGAACACACAGGACGCACCCCCACGGGTTGTGGCACTTGTCAACCACATACTGTATTATCCGATAAACAATTGTGAACTCCGTAGTACAGTTCTCGAAAGGGGCAGACAGTACCGAGTGGCTGCCGTGTCATCCTCTGCCCAATAGCCCAAACAAATGCGGTCGGGGGGGAGGGGATGGGCACGTGATCAGCGCCACTCCTTCCCAGCTGTTGTGTTGGATTTCAGAGCCGCTACTTCTCAGTCAAGTAGCTCCTCTGTTCGCCTCACTAGGGCTGATTGCTCCCCGCTTGCCAACAGCGCTCGGCAACACTGGACGGTGATCCATCCAAGAACTACCCAAGTGGTTAAGCCCTGTAATCTGGCGCCAACCGGCGTAGCAACTGCGGCACGACCGTTGGCCCTGGAGGACGCGGTACTTCAGATGATTCTACAAATGATCCCTGCAAGTCCGCCGATCGGAAATGGCCACTCTGTCTAAGTCTCCACGTCAGGGATTGCACGGCTGCTCCTGTCAGAGGTTCGAGTCCTCCCGCGGGTTGTGTGTGTTGTACTTAGCATGAACTAGTTTAACCCTCGGGCGGCAGCGCAAATTATAAACTTCAGCAGCTGCGCGGTGCAGACTTGCTACCACTGTGTATTCCGAGTTAAAAACCTAGACTATAGTTACTAAATGATTGTAATGCCAAAAATAGGTCAATGTACACATATAAATATCACATATGATATTCTTTTTCAGAGATTATTTATATATTTGACGAATGAATGAAAAAAATCGCAATTTGCGATGTTATGGCTTCACTGTAATTCGTCAAAAAAAAGAAAAATAAATAAATAAATAATATATATATATATATATATATATATATATATATATATATATATAAGCCGAGGCTGGGCTCCTGAGGACAATTAATTGTCTCGATACCTCATGGTCTGTTTTCCCTGATGCGGGAATACAGTATTGTGGCTGCGAGCATTATAGAATAAATAGGCTGTGCTATAGGAAAGAGACAGCGTGGCGAATGGAAATTTGGGTGTGGCGGGAGACGTGCAGGGAAGAGTCCTCTGCAGTGGGGCTGGTCACTGTGTCCTCGGTGGCGGAGTGGTCAACGCGTCTGCCAAGTAAGTAGGAGATCCCGGGTTCGAATCCCGGCCGGGCACAAATTTTCATTCGCCTCAGTTTGGTATTCTATCTAAACTGAATACACTGAAGCCATAACATCGCAAACTGCGATTTATTTCATTCTCTTTCAGAGGTTTGGAGTGCTGCTTGTATGGCGTTTTACTACACAGAGTGGTACCGTCTTCAATATCATATTCATTGCGTCTGAAATCTTGTTTGGAATCGGAACTAGGATTTACATTTTAATAATAGTATCCTGTTCATGATTTGATGCGGAATCTAGACAAAATCACTAAGATGTTCATTATTGTAGAAAGAAGTCTATTTTCTCATCAATTAGACCCATACCAAGTCTACGAGACCTGGCGATTAAATTATGCAGTATAATAACAGTCGTTTTCGCATTGTGTAAGGATTAAAAAGGGTTAAAAATGAGATTGACGGAAACTGCAGCATGGCTAATCAGGAGAAACAAGAGGACAATTTACCGAAAGGTAAACTTCTATTTATGAAATAAATTTAAATTTTTGAGCATCCTAGAACGTAGGGTAAAATGTATACAATAAATAGTTAGTAGAAACTGCCACAAATACATTTGTAATGAAAACTAGACGTAACACAAAACAGTTGAAATCTATTTACATGACAGGCAGCTCGGTGCAAATCTGCTGCGTGATGTACTCCCTAAATTTTTTTGGTTGGACACAACCGTGCACTAGAAACTCAGAACCTTCACTGACATCATTGTTAAGGCTTAATGGAGGAATAAAGCGGAAATACGGCATCTTCATTATTACGTCACCAGTGAGCATTTAAAGAAACGTGGTAGCAGATCTGCATCAGCGCTGCCGCTCGAGGGTTAAAGTAGTTTGTAAAACTATACTCCGCTCACCAAATCGAGAAACGATCTGTAAACACCCTGAGGCGCGTAACTAGGGGTGGACAAAACAAGGATGTTCTCTCAATTTCGCCTCATCCGTCTCAGGTTCAAAAGTTTGTAGAGCTCAAGGGACTTAATGCGGGGTCATCAGTCCCTAAGCTTACAAACTACTTATGAACTAGCTAATACTAAGGACGGCACAAATATCCATGCCCGAGGGGGGATTCGAACCCCCGATCGTAGTGGCCGCGCAGACCGTGACTGAAGCGCCTCAGTCCCCTCGGCCACCGCGGCCGCGGCCCGTCTTTGGTGTAAGTTTGTTGTGTGTGTTGCTATATAGCAATGATAATAGGTGTTGACAGTCAACTTAATCTTAAAGGACCATTTGCTGAATAGTAACGAAAGTATTAGTGCTTACAATAACATCCGGCATTCATAGTCTATGCGTCTTTTTTTCTCTCTCATATCACATAAGAGTAACCTAATTATGTCATCCTTCAATTTGAGAACACCCAAGAAGCGTTCAAAGAAAAAAGTAATAAAGTTCTTTAGAGAAACACATGGTTCCTAGTGTGTATAAAACGCAGCTGTTGTGTCCTGAGCAGTCAATGACTTATATTTCAAAGAAAACTGTATTTGAAGTCTCCAAGGGAAAAGAAGTAGAAAATACGGCGGAAGCTTTCAGAACGTCTTGATGACTATGAATGAAATGTGATACGAAGAAAAGTTTTTCGTAATCAATTTCCTACACTTGACAAAGTGCTTGTTTGCTGTGGTAAACGAAGATGCAGATTTGGGAAAGTTTCGGAGATAATCACTTTTTACAAAGTAAAAAAGAAATGAATTTTAAATGTTCAGCTTGTAATACACTGCTGCAGAACAAAATACACAACTACCTTACAGCTGAAAGGGATGCAGCGAAATTGAAAGAATGGCCCTGTTTTGTCTACCCCTGGTCACGCGCCTCAGTGTGATTACAGTACGTCTCTCGTTTAGGTGAACGGAGTATAGGGCCGTTAACCTTAGCAGGTTGCTCCCTTAGGTTTAAAAACATTTGAACTTTTAAATATCATATAAACAATGTCCAGAGACATATTTTCTCACGATATCTATTAAAGATTTTAAACTGAAAGAGAGGCTAGGATTCGAATCCGATACGTCCTGCTTATCAGGTAGGGGCCATAACCTCTCCTTTAGTTTGATACCTTCAATATATATCAAGACAAAATTTGTCTCTGGACATTGTTTATTTGATATTTATATATCAACTGTGCCTAAGGTATAATGCAAGATCGTTCTCGTTAACGTTCTTTGCTGGAGTGTTGTTCCGCTGTTGGAGACCCCTGGCAACGTTTATACACACTTATAAGGGAACTAGAAGCAAAATCAATGAAGTGGAGGGGGACGCATCTTAAGACAGTCCTTGCAGTCATTATATCCATCAAGTCTCGATGGCTTAGTTGCTACGGCTGGAGGTCTCGGGCTCAAATCCCGGCCGCAGCATAAACTTTAATTTAATGCCTCTCCTTCCGTTTAATATATTTAACTGAACTTTTGTACAACGAAGTCCAAAGGAAAATTTGGCTGTTACTGTTGTGTTAGCGATATAAACTAAACAATTTACACTGCTGCTCATAAAAAATGCAACTTCTACAAGGATTGGAGATATTACAGCAAAGTTTCAAAAATGTCCAAATCTTCGTAATACTAAGGGTCCAGACTGCCATGGTGATCGGTTACTAGAGTAAAAACTACCTTAACTTACGCTAAGGAGAATACACAAAACCATTCCCGAGGGAGGACTCGAGCATCCGTTGGGAGCAACCGCGCATTTTCTGACATGGCGCCTCATAGCACGCGGTCATTCCATACGGCGCATCAATATTTATTGGAGAGATAACACATTCTAGAAAGTATGGATGGGCATATTTTCGATTAATCTATAAAAGATACACAATGTAATATAAAACTACTTACAATAAATGTAATTAAGGAAACCAAGGATCACTACCAATTGACATTAACGAATCACTTTCTTAAATACGTTTTTTCGTATCAGTCTGCTTCTGTTATATGGCTTAACTAAGAAAGGTGAAGGAGCAAAGTTTCGTCCTAAATGTGGTTGATCAAGTTACTGTTTTGGCTCGATGGGCACAGATTCAAAGCTGGAATTTCTTGCGTAAATTTGCTTTGGGGGGTGCAATTTTTAACGTCGTGATTACATTGTAGGCTTATTATAGTCTTCTTGTGTTAAATCTGCAGCTCCATGTTGAGATAACAACTCGTGCGCTCGAAAGTGCTTCGAATGAATATCCATTGTTATTTCAACTATTGCAGTGCACAGTCCACATGAATTTGAAATTAAGACCATTGTCACACATTTACTAGCACATTACGAAGATTAGTAATATCTGGAATAGGCAAGAAATCTGACGATGAGGACTATAGAGCCTATGAGTGAAAAAATGACAGTAAAACATCGTTTACGATACTAAGTATTTAATGTAGATTTATCGACATGTTAAATATAGTTACACAGCGGTATTATTTTGAAAAAAAAATCGGTATTTTGAGATATCGTAATATTTTTGCTAAACCATGCTACAAATATCACATGACCGCCCTTACAGCTCCATGTTTATTCAGGGCGATGATGCAACAAGGATTGAGTGTTACCGCCATTGTTGGCTATACTGTGTGTGTGTTTGTGTGTGTGGTTTTAGGGGTGGGAGGAAAATCGATCTGCCCTGTGAAAGGAATCATTCCGTTTATGTTTGCTCAATTGCTCAAGACAACCAAATTTCAATAATATGTTTTAGGATGAAAATACGGAAAAAAGCTACATGCATAAAATGTTTCTGATTTATTTGTGGAGGCATCTGCATTACCATAGGGTGCCCGATGTTGGTTGGTTTTTCTAACTGCCTCCACGAGCAACAAAAATGGTTTCACAGTATTACATACAGTTATTGGTGGAATGTTTGATTGAAAACGCTGTCGTAATCTGCCCATTAAGAAAACTGAAATCACGTTGAACGTTAGCACAGTAGGAAAAGTACTAACGCTATAAACTGTGTATTTATTAAGCTAGTGTTATGAAATGAAATGTTTGTTAAGCTTATGGGACTTAACTACGGGGTCATCAGTCCCTAAATTTACAAACTACTTATGAACTACTTACGAACTAGGACGGCACAAATATCCATGCCAGAGGGGGGATTCGAACCCCCGACCGTAGTGGACGTGCTGACCGTGACTGGAGCGCCTCAGCCACCTCGGCCACCGCGGCCGGCAAGCTAGTGTTACTAACGACACATATACTATAATGATTGTACTTAACCTTGTTAATGATTTCGTTGTATGTATAACATTGTAATCATCTCCTTCACATAATAAATTTAAAAATTACCTTTTCTGTTGAATGAGTCATTAAGATACACTGTTTTTCTTTTTTTACAGGTACATATCTGGAATCCGAGTGTACATAAAATCCCCGAACCAAGTGCCATAGTATGCCACCACAGGAACAATACCAAAATTAAGTAGTACATCTTTGTAATTTTTAATCTTTCCTCACATGTATACAGCTACGTTTCAATAATTTGTTGTAAGTATTATTACTTAAGACATGTTGCCGTCTCTATAATCTTGTAGGTACTGGCAGATTAAATTACTACTAGTGGTAAACTGTTAGAGAAATGCGTGTGCTGTGTGTGAATTTCGTACTGGAACATTATTCATTCTTTATATTTATTTTAGGAAACAGGGAGACAAATAAATATAACGACACTAAGTGTAATTGCTATCCTACGTTAATCGGAATTGTTCTTACACATTACTGACCTCTTATTTTAAAAATATTTACGTGGTTCATAAACGCGTGAGGCCGTGAGGTGATGGAGATCTTCAGTTCCAACGCTGGTTGATGCCTGTCTCCACGCTATGTTGTGAAAGGCTATTTATTTCACAATAACTAATGGAAGCTATATCCCTTTGAATATGCGTACTTTATTCATCTCCTGGTCTATCTTAGCGATTTTTATCCCGTCCACCTCCTTCCCACAATTCTATTCAATACTAAGTTGCTGATACCTTAATTTTGCACAATGCATCGAACGAACATGTAAGGACAGTTGTGAGTAAGACGGATAGCCGACTTCGGTTTATTGGGAGAATTTTGGGAAGATGCACTTCACCTGTAAAGGAGACCGCGTATAAAACGCTTGTGCGACCACGTCTTGAGTATTGCTCAAGTATTTGGGACCCGCAGCAGATCAGTTTAAAGGAAGGCGTAGAGGCAGTTCAGAGGCGAGCAACTAGGTTTGTTACCGGAAGGTTCGACCACTGCGCGAGTGTCACGGAAATGCTCCGGCAATTCAATTGGGGATCGCTGGAGTAAAGACGACGTTCTTTTCGTGAAATTCTGTTGAGGAAATTTATAGGGCCGGAATTTGAAGCTGAGTATAGTACGATCTTGCTGCCGCCTACTTACATTTCGCGTTAAGATCACAAAGACAAGATAAGAGAAATTAAGGCTCGTACGGAGGCATATAAGCATTCTTTTTTTCCTCGTTCTATTTGGGATTGGAATAGGAAAGTAAATGCCTAGTAGTGGTACAGTGTACCCTCCGCCACGCACCGTACGGTGAATTGCGGAGTATGTATGTAGATGTAGATGTACCTGTAATGAGCCGTTTGTAATATAATTGTAATTGCAGACGAACCGTTCATCTGGCACGAAAATTGAATAACCTAATTGGTAGAGGGGAAAATTCTCTACAACTTCGCTCTATTATGTTTTTTTCATATCTTGCATCGTTGCAGAGATATTTGCAAAAATAACGAAGATTGGACGATGTCTGTCTGGTTGTAACGTGTTCCCACTTTTTTTTAGGTCGAACCGTTCAACCGATCGGCACCAAATTTTACAGACATAATTGTTGGCTACCAGAACCTAGATTTTTCAAATATTTGGGACACGAAATCTACATCTACATGGGATACTCTGCAAATCACATTTAAGTGCCTGGCAGAGTCAGTAATACCAAAAAAGCCGTTTGTAATTTAATTTTAATTTAATATAAACACTTCAACTGACGTTAAAATTGAATAAATGAATTTGTACAGGAGAAGATTCTATACAGCTTTGTTCCCTTATGTTTTTTTCATATCTCGTATCGCTTGAGATATATTTGCGAAAATAACAGAGTTTTGACACCCTCCACTGAATTAACGAAAACCATCCGTTCGCAGATGTCACGTGACATTCCTCGCCCAGAACTCTCTCTGGCATAAGCCAACTTGCGTTGCGTATTTGATGATTTGTTATTTTAACTTACACGTTGTCATTTCAAAGCAATGGCACACTGAAGTATTAACAAAAAGACGTCGTTCTTCGTACGATAAATGATAATCTAATGTCTACAAATGCCTTATTAGCATCAGTTAACAACGGCCATCAATAGTATGAGATTAAAGAACGCCACTTCTAAGTGTTGGTCGTAGCGTAGTGGGCAATGCGTTGGACTGTAACGCTGAAGGTAAATGGTTCAAAACCCGCCACTATCTAAAAACTTTTTTCCCCAAAAGGGTTTCAGACACTCTTACTAAATAATTTTTTATTGTTTATGTGGTGTCGCACAAATCTAAAGTTCGCGCCACGTACTTACGCCGCGCGCCGCCATGCACGCACGGTGCGGCGTTCTTACGACGGCAGCCACGAGCGCCCTCTGCTGCAACTCCGCTCGTGGCCACGACTGCTGCATCGGTCACTTCGGAATTAGATAGGCACCAGTTAAGACGATCGGATAGGCACTAGGAATCATCAGTAGGCAGGCATCTATCTAATATATGTATCAGCATTCTGCAGCCAAGAACTATGTAAAACTTAAGTATTACTAAGTCTCTATGAAGTATATTTCTCGTTCTAATTTACTCTAGTGTTTCCAGTTTATGCTGTCCCACTGGCTGGTCACCTCCGTACCTGCATACGCGTGCATTCTTTATTCCAATATCGGTCTCTTTCTACTCGGCCACCGACACCTACAACAACTGGCGGAAACGAGACACAGAAGTTTACATTATTATTTTGGTCCAAAATGTTTGCAAATACTTGTTGTTGTTATGGTCTTCAGACCGGAGACTGGTTTGATGCAGTTCTCCACCCTACTGTATCCTGAGCAAGCCTTTTCATCTCCTCATTAAAATGGCAACCCACATTCACTTGAATCTGCTTACTATACGCGTCTCTTGGTCTCCCTCTGCGATTTTTTCCCCACTCACTTCCCTCCAATGCTAAATTTACGATTCCTCGATGTCTAAGAATGTGTCCTACCAAGCAATCCATTCTTTTGGTCAGGGTATGCCAAAAATTCCTTTTCTCACCAATTCTGTCCAGTACCTCTTCTTTAGTTATGCGATCTACCCACCTAATCTTCAGCATTCTTCTGTAGCACCACATTTCAAAACCCTCTATTCTCTTCCTGTCCGCACTGCTTATCGTCCATGTTTCACTCCCGTACAAGGCAACACTCCACACAAATGCCTTCAGAAAAGACTTCCTTACACTTAAATTAATATTCGATATTAGCAAATTTCTCTTTTTCAAAAATGCTTTTCTTCCCATTGCCATTCTGCATTTTATATCCTCTGTACTGCGACCATTGCATGTTATTTTACTACCCAAGTAACAAAACTTATCTACCTCCTTCATTGTTTCGTTACCTAAACTAATTCCTTCAGCATTGCCTGATTTTCTAAGACCGCATTCCATTATTTTTGTTTTGCTCTTGTTAATGTTCATTTTATATGCTCTCTTCAACATACTGTCCATTCCATTCAAACGCTTGTTCCAAATCTAAAAAAGCTAAAAATGTAGGTTTGCCTTTCCTTAATCTATCTTCTAAGATAAGACGTTAGGTAAGTATTGCCTCCCGGGTCCCTACATTTCTACTGAATCCAAACTGACCTTCCCCGAGGTCAGCTTCTACCAGCTTTTCCATTCTCCTGTAGATAATTCGTGTTAAAATTTTGCAACCATGACGTATCAAACTGATGATTCTGTAATTTTCACACCTGTCTGCACCTGATTTCTTCGGAATGGGGATTATTACATTTTTCTTTAAGTCTGAGGGTATTTCGCCTGTCTCATATATCCTACATATAAATAATTATATAACTTTCTGAAGCAAGCAGGAGTAAAATATAGGGAGCGTAAGGTTATTTACAACTTGTACAAAAACCAGACAGTGGTTGTCAGAGTTGAAGGGCATGAAAGGGATGCAGTGGTCGGAAAGGGAGTAAGACAGGGTTGTAGCCTTTCTCCAATGTTATTCACTTTGTACATTGAGCAAGCTATAAAGGAAAGCAAGGAGAAATTTGGAGAAGGAATTAAAGTTCAGGGTGAAGAATTAAAGACATTGCGTTTTGCCGACGACATAGTAATTCTGGCAGAGACAGCAAAGGATCTGGAAGAGCAGTTGAACGGAATGGACAGTGTGCTGAAAGGTGCATATAAGATGAACATTAACAAGAGCAAAACTAGGGTAATGGAGTTCAGTGTAAGAAAATCAGGTGATGCTGAAGGACTTAGATTGGGAAACGAAGCAATAAAGGAGGTAGATGTGTTTTGTTACTTGGGCAGTAAAATAACAAATGATGCTCGCAGTACAGAGGATATAAAATGCAGAATGGCAATGGGTAGAAAAGCGTTCTTGAAAAAGAGAAATTTGTTAACATCGAATATGGATTTAAGCCTAAGGAAGTCCTTTCTGAAGGCATTTGTGTGGAGTGTTGCCTTGTATGGGAGTGAGACATGGACGATAAACAGTGCGGACAGGAAGAGGATTCAGGCTTTTGAAATGTGGTGCTACAGAAGAATGCTGAAGATTAGGTGGGTGGATCGCGTAACTAATGAGGTGGTGCTGAACAGAATTGGGGAGAAAAGAAATTTCTGGCATACCTTGACTAAAAGAAGGGATAGATTGGTAGGACACATTCTTAGACATCAAGGGATTGTGAATTTAGCGTTGGAGGGAAGTGTATGGGGTAAAAACCGCAGAGGAAGACCAAGAGATGGATACAGTAAGCAGTTTCAGACAGATGTAGGTTGACGTTCTTATGTGGAGATGAAGAGGCTTGCTCAGGATAGGGTATTGTGGAGAGCTGCATCAAACCAGTCTCCGGATTGAAGACCACAACAACAACAACGTAACTACAAATGTGAAGTGGGCCGTGAAACACGTCAGTGCGATTTTCATTACGAATACCAGTCTCGCTGAGGATCGTGGAAGTGCCTTGCGAGAGGAAAAGCTGTCCGTGAAGAGGAGACTACAGCTCGGCAGCTGAGCTCGGCGCCCCGCGGGGTCTGGTTCGGTCGAGAGCGCAGCCTGATTGAGAGCTAATTGCGAACGCCGGCCGACCCTCTCGCGGACTTCCGATGCGGGCAGCGCGCAAAACTTTCCGCCAGGCCGGAGGAAGGCGGGGGCGGAGGCGCAGGAGGGTACAATGGCCGAAATCAGCAACAGCGCCCGCGCCAGCGGCCGAAATTGTTTTCGAAGGGGAGGAGGTCGTGATGAGCTGGCATTGTGCCCGCCGCTGATGACGTCGTTAGCTCACGCGTCCGCGGTGCGTCGCCGCCTTCCGGACTGGCAGCCGACTGTCGCCGCTGCGAGTGGGCGCTCACCACGCCTCCTGTCTCGTATACCGGGGCTGCTGCGGCCGCAGGTAGGGTACCTTGCGAGGGGGCAATCACCATTATGGCAGAAATAGTAAGAGATGGGGATAAAATTCCTTAACCCTTAACTACTATAGACGTTGACAGGAACGCAACTACCACGGAGGAGTCTCTCAGACTGATCTCTTATTTTCCATATATTAAACTAGTGTTTTGCTAAATATATAATTTTCATGACTACCTGTCGTTCATTACACATCTTAGAAGTGGCATTAGCAGAAATTTGACTTTTTTTAACAATTTAGTATGAGTAACATGACGACAAGTAAAACACAGCGCAATTTGCAGTACATTTTTATTTTTGTGCTTATTTCTCTACACACTCACAATCATTATAGTGATTATATTACAAATTCAAAGCGTGATTAGATAAAAAAAATCCCATTTCGATTATAGTAAATTGTATGCAAAATCTCCTTTCCATTTACGATTCCCCCAGAAAGGTTGCCACAGTTTCCTTATAAAACAAAAAGTACAAACTAAAGATATCCTTCTGTGTGGCACTAAATACTCTTATAGTCGCTTTGACCCCGCATTCGTGCTTAGCAGGCCGCGCTCACAAAGCCGACTGGCCAGGCGCTACGAGGCAGAGTCTGTGCCATCGGCACGCAGACACTATGGTCGGTCAGTGAGGCCGCGCAAGGCTCATAAATACGGAACAAAGAGCAGCAACACTGCAAGAATGCTGGCACGCGGACCTTGTCGGCCACCAGGAAAGTACACGGAAGAGTCCTTTTAGCTTGGCAGGGAGAGACCGCAGATAGTAGTTAAGGGTTAAAGAATGACAGGGGTACAGCAATTGCAGGTACCCTATTCTCATACAGTTGTTAAAATTTTCATATTTACAGAATATATGACAGCATCTGCGAATGGTACGGCGGGGCTTTATTTAAAAAGACAGGGAGGGTCAGGTCAGTGCATAGTGCAAGTTCCTAAAACACCTCCCCTCTTTCATGCCTTCCCTCGGCGATGTTACCAACGCACTTCGTGCCAGTGCCCTGGTTTGTAAACAGGGCAGCACTGCATGCGAGGTGCCGTGTCGATATGCAACTTCAATGCACGTCTAAAATCACTCTTTTACTAATCTCGAGTCTTCTGTCGTAGTTGATGTCCCATTGCGCAGGTGAAGCACACAGGTCGCGCATCCTTTGTACCTGAAGTGATGCTTAAAGAGGTGTTAAAATGTGGCCAGGAAGTACTGCACCACGATTAACTTTAGCTTTTTTAGGATGCCAGTGCTTGTTTTTATTCAAGAAATGCCGGTGTATATCCAAGCACAAATATACAGAGTAATATTATATATATATATATATAACGTATAAACTGTCCCTGGTCCGCACTGAACTAACATGAATGTTCAAGGTATCGCGGTCGGCGCTCGACTGACTGCCGCCGCCTTCAGCTGCGCGCCACAAGCCACCGTTTTGGCGCCAAGCGAAACTTCTAGACTAACACTGTTCAACTTATTACAAAATATACAAATAATTAAATCTTTGAATTAACCGAAATATAGCTTAGCACAAAAGCATTACAGAAAGTATACAGATAATTTTAATAAACATAGGAAAGTTAAATATTAATAAAAGAAGCTTAAAGTTTTGGCGGACAACTAGCAAAGGCGGGAGCCAATCAGATCTCAACTTCCAACAGGGGCGGAGCTTTCCCACGGGATACAAGCTCATCTACTATCTCTCTCCCTCGCCCTTTTTACTATTGCGTCACACGGTTCTCCAAAACTTCTTTAACACCTAATATATTGATATGCGAAATAAACGGCTCCATGTCAGCCCCTTCACAATGGACAAAGCTGAAAAGTGTACCCAGCCGGGACTCGAACCAGGGTCTCCTGCTTTCGAGGCAGTTGCGCTGACCACTACACCACTGGGGACACAATAATCACCGCACCTGCAAGGACAACCTAAACACGCCTCCAGTCAGATACAAATTCCCAGCTTTACCCTGCCCACAGTACTCAAACTCGTAGTTTTGAACCTAATTCCCGTAAGAGTAAGGGCCACAAACTTGCCCACCCCTCCCCACTAACGATAGGATCATTGCCCGTCACCAGCATATTATATACAGGGTGTCCCAGCTATCTTGTCCACCCAAAATATCTCTGGAACAATAACAACTATTGGAAAACGACTTTCACAGGTATCAATGTACGGCTGGGGCCCATGAATGTATATATTTGGAAACATTCTGAAACGAAAGCAAATGTGTTTTTAACACAAACTTATGTTTTTTTAAATGGACACCCTATATATTTTTTCAGCAATCCATAGCATGACAAATCACATAAACAATGGCGTTGATTGGATCGCAATATTCCAGTTACATCCCGAGATATTGAGACGCGAAGTTGACGCTTGAAATACGCGAAACGCGCGGCTAGAGCACGTCCTGAGTAGCATGGGGTTCTCGCCTGAGTCTCAGGACGTGCGCTAGCCGCGCATTTCAAGCGTCAACTTCGCGTCGCAGTATCTCGGGTTGTAATTGGAATATTGCGATCCAATCAACGCCATTGTTTATGTGATTTGTCATGCTATGGGTTGCTGAAGAAAAAATATAGGGTGTCAATTTAAAAAAAAAAGTAAGTTTGTGTTAAAAACACATTTGATTTCGTTTTAGAATGCCAAATATGTACATTCATGAGCCCCAGCCGTACATTAATACCGGTGAAAGTCGTTTTCCAATAGCTGTTATTGTTCCAGAGATATTTTGGGTGGACAAGATAGCTGGGACACCCTGTATATATATGTTTTAAGCACTGATAACGACCACTCAGTGGTGGAAACCTAGATCTGTGAATAAAGTAATATTTGCGACTGATTGCTGAAAAAGGAAAAAAAAAAATTACAAACCAGGAAAACTGATTCAGATAGTGCGGTTCCAAGGATTATAATACTTTTTTTTTTTTTTTTTGTAACTCGCTTTTGTTTATTTCGAAGGAAATATATTTCGCTAATGTTTCGAGTTACTTGATGACCGACAGAGTATTGCGAATTTCCGCTGAAGAATTTGTACTAACGAAATGTATTACCTTGTAGGAGACACTGTTGTTGTGTATTATTGTTTTGTGGTCACTGTAAGTCGCTTTCGCTGGTGCCATGGGTTAATAAAGGCTTTGGACGTTCTTGCATCTGTGCATACTACAGTCTCGTACGTAACTGAATAACAGTTCCTCGCTATTCGTCCGTATAACATGCTCGGCAATAGAATTCGGCCCTGCCGAACCCGCAGCCGCTGTTGATAAGGCGCGCAGTTTGCGTCGCCCTCAATTTCCCCGCTTTACTGCTGGCTCGCTGCCAGGACGGCCCCTATGGGGCTCCGTCGTAACTCGTGTCAGCGTGTGACTCTCCGTTCCACCCCACGCCTCTGATCGGGGCCGCTAAATGACGAAAATAAAAAGGTTTCCTGTCGAAAAGTCACCCTGATTTTCAAACAAATTTTTATCCAGCAATGATCCTAACATCTCGCTTTCTGTTAGTGGTCAGTAAATTTAATTCACAGGGCCAGGTTTAAATTCCAAACAACAATGCACTTGTAGCGAAGGATCCTTTTAATCTCTATACATAAAAGGAAGTGTCCCGATTGACTGACTGACTGACTGACTCATCATCGCCCAGCCAAACCAATGAAGATAGAAACTTGAAATTTGTGGAGGGTGTTGATCTTACTCTGTAGGCGTCACTTAAGAAACGATTTTTCGATATTCCGTCCGTAAGGGGGTGAAATAGGGGATGAATTGTTTCTTGAAAATACGTAGATATTTAGGTAATCCGAAGCTAGAACTACAAAATTTCGGATTTAAATTCAGGGTTCGAATTTAAAAGACAAGTGTTTCGACATTTTTTGAAATTCGACAAATATGGGGGTAAAATAGGTGACGCAAAAAATTGATTTTCAGTAATATGTTACTGTTAACTCAAATTTTAAGCTACAACTAAGAAACTTCGGATATGGAATCTTTTCAGGATTAAAAATCCATGATTTTTAGTATTTTTGGAAATTAAAAAGCGGTTAAATAGAGGATCAAAAATTCATTTTGAAAACACGTTGCCATTGATACAATTTTGAAACTAGAGCTGCAAAAACTGATATCTGTATAATTGGTTAGACGTTAAAAAAATACGTGCTTCGGCATTTTTGGAAATTCAACCATCAACGGGGCATAATTGGAGAGGGGGGTCTTTTTCGAAAATATGTTGCTATTTAGGCAATTTTGAAGTTAGAACTACAAATTTTCGGATTTGGATTCGGGGTTCGAATTTAAAAGATACGATATCAATAAGGGGGTAAAATAGAGGACGCAAAAAATTGATTTTCAAAAATATGTTGCTGTTAACTCAAAATTCGAGCTATAACTACGAAACTTAGGATATTGATTCTTCATCGGGATTAAAAAGAAACAACTGGTGCAGACCAACCAGCCTACGCATGCGAAGCAGCGGGTGTTCAGCTAGTTTTGAGATAAATTTTAGTGTAAGAGTCGCAATTTCGTTTTCTTTCAGCTCCAACTGTAGGAATGTAAATAGAATATGTTCCAGTGATTTTTATCACCATAAAATGTCTCTGCTAGATAATTTAATTACTTTTCACAAATCAGCTTCAGAAAGCAGTGAACATACAGGGTGTTACTAAATAATTCCAGGAAACCTCGTGGGGTGGTAGAGGATGGTATGACGAACAAAATGAGGTAGGGAACCGAAATCCGGAAACGCCACCCAAAGGCGATACCGAGCGAAAAAATTAAAGGTGCCTGTCGTCTGATGACTGTCGGGGTCTACACGGATTGCTCCTCTGCATTTCCTTGCATTTATGGTATTCATCCTTTAAATACAATAAAGACGTAAACATCATGAAATATCTACCATTATTCATATCATGCTGTACACTGCAGCAGCGTAGATGGTGATGGCTACTGCACAAGACGTTAGTCTACTAAACACGACATAGTACCGCTGTCATTCTGTCAGTTACATCCACTGTACTATGCTATAGCGTACAACATCGGAAATTGTGGAAATGCATACTTTAAACCATCAACTGTTTATTATTTTTCAAACTTCTACCGATTTCGGTTATAAACCATCTTCACGGAAGAGAACTAGACAGACTGATTAAACAGGTGCATTATATGCCTCCTTATGCATGCTGGCATGTATGTCACGCAATAAAAATAAATAAGACGTCACTAGGCATCAAGTCTTGGTTAAAAACATAAAAGCAATGCCAGGCCAGGTGCCAGGTGATACAACCTGGCATTGCTTTTATGTTTTTAATCAAAGCTTGATGCCTAGTGACGTCTTATTTATTTTTATTGCGTGACATACATGCCAGCATGCATAAGTAGGCATATAATGCACCTGTTTAATCAGTCTGTCTAGTTCTCTTCCGTGAAGATGGTTTATAACCGAAATCGGTAGAAGTTTGAAAAATAATAAACAGCTGATAGTTTACAGTATGCATTTCCTCAAATATCTTACGGCTGTTGAACCACATCTCAATAAAAATTTGATCGGAAATTGTGTTGGAGGTTTTGAGAGGCAATAAACCATATGTAGAAGCCCAAGTACGTCACCATCAGCCATCACGGCAATAGAGCATTGCATTCATAGGAGACAGGGCCTTCCCACACAGCTGCTAGCGCCATCTTCTCCGCCAGCGATCGTTTAAATCACTCGCAAACTCAGAGTATCAAAAACCACACATTACAGACCTTCCCACGGTCTGTGAGTGCATAGAACGATGCGTTAGCCGCCCGGCTGTGGCCTAGCGGCAGGTGCCAACACCTATGATTTTGATGTTCCGGGACACCTCATTTTTTTCCTCAAGCCATCCTCTGCCACCACACGAAGTTTGTCGGTGTCATTTAGAAACGCCCTGTATACTACTATAGAACAGTTATTGTTATTCTCACCTAGAAGAAGAAGAAGAAGAAGAAGGGGAAGAAGAATACGAAAAAACAAAAAATCCGGAATATTGGCACGAAAACTGTTATTGATGTATATCATCTCCACGCTGTGATCAACCTGATAGTGTGCTTTACTGCATGCAGGAGTTCGATGCAGTAGTAAAGTGCACATGCTATACCAATGTTTAAATTAAATCATTGTGAGCTAAGGACCAAACTGCTGAAATCATCGGTCCCTACACTTACAAACTGCATAAACTTAGACCAAGGGAAGGGACACACACACACACACACACACACACACACACACACGAAGCTCCGACGGGGAGCGGCCGCTCAATCCGTGGCAAGGCGCCTTCGACTGCACGACCATTTCCATGTGCCGAAAGCGACTTAAATAGCACGATGTGATACGACGAAGATATACTCCGAAACTTTTATGGACAAGTTTGAATCAATCCTATACTAATATGTTTAAAATATCCTGGTAGACAAGACAAATGAAAGTACAATTTTAGAATACATTTTTGGAGAAACAGCGATCGTTAGTAAAATTCTATTTTTAAAAACACAGTCTCGATCGCAAGAGAATTTTGCTGTACGATTTAAGGAATATACAACAGGCGCTTGACACGGCAAATCACTGTTTGGTCAACATTTGGCACAGAATAAATATAAAGAAGATTACATTGACAACAACTTAATGATTCTGCGTAACGCAGACCGCGGTAGGGGTATTGTTCCGCGAATGTAATGTCGAATTGATCTGTGGAACAATTCGATGCGTGTTTCACCGGGTATAGGTACGTTATACCGAACAATGGAAGTGAAATTATGCACCAGTTGCAGGTGTTACCTTCCTCTCAAACATAGACGGTATATGTAGCGTAGGCTGTCAGGGGAAGTTTGTTTATGAAATGAGCCGACACGTCGGGAACACCTGGCTGCCTGACGCCTGTCGTCACGAGGCCAAAGGCATTGTTTGCACAGGGATAGGGGAGGTTCATCGCAGCTTGGCCAATTAGCGTCAAATACTCTGTTCGGGACTAATTATGTGAAGAGGTACGTTTATGAAGAATAAGAGGTTAGTTACCAGGGATGTACAACCCGCAGCCAGCAGGCTGCATGCGGTATAAAGCAACTATCATTGCGGTCCACCAGGAAACACGACTAAAAAAAAAAAAAAAACCACCACGCTTTCCGTCAGGCACGGCTGCTTCAGCTGGAACTGCAAATCTAGAAATTTAGAAAAGTATAATAAAATTAGTTCATGAAAATACAAGCTCAGTGTATGTTACTTATGTACAATTGAGATGGACTTCTATCGCCGTACTTACGATCAGAAAAAGTTGGTAGAAGATAACAATAGTCGTGTGGATTGCAATTATTGCCAATGTAACTATTTTTCTACTACGAGTGCATAGTGTCTTACCGCCTAACAGACATATTATAAATCGTAAGAAAATGCTGAAACGTAAAATACATTTCTACAGAGTAAACGTTTATGCAGTAGCTACCTATATTTCGATCCAGCCCAGAGATCAAAATAACATTTTAAAGTGGTAGGGCAGACATGGAAAGCGACTTCCAGGGTCGGTTGTAGTTGCAGGACGTATTTCATGTATCCCAGTAAGGACACACAGTCAATGGGACATTATTTAACCCTTTAATCAATTACTGTTTATTTGAAGCTATGAAAGCTACCATCATTAATGCACATACTGAGAAAAATATTGAAAAAATAGCCTTAAAATTTTTACGCACTATTAGTTCATAGCAGGTCATCTATATAGTGCTTCCATGATGTATCCCATGCAGTAAATGTCGCTATTATGGCTGTAGTCTTTCCAAAAAGTAACTCATAATGCAACAGTAGTATGTGATCGTCTACTTTTACATGGCATAGGAGGAATACAAATGTAAACAGACGCACGTGTGAGATGTAAGTCATTGCAGCTAACTCTAGAAATAATTCAGTACCACTCTGCAATTTATAATTTGTAGGACGAGCTACTAGCATATGTTACACTATGCATACAAGCAGTTACAAATGAATTTATGGTTAAAAGTTGATCAGTTTGAAAGGTAATGGAAAAAATAAGGTATATAGCTGATCAGCTACACTATGAATGAAAGGGTTAAACTGCCATGTTATTAACAATTCGGAGGAACTAATTACATCGACAGATATAACAGATGTACTGATTATAAGAGTATATAAGAAACCTTTAATGAAACCAATGAAAATTGTGCACAGTTACCTGATAATTTGTATATTTTCTTGTCAGTCACAGTCATCGCCAAGAGTTCAGGAAAAATATTTATTAAATGTCCACGTAATTGGCTATTATAACAAGATGATAAATAGTCTCATTGAAATCGAGTGTTTTCGTTTTTTGTGTAATTGTGCTGGAATACTGAGGCGAAACGTCTGGATAACGGTCATAGTTATTTCCCATGTCTGACGTCCGGATGAAAAACATGACGCACGTACGTGCCAAAATATGGAGCAGCTCATTCCTCGCTTCAGCAGACGAGTTGTAACCTAGAAAGGCCTGACAACTGCTTCAAATGTTTGTACAGCTTATGGGACTTAACTACGGGGTCACCAGTCCCAAAACTTACAAACTACTTATGAACGAGCTAATCCTAAGGACGGCACAAATATCCATGCCCGACGGGGGATTCGAACCCCCGACCGTAGTGGCCGTGCAGACCGTAACTGGAGCGCCTCCGTCCCCTCGGCCACCGCGGCCGGCCTGACAACTGCCCGTGACGTCACACCGACCAGGCCGCGACTACCAGCTGATTGGCTGGCCGCTGGGGCACAGCCCCCTGCCTAATAGCGGCCAGCCACTCAGTAGCTAGCGTTCGTGCCGACTCAGCCTCACTTGATAATGGGACGTGACGTGCGCGCCGCGGCCTGTCTTTCTCATTGGCCGTGGATAGGCCGCCATCGCAAGCTCACTGAGTCTTGTATCTAGACGGTGTTGGCACAACAAACTGGCCGCGGCGGAGCGTATGAGACGCTATGCTGCGATGCGGTAATGATACAAAATCTGTGATGAGAATCATTAAAACAACGGCGCTTATCGCTGCGGCGTGGGCTACTTACGAAACTCCAATCGGCAACATTCTCCTCCAAATGCGAAAATATATTGTTGACTCTCACTTACATAGAAATGATCATCAGAATAAAATACGAGAAATCAGAGCTCGAACGGAGAGATTCAGGTGTTCTTTCTTCCCGCGCGCTATTCGAGAATGGAATGGTAGATAAATAGTATAATGGTGGTTCGATGAACCCTCTGCCACGCACTTAAATGTGATTTGCAGAGTATCCCAAGTAGATGTAGATGCGCGCTGCCGTTCCCCGTCAGGGTTTCGAATCCCCCCTCGTGTATAGATGTTTGTTCCGTCTTTAGTATAAGCTAATTCATAAGTAGTTCGTAAGTTTAGGGACTGGTGACCACGCAGTGAAGTCTCATAAGCTACACAAACATTTGAACATTTTGAACAGCTCACTGCCGCATAGTGGCCAGCCAGTTAGCTGGCGGTCGCTGTCTGGTCGGTTTGACGTTACATTGGCTGTTGTGAGGCTTTGTCTCTAGGTTGTGTTGGCTGAAACCGGTCAGACGTAGTGTGTCGCAGCATTGTCACTCAGTCACTATAATGTGGCACTACGCTGCGAATGTAAGGACATGAGGGGAAATGGACACACACACTTCTGTCTGTGTAAAAAGACGCATCATTTCGGAGAACGTAATACTTACTTCCGCAATGCTCGTGACTATGGGGGATGCGGTTTTAGTGCTTGTAAACTTGTACGTGGTCCTTATTCGTTTACACTTGCAGCCGACTCGCACGTTTACTTAGAACTTTGCTTTCGTTGGATAGTAGTTAGAGTAGTGAAGAGGAACTCGTGCTGTTGTACTCGGTTACAAATCGAACGCCCTGGGTGCACCCCATCAACCAAAGATGGGAACCATGTGAATGTATCAAAAAGTTCAAATGTTTGTTAAGCTTATGGGACTTAACTACGGGGTCATCAGTCCCTAAACTTACAAACTACTTATGAACTACCTTATACTAAGGACGGCACAAATAGCCATGCCCGAGGGGGGATTCGTACTCCCGACCGTAATGGCCGTGCAGACCGTGACTGGAGCGCCTCAGTCCCCTCGGCCACCGCGGCCGGCCCTCTGAGTCTCGTGGATGAACTGCGCGAGGTGGGTTTCACTCGATCGCCTTTCTTTCGAAACCCATGCTGATTCCTACAGTCATTATACTCGAACATTACGTGTTCCAAAAAATTCTACAACTGCCGCAGGATCGTTTTCTTCGGACGCTGTTGTAATTCCCAGGTTGAAATGCTACCTTTGCGAGAACAAAAGCCGTACTCGGATGCACCCCGGGGGAAAACTTCTCTCGGGTCGAATGTCCAATAAGGCCGTGCGGGGCAGATGTGCGGCGGCTGGGGCTTTCGATCGGCGACCACCTCGTTTCTCTGATCCCAGGCGAGGTCGCCGCGTCGCCTCCGCCTCAGCCGGGTCCTCAATCTATACTGCACAGCTGACGCAGGTCCGAACCTAAGTGTAAGTATCGGACACTTTTTTTTCTTCTTCTTCATCTTCTTTTTTTTTTCCCTTCTCGCCCGCTGCACCGTACCTCTCCGGCGATGGATACATACCGCCGGCTTCGCCTCGCCTCGCGGACGAGAGGGGCACATCGGTATCGCGGAAGAGCTTCCTTTTGAAGCTGTAAGAGGTGGCGGGGTTTTGGTGGGCAGGGGGGGGGGGGGACGCAGAAGGGGAGGAGGTGGCGGTCCCCGCTGCCTGCAGAGAGCGACGCTGATTAAAAGCGGGGATTGAAGTGCCGCTACGTGCAGGGCCGCCGCGCCGTCCTGTAGCGTTCGGGTTCCATCCGTCAGCCGGCACAGGAGGTGGCGCGGGCCAGCTTCCGTAGCTTATCTGCCGCGAAAACGCAAAGCAGGTACACTAGTCGACAGGTAGAGGTCTTCGCGGATAAGAAAGGCGTTATTCGCACCCGCACCACATCCGCAAGGCCCATATCCACATCCGCGGCACTTTATCAGCATCCGCAAGTTCGTTAAAAAAGTTCAAATTTTTGTAAATCAAGTTCGTTAAAAAAGTTCAAATTTTTGTAAATCTATCGGACCAAACTAAGGTAAACTAACCTAAGGACAAACACGCACAACCATGCCCCAGGGAGGACTCGAACCTTCACGGCGAGCAACCGCGCGCTCCGCAGTGAGGCGCTTTAGACCGCTCGGCTACTCCACCGCGGCCGCAAATTCGTTATCCACATCCGCATATATTAAAGTTTTGAATGGATAATAGTAATAGAGAGCAGCATTTAAAACCATGGTATGTAATGATATAATTGGTTGTGTGAGTTGAAAATGGTACATGTTCCACAAATTTTACAAATGAAACTGACATCGCCATTTTGTTCTTTGGATGTATCTACCTCCAAAGAGCATAAAATAAAGAACTTCTTTCTCTAATTCAAACGTGCTTGCCAACAATAGTCAGATACGGGTGAGTTGAAGAAGCGACATATTCCTGGAATATGTTCCTTCTGCAACTCAAATCCGCGCTAGTGTGGGCGACACCCACTACAGTGCTAGTGCTCGCTGCTCAGTCATGTGTTTGGCGCGTAATGTAGCAGATAAGCGAGCTGGTTATGTTTACAGTGTAAAGTGATAAGATCAGTGCCAATATTAGTTTAGTGAAGTTTATTAGCTTTTGGTTTACTTTAACCAAGTAACAATGTCAACAACAGACAGTGACAGCAACAGACGTATAAAGGGAAGGATCCCGCTGGGTTGAAGGCAAGGACGACTGTTCTCAGAAGAGAAGCAGTAACAACAGAAGGGATCCGTCAGGAGAACTAAGTAACGTCGGAAGTGGACAAGGCACAGTATGACACCTCACAGTCGAAACTTCCCATCGCAACCCACCTCTGACTTAGTGGTAAGATAACGCAGCGGTTCTCCCATCAAAACATGAACTCAAATCAAGCACAAAAATAGGAAAAAATTTATAAAACTATAAGAAAAATAATACAGGATGTCCCATTCAAACCTCCCCGATTTCAAAGACCCAGGAACGGGAAACCACAGTAGATACGACAATGAGGGATGCATCACATTGTTGACCGTCTGATCATTAGGGGGACTACGCTCCAGACTGAACGCCGAAAGGCATAATAAGTCTCTCATGATGATGATGATGATGATGATGATGATGATGATGATGATGGTCATGATGATGATGATGAGGAGGAGGAGGAGGAGAAGGAAGAGCAGGAGGAGAACATGCTACGAGGGTACGAAATGGTGTTGACTACTTCAGGACACCTCTGTGCGGGATGAAAGACCACTCCGTTTTCATACGCACAAACACATGTCCAAATAGCGTAGAAACCACTATGTTTACCCTAATAGGAATTTGGCCTGGAATTTGATAACTTTGATATTTCACTAACACTGCGTCAGAAAGGCTTCCAGTTCTGTATCAATGCATGAATAAAGATTGTTTCAATATTCCGCAACATATTCTGAATAATATATCACTATGGTGTAAAAATTGGCAATTGACTGTAAATAATGAGAAGTGTGAAGTCGTCCATATGAGTACGAAAAGAAATCCGTTAAACTTTGTTTACAAGATAAATCAATCAAAAGTGAAGGCCGTAAACTCTACCAAATACCTAGGAATTACTATTACTTCAGGCTTAAACGGGAAAGAACACGTAGATAATGTCGTGGGAAAGGCGAACCAGAGACTGCGTTCATTGGCAGAACCCTTAAAACATGCAACAGAACTACTAAAGAAACTGCATACACTACGCTTGTCCGTCCTTTTTTGGAGTATTGCTGCCCAGTGTGCGATCCTTATCAGGTGGGTTTCACAGAAGACATCGAAAGAGTCCAAAGAAGGGCAGCTCGTTTCGTATTGTCACGATACAGAGGAGACAGCGTTACGGAAATGATACAGATCTGGGATGGGAATCATTACAACAACGGCGCTTATCGCTGCGGCGTGTGTTACTTACGAAACTCCAATCGCCAACATTCTCGTCCGAATGCGTAAATATATTGTTGACTCCCACATACATAGGTAGAAATGATAATCAGAATAAAATACGAGAAATCAGAGCTCGAACTGAGAGATTCAGGTGTTCTTTCTTTCCGCGCGCTATTCGAGAATGGAATGGGAGATAAATAGTATAATAGTGGTTCGATGAACCCTCTACAGACACTTAAATGTGATTTGCAGAGTATCCCATGTATATATAGATGTAGAACATACGACTCACACACAAAAAATTCTTCTAGATGGATATAAATGACTTTGTATTATTCTTCAGACATAGAGTTTTCTTTAAAAGCTTTTTTATTGTCCCAACCAATGAAATAATAGTTTCGTGTAGCAATTTCCCCAGTGTGTGATAAGTTCTCTGTGGCTTATTTCGCGATCGAGCTTTCCAAGGAACATATCGATTGGAGTCTCATGCCGGCTCGACTTCTCTTAACACGCACTGCGCTCTGCTGGTGGAACCATTAAATTAGTCCAGCTGAACGCCAGGAACCCGCGCCATATCGCCTCTGATATCATGCTTGAGCGCGCACTTTAACGACCTCAGTATCGACAGGTTCGTAATGCAAAAAGCTGCCGCGTCCGTCAAATCTTGGATAAACTCAGTTTCTCTCCGGCACTGCCCGTCCGTTATTTCGCAAAATCATTCCGGAAGGAGAAGTGGCTGTGCAAATTACGTTAGAAAGTTTTCGCATTTCTTGTAAAATTACTTAGAATCATCTTTCTTTTCCGTAGCATTTATTTCTTATGGGATGCGTTCCATATAAACTAAAGGATTTGCAGATGACTTTTCTCATTACTCGTACCATACAACTTAATTCTCGGGTGTAGGATTGTAAAAACTCATACCCTGTATCGAAGACATAAGACGGGACTATGAGAACTATTTTCAGGACAGTGAATCAATAATGGACAACATCTTCTCTTAAGCGTCAATCAATATGCACGGGAATACAACAAGAGTATCCGGATAAAAAAAAATGTAATACATACAGCTAAGCTGTTGGGTAAATTGTTGCCTCTTGACCAGGTTTCATTGCAACTAAGGATAACTTCATCAGAAGTAAAAGAAGTTTACATGACAAACATAACGTCAGAATTATACATTACAGGCAGGGTTGCTCTGGTTCAATAATACAAAGTACTAGATGAAAACTTGGAATTGCCCCGGTATTTATTTATTTCATTATTCAACCCTTAAGTCAGTATTTCTCTCTCACACTCACTCTCTGTGTGTGTGTGTGTGTGTGTGTGTGTGTGTGTGTGTGTATCTCGGCAAAGTAAAACAGCTCCGGCGAATATTAACCCCTGAATATTAGCAGCAAAACTGATAGGAAATATGGTATGTCTACTTACAAATCTATAAATTAATTTTATCCCCCCTCTCCCAAATATATGCTATAGTCACTACTAGTCTAACCATAAGATACAACTAAGTTACCTGTGAAAACCCCATGAAAAATAGTCTAGTAGTGTTGAAGATTAACCTGTTCAAAGAGACAGTCCTAGATAAAAAAAAAGAAAACCTGTAAATTACTATATCTTTTATCCCTTGTTCCGATTTTGATGAACTCATGCCTAAACGTTGGCCCAAACTTCACTTAGTTATCCTGTGAAATCTGCATGAAAATACGTCTAATGGTTTAGAAAACTGTAGTGGCAGACTTTTATTTACAGTTTCATGTACAGTACTGAAATAGAAATCATCGTACCCCATTCCATTACTGCAGGTTGGTATAGTGGGTAAAGTATTCAATATAAAACATACAATGGAAGACTCTTCCGGTAATCAAGTGTTAAAATATTTTATTTTCTAAAAGAAAAAGCTATGAGTGGTAAGTCTACACAATAAAAATTAAGTTACTAATTTATTACAGCTACGATAATTTCGAAATGATTTCGTACCCACACCAAAGAAGCAATGTATCAGTCGCTGTGGATACGGCGCTGATGCTTTAAGTTATGCGCTGCTGGTGCGGTGCGGTCAGGCGAACAATATAATTATTTTAAGGTCGACGCGCGAATCATACAATAACTACTACCGTTATACCTTATCAAAATGTCTTTCCAGGAACCCGAAAAATTTTCTGGTCCTATGTAAAATCGGTAAGCGTATCAAGACATCTCTATCCAGTCACTCGTTGATTATTCTGGGGTGGTAATACAAGACAGCAAAATGAAGGTAAAGGTTTTACATTTAACATTTAAGAAATCATTCGCGTAGGAGGAGCATGGAAACATACCGTCTTTTGATGATCTCACTAACTCCTAAATGGAAGACAGTAATATATCCGGTATATAGAAACAGCTGAGACTATTGTAAACAAACGGTTCGTCAGGTCCAGATGGGGTACCAATTCGCTTTCACAAGGAATACTATATGGCGTTGACCCCCTTCCTTATTTTGCATTTATCGAGAATCTTTAATCCAGCGCGAAGTTACAAAAGACTGGAAAATATGCGCAAGTGACTTCCTTGTGTAAGAAGTGCAAAAGAACGGACCAATATCATAACATCAATTTGTTGTAGAACTTATAAACATATTCTAATAAAGTAAATTTTCTTGAGATAGAAAGGGTTATGTCGATTCATCAGGATGGCTTTAGGAAGCAGATATGTAAATGGCTCGAAGACTACTTAAGTAATGGATCCCAATGCGTTGCACTCGATGGCGAAAATTCATCAGAATAGCGTATCGTCAGGAGTGCCCCAAGGGAGAGTGATAGGGCCACTATTATTTTCTGTCTATATAAATGATTCGACGGACAGAATGAGTTGCAACTTGCGTATGTGTGCTGATGATGCTGTAGAGTAGAAGAGGGCGTTGTTATTGACGACTGTAGTAGGATGCAGAATGACTTTGGACCAAATTTCTATGACATGTGAGGAGGAATGTCAGGTAGCTCTAAATGTAGAAAAATGTAAGGCTATGCAGATGAATAGGAGAAATAATCTTCTTCGAATAGCGTATTAGTAGTGCGCTGCTTGAGAGAGCCCGGTCGATTAAATACCTAGACGTAATGGAGACCGCATATAAAACTCTTGGACGGGTCAGTCTAGAGTGTTTGGGATCCCAACAGCATCGGTTTGAAGAAAGACATAAAAGTAATTACATCCACACATATAATCCACAATCCACCGTAAGGTGCGTGGCGAACAGTACACTGTACCACTACTAGGCATTTTCTTTCCTATTTCACTCCCAAATAGGAGAAAGGAAGAATGCCTATATGCTTCCGTACGAGTCCTAATTTATCTTGTCTTTGTGATCATTACGCGAAATGTAAGCAGGCGGCAGGAAGATGGTTCTACACTCAGCCTCAGATTTCCTCTACAAAATTTCTCGAAAATAACGTCTTTCCTGCAGCGATCCCCATTTGAGTACTCTGAGCATTTCAGTGGCACTCGCGGATTGGTCGAACCTACAGTAACGAACCTAGCTGCTCCCCTCTGAACTGCTTCTGTGTCTTCCTTTAAACCGGTCTGCTGCGGGTCCCAAGTACTTGAGCAATACTCAAGACGTGGTCGTACAAGCGTTTTATACGCGGTCTCCTTTACAGATGAAATACATCTTTCCAAAATTCTCCCGAGAAACTCAAGTCGGCTGTCCGCCTTAGTCACAACTGTCCTTACATGTTTGTTCCATTTCATATCGCACTGCAATGTTGCTCCTAGATATATGAACGACGCGACTGCATCAAAAAGCGCACTGTATTCGAACATTATGGTATTATTTTTCCTAGTCATAAGCATCACCTTACATTATTCTACATTGAGAGCTCGCTGCCATTCTTTGTACCAAGTAGAAATTTTGTCTAAGTTATCCTGTATGCTGTTACTGTCAATTAAAGACGACACCCTCCCATACACCACAGCATTATCAGCAAACAGCCACAAATTACAAATTACTCTGTCCATCAGATCAGTTATTCGGATAGAAAATAATGGCGATCCTATCACACTCCCGTGTGGCACGCCTGATGATACACTCATTTATGATGGACACTCGCCGTCGAGAACAACGTACTGCGTTCTATTGCTTAGGAATTCTTCCAGCCAGTCACAAATCTGTGAACATATTATCCTCGTACCTTAGTTAGCAGTCTGTCGTGTGGCAGCGCGGCGAACGCCTTTTTGAAATCGAGAAAAACTGTCTGTTGCCCTTTATCCATGGCTCGTAAGATGTCATGTGAGAAAATGGCAAGTTGAGTTTCACATGAACGATGCTTCCTAAATCCGTGCTGATTCTTAGAAAGAAGATTTTCCGTTTTCTGAGAATATGCTCCAAAATACTATTGGAAACTGATGTCAACGATATTGGCCTGTAATTATGTGGGTTAGTTCTCTTTCCTCCCTTATGAACGGGAGTCACCTGCGCTTTTTTCCAATGACTATGAACTTTAAGAGGCGGATGGGTAGGTTTATTAGTGGTAGGTTCTATCAATGCGCAAGAATTAGGGAAAGTCTTCGAGAACTCAAATGGGAGTTGTTGAAGGAAACGTGACGTAGTTTTCAAGAAGCACTGTGGAAATAGGTGTGAAATGCTGTTCAGTTATGCGAAGAAAAGGGACGATAAATTTAAATTAAGTTTCAATGTTCGTTTCTAAATGAAAGACAGTTGTGCAGAGACGCAGGAAAGATGAGAATAGCATTTACTACACCACGCGTACGCAGCGAACGGTGCGGCGATTGTTAACAAAGTTGCTCGCCGAGCGGTGAAACCTGTGTCGGGAAGCTGGTGGACTTTGAATTAGTAAGCTGACACGACGGGGCGCTGCGTGCGCGGGTGGAGTCGGACCGTTAACGGAACCAAGGGTAGCAGAGCGGCGAAATTGGTTGTACATTATTCCGCACTTTGCAAGTCCTCTTCACTGTAGACGAACTCCACAAGTTTGATACCTGTGAGCTCGCCGAACGTACGTTACGTGGAAGTGTGTTCTCCGTTATTCCATAAAATTTTGTTTTACTCCAAAGATCAAGTTGTGTTGGCCCTGTCCGTTTGCTTACTCGTTCAGAACTGTACACATAGTCAGCGGCAATGAAGGATATGGTCCCTCCGTAAGTATGCCACGCCATTGACGCGGAAAGAGATACGCAATCAGCAGACCCGTTCTGGGAGGTTTCTGACTCTGCACTCGCATTCGAGAGGGCGACGGTTCAGATTGCCTTCCCTCTATTCAGAGGCAAATTATTCGTGGTTTCAAACTTCAAAATTTGCTTAATTATGGGACCAAACTGCTAGTTTATAGGCTTACACAGTACGTTAATCTTTAATTATACGGGCGGGGTCTGACACCCAAACCTCCCGATGTCAGTCAGATCGGAACCCAAAGTTGATTTTTTACATCTGTGCAGCGGCCCCCAGGGGTTCGCAAAGCACTGTTGACGGTACGTTTGAAAGTACGAAGGAAACAATATAACTTGTATTGATTCCAAATCGCTGCTTAATATTTTATATTTATTATTTTATTAGATAAAAAATAATATTCTGAACAGCACTGTAAGGCATGTATGGTGATGCATTGGCCTCGGATGTTGTGTTTCAGCAACCCTAGAGATGTCGGTCGATCACGATACACTTGAGACGTCAGGTAACCCCACAGCCAATAATCGTACAGACTGAGGTCTGGGGACCTGGGAGGCCAAGCATGACGAAAGTGGGGCTGAGCACACGATCATCACCAAACGACGCGCGAAAGAGATCTTTCACGCGTCTAGCAATAGTTTTTTCTCTTTTTTGTTTCGTTTCTAATAAAACCCCATGTCATTCCAAGCATGTATGTCAGTTTTTACCTTTCTATCTACATTATTCCGTGATTTATTAAGTATAAATCTTCCCGTTCCATTTTTACGTGGTGTGGTACAGCAACCGTGTTCAGTAGAATTCTTGAATAGCAGAACGTCCTGATTGCAAATAATTTTTATTACAATGACGTATTTCGCCCGGTTAGGGCATCTTCAGATATCTGGAAAAGAAGGCATTATTTCGAAAATTTTTAGCTACAAGCCAATCTGAAACTGTTTTTAGAAACTGTGATAATGTATGGTACTAATATTTTGTATACTCTGTCGTGGAGGGTTTTTAGATTAAAATGCGGTCATAGGGTATCTTACGGACACAATACAATGTAAACTATTAATATCCGGTAACATTGATCGTTGAAAACAGATTGATAAATTGTTGTTTAACTGAATGGATATATTGTTTCACTAAGTGTGTTTGCCTCGGTAACTTATAAAATAATAGGTGACGGGAAATTTTAATACGGTAGGACAACAGAAGAAATGTCACACTTTCTGCGGAGCTATGAACATAGTTTATTGTATCATTTTCCAAAGAGTTACACCACAAAGATATAATTTTTTTTAATGGAACAATAGTTTTTTCTATCGTGCATTGGATTCGTTTAAACCAGCTGCGTCCAAATCAATTTAAACTACATTCCTATCACTGTTAGTTTGGGAGCTACAACCCTTCAAATTTTCGGGGGCGGAGGCTGCGATAGCGTAGCTGACTGGCCGAGTGGCTATCCCCTGGGGCACGGCCTACTGGTTTCAACGAATCCAATGCACGATAGAAAAAACTATTGGTCCATTTAAAAAATTATATCTTCGTGCTGTAACTCTTTGGAAAATGATACAATAAACTATGTTCATAGCTCCGCAGAAAGTGTAACATTTCTTCTGTTGACCTACCGCATTAAAATTTCCCGTCACCTATTATTTTATAAGTTACAGAGGCAAACACACTTACTGAAACACCCTGTATATACACCATCTTAAACTCGGGGCTACGCTCGCGTGTTGGTTGATTATGATAGATAATGCGTGAAACGTCAAATAGATGTCAAAGAGATGTATTAAAAAAATTCTTTTTTGCTGCTTTATTTATTACTATATTTCCTTATTCGTATGCTTATCCTTAGAGAGAAAGAGTTGAAGACATTCTAGCACGCATAGACCAAACACATGGTCTGTGGCATCACGTTTCGCTGTATGTAACCTCCTTGCTATAGAGTCGCAAACGTCATCCCTGGCCTTCAGTCCGATTTCTTTTTTTAATTTGACAACTTTCAACCACCATATCTTCGACCCCCTCATAGCTATCGGTATGGAAGTGCTATGGTGTACAACGGGAGACTTCGGACAACAATTACACACAGACCATTCGTTTGCGTTCTGTAGTTTTCGCTGCAGAACGGAATATTGACACACACACACACACACACACACACACACACACACACATACACACGCAGAATTTTATATACACCGATTACTTTCTACCGCAATATACTGCACCATTTTATCATTATCAACCCTCAAGCAACAATACAACCAATAAAACCATTTTCAAAGAGTAAATATAATTTTCAAAGAGTAATTATTGTTCCTCATTTCTCGTTATATTCTTCAAATTACTAAATGTCTATCAGATCGCTATAAAACCGTGCCTAGAACCTTCCTTAGGTATAAATTAGTAACTGTACAAAGATTTAAGTCTCTGTGTCTTGTGGTTTGGACGTGATAAACGTACACCGAACAGACATTCACATTAATATATATAGATAAATAGCTATCCGGTCGCCATAAAATCGTGCCTAAAGCCTTCCCCATGTAGACATTAATAACTGTACAAATTTTAAGCTCTTTATGTCTTGCTGTTCAGACTTGATAAACGTACACGAACAGACATTCACAGTTATAGACAGTGGCGTAACTAGGAGTTGGCTTTTGGGGGGGGGGGGGATAGGTCTGCTTGCCGGGAAAAATTGTAGTCAGTTTCCAGACAGACTACCATCTACCACTCCCGCTGAAGAAACTAATTCACTCCCTTCCAATGAAAGCTTATGGTAAAACACCCCAAGTTTTAAATCTTTACCTTTACCAGATTGCTGTTCTACAATTTTTTATTTATTTTCGGGTTCTGGGGGGGGGGTGTTCTATCCCCCTCATCCCCCCCCCATAGTTACGCCACTGGTTATAGATATAGATTAAGCAGCGATTTCGAATCAAGAAAAGTTATATTATGTCGTTAAGTGACATATTCAACGCTGCAGGGTCCAAATATTACAAACTAACTAATCTTCTGCATGTTTGACCGCAACAGTGACGGCACCCGCCGTGTATGTATGTATTTAAGTGTTCGTGTGTGTGTGTGTGTGTGTGTGTGTGTGTAACGCGCCACGAGTGGCAGCGAGGTAGGCGCGCATGGTCCGACGTGCCCAACATAACGCGCAGACTTTACCGCCGCTTGCGGTGCGGTCGCACAACCCCCAGCTCGCTGGCAGTGCCGTCCCATTTGTCTAATGAAATCTGCCATCGCCCCTCCCCGCCCCTCTGCCCCCTCCCCACCACTACGAGTCGACAAAACTCCCCCCACCCCGGCACATCCCCTCCCGCCCTCATCGGTTACGAGGCCAAGGCAGCAGGGCGAGGGTCGCCGCCACTGCTTGCCTCCCCCCACCCCTCCTCCACCCTGGCGCCGTCTTTGACTCTGGTGGTGCTAATTAATTTAAAAACCTGTGACGCAAGGCCGGGCGCGCGCCCAATTCTAGTTTGCCACTCGGGCGACATTGCGTTAATTGAAAAAAAAAAGAAGGGGTGGAAAAGAAAGGGGGTGGGGGAGATGGAGAGGCGGGGACAAGTAAAAAAGGTCGGTAAAGCACCACCCCTCGGATACGCCCCCACACAAGTACTGCCTGCCTGTTCGACAGCTTGGTTTACTGCGCGCACGCACACACACACACACACACACACACGGGCGCGTTCAGAGACAACAGCGAACTCAAGTTCTTCCTCGCACAGCACAAGAGCGGAGCCAAGTTTTGTCGTTGGCGGCGTTTTTTTGGTCTTTGAGCAGTGCTGCTCGCTGCCGCAGCAAGTTTCTTTTGTGTAAATGTTTGCATTAATTAATAACGGCGCGAGGGCGAGCCTCGTCTTCAGAGAGGTCTCGTCAGGTTGCCCCTCGCGGCGCGATCAGCCTTGTTCCCTCTGATACAGCAGGGGTCGCGAAAGTCAACCTGCAAGGACGAGGCCTCCACTGCGATCACTGCCTGACTCTGGAACACGACGTTGCGCTTCAGTAGTCATTGTGCGTCTCCAATAACCTCTCCACTCCTGCGATGCAAAAAATTAACAAGAAATTTTTCGTTTCATATTTTCAAATAGACTAGTACCCAAGCATGACACATAAGCCAACCGGATGCGTAGTTTTAAGGTACTTGACCTAGGTTTCGTTGTCGCTAGGGACAACTTCATCAGAAGAATAAAAAACAATTGCGTGAAACAAATGACATCAAAAATATTACGAGCAAAATTGCTCAAGTCGATTACAATAAAAAAAAAATTACCTTTCTTGTCATGCAAATAAAATTAGTATGGTGTGAAGGGCATAAAGGAACTGTCTACAACTTTGACGTTGTGTGTTTCATGTAACTGTTTTTTATTCTTCTGATGAAATTGTCCCTAGCGACAGCGAAACCTAGGTCAAGTATCTTAAAACTACGCAACCGGTTGGCTGTTACATAAAATTGTTAAAAATAATGGGATTACGGTTGCTGTTAACCAGCCATGTACATAGTTGGTCATACATAATATTTTTTGATAGTTCAGTTTGGACCGTCACTATGTTTATTAATTCGTCACTGTGAATAAAACTGTTCTTTCGGAAAAACCCCATTACATGACTTCCATACTGAAGAGCTTGCTCTGCCACAGCCAATTGGTTCTAGTCGGTAAGTACTTTAGTGTTTCTTCAGCTTTGTTTCTACACTTCTTTCAGTGGTTCCAATATAAACTTCACCACATGTAGAAGGAATTTCATACACGCCACAAGCAGAAAGAGGAGTTCGTTTATCCTTTACAGAACGGAGAAGTTATTTTTTAAGTTGGTCTCAAAACTGATCTGATGTTGTGTTTGAGAAATATTTTTCTTATGTGATCAGTTATATTACCGGTAAATGGCAGGGAAACTGCGTTTTTCCATTGTTTTATTTTATTACTGGTTCTTAGCCTATTGTTATTTGGTTGAAGAAACATGTTTATTTAGTTTTAAGAGAGATAGATGGGAAACTGAAGCATGAAGTTTTTTCTTAAAGCTAATCATTATCCACAGCAAAAGAATGACGAATTACGGTCCACAGCAATACAGAGAAGCCACTGAAATATATAAAAACAAGGATAACTTTAATAGGAAAGAAGAAGCTGTGAAACTTTACAAGACTGACAGGAATTATCTCTGACAGATTGCAACCAAGAGTGAAGTTTTGTCTCTGACAAGGACTGTCTCTACTGATAACGTGGCAGCTTATCCACGCCCACTTTCCACAGTATGTATGTCGCTCTCAGACGCCAGCTCGTCATTCGGCAAGACTCAGCAGAAGTATGAAGACCTTCGAAGACGTCCAGCGCAGCTCTGGACGAAAGTCAAGAAAAACTGCTATGTATCATGAACCAAGTCATTATAACGCGAAAGATCTACCAGCAGCTACGACATTCTGTCGTGAAAGCCTTCATTGCACATCTCTTGGTCAAGAGCTCTAGCTACAAATGTATTCGTAAGACTAGTGGTTGCACTTTCGTCAAAGTAGGACGTTGCTAGTATGTATAAACCTGCCTGTTTCTCTCCATTAACAGATAGGTTTCCATGGAAATCCTCTGCTGCTATGACCGTTGATATCTTCTAACCTTACTTCTAGCAGAGTTTCTCTTTCTTATTTAATGGAAAAAAAAATGATGGCAACAAGGGAAGGCTACAGACCAGAAGCCGGACAGTTTATTTGAAATAAATAAGGAAGAATGGCAGCATGGTGAGCAGGGGGTCGGGTTCGTCTCCAGGTCTGCGCGGTCATTTTGTCTGCACGATGACTGGATGTTATGGTCACGTCATCATCATCGGCACACAAGTGTCGGAAGTGTCGTCATCCAAGAAGTCTTGCACCAGGTCGGCCATATACAAACCCAGCTTGGATTTAACTACCAAAAATTCCTTATCATCATCATATTCATAATAATCTTCATTATCTAAGCTTGGTGTCACACGATTCCGAACATTCCATGTGAAAGGACTTAGTTGTGAGCGCTATATGATATTCGCGGGGAATGTGAAATTCTTCCCGCACAATCTGACATTCTAATTTAAACTTACATCGCTGTAGCTTCCAGCGGTGGTGCCGCTATAACTGACGACGCAGGAGTATTGTTCAGATGAAATATCGTGCTCGTCCAACAATTTAAACCAGCTGGAAACGCGACAAGATTATAAACGGCAATTTTCTTTCCTCTTCCGCCGGCAGCCCACACATTCAAAAGCCGGTGAGAGAGAGACGCTTCAGGAATATAAATGTCGGACACTCCAACATACATCCTACAATCGTAGATAAGATTGTTGGCTGTAATAATTCACTTTTTGGTGAGCAGTAAGAAAACGTTTGCGCACAGTGTTTCATCGCATGACATCTACTATTTCCTCTTGCCAGAAAAGGTGTAGAGATATTACTGTGTACGTACTTTACGTATAATGTAAGAACTAATACATCATTTGATTGCTTCTGTATGAGTATCTGCCTTAAGCAAAACACTGGTTATTGTTTCCATGTACTCATACTTGTAGCATCTTCAGTGGGCGTTTTTCTTGCTTTAAAATTGAAACAACAGAATTTCTTTTTAGTTCTTAGTATGTGATCAAAATTATCCTGACACCTGGTTGAAAATGACTTAGAAGTTTTGGCGCCCTCCATCGGTAATACTGGAATTCAATACGGTATTGGTCCACCCAAAGCCTTGATGACAGCTTCCATTCTCCCAGGCATACGATCAATCAGCTGCTGGAAGATTTCTTGCTGAATGGCAGGCCATTCTTCACGGAGTGCTGCACTGAGGAGAGGTGTCGGTGTAAGTCGGTGAGACCTGGCACGATGTTGGCTTTCCAAAATACCCCAAATGTGTTCTATGGCAGTCAGCTTCTGTGGAGGCCAGTCCATTACAGAGCTGTTATTGTGGCGTAGCCACTTCGCCACAGGCTGTGCATTACGAACAGGTGCTCGATCGTATTGAAAGATGAAATCGCCATGCCATAATTTCTCTCTTCAACAGTGGGAAGCAAGAAAGTGAAACATCAACGCAAAACAAAAGGGTTGCAAGCCCTACCCCCCCCCCTCCTTCCATGAAACATTGCCTCCAATTATCCCGTTGGGACTACACATGCTGGCAGATGACGTTCACCGGGCATTCGCCATACCTACATCCGTCATCGGAACGCCACATAGTGTACGGTCACTTCACACAACGATTTTTCAATGTTTGCGCTCCTTACACCAAGCTAGGCGTCGTTTAGCACTGACTTCCGTGAAATGTGGCTTAAGGACAGCTGCTCGACCACGAAATCCAAGTTGTCTCATCTCCGACCTCTCATAGTACTTAGTGCAGTTTGGAGTTGGTCTGAATAGATGCCTGCTTATTAAACAGTACTACCCTCTTCAACTGTCGGCGATCTCTGTCAGTCAATAGACGAGGTCGGCCTGTAAGCTTTCGTGCTGTACGCGTCCCTTTACGCTCTCACTCAATTGTCACAATAGAAACAGTGGACCTTTTAATGTTTAGAAGTTTGAAAATCTCGCGTACAGACATCACCTGACCACGTGCGAAGTCGGTGAGTTTCACGGAGCGCCCCAATCTGCTCTTTCACGATGTCTAATGACCACTGAGGTCGCTGATACGGTGTAGCTGGCAATAGGTGGCAGCGAAATGTACATATTATGAGAAATGTATGTTTTGAGGGTGTCCGGATACTTTTGAACACATGTTGCATATTAATTGCTCCAACTATGACGCCTTGTAACACAGAGGGGAAGTTGGTTCAAACATTACATTTTCAGCACCTGAAAAATTCACCTGTCGGTATACAGAAAGGCAAATATGTTCGTTCATATTCACAGAATATATGACAAACTGCTACAGGGTAAGCCGGCCGCGATGGCCGAGCGCTCTGCGGCGCGCCAGTCACAATTAGCACAGCCACTACGGTCGGGGGTTCGAATCCCCCCTCGGGCATGGATATTTGTGCCTGCAAGGACTACCTAAGCGCGCCTGCCGTCAGATACAAATTCCCAGCTTTATCCTGCCCAAAGTTCTCAAACTCGTAGTTATGAAACTAATTCCCGTAAGAGTAAGGGCCTCAAACTTGACCACCCCTCCCCACTAACGGGCGAGGTGCACTGCAAACAAGAAATCGTAAACGAATGCTGCCAAGTCTAGAAGAGATAACCAAAAGATAAAAAATATAAAAAATGAAAAAATTATAAATCAGTGTTCGACATAAGAATTTCAATAAAAGTGATTCGAAAATCTTCTTTTTTTGTTTTCAGATGGCAAGAACCATGCCTTCATAAATGGAAAACACGGAAAATAATTATGATCTTTCTAATGAAAACAAATGTTTCTGTAAATTAAAAACAAAAATTGTCAGAAATTCAAATCTACATCTACATAGATACTCTTCAAATCACATTCAAGTGCCTGGCAGAGAGTTTATTAACCACTTTCATAACTTTTCTCTACCGTTCCATTCTCTAATAGCGCGCGGGAAGAAAGTACACCTAAATCGTTCCGTTTTCGATCTGATTTCTGTTATTTTATTGGGATGGTCATGTCTCCCTAAGTAGTTGGGTGCTAGCAAAATATTTTCACATTCAGAAGTAAAATTCGGTGATTGAAACTTCGCAAACAGATCACGCCGCAATGAATAACGTCTTTCTTTTAATGATTTTCACCCCAATTCGTGCAACATTTCCGTGACGCTTTCCCCCCCGTAACGTGATAGAACAAAACGAGCTGCCCTTCCCTGAACCTTCTGAATGTCTTCCGTCAATCCCACCTGGTGAGGGTCCCACAAGGGGCGACAGTACTCCAGGAGAGGACGCACAAGTGTGATGTAGCCAGTCTCTTTGGTGGAGCTGGTGCATCTTCGAAGCGTTCTGCCGATGAAACGTAACCTTTGGTTCGCCTTCCCCCACAATATTTTCTGTGTGTTCTCTCCAGTCAAAGTTGTTCCTAATTGTAACTCCTTGGTATTTGGTAGAATTTACGACCTTAAGGTTTGACTGATTTATCGCGTAATTAAAGGTCAGCGGATTTCTTTTAGTGGTCATATGTATTACTTCACAATTTTCTTTATTTAGTATCAATTGACAATTTTCGCACCATGCAGAAATTTTGTCTAAATCGCTTTGCAGTTGCTTTTGATCCTCTATTCACTTCCTTTAAAATAATTACTTTGTACTTACTTCTATGTTAAAATGAATTTGTTTGGCTTACAGTCTGATCATTATACCTGTATTAACTAGAAAATAAATTATGTGTATTGAGAAACAGTCGTTTACAATTTTTACCCCCAAAACATTTGGGGTCAAAAATGACCCCACTAGGGTATGAGAGTTGCCTACATTCGCCAGGGCAATTAAGGGTTAAGTTTCAACCCTCGTATAAGGCAATATGACGGTTTGATCACCGTATCCGAATGTCACTTCCGTTGAAACCTTCAGAGATGCAAGAGGGGAAACGGTATTTCTTTTTATCACCTCTAGACGGGGATACCGTCCGTCAGCTTTGACTAGTGACGTCATCGCAGCGCGGTAGTTTTGAGGAGCGTGCGTGTTTGTAGAAGGCGTGAGTGTTTATATGGTGATTAGTTAAAGACGATAGCGTTTTTTTTTTATGGAAACAGATTAATATTTTGTGTTTAAAAAGTGATCTGTAGCTTCTCTCTGATGGTTAGGGGTAGGTTAACCGAGTGATATATATATATATATATATATATATATATATATATATATATATATATATATTTTTTTTTTTTGGGCTAAGACCTGTGATCGATGGTACATTCTGTTATCTATAACTACAGATTATCTGTATCTACAATACAGAAGTCTTAATATATCCCGTGTACTGGTTTTCCGACATCTTGATGACGTAATGGGTCCACGCAGACGGGTGGTATCCCAGTCTACAGTTATGGCCCTTTTTACCGTGGTATGCATAGCTTCGGAGGTTGTGTGCGAGGCCCCGAGAACTGAACCGAGCTACAGAGTGTCTGGATGTGTATTCCAGCGGACGAGAGCCGTGGCTGTTGTGCTGGCAGCAGCTGTGGGAGGATGCCAACTCGCGGCGCTCTCACGTACGCCACGGCTTCCTGGCTTCTCCCCCTCCCCCCCCCCCCCTATCCCAGCTACCACTACATCTCCCCCCCCCCCCGCCTCCACCCACTTCCCACGCAACCCACGCTGCCGGCTGCAGAGTCGCGCCGCTCGGTTTCACTTTACTCCTATTCCGGCCACGACGCAAACTTTTCGGCGCAGAGCAAACTGGGACCACTAAACAGTGGGGCGTTCAGTTCAGCCTGCGCGCTGAGGGCTGCTTGTCTAGACGCGGGAGCTCCACCCCGGCAGAATCGCAAATTGAAATCTGCGCCGGCGGAATCCAAAGGCGCCGTTCGTTTACCGATTTGTGGGGCACGTGGGTATGATTTAGGTACTGACGAAAATGACGATAACATGAAAATTCAAGATAGTATTCACACAGGTAAATGGGAAAAATCTAGTCTGAAAGACGCAATTTTTAGGAAATTATGGTATAAAACCAATAATGATGATTGACTGATAGAGCATTTTAGGGTTACGCTTGCGATACGGATGTCTAAATGACAATATATTATTTTTTGATATGACATTACTGTCTACGAGTGTGATGACTACGTAATACGAGGCGCGTCCAGAAAGTAAGTTCCGTTTGGTAATAAAATGAAATCGTACACAGATACAGAAGAAATTTTTATTGCACAAATTTCTGCAACTCTTAAACTACTTTTCAACATAACTGCCGAAATTTTGCAGGAATTTGTCATAGCGTGCCACAAGTTTTTGCATGCATCCTTCACAGAAGGTTGCCGCCTGTGTATTCAACTACGTGGTAACAGCTCTTTATCATCGTTGAAGTGTTGTAATACCAAGGACAGATTTTAGGTGTAAGAAGAGATGAAAGTCGCTAGGAGAGAGGTCCGAGCTGTATGGAGGATGATCAAACAGGTCCCATTGAAATTTCGTTAAGACGTTTTGGTCACATTCGGTGTGTGAGGTCAGGCATTATCGTGAAAAAAAAAAAAAAAAAAAAAAAAAAAAAAAAAAAATAAAAATCTTTTCACAGTAATCCTTTCTTACGCCTAAAAATCTGTCCTTGGCGGACAACACTTCAACGATGATGACGAGCTGAAAGAACATGTTACCACATGGTTGAATACACAGGCGGCAACATTCTATCGAAAAGGCACGCACAACCTTGTGCCATGCTATGACAATTGCCTACAAAATTTCGGAAGCTATGTAGAAAAGTAGTTTAACAGTTGTAGATTTTTGTAAAAATCAATATTTTTTCTGTATCCGTTCGTTTTATATAACCAAACGGAACTTACTTTCTGGACGCGCCTCTTATTTTATTTCATACCGCATATATGGTGACTGAGGCACAGTATGCACATAAGTTCGCCACGGTGGAGTAGCCGAGCGGTCTAAAGCGCCTCGCTGCGGAGCGCGCGGATGCTCGCCGTGGTGGTTCGAGTCCTCCCTGGGGCATGGGTGTGTGTTTTGTCCTTAGGTTAGTTTACCTAGGTTTAAGTAGTCTGTAAGCTACGGACTAATGACCACGCAGTTTGGTACGATAGATTTACAAACATTTGAACATTTGCACATAAGTTCTCTAGTTAAACACGTAAGATAATAACTTGTGCTATAACATACAGAGAACATGTGGCTATATATCAAAGTCTACACAATAAAGGCTATCATTGGATTCATGAAGCCTTTATTTAAGAAACATATTCCTCCACCGCGGGAGAATCGCAAATTGAAATCTGCGCCGGCGGAATCCAAAGACTTGTGGGGTACTTGGGTATCATTTAGGTACTAACGAAAATATCGATAACATGAAAATTCAAGGTATTATGCACACACGTAAAGGGGAAAAATCTAGTCTGCAAGACGCAATTTTCAGAAAATTATGTTATAAAACCAATAATGATGTCCAAACAACTTACGGGTATGCTGCCGGGTGACATCGTCGACAACTGCTGATATTTCGGCAGCAGGACACCCTGCCATTCTCAAGACACAACTGCACTCAAGGGAGCAATGTACAAGCGTATTTAATACCACGGTTTGCAAAGTTTAAACAAGGAAGATAACACACACAGTACAAGTCAGTGCAGAGTCAACAAAACCAAAGATGACCAAACATCAAAATTATCGATAGTGACTTAATCAACATGTGAGGTAGCATTAATTTTGCGCCTTTTTTTTACGGGAGACAGTGCGGATTCCAAGCAGAATTTAAACAAAAACCATCATCTCTGTTTATAAGGCCGTTTACTAGTTTAATTGCAACAGCTTCCTTGATAACACTATCTCAATAGGTGGAAGTGCGTGCCAGAATCTCTGTGTTGTATTCCATAGCATAACCGGTGGCAAGACAGAGTTCTGCAACTACGGATTTGTTTGGCTGTTGTAAGCGCGTGTAACGTTTGTGTTCAATACACCGGTCTTCCACAGTCCTGATTGTCTGACCAACCTACGACATGTTACACCCTGCAAGGAATACGATATACACCTGCATTACGCAAATCAACATCATCATATATGGACCCCAACCGGGCCTTTATCTTAGGTGGTCGAAACACAATAATGATGATTAAGTGATAAGGCATTTTAGGGTTACGCTTGGAATACGGATGTCTAAATGACAGTATATTATATTTTGATATGACATCACTGTCAAGGAGTGTGATGACTACGTAGTATTTTATTTCATACCGCATATGTAGTGGCTAAGCCACAGTATGCACATAAGTTCTCTAGTTAAACATGTAAGACAATGACTTGTGTTATAATGTACATAGAACATGTGGCTATATAATAAAGACTATACAATGGGATACATAAAGGCTTCATTTAAAAAACTTTGTTCAATTTACCAAGACAACCATTCATATAGATTAAAACAAACTTTTTTAAAGTTTTTAAATGACCTGGGTCCACTTACCAAATCAACTGTGTTTTTTCTAAATTTATTTACATGATAGTGTGAATCAATTCTTATTATTTTCCAACTAATAATTTTTATTTTTACCCTTGATATTGGTGCCACAGTGAATCGAAACTAGTTACGTTAGTGGGCATAAGGAATTTTTGTGCGTTCTTGGTGACTGTGGCTTAGTCACTACATGTGATACAAAATAAAAAGGCAGTATATTACTTTCACTGATTTTTGAGGTATAGGGGTGATGTCATAATTTTCTGACTTCTGATAGAAGACAAAATAATTTCCTTTTGTGCTAATATCTTCGTTAAGAATGTTCTCATATACAATAAAGCAGCAAACATAAGGTCTACAACGAGAAAATATGCCGAAAAGTAGTTTTAGCTAAGTTTCAACAATTACTATATTAATATTTTCTAACGAATTCTGGTTTATAAATGCTAAATAATGACTATCTCGCCCTAGGAGCAGATGAGGAGGACCCACTTGAACACAAAAGAACAATGATATGCACAACACATACAAAATAAGTTCAAATATTCTCACTTTATGTTCAGAGGCTAGATACTTTTAACATTTTTACTTCATTCACCTCCCCCTCTCGCTTCGTATCTTCATACCATAACCCATACATCTATGATCTCGCTATGAAATATTAGATTACCACCTTTCAGTCGAATCTGCAATCACAACTAGGTCGTCCGTATTTGAGAGACCGCTTTTATTTTATTTTCACGTATTTTAATCTTACCCTTCCAGTCTATTGGTCGTATCGTGCGTAAATAGTATGAATAGTGGTGACAGGTTACAGCCTTGTCTAATTCCTGAAACTAACGCGAACCATGAACTCAGCTTACTGTCAACTCTTAACTGCAACCTGAACATTGCTTTTTGGGAAAAAAAATGTTCCCTACAGAAATGCGGTTTTTTTTTCACGTAAAATACGAAAACATGAACGTGATGTTGCTTTGATCTTAAAAACAGGGTTCAAGATCATTTCCAGATAACAATTTCATGGCCCCCCTACAAACCTCACTACTTTTACTAATGTTATTGCAGAAATGTGCCGCCCCAGATATATCAGCCGGTAAAGATTAAAATTTATTTATTTACCCTTCTTGCGGACCAGCTGCCTTTGGGTATATAGCTGGTCGTGATTACAAAAACTATGTGATACATTTATGAGACTGTGATACATTACTTTCTTTATACATTTACAGTAATTAGATAAAATACAAAGAAAAACGAAAAAACTTATCATAAGGAAAATGGAAAGGCAACTGAAAAACATCAACTATTTTAAGAAGAGAATAATAGAAGACAGGAAAGATTGGTTTGAGTGACAGTCTGAAGAATAAAAGTTCAAAGTCCAGGGTGGGAGGCCTCGGAATTTACTTCGAGTCCTGCCATTCTGGAGTTTTCTCATTTGGAGACTCCTATGATGAGCTATATCTGTAGGTTACATTTCGCATGTGTTTATATCGTCCTCTGTGTCGGGGCTGTCATTTGTGGTGTAATTTGCACTGTTTGCACTTTCAGTGTCAGATTCATCATAAGTGTTTTGTCTGCTGTTGTGGGCGTTTCGTGTTGCATTACGTCTTACGTTCTGTGTGTACTCGTCTTTTTTTCGTAGTGAGACTTCGTCCGTCAGCCTGTTCATTATGTTAGATCCGTTCTTATCTGTATTAGTTCGTTTAGGTCTTTAGTCGTGTCAAACATCTGTGTGTGTTTTGTAGAGCTGACAGTTTGACAGTGTGTTCTGGGGTCCTAATTTCTCCTCACGTGCACCATGGATTGTCACTGAGAGGAGTGTGGGGTAAGCACCCTGTATCGCAAATTAATTTATTAAATGACGGACGATAGAGGGAGAGGATGGAGCCGGCCGCTGTGGCCGAGCGGTCTGCGGCGCGCCAGTCACAGTCTGCACGGCCGCTACGGTCGGGGGTTCGAATGCCCCCCTCGGGCATGGATGTTTGTGTCGTCTGTAGTATAAGGTAGTTCATCAGTAGTTTGTAAGTTTAGGGACTGATGACCCCGCAGTTAAGTCCCATAAGCTTAACAAACATTTGAACATTTTTTGATGGAGCTGGAGCCGCGGCGGGTTAGCCGTGCGCACTGGGTCGCCGTGCTGCGGTGCGCGCGGCCGTTCGCCGTCGGGGGTTCTAGTCGTCCCTCGGGCATGGGTGTTTGTGTTGTCCTTATGTTAGTTTACCTTAGTTCAAGTAGTTTCTAAGCTACGGGCTAGTGACCACGTAGTTGAGTCCCAAAGATTTACAAACTTTTGAACATTTGAATTATTGATGGAGCTGGAGTGTTTCTCTGTAGCCGCGAACGTCACAAGGGATGCAAGAGTTTACCGGGATCGAGAGCTGTGGCGTCGGCAGCACAATACTGGGTTACTGGGGAGGGTTGGGGGGGATGAAGCGTCTGCCTTTCAGAGTCCGACGCCAGCTGTGTGCCCCATTCTCCTCCCCCCCCCCTCCCCAACCCCCGAATCACCACTCTCTGCAAATCGGATAAGTTCGACCAGACGATAAGTCCAGGACGATAGATTTTAGACGAAGGAATATCCGCTCTGTTGTTGTTACGCGTAAAAAAAAAGAAGGTACACATATTAGGAGCTCTACAGTTGCATTCGCGTGTGCAGTAGGGAGGTAGCTCAGTATTTAATCCGCTAGCAAAAGTATTTGTGTTCACTGAGCTCTGTTAACTCGTGAACTTCGATGAGACGTGCAGGGATGCTGCTGAAGAGACCGGAATCTCAGATACGGATGAGGCTCTCTGATAGCAGCTTGATGGAAATGTGAACATCGAGAGCATGTAAGCTCCTTAAAAAAAACAGGCCTGGATTGCCGAGCGTTTTAAGCGCCGCTTTTCGGGTCGGGGAGATGAGCTGGTTCTGTTTAGAATCCACCCGGCGGATTAGCGTCATGTGTCGTTATGACACCCAGCCAGAGGGTGGTTTATCAAGCGATTTTCGATCTTCGCATGCTTCACTTTAGTTGCACTATGCCGCACAAGCATTTTCTACATGTTCACATATTAGAGAACTTAAACTGTACACAGGCATTTGGCATTCATCTGTGAGGACTATCTCGATGGTCCACCAGAGAACAAAGCTTACAACAATTGTCTAGTTCGATACGAGAAACGTGGGGTTGTCTGTTTTGATACGGGAACCGTGGGGTTTTCTGGTTCGGTACGGGAACTGGGGATTAGCCTGGTCTGGAATGGGACCTATCGGGTTGTCTGGTTTAATACGGGATCCGTAAAGCTGTCTGGTTCGGTACGGGAACAGGGATTTAGTCTGTTTTGGTGCAGTAATCATGGGGGTTGTCATATTCAGTACGGGAACAGATAAGTTGTATGATATGGGAATTGTGGGGTTGCCTGGTTTGGTACGGGAACTGTCAGGTTGTCAGGCTCAATCGGGGAATCGTGAAGTTTGGTTCGGTATGAGAACCATGGGATTGTCTGGTTTGGTACGGAAACCATGGGGTTGATAGTTCAATAGTTGTCTGGTTCAGTATGGGAACAAGGGGGTGGTGAACCAATAGGGATAATTGTTATGTTTTGGATCGCCGCAGACAGTGATAGGGTTTATCTGGTATATCCACATCTACTCCATATTCTAAAAGTCACCTGTAATGATGATTCAGGAAACTGGTTACATATGCAAATATAGGAATAAAGATCGTTTGCTTCCTTTGTTTATTGATAGCTTAAATAATATTGCTCTAGACGATCTCTAAGTTTTCGAACTGGTAGTGGGAGTGTGCGTCCTGCGGATATGCTACACACCTCGCCATTAAAATTGCTACACAACGAAGATGACGTGCTACAGACGCGAAATTTAACCGACAGGAAGATGTTATTATTTGCAAATGATTAGCTTTTCAGAGCATTCACACAAGGTTGGCGCCTGTGGCGAAACCTACAACGTGCTTACAAACCGATTTCTCATACACAAACAGCAGTTGACCGCCGTTGCCTGGTGAAACGTCGTTGTGATGCCTCTTGTAAGGAGGAGAAATGCGTACCATCACATTTCCAACTTTGATAAAGGTCGGATTGTAGCCTATTGCGATTGCGGTTTATCGTAACGCGACATTGCTGCTCGCGTTGGTCGCGATCCAATGACTGTTAGCAGAATATGGAATCGGTGGGTTTAGGAGGGCAATACGGACCGCCGTGCTGGATCCCAACGTCCTCGTACTACAGGCAGCTTATCCGCAAGGCTCTAACGGATCGTGCAGCTACATCTCGATCCCTGAGTCAACAGTTCGACAACGTTTGCGGCAACATGGACTATCAGCTCGGCGACCATGTCTGTGTTTCCCCTTGACGCTGCATCAGAGGCAGGAGCGCCTGCCATGGTGTACGCAACGACGAACCAGGGTGCACGAATGGCAAAACCTCATTTTTTCGTATGGATCCAGGTTATGTTTACAGAATCATGATGGTCGCATCCGTGTTTGGCGACATCGCGGTGACCGCACATTGGAAACGTGTATTCGTCATCGCTTTACTGGCGTATCACCCGGCGTGATGGTATGGTGTGCCATTGGTTACACGTCGCGGACACCTCTTGTTTGAAAAATGGCCGTTACATTTTAGATTAGTTACGACCCGTGGCTCTACCCTTCATTCGATCCGTGCGAAACTCTATATTTCAGCAGGATAATGCACGACCGCATGTTGCAGGTCCTGTACGGGCCTTTCTGGATACGGAAAATGTTCGACTGCTGCCCTGGCCAACACATTCTCCAGATCTCTCACTAATTGAAAACGTCTGGTCAATGGTGACCGAGCAACTGGCTCGTCACAATAAGCCAGTCACTACTCTTGATGAACTGTGGTATCGTGTTGAAGCTGCATGGGCATCTGTACCTGTACACGCCATCCAAGCTCTGTTTAATTCCCAGGCGTATCAAGGCCGTTATTACGGCCAGAGGTGGTTGTTATTAGTACTCAATTCTCGGGATCTATGCATCAAAAATGCAATCACATGTCAGTTGAGCTTTACATTTATAAATTAATTTTTATTATATAGTTAATTTTTGCAATCAGAAGATTGGTTTGAACACCACAGTGCTTTACTAGGCATGGTCCTGTTTGGAGGTGGTATGCCGTTGCCTTCCTTCGACCTTCGAACTGACTTACCCAGTCAGTTATAGGGGGACCTACAGTTTAACGTGGGCTCCAAACCACGGTGCTACTTGGTATTTTTCACATCAGCAACACTGCCAGAGGTGAAAGAAGTGGAAAGTGACAGATAAAAATCCTAGGACCTGGTGGGGATCGAACCCCGGACGTTTGGATTTGTAGTCTGACACTCTACCACTGTGCTACGGAGCTTTTAATATCAATTATTATTGTTTGGTTGGGGTGACATGAAGAATAGTCAAACTCTTAATTATAAAATAATTTATTTATGTTTATTTGATCCATAATTATTGATAAAATTAAGTTACCCTCGGGGTAACAGCGTAATCATTTTAGTATCATATGTTTATCGAATGAATACCCGTTTATCATCTGCATTTCTTCTTGGTGTAGAAATTTTGATGGCCAGTAGTGTACAATCTTTGAGTTGTCCACGCACTGGATCATTTGTGTCCGTAAAGACGAAAGAAGAGTACATTATTGGTCAGAATCTAACATGAAATGGATGCGAGGCGAAGTGCGGACGAGCGTCACACCTGCATTATCTCTTTCGAATAACATCAGCACACCGTGGTTGAGTGGCCGAGCGGTCTGAGTCTCGTCGCGGCTACGGCGGTGTGCGGACCTCCGGCAGAGCGGCGCGCCGTGGCGAGTTTGTTTACGTCTGCGCGGTAAGTCGCGTGCATACAGCGTCGTCCTAACTGTAGGGAAAACCATGAAACCATGAATCAGACGAAGAGAATAGATACCCTGAAGTTCACCTTTGACACGACTCACCCTAGACCGAGCTCTTTCGAAGTAGAAAATTGGTTAGAAGAAACCGCTAAGATATCTGCCGATGAAGTAATTGGGATTAACTTTTCTATCGTCACTAGTGTTGTTTACCTTAAAGTTATCAACTCCGACGTATGTGATCGAGTTGTCGCAAGCAGTGGAGGGGCCTTGAAATTTAAATACAGGGACGGTGCTGTCGGTGAGGTGACTGTCACACATGCAGGACTTGGCATTCGGACGGTGCGCGTATTCGAGCTGCCCTTTGAAACAACGGCGGAACAAATTAATGCGGTCCTTGCGCCGTATGGCAGGGTGTTGAACAATTTTGCGGAGAAGTTCTCTCCAAGCCATAAATTCCCTGTGTTAAGCGGTGTGCGACAGGTTAAGATCGACCTAACAAAGCATATCCCCTCTTACATAACTGTAGGCGGACACCGTGGAATTGTTATGTACGATGGACAGCCGAGGACTTGCGCTGGCTGCGGCGCAACTGGCCACGTCAGAGCGCAGTGTTTACAGCGCCGCGTGGCGCAGATACCAGCCGGGGAGGCCGCGCGTCCCTCCGTGACCACGGCGCTGCCCCTGACTTACTCGTCGGCGCTAACTGCAGTGCAAGCCGCGACCCCACCTTCAGATGTCCCGCCATCAGACGGTAATGATAAACCTGCTGCTGCGCAGACAGTCACCGAACGCGTACCTGCAAGTACAAACGTTGATGTCCTTTCAAGTGCCGAGATTCACTCAGACACACACATGGAAATGAGTGATGATGCAGGACCGAGTGAACCAGACCGCGAACAAACCGGTTTGACTGTAGCCCTCCCTATACCTGGGCCTAATGAAGTACGGGAGTCGATGGATCCTGAATCAATTGATGAGAACGAGTCGATGGAACAACGGACTTCTGATACTGAGAGTTCGGAGTCATCAAAGGGGTCGTCCTCGCCAAAGAAGACTAAGAAACGGAGACGAGCCCACCAGGGTGCCAATCAAGTCGCCCCATTACTGCGGGAAAAAGCAAAGAAGATTATAAGTAAGATCCGCCATGAAAATTCTGTAGGTGCTGATGTGAGTCAACCGGTCTCGGCAGGAATGGATTTCGAGATGTCTGCCTCTTCTGAGTCGATTTCACATCAACGGTCGAGTGGTGGCACAGAGTCTACCCCGGTTTCACAACTAGCGCTGACCCCATCTACAGAAATAAGACAAGCAGAGGCTTTGCTTCAGTCAACATGTTCCAAATCCTGGGCAGAGGAAATGGAAGAAACAGAGGCGAACGCAGACACAGCCGCGGTCCAGAAATTGGGGACGGAACCCTCTACCATCTCGACGGAGCAGACTACAACAACAAAAGGTGACACGATGGTCACCTCGACTGAAGCCCAACCGCCTTCTATTCCCAGCCACCCTAAGAGGACAACTTAACTGCTGAAAAACCTTAAACCCATGAATCAGTCGCAAGCTTATAAAATAGCCACTCTCAGCATCAATAAGATCCGGTCAGGGTTGCGACTGTCCATGTTACAGGATCTCTTACGTGCTGCCGACATTGATATCATCTTGCTTCAAGAAGTGACTGCCATAGAACTTGAACGACTTGCCGGATATATGGCTATCACCAATCCGGGAAGTGGAGCGGATCTCGGAACAGCTGTTTTGGCAAAAGAAGGCATCATAATGACTGATGTGGAAAAATTACCGAATAGCAGGGGAATTGCAGTCACGGTTCACCGCACTCGCATAATTAATGTGTATACGCCATCCGGCAGTAGCAATCGGCGGGGCAGGGCAGACTTCTTTACCAGTGTAATTGTACAGCTTTTTGGAAGGAATTATGATCACCTAATACTTGCAGGTGACTTTAACTGTGTGCTGCACCGTAAAGACCAGACGCCCAATTTTAACACATCGATGGAACTGAAACGTATTGTCACTGATCTGCGTTTAATTGACACCTGGGAACACCTGCACGGCAGTTTACAAGGATTCACGTACGTCACGAGCCACTCTGCAAGTCGGCTGGACAGAATATATGTTACCGAACAACTTAGTTCCACCGTCCTACATTCCGAAATTTGGCCGACAATTTTATCAGACCACGCCGCATATATATGTGCGATTAACATGTGCAAACAAGGCACATACCGGGCCAGAGGCACGTGGAAATTGAATAACTCCCTTCTCCATGATGTAGAATGCCAGCGTGCATTTAATGATACATGGAGGTCATGTGAAAGTAAAGCAGCTCAGTACAACTCGGTGACGGAATGGTGGCTCAAACATGCCAAACCAAAGATACGGAGAATGTTTCAGACTTATTCACGAGAAAAGTATTACTGGCAACAAAAGACTACAGAATTTTACTTCTCTTGCTTAAGAGAGTTATATAAATCGGACGCGACGATAATTGACAATTACGTACAAATAAAGCGTATAAAAGCAAAACTTGTGAAACTTAAACGACAACAGTGTGATGGATACAAAGTCCGGTCTCGGTCCGATAACCTCATAGAGCAGGAAGAACCTTCTATGTTTCACGTAATACGCGAGAATAAGAGAGGCAAAAGAAAAATTATAACGCAACTCCGGTTACGTGACGGGACCACCCTCGTACAGCAACACGACATAAAAAATGCAATTCATACTCACCTGGAATCGCTGCTGGCAACGGGAAGCAACGACGCCATAATGCAACAGGAGCTGTTACGCAATCTTCAAGGCTCATTAAGTGATGCACAAGCCGAGAACCTTGTTACAGACATTGATGAGGAGGAACTGGAATATGCCATCCAACGAAGCCCCAAAAACAAGTCACCGGGCCCTGACGGACTGACTGCGGAATTCTATCATACTTTTCGAGAACAACTGCAGCCAGAATTATTAGCTATGTACAATGAATTGTTGCAGCCACATTTTAATCTGCCTCAAGAACTGGTAGAAGGAATTGCAGTTTTCATCCCTAAACACCCAGGAAGCAGACATATTGACGATTTTAGACCTCTGACGCTCCTAAACTGTGATTACAAAATCGTGGCACGAATCTTTGCCCGTAGACTGAAACTGATGCTGAATACAGTAATAGGCAGATACCAGACGTGCGTGGGTCTTGACAGAAAAATCCAACAAAACTTATGTGAATACAGAGAGGTGATTGTTACAGCACAAGCTTGCAAAATTCAGTGTGCCCTAGTATCACTTGATTTTGCAAAGGCATTTGATCAAGTGAACCACCAGTACATCTTGAGCACCATGCTTGCTATGGGCTTTCCGCAGCGCTTCACGAACTTCATAAGTGAAATTCTCAGTAAAGGTGTAACAAGAGCATTAGTGAATGGACAGCTCACAAAAGAAATTGGAATAAAGAGTTCGGGGAGACAGGGCTGCCCTTTGTCAATGGCGCTTTTTGCTAACGCCATTGAACCCCTGCTTGCGACACTAAATCAACGTCTACGACGGTTGACAATCAATGGAATCAAGATAGTCTGCAATGCTTACGCGGATGACGTGGGTTTTTTAGTCACGGACGACCAGGAGTTAGTAGCAGCTCTCCAAATCGTTAACAAATACGAACTTGCTTCAGGGGCGAAGTTAAATGAAAGAAAGTGTGGTTTTATGAACATAGGATGTGGGGTTGCAGTACAGCACCATGGATACATAACTCCAGTCTCCAAACTGCAATGCTTAGGAATCGAATACCGGAGTGACATAAGGCACACGATCGCTGTCAATTACAGGAATCTTCTCGCACGTCTGCGTGCATGCATACAGAGTCACTACATCAGAAAACTTGATGACGTACAAAAGGTTACCCTCGCCAACGTTTACATAACATCGAAGATCAATTACGTTGCACAAGTTTTACCGATGCCACATGAGACAATGAAACGAATTATGTCAGCTTTGGGTCACTTCGTCACGCGAGGGTACATCTTCAAAGTAAAATACGACACGCTCACTTTGGCCACTTGGGATGGTGGATTAAATCTTACGCATGTTGCAAATAAGGCACGGGCGCTATACGTGTGTAAGACATACAAGATCTGGAAGAACTCACCAAACAGTTTAACAGCCCACCTGTTAAACGAGATCACGCCAACCAGTCTGCAGCCTCCAATCAACGTCCGACATATTCCGAGCGCTATGTCGCATTTTCAAACCTTTTTAGTCGACTTGAGCTACTTGCAGCTAAACATGCCACATGATGAGCTCATGACGGCGCATAAGGTTTAGAAGAAGTTAATGGAAAACAAGAACCGGAACGTTATTGAACAAAAATATCCCAACCACAGATGGCCAATAATCTGGAAGAACATCCACTGCCGTGATTTGAAAACTGCGGTCAGAGCCTCCTGGTATCGCTTAGTGAACAGGAAAGTCCACACCAACTCCAAGCTATACTCCATACATTTGGTGGACTCACCACTGTGTGCAACGTGCAGCTTAATGGACAGCGATGAACATCTTTTTGTGTGCTCCAAGGTGAAAGGCGTCTGGAACTATATTCGTAAAAAGCTTGCAACCATCACAAGAACATCGATTCTTCGTATTACACCTGACGATTTCTTGTACCCAGATACTGTTCCGTACCCTAAAACAAAACGGAACTCAGTTAACTGGCTGAAAGGACACTTCGTCCACTATTTAATGTCAAGCACGACTAAAGGCGAAGAGGACTTCTCCATGTATATAGTTCAGCAACTTCGCCAGTTATCCCGTAAACAACATTACAAGCGCAACTATGCAAACTTTTTAGAAGCAGTTTTCAGAGAAGAATGTAGGAATTTCTGAGAAGCCCAGACATTTAAAAACATGGAACACGAAAATAAAATGTAATTTGATGTCCTTCTAATAAGAAAGTTTTTGTCCCTTTATTTTCTGTTAATGTTAAAATTTTTTTCAGTAAGTTTTACATTTAAATGGCGAGAGGACGCCTTTACTTTAATGATGTACTAAACATCCCCCTTTTGGATTAATGTCTATTATCATAAAAAAACCTGGCTGCTCACGATTCACGAGTTAAGAGAAGATAAATAAAGAGAAAAGGCAAAGAAGTTGACTGAATTGCAAAGAAACGATAGAAACAAAACGGTAACATTCATTTTTCGAGAAGACGAACTCGGATGCGTTCGGAGAGCCAGGAAAAAAAATAATGTCTGTGACGGAGGCACATCAGTTTTATTTTGATATCTATGGAGGAAAATTTTGATTTCATCGTGGGAGCGATACACTACCTCCGCCTGACGAAGAAGAAGAAGAAATTACTTTACCCAAAGGCCGATGAAGCCGACGCCGATGAAGGCGAATTTGGTGAGCGGAAGGACGGGTTGTAGGGGAGGAAGGAGACCCGAAAAGGAAAAAAAAAAAAAAAAAAAAAGCGGTCTAAGGAGCTTTGCTGCGGAGCACCCGAGTTTGCTTCCTTCGGAGGTTGAGTCCTTTCTGGGGCATGGGTATGTATGTTGTCCTTGAATGCTGCAACAAACAATTTACGAACATCAATATGTTTTGCAGTTTCTATTCTTCGGTTTGTCAGCCTGAAATGTACAGTTTCCAGTCCTCTTATGAAGGTGTTGCTAGTCATGCTCTACAGTGATGACACTAAATCGACAAAAGCTTTGTAATTCTCTCTCTCTTTATCTCTCTGCCTTCCTGCTTCTTGTGTATGTGTGGGGAGAGGGGAGCTGAGATTCAGTGTGAACGAGAGAAACAGAAAGCAAGGAACAGCGGCCCCTGGCGAAGAGACGGAGCGCCAGGTGGAAGTCGACAGCAGGGGTAATTAAAACTTGGCTGCTGAGAAAACAATACCCGGAGTGCTCGTTCCTAAGTTTCCTCATTTCAATGCACTAGTTTCTTATTGCTTCCCCCCCTTTCATCTACATGCATGCACAGGGCTTCGTTCGTAATCTGAGATCAGCAGAAAATCTGTTACAGCTTTGATGCTATTCTTACCGATAATACAGATTATACTTGCAAGTTTATAATTCCGGGAAAATTTCTGTATAATAGCGTAACATTTTGCCAAGCAGTTGTTCTTGCAATGATTTTGACAGCAACTCTCAAACAGATGTTTGCTGTAATTTATGCAGGTCACGTATTTCGTAAAAAAGTATGAAGGGAAATATCTTTCTTCGACAAAATGGATGATAAAGTTGTATGAGTAAATATATGGGTAATTTGTAGCGGTATTGGCGAAAATACGAGCATAGTGCGGCAGTGGTAAGAGACTGGTAGCGTATTATGGAGGACAGAAGTTCGTCTAATCATCCTAATTACTTAATAATAATAATAATAATAATAATAATAATAATAAGAGCAGAGTGTTAAGAATGAATTCCAAGTATTAATTAAAAGACACAAAAAAGAAAAATTATCATTTCAAAAACATACACTATGTACTTAATTATTTGATGCACCATTTAAATTCTACTCTTACAACATACAATTAAATGTTATTACGAAGAAAAGTGCGCCTCGGTTGCACAGTGGTCGAGTGCCAGACTACAAATCCAAAGGTCGCGGGTTCGACCCCCGCCAGGTCCTAGGATTTTTATCTGTCACTTTCCACTTCTTTCACCTCTGGCAGTGTTGCTCATGTGAAAAATACCGAGTAGCACCGTGGTTCGGAACCCACGTTAAACTGTAGGTCCCCCTATAACTGGCTGGGTAAGTCAGTTCAAAGGTCGGAGGAAGGCAACAGCATACCACCTCCAAACAGGACCATGCCTAGTAAAGCACTGTGGTGTTCAAACCAATCTGCGGATTGTTGACTGCCTTTTTTTTACGAAGAAAAAAATTATATTCATAAACTCTACGCAAATTCGGATCCCCTTCTAAAAATAAAGTTTCACTAGATAAAATTGTAGAATGTGTTAAATCGGAGCAAAGTAGGTGTCAGCCCACAAAGGTAACACCACTCTTAAAGATCTTTCCCCATATTTGTAGGTGTGCCTCTTTTTTTCTTTTACTGCTTCCTCCATTGAACCGTACGTAATAATAGACAAGTACTTTTTAACATTACGCTATTTACTAGCCTTCGTAAAACTCAACCTTTTTCAGAACTGCTAAAATATTACTCATTCTAAACGACCATCGGTCCCTAGACTTAGAAACTACTTAAACTTATATTTTCGGACGACACGCATACACACACACACACACACACACACACACACACACACACACACACCACACACACACAAATTCCTGCCCGAGTGAGGACTCGAACCACAGACTGCGAGCAACCGCGCATTCCGAAGCAAGGCGCCTCAGAGCGCTCGGCCACCCCACCACGGCCTTTACTAATAAGAAATAATTTTTGTTTGACAAAGTTGTCCTCCGAAAATGCAAAAGGGGTATGTGTCTAAATAAAAAAGCTCTAAATATGTACTTCTTTATTTATTTGCTGTCATTTAGAATGACCTGCCATTAAGATACTAATATAGGTTGTATTTTGCATAGTGAAATATAAATATATACAGTATGATTCCATCATTAGGGATTTAATATTTCATATGTGCCCCAGTATCCCAACATACGTTTCGTATGAGAAGCACAAAAAAGTTGAGCTCTAAACGGCTGTAAGTATAACTAACATTTTATAGCGTACGGTATATTACGAAACGTGTCATAATGTATTAAAAATCTGCAACAGATAACGTAATTGTAGATATGTTGAGGTAAAACAATATGTTACGAAAACGTAACCTAATATCAATAAAAAGTGGTAGAAAACATAAATTGCTCTTGATTATATTTCTAGATTTTTATGACTAATTATTAAACTACTTGATTGCTGCAGAAGATGTCAAATTCATTTCTTGCGCTCCACCAAGGAAACAGCGTTTTAGACATCCACTGAAGATGTTGTCCATTGTCTGTCTTTTCGATCCGCAATCACAAGCTTGACAGCCTGTCACATATCATTTGTGCGGCAATATCCCCACAGCTTCAGTGCCCAACCATAAATCTATTTCAACGTCTCCAGATTCGTCGTGGGAAACTCATAACTTGGGAATCCTCTGTTAAATCTAGCAATGAACAGATTTTATCATCAATGACGACTCGGAGACAACCACCTTCCTTTTTTCTTTGACAGTCTGTTCTTTTTGCAGTTTATCATCCATCCAAATAGGACGTCATTTAAGGCGTTCAGGAGGAAGGGAGCTGTAGTCACATCATCAATTGGGAGACAGTGCATATTAGATAATTTTTCCATTTACTTTTTGCTATCACAGTCCTATTTCGAGGAGGGTTGATGTTTGCTACAGCTGGTAGCCAGGCACTGGGAGTGGATTTTATACTTCGACTTAATTGTCTTCATTGTTTCATTGAGGGTAGTGTCTAGTTTATTGGAACCATTTCCCGGACTATTATGCCTCGGTGTTCTGGATTTGTTAATAAAACCCAACGTTTTGTTCCCATCTGCGGAGGACATTCTCAAGAGGGATCGTGGCTCTTTTGTACGTTCGATACACATCGTGACTCGCTGCTGACTGCAGCCAAATTCCGTTTACGCGTGCTCGCGCGCAGCGGTGTGACGTCAGATGTTTTGGATAGGCGCGATTGACGTTGTACGTTGTTAGTATCGTTCCATGGTGGAAGGTTGTTACTTTCTTCTTCAGCACAGGAATCCAAATTTCATTCAGTTTCACGGCCTCCTCCATCCTGTTGAAGTTATTGGGATGTTCTACAGTTTCTATAGCCTTCCTGTACAGCCTTTCTTGATATTCGTGTGTGGCTGCCAAAACTTGAGTAAGGTGATCTCCTGGTGGGAACACGTGCTCAGCAACAGCTGATCTGTCAATCTGTGCCCTGATCTGTGCTACTGATTAACTCAATGCTAGAGCAGAAGTTTTAAAAGTTTCCTTGTCTCCTCCCCATGTCGTTCCTCCTTATGGATACTGTTTCGGTTCTTATCTTTTTGGTCTAGTGTTGGCTGAACGTTAGAGATCTATATAGTGTTACGCCTCGATAAGTTGGGTAATAGTTATGACTGAGTCACTTACCACCAAAAAGAACATTTATTTCTTTTTGAACCTTTCTGTTATTGAGGTGGAGTGAGCTAACTGATGTCATTAAATGGTTAGCAACCACACATAACATGCGACCTTTTTAGTAACAGTCGCGTTTCGTTTAAATGATAGTAAAACATCTTCAGTGGAGGAAATTTTTAGTCGTGGTTTTCGCCTTGCATCATGCAGTGCCGATTTGTTTCTTGCTGTACTGTAGACCTCATTTCTGAATCACTGTTATAATTGTGGACACTGCAGCAGTGAAGTAGAGATTAGGGGAAAAATTGTGATTCAGAAAGAAGAATCTACAGCACAGTGTATAACGAATTGTCACTGCATGATGTAAGGCGGAAACAAGGACCAAAAATTTGCGCACTGAAGACGTTTTACTATCATAAAAACGAAACGTGTCTGGTAACAAAAAAGTCACATCTCATTTGTAGTTGCATAGTCGGGCAAACATGCTCCATCATAATTATATAAGCAACTACAGACTTTATGGCCACCCATATGAAGAAACTTGTTTCAGTTATAAATGAGCTCGAGGTCCTGATCTGATTGCTTCCTTCCTCTATTGATCGATGCTGAGTACCAAGTGCCATATTATCAGCACATGCGCCGGAATGACGTCTGTTAGAGGGACTGCTAGTAATTGTGAATGACAGTTATTGAACATACGTGACTTCATCACCACGCCGTCGGAGAAGGTTCTTGTACGAAATAGGAACGTGAATTTAAACTGAACTGTCAACATCAATCAAACTATGACTGTATGTTTCTGAAAATTTCCTCAAAATATTTCGTAGAAAATTCTCTCGATCGTTTTGTAAACCACAGATATAGTTGATGAATCAGTTGTAAAATAAGTTATCGATTCACAAACTCGAACACATAGTTTCCACATTATATAAACTAATGATGAGTTCCTAAAACTGTATAAAGTCTTGAATAAATCTTATAATAATGTTCAGAAATATAATTCAGTAAAATATTTCAAATTTTGGGTGTCTTAATGGTTGAAAATACTCTCTTCAACACACTGACACTTGAAGTAAAATTTTCAGTTTTATTTCCCTCCACACAAATCAGTATGAAAAAATATATACAGTCTTAGATCATTCTTGTAGCGAAGATAGTAACTGAAGCTGTTTGTGATAAACAAATTTAGCAAAACTTTTTAATAATACAAATCATTCTTAATTATTCGATTATGACGGTTGGCAACGGCGTCCCTTAACAAGATCTTCTCTTGCTTTGTAGCTGTTGATCCGCAACGTTTTTTGCTAGATATATCATCTATGTCTCCGTCAGAGAGGATGTTGTTCTCGTGGGTTGTACCGTTGTCATCGCGCATGAAACATAAGAAAACAACACATATTGTTTTAATAATCACGTAATAGGAATCATTAACATTAAAAATCATTAACAAAAACCACATATATAACATGATTTTACCTACAAAACTGAGCTGATGTAAGGCAGTAGACACAGACGAAGCTTAACCCATTATCTGCCAAAACGTTTTTAGTTATTGTTTGCAGCATTCTTTTACATTAATATTATACCTTGGGTGTCAAATGAAAGAAAAGTTGTTTGAATTAATTTCGTAATATTAGAGCAAAAATTACAGACCGTCAAATTTTTTAGACTTTTCCGTCAATATCTCCTTTATCTGATACTTTATCTGCATTGAAAGGAATAATTACTGCCGGCCGCGGTGGCCGAGGGGACTGAGGCGCTCCAGTCACGGTCTGCACGGCCACTACGGTCGGGGGTTCGAATCCCCCCTCGGGCATGGATATTTGTGTCGTCCTAGTTCGTAAGTAGTTCATAAGTTTAGCGACTGATGACCCCGTAGTTAAGCCCCATAGACTATACAAACATTTGAACATTTGAATAATTACTAATTTTAAGTCTTCAACTTCACATTCACTCACTTCCTCTTTATGCAGTTCCGCTAGAATTTCTTCAAATGTAAGTCAATGCAGTGTGTTTTTATACTCTTGGAATCGTGAAATGTGGATGAGGGAAAATCTCATACGATATGAACAAATAAGATCTCAAAAATGCATACAGTATTTTATACTCTAATAAGGCACTTCACCGAAGTATTCATAATGTAGCATTCTATGGACCCATTATTGGGACACATAAATTTATATTGCATTTACTTCAGGATATCTGAAAAGTATTGAATTTTACATTGATGTCCATATACTCAAATACACAGCCAAACCACTAAATAAGAAATCATTGATGAACAGCAGCCACCAGCAGACAAATTGTGTAGCTAAGAGAGAGTACAGAAAACAGGCAAATTAAGTCCTTTCCCAAACCGAACAAATCAAATATGATTCAGCTGGTCTACTATCTATGCTGAATTTGAAATACGATGGCGGGGGACATTGCAGAAACTACGGCCCACGTATGAGCCACCTAGTCCCCATCAGCTTAGCACATCTTTTGCTTTCAATCGAATATAAACGTGTGAAGACGTTTGTCACAAAGAAGTTGGAGCGCTCAACTGCTCTTGCATTGATTTCAGATGAATGGACCGATGTATCAGGAAACAGTGTCGTTAACTTCATCCTAACACCACCTCAGCCGATACTCTATAATATTATACGACCTGGCGACGAAAGGGAAACGGCGCAGTATATTGCTTCACAGCAAACGGAAGTCGTTCGTAAAATAGGTGCTGAGAGGTTCATAGCAAGGGTCACAGACAATGCGCGAAATATGTGGTTCCGGCAAACAATTTTAATCTGCCAAGACGTTTCAACACAGCTTATGGTCTGCAGCAAAACATACATCTCCGTCTGTATGGTGGACAGGGTTATGTACGAAACAACCCTTGTGTACACTTACTTCCAGAATTTAGAATGTACCGCCTTTCTCAGCGGCAGGTGAGCGTAACTGGTCAGCTGACGGACGAATTCACACACAATTACGGAACAAAAATGTTCAAATGTTTGTAGAGTCTATGGGACTTAACTACGGGGTCATCAGTCCCTAAACTTACAAACTACTTATGAGCTACTTACAACTAAGGACGGCACAAATATCCATGCCCGAGGGGGGATTCGAACCCGCGACCGTAGTGGCCGTGCAGACCGTGAATGGAGCGTCTCAGTCCCCTCGGCCACCGCGGCCGGCCATTACGGAACAGACTGTCTCCAGATACAACCGAAAAACTAGTGTGTATACAGTGGAACCTCAGGTACACGGGTGACCCACAAGACATCGATACGTTGATGTCATCCTGAGAGGAGGAATCTGATTAATATTATGATAAGAGGCTACCGGAATGTTTATTTGTATTTGTTCCAGAGACGGAAATTGTTTGTTTGTTCTACAGAGATTTTTTTAATAATAATAATAATAATAATAATAATATTGGTATTATTATTATTATTATTGCTGTTGTTTGTAATGCAAAGTTTTGATTGATATTTTGCAGTCATGTACAGTGGCATACATGAGGAACACATCTGGCAATGTCTTCTTGTAGTGTAATTACGTTTCGTAATATGTCAAGTGCGCTTTACCCACAATTTCGAGTCACATATCGAATAAAAATGTACTATATTTCTATATTCTGGACTATGAGATGTATGTAAGAAATAAAATACCAATTGTATCATTTCGGATGTCTAATATTTCGTTTTGCACATTGAATATACCAATCTATTCCATCATACCAATACTACCTGGTATCAAACGGTTTGAAACCAAGATTGCCGTATTATACGAAATATACCGGCATGGTTTTAAACATCGTCGGAACTCTACACTCGACCGTCACCAAACGATACGCGGAAGAGATCATTCACGCGACTAGCAATAATTTTTTTTCCTTGTTCTAATAAAACCCCATGTCCATTCCAAGCATGTGTGTCAATTTTTTACCTCTGTATCTACATTATTCCGTGATTTATTAAGTTTTCAAATTTATACTGACTTTTTGATCACCCGGTTGATTTCCAGGTAATATAGAAATCAATTCAAATGTTCAAATGTTTGTATAGTCTGTGGGACATAACTACGGGGTCATCAGTCACTAAACTTACAAACTACTTATGAACTACTTACGAACTAGGACGGCACAAATATCCATGCCCGAGGGGGGATTCGAACCTCCGACCGTAGTGGTCGTGCAGACCGTGACTGGAGCGCCTCAGTCCTCTCGGCCACCGCGGCCGGCAGAAATCAATTCATCATTCAGTTACCACAATCAAAGCTGAAAGTTACGTTACCCATTTGTAATTAAATAAAATATTTGCGTCCCAAACAAGGGTTAATGACGAAGTGGTGGGTACGCCTTTTGTGCAGACAGTTTACAACTGTACTGTCACTTGGCCGGCCGCGGTGGCCGAGGGGACTGAGGCGCTTCAGTCACGGTCTGCACGGCCACCACGGTCGGGGGTTCGAATCCCCCCTCGGGCATGGATATTTGTGCCGTCCTAGTTCGTAAGTAGTCCATAAGCAGTTTGTAGGTTTAGGTACTGATGACCACGTAGTTTGGTCCCATAGGATTTACAAACATTTGAACATTTACTGTCACTTGCAATGCAGTGTGCATGTAATCAATGCAATATCCTTCAGGTCTGCACGCGTGTCTGGCTACGTCGTAAAACACATCATCCGCACATCGCTCACCGAAATTTAGTATCACGTACGAGTGCAGTGTTCCGAGGCGTGTTCTACCGTAGCCAGCCGCAAGCGCTTCCGGATGTTTGTCGGTTTATTTTGCAGATAAAAATTGGCGGCCACCCCGCGTGTAACGAGCCGCGGCCGCGGCACAGCTGCGGGTTCGGCCGGCGCCACCGCAGCGCAGAGTGGTGGGTTCGCTCCAGTGGCCGCCGCCGCCCCCGCACGCGCGTAACAAGTGGCGTTAAATATTACACGCGGCCAGCCCGCCAGCCCGCAGGCCCGGAAGCCATACCGCGCCGGCTTTTGTTTCGGCACACCTTACTGCAGCAATAATTCAGACGCGCTATTGCCGGACCGCGCAAGAAACGCAGCCGCTCGACCGGTCGTAGCCCGGCGCCGGGTTTCTTTTTATTTTCTGCCAGGTGCGTGCAAAGGGGGGGCAGCAAACGGAAAGCTTAAAATAGCGCGCCGCCGGCAGCGGCAAAGTAAACCGGCAGAAACAGCGACGGGTGCACAAATCATAGTGTGTACGTACCGTGACGCTCTCTCTCTCTCTCTCTCTCTCTCTCTCTCTCTCTCTCTCTCGCCTCGCTCGGAGCTTTCGTGGTGATGCGCGGAAATTCGCTCGGGGCAACACACTCCTGGCAATGTGCGACTACACCATGAAGTGATCCGAATGATTTACTCGGTATAGTTTATTGGCAGTTCCGGATTATTTCTTGCACTTCTGCGCTACAAATCACTATCAACTAGGATCAAATATTTCTCTCTTGTTTTGATAAAACACAGTGAAACGATTCGGTGGCCGCGGGGACTGAGGCGCTCCAGTCACGGTCTGCACGGCCACTACGGTTGGGGGTTCGAATCCCCTCTCGGCCATAGATATATGTGCCGTCCTTAGTATTAGCTAGTTCATAAGCAGTTTGTAAGTATAGGGACTGATGACCCCGTAGTTAAGTTCCATAAGCTATACAAACATTTGAACATTTGAAAGATGCAGATTACGGTTATGTTAACGTTTACAGTATATATTAGTAATGAATAAACAAAAAGCATGAATGAAAAATTATTTCAACGTTATGGCATCTGAATGGCCTAAGAATGGCAAATTGAACTCCTGCCGAAATAGCGGTCGATGACGAGTTACGTACCTACATACCAGTAAGTTTTTCGAAGTTACGATGTCTCTTTTCATTAGTCTGACTTTAATTAAATAAAGCCTACCTCTCTCAGATACATGTACAGGAGGCGGTGGAGATAAAAGATAAATTTCAAAAACTGCAGCCAAGTCATTCGATCAAACATTTACTCGCATTATCAGTAAAATGGTCCTCTAAGATCTCCTGAACCCTAAAGCCCCGTATAGAGAAAGTAGGCCAGCCGTGGTGGCTGAGGAGACTGAGGCGCGCCAGTCACAGTCTGCACGGCCACTACGGTCGGAGGTTCGAATCCCCCCTCGGGTATGGATATTTGTGCCGTCCTTAGTATTAGCTAGTTCGTAAGTAGTTTGTAAGTTTAGGGACTGATGACCCCGTAGTTAAGTCCCAAGAGCTATACAAACATTTGAACATTATTCCTTGATTTATTAAGTTTCCAAATTTATACTGACTTTTTGATCACCCGGTATATTATACGAAAAAGTTTTAAGGAAATAGGAATTTCATGTTAAGTGAAACAACCGAATGCACTATTTAGTTTGCGAAGTAAAATAATTGGGAAAAAGACCGGTACCAAGGCCGACTAAATACGGAAATTACGAGTTTATGTTATGCTACAAAGAATAAGTGCTAGAAAAAATACTTGAAGTTAACGTGAGGTTGAGCAGTCGTCAGTACGAAGGTTGGTTTCAGCACTACAGTGCTTTACTAGGCACATTCCTGACGAAGGTCATCACGATACTTCACAACTGAATTAATTTGCTGTTGTTTTAAGAAAGTCTGTAACAATGCATGAAATACTGGTAGGTACCTTGTTATGCAGGGTGATCACTGTGGTATTCCGTCTTTGCGTATACGAGTGACGGTGTTGCCCACTCTCGAAAATAAGATACGCAGCATGCATACAACGTTGTTTTACTAATTATCTGGAACCTAGCTGGAAACTAAACAACTCCTAGACACGCGAAGCCTAATGGGAATAATATTTTGCATCGTTATTATTTTCTTGTATTGTTAAGACACACCACCAAAACTCAGACGAGACTGTTACAAAGATATTAAATCTCAATACATAACAACTTCATTCTCTGGAAGGTGCTAGCGTTTTCCAGGAGTTGAAATTTAATCAGGTAAAATAATTATTTCCGTACCACACTTAAACACAATAAAAAGAAAAGTTCAAATGTTTGTAGAGTCTATGGGACTTAACTACGGGGTCATCAGTGCCCAAACGTACAAACTACTTATGAACTAGCTAATTCTAAGGTCGGCACAAATATCCATGAGCAAGGGGGGATTCGAAACCCCGACCGTAGTGGCCGTGCAGAACGTTACTGGAGCGCCGCAGACGGCTCGGCCACCGCGGCCGCCACACTTAAACACAATTCTGTATATTTGTTTTCAGTAAATAACGTAATGGTAGAATTTATACGTAAACAGTTTCTTTATGAAAATAGTTTCGATGTAAGAACTTTAAAATTGTAACAGAGTGCCTAATATGGTTTCGCAAACCGTTTGCAATTATATTTAATCATTAATAATTTTAAAAATGGGTTTTTCGGTTTCATAGCTGCTAATTGTCCAGAATTTTGCACCGACACGTAAACCCTGGAAATTATACTGTTCTATACGAAATTCAGTGTCTGAGTTGTGATGTATGATAACATAACTTTCGAAACAAATTTGATTTGGAATTCAATAAACTCCAACAGTTGATAAACGTAAAACACCAGAGAATAACTTAAAACTGTTTAATTGAAAACCATGTCCCGTTAGCTGCCGGCCGCGGTGGCCGAGGGGACTGAGGCGCTCCAGTCACGGTCTGCACGGCCACTACTGTCGGGGGTTTGAATCCCCCCTCGGGCATGGATATTTGTGCCGTCCTTAGTTGTAGCTAGTTCATAAGTAGTTTGTAAGCTTAGGGACTGATGACCCTGTAGTTAAGTCCCATAAGTTCTACAAACAAATAAACAAAAATTCACGGGTATTAGTATCGTACACTACGAAATGTTTGGAAACTATAGTTTGCGAGGAGGGTTCATTGTAAGTTGGTGGGGCCTTCTGCTGACTTATCCAGGTAGTTTAACGAGGATTTGAACCACGGTTTCCACATCAACCAATATAACCAGAGGGGGAATGAGTGGTAAGTGACAAATAAACTCCTTGAGTTAACTGCTGATCGAACCCAGCACCTTTGTATTGTCGGGCATGTTATCAATTAGCCACCAAAGCACACTACTTACATTTTATCAACACAGATCAAGTAGTATTGCTCAATGGACGCGATTTACGATTAAAATCGCATTTTCTAGCCATAATAGCCGCAACTTACATCTACGAGAGACGAATGCGTTTTGATTTTAGGCCTTCTCCTTTCAACAAAGAAATCTTTTGGGCACGGCTCCAATCGCAGGGCCCGCCCTGTCGACCATCGATTTCTGATGCGCCTGCTGCAGATATGCGGCGATTTCCGCGGGCTATTTATAAAATCGCGATGACAGGCCATTGGAGCCGCTCTCTGCTTTTACGCCCGTTTCATATCGCTCACTCATTTCACGCCGGACTCGTTACCGATGAAGTTGTGTGCTGATGTATTGCTCCGGTACCCACTCTGCTGATAAAATATGACGTTCTGATACGTTGTTTAATGGTAAAGGAGAAATATCTCATCTCTGAGTTTTTTGCTACTCATATCGTTTCCTCTATAGATAGGTGGCCTGTTGTAGCTCTCGACCGATCGTCTGTGCTATGTAAATCTCGGATATAGTGAGTCAGATTCCATTAAAATAGCTGTAGGGTGAAGCACTTGTCAAACAACTAGGGAAACCCTTCAAATAACCTTACTGTGTGAACGGGGATATGAAAACTTAATAAATTTATTGCTGCGACAATTCTCTCTCTCTCTCTCTCTCTCTCTCTCTCTACCCCTTCCTTTAGACGGCTATACAATGTGGGGTATCACTGTGACAGTCTGTTATCTACCTCCCCGTCAGAACCCCCTTCCGTTTATTGATGTACTATGGCAGTATCGTTCTTGTATGAGTGTGAAGATTGTCTTTCAGTATACCGGGTGATCAAAACGTCAGTGTAAATTTAAAAACTTAATAAATCACAGAATAATGTAGATAGAGAGGTAAAAATTGACACACATGCTTGGAATGACATGGAATTTTATGAGAGAGAGAGAGAGAGAGAGAGAGAGAGAGAGAGAGGGAAAAAAAGTGTTGCTAGACGCGTGAAAGATCTCTTGCGCGCGTCGTTTAGTGATGATCGTTTGCTCAACCGCCACTTTCGTCATGCTTGGCCTCCCAGGTCCCCAGACCTCCGTCCGTGCGATTATTGGCTGTGGGGTTACCTGACGTCGCAAGTGTATCGTGATCGACCGATATCTCTAGGGATGCTGAAAGACGTTTGATGCCAATGCCTCACCATAACTCCGGACATGCTTTACAGTGCTGTTGACAACAGTGTTCCAGCTATTGTTGAGGAAACATGGTGAACATATTGAGCATTTCCTGTAAAGAACATCATCTTTGCTTTGTACTAATTTGTTATGCTAATTATTGCTTTTATGCTAATTATTGCTTTTCTGATCAGATGAAGCGCCATCTGTCGGACATTTTTTGAATCTTTTTTTTCTCCTTTTTTGTGGTTCTAATAAAACTCCACGTCATTCCAAGCGTGTGTGTCAATTTTTATCTCTCTATCTACATTATTCCATAATTTATTAAATTTTCAAATTTATACTGACTTTTTGATCATCCGATACTTTAATTCAAGATTTTTAGTTGTCCCAGTATCTTCATGCGCTATCGCATGTATGTGTGCACTTTACACTAATAAACACGAACTAATCGATTGTAAGGTTAAATATGTACGGATATTTTGTAGATATGAGTTCTTGTTCACCTAATACGTTTTCGCTTGAAATTTCCGAACTTACTGCCACACTAAAGGTTGTTATAACCGTGTTTTTTTTTTTTTTTTTTGTTAAACAACCAGCTAAATATGTGAATTCGTCGTCTCGTTCCCTTGGCCATACATTTCGAAAGCCAAAGCTCTCTATGTTCACTCGCTAATGCCGTCTGTGCCCTTTTTATTGTAAATGGTAATTGTCGTTGATGTATGGGCGCCGGCCGCGGTGGCCGAGGATACTGAGGCGCTTCAGTCACGGTCTGCACGGCCACTACGGTCGGGGGTTCGAATCCCCCCTCGGGCATGGATATTTGTGCCGTCCTTAGTTGTAGGTAGTTCGTAAGTAGTTTGTAAGTTTAGGGACTGATGACCCTGTAGTTAAGTCCCTTAAGCTTAACAAACATTTGAACATTTTTTTTATGTATGGGCGAAATACAAGCACGATCATAACTATGTGTTAGCCACGAAATATGTTTTACTTTGTAAAGAAGACTCCATTAGGAGCAGTGTGCACCACGACCATAAAATACTAAATATCCAAAGAAAATTCAGCATTGGTCGTAAGTTTGTTTATTTATTGTTACAGATCGATTTCTATCGATTTATTATTACAGATCTATGTGCAGAGTTCTTAAAGTACAAGAAGCTTAAAATTAGGCTAGCTACAACGATTTAACATACTAATTTCAATAAGGAGTGTATTACTCTGATAACATTTGTATCTGCTTGTAGCTGTGCCTTGTGGCTGGATAAGCAAGATCAGTAATGTTTTAGTCGCCTGTCCAAGTCGCACTGAAGATTGGTATTTAGTAGCCGAAATCGATATTTAATAATAAATAAACAAATTTACGACCAATGCTGAATTTTCCTTTGGTATACTTTACTTTGCTATTGCGTATCGCTCCTAGCAAATCCAATGAATTCAGGTATTTTGTTGGATAATTGAAATAGAAACCATCGAAGTAAATGAATGCAAATGTCAGCAATAATACATTTCCTTGAGACAATAAATGTATGTTATTGGCCAGCGATTTGGCTTTTTAATTTTCATGTTCAAATCGTCTACGTCCTTATTTTTCGCTGCCAAAATGACTAGTTCGCTCAACCAGATAGTACGGTTTTTGAAATTGGCGGCAATATTCGTCTGTTTCCTGACCTGTGCGGCAATATTCGTCTGTTTGTTTCCTGACCTGTAAGTGAATAATGAACTCTTATTCGGAATCTAATTGTAAACGATTAACAATATTGCTACATACCGGTAAAATTTTACAATCCGCGACACAGGCGTGGTACAGCTATGTTGGCAGCAGCTGCTGGATCGTGGGAATGAAGCCGACCAATCGCGGCAAAGCTTGAGATAGCCAATGAAATTTTAGATGGCAACAGTTGTTTTTCTCTTCATAGTAAATAATATTATTTTGATAATCCGCATAATAATTTAGTTTCAGACACATTAAACTTACTGAGGAAGATGATGTTTCTCATGTATTCTCAGCATTGATAAGGCCGTCTCCCTTTAATCTAACCTCCTTAGCGTATTTGTTTGCTCCGATGCAGCGTATTTTGTCGCTAGGCGAGTAACGAATGAATAAGCTGATTCTTGGAGAATCTAGAAAATAATCCAATTTGGAAGCGTACTTTCAGTAGTATGTCACGTAACACGGGAATGCGGTCGAACGGGACAAAAAGTATCTCATGTACGTCTCCTGCTTCTAAGCTACCTCCTCGCCAATTTTGAGTCAAATCGGTTCAGATGTTCTTTAGATATAAATAGTGTAACTAACACGACTTTCCTTCATATATATAGATATCTTCATATATATAATGAAGTTTATTCCTCACATAATTATGTCTCAAACTGTTTTTATCTTTACGTTATTTTTATCTGTATGTTTCATACATTTCAAGTTTATGCTACACTTGGAATGTGGCTAGTACAGCCAATATCATGATCATGAATTTAAGAAATAATTGATGACAGTCCAATGAGGACACTGCCTTCAAAAATATTAAGATATGATAATGCTTAGACTATTCCGAGGTGCCTTAATCGCTAGTGATGCGGTGGTCTAGCGGTAAGACGTATGCTTAGTAAGCATGGAAGTCCGAATTCGATTCCCAGTTGCATCACAAATTTTAATTCATTGCTTCAGATTTATCATTAATGTCTTTGAAATATTCGAGACGAAAATCCGTCTCAGGGATTATATATTTGTATTGTAATAACATACCTTTCCTGGTACGAAAGGGAGTTCTGGATGGCATAAGATGTGGGGGAAGACAGAGAATGCTTTAAGTATTGGAAGGTTATAGATATAAGGAGTGTTCTGATATGAAGAGATTACCGTAAGAGAGGCGGTTGTGGCGGTTCATATAAACCCAACCGCGAAAGTTTGGTATTGATCTGACATATTTGACTTCTAATTTGGCCAGTTATTACTGCAGTTATGACAAGTGTTGTGGCACAATTAGCGGTGTGTACCGCGTCAAGGAGCGGGAGACTTTCATCTGCCTCCGACGTCTCTCTGCGTTTCAGCTAGCCCGACATTTTTGTTTTAATCATAGCCGGTGTGCTTTTTTTCTGTTTCCACTTTAACGTATTTCTCCGGCTTAAGAACCTTTAATTAACTTTCTGAATGACTCTGTACATTCGTAATTTCTAACTTAATGAGTTCCATTAAAATTTAATTTTTTTCTCTTAATATGCATGCGACGACCTTTCGGCGACATCTGGGTCAGTCTTTTCTTCCGGTTTAATTTTCTCCCACTAATTTTTCAGGGGCTGGTATTACATTTTTTGTACCTTTAAAAAAAAAGTAAAATCCAAGTTATATAAGTGGTTAACTTCCTCTGCAACCATTCCCGGCTTACACAATCGAATTTCCTGGATTTAAACGTCTGTCTCGAACAGCTCTTCGCTGGAGCAGAGTACTTCGTATACTAGAATGCCTTTATTAGATTTTAACTCATTGTTTCTTTTGTGTCTCGTCGCCGCCGATTGTCGCAGTTGTCGGTGGCCGAGTAGAAAGAGACCGACACAGGAAAATAGGATGCACGCGTGTGCAGGTACGGAGGTGACCAGCCAGTGGGACAGCAGAAACTAGAACACTAAGCTAAATCTGAACAAGATATATATTTCGTGAAGTCTCGGTAATACTTAACTTTTACATAGTTCTTGACTACAGAATTCTGGTACATACTTTAGATAAAGGCCTGCCTACTGATGATTCCTAGTGCCTATCCGATAGCCGAGTCTTAACTGGTGCCTATCTGATTCCGAAGTGGCCTATGCAGCAGTCGTGGCCACGAGCGGAGTTGCAGCAGAGGGCGCTCGTGGCTGACGTCGTAAGAACGCCGCGCCGTGCGTGCATGGCGGCGCGCGGCGAAAGTACGTGGCGCGCACTTCATACTTGTGCGACACCACAGTTTCTTCTAAGTAATTTGCTTGAAGTATTTGTGAACACATCATTCCCAGCGTTCCGTAATTTCAAGTGCTCCATTTACTCAACTTTAGAACGTCTTTTTGACCGTAATTATTCACCTCGTAGTTTTGGTCATCTGAAGTATTTTTTTTTCTGCAAGTCTCCTTTTGTGACACAATAAAACCCCCAATACAAAATCTCCCAGAAAGAATAATCCAATCCTATGTACAAAATTACCAACTAGATGGCTGTACTTGTCTATAATACACGTGACGAATTTATGCTTAAACTGGTAACTGACTGGCTACTAACTGATAACTTCCATAAGCTCAGGATGAATAAATATCACTTTCACGTAGCAAGGTTACAATTACACAATTATTAAGTTCAGCACATTACCAGAGTGCCGTAGGTTGGGCGTATCTTGTAGAATCTGCTTCGCTTTTAAAGTTCTTCAAATGCCTGAAGTTCTGGTTAAGGTTTCGTGCTGGGTGATATCTTTCAGACCAATGTCACTTGTTGTGAACTCAAAACACAAGTCGCACTTTTCATAAAACTATATTACATTGCTGGTATTAAACCACATACTGATACAGTGACTGCCCAAATTCAGCCTTAAAAATGACGCCCCGAGTCTCTCTGCTCGGCTTCTTATATACTATTTTGACATGTAAACACCAATGCAAACTATTGTTAGAAACAGAAAGTTGTACATTTATCATGAACAACGGATTTGTTACAAGATATACGTCATATTGGTTAACAGAGCATAAAATGTTTGTTCTTTTAAATAATTGCTACAACTAAGCAATATATGGTATTATAGGTATACGAACAATGGAATTCATAAAGAAGTTAATAACATGAAAATTGTGTTATGAATACACTTCCTAACATATACGGAGCTATGTTTTACCAAGCTTTAACCCTTGACAGTCTTTTCAGTTCTTTAGATATTATAGTTTTCAAGGAATGCTTAAATGCTGACCATGTGGTCATGTCGGTTTCAGATTGTCTTCTGAATTCATATAATAAATTGTTGCCAGTATTACATTAATGCATCAGATTGCATCTTAAGTCCTTGTACTGAGTTTAATATAAATCTAATATCATTTAATATGTTTTCCTTTATAGCCTATTATTGCTACATGTGCTCACTTTATATTCCGGAATACAACTTTAACATGCAATACCTTTGCTTCCTACGATGGATGAACATTAATCGAGTAGCTATTAGTTTTTGTGGTGGGTTTACAATCTGGCAATAATCTGATATCTGTGGTTCAGCATAGGGCTAATTTTCTTATAATAGTTGCATATTGTATTAGAGTGTTGCCTATATGCAAATGTACAGTCTTTAGGTGTTTCCCTAAGTGGTCTGTTACGTCTCAGTACGGATGTTTTATGTATGTAACGTGACTTCCTATTTTTCTGTTACATAACGATCGGTGTACGCGTTGTTTATAGTATTCGCAGAAACTTCATTTTGTGAAGTACACTTTTTATTTATTCTTCTTTTGCTACGTTTCAATGAAGACGGAAAACCGTTTTAAAATTTTTGTTTTGCGAGGCAGGTGTTTCACAGAAATTTCATAGCAAATCAAGAATTTGTTACTTCTCTTAATCAAAATGTTCTAATTGTTGTAATTCTACGGGACCAAACTACTTAGCCATCACTCCCTAATCTTACAAACTACTTAACCACTTAAGTTAAACTAACCTAAAGACAACACACACATCCATGCCCGAGGGAGGATTCGAACCTCCGAGCCGCGGCAAAGCGGCCGAGTGCATTGAGGCGCTGTGCTACGTAGCGCGAGGCCGTTCCGCTTCGGGGGTTCGTAGCATGGATGCTTGTGCCGTCTTTAGTATAAGCTAGTTCATAGGTAGTTTGTAAGTTTGTAGACCCCGTAGTTCAGTCCCATAAGCTCTACAAACATTTGAACATTTCGAACCTCCAACGCGGGAGGCCGCGCGATCCGTAACGTGGCGCTCCAGACCGCTCGGCTACTCCCGCGCGGCGTTTTCTCTTTATCGATGGCATAAATGGAACGGTGCAGAAGACACCTTTTTGTATTTGTTGATCTTTTCTTTAGATCTCTATATTTAACTAATATGTCGCGACATAAAATAGTTTCTGAACAAACAGTTTTGTTCTGATAACCTCTGGACCTGTGTGAAGCCACCAGCGCGGCTTTCCTAGGAAGCATCGATCGAGTGAAGCTCGGCTTACGCTTTTCTAACATGGTATGTTGCGAGCCATGGATGAAGGACTGGATATTTCTTGATTTCCGAAAGGCGCGCAACACAGCGCCACGTACAGACTGTTAACGAAAGTACGAGTATAGGAAAGAGGTTTCCTAGTATGACAGTGGCTTCCTAAGTAATAGAAGCCATTACGTTGTCCTGGACGACGAGTGTTCATCAGCGACAAGGGTATCGTCAGGAAAGTGTAATAGGAACGTTATTATTTTCTATCCACGTAAATGATAAGGAGTAGCAATCTGTGGCTGTTATCCGATGATACTATGGAGTACAGCAATGTGTCGTCGATTAATGACTGTAGTTGGTGAGCGGAATGGCAGCTCGTTCTAAATGTACAAAATGTAAGGTGATGCAGATGAGTAGGAGAAACAATCCCTTAATGATCTAATACAACATTAGTAATGTGCTGCTAGACAGAGACGCGTCAATAAAATGTCTAGGCGTACCGCTGCGCAACAATTTAAAATGGAACGAGCATATATAGACAGTAATGGGGAAGGTGGTCGGTCGACTTCGGTTTATTGGCAGAATATTGGGAACATGTAGTTCATCGGTAAAGGGGACAGCGTATAAAATATTTATGCGACCCCGTTTTGAGTAATTCTGAAGTGTTTGGGATTCTCAGCAGATCGGTTTAAAGGAAGTCAAAGAAGCAATGTGCTAGGTTTGTTGGTGGTAGATTCGTCCAATGCGAGAGTACTGCTGAGGTTCTTCGGGGACTCAAATAGTAATGGATGGAGGGAAGGCGACGATCTTTTCGAGAAGCGCCGTTGCAGAAAGTTAGGGGGCCAAAATTCGATGCTGACTACCGAACGATTCTATGGCAGCGAACGTACATTTCGCATAAAGATAAAAACGGTTAGAAATTAGGGCTAGAAGAGGGGCATAGAGGCATTCATTTTTTCCTTTGTAGATTTGGAAGTTGAACATAAAGGGAAATAAGTAGCAGTAATAGTAGTAGTACGTTCCATCCTTCGCCACGTATCTTACAGTGATTTATAGGATATGTAGATGTAAATGTAGAATAGTGTAGGTACTACATTATTTCTATGTCGTGAGAAACGGAGTGAGTTCATATTATTTTATCTGTATAGTTTTCTTCACTGATTCTCTCTTTTCTTTTTACATAGCTTCCTCTTATTTTCAACGCATATTGTACTACTAATTTCTTTATTCGTATTAGCTCCGTGGAAGAATAATGGGAAGTCGAATAGTGGTGGATTATTCAAGCGAAACACTCTCAATTTGAGTGATTTCTTTTACTTCAGTCTTGAGGATGGATGCTGAAAGACGAATTAGATTTAATAGGAAACCATCCTTGACATTTATAGATTTACAAAAAGCCTTTGACGTGGCTGATCAAAAATTGTTATTCCAAACAATGGAATGGTTTGGAGAGGTATAAGATTGATATGGAACCCGTAAAAAGGTTGGATTGACAGATGTGAGTGAACGGTGTGAAGAAGAAAATAGTAAAAATAGGGAATGGAGAACGGTAAAGAAGCCTATTGCCCTCATTTTAAACTTATTGAAAAATGGAAAAGAATGAAAATAATTAACGGGAAACGCATGCATTTTATCCGTTTAGCAGACGATACAGTCGTATTTGCTAACTCATAGGGAAAGTACTTGGGCTCGAACAAACACACATACATCAAAATCGTACGAGAGATAATGTAAAGATCCCTTATTGCACTAGTGACACTCCCGCATCTGCAAAACTCTGCAGTCGTCCGTTAGAGGCCTCTGCGTGTGCCTTGCCACATTGCACTTTGACCTGTCGGTTCGCCGGTAGGGACGGTGCAGTGTGCTTCCGAAGTTGCATTTTGTGACATTTGTGTGGTGAAGCGTCAGATGGAGCGGCGATTGATAATCAATCCTGCTAAAGTATTGCGATTGGTTGAGATGAAGTTCCGAAGTATCGTTCTTCGGGAAGATGGTATTAGTGTAGAAGATGAATCATTCGCATGCTTTCTCGTGTCTGTTATGGTACAGAAATATGAGCATAAGTTAGATACTGTTGTAACACTAACACATGATAATAGGGATGATAATGAGGAAGAACTCACTGCAAGCGGTAGTGCTACGGTAAGTGCGGGAAGAGGCGATGGAAGCAGTGGCAGTGAATACCAACAGTCTTTCGGGAAGAAGGTTAAAGTTGCAATTATCATCACGGCTTTTGATGACTATACGCTAGAGAACATGTACGACGATTATTACACAAGTTATAGTTCAAATATCTGCATTACGTATGGCGTCTACAATTACATCTACAGTGCTATCTAGAGCATGATTGCAAAGTTTTGCATAAAAGCGACACCCACCAGCACATTGAGGAGTGCGTAGAGATACTGTAGCCAAACGTTCATACAGAATTGTTTGTTCGAACCCAAGTACTTTCTTTGTCAGTGGAATAATTGATGTTGATTTTACAAACATTTCCAAAAATACTAAGAGAATTTAATTAAAAAATCAATACGAAGAAAATAAAAACTATGATAGCTGGGAAGACAAAAGAAAATAGTAAAGTTTATATTAAACTAGTAGACTTTCTTGAACAGGTTGGGTGCTTCTGTTATATGTGAGCACAGTCTTTGAAGATGATAATAAAATTATCACCGATATCAAGAGAAGAACAGCCTTGGCAAAACAAACCTCCCAAATTAAAAGGAATTTACTTACAGAGAACGATATAAGCCTGGAAATTGGATTTGTTGTTGTTGTCAAAACATATGTGAATGTTCAAATGTTTGTATAGCTTACGGGACTTAACTACGGGGTCATCAGTCCCTAAACTTACAAATTACTTATGAACTAGCTAATCCTAAGGACGCCACAAATATCCATGCCCGAGGGGGGATTCGAACCCCGACAGTAATTGACGTGCAGACCGTGACTGGAGCGCCTTAGTCCCCTCGGCCGCCGCGGCCGGCAAAATATATGTGAACCATGGACTCCGGGAAAGGCAGAGGTGCTAGAAGCAATGGAATGTGGATTTGGAGAAGAAAGACGAAAACATGCTGGGTTGATAGAAAATATAATGATCAGGAGTTAACGGAAGTGAATGAGAGCAGAACGCTTCCTAATTGTATAGAAAAGGAAAAATTATACATCACATAATGAGACATAGCCAGTTCTTAAGGAATATATACACCAAGGATAGATTTTGTGGAAAAAATCCAAGAGGCAGGCCAAGAGCAATTTTTTTTTCTTTTAACAATACCAAAGAAGAAATTGGCCTAAAGTCATATACAGACTTAAACAGGATGGTAGTGTAGACTATCGTGCTTAAGTCGACAAGGCAATAGCATTTGGTTAATGATTATCTGGTAAACGAGGAAGGAACTGCTTTCGAGAGACCGTACTACGGTTTAAAGCGTATGCTGCAGAGTACGAGTCCAATAGCGTAACAATTGCAACACGTTCCTCGCCAGTAGACCAATCATTCCAGCTACTGCGGTACTGACCTCAGCTGCACACGGGAACGACTCACTGTGCGATGCAAATTGGTTAACTTGTCCTGAATCGCTTCTCGCGGTCGATCGTAATGTTCGCTGACGATCGAAGTTAGTAACTGCAATGTTCCAATGGACTGGCACATTTCACGTGGTAGCCAATTTCATGAGCTACGGGGGTCGACCGTTAACGGCGCACACTTCATATTTCAGTGTAGAACTTTCGTAATGTCGTGAGTGAACTTCGGCGACGTGCTCATTATTACTGCCTTAAACATACGACTGCTTCTATAAGCAGAAACTTTTATTTATGGACTAGATTTCTGAGGCTTTTACGGGGTCACCGTAGTTCAATATCTGCACAGTTTCTAATTTAGTCTCTTGATGCTATCCTGGAATATTACCTCCTCCCACTGATGATAGACCTCGAAACTGACTGTACCACAGAAAGTAATACATTCAAAATATAGTTTCACAATGACCGTTTTATCCAGAAGCTTGTTGTCATCCACTGACCTTCAGATGTATTACCGCCTATACATTTGAATAAAATTGAGAACACACTTTCTGTTCATCAACTACCGTAAGTACATCAACTTGTCAATAATAAAATACACTGGTGACAAAATTGAAGTAACAAAAGGAAATTTAGCAACGTCGTGTTCGATCATCATTGGAAGTTTGTACGGCAGGTGTTGACAAAACTTAAAACTTCCGGGATGAGATGCCTTGGTCGATGCATTAAACGGCGAATTGTTCGGCATCAGAATACGAGCGATTGCACTATTCGGACGATGTTGGCAGAAATGATAAAGGGAGGTCGAACACAATATCAAGAGGGCATTACTCGATCTAGACATGCGCCATAGTCGGTCATCATTCCATTATTGTGGTGTTGTGCACCAACCGCTTTAAGTCGAATTTCTTGAATAAAACACCGTCTTCTTTGCAAAATCTGTATTTATTCAGAAACTACGCGTTTCGCCAGGTTAGGGCATTTTCAACTATCTGACGAAGAACAAAGAAAAGAATTAGTACAAACAAGACAATATCTACATGACAGACTTAAAAAAAAAATTGTTTTAGCTACAAAACAATGTTGATATAACGACCAAAGGACTGTAATAATCTACAGTAATAATGCTATGCCTAATCTATGATCAACGGCGATTTGATAAAACCTAAAATGCAGCCTTAGGATATCATACAGAGACGATAATAAAAAAAACCTGGAGTTACGGTAGCATTGACCGTAGAAATAATTGACATTGGTTTAGCCGCTGTGGGATGGCCGAGCGCTCTAAGTCGCATAGCTGCGGAGCGCGCGGTTGCTGCCAGTCGGATGTTCGAGTCCTCTCTACTGTATGGGTGTCTGTAATTTGTCCTTAGGTTAGTTTAAGTAGTTTATGATCCTGGGGACTGTTAACTTCAGTAATTAAGTCCCATATATTTTCAAACTTTTGAACTTTGTTTACTGGATTAAAGTAAGTGGACTGTTGACTATTATTTTATTATTATGAAACTACTATAGATAGGGTAGCACTGATCTTCAAAAACAAATTAATACTGGAGTCAACTGAACAGACTACTGAAATAATAGTAATAATCAATATCTCTGTATGATATCCTGTGACTGCATTTTATGTTTCAATCATATCACCATCTATCATAGGGTAGGTATGGAATTATTACCACAGATTATTACATCTACATAGATACTCTGCAAGTCACATTAAAGTGCATGACAGAAGTGTCATCGAAACACTTTTATGATATTTTTCTACACTTGTACTCTCTAGTAGTTCGCCGGATAAAGGAACAGCCATATATCTCTGTTTTCGAGCTGATTTCTCTTATTTTATGATGATGATCATGTCTTCCTACGTATGTGGATGCTAACAAAACCTGTTCGCATTATGCGGAGAAAGTTGGTGAAAGAAATTTCGCAAATAGACGTCTCAGAAACGAATAACGCCTATCTTTTAATGATTTCCACTCTAACTAGTGTATCATTTCCGTGACACTGTCTCCCCTATATCGCGGCAGTACAAAACGAGCTGTCCTTCTCTGTTCTCTACATCGCCCTTCAGTCCCACCTGGTATGGATCCCACAAGGCGTCTAGACGCAGCAATACTCCCAACTATGACGCAATAGTGTAGGCAGTTTCTTTAGTAGCCTTCTCTACAACATTTTCTGTGTGTTCTTTCCAATTTAAGTTGTTCGTAATTGTTTTCCTTACAATACTTTTGTACTCATATTACCATTGTTTTGTTACTAAAGAAAAATACCCTACAGTCTTTTTCTGAAATTCTATCATGTGGATAGTGTTTTGTTTGTACTAGCTTTCTTCTTTGTTCTCCATTAGATATCTGAAGATAAACTAAAACATCCTAACGCATTATATCTGAGTAAATATAAATTTTGCAACCAAGACAGTCTTTTATTCTAGATATTGCCAGACAATTGAATGTGAATTAGAGAGAGGCTGTGTAGATGTAGTTGCAGACAACGTGAGATCTAAGCAATTCTAGAGAGACGTATGTCGAAAGATCATAGATCACTGCTCCGTACTCACTTGTAGCTTTCAGAAAAGGCGGAAGTTTGATCCGTGGTGGTGTTTTCCTTTTGTTCTTTTTATTAATACTGTCACTATACTTCAGATATGTGTAAAACGTTTTTAATGAAACTGCAAGGGTTGTGCAGTCTGAAATGCATAAATGGTATAACACAAGTACCGCATTTGCCGGCGTATAAGACGCACTTTTTTCGTACAGAATCTGGTTAAAAAGCTAGGTGCGTCTTAAACGCCGGTTGCCAGTTAAGATGGGTAACTACAAGTTCGATTTCTTTTCAAGAATAAAAAAAAAAGTGTAAAATGCTGGAAATAATGTTTTAAGCAGGCAAATAATCTTTTAAGCGGGAATATTTGCTTTAAGGCTCTCTCTTACATTTTCGTAGTTTATATTTGTTATATGTACATAACATGCATAAAAATACCCGCCAGGAGCTTTATCATCTAGTAAAGGTTATCTGAATTTTGAACTGTTTCTAGTATCAAACGTAACAGAAACTGGTAACTTTATAGGAATTCGTTCATCTTAATCGATTTTTTCGGCAATCCTGTAACGGTGTCATTCATTATTTGTCCATGTCTGGTCTGACTATATTTGAGAATTTATTCGTATTCTCAAGAGCAAATATGTACACACGTATTTTTTGTGATGTTTGTGCAGCGTCTGCGTCTCGAAGTTGTTGTATTTTTGAGGTTATAACATGTTGTGCCCCAACGAGCTACGTAAACTACATAGAGAGGCTATCACTGGGTTAACAGAGCTCCTTCCGGCAGCAACCAGCAACTGTGGCAGCCATTTTTTTCAACGTCTAGTGCGCCGAATACGAAAGTTAGACGTACGCTATTTACATGTTTTGGTTTCACATTTTGTGTGTCGTAGTAAGCCTGAAAGGTTATTTATTAAGCTGAAATCATGCCGAGTGTATGCGCAGCATATAACTGTACGAATCTCAGTAATAAGATTGTTGGAATATCGTATTTTCAGTAAGTAACAAATGATACAAAGCGGCTTTTGTCAAAAGCGATTCCGACGATATTTTCGTTCCCTGAACATCTTCAAACAACAAAATCGCCAGCAATGAGATCCCCCAAAAAATGTCAGATAGCTGAATCAGCTTCATTTGAAGATATGTCATGTAGCCAAGGAGGAGCCATGGAAACTCTTTTGTTGCCTATTGCAAATCATGATTTAAGTTATTCAGAGAACAGTATGCCTATTCAGTTTGACCAGAATACGAAATGCTGACATTATATTCCGAAAAAATAGTTTAATGGAAGCATTATTAGGCAAGTGAGTAAAAAACTGAAGTGTTTAGATTGCTTGGAAGTTCTCCTTGCTCCTAAAAATTAGAGTAAAACAGGAGTAATCGGATTAAAAGGTATAAAAGTCAGTCTGATGAATGCCTCTAATGATCTTATAAAGCTGTTAGAAGTGGCAGAAAGGGCTCTGAGGATTCATAAAAGGCATTATGGAAGAAAAATTTTCTTTTGCGAATGTATTTAGATGTATTTAAAATATTGGGAAACAGACCTACTTTATCTACCAACTACGAGCACTTAATGGTATCCTTGGAATTTTGGGAGGAATCTCATTATTCAAAAATGTTCAAATGTTTGTTAAGCTTAAGGGACTTAACTACGGGGTCATCAGTCCCTAAACTTACAAACTACTTATGAACTACTTACGAACTAGGACGGCACAAATATCCATGCCCGAGGGGGGATTCGAACCCCCGACCGTAGTGACCGTGCAGACCGTGACTGAAGCGCCTCAGTCCCCTCGGCCACCGCGGCCGGCTCTCATTATTCCAGCGTAGTAAAGCTGTTATTAAAACATTACTTCAGTTATAGAATACATCATTTATGTAAAGCCAAATCTGCGGACGGAAGAGGTAAGCAGATTAGCTTAAGCAGGTACACGAAATTAATATTGTTTAAAGGACAGTGAAAAGGCATGTTTTTTGTATAAATGAGACGATATTTAGCCAATCCAGTGTATGTGACATCTGTAATTAAACTTTCCGATTTGTCTACCACACACTTGTTGTGTATCATTTATCCTTTACCCATTTTAGCTATAAAAATAATCAGGTAGAGGATGGTTTGTTACGTCATTCCACAAAGTGAAAGTGACATGATTCAGTGCTTTAGCAAACGACTGGTTACGCCTACGTGACGTAAAACATGGCGGCCGAGGTTTCAATTTGCTTCAAGTATGGCAGCACCTTAGCCAGTCTATTGCTGTGCCCCATACAGTGTGCCGACCAATACACAGAAGCAAAAAACAATCCATCATTCTCACAGTTTGTGGAACATCACAAAAGTACATAAATACTTGCGCTTTACAATAAATTCTCAAAACGCTTCATTTTAAACATGAAAACCCCCTTCTCGTTACGCGAACTGATATTCGGTGCGGTGTCTCACAAGGGGAACACCGAGTATGGTACCAACGAATTTTGACGAGTCGCAGGTATATTGTGCGGGAACTCCTCCAGACCACCAAGCTAAAAGGATTTGTTCCATTGCGCCTTGGTTTCCACGAAAATCGTGCGCGTAACAGCTGTATCTGAACTGAGTGATCAGGAGCACGTGAGCAGCGGGTGTAATTAACGCGGTAGCATGTCGTTCATATGACCGAGTTCAAATCCTGCTTGGAACCAATTTTTTTCACTTGTCCGACGATTGATTGTGCATAATTATATTCTTTAATAGCCACTCTTATGTTAATGCTTGAGTAATTGGTCATGTAATAGCTTATGTTAATTGCTCAATATGTATTGCGCACGATTATTTTATTTTATTCCTTATTTCGAAGCATACTTTTACGGCGACTGAAAGATAAGTAAACCGTCTGTAGTTATCAGCTGTAACATTTGTGCAGCATTTGTTAGTCCCCGACCCCAGTGTTGTTACACCGTCGAATGCAGTGGGTAGTCATTCGTAGCATATCGTTCACATGTAACTGTAATCTATAACTATACATAAAAGGCTTGTGTGTGTACGTGCTGACAGACTTTTCTCCATGACCACATACTGCCACCCACTCGTGGTCGTGGTGGTAGATAGCCCTTGGTCTAATGATGTTAGTGAGGGAGTTTGGTCGCGGTGCGTGGCAGTGGGTTAGTATGACGATCAAAAATTCGCAAAATATGCAATAAATACTCTTAGGAAAAGCTATATACTCTATGACTTACGAACTTTACGGTACGAGTCCAAATCTGTTTATTCTTTCAATCATGAGACAATGCGATCCTTTCAGATTTTAATAACAACGAGGAATATCAAATATGCGATTTTTTAAATAAATCACATGTTTCCGTCAACCACACATTACCGACTATGAACAGAGACACAAAACAAAGATAAAAATCCAGATAGACTCAAAGATAAAAATACTCGTGGAACATTGATCAATGTTGTGGAAGCGTGGTGGAAACACAGACATACATTAATGAATGTCTCTTAGGCCATAGATATTGATATGCCTGTGCCAGTAAGCTTGCTAATCAGTGATCTCTGATACATATATCCGTTTTTACAGCTGGGTCAAGAAAAACTATGAGACGTAGTCCTACTCATATCCCGGCGGCCTTCTGTGATAATGTTGGCAACAGATGTTGAATAACGGGAATCAAGTGACATCGTCATAAGCCTATCGCGTGACACGCAAATATTTTGTCGTGAAATCAAGCATACAGCAGGAACAGCAGTATTTATCTACACTCTATGTGGTTCGGTCTCATCTTTGCAACGATTTTATATCGTGTTAATGATGTTGCCAACATAGAAACACGAGACCGCCAGAATAGAAAGTAAAATTTTGCCGAATCAGATACATCCGTTGTTGTCACATCTCATTATGACCAGCACTTTCACGCGAAACTCTTTGTATAGTCTCATGATTCACACAGTCTTCCAATTCATTCCAAATTCCTATTCAAGAATATATTTGTGAAAACTGTTACATATCAATATTCGCACTTATCCAATATCGTTTTCAGAAATGTAATTTGCCAGCCGCTTTCGGCGCTGCTGTTGGAATGTGTAACAAAATTGAGAATAACGTCGCATAATATCAAATATCTAATTTTTTAACTTCTCGGCGCGTTTTCCTCAATCACACTTTACCGACGATCAACAGAGACCAAGATGAAAATGCAGATAGGCTAACAAATGAATATTTCGAATAATACTCAAGCTGTCTCTCATGCCATATATTCTACCCCAAGCAACGCTGGGTTTCTCAGCTAGTTACTTTATATAACCTTATCTTTGCAGTAAAAAACAAGGAATATAATTATACACAGAAACTTCCTGGCAGATTAAAATTGTGTGCCGGAACCAGGACTCGAACCTGGGACCTTTGCCTTTCGCGGGCAAGTGCACTACCGACTGTGTTATCCGGACACGACTCACGATGCCGCCTCACAACTTTACTTCCGCCAGTACCTCGTCTCCTACTTTCCAAACTTCACAGAAGCTCTCCTGCAAACACGCAAGACTAGCACTCCAGGAAGTTTCATATCAGCGCACACTCCGCTGCAGAGTGAAGTTTCATTCTGGAAACATCCCTTAGGCTGTGGCTAAGCCATGTCTCCACCATATCCTTTCTTCCAGGAGTGCTGGTCTTGCGTGTTTGCAGGAGAGCTTCTGTGAAGTTTGGAAAGTAGGAGACGAGGTACTGGCGGAAGTAAAGTTGTGAGGCGGCATCGTGAGTCGTGTCGGGATAGCACAGTCAGTAGTGCACTTGCCCGCGAAAGGCAAAGGTCCCAGGTTCGAGTCCCGATTCCGGCACACAATTTTAATCTGCCAGGAAGTTTCATATCAGCGCACACTCCGGTGCAGAGTTAAGTTTCATTCTGATAATTATACACAATCAGTCACCGGACAATTGTAAAAAGTAATAATAATGATAATAATACGAGCAGAATTGCACTCTGGTAGTATGCGTAACAGTCGCACACCTTGCTAATTACACCAGGCTGGCTCTCGTGCTCCTTATGTCTCAGTACAGGTATAGCTGTTACGCGCTGGACTTTGATCGCAATTTTCGTGGAAACTAAGGCGCATTGGAACAAATCCTTTTAGCTTGGTGGTCTGGAGGAGTTCGCGCACAATATACCCGCGACTCATCAGAATTCGTTGGTACCGTACTTGGTGTTCTCCTGGTCAGTGTCTGGCGGCAGCGATCGTAAGCAGTGCCAACTAGGTGTCAATGACGTGGGCCTTCACGTCAACCGTCGTGCCATAGTCGGCGCGCACTGTAAACAGCGATAGGCGAAATATCCGTTTGAATAGGCACAAACTGTCAAGAAACTTGATTGCGTAAAGTTTATGAACATTACTTGCAGGCATTGCCTTAGATATCTGATGTACATGAACAAATGTACTATGATTATATTGCTATAGATGTATCAATGTGCGATTTATTTTTTTCGTAAAAAAAAAGTGGGGTGCGTCTTATACGCCGGTGCGTCTTATATGGCGGCAAAAACTGTAAATAAAGTTGCGAGAGTGATGTAAACAACGCTAAAGAAAAATTAGAAGTCGTTCAACGAATTACGGGTGGAGTGTAGTTTGTCAGCCGGACTCAGGTTCACGTCGGTCCGCCCCAGTTTACGTTACGAATATACTTGGGACGAGTTGTGTACAGGCCAGTTAAATTTAATGCGCGACCGTTTACCTGGGGCCCTGGACAGGGAGTAACTTCGGCCTGCTACCCGCCGGCGCGCTTTCCAGCATACAATTATGCCCTGCCAGCTTGCAAAAGCGCTTCGTATTACGCCGGCTGGGAACGGCAGAGCGCAACTGCCTACCTAATTGGTTGTTCAAACATGCATGAGAGTGTAACCGTTTATGAACAGTCGTTTTACATTATTTAGGAAGTTGTTATTTCGCGATGCGATTGCTTAATGGCAGACAGGGCTGCGTTTTGTTGAAAGCCTTCGCCAGAATAAGCAGTGTATTTGCAAGTGACTGTTCATGTGTGCTAATGTGCTATTCGTTGTTTGTCCATAAACTATTAATTCAGATTCTGTCACTGCAATTACTATAACGCACCGTTCAGCCCCCGTACGCATTTCATTTTCAGAATCAACATGTTCGCTTTCATTTGAAAATAACAATATTGTTCCTAATTATGTACACAGTAATTTGTAATTTATTTAATCGTATGTTTTCCTCATGTCCTCTACTTTCCTAGTCTGTTAAAAAAAATCCGGGACATTTGTAATTCCGAACCAATGGAGAGCTGGAGTGAAATGCGCTTTACATCGATGCATACGCCTTGTTGAATGTGTAACTGCTGGAAGTTTTATTACTGTGTGCACGTTAGATACTGTTCAGTATTGCATTAAGTAAACTATTGTTTCACACAGTTAGCAAATTCGAGAAAGAAGAGTTAGAGGAACAACACGCCTGCATTACAAGTAGCGTAGAACTTACCGATTACAAAAAACAACAAATGATGGATGAAGCCTGCGGTGATGAGTGCTTAAGCCATACTCTGTGTCACGAATGGTTGGCGCTGTTTAAAAATGACCGAATGGAAGTTGAACGACAACGCTCACATACGCAGAGCCAATATCGTCGACAATTCCTACAAAAAACTTGCAACTTGAGCATCCACTCAGATCTAGATTTCGATCACTGTGTGATCATTACAATGCTTAAAATAAACAGTTAAAACATCGAAAAACATTTCGACCTCCAACATGGAGTTCAAAATTTCCTCTATTGTCAATCGACATGGAGCCGAATGGTTTAACACGTTTTAACTGTTTCTTTTAAGTCTTGATAATGATTACACAGGGGTCAAAATCTAGATCTGAATAAACAAAATATTTACGAATGTTTACTGAGAACAAACAATGTTCTACAAAACAAACCTGTATATATCTAGTAAACAAACTAAAGAAACAATATGTACCTTTACTGAGCTTATCTCTTTCAGACAAAATAGTACATAAAACTGCCAAAACACCAGACGCACCATGCACAACTGAAAAAAAAGCGATAACATGTATGTTACTTGACTCCAGACTATTGACATAACACTAACAAGGAAACCTACCCAAGTGTCACTCTCCGATTTTTATGAAATTGGGATATTTTATAATACATGAAAAATCATGAGTGAGTAAAAGTGAATAAGCGTTCAAATAATGAATAATGAATCCTGTTCTGACACACAAAACGAAATTTGTGAGAGGCAAGGGGAATAACCCTAATGAAGTAGTGCGAAGAGAGACGATTCCGACCATCCGACCTCCACGCACTACTTCACGTACAACTCAAACTAATACATATTTGTAACATGTTTTATTTACTTATATTCACTATTATTTCAAATGTTGATTGTACAGCAGTTTGAAAGTCGCATGTCGAGTTACTGTCTATTCAAACATTTTTTTTTTCTTTTTTTTTTCGAGTTTTCGTCCACTATGCTGGATCAACCATACTGAATATTGAGAATCTGATTTCAGATTAGGATTGAGCGATTTTATTGAAGAGATCAAAAATATAGATTCGCAAGGTAGTATCAAACGAGCGGGGCAATATAAGGGTTGTTTAGCACCCAATATTGATATACCGGGTGATCAAAAAGTCAGTCTAAATTTTAAAATTTGATAAATCACGGAATAATATATATAGAGAGGTAAAAATTGACACACGTGCTTGGAATGACACGGATTTAATTAGAACAAAAAGAAAAGAAAGTTCAAAAAATGTCCGACAGATGGCGCTTCATCTGATCAGAAAAGCAATAATTTGCATAACAAATTAAGACAAAGCAAAGAGGATGTTCTTTACAGGAAATGCTCAATATCAGTCGACAACAATAGTTGTAGTCCAGTAATAATATCGTTAACAGCAGTGTAAAGCATATCCGTAGTTATGGCGAGGCATTGGACTTGTATGTTGTCTTTCAGCATCCCTATAGATGTCGGTCGATCACGATACACTTGCGACTTCAGGTAACCCCAAAGCCAATAATTGCACGGACTGAGGTCTGGGGACCTGGGAGGCCAAGCATGACGGAAGTGGCGGCTGAGCACACGATCATCACCAAACGACGCGCGCAGGAGATCTTTCACGCGTCTAACAATATGAGGTGGAGCGCCATCCTGCATAAAACTCGTACGTTCCAGCAGGTGTTTATCAGCCAGGCTGGGGAAGATGCGATTATGTAACATATCGGCGTACCTCTCACCCGTCACGGTAGCAGTTACGAAACCAGAGTCATGCGCCATTTGTTGGACCTTTTTTGAACTTTGTTTTTTCGTTTGGTTCTAATAAAACCCCGTGTCATTCCAAGTATGTGTGTCAAATTTTACCTATCTGTCTACATTATTCCGTGATTTAGTAAGTTCTCAAATTTATACTGACTTTTTGATCACCAATACTAAAGAAAAAAAACACTTATTCCTTAATTCGCCTTCCTTTTGAAGTTTTCATAGATTCTACTTCGATTAAATCAAAACTATTTTTTTAGCACAAAAATTTGTCACTTTAGGGCTAGTTGCCCCCCCCCTCCCTATTGTCACTCTCCTGCAATATACCTAGGCTGACGTTCGTCTTTTATGAAAAGATACTTTCATACCAAAAATCATTAAAATCGCTTCACTGATCTCTAAGTTGCCGTTATTTTTCAATTTTAGCCCCAAATTTGGAGGGACCGTTTCACCTCTTAAATCTGTTTTTCCGCCGCTAAAAACAAAAAAAAAATTAAAAAAGTAGCTTTCTCACAGTTTTTCATGTATTATAACATATCCAAATTATAAGAATGAAATACACAAGATAACTGTGAGATATTCTGCAAATTTATTGGTTTACGAACCGGTATTCGGCTGTTACGCAATCATCAGGTAAACATTACAAGTTTAAGTTTCAAAGATCTTAACTCGATAGTTATAACTTTCAAATGAGACTAGTGTTTTGGTTTATAACTAACCTGCGGGAAATATTACAATTCAAGTTGTCGTGTAAATTCCTGACAAATTATGATGTTATCCTAAGAAATATAAAGTGAAACAATAGAAATTGACAGAAAAATATTGATCAAAACGTATCTTATCTTAAACATGGAAGCGTTGTGAATATATGTTAAAATTTTAACTGGTTAAATTAAACTTGACCAAAAAATTATCTTAAACAGGTCCAATGCCTGGAACATAGAAGCATGTGACAAAGTTGAAAGAAACATTTGTAAATATATGTTAATTTTTTAACTAGTTAAATTAAATTATGGTTACTAGTAAAATAAGACAAAGTTTATATCACAGAAGCAGCCAAACCAGTTGTGATTACACAAGAATTTTGTAGCTAGTAAAGTAATGCATTACAATTTATATCTGGTAAGCAGCCAAACAGTTCTGATTACATGAAGCTTTTTATAACATGGCTATGAAACAGTAGTAGAGGTATGAGACAAGTAGGTAGGAAATGGTAGTTTACATTGTCTGCATAGGGTTATGGTTAGGTTCTGCAGACAGAAGTGGTGAGTATGGAAATTGTCTGATCATTGAGTACCAGGTTTGGGAAAGTGTACAAATGTCTGTTAATTTCCATTATTTCAAAGAAGTTCATTTTCCTTCCTTTTTGTACATGATGTAGGACTTCATGTGTTACATTTTAACTGTGGCCATCTTTTAGCAGGTGGTCTGCAAATGTAGAATTTCCTTGCCTAAGTTTCCAACTTCTGTGTATCAAATATTCTGCCAAGAACCGACGGAACAGTCAGTGAATATGAAATCCAAATTTCATAAGAATCGGAGAGTGACACTTGGGTAGGTTTCCTTGTAAATGACAGCACCAAACAGATGCGGGATTTTATATCCCTGTGAAATCAGGTACACAAATTCGTTTGTGGGACACATATGTACCGCTGGACACGAAAGAGATTAGTTGACGTAATTTGTAAGCCTAGGAAATGGTAACACCAGAAGATGTGTTCCTTATATTTACAAAGATTTGAATTTGTGATTACAGCTCGTACATTTAAATACCTTGCCGACGATTCATAACTTGGGGAACCACAAATATCCACTACTACAGAACGAGCCCTTTGCCACGCACGTACTCGACTCTGCAGAATACAGATGTCGCCGAGGAAAATGGGAACTTGCGCGTGGAAGGGGTAAAACCGCAGCGGCGTGTAAAGTCGTGCTTGTGCCGGTATTGACGCGAGAATACGAACGCCTGGCGCTAAACAGCCGCCAACAGCTGCCAAGGCGTCTCCGCCTCGCCGAGAGAAGCTTTGTGGGTGGGGGGAGGAGGGGAGGGGTGAGGCGACTTTATGGCGTCGCGTGGCGGGGGGGGGGGGGGAGGAGGCGGGAGCCAGCAAGTTGCAGCCAACTTGGGCCGGAGTTTGCTGGACCCGGCGAGGCTCCGGTTATTCCTCAACACGCTGTCGCGAGCGGTGCTTATAAATCTCTTAATTGTATCTGTGTTAATTAGACAGGGCGCGACCCGGCCGACGCTCCTGCCATCTCACTCCCCCCCACTACAGCTCCCGTCTCTACCTCTCTTTCTCTTCTCCCACCACGCCTGTCCCGGAACCTCTCCATTTACGTCTTATCCCTGTCTCACTGCTGCACAGTGTCGCCAACTCCGTCACATGTATTTAGGCTAAGTCTACTTTCAAAATCTGCCGGAATCGGCCAGATATAGTATTTTAGGGAAAGATAGAAAATGAAAATGTTAAATACAGTACGTACTTGCATAACATACTTTAATTGCACGATGTTTCTTCCTTAGAAATTAAACATTGATTTTAGTAAAAAAAAAAAAAAAAAAAAAAAAAAAAAAAGAAAAAAAAGAAAAAAAATCGCACTGACGTGCTTTACGGCCCACTTTAGATTTGTAGTTTTATAAATTCTTGCAAACATTTTGGGCCGAAATATTAATCTTAATAATAAAAAAATAATAAGTCTGTCTGAAACTCTTTTAGCAAAAAAAGAAGAAAAAAAGGATTTAGGTAGTGGCGGGTTTCGAACCATCGACCCTTAGTGTCATAGTCCAATGCCTTGCCCACTACGCTACAGCTATCAATTAAAATATGAGTCCTTTGATCTCATACTATTTATTTCCATTATTAACTGATACTAAAATGGTATTTGTAGACACTAGATTATCATTTATCGTACGAAGAACGATGTCTTTTTGTTAATTCTTCAGTGCACCATTGCTTTGAAATGTCAACGTGTAAGTTACAATAAGAAAATCATCAAATACGCAACGCAAGAAGGCGTATACCACAGAGAATTCTGGGCGAGGATTGTCACGTGACATCTCCGAACGGCTGGTTTTCGTTAATTCACGTCTGTAAAATTTGGTGCTGATCGGTTGAACAGTTCGTCTTAAAAACAGTGAACACGTTACGGACAGACAGACATACATCCCAAAATCGCCGTTATATTTGCAAATATCGTTGAAACGCTACGAGATATAAAGAAAACATAACAGAGCAAAGATGTAGAGAATTTTTTCCTCTACGAATTGGGTTATTCAATTTTCGTGTAAGCCGTTATTTTCATTTAAATTTCGAGCTGTCAAAAGACGATCGCAAAATACATGAATTTTGAACGGAACATTTACTCCATGTGAAAAACAGGTATCCGAAGATCATCCACCTCTTCTACCTCGCTACCTCAACCTGGTTTAATGTTGAAGGTCTCACTGACGGGCCCGGTGGTCTTGGAGTAAGCCGCTTGACTGGAAACCGAAGGATCGCGGGTTCGAAACCCGGTTGGATTTCCGATTTTTTCAGTCTGTGTTTTAACCCATCCTGTCTACCTGTCAACGATGTGAGGAGTCGGCAGAAACGGCAAGTGGTTCGGATTCTACGTTAAACTGTTGGTCCCCTTTCCCCGGTTGGGGAAGGACACGCAAGTTGCTGAAGTGGCGTCCAGTTTAAAGACTTGCACCAGGACAATGAGCCACGCGGACAAAAAAAGATAAATAAACAAGTCTCACCGTTGACGCCAATAATCTTTCTGTATCTTGGATAAAACAGACAATATTTATTTTGATCAAAATATCCACGGGTGTACTGCCGGTCTATAGTGTCCAACGGGCACAATATTTTGGCGATCATACATGTCACCATCATCAGGTGAACTGACGGACTGAGCTCCTGGAAACGCGCCGGCACGGAGATCCGCACGCTACGGCTGCTCTAGCAAACGTAACGAAGTGACGACCACGGCGGACAGAGCCCTCACACCGACGTCATCTCAGACGCCGTCGCAATCGGTTCCACTGCGCGGCCGCGGCGCGGGGCGCGGACCGCGGAGGGGTCGCTCCGCGGGCCGAGGGTATTTAAATCGCCCGCTACCGGGCTAGAACCCAGTTCCCTTCGAGCAGCCGTAGCGTGCGGATCTCCGTGCCGGCGCATTTCCAGGAGCTCAGTCCGTCAGTTAACCTGATGATGGCGACATGTATGATCGCCGAAATATTGTGCCCGTTGGACACTATAGACCGGCAGTACACCCGTGGATATTTTGATCATCAAATACGCCGGGAGAAACTGAAGAATCACAATATTTATTTTGTAAAACATGATAATGCAGGGAATCTTAAACACTTATAAAATGAGGTGGATATTCAATTATTATGCATCTTACCTTTGTTTGCTGGTACACAGAGCTCATTGGCTCTCGCGGGGTACGTGACGTCAAAGGCCAGAACAAGTCTTTCGTGCGTGACAGCACTTGAGTGTATAATCTCTCTGTAGACTGGCTCCCGAGCATGCCAGTATGGGCGGGAGGGGGAGGATCGATGATTAGCGGGTTTTCCCTAATAAAAAGTTCAAGTGTTTGTAAAGCGTATGGGACTTAACTGCAGGGTCATCAGTGCCTAAACTTATAAACTTACGAACTAGCTTATACTAAAGACAACACAAACATCCATGCCCGGCTTGGGATTCGAAACCCCGACGGGGAACGGCCTCGCGTACCGTAGCATAGCGCCTCAATGCGCTCGGCCACTCCGCCTCTGCTTTTCCTTAATCTCCTGTGCTTTTGTCTCTGATTGCATATCAAAGTTAAATGTATGATCCAGCAACTAGGAGCTACAGTAGTAATGTAAGGCTGATGATGTATACGCCTCGCACATTGTCAGAAATCATAGACTGCGAAAAGCAAGGAACGTTCAGTTATCTCTAATGTTATTACGACCTGTGGTAGAGAAGGGGAGCAAAAAGAACTGTTGTGCAAGGTAGCCGGTCCTGATCAGTTCTGCAATCTACAAAAAATTTTAGCCTTTCAGAAACCATTTATCGTTTTTTTTTTTTGCCCACGTTAGGTTACCGTAGTAACACTAAAAGTGGGCCTTTGCGATCGTCTTTTGACAGCCCGAAATTAAATGAAAATAACGGCTTAACTATTCATCTGACACGAAAAGTGAATAACCGAATTTGTAGAGAAGAAAATTCTCTACAACTTAGCTTCCTTATGTTTCTTTCATATCTCGTATCGTTTGAGATATATTTGTAAAAATAACGGAGTTTTGAAACCCTCCATTAAATTAACGAAAACCAGCCGTTCGCAGATGTCACGTGACATTCGTCGCCCAGAACTATCTGACATAAGCCATCTTGCGTTGCGTGTTTGTTAGCTGTAGCTGTTAGCTGTAGCGTAGTGGGCGATGTGTTGGACTGTGACGCTGAGGTCAGTGGTTCGGAACCCGCCAGTACCTCAAACATTTTTTTTTCCTACAAGGGTTTCAGACACTCTTACTAATTCATTTTTTATTATTTAGATTATTATTTTGGTCCAGAATGTTTGCAAAAACTTTCTAAAACTACAAATCTAAAGTGGGCTGTAAAACATGTCAGTGCGATTTTTTAAAATTAAAAGACAGCATTACCCGAAATTTGCCAGATTTTCGGCTGTCGGCTGACAAGAATATTTTCCGGCTTTAAAGGACATAAATCAGCCACAATTAGTCGAATATTATCTGAGTTGGCAACACTGCTCCTACGACATCCAACTTCAAGCGAAATGTGTGCCGCCGTGTGTAGCAGAAAGGCGAGAGGAAGAAAAAAAAAAAAAAAAAGAAGTAGAAACGCGAAAGCAGAATCCCCGACAGCCGAAGTCCATTGTCCGTCATCACAATCGTGCGGAAGTGTCGGGGATTATGTTTTCTCTAAGGGCGGCGGACCGTGTTGTCGGCTGGTCTGTGGACTTCTCTGACAACACGCGTCCGTCTTTCCGCCTTCGACGCTCCCCCCCCCCCCCCCCCCCTTTCCAGCTTTTGACGGCGCCAGTCGGTTTTCCGCTCTTTGACGACGATTTCTGTCGCATCGCCTCTGCCGAGTGGCGGCGGTGCTGGGTCCCTATTGTAGTTTCTCGCAAACAGAACTACGCGGAAAATCTCCTCGCTCCGGACCGATGCTCCGTAAAGAAACGCGCCAAATGCCTTTCTGTGCTCTTAGGCTGACGTGTTTCGGTGTCCTGTGACAAGAGACAGTATCCGTCAGGAGTGTGTCCGTTACGCCATCTAATACCTTGTGTACACGAACGGAGGCACTTTGATTACTATTTACAGAAGCACAGCTTCTGTCTAAAGCTTTCGGAGAACGCTGTCGTCAATCAAAGACTGCACAAGATAAACACAAAAGCCGTGTTTATGTTACAGACAAAACCCGTTTTCAGTTAGAACGCGTACTTTCTTACTAGTTAAAAGTAGTTTACATAGATACATATATAACATACAAATTCAAAATCTTCTAATTACTTTCATCAAAAATGTATATTATCAAATTATTTAAGTGATTCTCTAGGATTTACATTATGCTTTTATTATTATGCACATGGATAACGTTTTAATATTAATAGTATCCACAGTTTCAATATTCAAATTTAAAAGGAGCTAAGATGTATTCAGTCAGTTTGCAATTGTAGTTCACATTATGCTTGTTTTCTGGTATCGAAATGACTTGTATAAATACGAAATAAATAATTCTTCTTTATTTAGTTATGTTTAGGAAAGGACTAAATTTACCTGTATATTATATATATATATATATATATATATATATATATATATATATATATATATATATATATATATATATATTGAGTATACGGCCATCCATGTAAAATTTCTCAGATATCCTGAAGTAAATGCAATATCAATTATTTTGTGTGTCCCGATAAAGGGACAATAGCATGTTACATTATCCGTATTTTGTTGAAGCGCCTTTTTAGGGAATGAACCACTTATATACAAAATTACTTTACACATTCTTGAGATCTGATTTGTATATATTGTATGAGATTTTTCCCCTCATTCACATTTTCCGATTCCAAGAAGATGAAAACACACCGCACGGACTTACATTTTAAGAAATTCTAGAGGAACTACATAAGGCGAAAGTGAGTGAATTTGAAGTTAATGACTTAAAACTAGTGTTTATTGCATTCAATCTAGATATAATATCAGATGAAGGAGATATTGACGAAAATATCTCAAATTTGATGGTCTGTTACCTTTGTTATAGTATACTGAAATTTATTCAAACAACTTTTTCTTTCATTTGTCACCCAAGGTGTAATATTAATGTAAAGAATGCTGCAAAAAAAAGTAATACGTGGTAATACCTTTGATCCAGGCACTTGTTTATAGCTGGTAAGCTTTCCCTTACTTTCCTTGTAATTGACGCCTTTGACTTGAATAAAACAAGTCTTTTGTAAACAATTTTAGAGTCAACCCAACAGAGATATTTTATTTTTTTATTTTTTTTTTATTTTTTTTTTTAATTTTGGTCGTAAACATTTTCTCTATTAGAAATCAAAAGAACTTGTTCTTCTCTCCAAAAATTGTACTCAGTGTAATGTCTCCTATTTGTTTGCTAAAGACCGCTACAAATTCGCCGTAGAGAATAGCGTTTTTCAGGTGAATGCCGACCTCCCTCGGTTGCGGCCAGTGTCCGCGCCGAGTACAAAAACGGCTATTCAGTTTGCAGACAATTCGAGGCTGGCTCCTTCCCGCAGGTCGTAAGCCGGCTCTCGGCTGACGAGCGCGAGCGGTAGCCCTTCCTCCCCAACCCCTCGCCCACTCCTTTTAAGAGCGGGGGCGGGAGCGCGCGGCAAGACACGCCCATTAAGGGGCAGCGCTTCGTTACGGCAGGCAGGAAACGGGAAAAAACCTGTCCAAATAGAGCGAGCGGAGGGGCTGGCTCACCAGCGAGATGGAGTGTGGCCTCCCCACACCTGCAATCGCCGGCGCCCTGCGTGAAGGCAACTGGGCGTGCCTTGCTGCCTCACCGCTGACCAACACACGAGGCGTCGCTTTGGTAAAGTGGACACTTGCTGGTACTGAACACGGAAACTCATCCACCCCCTCCCCATCGCCTTTCAGATTTCGTGCTAAGTTGGCGCAGTGCATAGTAGTCTTCTGTAGTTCGCGTCTGTCCACTGGTGTTTATCGATCATCCCCGCAACGCATTCTCAATTACCAAATGATTTAGTAACGAAGCGCCCTGATCTTTGTTGTAACTTTTCTACTTCCTCTATCAACCCCACCTGGTACGGATACCACAATGGTAAGAAGTATTCAAGCAGTGGGCGAACTAGTGTACTGTAACCTACTTCCTTTGTTTTCGGACTGCATTTCCTTAGGATTCTTCCAATGACTCTAAGACTGGCATCTGTCTTACCGACGATAGATTTTATATGGTCTTCCATTTTAAATCACTCCTAATGCCTCCCCCCAGATAATTTATGGAATTAACTGCTTCTAGTTGCTGACCTGCTATGACGAAGCTAAATGATACAGGATCTTTCTTTCTATGTATTCGCAGCACATTACACTTGTCTACTTGCAAAACGACATATTGACCATAGCTATGGTCAATATGTCGTTTTTCAATTTTGTCAAAGCTGTTATGCCACACCTGTTCACCTTTCTAAACACTTGTCAACATTAGGATTCAATTGCCATTCCCTTCCCCATGCGTCAATTCGATACAGATCCCCTTGCATTTTAATACAATTTTTCATTGTTACAACCTCTCTATATACTACAGCATCATCCGCAAAAAGCCTCAGCGAACTTCCGATGTTATGCGCAAGGTAATTTCAATACATCGTGAACAGCAACGGACCCACGACACTTGTCTGTGGCACATCTGACATCATTCTTACTTTGGAAGACTTCTCTCCATTGAGAATGACATGCTGCATTCTGTTATGTTCAAATGTTTCAAATGTTTGTATAGCTTATTGGACTTAGCTACGGGGTCATCAGTCCCTAAACTTACAATCTACTTACGAACTACCTAACACTAAGGACGGCACAAATATCCATGCCCGAAGGGGGATTAGAACCCCCGACCGTAGTGGCCGTGCAGACCGTGACTGCAGCGCATTAGTCCGCTCGGCCACCTCGGCCGGCGATTCTGTTATGTAGGAACTCCTCAATCCAATCACACAATTGGTCTGATAGACCATGTGATCTTACTTTGTTCATTAAACGTCTGTGGGGAACTGTATCAAAGGCCTTGCGGAAGACAAGAAACACAGCATTCACCTAAGAACCTGTGTCTAAGGCCCTCTGAGTCTCGTGGACGAATAGCGCCAGCTGGGTTTCTCCAGTAATGTCATTATACTCGAACATAATACATGTTCCATAATTCTACAAGTGACCGCCGTTAGAGATATAGGTCTATAGTTCTGCACATCTGTTCGAAGTCCCTTCTTAAAAACGGGGATTGACCTACCCCATTTTCCAATGGCGCAGCGGTAATAGGGAATGTTGTAAACCGCACCAGTGGTGTAGCGGAGGTAAGTCCGTTTAGTAGGTAAGGACGTACGCGGTTTACGTGTCTGCTCCGTTAGGAGTGGGGTGCGACGACGTCAAAGTTGCAGCGGCTGATGGACGGAGGGGGCGGCGGCCGGCCTAGCGGGCAGGCGGGTCTCGTGTTTACGCAGTCGGCGCCACCCGCCTCATGCCTCATGCATCAGCTGAGGCTGTACCGCGCCCACAGTCTGCTGCCACCGTCACCGCCCGTATACCGGCCACACCTCCAAATACCACACCTTCACCACGAGTCGCAAAACACGTTCTCTTTCTTGAAGTTGTCTGTGTTGGTGCAGGTGACGAGAATGGGGGCGCAAGTGTGTGAAATGGGGCCCCGTGTATAAGACACATTCCAAATCAAATGTTTGTTAAGCTTATGGGACTTAACTACGGGGTCATCAGTCCCTAAACTTACAAACTACTTACGAACTACCTTATACTAATGACGGCACATATATCCATGCCCGAGGGGGGATTCGAACCCCCGACCGTAGTGGCCGTGCAGACCGTGACTGGAGCGCCTCAGTCCCCGCGGCCACCGCGGCCGGCACGACACATTACTTAATATTCAAATCAAATGTTCAAATGATTTTAAAAGTTTTAAGCAATGCTATGGTCATCAGTCCCTAGACTACTTAAAGTAACACACACACTCACACACACACCCACACACACACACACATGCCCGAGGAAGGACTCGAACCTACGGCAGGAACGACCGCAAAGTCCGTTCTAGTCCGTATGCAACGCCCTGACTTTTTCCTGGACGGCTTTCTGAAGCTTGCCGCGGTGTAGTAGTCGAGCGGTCTAAGGCGCCTTGCTGCGGAGCGCGAGGTTGCTCGGCGTCGGACGTTAGAGTCCTTCCTGTGACGCGCGTGTGTGTGTGTGTGTGTGTGTGTGTGTGTGTGTGTGTGTGTATGTGTGTGTGTGTGTGTGTGTGTGTGTGTGTGTTAGGTTAGTTTATCTTAGTTTAAGTAGTTTGTAAGCTACGGACTGATGACCACGCAGTTTGGAAATGTTCAAATGTTTGTAAATCTATCGGACCAAACTGCGTGGTCATCAGTCCGTAGCTTACAAACTACTTAAACCTAGGTAAACTAACCTACAGACAAACACACACACACACACACACACACACACACACACACACACACCCATGCCCCAGGGAGGACTCGAACCTCCACAGCGAGCAACCGCGCGCTCCGCAGCGAGACGCTTTAGACCGCTCGGCTACTCCACCGCGGCACGCAGTTTGGTCCGACAGATTTACAAACATTATAAAGCGGTTTGAGAAATGGCTCAATGTACTTGGAAATTATGTAGAAAAATGAAGATATATCTTATCTTTAAGCCTGCGTTACTAATATCTGGTTTTAACGCTCGCTACTAACTTTTGTTACCCGTCAATTCGGCGAGTGTACACCAGTTCATCGATTGTTCTTCAAAACGTCACAGTCCACTGTTAATTTGAACGTAGCCGTCATTATTACGGATGTTACTAAGCTAGGGTTAATGTCTCATTCTTTTCTGACCACAGTCGACAGGGGCAATTTATTTTCTAACTCCCCCTCGTAACACGCAACACCAAGACTAGCTCCATAGCGTAGACAAATAAGGAAGACAAGCGAAACAATAAGAGTCAAAGAGTGCATCACAAGAAAGCCATATCAGAAAATACATAACTAATACCTGAACATGAAGTAAGGTAAGACACAATAAGCGCTTAGAAATTAAATCTATTTATAACCACATATATGTATACAGGGTGGATCTAAATTCACGCACTAGGGCTTCGCTGCGCGATTCCTCACATGTTAGCAATAAAAAAATGTTTGTCACAAAATTTCGTCCTGAGCATATTTTCGGCAGTACATGGACGTCGAAGATTGAGATGGGTGTGTGTCCCACACGTCAGTATATTTGAGAATTACACTAGTACACCAGCAAACTTCTATGGGATGTGGGAGTTGTCTTGAGGAAGAAAATGAGCATAGAAAGCCATGCCCGGAAACTTCATCCAATGACGCTACAGAGCGTCGAAGGTGCTGGAGGGGATGTCTAGCCGCAGTATCTGGTGCCTGTAACTTGGACTCTCCATAGCATCGTAAAATAGCGTTCCTGGGAATGGGTTTCCATGCTCATTTTGTTCCTCAAGACAGCTCCCACATCTCCTAGAAGTTTGTTGCTGTAGTAGTGTAATACTGAATCACACTGACGTATGGGACACACACCCATCTCAATCTTCGACGTCCATTTACTGCCGGAAATATGCGCAGGGAGAAATTGTGTAACAGACATTTTTTTTATTGCTAGCATGTGACAAACAGCGCTGCGAAGCCCGAGTGCGCGAATTTATATTCACTCGAAAGGTAAAAAAAAAAAAAAGCAGTCAACAATGCGAAGATTGGTTTGAACACCACAGTGCTTTACTAGGCATGGTCCTGTTTGGAGGTGGTATGCCGTTTCCTTCCTCCGACCTTCGAACCGACTTACCCAACCAGTTATAGAGGGACCTACAGTTTAACGTGGGTTCCGAACCACGGTGCTACCCGGTATTTTTCACATGAGCAGACTGCCAGAGGTGAAAGAAGTGGAAAGTGACAGACAAAAATCCTAGGACCTGGCGGGGATCGAACCCGGGACCTTCGGATTTGTAGTCTGGCACTCTACCAATGTGCAACCGAGGAGCACTCTATATATGTTGATATATTTTGGCTTATTTATCGGTGATAATTCCGCAAAGAGACACTCTAATTTAAAAAAAAAAAAAAAAAAAAAAAAAAAAAAATAAGCATTATAAATGGGAATTACTTCTTCTCTACTGGGCCCACAGCATAAGCAAGGTCAGAATATGATATAACGAGAGTCTGTCGGAAAGAAAGAGAATTTGTAAGTAGGTAGTTACGTCATGTAGCCGCGGTGGAGTAACCGAGCGGCCTAACGCGTCTCGCTGTGGAGCGCGCGGTTGCTCGCCGTGGAGGTTCGAGTCGTCCCTGGGGCATGGGTGTGTGTGTGTGTTGTCCTTAGGTTAGTTTACCTAGGTTTAAGTCGTTTGTAAGCTACGGACTGATGACCACGCAGTTTGGTCCGATAGATTTACAAACATTTTTGTTTACAAACATACGTCACGGATATGGCTGCAATACATAGCAAGTAATAGGTAGAGCCAAACTGGGAGGAAAAGACGACATTAGGAGGTGAAAAATACTCCACAACGCCGTAGCGGAGCGGCCAGCGCGTTGAGGCGCTATGCTCCGATGCACGAGGCCCTTCCCCGTCGGAGGTTCGAATCCTCCCTCGGGCATGGATGTTTGTGCCGTCTTTAGTGTAAGGTAGTTCATAAATAGTTTATAAGTTTAGGGATTGATGACCCCGTAATTAACACCCATAAGCTCTACAAACATTTGAACATTCTGGATTCGATAGCGACGCGTCAGTGTAGATCTATTACTGGAAGCTGTAATGGGGATTGCCTAAGAATGCCTTCCTTCAGTGCTCGGGAGGAAATTCCTGGCGATAACAATTATTAGTGTGTGTGAAAGCGTACTGTGTGACCTACACAATGACTACGTCCTACTTGCCAAAAACAACTGTAGCTAAATCATATGATCGGTATTTTACGGTATTCTATTACTAACATATAATGTTTTTCCGATGACACTAATTTACTCTTGGTCGACGTCACACACTCCCCTGATGAGAAAAGGCAGAAGTCAGATATGTTCGACAAGTGACTGACGTCAGCACAACTACACTTTTGTGAGCGATTCCTAAAAATTTCAAGGGCTCACCAGAAAATCCTGGCGGTACCGGAATCGTGCATAGTGGTATCGCGCGGCGACGTACCCAACTTTTTTTTCCTTTCTTTTTTGTTGGTGTATACGGTAGGAATCAGGAGGGAGAGCAATTGCGCAGCGTCTGTTTTGCGGACTGTTTCCACTTACGGCTATTTCAATGCATGAGAGCGTAGAGCCCAGGTCCACCGAACCGTAAAATTCAATTAGCCTCCTGGGCGGTAGTGCAGTTTCCGAGCAACGTTTGTAGCTTGAAAACAGCGACCCACGGGCGGAGCCAAGGCCGGTGGTACTCAAACTGTCTCCACGCACGTGGGAGGTATGCACTGCACAGCTTTAGCGCAATAGTAGTTCAGAAGCGGCACAGTCCCACCTGCGCTCTAATACTTCGTTAGTCAGTGGTAGTCTCATAGCCACCTATTTTTAGGAGACAAGCTGCAAAACCCGGCATTTGCACCCTATATATTTTCCCTGTCTTACATTAGAAACAAAAAGAAAAATTCCGAAGGGATATCGTCTTAATGTGTTCATGAAAGCTTAAGAGTTATGAAACAGTGAAACAAAAACATGCGCATAATGTGCACAGTTATAAGTGTAGTATCCAAAGAGGGGAAAAAAAACTTGTCAAAACAATTAGAGGGGCAGTTGAGATATCTAGGTTCAAAACTTTGACACCGGCAGAATCAACTAAAATAGTTTGACATCCTTCTGTCGGTTCTACGGATTTGAAACAGCCGACCGCGGTGCGCCGCGCCTGTCTCGGTCTGCACGGCCACTAAGGTCGGATGTTCTAATCCCCCATCGCACATGGATATATGTACCGTCCTTAGTGTTAGCTAGTTCATAAGTAGTTTGTAAGTTTAGGGACTGATGACCCCATAGTTAAGTCTCATAAGCTATACAAACATTTGAACATTTGATTTGAAACAACAACATTACGGCAACCGAGACAGTGTTAATAACAGACGTGATTCGTGTTGACTTGTGTTTACTCTATCAAACGAATTACACAAGCCGTGGCCGATTACCCGTGGGTACAGGAGCGCCAAGTTGCGGTGGGCGTGGCAGTTCGATTTTCCCCTCGGGCATGGGAGTTTGTTTTGTCCTTAGCTTAGTTTACCTTAGTTTAAGTAGTTTGTAAGCTGCAGACCACGGAGTTGAGTCCGATAGCTTTACAAACATTTGAACATTTGAAATTACACAAGCAGTTAGGTTCAGGTTGTGTAGTCAGCAGTGCAGTACAACAACAACTTGACTTCAATGTTCAAATGTTTGTAATTCTATCATACCAAACTGCGTAGTCATCAGTAGCTTACAAACTGCTTAAACTAAGGTAAACTAATCTAAGGACAACCCAAACCCCAATGCCACACGGAGGACTCGAACCTCCGCAGCGAGGCGCCTTAGACCGCTTGGCTACTCCACCGCGGTACGACTTACCCGAAGTCATGACATGGAGAGTCTTAGGAAGGTGGGAAGCGGGACAGACACAGAGGGGTGTGGAAGCATCTATTGTAGTGTCTCAGAGTGTAATTTCCAGGAATTGGACGCGATTCCAGACAACAGCGACCGTTAAAAGAGGGCAAGGCCAAGTTCGACCACGGATAACATCAGCAGGAGGTGACCGTTATCTTCAGTTAACATCCCGTCGAGACAGGAGGCTGAATGCAACTGCAACGCACCCTCCAATTAGCATCAGAGCGCGCAGTATCAACACAAACAGTCCCAAATCACCTTCGGGAATGTGGCCTCTACGCACGGAAGCATATGGTGTGCGTCCCGTTAAAACGACGACATCGCTTAACCCACAGAAACTGGTCGGACAAACATTAATATTGGAGTCGTAACGCATGGCGCCGGCTCTGTTCAGAGATGAGTCAAGATTTTGTATTTAGCAGGACAATCGTCGTCGTTCCGGCTACTTATTAGCAGGAAACATCACCATATCGTGGTGCTGGAAGAATGGTGTGGAGTCAGTATTAGCGGACGTACGAACTTCTATCTCGTTCAGAATGGCGCTTTCAATGCTGAGAGATATAGAGACGAGATTATTCGACCTTTCGTTGTGCCCTATACTGGTGCCACAGGAGATGGGTTCCTTCTGGTGGACGATAAGGCTCCTTCCCACAGAGCAGCACTGGTGGACAACATGCTTGAAGCCGAGGGAATTCGAATGGAGTGTCCAGCTTATTTACTGGACTTCAGCCAACTGAGAATGTCTTGCATGCACTTGGGAGACGCATTGGAACCAGACCAGCACCTCCAACAACGGTTGCAGAGCTGAATATTGTACACGTGGACGAGTGGCCAAATATCTCTCAAGAGCTGATTTGTAACCTCATCCTGTCCATGCCACGCAGGTGTGCAGCAGTAATGTCCGTCCGAGGCGGTCCCACACCATATTAGACGGTACTTGATGCTTCGTGTTGCCGTTAAGATTAATGTTAGGTACCGCTATTTAAAATTGAACAGGTACTGAAATTTTACGGAGAAAAATAATTATGAAGAAGTGATCTACCGAACAAAACATGAAAGATTCCGCACTCATTGTTTAGCGGTCGTAATAGTTTAAACAAAGACAACACCAGAAAGCATCAATACACAAGAAAGAAGCGGAATCCGAACTTTACCTGACATATTAGATTTCCTGCACTTAGTTGGTCGCCTACTGGATGAACGTACTTTGATAGTCTTACTGCATTTTGTAAGATGATGTTTGGTTTATTTAGTGGGGGATGCGTGAACTAAATGACCGTGAAAAAATACTAAGTTGATTTTGTTTGTAGTAAAATTTGTTGAAATTGATCGAACTTCGTTTAACAGTGAAGATTCTTTGCAGACATTGCAGCGAAAATCTAGTCACAAGGGTTACTTTAAATAGCATCCAGAAACTTCCATCGCATTGTTACTATAAGTTTAACAATGAGTCAAAGCATCATTGTACATGTTAATGATATTGCTGAAAAAATAGAAACATGATATTAATGTGGTAGGTATAGTTCATGGTAAAATAAGAAAAGATATTCCACGAAACTTAATTATTATTCAGATATTTTTACACCCTAAGCTCACACACTTACATGTAATCCTAAAGAGATCGAAGAGCTGCGTCTGTATCATTCGATGGCTAGAACAAGACAAGATGAAATGCAATTCCGCTTTCTTCTCAGCCCGAGAGAAAAAAATTGAAAATAAAAAATAGCACACTATCAGTACTAGCTGCCAAATAAAGCGGTTGCCAGCGACAAGCGTCGCAGATATATTTAAGAAAAAATTCTAATGTAATACTACAATAGCAACGAGAATGCATTGGTCACTATTGTGGTAGCCCCAAGGTGCCTTACTGTAAGAAAACGCCATACAACCTCACTTTTAGAGTTGAGACAGCAAAATATCATACTGTATCACACACGAATTACAACTGTAACCAATATTTGAACAAAATCCTTTGCAATATGTGTATGATATCTCACACAAGTTCCTAATTGTTTTGAACAATGTACATAATCTGCTGTTAGTAATCAGCTGACAGCAAACTGAATTCACAACGAAAACCAAAAGCCTACATTTTTTTTTTTTTTTTTTTTTTTTTTGGATAATAAGACTTTTCATTGATGTTACGGACGATCGATTACCCACCAGGTTTTTGTCCGTCAAGAATAATAAAATTCATCGGTGCCCAGAATTACAAACTAATTAAACTCCGTGCAGGCGTGCAGCCCATAGTGGATAGCCTTTTCTCAAAATTTCTTTTTAAACATTGTGACGTAAGCTTTACAGCTGTGTAATGTATTTTATTATGTGACTTGTTTTATTTTATAATTTCTGATGAAGGCAATCTTAGTAATTGCCGAAACCAGATTAAACACCTTTTAATTTGCGACTGAGGGCTAATTTTTTATTCATTGTACTTAAACTAATTCAAACTATGGACAAAACACGCACACACACACACACACACACACACACACACACACACTTGCCCGAGTGAGGACTTGAACATGCGATGCGAGCGGGCGACGCAAGAATAACGTAGCCCAATACAAATTCAGAGGCGTGTTTTGCTTTTGTCAGCTATTGATCGATAAATGTAATGCCTCGACATTTTGACGGAGACACGTGCTTGCTTGTGTCCCAGCGTTCGATTAGCCATCATGTTGCGCACTGGTGGCGAAATAGATTGCTGGGAATGACAAGCAACAAATTACGTTCGCTTCCTTTCGCTTACTCTGACGGACAGGACTGTTGTTGACGCGTTCGGAGACCGTGCAATAACACGTAGCTATTTAAGTTTTTTTTTTCTTTTACTGCAGTACAGTGTGTTGGTGCGTGGGACATTACGCTTCAGGACACACAGTTTGATGCAGACAAATTTTCTTGGGGATTTGAGATATAATCTTTAAGTACTGGACGAACGGCCTTTGTTGGCTGTCATAGCGCAGATGCTCTAATGCGCATATTCAATATAGGTCTATTGTGTGCGTGTCCATTAAGCTGAATAAAAGTAGCAGGGATGTAGTCATGTTTTTAATGGTTGATTACTACATTCGGTAGCCACAAAATATGTCTGTTGTTCATAATCTTCTTCATCTGTAATATATTTTGGTCCCGGCTCAATTTTATTTTCATTAAATATCTCAAAACACATTCACAACGTACAGTTGTCATATCTACCTTGACTCAATGTTAATCTTCTATAATGTCCGCTACTGGCATGAACAGATATGTATCCTAGACGCAGGGCCTTATTCCTTATTGTTTCTCTCTTTCTTATTTTGAAGTAGCTGAAAACGCAGCGCTGCTCAAGGATTTACATTTTTCCAGTCTTCTGTTGCTTTGTCTCCTCTTTCTTCCTTTCTCTGGTCATCCTCACTTCCCCCATTCTATCTTTCTCACTCTCTCTATTCATTTCCTTCTAATAAAAAACGATGGTGCATGACATTTACTACATTAGATCCTTTTTGCAAAGTTCCAATGATCCACGATAACAATTGGTTTATTACATATACAAGATGAGGCATTTAAAACTGTTTTCAGGAATATTTAGAAAAATAAAAATAGGTTTAAAAAATGTAATAAAATTTGTTCACCTCGAAGAGGTTCAACACTTCCAATTTCAGGAAACAATTGGACTATACCGTGAAATATTGTTGTCGGAGGAACATTTCTATTAGGAAGGAGATTAGCATACATTTGACAACCTTCCACAACATTTGTATGAGCCTCAGAGTGCGAAGAAATGATATGTCTCTACAAACGGTAACAATTGCGTAGTGATGTGTACAGTCCGAATCCTTGAAGTGCAAGGAAGAGTCTGAGCACGAACTTTGAGCATGATCACAGTGCTTCATTCGATTGTGGTCACATGATAGTATTATCAAAAATATATTAAAAAAATTTGGTTTGCCTTATATGATGTATATTTTGTTTTTTGAGATACTACAGTTTTTCAGCAATTTTCTGATCATTTTTATTTTATTTTTAATTGTTTTTACACAAAAGATAATTTTTATATTTAATTATTTTCTATGATGAATTTAAATCTGCAGTAGTAGAAGGAGGGTTCTAATTTAACATTTCAAGGTCACCACCATCCCGCCCCTGAGTTGATGGGGACCGAACGTTTTGTTAATGGAAGTTCCTCTTTGAGTTGAACAACTTTTATTTAAAATATTTAATGCGAGTTTTATTTTTTGTAGATATTCAGAAGAATAGTTTTAAATACTTCACTATGTATATTTATGTATTACATATTTGAAAATAGTGAATAATCAATGTCCGTCCAAATCTGCATTGCAGTATGGTTTGATTATCTGAACTAAATAAGTGAAGTTGGTTGGGTGGCGCGTTGTTTGAAGTGACGAAAATACTAAAATCTTCGGGTCCCTGCAACAATTTTTAAAAGGATAACTTTCTATATATGGTGATTCAGATTGGATTGATTTATTTTTATATGCGGAATCTATTTAAAAATATGTAATTTATGTCCATCCAAACTTTTACAATTAAAAAATAAGACTATTAATAACAATTTGGAAAAACTTACGGGTATGCAGCCAGGTATCATAATCGACGACGGCCGATATTTCGGCAAGAGACCACCGTGCCATTTTCAAGGCTAAACTGCAGTGAAGAAGCAATGTGAAACGATCTTTAAAACCTCGGTTTTCAACGAATAAACAACACACACCGAGAAAGCAAGCACACAGGGTCAACACGACAAAAAATGAAACCGTTCAGATATCGATAATAAATATCAGTTCTCGACGGATGTGGTCGGATTTTGTTTTGTCCCTTTGTTTTTTTGACAAGTGAGAAAAGCGTAAATTAAACAGAAACCTCAATCCCTATTCAAAAGGTTGTCACCTAATTTTATTTCTAACGCTTCCTCGATGACACAGTCCCAGTAACTGGAAGTGCATGCCAGAATTTCCGTTTGAAAGAACCACGAGTAATAATGGGCAGAGGAAAGTTGACAATCGCTCTCTGACGGGAGGCGAGCTAGAGTAATCCACGCAGTTGTAATGACCGCTGTCTCTTCAGTGGTGAAGGAGTCAGCGCAACTGCCTAGCAACCAGGATACATGGGTTCGAATCTCGGTTAGGTACACATTTTCAACTTAACCCATTCGCAGTTAATTTCGTGAATAAGAAAAATACATTTTGCTTAACGAGTGTTTCGCATTTCAGGCAATACCAAGAAGCGAGTTATGCTGATTAACAAAGGTCCCACTTTATCGACAATTTAGAAAGAAATTTCTTAGTGTGTCATGTAATACAAAAAAGTATTCTTAAGTGAAATTTGTTTAATGTTAAAAATTTACATACTTCCTTGTGTTACAATCATTATAAATTGAATAGATCAAAGATTGTTTCACAATACAGTGTGTTTAAATATCAATTAAATACAAATAAACAGTCCCTGAGACGAATTTTCATCTCGTACATGTCAAAGACATTAATGATAAATGTGATGCATTGAATTAAAGTTTTGGATGCCACCGGGAAACGAACCCGGACCTCCATGCTTCATATTTATCATTAATGTCTTTGACATATTCGAGACGAAAATCCGTCTGAGGTATTGTCTATTTGTATGTACATTGATATTTATATCACCTTAAACAGGAATGTTCCAATATGTCCATTATCGAGGTGATATTGTGCTGCACCTTAGTTACTGTAAGGCGCAAGTACTTCTTCGAGTGCCCCGCCCCCCGACCAAAATTTTGCGGGGGGGGGGGGGGGGGGGGTCGCGACCCACAGGTAGAAAATAATTGCTGTGCAGTATTATCTTCTTCGTTGCCACTTTTCCTATTAACCTCTCTTGCACGTTCACTTCACCGCGACTACGTAATCAAAATTAGTGTGGTTCCGGCCTAAGCATTCCCACTCCCTGCAGAGGGCCTGCCACTCCAGTAGCCACACGATATTCCCAATTCCAGCCCTCGCCTCCTTCCCTCGCCGCATCCCCGACTACCGGATTACATTGGGCCGCGCGCGTCCTTTATCCCCTGTTTCGTAACCAGTGTCCATCTAGGCGGCCGCCCCTTCTCGAGAGGGCGATATTTTCTCCCCGCGACGGGTCCCGGGGCGCAGCGCGCGCTACCGGCTACATTCGGAAAAGCGGAAAAGCGACCAGATTTAGATAGCGGCCGGCCAGCGATAGAGTTTCCCGAGGAGAGGCGGACAAATCGCTCCGTATAAATATGATTTTCCGCGAGTTAAATGGACCGGCGTCCAATAAAATTATCCTTTTCGGCGGATAAGCGGCGAGATTTATCTGTTTATAGATAGGGCCGACGCCCCGGGCTCTCGCACGCACCTGTCGTCGCAGAAAATAGCAGCCCACTGGCGCCAGTGATCGCAGCTCTTTTTCATCTCGGCCTGCGCGCCCGCTCGCTGATTGCCCCGGTGTGAAAAGTGGCGTCCGGAACTCAAGTTATTATTCCGACCGTATTCCCAGTTCATTTGTTTCTGTTCGGCTATTTCGCGCTGTGCAAGTTTCGTTCGCTGTGAAATATTCGTGTCGGTTCCTCTCAATTACTTTTTCGTGCGCCGGAGAGAGAGAGAGAGAGAGAGACAAAAAATTTAACACTGGCTTCGTCAGTGGTAGGTCGGGTGTGATTCGGTGATTATGAGGGTCATAATTTGTTATTGTCGTCCTTTCACTTCTTCGCACGCTCCAAATACAATTTCCGGTTACTCTATTACCGAGTCAGAGATGCCTAGGATATTAACGGTTGCAGCAACAAATATCACATTAAAGAGGTAATGATTTTCGGTTATAAATATTTAGCCAAGATATACATTAGCTGTACGATTTATCAGAACAAGGGCTTTTTGTCCAACAGAAGCAGAAGGAAATGCTGATCAGGCGTAGAAAATGTGTGGGGGAAAGGAAGGGGTAGCGAGGATGTAGGGGATACAGTAGAGTACAACATACGTGACATAAAATAAGAAGTTTCAGCCTGGTAGGCGATATGAAATATTTATTTTACAAAAATTCACTTATCAATTTCATTCCTATGATGAAACATCTTCAGTGCTGTAAAATCACGTTTCTTTAGTCAGACATTAAAACAACATAAAAATATATACACACACCAAGAAAGTCATAATTGTAAAACAAATTACATACCAGATGATAACTCCGCATAAAACAATCAATGGTCATATCCATAAAACAATTAAAAGGCCTTTCTGGTACACGTCAGAAGTTTAAAATGATAGAGCTGCTTGCAAACACCTACGCAGCCTAACCTAAAGCTGCAGTTGGTGCCTGGCACCCTCTTTATTTGAAAAGTTCAGTACACTGTACATAAGAAAATAATACATATATAGAAACATCAAAACTCGCTTACGTTAACTACTAAAATTTAAGATTTACAGTGTATCAGGTACATACAAATTCTTCCCTTTTAAAATTGAATTAAGAAGACCATAGAAGGCCAACGATTTTCATAGAATACTAGTATGAAAGACAACGCAGTACACGCTATATGGCGTTGTTTTGTAACAATATTTTTGAAAGCCGACTTTGTTCATCTATTACAGTACGCCTAAGATTGGTGCTAAAATAGTCATTAATTTTTAAATTAGCCACAAGGAGAAACAGTGAGTTTTTTAAGGTTATATCGCATATACATAGTACATATTTCTTATAAATGCGATTGTATGTTTAACGTGTCGTTGGTTCAATCAGTGCTGCAGAAAGTATTTCGAAAAATAATCACACTTCCGAGTAACAGTATGATTGTTGTTAGTATAAATTTACGCAAACTGTACAGAAAAACCATATTAATTATTTAAAAAAAGCTCCTCGCTTTCAAGAAAATTCATTACTAAAACTTTACAGCATAACAATATAATAGACCGTTCTATAACGTACCATACAGATTACGGTAAATTGTTACTATCATGGTACGTCACTATAATAGAAGATTCCGTTCTATTGTGATTAACAGCAAAATACCCACGATTTTTACGCGGAATGATAGATGCTTAGCAGTTAATCCTTTCGGACCCTCCGGCTACAAATGTGTACATAACTTCTACGGTGTCTAAGATGGTTCAGAAGTGTTTTTTCTCAATGGAAACAACATCCATATTATACCTGAGTGTTCAATCATTTCATCATGCACAATTACTGTCACCTGCGGAATATCTCTATAAAAATATTAAGAAGCTGGTGTTGCACTGCACAGCAGTTGGGAACTTCAGAGAACACGAAAATTGTGGGTTACTTGTATTTCACTGTATAACTGAAAGTAGTAGTTGTTATTTTGTGATGAAGTTATTGAACGATCAGTTGATTTAGTACAACAGTTGGTACTACAGAATTAATTAATTTAGTCCTTAAAAAAAAAAAAAAAAAAAAAAAAAAAAAACTTGTTTGCCGGCCGCGGTGGCCGAGGGGACTGAGGCGCTTCAGTCACGGCCTGCACGGCCACTACGGTCGGGGGTTCGAATCCCCCCTCGGGCATGGATATTTGTGCCGTCTTTAGGATTAGCTAGTTCATAAATAGTTTGTAAGTTTAGGGACTGATGACCCCGTAGTTAAGTCCCTTAAGCTTAACAAACATTTGAACATTTTTGAAACCTTGTTTTTCAGTATACGCAGTGTTGTAGAATACGTGCATCAATCTTGCTTCTAAAATCATTGAAAATTTAACTTAAAGAGTATTACAGCAATAAAAATAATTTCCATTACAGAGAAAAAATTCAGGTCTGAAAGTGTACTACGGTGCAACGTCAATAGAGGTAAAGCGTTACTGTTGACTGGAGCCATCCAGAACGCGACCGGACTTCATCGATAGGTTCAAGAAAGCTAATTTCGGCCAAGCCGAAGATACGGCTCACTTCTGGCCGAAATCAAAACTGCGGCCGAAATGAATATTTTGGCCGAAGCTTGCCGTAAACGAAACCGCATATTCGGTCAGCCCTTAATGTGGTCCGCGGCAGAACAGATGAGCGCATTGATGCACTGTGCAACGATGCGCGAGGCCGTTCCCCGTCGGAGGTTCGAATCCCCCCCCCTTCGGCATAGATGTTTGTGCCGCCTTTAGTATAAGGTAGTTCATAAGTAGTTTGTAAGTTTGGGGACTGATGGCCCCGTAGCTAAGCCTCTTAAGCTTGGCAAACATTTGAACCTTAATGAGGAGTGTTTGACGTAACCACCGCGCTTTCGGTAGCAGAGCCTGACTGGAGACGCCTGCCTCCGCGGACAGCAGACGCCGTACCTCCCCTCCCCCCCCCCCCCCCCCGCTGCGACCAACCTCGCCTCTGTCGCCGTCCTGCTGATAAATTGTGTTAATGTGTTTTTGCCGCTGCCCGAGGACTGCCTCTCCCTGGGGCTTTAATTACGTTGACGGCCTATCTTCTGCGACAACTTGGCTCCCTCTCCTAGCGGAAGTTGCCGACGCCATTATTTTACCACCCACTGTTATGCCGCTCCTTCTCTGTCCCGCTTTTTTTCTTTTTTTCGTTTTATTTCGAATAAAAAAATTTCAGATATTTTTGAAGTTCCGGATGTTAATCTCCCAAGAAAATGCGCACCGCGTCAACTTTGTCGAGTGTCACAAAAATTAAGCCACTCTGTCATCGCACAACTGGTAACTCGCTTAGCGCTTTTGCGAATTACTTTTCCGGAGGCGGGCAGGCGTCGAAGGACTACGCACTGAACAACGCTGTAAATGACTTATGAAATCTGCTTTTTATCTGAATGACTTTTCTGTTTGCTTCAAAGTATGTGGATGATTATGATTTCGTGTGGCATTTTTCGCCGGTAGACCCAAGCTGGGATCGTAAACGGCCTGCCTGATGCAAGTCTTTTGGTGACGCCACATGGGCGACTTGAGCGTCGATGATGATGACGATGACGATGAAATGATGAGGACGACACAACACCCAGTCCCCGAGCGGAGAAAATTTCCAACCCGCCCGAGAATCGAACCCGGGCCCGCTAAGTGGTAATCAATCACGCTGTCCTCTGGACTACGGAGGCGGAAAAGTATGTGGATTAAGATCAGAATTTGAAGTACATCATTGTTGTAAGTAAATATAGCGAGAACCTCTGTCGCTGAGGTATAATTTCTTTCCACGCGAAATTCATCTCTATTTGGAGGGAAAAAAAAAGTATTTTCTGCGTGGATTTGAGACAGAAAATTCCCAGCTTCAATGTCGATTATATTCCAAGTTCGAGGGAGGCAGGCTTGTTATTGATCGTGCAAGGGAAATTTCGTTGAGCTGAAGGTATAACCGTGCCCGTTTTGGTCATCTAACGACAAAGCACCAATTTAAATGCCACTTCCTCGATGAAGGTCTCTCAAGTTCCCAATCAGGTGGCGGCATTGATGTATCGCGAATTTACGGGAAGCTTCATACGATCCATCGTTAAACTTGAAAGTGGATAGTAAGGCAATTCCACAAACATCGAGATACATTAACGCCACCATCCTGCAGGAGACCCGAGAGACATTCATCAGCAAAACACGCCAGGAAAGCATAACGTCGTATATGCTTCTTCCTTTCTTCACTTTCCTTTCCCTTTAGTATTCTTTCATCTTTCGATATGTATCCTTTTTCACTCGTCAGACGGTTTAGACCTTGTCTTCTGCCATGGAATCTTTCCATTTTTAACGCTTTTTTCTTTAAAAAGCTTCCTTTTGCATCTTTTTTATTTACTTTTCTTTCCTTATCTATCCTAACTTCGTGAATCCAGGCTATTGTTGACTTCTTGTCTCAAAGTTATTTAGCCGCGCGGGAGTGGCTAAAAATATCATTCGCCTTATCCGAAGTGTTTCAGTATGTTTTCCATGTTGCGATAAACTTCTTCATTAATTCTGAATTTCCGTAGCTCTGTATTTTTTGTGAACCTAGTATTTTTCGAACGAATCTTCTTTCTAGGCGTTTAAGTTTGTGTAGTTTGTAATTCAATGCTAACCATTCACTTGTGTAAAGACATTCTGGTTTTACTACTATTTTATAATCCTGTATTTTCAGATTTTAATCATAATAATTTTCTACTTTCTTTTTCCTTTTCTTGTAAGGGCATCCATAAATCGGTTTAGTGTCTACGTATGTGTTCAATAAGGAATCCAGTTGTATATATAATTCTCAAAAACAAACCACGAGGAAATCAATTATAGTAGTTACAAGCAACATTGCGGTACATGTTAACTTCAAATTCACCACATCGTTCAGTTTTTTTTTTTTTATTTTACTTTATTTATTTATTTACTGTTTATCTCGAAATAGGGTGATACTGTTATTATTAATGTTCTTATTTTTATGTTTCAGGTAAGTCAGAGGATCGTGTCCACTGTTGTCTGTGGTGAGTAACCGACTGGTAGGGAAATATATTTTATTTATTTATTTGTTTTTTGTACCTCAAGGATTAAACTGCTGACGTCATCGGTTAAAATGTTCAAATGTTTGTAAACGTATTGGACCTAACTACTATGGTTATCAGTCTCTACTTTAATTTACACTAAGGACAATGCTCACGCTCATTCCTGAGGGAAGACTCGAACCTCCGGCGGAAACGGTCGCCCAGTCAGTAGCAGGACGCCTTAGAACTCGCGGCCACTCCGCGTGGCACATTGGTCCCTAAACTTGCAAGATTCTTAACTAAAGCACACAGATTCGAACCTTCGCGGGAGGGGGGGGGGTGGACGCGCAATCCAAGACATGGTGCCTCTGACCGCGCGGCCATAGGGAAAAAATCAACTGGTAGCAAACACGCGAGAGTGTGAGTGGCGTTAATGTTAGGCTTCATTGCCCACACATTTAAAGGAACACGGCTATTTACCAAATATGTTAATATAATGCGGAAATGCAAGGTGAAGCTGAAACGGGAAATCTTGACTGACTGACCGGTTAGCCGGCTGTCATGGGATTGGGATACTGGAATGAGATGCATAACTTCGGACTTGTAGAAAGGCGTAAGTTTGAGTAGCATGAGCGTTCCTGAAATGCGCCTTTGCTGGAAAGACGTTTAATGAAAATTCTATTAGTTTTGTTGGGGGCTCAGAGTGCTTTTCGACGGGAGTTCAACTTGCGGACTCCTGTGCCACCTTACAATACAATTAACCTTTGGGTGAGAAACTTCAGAGCCACTGGTGGGTCAACAGAGAGGGGGGGGTGGCAGTATAGAAAAAACCTGCGCGTCAAGCATTACAAAGAAATCCGCGAAAATCAGCGACACGACACAACGTAGAACTATCTCTGCAAATGATCAGTCATACTGTTGCAGTTTGAGGTTCGAGTCCTCCGTCGAGTATAGGTGTGTGTTTTGTTCTTAGCGTAAGTTAAAGTATTAAAATGCCAAGATGGCAATTAATATGAGCTCATCCAGACCCCGAGAAACACAAACAATCATGATTTGTTTATCTAGTATTTTAACATTTTATATAGTGTTATTTCCTGATGTAGTGTTTTAGTATAATGTATAGGTAGCAGTACATATGTTTTTAATCCATATAAGTTATTACGTTGGATCAAATTTTTCAATCCACATATGCAATTACGTTGGGTCATAGGTGCATATTGCTTTTATGGCCGAATTTTACTTGTGTGTGTGTGTGTGTGTGTGTGTGTGTGTGTGTGTGTGTGTCTTGCGTTTGGATGAATATGCTTAATATATCGATTGTGATGTGTGCTTGTAACATCGTGTCTTAGTTACATGCACTCAAGTTTTCTTCAGTGTGTATTGTGTGGAAGAAATATCTTCATTGGCAGTGAAAACTAAAGGTAGTACTAACTCAGCGAAAAGTACTAAACTAAACTGGAACTTTCATCATTTAAAGTACTTTGGAAGAAACTCATTTCCATATCACAGTTCTTTCGCCTAATTTTCGTTTGGCGCTAAGGTGTATCAAAGCTAATATACTGAGTCCTCAGCCACGATCTACTCTCTTCTGCAAGAAAGAAGTCATTACCAAGACTAAGTAGTGCACAGTCTAGTCTTTCGATCAAGTTAGCTGTATGAGAGTGAAAGTTGGATGGGTACATTCAACCTTGTTAGGAAGGTCGAGGTTATAGGCATGAAAATAACAAGGATGATTACAGATATTTATAGATTTGAACAATGGCGGGATGGTGTCCACAATGAAGAACGCAAAGAAAACTTCGAATTAACACCATAGATGTACCAGTTATGCGAACAGGCTGAGATGGTGGGGTAATGTTACACGGATGATAGAAGCAAGCTTAGGCAAGGAGACTAATAGTTTCAAAAGCAGAGGGTAGGAGGAGTCGTGATATACCATGAAAAAGTACTGGATTCTGTCAAGAATAATTTTAAAGTAACGGGCTTAACATCAAATGATACATCTGAGTTCGCTTTGATCATGGAATCCCGGAGGAATTTTATAAGGGGTAGTATTCTCCAGAGTAAACGTTGAAAGGCTTGTTGGTGGTAAATGTGACATTCAATTGTTCATTGAATTTGGTAACTGTCAGAGAAAAGGGCTACGCTGAATATAACAGAAACTGATAAGTAGTAGTGCACTGCGAAATTTAAATGTGATTATTACGGCTGCCTGTACGCTGTGTGAGCGCTTTTGTGTGATACGGCTTGTAAAATTGATTTTTTAGTAGCATTAACTATAAGATATTCTCTCTTAACGGGTCGCATAAATTCAGGATTATAATGATAATACCGAAGTAATTGTTCAAGTTACATTTAAGAAAAAGCGAAACGCTTAACACTTAAGGCAGACGTCAATGTTCAGTAAAATGTGGGTCAAAGTAGTGCAGTATCTGAAGTGCGTAGTAAAGCTATGAAGATCGTTAAGGTACATGGCATACTATCTTTACATATTATAAAATTGAGTTGTTTGTATCTATATTTCGCTCTGCAGCAAAAACAACACAACGCCGACGAATGGTCTCTTATGTGTAGTTGTATTCAAAGTCTCCCGCTGTACATATAGCAGTTCCATGTCGATAGCTATGAAGGGGGGAGTGGGGGGGTGGAAATATGTTGGTTGAAACTCGTCAAATTATTAAGAAAATTTTTTGCGTCTATGTAGCAAGGTGGTTACAAACAAATGTGATGATGCGACATACCATATCTTTGGTCTTCAGTTGTTTCTCTGCAAGGAGAAGCCCACGAATTAGGAAAAACAAGAATATGTGCATAGTGATAAAAATATCAAGAAAGATACTAAAGCGTAAGAAGGAATTTTCGCTTTCTCGATCATTAGCGAAACGACAGAAAACAGCGCTGAAATAAGAATCAACCGACGAAAGAGAAGCACGTGTAGCACTGCTCCGAGGAAACTATCGTCGGCAGATAGGTAATCAGACAGAAGAACAGTTTGAAGAGTTTAGGGAAATATACATTTCGAATTTATAGGAAACCGATGTCCACATATTGCAAATTCGACAAATCCAACTAAGTATAATCAACATATTTTTATTCTATGCTGCTGTATAGGCCTGTTAACCTCCCATTAGAGCTGTTCGCCATAACAATGAAATCATGACACTAAGATATATTGCCAGTATGAATGGCTACAGTGCCGAATCAAGTGATGAATTACTTAACAAAATGAGAAATAGAAATCGGAATAAGGGTAATGTAAAATCGTACACCACTGTGAAATATGTCCTAAGGACATATAACGGCCCTATTTCCGATAAGACCGAGAGAACCTTCCGTAAATCTAACATCAAGATAGTCTTTAATACAACAAAGAAATAAGTCGCAAGCAAAGTTGCTCCACAAAGTGGGAGCAAACGAAGATATATTTAAAATATGTAGGGTCTACAAACTCCATTGCGGCGAAGGTTTTTATGTTGGGCTGACGGGTAGATTGTCTTTTTTACTAGATTCCGAGAGCATGCAGGTAACCACAACAAAAGTTCATTTTGTGAGCACTTACGAGGGGAAAAACAGTTATTTGACAAAATATGAAGATTCTACATCAAGCGCCCAAAGGAAAGAAGTTAAACATCCTAGAGAATATGCAGATTTGCAAACAATTGAAACACCTTAAGTAAAATGTTCTTAAATGTTCTGGATGGTGGATAATAATTTTTAAATAGTTTTGATAAGGTGTTGAGGTTAGGAGTACCCCCACCACTGTTAGTTGCCGAAGATAATGTGCTAGTGACATCACTAACCATAAACGCCACCTAGCGGTGTGTATGGTAACTGCTTTCCGTAATTTTAACGTAAGCCCGAGCAGTTGGGTTTAATGTGGTGTAAAGCCCATTCTACCACCACCTAGAGAGAAGGCCGCGGCGCTCTCGTGTGACGTCAGGCACAGTAGGTTGCGCGCGCATAGCTGACTGGGTAGCCGCTGGGGCACGGCCCACTATGCCGAAGCAGCGAGCCAGTCAGCTATGCGCGCGCAACCTACTCTGCCTGACGTCACACGAGAGCGCCGCGGCCTTCTGTCTAGATGGTGGTGGTTTTACACGATCGATTTTGTGCTGAAAAGTGACTACTCGAAATGCGGGCGGCTTTCGTCACTACTAGTGAATCAGCAGCCAACCCCATAGCGAGTGCTTCTATGCCGTCAGTGATCTATAGACTGCGAATAGTGCTTAGTTCTAAATTTTCGAGTGTGTTGCACAATGCGCATGCGCAGAAGCAAGTAAACAGTAGTGTTGTCTGCTAACATCGGAAGTTAACCTATTCTGGTCGAGCGCATTCATATTACAAAAATGTTTTCACATCTTCTTTAACTTTATTTTGTTGTCTGTTTGTAGTTTTATCACACGGAAAATGTTGCTCCAGACACTAATATTTTTTTTCTACCTGTTTTCTCCTACAAAACAGACGAAATATCTGCAAGCAGGAAATTAATTTCGTTTCAGCGGGAAAAAGCCTACACTATGCATATATACGAGCGTAAATACAAATACGTGTTTTACAGAAAATTATATCAACAGAAGAGTCAGAATTATTAGAGAGGAAAATTATTTTCTTTGTAATTGTTGGCAAGTAAACAAGATATGAAAACTAAAGTAAACAGCAGCTCTTCACTGTATTTCCGATATTGTTTCATGTGTTTACCAGTATAAATTGTCTTCAACAAAGAAATGTGTAAGTTTTGAAAAGTTTGACTGACACTATTCCTATTATTTAGGTTCTCAATTGTGTAAAAATTTTCTACAGACATTTGAGAATAACATCAACTGTGACTTACTCTTTCGTCAATAATGAAATTCATTATCCTTTCGCTGCTCCTACGTAAAAAGTGCCGTCATAACTTCACTTCTTCATTCAGTTTAGAAACTACCCAGGAGACGGCTCTACAGTTTTGGCGGGACGAAGTACGGAAATAGCACGCCAGGGGCACTGCAGTAGACCCACTCGTCTCGAGTAGTCAACTGAGACAAGAAAGTTCATCGTGTAAAAGGGACTTCAGAAGCTTGTCGACGGCCGTTTGGATTTTATTATGTGACTAGGCAAATTTGTGTATTTGACAAACCCACGGAATGACGTAAAGTAGGAGCCACACATTATTGGTATGATAAGATACACCACAGTTATGTATATAACAAAAATAAAATGTATAAGCTGTGATTGTTTTCGCGCTCACGGGTAATAAGTGGTACGTACCTTGACTGATGTTCTCCTTTTATAGATCTGTTGATGACTGCGAGGTCAGTTGAGTTGGTCATTGTGGTAAATAAATAAGCGATGTTAGCAAAACAGTAAAAAGGTTCCGCAGGAAAAGATCGCACCCAGTAACACATGTAAATTGTTTAATTTTAGGGAAACACTCCGAAACAGGGAAAGAACACGAAAGAAAAGAGAAACAAATGCCCAGGCAGGTATGACAAAATAAAAACCCAGCGAAGCGGGTATTTACAGCTAGTAGAAATAAGACATTACTGAAACGTGTTTGATCGGACACACACACACACACACAGACACACACACACACACACACACACAGAGAGAGAGAGAGAGAGAGAGAGAGAGAGAGAGAGAGAGAGAGAGAGAGAATATATGTTACCCAACGCGGCGTTCTCAAATTACTATCGAACAAACAATCACAGAAAGCAGTGACTGCCAAATGTCTCAGATGATCAGGGCAGATAGAGTTGGCCGACCACAATGCCTACAGCCGGACAGGATTTATGACGCTTCGGGAGCATCCCATATACCTTTCACAGTGCATTAGCGTGGGGAGAAGTTCACGATTAATGGCCGCTAAAGCCTCGTTGTATCGATACATTCGCTCTGACGTCATACTCGGTTCCGATCCGAGACGAAAACTGCGGTTGGCGGAACGTCAGGGCGAATGGATGTTCCATTAGTAATGTAGGCCAGTAAGGCGGCACCGAAATATTGAGCAGTGCCCAGTTGTTAGCAACGGGCCGGGGAGCGAGGGGCGGGAGGGGAGTAGTGGATGGGTGGGGCGGGGGGGAAGCGGAGGGGAGGGGGAGCCGTGACGTCGCTTAGCGAGAGATTAATGGCGCCGGATCCCGCGAGCTACCGCGGCGTCCGATCAACTTAAGAGCTCTCCAAGGCGGGTGCCCAATTAAAACGCCATCCATAATAACGGCCGGCAGTGGCGGCGGTGGAGGGGGGAGCGTCGGAGTATGGGGGGGGAGGGAGCTGCCGCCCGCTGGGATCACCGAACAGCTCTACCGCCAGGGGGGGGGAGTGGGGGAGGAGGGGAGGCGTGGTATGCACGGGTCAGCTCTGATTAAAGCTGCGTGCGCGTAAATCAACGCGCCACCAGTTAAACCTCAGCTGCGCCGATGCATGCGCACGCGGGCGTAGCCAGGATACGATTTCGGGAGGGGTTATCAGTGAAAGGACATTGCAATAACGTGTACTCTTAACAGAAATGCAAATGGCGCTAATACAGTGTGTATTATTTTTCGTAGCTGAGGACTGGATACTTGACAGTCATCGGTAAAGAAACAAAATTTTCCAAACTAGGGACGAGGAACATCTACATACATACTCTGCACATCACATTTGAGTGTCTAGCAGAGGGTTCATTAACCACTTTCATAACCTTTCTCTACCGTTCCATTCTCTAATAGCACGCGGGAAGAAAGAACACCTAAACCGTTCCGTTTGCGATCTGATTTCTCTTATTTTATTGGTATGGCGGTGTCTACCTATGTAGGTGGGTGCTAGCAAAATATTTTCATTCAGAAGTAAAAGTCGGTGATTGAAATTTCACAAATAGATCTCGCCGCTACGAATAATGTCTTTCTTTTAATGATTCCACCTCAGATCGTGCAACATTTCCGTGACGTTTTCTCCCCTATAACGTGATAAAGCAAAACGAGCTGCCCCTCTCTTATACTTCTGTGTCTTCAGCCAGTCTCACATGGTGAGGGTTCCACAAGGGGCAACAGTACTCCAGGAGAGGACGCACAAGTGTGATGTAGGCAGTCGCTTTGGTGGAGCTGGTACATCTTCGAAGCGTTCTGCCGATGAAACGTAACCTTTGGTTCGCCTTCCCCACAATATTTTCTGTGTGTTCGCTCCAGTCAAAGTTGTTCGTAATTGTAACTCCTAGGTATTTGGTAGAATTTACGACCATAAGGTTTGACTGATTTATCGTGTAAATGAAATTCAGCGGATTTCTTTTAGTGGCCATGTGTATTACTTCTCACTTTTCATTATTTAGTGTTAATTTCCAATTTTCGCACGTTATAGAAATTTTGTCTAAATCACTTTGCATTTGCTTTTGATCCTCTGTTAACTAACCGATAAACGACAGTATCATCCGCTAAATCGTTTATAAACACTAGAAAGAGTAGGGGCCCTATAACGCTTGCCTGGGTAATCCCAGATAGCACTTCTGTTTTACTCGATGACTTATCGTCAGTTACAACGAACTCAATTCTTTCTGATAGGAATTCGCGAATCCAATCGCTCAATTGGGGCGACATTCCATAAGCAAGCAATTTCATTAGAAGCCACTTGTGAGGTACAGTGTCAAAAGCCTTCCGGAAATGCGGAAATATGGAATCGATTTGATGTCCCTTGTCGATGGCACTTATCACTTCATGTGAATAAAGGGCAAACTGTGTTTAGCTAGAGCGAATCATATCGTGATGACAATGAAATTTGTATCGAAACACGAATGGCAATCAGAAACGCAGTGCGTGAAACTATCATTAACTTGTGAAGTATTAACAGAGAAGCCTTACCTAATTCAAATTTCTTTCTGTACGTGAAAGCTGTCAATCGTAAAAAATAAGTTTTCATAGGAATATCGATTCGTTTGCATAGGAACTTCATCAACTATTGCTGTAATTATTAACACGGGTGTTAAAAAAAGATCTCCAATTTCTAAAGCAGAGTGAAGCTCTATGACCCGACACTTTCTACACGGAATCTGCGCTGGATATAGTCCACCTCTTTACCATAATTTACTGTGGGTACCTTGAACAAGGAATTTTTCCCAGTGATTGGTAGACATGCAAAGCACACTTATTTTTAAGGTGAGGGAAAACAAACTAAATAAAGTTCGCATAATTTTAGTAGTAATTATGATAATACCTTTAACACAATGTGAGACAAGACGTTCAATTCCTCAATGTCTGAAGGTAGATAAAGGATCAGGTGTACACCTTTTTTCCGAAACATACTGATGGCTATGAATGTCTTTCTGCAGGGCTCCCAAAACTTGAAAAACCAATTGGGGAGAAATCGTGACTGTGTGGAGCAAGTGTAACGGCTTCCCAGTCTTGGCGAAATTTGGCGAGCTTTATCGTGACAAAGAATAATGCCAGTTTTTGTTGATTTTGTCGACATTTCGGGAGGGGTTTGAAGCCCAGAAACCACCACCCGCCGCGGTGGAGTAGCCGAGCGGTCTAAGGTGCCTCGCTGCAGAGCGCGCGGTTGCTCGCCATGGAGGTTCGAGTCCTCCCTGGGGCATGGGTGTGTGTGTTGTCCTTAGGTTAGTTTACCTAGGTTTAAGCAGTTTGTAAGCTACGGACTGATGACCATGCAGTTTGGTCCGATAAATTTACAAACATTTGAAACCACCCTCTCGCCCGGCTACGCTCATGTATACACACACACACACCACACACACACACACACACACACACACACACACGTAGTGCTAACACTCGAGCAGGCGACAAAAGTGACGACTGTTGGCCTATTTGACTAAACGCGTCGGACAGTAATCCATAGCTCCGATTTACGTAACTACGCTTAGGTGTCAGTTTATTACTTTTTCATAATTACACTGCCCCGAAATAGAAATAATAGTACACTTGAAAATAAGACTACGATTTTGATCCTGTGATGGCAGATGCCACCTTTGCGATAGTGAATGTTGTGGTATTACTGGCGTTTAGACATTACGTTGATTATAGATAGGTTTCTAATGAACAGCACAAGGATCTCCACCGAATCTGGATGTTCAGAGTGGTCGGTGATTCCCGTTACAAACTTCTAGGTCTTGTGGAGGGTAGTGAGTACATAACATTTTGATTAGAAACCCATGTCCGGAAACGTATCGTTTCCGTTCCACGACGGTTTCAGTTGAGATAATTATCTCATCCACTCTTACTCGAGGAATGTAATAAGGCATGACCTAGAAAAATTGTTGCAATCAATTTCAAAAGAATAGTGAATCGTTCCGTTATTACGTACGCATTTTTATTACAATTTACACCTCATTACATTAGTCGACAACAAGAAGAACCGAGCAACTACGGCACCAGCCGCAACGTACTGATGCATTACAACAACGGCTCGATGTGGCGACAACCAACGTTGTTACATGGTACCTCCGAAGCATGTTCTGGTACACTCTCCATCCCACCTGGTGTCTCTTCAGTGTCTTGTGCAGCAGCCAGAACTCTTGCCAGCAGATCTTCCTCTGTCTCTACAGGTGTCTCATAAATTAGGCTCTTCATATGACCTTAAAAGAAGTAGTCCATTGGGGTTAAATCTGGCGATGGTGGCGGCCACGAGGTTGGACCACCACGGCCTATCCATTTCTCACCAGATCGTCTCTTGAGATGTCTCAGGACACAAGTGAAAAGTGAGGTGATGCACCATTATACTCAAACCACATTTCCTGGCGGACATTCAATGGCACATCTTCCAAGAACATGTACAATACGTGTCGTAGGAAGACTGTTGAATACCAGGACAGGGAACTCTCTAAGCACACGTTGACGAGTTACACATCTGAATTGAAACTGTCGTAGAGCGGAAAAGATACGTTTCCGGACATGGGTTTCTATTCAAAATGTTATATACTCACTACCCACTATAAGTCCTAGAAGTTCTTAACGGGAATTTCCGACCACCCTGTATGACTAAAAATCAAATTCAAATGTTTGTAGAACTTACGGGACTTAACTACGGGGTCATCAGTCCTTGAACTTACAAACTACTTATGAACTAGCTAATACTAAGGACGGCACAACTATCCATGCCCGTGGGGGGATTCGAACCCCCGACAGTAGTGGCCGTGCAGACCGTGACTGGAGCGCCTCAGTTCCCTCGGCCACCGCGGCCGGCCTTGTATAACTCTGGCAGTCCTTAATGGAATATTTATTGACATGTGCATTGATCGTAGAAACACCATACCGTGACCCACACGTTCACCGCATCTTACATCCTTGGATTTCTTTCTGTGGGGACAATTGAAGGATTTTTGTTATCGTTATTCATCGACAACGCCTGAAAACATGCGTCAGCGCAATGTCAATGCATGTGAGAACATTACTGAAGGCGACCTACTCGCTGTTGAGAGGAACGCGTACTGCCAAATGCATTGAAGTTGCAGGACATCCTTTTGAGCATTTATTGAAGTCATGAGGTAATTACAAGTAATCACGCAGTAACAGCATTCGTTCTGAAAATGTATGATAATTTCAGAAAAATACATATATCACATTGGAACAACAGCAATAAAGTTAAAAAGTACCTACGTACTGTGTTTTAATTTAAAAAAACCTACCTGTTACCCACTGTTCGCCTAAAATTGTGAGCAAAATGTTCGTGAATTTTACAGCGCCATCTATCAAAAAGCGAAAAAAGCGTTCCAAATAAAACATTCATATTTACTTACGTAGTAGACGAATATGTAATAAAATAGAGGTACCTATTTAAAAAATGCAGATGATATCCGTTTGACCTCTGACAGTGCCATCTAGTGGGTCAACCATAGCGCCATTTGTTTTCCCCATTACATATAGAAAAATTTTGTTCTTTGTAATTTTTTCGTTTGCTACTTATTTCGTAAGATATTTGTCCCGGTCACTATCAATGGACTACCCTGTATATTTTTTTTTCGACGCCTGAGAAATAAGGGCACAAACAAGTGCTGCTCCCATGAAATCTATTGCAGACTACGAAGAGAGGCAACTATTTAGTCGGTAGTGCACTGTTTCGCGTAACTCACGGACGAGTAAATTGTTTAGTTACTGGTGATTAAAGTTGCCACTGCGCCGGGGCCCGAACAGTTGCTGGAAGCTGCGCAAGTTATATAGACGACCACGAGGATTTACTCTGATGGACTGCAGTCTACCCGCCAGGCTGTAGTTAAATAGCCAGCGCACACGGCCTGTAAGTCAGTGTTCAGGCTGTCAGGAGGGAGTCTTAGTCGTAACAGCAGTGTACTCCGTTTTAGGACAGTGTGACCTCACCTCTGTTCAACTCTGACCTAGCTCTTTGAGACTTACAAATTTTTACCAACTGTCAACAGAACTTAAAGTGTTCACTCAGATGGATGAACGTTATCTGTGTGGAACGATTGTTCTTCTCCAACATCAAAAGTTGAATATTAATATGTTCGTAATATATTTCTTATGTTGCCAAATTTGCGAGCATTTTCTGTTAAAGTGAAAAACGTCGCCTTACAAACGAAAACACAGCAAATACTTTAAATACTCCGAACAGCCGAGACCATGCTTATAGCAACGCCCCATCATCAAAAAAGCAGTGCTCTGTGTCTTCTCTATGTAAAATGTGGCATTGTAGAACAGGTGACATTTTAATAGGGGGCAAGAAGATACCGCTACCACAAGAACGGAAGTATTTCATAATTCACTAACAATAGTATGTCATTAAATACTCAGTCAGTGGTAATTATAACAGCGCAAAACACACGTATCCATACTCTTGATAGAGTTTGTATTAGTCTTGAAGTACAGATGCAGGATGTCGATGAAGTGTTCAAAAGAAAGTGCAAGACATACAAGATAGTTCAGTATTTTAAACATGACTGCGTCTCAGCAACGGTCATAGTATAGGAAATTAATAACAACCAACCAGTTGCAATAATAATGTTTTAATAAACTTGACCACGGTCAAACAAAAGAGAACAACATTCAGTGTGGTGTCGCACAAGTCTAAAGTGCGCGCCACCTACTTTCGCCGCGCGCCGCCATGCACGCACGGCGCGGCGTTCTTACGTCAGCCACGAGCGCCCTCTGCTACAACTCCGCTCGTGGCCACCACTGAACGACATCGTTCACTTGGGACTGAGATAGGTACCAGTTAACTCTTGAAAATCAGATAGGCACCAGTTAAGACTTGGCTATCGGATAGGCACTACGAATCATCAGTAGGCAGGCCTCTATCTAATCTATGTATTAGCATTCTGCAGTCGGGAACTATGTGAAAGTTAGGCATTACTAAGTCTCTCTGAAATATATATCTCGTTCTAATTTACTCTAGTTTTTCTGGTTTCTGCTGTCCCATTGGCTGCTCACCTTAGTACCTGCACAAGCGTGCATCCTTTATTCCTGTGTCGGTCTCTTTCTGCTCGGCCACCGACACCTACGACGGAAACGAGACACACAAACGGCGAGGCTGGGACACAAAATTCAGTATTATTTAGAAAGAAATTTATTAGTTGTAAGCTTGGAACAAAAGTGTGAAGTACAGAAGCTTGGTAGACAGACGCCTCAGCTCGAACCAAGCACACACAAGCCGAGGTAAGATGTTGTGCTGATCTTTTAACGAAAATATGCCTAAAAGGGGAATAGGGGAACGGGCGCTATCCCCCGATGCCACTCGCAGACGTGTGCCAGGTTGTCTCGTTGGACGCCGAGCGGGAGGAGGGGGGGGGGGGGGCATTCTCAAGATCCGGCGCTCAAAGAACTGAACCCCCAGTCTTCTGAAGCACCAGCCACCCTGCATTCAAATGTTTGTATAGTCTACGGGGTCATGAATCCCTAAACTTACAAACTACTTATGAACTAGCTAATCCTAAGGACGGCACAAATATCCATGCCCGAGGGGGGATTCGAACCCCCGACCGTAGTGGCCGTGCAGACCGTGACTGGAGCGCCTCAGTCCCCTCGGCCAACGCAGCCGGCCGCCCTGCATTCAGAGCGAAGAGCGATTCTGAAGTATTCTGACGTCGGGCGCTGATGAGTGTATGGAACGGATTCAAACTTGCTGGCGTCCTGTGACGTCCAGCTACGTCACTTTCCTTGTTTGTGTGGCCAGAAACTGCCCGGAAGCTCGGTGGAACTTGCAGGGAACGATGCAGCAGATAGGCAGAGAGCTGTCGTGACAAGTGCCGGGGCGATAGTGTGGGATGGGGGGGGGGGAAGTTGGCCGAGTGGCGGCGGCGGCCCTCCAGAGGGCTCGGTAATTACTGGCGGACACACTTCCTGCGCCAGGCGTCCGGAAGCCGAGGCGCCCGGGGACCGCGCTGGCCGCTCTGCTGGAGTTGGCCGTCTGGACTCACTCCTGCCCACGACGCTGCCGCCGGCCGCGGTGGCCGAGGGGACTGAGGCGCTCCAGTCACGGTCGCACGGCCACTACGGTCGGGGGTTCGAATCCCCCCTCGGGCATGGATATTTGTGCCGTCCTTAGGATTAGCTAGTTTAGGGACTGATGACCCCGTAGTTACTTCCCATAAGCTATACAAACATTTAACAAAACGACACTGCCTCTCCCGATACACCCAACGCGCGTCTCACTTCAGCTTCGCCCTTCTGCAGTTTTTAGACCTGGGTTTGAACATGACTCCAACTGGAATGAAACATTCACTCTGCATCGGAGTGTGCGCTGATATGAAACTTCCTGGCGCATTAAAATTGTGTTCCGGAACCGGGACTCGAACCTGGGACCTTTGCCTTTCGCGGGCAAGCGCACTACCGACTTTTATTATGGGTAGATCATTTCATTGCGGTCTTTGTTTCTTTTTGTTCGTTGTCGTTCGGTGTGTTGCTGGTTCAGCTTTTTTATTACAGAGAGGCGTTCAGCCCTCTGACCGGGCGCGCCGAGCCACGGTGCCCGGTTTGTCATTAAATACTCAGTTAATGGACCGACTGAGCTATCGCGACACGACTCACGATGCCGCCTCACAACTTTACTTCCGCCAGTACCTCGTCTCCTACTTTCCAAACTTCACAGAAGCTCTCCTGCAAACACGCAAGACTAGCACTCCTCGAAGAAAGGATATGGTGGAGATATGGCTTAGCCACAGCCTAAGGGATGTTTCCAGAATCAGCGCACACACCGCTGTAGAGTGAAAGTTTCATTCTGGAACTTAGGCTGTGGCTAAGCCAAGTCTCCAACATATCCTTTCTTCCAGGAGTGCTAGTCTTGCGGCCGGCCGCGGTGGCCGAGGGGACTGAGGCGCTCCAGTCACGGTCTGCACGGCCACTACGGTCGGGGGTTCGAATCCCCCCTCGGGCATGGATATTTGTGCCGTCCTAGTTCGTAAGTAGTTCATAAGTAGTTCGTAAGTTTAGGGACTGATGACCCCGTAGTTAAGTCCCACAGACTATACAAATATTTGAACGTTTTTGCTAGTCTTGCATGTTTCGCAGGAGAGATTCTGTGAAGTTTGGAAAGTAGGAGGCGAGGTACTGGCGGAAGTAAAGTTGTGGAGCGGCATCGTGAGTCGTGTCGGGATAGCACAGTCGGCAGAGCGCTTCCCCGTGAAAGGCAAAGGTCCCAGGTTCGAGTCCCGCTTCCGTCACACAATTTTAATCCGCAAGGAAGTTTCATGACTCGAACTGTTCGAACAATTTACGTCACAGTTGGGGAAATCTCGGGATATGTTCGAACATTCGATCACGACGTTATCTAGCAATGTCAGGAGGTACTATCTCTACGATTTACAACGGCCGCGGTGGAGTAGCTGAGTGGTCTATAGCGTCTCTCTGCGGAGCGCGCGGTTGCTCGCCGTGGAGGTTCGAGTCCTCCCTGGGGCATGGGTGTGTGTGTGTTCGTCCTTAGGTTAGTTTACCTAGGTTTAAGTAGTTTGTAAGCTACAGACTGATGACCACGCAGTTTGGTCCGATAGATTTACAGACATTTGAACATTTTGATTTACAACGATGTGTAGTAAACTATTTATATCCAAGATAGTGTCATTAATGAATTATGGACATTAGTAAGTGTGAAATGCAGACTGTAGTAGCATCTAGGGTGCACGTCATAAGTAAAAACAGTAACGAATGTGGGCTATATGTAAACGATAGCAATCATTATTTATAATTCTAGTGTTGCGATCTAGCGACGCCTGTTGGTACTACGTACACAGCAGCTCGTACACTGTTTATTCGGTAGTCGCAACTACAGTTTATTTTTCAAAAAAATGTTCAAATGTTTGTACAACTTATGGGACTTAACCACGGAGTCATGAGTCCCTAAGTTTACAAACTACTTATGAACTACCTAAGACTAAAGACGGCACAAAATCCATGCCGGAGGGGGATTCGAACCCCCGACCTTAGTGGCCGTGCTGACCGTGACTGGAGCGCCTCAGTCAGCTCGGGCACCGCAGTTTATTTTTATACGACATATTTCCGTGATTGGCTATTAAATTTCTAATGTAACGACTGTGAACATTCGTTCGTCACAGGACAGGTTACTCTTTAACTTCATAAATTTGATCTGAAGATGGGCAGCTGTCCCGAAACCGGTCATGTTCTAGAAAATAAAAGCGATCTGGAGACTGATATTCAAGAATTTTATTCATATGAAGATCACAGAAACTCCCCCGAGACCCATAAATCTTGCTTTGATAAATTTCTAATGTTTTTCCCTATTTCATCACTTTCCATCTTGTATTCAAGGCGATCTGTTAGTGTTCCGTATGAACTGGGAATGGAATGGTCATTCGCTACCTACCTCTTATAATCACATTAAACGTGATTTCTACTTATGAAGGATTTGCAGTCATATAACATACTTCCTGAAATAAGTCATATTTTCCTTTGAGTGTGAGCTTTGCAGTAATTTGATGCAGTAGTTCTGTAATAGTAGCAGATATTTTGTTTCTCAATATATCATATGTTGAAGTGAAGTTATATCAGGCAGTTCACGTATGCACTGTTTTAAACGTAATATACAATTTTTCATATTGATGCCCTTCTTTTCTTTTAGATGTATTTTTACTTCCTATGAAATTAGTCCTGGCAAAGCGATGACCTGGTAACTTCAAAAGTTCCCCGCAATACGCAGCGCGAGTCATATATCTGAGTGTTCGAACAGTTAGGTACTGTATCGAGTTCTCTGCTGTATCGCAAAATCACTAGCATGTTCGAACGCGAGTAGCGTTTACCCAGGCCTAGTCGTTTGCCCACATTGAGTTATCTAATAAAAATGTTCAAATGTTTGTTAAGCTTATGGGACTTAACTACGGGGTCATCAGTCCCTAAACTTACAAAGTACTTATGAACTACTTACGGACTAGGACGGCACAAATATCCATGCCCGAGGGGGGATTCGAACCCCCGACCGTAGTGGCCGTGCGGACCGCGACTGGAGCGCCTCAATCCCCTCGGCCACCGCGGCCGGCGTTATCTAATATATAAAAATCAAGGTGTTGTGTTTTCGTATTCGAGGCCGTACCGTTCAATCGATTATGATGAAACTTTGTCAACATATTGCTTGCGCTTTCGCGATGGTCATAGGTACGATTAAATGACTTTACGACAAATAGTTCAGGAGATACGACGTAATAAACAATGAAATGAGCGGAAAAGTGCTGCATCACGTGACGTCTGCTTCTAAACCACTGTACCGATTTCAACCAAATTTGGCACACGTATTCCTTCCATGAGGTAACAATTGACGTAGAGGTAAGAACTGCTTACGACAAATAGTTCAGGAGATATGACGTCATAAACAATTATAAGGTTGATAACCTGTGGCATCATACGACATGCGAATAAGGACACTTTATTCATTCTAAAATCTTCATGACTTTTTGGACACTTGAGCTTCAAAACAAGAGGAAGGTCACTGTCAATGAAAATTTTGGATGGTGCATGACGTAGGATACTTTACATATGGACTTCGTCACATTCTACAGATGTATTTCGGTCCTGATGAAATTTTTAAACGTGATTGAAGAATTCAGTTTATCAGCGCAGTATTAATATATTCAGATTACCTACAATAATTTAAATTACTTAAAGTGACTAAACAGTTTCGGCAAAGTTTCGAATGACATAAAATTTCTGAAAATTCTAGCAGCTCTCTCTGGAAGTTACGTTACATTTTACAGGGTGCTAATCGTCAAAGAAACATTTACAACATAAATATTGTTCACACCATGTGGATTTTATGTAAGCAATTTAAAGTAAGAAAAATTAAAAAAAAATGCTTCAGTTGAAAGCATACTTCATTCAGATTTTTAAATGACGGACACGGCGCTCCAGTACGCGCGGCTAATCCGCCGCGGCACAATGTCTCCCTCATCAACTTTTGACACGAGATATCTCTGGAATAACAATACATACTGAAATACGACTTTCAAAGGCATGAATACACGGCAGGAACTTATGCAAGTGAATACTATTAGACAATCTAAAATGTTAATGTCTTTTTCAACAGAAAATTATATTTTGTTAATGGATGTCCCAAATTATTTCTTATGCAATATGTAGCATGAAAAATTGCAACACGTATGACGTTGGTTACATCACAATATGTTGATTATGTTATATATTGAGAAACGAATTTGACGCTTGAAATGTATGAAACGTGCATCTAGTGCACGGTAAGGAAAACATAAGATTGACGTTTGAGTTTCGATATGTGCGCTAGTTGCGTGCTTCGTTTATTTCGAACGTTAACTTCGGTTCTCAATATCTCAGGATGTAATTCTGGTATTGCGATGTAACCAGTGCCATAAGTTGTGCGCTTTCTCAAGCTATTGATTTTATATTAAATAATGTGCGGTATACATTAAAAAACCATAAATATATGCTGAAGATAATATTTGTGTACGTCTCATACTCTTCACTTTCATGTTCCCTACCCTAAGTTCATGCTTGTGAAAAGTCATATTTAAATATATTGTTGTTCCAAGTAATAGATATTTATTTGACCTTTACACACTTCGATTTGATCAGTTTTGAATACATTTTAGTGTGGAGAAAAGTAAGAGACACATACGGCCATAATGAGAGAGAAACACGCTTCTGGATAAATAGTGTTGAAAAGGAAACGGATGCATACACAAAACTGTAAATAAAAGCCGTTTTTTTTTCAATGCACGTTACAACAGTTTACCCACATATGTCCAAAAAGTCATTTGTTTCGAAAATACTTTCCGCCTACTAATTGATTCCTCATTTGACATCTGACTAATAAGGAAAATGTTTGGCTTCGTTTATGCCAAATTCAGTGATATATGATGAAGTGGTATTCCAAAGAAGCATTTGTCAGAAGCAAGCTAGACATATGTCGATATCGTTGCATGTGCGCCCGATATATTTGCGCCTCAGTGGCAGAGATATAGAGATATTTCTAAATTGCTTCTGACAAATGTGTTTTTGCAATACCCCTTACGACATTTTTTGTATCTGGTATTAATGATGACATCGTTTTGCGATTATTCAGACGTCGAAAGCAGAGTAGTGAGTAAATGTGATTTAGTAAAACATGACTTTCTCGAGAACTCTGGGCGCACCATAGTAACGTGCATTCAAAACAATCGAACTTTTCTTCTTTATATCTGTTACCTTATCATCGGCATTCATTTAGAAATGTTAACTCATTTCTTTCGAGAGCGTGTTTCACTCCTTTAATGGCCGTAAGGGAACATATAAAACGTGTCTCCCATTTTCTTCTACACTACAAAATAATCGCGATAAAAAGGCAAGTTGACTTATGAGAATGTTGCCTGTAATACACTTTTTCAAATCCTGATAATATCACGGGTACTATAAGCAAATGAAAATTTTAACTATGCTCTTTGAAGTTCTGAAGGTAGCAGGGGTAAAATAGGCAAGTGAAAAGTTTTTTTTACAACTTGTTCATAATCAAGATGGCACTACTAAGAGTCGTCAAGGAAGTACTGGATAAGGAGGCTGGACATGGTTGTAAATAAAATCATATTTTTGTAAACGCAAGGGTTCAAACTGCTAAGTTCATCGGTCCAAAGACTTACAGACTACTTAAACTAACTTAAGCTGAGGACAACCCACATACCCAAGACCAAGGGAGGAATCGAACCTCAGACGGGGGAAGCTGCTCGATCCGTACCATGGTGTCTAAGGCCACGCGGCCAATCCAATGTGGCGACATGGTTATAGTCCATCCCCGATTTTATTCCATCTTCACACTGAACAACGAAGAAAATTTACAGAAGATAGAAGAGGCTATGAGGCCTTTCACGAGGACGCAGGGATTGTGACAGAGACAGTATAGGACTCCGAAGAGCAGTTGAACATAATGGACAGCGTCTTAAAACGATAACATTATCAACAAATCCAAAATATGTGTAAAGGAATGTAAATGAATTAGATCTGGCGCTGGTGAGGAAAGCAGATTAGGAAATGAGATACCTAAAATACGAATCGTATCCAGAAAGTAAGGTTCCATATTTTTTTAAATAAGGCAAGATGTCTCCCGCAGTTGGAGACGAAACGTCGGGAGGAAGTTTTACATGTGGACCACGGCCCATCAGCCCGGAAATTTTACCTGAAGACAACGCCGGCCGTGAAAGTTTACATTGTATGATAAAAACTTTGTTAGCAACAGATTTTGCAATGTTTGAGCTATGTTTTGACATATTCACCAGAAAATTTGAGACACTTATCGTGGGATTAACTTTTTTATTCCAGTTTAATATAACTCTGCCACCTGCGAATGGAAACAACGTGTGACAGCTGTCTTCAGAACTTTGTCGAAACGCTGGCCGAAGGACAGGCATTTCTTAAGGTGGAAACAAAAAGATGGAAATCGCTGGGAACAAGATCAGGACTGCACTATCAAACATTGTATTACACACTTTCTAAAGTAGACTATTTTCTTCTTCGGCGTTCAGGCTAGCTTCACACCAAATTACTTAAAAATTCGTTGAGCGGTTTTGTCGTGCAACGTAACAGACAGAGCTTCTTTCGATTTTATATAATATTAGTCCAATAGCATGAATTCAGTGAAGTTGTGCTGTAATCGCCACGTGTTCTAAGGCGCATTGCCACGATTTGCGAGGCCGCACCCGTAGAATTCCCGAGTCATCCCCCAGGCATGGATGAGTGTCTCTATGTTCTCCTTTCCGTAATTTACTTTATGTTGTTTGTAAGTCTAGACACTGATGACCTACGTAGTTTAGTCGGTTAGGTTTAGGATCATTTGAATTCAGTGAATGATTCCTTATTCATAAATATTTGCAATAACATTTTGGAAACACGGGTTCTTTCAGTCTGGAACACCAGTGCCCTAACTCGCGGTAGTGACCCAGTCTACGATGGAGCGTAAGGCCCTCCCTGAAGTGCTGTTACGCGCGGAAAGGGTCAAGATGGCGGCGAAACTGCCCGTAGCCGGACAGCGGATGCCGGCAGCTCGTAAACCTGCAACTCGAGGAGTGCTGTTCGTGCCCCGACGCGTGCATTATGCAGCACCGTCCGCTTATGACGCGCCCGACCTCTCCAGAAGGTGCACCTGCTCCTCAGTGCAGCAAACCGGCCATCGCTCTCCCGAAACCACAAATACGTTTTTCGTACATGGATCAAATTCAAATGTTCAAATGTTTGTATAGTTTATGGGACTGAACTACGGGGTCATCAGTCCCTAAACATACAAACTACTCACGAACTAGGAAGGCACAAATATCCATGCCCGAGGGGGGGGATTCGAACCCCCGACCGTAGTACATGGATCTTCATAGCGTATTCACGAGACGTCAGAACGCAGCTGACTGACAACAACAAAACGAAATGAGCGCAAAGTAAAATTTTGTCATTGTATGTGAATGAAAAGCTTTCGAAGTTCTGATGTTACACCACCACATGGACGGCTTAGGGCTTGGAAAGGCGGTGGTGAGAGACTGTGGAAAGTGTACCTTATGCCTCACCGTTTGGTCTTGCATTCGGATACATGATTTGGTAAAAAAAACCTATCCTTTCGTCACAAAATTGTATTTTATTGTTCAAACAACTTACGGGTATGCTGCCGGGTGACGTCGTCGACAACCGCCGATATTTCGGCAGGAGAACACCCTGCCATTCTCAAGGCACAACTGCACTTAAGGAAGCAATGTGCAAGCGTATTTAATACCTCGGTTTGCAAAGTGTAAACAAGGAAGATAACACACACAGTACAAGTCACAGCAGAGTCAACACAACCAAAGGTGACCAAACATAAAAAATATCGATAGTGACTTAATCAACAGGTGAGGCAGCATTAATTTTATCCCTCTGTTTTTTGACGAGAGACAGTGCCGGATTCCAAGCAGAATTTAAACAAAAACCACCATCTCTGTTTATAAGGTCGCTTGCTAGTTTAATTTCAACAGCTTCCTTAATAACACTATCCCAATAGGTGGAGGTGCATGCCAGGATCTCCGTGTTGTTGTATTCCATAGGATGACCGGTGTCAAGGCAGTGTTCTGCAACAGCAGATTTGTTGGGCTGTTGTAAGTGCGTGTAACGTTTATGTTCAATACACCGGTCTTCCACAGTCCTGATTGACCAATATATGACATGCCACAACTGCAAGGAATACGATATACGCCTGCCTTACGCAAACCAAGATCATCCTTTACGGACCCTAACAGGGCCTTTATCTTAGAAGGTAGTCGAAAAACACATTTTACATCATATTTCCGTAAAATACGACCAATCTTGTTGGAAATACTTCCTGCGTAAGGCAAAAAGGCCATAGATTTAGGTGCCACTTCATTACTATCGTCACTCACCCGTTGCACATAATGCTGATAGCGCAAAGCACGTTTTATCTGTCTCTCACTATAACCATTCTGACGAAAGGTCACCAGGAGATGGGACAACTCAGCTGACAAACTTTCAGGGTCTGAAATGACATGTGCCCTGTGAACCAAAGTACGAAGTACTCCTTCACGCTGAGCTGGATGGTGACAACTATCAGCTCGCAGATACAAATCTGTGTGAGTAGGCTTTCTATAAACAGAATGTCCCAATGTACCATTAACCTTCCTTCTGACCAACACATCAAAGAAAGGAAGGCAGCCATTCTGTTCCACCTCCATTGTGAACTGAATATTCGGGTGGATTGAATTTAGGTGTTCCAAAAAACATTTAAATTCTCACTACCATGAGGCCAAACAACAAAAGTGTCGTCTACATATCTGAGAAAACACGCAGGTTTCAGAGTCACTGACGCTAAAGCACGTTCCTCAAAATCCTCCATAAACCTGAAGGTCGCGGCCCCCAGGGGGTCGCTAAGTCTTGCTCGGGTGATCGCCGACACAGGAGGAAGAAATCATAAAATGTCTAGTGGTTCCATAATACAAAAACGTATGCCTAAATCAAATATATTTAATGTTAAAATTACGGAGTTCCTTGAATAGGTCACAGATTGTTTTATAATACAGAGTGTTAATGATGAATAAGTCTATAGACTGAAAAATGTTTTCAGGAACCAATCGAGAGGTAAAAGAATTTGATACAGTAAGTAATTCTGAAAAAAAATCGAAAAAATATCTACTTCTTTACAAACTGTCTATACAGTGGCACCTTTCTTAACGAGCATAATTCCCTTCTGAGTCTTGCCTGAAATGCAAAAAAGTCGTTAAGCAAAATATATTTTTCTGTCGGAAATCATTCCGAAAACTACATACAAACTTCGCCTAACAATTTGAAAGAAAGCCGTAGCAAAATGAATAAGATTGTAGTTTCCTTTGAGATGAGGATGAAGAGGGGGTAGCCAGAATATTTTTATTTGGAAGGGGTCGCATATTCGAGAAGGTTGTTTCAAATGTTTGTATAGCTTATGGGACTTAACTACGAAATCATCAGTCCCTAAACTTACAAACTACTTCTGAACTAACTAAGGACGGCACAAATATCCATGCCCGAGGGGGGAGTAGAACTCCCGACCGTAGTGGCCGTGCAGACCGTGACTGAAGCGCCTCAGTCCCATCGGTCACCGCGGCCGGCGAGAAGGTTGAAAAACACTGTTGTACACAATGCATTTCGAGCCCTGAAGGCTCATCAGGTGCCTGCATGGTTTTTATACACGTTTAAAGGATGGGCTTATAAAAAGTGGTGCAGAAATGGCTGGTGCAGTATGATAACTGTCTGTCCTGGAGTACATTTTTATGCATAAATAATCATTAACAGAAACACTTCTAACATCTACTCAAAGAGTTAGAGCTTTGATTTGTTGTTATTCCGCAATGTGACTGAAGGCGAGTGAATTTCATTTTACTGAAGTAAAATAGTCGCGGCAGCATCACTGGCAATAATGGACACAGTCGCACGCTGGATTAACTCTCTGAAATCAGACAGACATGCTGTGAAGAATCACTCCCGTCTAGGTCACAATGGCTTGGAAAACAATATTGAATTGCGGAGTTCCTAGATAACAGAATGCAGCGTGTCATTATCAATGGAGAGAAGTCTTCCGAAATAAGAGTGACGTCAGGTGTGCCACAGGGGAGTGTCGTGGGTCCGTTTCTGTTCAAATGTTCAAATGTTTGTTAAGCTTACGGGACTTAACTACGGGGTCATCAGTCGCTAAACTTACAAACTACTTATCTACTACCTTATACTAAGGACGGCACAAATATCCATGCCCGAGGGGGGATTCGAGCCCCCCACCGTAGTGGGCGTGCACACCGTAACTGGAGCGCCTCAGTCCCCTCGGCCACTGCGGCCAGCGTTGCTGTTCACAATATATATAAATGACCTTGCGGATAACATCGGAAGCTCACTGAGGCTTTTTGCAGATGACGCTGTAGTATCTAGAGAGGTTGTAACAATGGAAAATTCATTGAAATGCAGGAGGATCTGTATCGAACTGAGCATGGTGCGAGAAATGGCAATTGAATCTCAATGTAGACAAGTATAAAGTGCTGCGAATACATAGAAAGAAAGATGCTGTATCATTTAGCTACACTATAGCAACTGGAAGAAGTTAATTCCATAAAGTGTCTGGGAGTAGGCATTAGGAGTGATTTGAAATGGAACGACCTTATAAAATGAATCGTCGGTAAAGCGGATGCCAGACTTAAATTCATTGGAAGAATCCTAAGGAAATGTAGTCCGAAAACAAAGGAAGTAGGTTACAGTACACTTTTTCGCCCACAGCTCGAATACTGCTCACTGGTGTGGGATCCGTACCAGGTGCGGTTGATAGAGGAAGTGGAGAAGATCCAACGGAGAGCAGCGCGCTTCTTTACAGGATCATTTAGTAATCGTGAAAGCGTTACGGAGATGATCGCTGAACTCCAGTGGAAGACTCTGCAGGAGAGACGCTCTGTCGCTCGGTACGGGCTTTTGTCGAAGTTTGGTGAACTTACCTTTACTGAGGAGTCTAGCAGTATATTGCTCCCTCCTACGTATATCTCGAGAAGAGATCGTGAGGATAAAATCAGAGAGATTAGAGCCCACACAGAGGCATACCGACAATCTGTCTTTCCGCGAACAATACGTGACTGGAATAGGAGGGAGAACCGATAGTGGTACTCAAGGTACCCTCCGCCACACACCTATCGGGTGGCTTGCGGAGTATGCAGGTAAATGTAGATGTAGATTGAAGACTGCAGGTGGTCCGGAAGTCTAAGGATCGTCAGTAATAAACCACAACACTTTACACTTAGAACACGTTTATTGCGAACACAAGCGTACAATCAGTACAGACATACCTGCTTGGAGTGCTCCACTATTTATACATAAAAAGAATTTTTTGGAACTTACAAGTACCGTACATCAAACATAAGAAAAACGCGGAACATTCTCGAAATAGTAAATTCAAAGAAATATATTTGCTTCTGCCCTTGGTGGGATTTGAACCAAGGACCGCAAGCACAGCCATCTGCGATGCTAACAATTTTCTTTTTTTCCTTTTAATTGTTCTTCGGGTAGATCTATGTTTTGCTGTCGTTGGTTAAGTTCGTTCTTTGTTGTTCGTTGAAAATTTGGCTCACCTTTTTTATTACAGAGAGCATTTAGCCCGATGACCGGGCGAGCTGAGCCACGGCGTCCAGCAAGAAATAAATTTGCTTCTCCCACTGGACCACGCGTGTTGTCGGAATACTCGCGGCATTATGGTTTAACTCGCAGCTTCCTTCTTGGACGTTCGTCGTCACTGTACTGCGCATGATTTAGCAGCAGGAACGGAGTATACTACAAAACGGTGTCCCACATTCTGCACGATATTCTGGATTTTTGCAAAATTGCTGCACTTTGGATTCTCCATGCAAAACCGAAGATGCAACAAGGGTACCGCTAAGTCGTCGCACAAGATTTTTTACGAAACAGATTGTAACGACTGACCCGGTCGTTGGTCTCTGTCGATGAAACCTAGGCGCACTCGTACGAACGACAGTTGACACGCCAATCGACTGAATGGAGGCATCGTTTTGTTTTCGAGCACAGAAAGTATGTGCTACAACTAATGCTGTGAAGGTGATGTTCATTGTGGTGTATGGCACCGATTGGGCAATACTGGATCACGCTGTATCAGCAATTAAATTAACGCTGTAACGTCGTCAAAAATACATAATTGTCTTAAGATTGTCGTGTGTGTATAGGACTACTTAAAGATTTTCTATTAGCATTATTGTGTTAAACTTCATGTATTGACTTGTTCCACGACCATGGAGTCTCACTGTCATATATTGATTTTACTGTTGGAATTGTTGAGAGGCTGTGTCAGCCACAGAGACGCACTCCAGGCTGAGAAATAGAGACCATTGCAGATAACAGGCTAAAACAGACACCTATATCTTACGAGATGTAGGCACTAAAGAAATCTCCTAGCGAACTGCTGATGCCCTCGGCCACCGTCCCAGGGTGGAGGTTACCTTTCGGAGAAGATGGGCGTAACTTCATATAGCGTGTAGACGCTGTTGTAAGACGTTACATTAGTACTTGGTGGCCAACAGGCACGTTTTAATGTACGTAGCAAAGTTGATATCAGTCAGTTGGGAACAGCAACGTCAGTGATTCCACGAGGCTAGAGTGAGAGGGTAAAGAAGAAAATCTGCAAGTTAGCAGCTCCCATGAGGCGTGGCGTAAGGCGGAGCTTAATGTGTGGCCAACTGACGTAAAACATTGTTGTTGTTGCCCATATTTGGTAGCGTCGTGACGTTTTACTTTCAGCTGAACAATGTTGCTACCAAGTATGGATTTTGTTAGTGCACAAACAAGCCAACTCCCCACCCGGGGAATGGCAGAAAGGACAGGGCTGAAACGTGGTTCGCTAGAGGACTCAGAAAGAGGGCAAGCCACAATTTAGATTGTTTGAACCAAGCAGCGGCCAATAGGAAATTGTTTACTGTCGGGGAAAAGAGGTGCGCCCACACCGGCCGTTAAAACCCCCGGTTTTTGGATCAAGAGGGGAGTTCTCAGTCAGACGAGTCGGGCGCCAGCCCGTGACTATCGCCGTCGGCCTCGGGGTGCTCCATGACAGCCTGTTTCTCGCGGGGAGTGCGTCTGTCTAGGGGATGCTGCTAGGGAACGTAATTACTGGCTTCTGTTGTGGCAACGATTTCTACTTCTTGTTTTTTAAAATAACTAACCGCAGTGTAGTAGACGTAGAATGGGCTGCAATAAATTCAATGCAAGGTACCTAGGAGTTCCATAAAGTTTCCTAAACAAGTATCCTTTCGAGTCCCGAAAGCCGCATCTCTAGTAGATGCCTGTACTGTCTCTCTGCAATCACTCCTTTCCGCTCGGGATATGCAGACTGACCTTGCTACCTCTTCCCTCTTTTCTATGTAGGACACGACATCACTCCTGAATTAGGTCTTGTGGAACAGAAAACCATATTATTATTATTATTATAACATTCAACTTTACTTCCATTTTTTCCCAACTTTTTTGTCATTCCATTAACGGTGCGAAATAATTGCACGGGTTTCTGATAACAGAAAAGACCTGCGTTTTTTTTATTTTATTATTTTATTTTTTTAAATTTCGCTACACTTGTGGGCCTGAATTGTGCGACTTTAGTGAGTTTCCAGCGGCCACGTAAGCATTAACTGCTGTGGTGTTGGCCTAACGAAGCCACAGGCTGGCGCGGCCTGTGTCACGGGAGAGCAGCGTTGCGGTCGGGGCGGCTGTGTAGAGTGTAGAGTGTAGCGTGTAGCGTGTAGCGGCCGCGCCACCACCCAGGCCTACAGCGCTCCCCTTTCCTTTGATCGATTTTCGACTAAGCCCCGCGCCCATTGTGGTCGCAGCCTCGCCGCGAGGTATTTCCGCAGCCTGCTACTTCGCTCGCGTATCCCTTTTTGTCGCGAAACGGTCGTGTGTATGCTTCCGCATGTCCGTCACCACTCAACGCGTTTGTGTCCCTCTGTCATCGAAACACACACACACACACACACACACACACACACACACACACACACAGCATACACGAAAACGCTGCAGGCTTTGTCCACGGTTTTAACTCTTTTCACTTAAGCTCGTGCTAATCTTACCATTCTTCCGCATAACATGACAGAATGTGGCGTATACATATACACACACACACAGACAGTAGGCGATCGTCAAATACATCCGTCATTCTGTGCTGGATTTGCAGACAAACAGATGCCACGTGAATTCGTTGGACAGAAAACACGGTCGGCTGTTTCGTACGTTCGCTTAGAGACGTGAAAAGCCGAACGCGGTAGCGCCAACCACAACCTAAAGGAGAAAATCTGAAAAAAGTCATTTTTCGTATTATTTATTTATTTATCGTACGGCATGTTACGGCGGGGTCAGAGATTAAAGGTGGATAGAGAGTCTGATAAAAGTAATCAAAAAGTTGAAACTTCCTGGCAGATTAAAATCGTGTGCCGGAACCGGGACCCGAAGCTGGGACCTTTGACTTTCGCGAGCAAGCGCTCTACCGACTGAGCTATCCCGACACGACTCCCAATCCAGCCTCACAACTTTACTTCCCCCAGTACCTCGCCTCCTACTTTCCAAACTTCACAGGAGCTCTCCTGCGAACCCTAGGGAAGTTTCATATCAGCGCACACTCCGCTGCAGAGTGAAAGTTTCGTTCTGGAAACATCCCTTAGGCTGTGGCTAAGCCATGTCTCCACCATATCCTTTCTTCCAGGGATGCTAGTCTTGCAAGGTTCGCAGGAGAGCTTCTGTGAAGTTTGGAAAGTAGGAGGCGAGTTACTGGCGGAAGTAATGTTGTGAGGCGGCATCGGGAGTCGTGTCGGGGTAGCTCATTCATTATTTTAATCTGCCAGGAAGTCTTGTTCGTTTTAGGTTGTTCCCAAGAAAGCAGTCAAATATGAGTCGAACCGGTTGGCCGTACCTGAGACCTTTCCCTAGTAAGAGGAAGACCAAATAAATCTCTTTTGTTTCAGGTAAGACTGGCGGCGCAGCAGTGTACATCGTCCGAGTTGAAGACGCTGAAGGTGTACGACTGGTGCAGCCAAGGCAGTCGAATAACCATCTTAGTCCGGACATTCGTGGGTAAAATACACATAACGTGTAAGGAAATTGCCTCATGGTTGTTGTAATGTTCTAACAGTTTAGTTAGTTTCTGCGGTGTTTCAAAATAACGCCACATGACCCCCCTCCGTCCTGTAATGGTTCCAGAAACATGCAGGGGTCGTCCAAAGACTTATGGTACACCGGAGCTCAAATTTGAACCCCACCGAACACATCGGGGTTGACATGAACTGCAGGGTCCATGTGGAGTATTTTCTCTTTCTTGGTGCTGGTACTTGGTTATGTTTCTCAAAAATGGAATAATCCCCAGAAAAGAAATCTTTCTAGTTGCTGCGGGTCGACCATGCTAGGTAAACGCAACGGCACAATATCCTCCAAATGAACTGGTCAGCTATAAAATTTAGAACACGTGGTGGGAATTCTACAGTGGGAGTAAAATAAGACTAATTTCCATTAGTCATTATTGCCTTCACAATGTTATGGTACCGTGACATCATACAACTATATGCCACAATTGACATATTACACCGTAATGCATAACCTTGTATATTACCCGAAATTCACATTTTCTTAAAATACAGTAGTTTATGTGAGAAATTCAGTTTCTGTGTGAGATGTAGTCAACACTGTTAATGTGCTGGTGAAACATTATGCCAGAAAATGTTAAACTGTGGTATGGAAAGTGCCAAACTATAGACCGCTTTGATTTTTATATACTGGATCAGTTATGCCATTATTTTAACAATTTATTGAACTATTTTTATACTAAAGATGTATGAACTATTTCAATGAAAAATGCAGTGACAATAGAAAAGAAATACCTTCTCAAAAGTATAATCAAAGTGTTTTAAAATACAAAAACCAACAGCCGTAACAATAATGATTTTATTATCTGGCAACCAGTATCAGCACCTCGTATGTCCCATCTTCAGGCCATCAAGACATATAGGATCAAAATGTGTTCTATCTGGCTGATATAAACTGGATTCACAGCTTCCATGTGAATGTGTGTGCACCATCCACATACAAGACAACAACTGTCTTGGATGTGTTGATGGCCTGAAGAAGGCACTAATGAGGTGCTCAAACTGGTTGCCAGGTAAGAAAGACATTATTGTTACGGCTGTTGGTTTACACATTTTTGATATACTTCGATCACAATTTCAACCAGCCATTGTCCCACTCTCCACATTAGTATGGAGCTACATGTTCTCACGTGGTTGCTCGCCGTGGAGGTTCGAGTCCTCCCTGGGGCATGGGTGTTTGTGTTTGTCCTTAGGTTAGTTTATCTAGGTTTAAGTAGTTTGTAAGCTACGGACTGATGACCACGCAGTTTGGTCCGATAGATTTACAAACATTTGAACATAATCTCAAAAGTCTCCAAGCACAGCTCGCTCAATGTTAGGAGATAAACAGTCTACTACTTGATACCACACTTCAAATGTAACATCTCTAGGATGCTGTAAAAACCCCTTTCACTGGCACACGAATTTTACATACAATACCTGACGTTTAGTGTGATTATTGGGCCATTACTTTTCACAGTATATACAGGGTGATTCACCAAACACGTGCACCGCAAATATTGCGGAAACGGAAAGTGCGAGTGATGTGCGGTTTTCACAGACTGAATTGTTAGTCAAGGACTCATATTGTTAGCCCATAAAAATATTTTAAAAATACCTAGAATGTGTATTTCTTATGCAAATATACAATTTTTCGAATGGAATAATGGTTGTTTCTATCAGGCAATGGAATTTTTGACACCAGCTGTGTACAAAGAATTTTGTATGACATTTTTATCACGTTTAGTTTGGCAGCTACAAGCATATAAAATTTTGGGGGCGGAGGCTTCGACAGCGCCCCTGACTGGCTGATGGTGCCCCAGGGGCTAGCCACTCGGCCAGTTAGCTACGCTATCGCAGCCTTCTCCACAGAAACTCTGAACGGTTGTAGCTGCCAAACTAAACGTGATAAAAATGTAATTCAAAATTCTTTGTACACAGCTGGTGTCAATAATTCCAGTGCATGATAGAAACAACTATTGTTCCATTTAAAAAAACTGTAAGTTTCCATAAAAATTATACTTTCTACCGCGGTGGCCGAGGTGACTGAGGCGCTCCAGTCACGGTCAGCACGGCCACTACGGTCGGGGGTTCGAATCCCCCCTCGGGCATGGATATTTGTGCCGTCCTAGTTCGTAAGTAGTTCATAAGTAGTTTGTAAGTTTAGGGACTGATGACCCCGTAGTTAAGTCCCATAAGCTTAACAAACATTTGAACATTTTTTATACTTTCTATGTAATATTACAATCTGTCTGTTGGCTAAAAATACGAGTCCCTGACTATATCCATTCTGTGAAAACCGCAAATCAATCGCACTTTCCGTTTCCGCAATATTTGCGGTGCATGTGTTAGGTGATACACCCTGTATATGATCTCGCAGATATCATCGGATGTTCCGTGATCCGTGAGGCTTTTTGCGGATGATGCTATAGTTTTTCGAGAAAATGTTAACGAAATTCAAGATAATCTGCAGCGTATTGACGCATGGTGCTGGGAATAGCAGTTATTCTCAACATAAACGAGTGTGAAGTCCTGCGTGTAACTGGAAAGAAAGAGTGTGCATTATATAATCATGAAATGGCAGCCGTTACTTCCATAAAATATCTGGGACCAGGGAAAGAGCGATTTGAAACGAAACGGGAATATGGCATTAATCGTGGGTAGGACAGATTCCGGACTTTCTTTGGAAGAATCCCGAGGACTGGTTACAAAACACTCGTTCAGCGGCCGGTTGCGTTTTATTCATCAGTGTTCAAGAGTTCACACGGAAGCATATCGGCAACTGTATTTAATGTTTGTATAGGTTATGGGACTTAACTGCGGGGTCATCAGTCCCTAAACTTACAAACTCCTTATGAATTAGCTAACACTAAGGACAGTACAAATATTCATGCCCGAGGGGGGATTCGAATCCCCGACCGTAGTGTCAATGTAGACCGTGACTGGCACGCCGCAGTCCCCCCCTTTTTTTCTCCTTTTTCATCTGGTAGATCCTCGGTTCGCGGTCGTTCGTTCAGTTTGTTCGTGGTTGTTCGTTGAATGGCTGGCTCAGCTTTTTTATTTCAGAGGGCGTTCAGCCCCCGGACCGGGCGCGCTGAGCCACGGCGCCCGGGCCCCTCGGCCTCCGCGGCCGGCGTAACTGTGTTCCCCACGAGTCATACGCTACACTTCAGGTGGCGTACGGATCATAGGTTTAAATGTACCGTCAAACGGGGTGATTTCGAATAATTTTGAGATTTTCACTATAAATTTCGTAGGTTTTGTCAGATTTCATTATTTTTTACTGAAGTGGTAGGGTAGATGTATAATAAATAAAATATCGTAGAAACAGAACGTCCATGTGCATCTACTTTTGCCTGAAACAAAGTGTCCGAATTCACCCCAATCCATGGGGTGATTTCGTACACATGTGCGTTTTAAATCCGTGTCAGGCGTTTAAAAGTGTATGGGGGTGATTTCGGACACAAATTGACATTTTTTATTCTACTTTCTTTCTGTTTGATTTTAGTGATCACAATGTCCATCATTAAAATAAGGGATAAAGACTGAGACAAGGAATTTTATTTATTATAGGATTTTCTATACATTTAATTTGCCACACTGAATATCTCGAAATGCTTTCTTTAAAATTTGCGGGTCATTATTCAAAATGTCCAAATGTTTGTAAATCTATCGGACCAAACTGCGTGGTCATCAGTCCGTAGCTTAAAAACTACATAAACCTAGGTAAACTAACCTAGGGACACACACACACACACACACACACACACACACACACACACACCCATGCCCTAGGGAGGATTCGAACCTCCACGGCCAGCAACCGCGCGCTCCGCAGCGAGACGCTTTAGACCGCTCGGCTACTCCACCGCGGCGGTCATCATTAAACCGATTTTGTACACCGTTCTTACTTTTATACGTTCTCGGCGTTGTACGAAATCACCCCACAAAGCACAAAATTTCGAAAAAACCTCCGTTACTTTCAAACTTTACGCAAAATTGGCACAAAAGTTTCACAGTTTCGCAGCCTACTGATCTCGTTGGCAAGTGAAGCTACAATACTTTTCCGCTAGTCACAACAACAGAAAGTTTCCGCTGCATAACACAGCGAGAACTTTTGACAATGAGACTCTCCGACTGATTATTGCCGGCTGCGGTGGCCGAGGGGACTGAGGCGCTCCAGTCACGGTCTGCACGGGCACTACGGTCGGGGGTTCGAGTCCCCCTCGGGCATGGATATTTGTGCCGTCCTTAGTATTAATAGTTGATAAGTAGTTTGTAAGTTTAGGGACTGATGACCCCGTAGTTAAGTCACATAAGCTATACAAACATTTGAACATTTCACTGATTATTGCGTCGGTAAACAATCGATGAAAACGCGGGAGTGCGGGACGCGGGAATTACAGTCTCGTGCATAGAAAAGCAGCGCCGCGGAATCGAAAATTAGCGCTAATTCGTTGCTATGCAGCTGGGAAGAGAAGCATATCGTCCGAAATCACCCCGGTGTCCAAAATCACCCCGTTTGACGTTATCTCGTGACACCTGCTACATCAGTGAAATTTGATTGTCCATGCTAGCAAATAGCGAGGTGAATGAACGTTTATTTTGTCCGTCTGCTGTTTCCCAATCACATAATTTATAGCAGTAGTTATTGTGTTCGCCCTTGTCTTTTGCATCGCGTCGTGTGTGAACGCAGTCCCGCCAGTGGATGCTGGTAAAACTAAATGTCCCGCTGGCAGATCCGGTGATTCAGCGGCGGTGGCCGGTGGGCAGCACCTGCGCCCACCGCTGGCTCGTCCCAAGACCGCAGCCGGCGCGGACTGCAAGGCGCCGGGCGATAACTCAGGGCGCGGCCGCGGCGCGCGCGCGGCGCTGGCGTCGCGCCGTCACGGCCGGCGCCGGCGCACACCCCAATTGTGTTCGTTTCCTCTCTGTCACCTGCGGCGACAAACAGATGGCGCCGTAACTCACGCCCCCGCGTATAAATCCGCCCATAACTTCGGCTTAATTGGTTTTCCTCGAATAACACGCCCGCCGTGTCCCGCCCTCTGCCCGATGCTCCTGTACGCCGGCGCGTGTGTTACACCGAGTGCGGTCAGCTGTCCTCGGTGCGTAAGGTGGGAGGGAGTAACCGGGGAAACGTGGTGGGTTAGACTAGCCGAAGGGGAAAATTTGCGCTCTGTGGCAAGAAACCGACCAACCTTCGAACATTCATGAAACTAAGTATTTGGTAATTACAGGAATAAATTGAGGATATGGTTGGTTGGTTGGTTGTTTTTGTATGGGTGGTTTTAGGGGGACTAGACTACTATGGCCATCAGTCCCCCGAGGATATGGTCACTGCGGTTTTTTATGAATAAACCTGATTGTGACTACAAGTTTGAGTACTGTGGGCAGGGTAAAGCTGGAAATTTGTGTTTGATGCCAGGCGTGCTTAGGTAGTGCTTGCAGGTGCGGTGATGTGTCCCCATTGGTGTAAGGGTCAGTGCAACTGCCTAGAAAGCAGGAGACCCGGGTTCGAATCCCGGCTGGGTACATATTTTCATCTTTGCCCATTCGCAGTTGAAGTCATATATTCTGTGAATATGAAACCTGATTACATTGAAGTCAACAATAATTAAATTCTTTGAGACAAACATTGCTCGTTATACGAAAGGCACTGTATTAAAATTTATGCTGTGGCCGGGATTCGAAACCGGGACCTTTTGATTAGTAGACAGGCGCTTAGACCACCTTTAAAACTTTTTTTGCTTTGTTGTATGGATGGTTCTGTTCCTTACGGTCGCTGATCGTGTTTGTTAATTGTGTCCATTCTGCCGTCTGACCGGGCGCACTGAGTCACGGCGTCTGACAAACCACTCAGCTAACACAGCGTTACGGACAAAGTGGCTACACGGACTGTCTTGAAGCACGTCTACCTCCCAGCCACATACTTTAAATCGGCCTCAATGTTCCCTGTAAAATACGTATGACATTTCCAAGGAAAAGAACGTGATTTCGCCGGCCGCGGTGGCCGAGGAGACTGAGGCGCTCCAGTCAAGGTCTGCACGGCAACTACGGTCGGGGGTTCGAATCCCCCCGCGGGCATGGATATTTGTGCCGTCCTTAGTGTTAGCTAGTTGATAAGTAGTTTGTAAGTTTAGAGACTGATGACCCCGTAGTTAAGTCCCACAGACTTTACAAACATTTGAACTTTTTTTTTGAACGTGATTTCCTCAGGCACGGGTGATATATATCAACAATAATGATACTGAAACTTTGCTGTATCAGAGATTCTGCTATATGAAGAAATATATTAAATTTTACAGGCATGTTTCAGAACAATTGCCGTTCTTATACAGTGTGTCCCACTCAACTGTTTTACCCCAGATATCTCTGAAACAACAAGACATATTGAAAAATGACTTTTACGGCCATTAGCGTACGGCAAGGGCTTATGAAAGTAGGTTCTAAGAGACACTTAAAACGTGAAGAAATATTATTTTCGACACAAACTTTTTTTAATGCTTACCCCTTATTACTTCTTAAGCAATTGTTATAATGAAAAATCACAAAACGAATGGCGTCGGTTGCATCAAGATGCGTCAATTACATCCGGAGAAACTGCGAAGCGAAGTTGATGTTTAAAATACATGAGGCGCGCTGCTAGCGCGTGTCCGAGGCTTAAGCGAGACTCACGGTTGAGTCTCGGACACCCGCTAGCAGCGCGCCTCATGTATTTCAAACGTCAGCTTCACTTCTCAGTTTCTCCGGATGTAATTGACGCATTGCGATGCAACCGACGCCACTCTTTTTGTGATTTTTCATTATATCGATTGCTTAAGAAATAATATGGGGTATCAATTTAAAAAAAACATAAGTTTGTGTTGAAAATAATATTTCTTCAGGTTTTAGATTGTGTCGTAGTACCTACTTTCATAAGCCCCTGCCGTACGTTCATGGCCGTAAAAGTCGTTTTTCAATATCTCTTGTAGTTTCAGAGACATCTGGGGTGAACAGTTGAGTGGGACACCCTGTATATTAGTCAATACAGAATTTAACTTTTTTTTTAATTTTCGTGTTTTGAAAGCTCAGTCAGCTATGTTGCAAGGTTACAATCGTTTGTATTTCATTGGAATTAATTAATTATATTTCTGTCTTCATAAGTATGGTTAAATTACGAATTTGAATTGTTTTTGCTATAAAGGCGTCGTCGAGAACTAGCAATCTACAGTGGAACGCACTAACCTGAAGATTTCTGGACGGTTGTCAGCCGAAATATCGTGGCAAGAAGTCGACGGAATCCGGCTGCAATCCCGAAACGTTATGGAAAATTCCGTACACTGGAAGAACTTCAAGAATCACAGGGATGAACTTGTCAGAAAATACTGATGTTTTCTGATATATCACGCGACCGACTTCCCATTAAGAAAAAAGAAAGCAGAAAAAATATGGCTGAGATTTATGTTTCAAAACTGTTCAAATGTTTTTAGAGCTTATGGGACTTGACTACGGGGTCATCAGTCCCGAAAATTACAAACTACTTACGAAAAACGACAAGCTTTCGGAACACAGTTCCTTCTTCAGGTGGGAGAGAAGGGAAGAAAAAAGGATGGGAACGAAAGGGAAAGGTAATTCACGGCCTAGGTCATGAGGGTGGGGTTTGAGGAGTGTGGAAGTCTCAGTACTAATATGCAGAATCTGTGACTTCCACACCCCTCCTCAAACACCATCCTCACGACCTAGGTCGTGAATTACCTTTCCCTTCCGTTCCCATCCTTTTTTCTTACCTTCTCTCCCACCTGAAGAATGAACTGTGTTCCGAAGGCTTGTCCTTTTTCAAAAATGTTCAAATGTTTGTAATTCTATCGGACCAAACTGCGCGGTCATCAGACCGTAGCTTACAAACTACTTAAACCTAGATAAACTAACCTAAGGACAAACACACACACCCATGCCCCAGGGAGGACTCGAACGTCCACGGCGAGGAACCGCGCGCTCCGCAGCGAGACGCTTTCGACCGCTCGGCTGCTCCACCGCGGCTGTCCTTTTTTGTCCTTTTCCTTTTTCTTCATTTGTGTCACTATCGGCGGTACTCACAAAAGTAAGTACTGGCCAGCCAATCTATCTCTCTTGAAAAATAATTTATCATCTCTGTGGATAATTTCCATCATTAATCGAAAACTACTTCTGAACTACCTTATACTAAAGACGGAGCAAACATCTATGTCCGAGGCGGGGGGGGGGATTCGAAACCCCGACGGGGAACGGCCTCGCGCATCGTAGCATTGCGCAGCAATGCGCTCCGCCGCTCCGCCGCGGCTGAGATTTATGATGGCTAATATCAAGGTGGCTCCTCTGCTCTATATATGCCGTAAAATGTATGTAAATGGGTGTACTGCGACTGTATGTTCTTTCAACGGTATTGATGAATTTACTGAGAAATTATTTTCTCCCGAGGGAAGTTTGACCAGCATGCTCTACAACTAGACTGAAGACAAGCCTGTGGTTGTCCACCTGATGCTCGGGGCGGGGGTGTTTGTTAAGTTGTGTGTGTGAGAGGCGGGCAGACGACGCGATAGCCGGCAAGTGTAGTGTGGTCGCCCGTCCACCCCGCCGTCGCACTTTACTGCGCCGCTCCCCCAGGCGATGGCTATCCGCGCCGTCGAGTCACGACAAATTGCCTGATTTATGCCCCTCATAAATACCAGGTAGATGTTATTTCATACAACTCCTGTCGGCCGCGTATTTATGGCGCCTGCGGAAACTCCAAGAATTTCTCTCTCGAGGGGCGGGGGGGGGGGGGGGGCGGCAAAGTGCAGCTTCTAGCGTCCGGCACTGTCGCTCGGGATTTTCGATTGTGCAGTAGAATTTCCTGCAGAATAATTTTAATATCTTCGAAGTCTACAGGGTGTGTTCGGCGAACGCTTTATACGGAATGCCGTATTTTTCAGGGTTTACATAGGCTACTGTTGAGCAATATATCATCCTGTGTGAAACGCGTGACATTTTTTGTTCAGTCTGAGGAGCGATATGGCCGTACTACATTCAAAGTCTTACGGAGATGGGAAAACACGCATGGCAAATACACAAAGATCGTAATTTTTTTTAATAATTTTCTTTCGTACATCAGGAAGTAAAGGAGTAGTAAAAATTGTTTTGAGACAGTAGTAGCAAGTAACCTAAAACGAACTGAATGTTAGAGTGTTGTCATTCTTCTCTCCCTCTCTCTCCCTCCCTCTCTCTCTCTCTCTCTCTCTCTCTCTCTCTCGCCATATATATAGAAATGTCTGCCATCATTAGATCTGTAATTAAGATAATTGAAAGCTTCTAATATATAGTGACAAATTGAAAATGATCGAGGACTGCTATGGAAATTAGATTTCAGTGGCAAGAACTGATTACTGAACTGGTACGCGAACATTTACGTTTAAAGAAAATCTCAAACTCGACACGTACCATGCAAAAAGAGAGAGAGAGAGAGAGAGAGAGATAAATGTAACAATCAAGAAAATGAGGGACTAGGTTGAGCTGAAATAAGAAAATTAATAATCATTAAATTATTTATTTTTGCAAAAGAAACATACCTTTGTTGTTGAGTTGTCAATAATTGTGATTACAATAGGTTTGTACAATACCGTTCCATACAAATATTCTCGTCCCCTTAATACAAAATTCCACTTCAAAATCAAATGAAATTTCACAACACTCGGGCGGGATACATTCATAGGTACATGAACCAATCAGCGAAAACAAATTCGGCACGTGAATCGTAGCCGATCAACCGAACCGTACACCACAGTGACTACCACGTGACTGTACTGAACTATCTTACTATATTGACACTTTTACTAGCCTATTCTCCACTGCCCGCCTCAGCGGTCAAAGATGCTGCTGTAGCACAGATGCTACATCACAATTACAAAGATATTATGGTGTGCAGTGGTTACAAACATCAAATAAGATTATCGAAGCATATAATATATGTATTTTACTTACAAATAAAGCCCTAAGGCAAATACATAGCCGCGGTGGAGTATCCGAGCGGTCTAAAGCGTCTCGCTGCGGAGTGCGCGGTTGCTCGCTGTGGAGGTTCGAGTCCTCCCTTGGGCATGGGTGTGTGTGTTGTCCTTAGGTTAGTTTACCTAGGTTTAAGTAGTTTGTAACCTACGGACTGATGACCACGTAGTTTGGTCCGATAGATTTACAAACATTTGAACATTTTTTTTTTTGCAAATACATATCCAGATTCACAAAATATCACAGAAAAATCCATAAATAATGATATTCAGCCTATAGCTGCATACTTTCATGATAAGAACATAAAATTGTTGGTTTGTAGAATCGAGTTCCAAAGAAAGTCTCAAAATAAAAATTAACAAATAAAAGGTTGTTATAAAGTATTAAGAATATTCAGTCACCTAAAACCCGCCGAACCTGCTAAGCGCCATTCATTGTCAGTTATTAGGTGCATCAACTAAATTACTGATTACTATTTAGAAATTATGAAACTACGTTAAAAAAAAACCTTAGCTGACAGATTGCTCTACTGTGGGGGCTATACCTACAAATTCTTCTATTTATTTTTCTATTCTTTCTATTATTTTAGTTTATTAAGGGACGCCTGTCACGGCGATAATGCGAGCAAAACTTGTCGACATACATCTCGAGAAATGCTGCAATAACGTACTAGCGGTGTGGAAATGAAAAGGTTCGAAACAACACTTTGGGTATAATTGGAGACTTTAATCAAAATTAATCACCAAAGGACCGAGCATAACTATGTAACTATCCCTCTGTAAAAAAAAATAGAGAATCGCCCGTTCCCTGAATTCCTATGGCTGTGAGAAGAGCCATTCCTCTACTGTGTCGTCCGAGTTGAAGAGCTGACCCCCTTTTTCTCCCGCTTTTTTATTTTTTTTTACTAGCAGTCCAAACTGACGGAAGTCACAAGTCGGCATTCCCGGGTATAGGGCGAATGCTCAAGCTGCTCCCACTTGGCCAGTTCACTTTGTGTGACCCTGGAGAAGTGTGGACGCTTGATATCATGGAGCAGAACCACTCCCTCTTGAGCAGCCAGACCGTTTGCTCTTGATGGACTTACGTAGGCTATGGAGTGCCTCGCAGTACACGTCACTGTTAATGGTTTTTCCGTGCTCTAGGAATTCGATGGGTATCGGACCTGGGATGTCGAAAAAGACTGAACAGCACCTTGCCTGCTGTGGGCACAGCCTTTGAATTTTATAGAGCGAGCTGACGATCATGCTTCGCGTCCCTAGATACTGCTCTACTTTATCCCGAAGCGCCATATTCAAATTTCAGTCAGTTTGGTTGTTAATACGTTTCTCATTGAACACCCCCTCGTATTGATCGTATTTGTAATGACACACAAATTCAATCTTCTGTTTCAATCAGTGCCGAGTGTCCAGCGGCTTTTGCGCAACACTGCAATGTGAAGTCGTCCTCATGAGTACGAAAAGAAATCCGTCAAACTTGGTTTACAAGATAAATCAATCAAAAGTGAAGGCCAAGAACTCTACAAAATACCTAGGAATTACTATTACTTCAGACTTAAATAGGAAAGAACACGCAGATAATGTCGTGGGAAAGGCGAACCAGAGACTGCTTTTTATTGGTAGATCCCTTGAAAGATGCAACAGAACTACTAAAGAACCTGCATACACTACGATTGTCCGTCCTTTTTCTGGTGTATTCTGCCCAGTGTGAGATCCTTATCAGGTGGGTTTGAGGGAGGACATCGAAAGACTCCAGTGAAGGGCATCTCATTTTGTATTGTCACAATACAGGGGAGGCAGCGTTACGGAACCTGGGATACAGGACCTGGGATGGAAATCATTACAACAACGGCGGTTATCGCTACGGCGTGGTCTACTTACGAAACTCCAATCGCCAACATTCTCCTCCGAATGCGAAAATATATTGTTGGCTCCCACTTACATAGGTAGAAAAGATCATCAGAATAAAATACGAGAAATCAGAGCTAAAACGGAGAGATGCAGATGTTCTTTCTTCCCGCGCGCTATTCGAGAATGGAATGGGAGATGAAATGGTATAACGGTGGTTCGATGAACCCTCTGCCAGGCACTTAAATGTGATAATTGCTGTTGAATCTTCCGGGTTATATCGTCTACTCCTGACGTTTCGTCCAGAGCTGCGCTGGACAACTTCAGAATTGCTACTGGTGGCGGTGAGTCTTGCCGACTGAGATTTGCAGAGTATCCCATGTAAATATAGTTCTTATAGATTTAAAGGATCCACCACACGCATTTCTTGGGGGGCAAATGCTGCGCACACCGTTTGGAGCCAGTATCGATTATCTACAAGTGTTCCTGCTGTTGTAGTGTGGTGGCTGTTAACGTTTGCGGTCGACGACCCATGCCATAAGATGCGAACCACGCCCGATCCCGTAGGGAGTCCCTCCATCACGTAGCGTGTGGCCGCGGCTGTGGCTTGGCCACCTGCGCCTGGCGGTTAGGCTGTACCGCGACGCGCTGGCGACCAGGCGAGGCGCAAATTGAGATGCATATAGAGCGAGCGACGCAGTGCAGCACAGCACGTTTTGTAACTCGCGTATTGTAATAGGAGCGCGCAAATTGGCACGCAGCATGAAGATGACGCGACCTGCGCCTGCGCCGAGCTGCGTGGCGTTGTGCAGTGGCAAAGTTTTCAGCGCTACGCTCGATCCGTGGGGAAGGGGAGGTTGGGAGCGCGAAAGCAGCGTGAATATAGATAGTGGTATTTTTGCCTGTACGAACAACATTGCCTTAAGACTGAACTTTACCATGTAGTAGTGTTTCGATTTTTTGCCATTTGTCATCTCTTTTTTTCTTCTTCATATTTTTTTTAGTCCATTATATTTTTCAGTTACTTAATCTGAATAGTTTTATTAGCAAAATACTAAGAAATAGTGTGTTTTCATAATTATGTTCTAACAAGCAATGCAGAAAATTTTAAATTTATAGTCAGTGCCTACTATGATAAATTGATGCAAGATTTTTTTAAACTTAAATAGTGAAAAACACTCATTCTGTTTGGGAAAAAATATTCTTGCGGCAAGAGCTGTATAATACTTTTATTTTTTACACTCGACCAGTTTCGTCAATTGCTGCAATTAACAAGAGATTAACAAAATATTGCACATCAATTATCACAAGATAACATTCTTCAAAAATGTGGCAACATCAATTTTGTGATTTATTGATGTACAATATTTTGTTAATCTCCTGTTGATGACAGAAACTGTCGAAACCGGTCGACCGTAACAAATAAAAAATATTATACAACTCTTTGCTAAAGAATGATTTTTTTCCAAATATACTGCGGCTGTAGGTTACCACCTGAAAACAACACCCATTTTGTTCCTAAGGAATTGGTAAATCCATTGGCAATTTTATCAGAATTTTCATACTAATTGTAATTACTGCGTCAGAATCTTTAAATACATAAGTAATATCGCCCTTACCTTTAGTAGAGGACGTTTACAGTTGAAGTCAACATAAGATAGCTCAAGGAGTGGCACGGTTATGTTCTGTTTGTCATCTTTGGAAAATATGTCTTTCCAAAAAATGTTTTTATTTTAAGAAATGCTGTGAAGTAGCTCTTCCGTTTCTTTAATACAAAATATTTGTGAGTTTTCATCAACTATCACAAACATATTGCCAGTTTTCTTTAGATGAAAACATCTTTTGCGCATTAAATCCATATAATTCAATGATTTGCTGTATAATACAACATTATATTTACGAAAAGTACCTTGCAGTCATTCTGAAGTAATATGTAATATCAGCATTACTTTTCTTTGTAGTAGTTCGAAATGGTCCACAGATTTTACTTTGACTAATTTATTTATTTGTATTTGTCATAGACAGAAAATGACCCAAAAGAGAAATTTTGCGGAATGGATAGTGTTTTCAAAAGAGTGTCTGAGATGAACATTAACAAGAGAAAAAGAAAGATAATGTAATGTAGTCCAAGAAAGTCAGGCGATACCAAAGGGTTTAGGTAACGAAAGTATAAAGGTGGTAGATAAGTTATGTTACTTGGGCAGCAAAATGACACGATGGTCGCACTACAGTTGATAACAGATGGCAAAGGGGAAGAAAAGAATTTTTTTCGGATGTATTTCCTTGAGCAGATTGTGTGGAGAGTTGCATTGTATGGTAGTGAAACATTGACGACAAGTAGTTGAGACAGGAACAGGAAAAGTGGTTCTATAGACGAATGTTGAAGATCTGGTGAAGGGATCGATAGGTAGGACACATTCTTAGATCAAGAAATTGTGAATTTAATGTTGGAGAGAAGTGTGTGGGATAAAATTCGCAGTGGAAGTACAAGAAACGAATACAGTAAGCAGATTCAAATAGATGTGGGTTTCTGTTCGTATGGGCAGACGAAGAGGCTTTGCTCAGGATGGAGTAAGGTGGAGAGCTGCATCATAGCAGTTTTCACGCCGAAGAGACAAACACGCACGGGGGGCGATGCTATCAATCAGTTTATTAAGGATAACTACCAAGATCGCTTTTAATTTTTATTTAGATTACAGGTTTCGGCAATTTATCTGCCATCTTCGGATCTTTCATTTTATTCATCACATCACAAATAAAACCTTTTAAAAAAATCTTTATTCGCCAACATCAGTGCGGTTTAAAAGTTTTTATTTGTGATGTGAGGAATGAAATGAAAGATCCGAAGATGGCAGTTAAATTGCCGAAACCGGTAATCTAAATAAAAATAAAAAGCGATCATGCTTGTTGGCCTTAATAAAAAGACATTACTTAGTTTTATGATGCACAGTAATTGTGGCAAACAACGAATGAAGTCTGTCCTTTATTGACCGAAAATACCAAACCGCAACGTGTAAAACTCAAATTTCTTCACCAGATTCTTTTCTTATTATGAAGTGAGAAGTATAAATCTAAAAATGAAGGTCAGGTTGGAATCAACAATATAGTAATAAGGACAGCTTACAACCTATCGCAGAGACGTGACGATGACGAGCATACAAACAAGACGCGCACATACAACACTTCAGCTATCGTCCATGACCTTCGTCAGAAAATAGAACACTCACGCAGGCACATAACACAGTCACACAACATCAACTTTGGAGTGTTGTATATGTGTGTGTTTTCTATGCGTGTCTATTTTGTGTGTCTTTTGTGTCCCTGTACCGAGCGAGGTGGCGCAGTGGAGGATGGTGGTTCAAATCCACGTCTGGCCATCCAGATTTAGGTTTTTCGTGATTTCCCTAAAACACTGAGGCAGACGCGGTGGAGTAGCCAAACGATCTAAAGTACCTCGCTGCGGAGCGCGCGGTTGCTCGCCGTGGAGGTTCGGGTCCTCCCTGGGGCATGGGTGTGTGTGTTTGTCCGTAGCTTAGTTTACCTAGGTTTAAGTAGTTTGTAAGCTACGGACTGATGACCACGCAGTTTGGTCCGATAGATTTACAAACATTTGAACATTTTTTTTTTTCACTCAGGCAAATGCCGGGATGGTTCCTTTCAAAGGGCACGGCCGATTTCCTTCCCAAACCTTACCCAAAGACTCCGAGCGCTAGCTTCGTCTCTAATGACCAAGCTGTCGACGAGACGTTAAACCGTAAGCTTCCTATCTTCATTCCTGTGTCCCTGTCGCAGCTCATCGTCACGTCTTTGCGGTGAGTTGTCAAATATCTTAATAATTATATTGTTGAAGTGAGAAATATTTCATACTTGTCGGATCGCCGTTTCTCTGTCACTCGGGTAAGAGAGCACATGTGTCATACGCGTCTCAATTCGCGCCTAACCGAAGTGCTCTGGATCCACGTGACCGCGGGGGTAACAGAGGCCGCCTCCGTGACCCGAGGATTAGCCTAATCCTATTAAAGAGCAGCCGACCGGATCGGACCCAGGGTTCAGTTTCGAACGGCCCCGCTCCCCTGGACGTCGATTCCTCTCGTGTCAAGTCCGCTGCGGACTGTGGGGCTTAGCCAGTAGTGTCACGTTTGATTGCTGGTCGTTAGCAACGCGCTACAAATTATACAGCGCGGCGATACTGCGTTAACTGTCTCCCCCCACTCCAACGGCCGCTTCCTACAGATACCCCCCCTACCCCACCACCCGACGGCTCCTCTGGGAAATTCTATCGAAGAGTTTGCGGCCGGGGAACGGGCTCCGCGGCGTTCGGGTCACGCTCTCCACCCCCCACCTCGCGAAAGTCTCGCGACATTCGGCTGTGCGGAACGGCCGACGCTTCATGGTTTAATTAAGATGGCGGCCGAGTCAGCGACGTGTGCCGTAATAAAGTTTAGGCCCGCTACGTGTCCGGCGCGCCAATGGAGAGCTACGTGGCCCTAATACGCGAGCAGACACCGCGACTGCACCTGCGCCCCGGCTTATTGGCGGCGACCGTATACTGCGGTCGGGTCGTAAAGTCTCGATGCCTTTCTGCCAAACGATGGCTGCATTTGGATATTTTATTCCATTTCCTGGAAGTTCTAGAACTGCCACCGTGTTTCCTAGAACAGTTTGAGCAAATTTTCATTATCATTTAACATCTTTTTTGTTAGTTTTTTGTTGTATTAATTTTGAAATAGAAAAGCATTTTAAACTAACTAATAACTGGAGGTGTAATCCCTTTTACGCGTGAATTTTTATTTGAAGCTATTAAAATACCACGATTAATGTATATTGCTTATATACTGAGAAAAATATTGAAAAAAAAAATCGCACTGACCAGTTTTACGGCCCACTTTAGATTTGTAATTTTATACGTTTTCTGCAAACATTATGGTCCAAAATAATAATCTAAATAATAAAAAATTAATTAATAAGAGTGTCTGAAACCATTTTAGGAAAAAAAAATTAGGTAGTGGTGGGATTCGAACCACTGACCTTCAGCGTCAAATTCCAACACATTACCTTTTTTTGTTCATCTGGTAGATCTATGGTTCGCGATCGTTCGTTGAGTTTGTTCGTTGAGCGGTTGGCTCGGCTTTTTTATTACAGAGGGCGTTCAGTCCCCTGACCGGGCGCGCTGAGCCACGGCGCCCGGCATTACACACTCCGCTACAGCTGACACTTGAGTTCTCTTCATTAAGGTAGTTGCTAACTGATGATAATATGGCATTGGTAGACACTAGATTATCATTTATCGTACGAAGAACGATGTGTTTTTGTTAATTCTTCAGTGCGCCATTGCTTTGAAATGACAACATTTAAGTTACAATGAGAAAAATCATCAAATACGCAACGCAAGATGGCGTATGCCAGAGAGAGTTCTGGGCGAGGAATGTCACGTGATATCTCCGAACGGCTGGTTTCTGTTAATTCAATGGAGGGTGTCAAATCTCCGTTATTTTTGCAAATATCTCTGAAACGATATGAGATATGAATAAAACACAACAGAGCAAAGTTGTAGAGAATTGTCTCCTCCACAAATTCGATTATTCAGTTTTCGTGTCAGATGAATGGTTAAGCCGTTTATTTTCATTTAAATTTCGACCTGTCAAAAAACGATCGCAAACTTTTAGTGTTACTATCTTAACCAAAAGTGGACCAAAAAATTCCTTAGAATTATTACGCACTGTTTGAAACAAAAAGTTAATAAGAAACTTCCTGGCAGATTAAAATTGTTTGCGGAAACCGGGACTCGAACCTGGGACCTTTCCTTTCACGGGCAAGCACCGTACATGTACGAAACAGGCGTACATGATGACCGCAAAGTGGTTGCGCCGTAGACTCAGATGTAAAGGTTTTCACGTTTGAATCTACTTACATGCTGCATTTTTCCCTCCCTTATCAAGAGTTACTTCTACTCCATCGGTCAGAAAAGATATTTAGAATAACACTACCATTCCATTACACACCATTGCATTACTCAAGCATGCTAGCAGATTTCAGAGCATTGTAGGCTACTGTTTGGCATCAGAACTATTTCACTTTATTAAAACCGTGAATGACATGTGATGTACTCTATAGGGAAACATTATTGGAAATTATGGCTATTAACAAGCATCTATCATTGAATCCTGCCGTAGTACTGAATATCCAAACCCAATTTCATTATTCACCATTATTAAAGTAAGGCCAGCTGATTAATATTTGTCTCATCATAGTTAAAATTTTATTAAAACTGTTCCATACCCAAATTCCACAGACACCTATATCCAACCAGTTACTGTCGCTCCACCCCTATTCTCCCCCCCTCCCCCACTTTTTGGAGTCAACACATTCTCCATCTATTCATACAACACACGTCGCTTGAATACAACAAATCATCATAAATTCCGTCCTGAAATTAGTAAACCAAAGTAATAAATAATTCAAATGCTTCTTTGGGAATTATGTTTAGTGTATCAGAACTCACCTAGACAATATTTATTTCACATGTTCGAAAAATTCTAATTTTTAATTTCAGATTACAATAAGATATTTATTTAGGTTCCATTTGTCTTTCCTGTCGTCGACAGTCAAGAAATTAGCATATCTTTGTGAGAACATCTTTTCATAAGTATGTATTGTCAGTGTTATTGTGTGGTTTATCTGTTTAGTAACGCCGGTTCATAACAAACAAATAAATAGAAATATTGTGGAACATAAATGAAAGTATTCAAGATTTTAATATCTCTATTTTCCTCCAAGTACAGACGGAATATTCCATGAATATTTCACATTATGGTTTTCATATTTGCAGGGCTTAGTGAAAGATTAAATGTACCCTAATAATGGTAAAGAGTAAAAAATAATACATGTTCATGTGCTAGTATTATCGTGGATCTGTTCTAAATATCGTCATAACAAAATTTCAACCTGTCTCTGTTCCGTTAATGTGCAAATTAAAATCAACAGAAACTTCTATTGATACCCTGTACTCTCTAGGCAGTAGTAATTTAATCAATTATTTATTTTTTCATTTCTATCGTGACCTTAGATCACCCCAAAACGACTTCTAGAAGTAAATCTTTTTCGTATTGAGAGAAGTTTCATTGTAGCTCTTTTTCCTGTTTAGTCCCTTCCATCTTTACAGCATGACAAGTATTGTGTATGGGTTAATATCTGCCGTCAAGGCGCAATAATCATGTCGATAGTCAATTTTAGCGGTGTAACGAAGCATCTTCTGTCCTGGCTCAGATGAACATTGTACCAGCTTCGGCCGATCTGGGTTTAGAATCATACAATATAGCGGAGTCCTGGAGTTGTAATGTTAATGAGAAGAATATATTCACGGATTAGCGAAAATACCATCAATAGTATTCGTGCTGAGACATTCAGGACTGGTTACGTATTGTTGTGCTGAAATGACTTGGTTACCGACAAATATGGCACAGTGATTAATAAGATTAGTATTTTCAAGTACTGTTCCAAGAAACGAGCAATCTAACATCATTTACTTTTAGAATCATGAGCCCAAGAGACGCTGATTATTTCCGTAAAATAACGTGCACGCTCTCCATCTCCTGTACACGGATTTCTTAAAATTTCAATATACATGCAAATATCTGCATAAAATCCATTTCGTCTGCTCTTGATATATACACGAAATTACTTTTTTTCCAATCTCGAAAGATAAAACACAATTTTTTTTTGTGAGGGATGCAATCACAGGTATTCGTCTAATGATTTTAAGCAACCAGCTCTATATTTCCGCTAAATACATTTTTAACTGTAATGTCTCGTGCACTGAAGATGTCTTTTCATCTCTAGCTCAAAGTTGTTCCAATCAATTACTTTTGGTGAGAATTTTTGAAACTTTTGTTTCCAAAACTGTAGAGAAATCGTGAGAGGGAAGCTATAGCCAAAACTAAAGAGAAGTTTTTGTTCATAACATGTTGGTGTTTTTCGTACTCTCGCAACTACCTACAGATACTATCCATTGATGCGCCACAACATTGTCATTACCTCTGTTCGTAACGGAGAACAAATTTCCCTGATGAATGCCTTATAGGTGAGACTCTGCTTGGCAATGCTCCGAAGCTACACGGTTCAGTCACATTCAAATGTGACCATCGCCTACATTCAACATCAACATGTAGTAATGGTTTACAGACGAGAGATGGCAACCCTAGCAGTCGATAACGTGCAAGGCGAGTCGTGGTGGGGGAGTCGGGGACGAAACAGAGCAGTTGTTATGCGGAAAAGGAGCGATTTATCTTTCGGCAAACAGCGCATGATCATCAGCTTTGGATGGAAGTTTGGAATGTCTGCCTGCAAATTACTTTACTACTAAAAAAAAATTAAATAAATATATATGCTGACCCGGCCCTCACTTTTATCAGCAACCATTATCAGCAACCTTTAACAGCAACTTTTATCAGCAACTTTTAGCTGCAAGTTGTAGGAGTAATTAAATCCTCAGATAACTGCAAAACGGCGACATTTCCCCAAATCAAAATTAAATCTGAAAGACAAATGTAATTCTTAACCTCATTGATGTGCAATGTGTATTGTCAGAAAAAGTCAAATTCCAATAAATCATTAAAAATTGACAGGGAAGAAACTACGTTCAGTAATATTAAAGTTTGCACAAAAACATGAACAATTAGTTCCTCCATTCGATTTCAAGTGACATCACAATATTCACCCAAGACATGTTCTATCATTTACAGTTAAAAACAGTAATGAAAAAAAAATCACTCTAGTCTCCCAAAATAAAGGAAACTCTTAAATTTATCATTTTAGGTACGTTTTTTCCGTTGGGCACAGTGAAGTATTAAGAGCTCTGTCCGTGCTGTTAACAATGGCCGCCTGATAAGTTCTACAAAGCGCAAAGCCAACGCGAAACCAATGTTTTTTCTGAATCCTCTCATCAGGAAGATCAAATAAAAGCCCTGAATCATCTAATCAAAGAAAACTATCTATAATTCTCGCTCTGCATTTCTAGATGCCACACTTAATGCGCCTTCTCGCGATTACGTACTACACTACTACTGCTTAGCGGTCGACAGCAACAATACCGCGACAATCAAAGAACACCTCAGAAAGACATGCCACTTCTACCTTACCAAATAATGTATATTTTTAATAAAATTTGACAAATACCTATTGCAAAATAATCGATGCCATGATGGCATCCATTTTCGGTTCATAGCGTAAAAGATAGATCAGCTGGAATATTGTGGTTTCCAGTTTCGACTGGTGGTTCAGGTGACCGGGGGTTCACTTCTTTGGGTGCCAGATCTTGATATTGGCCCCCCTCCCTCTCAGGGCGACCAAAGAGGCAATTTGGTTCACGTTTGCGAGTGGCGCAGGGCGAAAGTGTCCCGGTTTGGTTCTCCTCTCCCTTTAGATATATTTCCCTTAAAATATCTGCAGAATGTCATGCCTCGTCTTGTTTGCACTTGCATCAACTCGAGCTTAGGCCTCAGCCATCAAGCTTCTTTATTTCACATTTCTTTTCCAAGCTTAAAGCTGAGGAATTTGTCTCTAAAAGATACTGAATGTTGTTCATTTTTCTTTGATAGTAAACACCGAGAAAATATGAATATACACATTAACACTAAAACACAGTAAATAAATGAAGACACTGTCAAGTGATTGTAACAAAGTGAATGATAGACAAGCTTCCTTTGGGTCACGTGACACTGTGAACAGCACCCCCTCCTAACCTTATACATGCGCAAAGCTTGCTCTCCCCCACCTCTTTTCAAATACGTAAATATTTGTTACAAAGAAGAGAATAAATGTCATTTACCTTCAAAATCACAATTCTTTTACAAAATCGTCCAAAGATATGTGGCAAGTAACAATACAAAAGTCATTGTTGCTCACGTATCTGTTAACAAGAAGATCGTGTTTAAAAAAATTGCTTGCAGTCGGTCTCCAACACACAACCTCCGAAACCGCAACGCGATGGCGCTAACAACACGGCTATTCTTTCTAGGTGGAGAGTTGTGACTTCAGTATTATTCATGATCGGATCTTCTGAAGGATGTGACAGTTGATGCGTCTTTAATTCGAAGTTATAGATATTTTACCAAATATGACGTGTTTTTGATGAATCTTCAATGCGCCGAAAACAGACATGACGGGCAAATTTTGCCTTCGTGGCGGATTTGCTCACGTGCAAGGTGGGGTACTCAGTAACTCCATTGTCTTGATATAAATTCAGTAACTCTGAGACGGTTTTTAGTCTCGAATATGTCCAAGACATTACAGATAAAGGAGAAGCAACGAATTAAAATTTGTGATGCAGCCGGGAATCGAACCTGGACCTCTATACTTAATAGGCAGACGTCTTACTAGGCAGACGTCTGCCTAGTAAGCTTGGAGGTACGGGTTCGATTCCCAGCTGCATCACACATTTCCATTCATTGCTTCTACTTTATCTGTAATCAAATGTTCAAATATTCGTAAATCTATCGGACCAAACTGCGTGGTCATCAGTCCGTAGCTTACAAACTACTTAAACTAAGGTAAACTAACCTAAGGACAACACACACACACACACACACACACACACACACACACACACACACACACACATGCTCCATGGAGGACTCGAACGTCCGACGGCGAGAAACCGCGCGCTACGCAGCGAGGCGCCTTAGACCGTTCGGCTACTCCACCGTGGCAATCTGTAATCCATTGTCTTGCTTAAGGACCATTCGTGCGCAACAGTCAGAGCTCGAGTAGCCTGGAGCTGGCGTCTCTACCAGCTCCAAAGCCATTGTTAAAAGCGGCGTTTCCTCTCGCCCCATCCTGCCGCGGCAGCTCCCATATGCTGTCTCCAGGGGGTTCAAAATGGAATTTGAACCTCGGCCGAGCATGTGCATTGCAACGATTCTGTCGCTGCCGCCTAGCGGCCGCGCTACGACTCATAAATGTGTTGTCTCCGCGAAGTAAAACGTTTCTCATGCGATAAAAATTCTTTGAATGTGCATATAAAATGATATGATGGAAGAACGAAACGAAGAATGGTAGTTTAATAACATTATTTTATTGATTTTTTTTTCACGACGAGCTTTTTTCCTGGGGTTCACTGAACCAGTGAACACATAGGACGCGCCGCCACTTGTGGTTTCCCAGATACTGCAGAGTTGGGTGTAGTGCGACCTGTTTTTCACGGTATATAAGCAGCTGTCCACGGGTGATTCCCCATGAGCGCCGCTCCAGACCGCGCCGCCGGCATCAGCAGTAGCATCAGCATCAGCAGCAGCGGCAGGCCCTTCCGGCCGCATTGTGAGGGGCGTGGCCAGCAGGGTGTTTGTCCGCTTTGTGCCTGCCTTCAATACGAGCGCCATTCAGCGTGCTGGCCCATTGTGCCGCGGCCTCTTCCTTATTAGCGGACCCCTTGTTATGGATATGCCAGCCCGCCATACGTGATGGCGCCGCCGGGCTATCCTGTTACCAATGTGCCTCCCCGTCTTCCGGCAGAATACGACGAGGGAGGCAACAGTCGGGACCCATCGCTAGTAGGAAGATGGGGTATGACATACATTTTTTCAAATTTTTAAGCAATTGTATCTAACTAAATAGTAGACTATACTGTTAAGATTGCTTACAAAAATAATTGATGGTATCACAATTATTGTGATAAATTAGCATTGCCTTTTTTTATTAAGCAATGTTTGTGACTACCGAACTCGAGACTGGGATGGATGTAACAGGTATCGGGGCTACTTGTCACGTCGTAATATTACGTGAAGAGAGGAGGTGTTTGGAGGAACTAAATGCTTGTTGTTTTCATGGTGGCCGAGGGGACTGAGGCGCTCCAGTCACGGTCTGCACAGCCATTACGGTCGGGGGGGTCGAATCCCCCCTCGGGCATTGATATTTGTGCCGTCCTTTGTTTTAGTTAGTTCATAAGTAGTTTGTAAGTTTAGGTACTGATGACCCCGTAGTTAAGTCCAATAAGCTATACAAACATTTGAACATTTGAAACACGTGAAAGGAGCATCCAGGATTAAAATGTAGCACTCATATTTCACATTAATAACAAAAAAAAAGATTGTACTAAAAATTCAGTAATGCAACATGTTGTTGTTTCTAATTTGACAAATGAAAAACCTTCAGCCTTATTTTCTTGAATTTTAATTACATGATTCGAGAATACATTATTCTCATCTTCAGATCATTACACACTGTCACACGAAGATGTAGCCGACTACTGTCATACTAACCATAAATCGTCAATTAGTTTTATCGATAGCCGCGGTGGAGTAGCCGAGCGGTCTAAAGCGTCTCGCTGCGGAGCGCGCCGTTGCTCGCCGTGGAGGTTAGAGTCATCCCTGGGCGTGTGTGTGTGTGTGTGTGTGTGTGTGTGTGTGTGAGTTTGTCCTTAGGTTAGTTTACCTAGGTTTAAGTACTTTGTAGGCTACGGACTGATGAGCACCCAGTTTGGTCCGATAGATTTACAAACATTTTTATCGATGATAACTGTGGGGGAGTTTTGGGCCCTCGCGGTCAGTGGCAAAATTCTTTAATTATATAAAAACGTAGGCCATTGAAATTCCTTTGGCTGAATTGTCAAAATTTCTATTCCGAATCAAGTAAAATATAGCATTTAGTAATATGTTCACCTTAAAACGTTAGTAATTTATAGAGTACTACTGTTTTGATGTTAGGCATACTGTTCTTGAGGGAAATAACTTAATTTCCAAGTTTACAGATTCTTTTACATATCAATGATCTGCCTACGTCTGAGACGATAAAAAATAAGAAATTAAGATATCACATACTCTGTAGGATGCCCCTGATTGGTGGCAATCGACAATAATAACCACAGCTACGAAGTAAAGCGCCAATTGAGACGAGATACCATAACAATATTCTATTAATTCATTACAACAATTCGTGTTATCGGATGGGTGTAATCTGGATATATTTGTGTTACAGGTATTAGGCTACTAAATAATGAGAGCTAAAAGTCTATATTCGACGTTAGAGAAGAAAAGAGAACCGAGTTAGCCTGCCGAGCTGGAATGTACGTAATATACTTGTTTATAGTTCTTTATTTAACCAGTTATTTTTGTAGGTCACATTATAAATTATATACGACATTGTAGTATTATAGTACGATCGTGGCGGAAAGAGCCTATTTTGGGCAGGTAACACTGATGTAAATACCACACTAACTTGGACCATTCAGAATTGACTAACAAACATTCAATAAATTCTCGTTTAGGTGAGAATAAGGTGAGCGTGGAAAAACGAAACATTTTGTCTCTAGAATGGGTTTACAATTAATTTCTCATAAGAAAGATGATTAGGAATGCCTGTGACCAGTGGGTCTATAAGAAAGTTAGTGGAAATACGATTTGACATCAGTCTTAATTTTTTATTTTTATTTTTATTTTTTATGACTGCATTGCAAGAGTTTTGTCGGAATAAACGTACCAGCTCGGCTAATATCGATGTAGTTAGCTATTGACCGTTGTAGGTTCTATTATGATGCGAGAAGGGGCGAACGGACTTGATACATATTACGTTGTGAAGTACTATCGCTTATTTTATTTTCTATGAAAAAAAGAAGTTGGTGTTGAACTGGGGAAACACAGAAATCCAGAAGTAAATTTATTAGGGTGATAAAAGGCAGTAAAATACGCCAGAAAAAGCACGAACTTGATAGGGAAATAAAAACTGCATTATATCAGACAAATATCAGATAATCGCTGAAAAAGCTTTATATACATGTTCTAGGCATTCCTTGACGAGTAATAGGGGTATGCTTTGTAGAATTACGCAAATTTATGATTTATCACACTGTATTTTTATACAAGTCCTAGTTCCATAACCCCTTGTGTCATTAAAAACTTTATATAAAATAGTGTGTCAGGCGGTGAAATTCCTCAGCGTCATTTGTTTTCGAAATAACCTTTCGCGTGTTTGTAGTAGTGAACGTTATTTCTGCGCGTTTCGTTGTTTGATTATCGTACTTGATTATCGTAACATGGAAACTTATTTGGTACTCCGTATCTGAAAGGCCAATAAATATTTACTTTGTCTTACTTTTAAAACGCAAAGGCATTTCTCAAACTACTGCAGACCTAGAAGCATTTTGACAAGTTCGATAAGCGTACGTCATGGCTGCGTAAAATCGATTCACTCAACACAGTTTCTTGTGAACTGCACATAACGTTGTTTTCCTGCTTAACTAACAGCCTCATGATGGTGAACACATTCACATATAAATGTTGTTGCGTATAAAATATGTCAAAGGTGGTCATAAAAATATACCTCAAAAATGAAAATGCAAGTAGACGGGAACGAAATAAGCATATTTCGATTAGGAAGGGTTGTTTGGTAATGACATTTTACACCGCTAGCGTGTTCAGAAGTATGAAAGAAAGGAAGCTTAAAATGGAAAAAAAGAATTATTGATAATTTATCGCCCCGTTCAGCTCATTTAATCTGCGTGGATTTCTTCCTTTGGCGTCATCTTAAAGCATGGTGTGTAAGAGTCCCGTCACATCTGAAGAAGTTGTAGTTGCCGGCGTGTTGCTTCTGTACATGTGATCGACATGTTTGGTGTCTTTTCGAACGTACGCCGATCCATGCACCGTCGCTGTGAAGCTCGTATCGTTGTTGGCAGCCGCAGTTTTTTGTCGTTACTTTCTTTCATACTTCTGAACAAATTACGCACCAAAGATTCCCATATGAAAGCTGCTGTTTTCGGTCCCCTCTACTTGCCCTTTCATTTTTGACATATATTTCAGGACCACCATATATATATTGGAATGGACAAGTCCGAAAGAACAGACACCACACCGTCTATGTACTTAGTTAACCTGAAACTCAAGACAGAGTTGAAGACGAAAACTGGTTAACTGAATAAAAATAAATTGTTAATATATATCAACAATAATACATTTCCTTGAGGCAATATTGTCTCTTTATATCAAAGGTATTAAACATAAGAAGAGACACTGAAATAAAACTTGTGCTGTGGCCGGGATTCGAACCTGGGACCACCTACTTACTAGGTAGGCACTTTAAACCACTTTTTTTTTTTTTTTTTTTTTTTTTTTTTTTTTTTTTTTTTTTTTTTGCTCTATGGGTAGTTCTGTTCATTGCGGACGCTGTTCGTATTTGTTCGTTGATGTTCGGTGTGTTGTTGGCTCAGCTTTTTTATTACAGAGGGCGTTGAGCCCCCTGACCGGGCGCGCTGAGCCACGGCGCCCGGCAAACCACTCAGCTAACACAACGTTGCAGCCAAAAACGACTACACGGACTGTCTGAAAGCACACAAAATGTTTGGTTTCAATTCAATATGACAATGTTCTACCAAGAAACAACGGAAGAACAAGTGAAACTGTCATCATCTTCATTTGTTTTAAGTTTGATTGGATTGCGTACTAACAGTTGCATCTTTGTTCTTAATAAGATTTGGACAAATTTTGTGTGGAATTTATAGCAATACATCGATACTGTCACATCGCAAAATATTTACTATTCCTCATTAATAGGTTCATTAGTAAATCGGAGATACGTTAATAACGTTCGATCTCGTGCAGGAAGTCGAACGTAAGACTGCATAGGCGACAGGGGCGCTACAGCCGCGAATTGCCACTGTGGGACTTTGAGACGTATGAGAGGCGAGCGTGGGGTAGTTAAAGATGTGCCTTGTTTCTTTTCCTTTATATGAGTAGTTTTATTTAGGCTCCAACACCTAAAGAGTTTGTGATCCTTTTTTTTTTTTTTTTTTTTTTTTTTTTTTTTTTTTTTTTTTTTTTTTTTTTTTTACTAGGGTAAAAGTGGCAGTGGAAATTTAGTTTCTTTTCTTGCAGTATAAATGGTTAAGGCAATTACTGGCCTGAAGCGGGCGACCTGGGTTCGTATCCCGGCCTGGCCTAAATTTTCAGTTGTCGCCATTAAGTGGTCTCAATTCCATTGTGCAGCTCAAGTCATTCCTTTGAACGCTCTTCCTATCTCTTGTAGAATGTTACGGCGGGTGTAAGAAAAATAAAAAGATTAAGGTAGGGGTGGGTTTACCTTCGACTTGATATTTGCATTGCAAGAAATAGCTGTTGTTCTGTCCCTACTTTCACGACAGGCTGACATCCCTAACTATTATCTTCTTAATTTTCTTTTAACTGCACCTCCCTATTACTATGGACGCCGTAAACCCAGTCTTGCTTGCAACAAGACTACGGAACACGTGAGGAGCCTATAGTAGGCGTCAGCTTCTAAGGCGGCCCAGTTTTCCGCCGTTCTGCGCATCCCCCTCCATTAACGTTCATTCTGTCGGCGCATGACTGGCCACGATTTACGCAATGCTTCTCCCACAGGCGCAACTGTTGGCGCTCGCCCTAGCTCCTCCCCTCCATGTTTCCCCTATCGCTCCGCCTCTATGCGCGGAAGCGCCTTTTTATATAACGCCACGTATAGTTGCTGCTACCGCCCTGAGAATCATGTGTCAGTTCTTAGAATTATTTCACTAACCTGTCGTCTTCTACGCTGTCACAATTACTGCAGAAGACAGAATGCAGGTCGTTAGTTCTTTCTCTTGAGGCTGAAAATATGGTGGATAGCTAGGAACTGTTTAACTATTAAGTGAAGAATTAAAGATGATGGGATTCCAGGTAAATTATTAATCACAATCGCCGCATAAAATTAGCAAAGTGCCACATCAATTATTAATAAAATCTCAAGCTTTCGAAGATATACTCTATCTTCTTCGTCAGGAGCCGCTGACTGACAGTGCTGGTGCTGTGGTGGCCTTAAACAGCCCATGGACGGCTTCTGATTGGTCGGCCGCTACGAAACGCTGTCACAGATGCTGTCTACGTCTGTGCTGGTGGCGCCACCCCTCCCGTAGTATCGAAGATGTTGCGTGACATGTCTCCTCTGCATTTCTGTATCGAGCGCTCGTTCCCATGCCCCGCTAAGATTATATCCGCTATCACGGTAGAAGTTGTTCTCACACATTCTTATTTCTAGAGCCTCTTTGATTACAGGGTACCAGTATGTGGAAGCCTGGGGCAAATTTTGTTTTGTTTCGTCGAACAAAATGTTTGTTTGTTCATGAAGCTGTGCTCTGCGATCGCCGATATCCCCACTTCTCGGTTTTTAATATGCCGCTGGTGTTCTGTACAGCGTTCGGAAACGGTACGAATTGACTGACCAATATAATTACTTCCGCACTCACACGGTATGTTGTATATTCCTAAGGCCGAGGCTATAAACTGGATGCTACACTGGATACCATTCATGTACTCCACGAAGTGCTAGAGTTCTTCTACGCCATGTGGCCACACCATGAAAATGTCATCGACATAACGAAAAACTGAAGATGGAAGAAGGGCAGCAGAATTTAATTTTATCAAGAATTGACCCGACAAGAAGTATCGCCACGAAAGACTTCGTACTCATATATTGTTACTTGTCTCTGCCGTAATGTTAATTACTATTAACAAACGTTAATCTGCTGTGACCATTCAATACTTCCGAACAGAAGTACTACTTGTTCACTGTCTGACCACTGAATCTGATCTCGTACTTGTTCACAGGCAATAGCCGTTGATTACGGGAAATTGCGTTACGTCGCTGTTAGCCAATCGGGTGATAGTATGCAATATCCAATGAAATTTGCCGATTTCTTACCAGTACTACGTTTTTCGTTCATGGATACACTATTGATTGCTCTCGTGGTTATAAGTGATTAGCATTTTTAAGGCTGTTTCCATAAGGGAAGTCCATTTCACTCTTATACATGAAAAAAATCATCTTCCTCAGTAAGTTTAATGTGTCTGAAACTAAATTATTATGCGGATTCTCAAAATAATATCGTTTAGTATGAAGAGAAAAGAACTGTAGCCAACTAAAATTTCATTGGCTGTTTCAAGCTTTGCCATTATCGGTCGGCTTCATTCCCACGATCCAACAGCTGTTGCTTGTGTCGCGGAATGTAAAATTTTACCGGTATGTAGCAATGTTGTGAATTGTGTTTCAATTAGATTCCTAATAAGAGTTCATTATTCACTTACAGGTAAAGTAACTAACAAGAAGGTCAACTATATGAATTTTTATGCCTACCGTTTGATGATTAAGCGAAACTAGGACAATCGCATACTGAAATTCCGCAGATTGTTTCATCTGTTCGCAGTTGATATGTATGTTCGTGCAATAAAACCATTAAGAGTACGGATATTAAAGCTACTAACCTCATCGATAGATCAGCTCGAAAGTTTAATAACCCTTTTCCAATTGTTTTACCCATCCTTTTTCACTTCTATTCGCAATCCGGGTCCCCGATTGCAATAATAATACATTAGATCAGAGAGAGTGAGAGGAGGAAATGGGGGAATGAAATAGATTTATAAAGGGGGATGGTAGGAGTGGAGAGGAGATGGATATGGTGTGGAGTAAGAGGGAGTGGTGTGAAGGTACGGGGAGGAGGAGATGGACAAAGGAAGGTGGGAGGAGGCGATGGAGAAGTAGAGGATGAAGGAAGGGATAGACACAGGGAGAAGAAGAGAAGAGATTAGGGTATATATCCCATAGACATTAGCGACTGCGAAGCGTTGCCGGGTTTGCTAGTATTAATTACAATATGATCGTGTTTTGGCGGGCGATCATCTTATACATCAGCCAATCAGCGTGATATACAGGCAATTCGAGGATCTTTCCTACATACCTTCCCCCGGAACATTACCACGTGCTTCGCAATTCATTTATAAATAAAACCCTCAGAATCAGTGCAATGCATACTGCTGCTGCAATATCGGCCAGTTGCTTCGGTAGCTGGTCGTGAAAATCGCCCCTTTTCTAGAATGCACACACACACACACACACACACACACACACACACACATAGAGAGAGAGAGAGAGAGAGAGAGAGAGAGGGAGGGAGAGGGAGAGAGGAAACGCCGAGGTTTCGGCCTGGCGACTGCGCGACATGCTCAGTGAGCGGGACGCGGCCGTAGCTGTCGCAAACACGCTCCATCCAGTTTGTAATTGTGCCGCGCTGTTTGCACGCCCGCAAAGCCCGCGCGTTCTGTTTGCACGTTCCTGGCGACCGCCCCGCCCGCGTCGTTTCCGAAATTGCTCAAAGCGCGTCGGCCGCGTTCCGCGCCGTTACGTGCTTGCCCGTTTCGCGCTGCGGCTGGCCGACTGCGTGACGTCAGCCGAGTGGTCATCAGTCTTCACCATCGCCTGCTGTCTGTGGCGGAAAAAACAGCGCGCTGACGGCTGTAGGTGAGCATCCCAACGTGTGGTACAGTCACACTGAATATCCCGCTCTTCCTGTGCGCCTCGGTTGCACAGTGGTAGCCAGACTACAAATCCAAAGGTCGCGGGTTCGATCCCCACCAGGTCCTAGGATTTTTATCTGTCACTTTCCACTTCTTTCACCTCTGGCAGTGTTGCTAATGTGGAAAATATCGAGTATCACCGTGGTTCGGAACCCACGTTAAACTGTAGGTCCCCCTATAAATGGCTGCGTAAGTCAGTTAGAAGGTCGGAGGAAGGCAACAGCATACCACCTCCAAACAGGACCATGCCTAGTAAAGCACTGTGGTGTTCAAACCAATCCTCGGATTGTTGACTGCCTTTTTTACCTGTAAATCAATTTTGCACAAGTTGCGTGAGACGCACCTTTCATTCCGCTGATCCTGTTGGGTGTAGAACGTGCCAGAAGACAGGAATTTATATTAACAACAATTTAAATACAGATTATTTTGTAATTGGGGCATCCGCAGCTGAGAAAAATACATTTTCTTATATGAATTTACCAATTGCTCTACAATGTTGGTAAGGTTTTAAAAATTGATAGAACTTATTTGTAAATTACTTCAAATGTTCTCTTCCCATAAAGCAAATAATAAATTCTGAACCCATTTCAGCTGTTTTTATTATTATTATTATTATTATTATTATTATTATTATTATTATTATTAAGATCCTTGCTTTACAAATCCACAACCGGTTTCACATCTTTAAAGACGCATCTTCAGGTGTTAAATTTTTTCATATGAAAATTCATTACAGAGTCCCAGCGTTCTAATTCCTTTCATCTGTCATCTCAATAGCCAGCCGCAGTGGCCGAGCGGGCTGCAGCGCGCCAGTCACACTCTGCACGGTCGCTACGATCGGGGGTTCGAATTCCCCCTCGGGCTTGGTTGTTTGTGTCGTCTTTAATATAAGCTAGTTCATAAGCAGTTTGTAAGTTTAGGGAATGATGACCCCGCAGTTAAGACCCTTAAGCTTAACAAACATTTGAACATTTTGAACACCATCTCAATAAAATTACATTAAGTATATCTGGATATATATGGAACCAGTCTGACAGAAATTATCGTTGCAATTCAGACTCAGGTTTTGGCTGCCATGAATGGATATCACGAAAGACTGCACAGAGAGACTATAGAAATTGTAAAACAACCCAATAATTTCATAGGAAGGAGGAGGGCGTGTAACCGATTGAAACTAGATTCCGGCGTCGAAGAAGAAACGTAATAGTCTTCCACCATGCGACCATGTTAACAACGAACAACGGAAATCGGTAACGACGATTTGCTGGCGCCTATCCAAAACATATGACGTCATACCGATGCGCGCGAGACGTGTAAACGGAATTCGGCTGCAGTAACGAGACGGGGTGTGTATTGGACGTACAAAGGAGTAACGTTCCTCTTTGAGAATGTCCTCCGCAGATGGGAACGAAATGTTGTGTTTCAGTAACAAATCCATAAGACCACGGCATAATAGCCCGGAAAAGTTTTGTAGTGTTGACCTTTCCGTCCGTGAAAGTTGACATTTTACAATAATCACAGACGTTCCACGATGAGTGGTGTTCTTTTATACCTAAGCTTCTGTACAGTGATTTATACATACCATTTTCGGAATAATCTATACAAATGAAAATGAATTGCTATTCGTTAGTCTCGCTAAAACTCAAGAACGGCCGGCCGCGGTGGCCGAGGAGACTGAGGCGCTTCAGTCACGGTCTGCACGGCCACCACGGTCGGGGGTTCGAATCCTCCCTCGGGCATGGATATTTGTGCCGTCCTTAGTATTAGTTAGATCATAAGTAGTTTGTAAGTTTAGGGACTGATGACCCCGTAGTTAAGTCCCATAAGCTTAACAAACATTTGAACATTTTGAACTCAAGAACGGCTCAACCGATGTGGCTAATTTTAGTCTTGAAATATTCGTGTAAGTCCAGGTAAGGTTTAAACGGTGATAAAATATGGGAAACTTGTTCGGATAAGATGAAAATCGGGAAAAACTTAATCAGCTTCTTCCAGTAAGCTATCACAAAACCGTTCGTCCAATTGCGATAAAATTTTGTACATTTATTTTTGAAAGGAAGAGGAAGGTTCGCATCAAATAAAAATTTGGAAATGTCGCCCGGAAAGTAGGAAAAGTTAGAAAAAACTGTAAGCGATTTTTTTCTGTGAATAAAAATCAATTGCCTCATGGTTGTTTTGCATTACTTGAGTACGGCTTGACAGGTCGAGGTTTGTATGAAATAACTTTTTTGGAAAATCTACCGGAAAATTGGAAAATTTGAGAAAAACGTAAAGTGCGTTTTTCAATTTGTTTTCGACTGAATTCAGGAATATTACTGACTATTCGCACGACGGAGAGGGGTAATTCTTTTTTTGTTTTGTTCATTATGATATTGGAAAAGTTATTAGTAAAAAATAAAAAAAAATAAAAAATAGGGACAGTTAAAAGGAAAGTCGCAAATTCTAAGTTCCTTTTTCACTGTCTTTCTAAATATACTCAACACTATAAGTTGAGAACCGTTCATCCGATTGCGATAACATTTTGCACAGTCGACCATCAAAGCGAGAGGAAGGTTTGAGTGAAGCAATAGTTTCGAATAATTGGTCAGAAAATAGGAAAATTTGTGGAAATCTGAAAGAACTCTTTTCTTTGGGATATCAATATTAATCCTGCGAATGGGATGAAATTTTGCGCAAAGCAAGTGTACATACATATTAGCAATTTAGAAGCATTGCCGGGTCGACTAGGTGAACCGGTTAACTTCATATCACTTACCTCTGAATATAAACCATATTAGACCCAGTAGCTTTATAAAGGCATCATCGGATAGTCTTCATGTCGACTCGGTAGTGTGCGGAAAGAGTGGACAAATCACGCACACATGTCCAGGATAATGTTCATGTCACATTCGTGGAAGTTCAGGGTAGGTTTAAACGGTGATATGGAAAAATTGCGACGAAAATTTATATTTAAAACATGTAAAATAATGACTTGGTTGTTTGTTGGGTGCGTTCAGAAATATACTATGAAAGAGTAAAGTTCGCTTTACACGATCTGAACCCATATATGAACTGTCAAACATAAAAATGAATTGCTGTCCGTTTATCACCGCTTAAACCTTCCCTGAACTTCCGCGAATGTGACATGAACATTATCCTGGACATTTTTGCGTGATTTGCCCATTCTTTCCGACCACTATTGAGCTGATACTTAGACTATCCGATGATGCCTTTATAAAGCAGCAGGGTCTAAAATACATATGATTTAATTTAATATAGTTTATATTAAGAGGTAAGTGATACGAAGTTCACCGGGTCATCTAGTGTAAAATAGTTTACAAGCATTAGAGGTAACATTAAGTCCTTTCTTGACCTTACATATATTACCAGGCGTTCGGGATTTTGTTACGCTATTATATCACAAAATTTGTGACGGAGGCGTTACAGTAGTCATCTTCCCGAAAAAAAAAAAAAAAAAAATGAAATGTAAGGTTTAACTTCCCATCGGCATCGTGGTCATTAGGGACGGTGCACGTGCTTGGATAGTATTTGTTACGGTTGGGAATGAAGTCGGCCATGCCCTGTAAATGGAACCATCCCTGCATTTGTCTGGTGCGATTTAGGGAAATCACAAGAACACCCAAATCAGCATGATCATAGGCGGTTTTGCACCGACGTCCTTCGAATGCGAGTCTAGTTTGTTACCACTGTGTAACGTCGGTTGGTCTGTCTTTTCGGTCACTGCGAATGAATAGTGACTCCAAAATCTGAGCTGACTCCAAATATTCAAGCAGTGCGGCACGAAGGTCTCCGTAAAGTTAGCCGCGGCGCAGTGGCCAAGCGCATTGAAGCGCTATGCTGCGACGTGCGAGGCCGTTCCCCATCGGGGGTTCGAATCCCCCCTCGTGTATGGATGTCTGAGCCTTAGTTAGTATACGGTATTTCATAAGTAACTTCCTGGCAGATTAAAATTGCGTCCCGGAACCGGGATTCGAAACTGGGACTTATGCCTTTGGCGGGCAAGCGTACTACCGACTGTGCTATCCCGACACGATTCACGATGCCGCCTCACAACTTCACTTCCGCCAGTACCTCGCCTCCTGCTTTCCAAACTTCACAGAAGCTCTCCTGAGAAACATGCAAGACTAGCACTCCTGGAAGAAAGGATATGGTGGAGACATGGCTTAGCCACAGCCTATGGGATGTTTCCGGAATGAAACTTTCACTCTGCAGCGGAGTATGCGCTGATATGAAACTTCCTCCCAGGTTCGAGTCCCGGTTCCGGCACGCAATTTTAATCTGCCAGGAAGTTTCATATCAGCGCACACTCCGCTGCAGAGTGAAAGTTTCATTCTAGTTCATAAGTAGTTTGTAAGTTTAGGGTCTGTTGGCCCCGCAGTTAAGTCCCATAAGCTTAACAAACATTTGAACATCTGATTTTCCGTAGAGTTAGAAAGTATACACAGTAACAAATACTCCGACAGGTAGGCGCAGTTTATAGCCCAAATCAAAAATCAAATGTTTGTGTAGTTTATGGAACTTAACTACGGGCTCATCAGTCCCTAAACGCACAAACTGTGGTGTCGCACAAGTCTAAAGTGCGCGCCACCTACTTTCGCCGCGCGCCGCCATGCACGCATGGCGCGGCGATCATACGACGTCAGCCACGAGCGCCCTCTGCTGCAACTCCGCTCGTGGCCACGACTGAACAGCATCGTTCACTTAGAACTGAAATAGGAACGAGTTAAAACTTGGGAATCATATGGACACCAGTTAAGACTTGGCTATCGGATAGGCACTAGGAATCATCAGTAGGCAGGCCTCTATCTAAACTATGTATCAGCATTCTGCAGTCAAGAACTATGTAAAAGTTAAGTATTACTAAGTCTCCATGAAATACATATCTCCTTCTAATTTACTCAGGTGTTTCTAGTTTCTGCTGTCCCGCTGGCTGGTTACCTCCATACCGCACAAGCGTGCATCCTTTATTCCTGTGTCGGTCTCTTTCTACTGGGCCACCGACACCTACGACGGAAACGAGACACAAAAGTGGCGACGAGACTGGGACACAAAACAAACTACTTATGAACTAGCTCATACTATGGACGGCACAAATATCCATGCCCGATGGGGGGTTCGAAGCCCCGATCGTAGTGGCCCAGCAGACCGTTACTGGAGCGCCTCAGTCCCCTCGGCCACCGCGGCCGGCGTTTATAGCCCACGCTGAGCCAAATAGTGCAAGCGCCAAGTACAGTTAGCCCTTACAATTGGCATTACGCGGAGGTTATGTAGAGAAGCGCGGGGCCTGTGTACCTGCAGCTAATACCGCTCCAGGCTGAATGAACTCGCCCTCGCCACTGGCCGACTGCGTACTTATTCCGACTGATCTCTCGCCTGCGCGAACGATGTAAACGACTGTGACGAGGGCGACTGCACTGGAGGATCGGCGCGTTTGATTTCCGTCTCTGGCTCATCAGGCGGCTGCCGGCCGATTGAATTAATAATTAGCGCCGCTCGCCCAGCCCGCTTGATTGAGCCGTCTGTGTGTGTATGTGTGCGTGTGTGTGTGACACATCGTCACGCGCCTGACGTGTGGCCACTGTTTGCCTTGTCCGTGCTGTCGCTCACACACGAGGAAAACTCTGCTACCCCTCCCACTGTGGCGGCCCACAGATTCTCTCTGTGAACACAGTGACAACACACTGTGACAATGACTCACCAAAAAAAAAAAAAAAAATAAAATAAAATAAAATAAAAAAAAATAAAAAAAAATAAAAAAAAAATCATCGCAAAGTGTTCAGAAAAGCTAGTGAATATATAATGGAAACTGTGGGTAAAATATATATATTCATGGCAAATGTACGTAAAACCATGTATACATTTTTTATGCAATTCTTAACTATAGTTTAGGACTGAGGTTATTATGTGAGGTGTAGCGTCGAAACCGCGGCTACTACAGAATGAGTAAAGACTCCAATGTTTCCATACACACTATGACCATCATGGCGTTGAAGCACAGCATGACACTAACGGTCAAATATTGTATACTAGATTAAACCCGCAGCTCCGCTCGCGTATTGGTTGATTATGATATATAATGCGCGATCGTCAAATCGATTTTTTAAGAGATGTATTAAAAGAGTTTTTTACTGCTATATTTATTATTATATTTCCTTATTCGTATGCCTATTCTTACAGAGAAAGAGCTGAAGACATCGTAGCACGCATTGACCAAAGATATGGTCTGTGGCATCACGTTTCGCTGTATGTAACCGACTTGCTATAGAGTCACAAACGTCATCGCTGGCCTTCAGTCCAATTTTTTTTTATAATTATACGACTTTCAACCATCATATCTTCCACCCCCTTATAGCTATCGGCATGGAACTGCTATGGTGTACAACAGGAGACTTCAGACAACAATTACACACAGACCATTCGTTTGCGTTCTGCAATTTTCGCTGCAGAGCGAAATATTAAGACACACACACGTATAATTTTATATACACTGATAACTTTCCACCCTTTTATCATTATCAACCCTCAAGCAACAATGCAACCAATAAAACCATTTTCAAAGAGTAAATATAATTTTGAAAGAATAATTATTGTTACGCATTTCGCCTTATATTCTTCAAATTACTAAATATCTATCAGATCGCTATAAAACCGTGCCTAGAACCTTCCTCAGGTACGGACGTGATAAGCGTACACTGAACAAACATTCACATTAATATATACGGATAAATAGCTACCCGATCGGCATAAAACCGTGCCTAAAGCCTTCCCCGTATACACATTATTAACTGTATAAATTTTTAGCTCTTTTTGTCTTGTGGTTCAGACGAGATAAACGTGCAGCGAACAGACATTCACATTTATAGATATAGATGTTTCACAAGCTGCGACATGGGCGCGAAATTGTAACAATGACCTTTTTTGTTATTCTATAGCTTCGTGCATCTCCTTGGAAACGGAAGTGATCCTTGGGTTTCTTTCCAGTCATTAGAATCACTTTGCTGCTCTGGAGACCTCTGGTGCACTGCTAGTATAAGGAAGAGGGTACCAATTTCATTCGCATACTCTGGGTAGACCCGATGTCGTTTCCCGTGAGGTCAATGGAGTTTCTCTTGCTTACCAATTTAGACTGCTTTCCTATTCGTTGATCATTTGTTTAGATTTCTGCCATTTTAATTACTATAGAAAAGGTTATACAGTGAGATGTTCCCCCGTGGAACAGGCGCTACAGTCACGGTCAGCACGGCCACTACGGTCGGGGGTTCGGATCCCCCCTCGGGCATGGATATTTGTGCCGTCTTTAGTATAAGGTAGTTCATAAGTAGTTTGTAAGTTTAGGGACTGATGACCCCGTAGTTAAGTCCCATAGACTATACAAACATTTGAACATTTGAACGAACTGCGCTGTCGAAGGTTCGTGTCCTCCCTCGATCATACGTGTGTGTGTGTGTGTGTGTGTGAGAGAGAGAGAGAGAGAGAGAGAGAGAGAGAGAGAGAGAGAGAGAGAGAGAGAGAGAGAGAGAGTTGACATTAGCGTAAGTTAATTTAAATTTGTTTCACTAATTTGTAAAACAGAGAACGACGACTTCGGCAGTTTGCACTTTTTTTGGTTTACAACCATCTAAACAGCTTCGGAAAGACATGTAAATACCTTTTAATTTCTTTATTTCCATCAGTGATCACAAATTTCTCGTCGTTTTGACGATCTGATTCGGTCAGTGATAGCCATTTTGAAGAATATACCTAATCGGAAACAGTAGGACACATTTAGTAATAGATTATCTTATAAAACATAAATAATGCATTACAGTCATCAATATATAAAACGTGTTTAAAGACATCGTACAGCCTACCTGTTGTTACATTCCTTAATGTAATATAGCCATAGTGGTATCGTCACAACACAACAGTATCCTCATGAATGGGCCACAGAACTGCTAACAACATGTTTACTACACTACTCTGCAGAAGTTCTACAAATCTCGACCGATATACCGAATCTATAGTATTCTCCTTCGGGAGTGAGCTGAGTTCAAGGTGAACCCGAACCTGAGCTTGGAGCCAGGGTGGCGTTGGGCTCTCACCCATTCGAAGGGTGGTATGAGGGTAAAATCAAGTTGCTGAAGCAGGCGACAAAATAAACTCCAGGAGGTTGGAGGGCAGTTACAGGCTTTCCATATTGGCGGTCGAGGGAGTGCTTCACGGAGATGACGCAAACTCCTATGGCGCACGAAACAAGGAAGATGAGAGGCATCATTGTACGGGCTTATATCAGAGTTGCGAGAGCTTACGCTTATACAAGATTCGATCTATGAATATGGCGCGAAAAACGCATGACGAAATGTTAGAGAGCTTATATCCCGTAGGGAGGCTTACATTCTGCCTTTTTTGTTTTTTGTACGAAACAAAAAATGTTCAAATGTTTGTAAATCTAAAGGACCAAACTACTATGGTCATCATTCCTTAGGCTTAAAAACTAAACTGACCTAAGGCCAACACACACACACACACACACACACACACACACACACACACACACACAAAATGTGCCCGAGAGTGGACTCGAACCTCTGGCGGGAACAGCGTCGCAGTCCGTGACAAGGCACCTAGAACCGCACGATTATCCCCACGTGTGTGTATGAACCATTCGTTGCACGATGAAGAGGAAATGAGATTGATACAAAGGTACACTCCGCTGCACATCGTGAGGTGACTGGCGAAATATATTCACGGAGATGTAGTTGTAGAGTTTTTTGACAATTTTACGCATATTCTGGAAGCACAGCACGAGACTAATATTATTATGTAGATCGTTTTGAAGCACATTCGATTTTGAAAACCGGTAATTTCGATTTTTTTCGGTTCTGTCGTGGCTACCAAGCGCAGAGACATAACTGCTTGCTTAGTGACGTTATCTCGCCAAGTAACGAACTAATCGCATGTAACAGAACCTCAGTTTTCATTACATTTTTCCATTACTTTTGTTATTAAATTTGTTCCATGAGCTGTTAATCTGACTCTGCAATATACGAGGGTCGTTCACAAAGCAAATTCCGTTTCTATTTCTATCCGCGGCAGAGCTACGATCGCAGTTCTGAGCATGAGCGGCAGTTCAAATGATTGTAAATCTATCGGACCAAACCGCGTGGTCATCAGTCCGTGGCTTACAAACTACTTAACCTAAGGTAAACTAACCTAAGGGCAACAAACATTCCCATGCCCCAGGGAGGTCTCGAACCTCCGACGGTGAGCAACCGTGCGTTCCGCCGCAAGGCGCCTTAGACCGCTCGGCTACTCCACCGCGGCTGCGCAGCTGTTACTCTGAATCAAGGAGAAGACATTTACGCTATTTTCAGATCGTTGCTACCAACTTGTGCTTTGTAGTGCTTCTTTATGTCAGCCATAATTGAAAATGCCGACGTGCGTGAAATCCGATGTGCAATTCGTTTTCTAAATACAAAGAAAGTTAAACCAAAGAAATTTATCGGCAAATCTGCGAGGTTTACTGAGAAAATTCTGTGAAACATTCAGTGGTTAGTAGCTGGATCAGACTATTGAACGAAGGATCTGATGAAGTGCACCAAATAACTCTTACGGGAATTTCACTGGGACGTGTTTTATCATTGTCCAACAGCCCGGACCTCGATCTTAGCGACTTTCATCTCTTCTTACATCTAAAATCTGTCCTTTGTGTCCGCGGTGGATTAGCCGCGCGTACTAGAGCGCCGTGTTGCGGTGCGCGCAACCGTCCGCCGCCGGGGGTTCGAGTCCCCCCTCGGGTATGGGTGTTTGTGTTGTCCTTAGTTTACTTTACCTTAGGTTAAGTAGTTGGTAAGCTAGGGACTAATAACCAGACTGTTGAGTCCATAGATTTACAAACATTTGAACATTGATTTTGTCCCTTGTTGTCAAAACATCAACGATGATGACGAGCTGAAAGAAGGCACACAAAAACTTGTGTCACGCTATGACAAGTGCCTACAAAATTACGGAAGCTATGTACAAAAATAGGTTAACAGTTGCAGATTTTTGTACAAAAAATATTTTTCTGTAAGTTATCAAATGTTCAAATTTTTGTTTAGCTTAAGGGACTTAACTTACAAACTACTTATGAACTACCTTATATTAAAGACGACACAAATATCCATTCCCGAGGAGGGATTCGAACTCCTGACCGTAGCGGCCGAGCAGACTGTGACTGGCACGCCACAGACCGCTCGGCCACTGCGGCCGGCTTTTCTGTATTTGTACACTTTTGTTTTATATAACCAAAAGGAACATAGTTTGTGAACATACCTCGTATTCCGCACACAACTGTCTGGGTTGCATTCGGGGCCGTGTGTCACAGCAGTGTCCGTGTTTTGAACGAGTTCAGTGCGAAATGAAGGAATGTCGCAGACACCCACGGTGAAGGGCTGTCCGTCCGGACGAAAATAAGGGAACCTTTCCTGGTGGCTTTTTCCCCGCCTCGCAGATGCCGTCGGTGTGGGAGGAGGCGCTAGGAGCGACACATATGTTCCGGGAGTCCATTCCGTTTTTCCATTTCTAGTGGATATGGGGGGCTTCGCGAGCCGCCAGGGAAGATGGATTCCGGGTAGGGGGCGCGGCAGTCTGTGCGGGCAGCGGCTGCGGCTGTCGGCAGGGCTTCGCTGCCAATACTATATGCGCCGCACCGCCCTAACCACCCCTAACGTTTCGCCACCATATTCTCCAGTCCAGAGATTTTCTGTCATAACTATGTCACACTTCCAGGCTGATAAAAAATACTCCAGAGACTCAGCAACTGAAATAAATACTACTAACAAACTGCACTACTGACAATTAAAATTGCTACACCAAAAAGAAATGCAGATAATAAACGGGTATTCATTGGAGAATTATACTAGAACTGACACGCAATTTCGGTGCACAGATCCTGAGAAATCATTATCCAGAACAACCAACTCTGGCCGTAATAATGGCCTTGATACGCCTGGGCATTGAGTCAGAGCTTGTATGGCGTGTACAGGTACAGATGCCCGTGTATCTTCTACACGATACCACAGTTCATCAAGAGTAGTGACTGGTGTATTGTGACGAGACAGTTGCTCCGCCATCATTGACCAGACGTTTTCAGTTGGTGAGAGATCTGGAGAATGTGCTGGCCAGAGCAGCAGTTTAACATTTTCCGTATCCACAGAGGCCCGTACAGGACCTGCAACATGCGGTCGTGCATTATCTTACTGAAATGTAGGGTTTCGCATTCATCGAATTAAGGGCATAGCCACGGGTAGTAACACATCTGAAATATAACGGCCATTGTTCAAAGCGCCGTCGATGCAAACGAGAGGTGACCAAGACGTGTAACCAATGGCACCCCATACCATCACGCCGGGTGATACGCCAGAATGGCGATGAGGAATACACGCTTCCAATGTGCGTTTACCGCGATGTCGTCAAACACGGATGCGACCATCATGATGCTGCAAACAGAACCTGGATTCATCCGGAAAAATAAAGTTTTGCCATTCGTGCACCCAGGTTTATTGTAGCGTACACCATCGCAGGTACTTCTGTGATGCAGCGTCAAGGGTAACCGCAGCCATGGTCTCCGAGCTTATAGTTGATGCTGCTGCAAACACTGTCGAACTGTTCGTGCAGGTGGTTGTTGTCTTGGAAACGTCCCACAGGGATCGAGACGTGGCTGCTTGATCCGTTACAGCCATGCGGATAAGATGCCTGTCATCTCGACTGCTAGTGATACGAGTCAGTTGGGATCCAACACGGCGTTCCGTATTGCTCCCCTGAACCCACCGATTCCATGTTCTGCTAACAGTCATTGGACAGCGACCAACGCGAGCAGCAATGTCGCGATACGATGAACCGCAATAGCGATAGGCTACAATCCAACCTTTATAAAGACGAAAATTTGATGGTAGGCAATTCTCCTCCTTACACGAGGTATGACAACAACGTTTCACAAGGCAACGCCGGTCAACTGATGTTTGTGTATGAGAAATCGGTTGTAAACTTTCCCCCTGTCAGCACGTTGTAAGTGTCGCCTCCGGTGCAAATCTTGTGTGAATGCTCCGAAAAGCTAATCATTTGTATATCACAGCATCTTCTTCCTGTTGGTTAAATTTCGCGTCTGTAGCACGTCACCTTTGTGGTGTAGCAATTGTAGTGGAGAGGAGTGTATATTCACCTATACTTCGTTTACTATAAGAATAAAGCTAATGTAAACAATGCTGGTCTCAAAGAACGAAATTATTGTTGATATTCTTCGAAAAGTTCGCATTAATTTCGACCGTGCTGAATTGAGAAATGAACTGAAAAACAATTGCCGAGTATAGCTGTTTATGCAGTTGTAAGACAATGTAGTTTTAAAAAGCAATCTTCCGATATTTACATTTTAATGAGAAATGCTAACAGCTGTTAATTAAATCGCAATTAAATTCAATTTAGCTGTGCTGCGTGCAGCGAAAATGTTTCTGTAGAGCTAACCAAGTATTAAAAAGAAAGCGGTATTGTTTTTCATCGAAATTGATGGATGTGGGAGTCGGGCGGCATTTTGCGCCAAATGTTGATTGGTACAGAAATGAGGTTGTACAGTACTAAAATTCTCCGTCAGATTCATGGAATTCAATATTGTAGGCATCATTAACATTTTCATGATACTGATAACGGTGCAGGTGATTGTGTGGGTATGAACTCGCTCAACGGAAGTCACTCCACGAGATTGTAAAAATCGGCGCTGTAGCAATAACATTGTTAATATTTTATTTAACTGTCGCTCTCTCATTATTGACTTTCAGCCTATAGTGTTCCAAACATTGCGGAGTTATAAATGTTATAAATCTTTTACCGTTTCTAAAATGTTCTGAAGCTAAATTCTTGCCTCCATTGGCATAATTGATTTCTCTTGAAGCAAGTAATTTTAATATTATCGGGATGAAGATTTTAAAGATTTGCAAATCGTATGAAACGAAAAATGAAGGCAACATTTGTCTGATTTTATGCGTTCGTCAGTAGGTAACAAACGACAGGAGGCATACAGCTACATGATGGTCTCTCCAAAGTTTGCTATTCAGAAGGGTATGAAATATTACAAGACAAACATTTCCCAGTGATATCTCAACTTTACATGCGCTTATCAGATGTTCAGCTATTATTATGATATTACACAAGAATACACAGATACCACACCCGGGGCATTGGGAATTGCTACATCACACTAAATGCAGTATAGAATCTGTAAGTAGTTATTACTAATTTTTATTAACCAGTCAAATGTGAAATAATTATAAATTGCTAGGATGATCCTCAAGACCTGTTTCTGAGAAAACATGATTCGTCATTTTTTTTATCATTGAATTACATTATGCACGTAAAGTATGATGAGTGTTAAACTATTCATTTGATCAGACATTAAGTTCTTAATAGTTTTTGTTCGTAATACGTTCACAAGTAACAAAATATTTTTCCAATTTTAGAAAACATTGTAATTGCTACAGTGTAAATCCCCATAGAAATTTACTACTGTACTAAACAAAAATGGAAGTCGCAGAGAGTTCTTCAGGATAGTGCCACATCTATCTTAATCCATATGATTGCGAGACTCAGCGTGTGGAAAAGAAGTTGAATAAAGAACTTGTTTTTGATATTACGGGGTATTTTGGCGTATTCGAATGATGAAGTGTTTTCGGGTGATTAGCCGAATGATGGTGTCGTCTTGTCAAAACGTTTCGATGACCTTTGTACCCATCATTTTCAGGCACCTGATAATTCGAGAAGATTCCATCATTAACAACACGTTTATTTCGGGAGGATGCGGCCTCTGTGGCCGTCACGTACAAGTGTTCATGATGGCTTGGCAGTGGTGTAGAATTTTTAAATGGATTATTAACGTTTGAAACCTTCGGAAGCGACGCAGATGACCCTGAGACAAGGAATTAATATGAAACACAGGGAACCGCAAATGGGTAATTCGCCAGATGTGGATGAGAAATGTTCACGTGTGACGTCACCAGGTAACGTGTCTCGGTGAAATGTATATAATATTGTACTTTATTTTAGCCGATGATCAGTTTACATTGACATAATGTTTACTATTGTACTTATCCCCTCGCAAGCTGTACTTTCACACGTGCGGTGAGATACGTCATCTAGTAACGTCACATATTCACCATTGAAGGGGATTACTATTCAAGTAATTGCTGACTGCCTGATACATCCTAGCAGCCTTGTCGCATTTTGGTTTAAAGATTCTTTGTCACTTTGGTATCTGTGGATTTTTATTTCGGAGGACGCGCCAAATGAAAACTCAACACGCCTTTAAATACTGGTTGTGTAATCCTGTTGCGGTAAAAATGGCTCTACATACTGCAGATTTCGTTTGTGTAATGTATTCGCCAAAATTCAGTAATAAAGAAGTTTCCATGGTGTCGGCAGTTACATAACTTCGTAAGGAAATTAATTTCCGTATATCATCTTTGTTACTGTAAATGTAACTAAAATGAAACTCTATCACTAGGGTAGTTAGCGAAATTGAATAATTAGATTGAAATGCAAGATAAGGCAGACATTCTGAGCAGGAGTTGACAGCGCTGTTTCTAATCTCCACAGACATGTTAAAACTCAGTTTTCACTTTATGCTGTAGCATTTTTATATCCTATCAGTAGGATCTGCAGCTATTAACGCGCATACGTGTGACAACCACGGAACCGTAGTCATAATTATATGAAATCTTCTAACAGATAAGTGTCTTCTATATTCGAAACCAGGACCTGTGGTTTTGTATAGACGTTCTCAGAAAAGAAAAAAAAGGAAGAAATACTATATAAAAGAGATATTTAATTCAATGTGTTATAGTAGAAATTGTTTCTTTTTCCTAACTAACCAATTTCATTCCTATACCAGAGGTTTTCTGTGCAAAAGACCTGACAAAATAAACCATAATGCTAATTATTTCAAATGGTTTAGCGCCTCTACATTATCTATTTTCACTGAAATTAAAATCTTTAGTTTTCTGTGGTGGCCAATCACATTGAGACTTCTCAACCGTTTTTAAAAATATTACAGATGTAATAGGCAAAAAGTTCAAACACAGTATCAAGTCATGATATTAATTTTCACACACTTTGCCTTTTAATCAGACTGATGAATTTATTTCACAAAGGCACAATTCATAAATTAGATAAAACATTTACGTTAAGGTTGATAAGAGTAAAAATGCCCAACTGCGAGTATGAATGATATAGAATGCCTTTGCTTTTATAGAAGTTAAAAGAAGCAGAATATTCATATATATAATGTACTTAAAGCTACAAGGATTTTGGAACTTAATTTCTCTTTTGTATTTGTATCACTAAAAATTTAATTAAAAGTGCATATAAAGGATTGGTTTCCCGTAAAATAAATTTAAAATACCATCCGAAGTGAGCTGCGGCCTACAATATTTGTCATTCTCTTTTGGAGCATTTTCCGAAGTTTCAGCGTAATGCATGTCATTACAGAGGTTCTGCAACGTTTAAAGTACCCCACTATAAAGAACATTAATCACTGAATCAGGGGTTCTAAAACCATTTGAGTCATGGAGCACCTTAAAAAAGTGCAATACGAGGCGGAGCACTAAATTTCTTATTGCAGATATATTTATTGTATTTTGTAAGAAAGGTTAAAATGTTATTGACAGTGCAAAGTAGTATCAAAATTTTACCGTACACGACATTAAGTTTAATACGTGTGTTTCTTTTATTCACCATTTTCACAGTACACGTCACTCAAGGGCACGAACTTCGTTGTCGTTAACGTTAAAAATATTTATTATATTTCTCTACAAACTCGTCATCTGTTATTAATATGTGTATTCCAATATGCTATAATTTGTTAATTCTGAACTACGACCAACTTAACGTATCATCTAAGTCGATGTATTTCCATCTTGTAATGGAATTGGGACTGTGGCTGGTTGAGTTTTAATTCCAATTATTACCATATCCACCAACGGACGTACAGTTTATGTTGCTTTATTTATCAGTAACTGCATTGTCAGGGTATATATACATTTTCCAGTCTGATATTAGAAACGAAAATAAAAGGTCAAAAAAAGATTTCATCTTTATGTATCCATGAAAACAGCCTAGAAATTATGAAACAGTAAAAGAAAAAAATATTCATAATGTGCAAAATTTTAAGTGCACTATACAATGAAAGAAAACTAATTTTAAATACCAGTGATGTATTACTAAGTGCAGTAGGTGGTTTCAACAACACAGCGATTGTTGACTCATAGTAAGCAATGTGTGTACCACATTTAGTTGATATCGCTCCAATATTTTAGGAGGTGATGTTGAAAAATAGTGTACTATATGTGAATTGTCTCGCAAATACAAGTTACAGTGTAGAAATAATAACTTGTAACATCATGTCAAATGCCGTGGATGTACATCAGGGATATACAGCATCAACATCGGAAAAATAGTAAGCGATAAACTTTCTTTATTTGGCCAATTTCTTGGGGGTGTCAGCTACAAAAAGTTTCGTAAAGATTTAAAGTGATTTTGAAAGTTTATTGCAAGTCGCTAAGTGCTCCCATTGTCAAATAGTTGACTAATAAAATCACAGTATCACGCGCCGCAAGATGGACCAGTTTTCATTGTTTATGATGCCATATGGTATGAGCAATGTATCGTAGGTAGTTTTTGCAACCATAGAAAATGTTTGCTGACCTGAAAGAATATTTGTACCAAATTTGATTGAAATCGGTCCAGTATTTTAGGAGGGGATGTGGAACATACATACATACATACATACATACATACATATACACATATACAGCCTATTTTATAAGACGTATAGATAAAATAGATAAAACAACATAAACTTCACGGCTGTTGGTGGACACATTAATAGTACGGAATTATCGTCTAACTGTCTGCCCAGTGAGTTGCTGCACATAGCCCAAATGTACCAGGTGATCAAAAAGTCAGTCTAAATTTGAAAACTTAATAAATCACGGAAAAATGTAGATAGAGAGTTAAACATTGACACACATGCTTGGAATGACAATGGGTTTTATTAGAACACAAAAAAAAGTTCAAAAAATGTCCGACATATGGCGCTTCATCTGATCAGAAAAGCTATAATTAGCGTAACAAATTAAGACAAAGCAAAGGTGATGTTCTTTACAGAAAATGCTCAATATGTTCACCATCATTCCTCAACAACAGCTGTAGTCAAGCAATAATGTTGTGAACAACATTGTAAAGCATGTCCGGAGTTATGGTGAGGCACCAGCAGTTTGGTTCGAAAGATTCACTTGAATGCCAGTCTTGTTTAAGCAACTGTACTACAGCTCCAGTGCCTACACTGTTACCGAAACATTCAACACCAGATTCATCGAGGGTAAAAGCTATGACTGAGAAGGATTTTAGTAGTGAGAGCTTGTCTTCTGCTGCGACTCTCATTAATGTTTTTACTCTGTCCTTTTTTTAAACTTTGTTTTCTTTTGGTTCTAATAAAACCCCAAGTCAATTCAAACATGTGTGTCAACTTTTACATCTCTATCTACGTTATTCTGTGATTTATTAAGTTTTGAAATTTATACTGACTTTTTGATCACCTGGTATATTGAGAACATTTGCCAGAGTTACTTAAAAGTGGATAATAAAAAAGGGTTAAAAATGAAAAAAATCTTTCCATGGAACACGTGGAATTGTTTCGTGGAGCACTAAGTGATGCGCGGAGCACTGTTACAGTAGTAAAGCAATGCAAAATATGGAGGCGCCTTGAGGTAGACTGGCCCGCGCAGCAGGCCGGGTGAGCGCCTGCGGAGCGACCCGCCCGCAACGCAGCGGCTGGCTATTGTGCGGCCGACCCCGCGGCCACAATGCGGCTGCTGGAGGCGCGGCGCCGTATCTCTGCTGCCCTGACACACACGCTCTCTGCTGCCGCTGCAGATACTCTCTCTACCACACTCCACTCACTTTAACTCGCCTTCGCCGTGCAGAAGAGGACTTCGTCAAATTTATTGTGTACTAGCTGTACATGCTGAATTCAGCAGGGGTAAAATACAAGGAGAGGAGAGTTACTTACAACTTGTACAAAAGCCAGAATGCAGTTATTAGACTCGAAGGGCATGAAAGGGAAACAGTTGGGAAGGTAGTAAGACAGGGTTGTAGCCTTTCTCCGATGTTATTTAATTTGTACATCGAGCAGGTGGTGAAGGAAAGGAAGAAAAATATGGTATAGGGATTAAAGTTCAGGGTGAAGAAATAAAAACATTGAATTTTGCTGATTACGTTGTAATTGAGCAAAGGACCTGGAAGAGCAGTTGAATGGAATGGACAGTGTGTTGAAGAGCGCGTATAAAATGAACATTAACAAGAGAAAAATAAAGATAATGGAATGCTGTCTTAGAAAATCAGGCGATGCTGAAGGAATTAGAGTAGGTATCAAAACAATGGAGGTGGTAGATGACTTTCGTTACTTGGGTAGTAAAGTAACATGTGATTGTCGCAGTACAGAGGATATAAAATGAAGAATGGGAATGGGAAGAAAAGCATTTTTGAAAAAGAGAAATTTGATAACATCGAATATTAATTTAAGTGTAAGGAAGTCTTTTCTGATAGCATTTGTGTTTAGTGTCACCTTGTACGGGAGTGAAACATGGATGATAAACAGTGCGGACAGGAAGGGAATAGAGGCTTTTGAAATGTGGTGCTACAGAAGAATGCTACAGATTAGATGGGTAGATTGCATAACTAATGAAGAGGTACTGAATAGAATTGCTCAGGATAGAGTAGGGTGGAGAGCTGCTTCAAACCAGTCTCCCGACTGAAGACCATTTCAACAACAACAGCTGTACATCCTTTACGCCATCTATTAACGTCTCTGCTCATTGCTACCCTTCCTGTTTGTCCCCCTTTCCCTCTGCATTAGCTAGCCTGTATGCCACCGTAGCTCCGGTATTTATTTATTCGTATATTCATTGAGCCCATGAACTCTTCTCTCCTCCCTCTCTGCCTTCTCCTCCTCTTCCACTTCCTCCCTCTTCGCCACTTCCTGCTCCCTTTTCTCCTCCCGCCCCTACCCTCTACACACTCTCATCGACCTCCCTGACTTTGTCATTATACCCTCACTCTCTGCCAGTGTCCTCCTGACCCGTTTCTCTGTTCGTCTCCTTCCTCCCCTGTAAATAAAACTCTTCACATGTATAACAAATTTAATGCTGATCTGCTAAATGGTGTCGCAGTCTCTAGTAAGATATCCTCCAACATTCACCGTACGAATTGTTATGTAAACACTGCCATTCCTCTGGTTTTTAAAACACTGGACTGCCATTTGGGAGGATGGTAGTTCAAATCAATCTCTGGGCGACGAGATTTAGGTTTTACATGATTTCCATAAATCACTCCAGGCAAATTCCAGGATGGTTCCTTTGAAAAGGCACAGCTGATTTCCTTCCCTACCCTTACCCAAACAATCTGAGCGACTGGGCGTTAAACCTTAAGCTTATTTCTTTGTCTTGTTGGCAAGGTTAAGTGCATAAAATTGTGTCACAATCAGATGAATGGTACGGCAGCACATATCAAAAATCTAATATGAAGTGGCAATACCCATAAAAATTACCATTCTCCATTTGTCTTTATTTTTCAGAAAGTCACCCGATGTTGAAGGAATGAGAGAATAATACTAGTAGATGAGTTTTGTTATTTGGGTGACAAGATAACTTCTGATGACCGAAGTAAAGAAGATTACAACAACAGAATGGCTATAGGAAGAAAAGCGTTTCTGAAAAAGCAAAATTTGTTGACATCCTATATTAATTTAAATGGTAAGACGTCTTTTCTGAAAGCATTCGTCTGGAGTCCAGCATTGTACGGTAGTGGAACATGGACGATAACGAACTTAGACGAAGAGATGATAGAAGCTTTTGAAAGGTGGTGCTACAGACAAATGATGAAAATTAGATGGGTAGATCACACAACTAATGAGGAGGTGCTTAACCGAATTGGGGAGAAAAATAGGCCAGCCACAGTGGCCGAGGAGACTGAGGCGCTTCAGTCACGGTCTGCACGGTCACGACGGTCGGGGGTTCGAATCCCCCCTCGGGCATGGATATTTGTGCCGTCCTAGTTCGTAAGTAGTTTATAAGTAGTTTGTAAGTTTAGGGACTGATGACCCCTTAGTTAAGTCCCATAAGCTTTACAAACATTTGAACAATTTTTTTTGTTGTTGAGAAAAGTAGTTTGTGGCATATCCTGACTAAGAGGAGGAATATATTGGTGGGACACATTCTGAGACATTAAGGAATCGTTAACTTAGCATTAGGGGCATGTGTGTAGGGTAAAAATATCGTAAAGGGGGACCGAGAGACGAATAGAATACGCAGATTCATAAGGACATAGGTTGCTGAAACTATTTCTCAGATGAAGAGTCTCGCACAGGAGAGGGTAGCGTGGAGAGCTGCATCACACCAGTCTGTGGACTGAAGACCACAACATTACTATTTTCCAGCCGTTGCTTTGGGTTTTCACTATGTTTTTATTCTCTAATCCCCCCTTGTATTATAGCGATCAAGCAAAAAAATTAAATCGGTTAAAGTAATTTCAGTTAGCAAGAATCACCGACTTTTACTTCCGAAAGTGAAAATATTTTGTTAGCACCCACCTACATAGGGAGACATAACCAACAAATAAATTAAGAGAAATCAGATCGAAAACGGAATGATTTATGTTTCCTTTCTTCCTGCGCGCTATCAGAGAATGGAACGGTAGAGAAAGGTTGTGAAAGTGGCTAATGAAACCTCTGATAGGCACTTAAATGTGTTTTGTAGAGTATCTATGCAGGTGTAGAAGAGAGAGAGATTCTGACTAATTGAAATTATCTTAACCTATTTAAATTTTTTTCTTTGTCAGGTTTAATCCCGGCGTGGATGAGAGAAACTAAGCGAAAACCAAAAGTGACAACTTGAAAAGAGAGAAAAAAATTCATAATTGGTAATTTTTTATGTGTATTGCCACTTCATATTAGATTTGTGTTATGCGCTGCCGTACCGTTCATCTGATTGCGATACAATTTTGTGCACATAACCTTGAAAGCAAAATAAAAAATAAGCTTAAGGTTTAACGCCCAGACGCTCAGATTGTTTGGGTAAGGGTGGGGAAAGAAAACGGCTGTGCCTTTTCAAAGGAACCACCCTGGCATTCGCCTGGAGTGATTTATGGAGAGAGAGAGAGAGAGAGAGAGAGAGAGAGAGAGAGGGGGGGGGGGAGGGACCAGATTCTGGCAGTGGTGACTCATGAGGTCTTCTCACTCGACGCAAAAATGGGGAGGACAAAAATGAAATAAAGAAAAATACACGGTAGTGTGGCTTGGTCATATGCTCTTTCCAGTGGAATGACAACGTGGAAAGTATGTAACTTAGAAGAGTTAAAGAAAACAATTGAAATAACGTTTAAAGTTTTATTTAAGGTTTAGGGGGGACAAAATATTGCGAACAAGTGACATAGACACGGTATTTATTCATTACTAAAGAGGTTGCCGTCTATTTGCCATCTATTCGCTTTGCCTTCTTCGAGGAATGGCGTCATAAATGATGTCCATTCCTGTAGCAAAACATCTGTTAGTTACTTCAGTGTAGTTGGAGTTATAAATTTTGTTCTCACTCTTTTTCGAAAACTGCCCATAACGGTTGAGACGTGGCGAGTTTCCTCTCCTGGGCAGAAGTTTGATAATTTTCTTATGATGTACAAAATATGTCTATTTGCAGCTTCATTTTGGAATATGGCAGTGTTTGTTTGCAAAATGTTAGTCACATCAGTTTGTTATCGATGAAGGTCAAATACTCCTTTACAGCTACGTAACCAGGGAGGGTAGTGATGGAAACAGCTTCCAAAATAATGACGATATTTTCCACAAGACGAGACCGAGTGACGAAAGCATGTAGGTTACCGTTCGTATTCTCAGATGAAAGAACTTGCATAGGACAGGGTCACGTGGAGAGCTACATCAGGCCATTCTACACCTACATGGGATACTCTGCAAATCACATTTAAGTGCTTGGCAGAGGGTTCATCGAACCACCATTATACCATTTGTCTCCCATTCCATTCTCGAATAGCTCGCGGGTAGAAATAACACCTGAATCTCTCCGTTCGATCACTAATTTACCGTATTTTATTCTGATGGTCATTTCTACCTATGTATGTGGGAGTCAACAACATATTTTCGCATTCGGAGGAGAATGTTGGCGATTGGAGTACCCCACGCCGCAGCGATAAGCGCCGTTGTTGTAATGATTCCCATCCCAGATCCTGTATCATTTCCCTAACGCTATCTCCCCTGTATCGTGACAATATGTAACGAGCTGCCCTTCTCTGGACTCTTTCGATGTCCTCCGTCAAACCCACCTGTTAAGATTCCCACACTGGGCAGCAATACTCCAAAAATGGACGGAAAAGCGTAGTGTATGCAGTTTCTTTTGTAGTTCTGATGCATCTTTTAAGGGTTCTGCCAATAAAACTCAGTCTCTGGTTCGCCTTTCCCACAACATTATCTACGTGTTCTTTCCAGTTTAAGTCAGATGTAATTATAATTCCTAGGTATCAGTGGACTGAAGACTACAACAACAAGAAACATTTTAAAATCGTATTATTTAAACATTCCATAATTTTAAATACTGAACTAAGAGTAATATTAGAAATTTGAACATTAAAATAGAAAACATTTTCAAATTAAAAAAAGGATGATGATAATAATAATAATAGAAAAAGTTTAAAAAACTATACTTTTCAATCGCTGTGTCCCCTGCAGTGGACGATGAATTACGTGCATTTGGACAGTTCAGTCTTGATTTTCACTGTATGAAAAAATTACGAAAAATAAATTCTGCCAGAATACCAAAATACCAAACTTTATCTTTTGAAATGGAAAACAGTGACTGAAGGGGTTACGACACGATGAAAATTCCTCTGATACAGAAATAGAAACGAGGGGACAAGTCTCCTTCGTGACTAGTGAGCGGTATTCCTGTCGAGACATACGAGGTATGTAGATAGCATGCACTGTGCAGGTAAACGACTGCGCCAAGAGCAGAAACGGTACTGGCTGCAGGCGTGTGTCGTCTTACCTCGACCCCAAGTATGCACGGGGGTAAATTTACTAGCAGCGCGCTATTGGTTCCAAGTTGGTGGAGTATTCGGGGCGGTCGTCACACGGCTATTAATAAGGCAACGAGAGTCACGTGCCCAGGAAACGGCGCCGATACCATCTTGGCGCAGCGCACGGCCGTGCTCGTAGCGGAGCAGCGGAATATTTCTTCGTCTCGCGTCCGCCGCTGCGAACTCTTGCGGCTGAAATACGGTGGCTGGCATTAGCGGCAGATAAATGCGAGTAGATAATGCCGGCAGGCCCCAGGGGCGGATTACCGCGCCGACAACAATTTCCACGCTCCCGCAGGGGAGCAGCACCGATATCGCTCACCCCCACACGTTTTATTTAATTTTTTTGGCCCACTTTAGGTTACGGTAGTAACACTAAAAGTGGGCCTTTGCGATCGTTTTTTGACAGCTCGAAATTTAAATAAACGGCTTAACTATTCATCTGACACAAAAATTGAATAACCGAATTTGTAGAGGAGAAAATTCTCTATAACTTTGCTCCCTTATGTTTTTGTCATATCTTGCATCGTTGCAGAGATATTTGCATAAATAACGGCGATTTGACGATGTCTGTCTGGTTGTAACGTGTTCCCACTTTTTAGGTCGAACCGTTCAAACGATTGGCACCAATTTTTATAGACATAAATGTTGGCTAGCAGAGACCAGAACCTCGCTTTTTCAATTATTTCCGACAGTAAATATATTAGTAATATCAAAGAAAGATCGTTCGTAATGTATTTTTAATTTTATATAAACCGTTCATCTGACGCTGAAATTGAATAACCGAATTTGTAGAGGAGAAGATTCTCTACAGCTTTGTTTTCATGAACACTATTTGCTGCCTAGATGAACACTGACATACAGGGCCTGGGCTCAGACTAATTGTGATTCTGACCATCAGGTTTTGCACCCGTAGTAGTATAATTACCTGACGTCTTATTCAGGTTTTTATACAGGATACGATCTTGAATGTAATGGTTATCAATCTCTTGTGGAATCTTTATTTGCCATAGATTGCTTATATAAATTCATTTTACATTGATTACTAGTGTTAACTCATGAAATAGTCATTATCAAATCTTAATTGTCCAGGCAAGGTAAGACATATGTTACAGAACAGCTGACACCATGGTGGCTATCTATAAATTGTGTGCACATCACCAGTCAAATATGCCATCAGGTCATGTGTTGAAGAAAAAAAAAATCAAATGTATGTAAAACTATCGGACCAAACTGCATGGTCATCAGTTCGTAGATTACAAACTACTTAAACTAAGGTAAACTAACCTAAGGACAAATACACACACCCATGCCCCAGGCAGGACTCGAACCTCGGACGGCGAGAAACCACGCGCTGCGCCTTAGATCGCTCGGCTACTCCACTGCGGCTGTGTTGTTGATGACCTTGTGCTTTCCTGACCCGCATGTTCAGGCAGTGTTTCATCTTCTGGTGATCATTTAAGGAAGAATGAACAGTGAACGGTGCACTGAAACTATCATTCAACCTGTCATTGCTACCACTCATGTACCAACAAGGCGATATGCTTTTCCAATGGGACACTATACGTCTATATGGAAACTGTTCCACCGAACATGCACTTGAAGGTGTATGTCAACTATCATGGCCAGCACAATCCCCAGATCTGTCCCCCTCTGAGCATCTTTGGGAGCAGATGAAACTTAATCTTGTGTGGTCTGCGCAAAAGACACAAAATCTTTCCAAACTGTGGTAGGAGATAAAAATTGCATGCACATTCCACAAGGCCACATTCAGCACCTCTACGATCTTCTCCATGGGAGAATTGCAGTTTGCATTGCTGCACACACTGGTGACTGTACTGACGTGCGAATGGCTCTGTCTGGGTCCGTGTGTTTTGTATACATCCTCAGGAATGTGTCAATAAGATTTCTCTCTGACCGGTCGACGTTTTAAACAAAGTATTGGCACAGTATATTTCTCTTAAACCTTGTAGTCCCTACTCATATTAAAGATATCGAAGCGGTCCCTAGTTCAAGAAAAGGTTGTGGCTGACCTTAGGGATGGATGTCTGAAGGAACTGAGATACCATCAACCGTATGTATAATAAAATATTTATTCTAGCACAACCAGTTTTGGCATTCCACTATGCCATCTTCAGGTCCCTATATCGTTGTTGTTTCCCACTAAGAGACAGAATTCCACGAATCCAGCTTTAGTATCCCTACTTTTGGATATTATGTTCCGTTGTAGGGACCTAAAGATGGCATAGTGGAATGCCGAAACTGGTTTTGCTAGAATAAATATTTTATTATTCATACGGCTGTTGGTATCTCAGTTCCTTCAGACTCTTGACCAGCCGCTGTCCTATTTCCACCAATGATGGATTCAATAAGACTTAGGGATGGAATGTCAAGGAATTCATGCTTAAATAAGCCTACAGTATATAATCAACACCCTCACCAAACGTGAAATTAATTTTGTCAGTGTTTGAGGCTTGAGAATGATGAGTCTGTGAGTTAATCATTTGCGAAATTGACTTTTGTATCTGGGAATGTAAAAATTGTGTGTTAAACAACAGTGAGTCGTAATAGAGCCACTTTAACGAAGCGTTACGTTTTACCTTTCTATATATAATTTCAACCATTTCGGTTGCATTCGTCAGCTTTTAGTGCACTGTACATGGAGTTAACGATAGGTCGCACTGGGCGGGCAGGATTGTGGACCTGGCGCCCCCTGCCTGTTGCTTGCGCCGAGGGGGATCCCCCGGCAGTGTTGCCAACACGTCGCCTTTTTCCGCCGCCGCTGCCCGGGGCGGCACAGATGTTATCGCGGCCCCAATGGCGCGACGCTCTCTTGTCCGCCCTTTCACGCCGGCGCCCCTGCGCACCCTGGAGGAGTCTTCCTTACCCGGCATCCTGCGCGCTTCCCCCGCCGCCCACGCAGCAAACAAATGCCTTTCGCGACCTGCCCTTTGTGCTGCCGTCGCTTCCATACACGCGCATTGTGCCAGACTGACGCCCTGGAAATTATTGTCATGTGTCTCTGGCACCTGATTTAAATCAACTGTCATCAGTTTCTACCTTCAAAGCTACGAACTTTACTTGGCATCCTCCACATTCCTTTCTTAAGGGGCCAGCAGACAGCACCACAGTCTAAGAAATACAGTCACGACACTCACACTTATTTTGTTACACTTGCGACGTCCCTCTCCCTTTTTGCTCTTCTTCCAACTGATATCTTTTTTACTGAGACGTAGGATTGGACAATGAAGTATCTGCTGGATGGCTGTTCTGGAGAGGAGTCCACTCAGTTAATGTTAAACACACGTCAAATAAAATCTTGTACTTACCTTTTATCTTGGTCGGTTGAATTGCTTGCTGCGACGTTCTTGCGTTGTGTACCGTCAGCTGTCTTGTTATTTCACTGTAAATATTTTCAGGAAATATTTGTTGAAATGAAAACGCTTAGTAGAGTTTATACTTTTTTCATTAACTGAACTTCTTGTCTTGCGCAAACTTTCACAAATATAAATAACACAATATCAGATACGTGGCCTCAGGGCAAGAGTCAGTGTAAGTGTCACTGCAAGTGTCCTGTGAGAGTGCCCCAGCGTCGGCGATTTCGATGCTTTTATTCCCACTCTGAGGTTCACAAGTATGTCTTTATCCCTTTAAAATTTTAAAGCAAGGTAAATGTTATTTACATATTACGTAAAATCAGTAAACAATATACATATTTCATTTCTTTAATGGTGTTTGTGTTTTGCTAGTTATTTGTAAGAGTTTTAAAATGTACGTCTAACAAAGTAGTTGTCATGACTTTGAAAAATGGCGTCTGTTTGTTTACTTCGAGTATATTAAATATTTTGACAGATCTGTTACGAGTTTAATGTTGTTTGTGCGTGTTATTAAATGACTGACTTATTATTTTCGTGAATATATTTTGGTGTATCTGTTTCGTTCATCTGTGACCAATATTTACATGAATTTGGAAAGTCACGTTATATTTATTAAATCGGCAATTAATGGTAAGATTCAGTGTTATTGAGTCTATAAACATAATATTCGTTATCAGTGAGCATTGTTTCATGTGCGCTAATAGGTTTCGCTGTTATAATTTTATTTATACTTTCAAATTATTGCAACATGTGTCACCCAACACTATTTGCTTCTACTTCTGTTTATTAACAGAAAACGGGTGTGTCACTTTTTTTTATTATACACGAAAATGTATTTGGGCCTAGGTCTACTATTATGTACTTTTTGCTGTATTATAGCTAATCAATTTTCGAGTTAGGGTAAAATTATGAATGGTCCACTTATGTATTGTTATTCTGCCATTTAGGTGTAATTACAATCAATTAGAATGCATTATATAGTTTTTTTAACTAATGCTGCCTCCCGAAGGTAACACTTATTGGGATAATTTCATAAAGATATTGGGTCTGACACTAATGGGTAGTGATGTAGGGCGTAAATGTTACACACTCCATGACTGCAGTGCTTCAAGCGGCTGGCAAGGTAATTTCTGAATACTATATCGGGTGAGTGTAAATAGTGTCGTTCAAATTTATTGTAACATAATTTCTAAAACGTGCAAGACATACAGTGCAATAAAAATAGGTAATAACCAACAAATAACTCTACATTTGTCTTTATTATGTTTCTAAGACCTATTGGAAGATATGAGACGCTACTTCACAGGACTGTTTATTTAACATTATTTTTAAATATCTGACTTTTTAATCAAGAATTTCAGTTTCTATTAAAATCAACAGTTGATAATAAACAACAGAAGACCCAAACTTTTACAGAAAGACGTCGGGTTTCTCCTCAGAAACGTCAGGATTTCATCACTACAATTTCAGCCAAATCAGCAAGTGGAGAACATAAGAAACTACTTAAATGAACCAGATCAGCCACTACAGCTGTAGCATAAGGGAAATTCTTACAAAAGTTACAATAAAACACCAAAAGCAAAAAACAGTTTCCGAACAAAGCAGAAACCAATTCTACAATTGTTACTACATCTTGGTTAATTACGTAGAAAATAATTACAAACATTTCTCTTACGGGGCGTTGCCCACCACTAGGAACGCTAGTGGTGTTGCAACTGTCACTTGGTAACAACTTTCACAGTAGTGAGTGTCGCGACTGTGTATGTTAGACTGTGACAACACCTTCATGCAGTACCATATACAGTAATTAAAAAGAGTACTCATATTAATGTTTTTAAAACTAAGGTACCAAACTGCTGAGGCCACCGGCCCATAAACTTGAACACCAACTAATTTGTACTAAGAACAACATAAAAACCTGGCACGAGGGAGAACTCGAACCTCCGATGGGCAGCGGCCGCGCAATCCGTGGCAATGTACCTTAGAGCTCACGGCTATTCCCATGCAAATGTCGCCGTTGATGGACTATACCACAGTAGTCCAGGACCACTGGTCTCGGATTATTCGACCGTGTGTGGAATGATACTGCATAAATTACAAATGTCAGTATTAAATGTTTTATCCATTGCAGCAACTGTCTTAAGTCAGGTTGGAATAGTAAACAGTTGTAAGGTTGTAAATTTATTTACAACCGGTTTCGAGCAATTATTGCCCTTCTTCAGGTATCTGTACCGGAAACAGTTAAGAATAATACACCATTACAAATAGCACTTGAAATTCGCAGTATAATCACAGGATTAAAACGGCAAGAAGTACATTGTATATAAATCTTTCTCGAAAAGTGACAACATATGAGATATTAATACACTAATCCGCTGCATATTGATAAAATAAGGAACTGTACAAAGCATTAATTTAATATAAAACCTGTAGGTTTACACAGAGCATTTTGTGACCACACTGAACAACAAGTTCAGAGATTATACTAGAACTCGTAATTACTTTGTTAATAATTGCTCAAAACCGGTTGTAACTAAATCTAAAACCTTGCAACTGGTGGCTAATCACTTACCCAATCTAAATGTCAGTATTTTATTTCTAGTCGTCTTATCCCCACTAACTGGAGCTGATGTCCTATCACATAGTTAATTTCGAGACTGTACCGAACTTCAACGTTACTAGACAAAAAATTCGAAGTTTAGAGATTAATTATCACAGTTTAGTGTGGTTTGTATCACATTTCGTAGCCACATCCCTACATCGTATTTTGTATTTTCATTGCACGTGGGAGAGTCTGTCCTGTGCTTAAAGAGAATGCGATGTGGTAGGTTTTGTGAAGTACAGAATCTTTCCTAGGAGTAAGTGGAATCGCTGGTCAGAAACAAAGTAGTAGTTGTTGGGTGTGGAGTCTGGTGTGGAAAGTGGCAAAGAGAGGACGGTCCTTCCATAGCTGCATGGGAGATTGGACGCAGCAGTCGCAACAGGGATTTTGCTGGATGTTGTAACAGAAAGCATACTGAGATGGAACTGTGGTTTGTGAATTACGTAAATAGTATGGCATGTGTGAGAGAACAGGCATTACACCAATCTATGCATGTCTACGCGACGATGGAGTATGCTTCATTACTCCATCGCAGATATGTCAATAACAATGGACCTCGTTGCGGGAATCCGATAAGAACACTGTGACGTCCCCTGGGATTGGGCATTATCTTTTTATTGTCGGAACGTGTCCTTTGAGTCAGTTCGCATATGTTTTTACAGGCTGCACATCCTTTTGTCCTGTGGCCGTAGTTACTGATGTGTGGTGCGTAATGTGTATGTTACTAAACTAAGGACTATATTATCTTACAGTATAAAAAGTTAACGCGTGTATCAATATGTAATTATTTGGTGCAATATTAGACTCGCATTTGCCCCAGAATGACTAATTTTAAATGAACGTAATATGTTACTTGTTGGCAGCCATCTTGCCGACAAAATATATTTTCAGAAATAACTGCGACAATTTCACCTCTACAATTTACTGGTGGTTTTCATTTATTAAAGAAAAAATTTCTTTTGGGTTTGTCTAATTTTTTCTCGAATATTTAGTTGGAATTAGTTGTTTTTGGAGGCACCATATTTGTGTAGGCTATGACGCCACAACGTACCGATGTAGTTTTTCATCAATATTAATAATGATTACCGGCTTGATGTAGTAATAACTATAGAAAACCCGCCTGAGATGGCCGTGCTCTCCAAAAAATTCATTTGTGACTTTAAATGTATGTGACTTTAAAATAACACGGAAAACAAAGAAGTTGTAAAGATTTTTTTTTTTTTCGTTGGTGTTGTCGTCAAGATTAAAGCTAAGTCCGCAATTGAAATTAAACAAATTGTGAAAATATTGCAATGAATATCAATTATGAAGTGAGATATACTGAGAAAAATATGATAGATTACGCCATCAGTATTTAGCGGTAGTAATGGTTACATAAAGACACCACCAGAAAACATCATTACAAATCATCTTGGCTGAATCCGTTATTTACCTACCGGAAGAAACCAGGTTGTATTGCAGACATATCACTTTAATCGAACCTGTTTTGGAATAATTAATTTCTTCTTTGCTGTAAACTGATGCTTGGTTGCGTAAGCTTGGCATGCTAAACTTTTACGGCTGTGTTTAATTCCAATTACAATTTGTGTTTAAAATTGCAAATAATCGGACTTAGTTTAATCAAAAGAAAAATTACTGCAGGCTTTGAAATAAAAGTTAACACAAAAAGTGCGTAAGTGTAATTCACGTCTGGAATGTTCTTTCACAATCGCGAAGCGATTTTCAACATTGGCCAAGCATCATTTTACGAATTATGCTGGAAACAAAGATTACAAAATTAATGAACAACGGGGAAAGAAATTTTGAATTAAATATTCATGTCAAATGAACTGAGGTATTCCTTGTAATTAATGGCCGGCCGCGGTGGCCGCGGGGACTGAGGCGCTTCAGTCACGGTCTGCACGGCCACTACGGTCGGGGGTTCGAATCCCCCCTCGGGCATGGATATTTGTGCCGTCCTTAGTCTTAGTTAGTTCATAAGTAGTTTGTAAGTTTAGGGACTGATGACCCCGTAGTTAAGTCCCACAGACTATACAAACATTTTGTAATTAATGAATCATAAGCTCACACTTACATAATCACTGTGGGGAGACTAAAAGATGGGTCCGATCTATTCAACAGTAAGGAGACCAAAGACGACGAGAGATTCCGTTTTCTCTCCAGCCCGATCAAAAAAATTGTAAGTCTCGTGTAAAACAAAATAATCAGAGATATACTGTCAGACAGAACGGTTGCTAGCGACAAGCGTCGCAGATGTAATTTTAATAAAAAAATATTAAATGTAATGCTACAAAGCTACATCTCATTTATTTCAGACGGTAGCCCCAAACCATATTTGTAAAAGTCTTACCCACGTTAAATATAATTATATGAACTAAAAGAAACATTTTAAATTTTAACGTCATAACGCACAGCGACTGTCGGCGACTTGTAGGAATTTGAGATGGGTTGGGGGTGGGGAGGATGGTGAGGCGGGTAACAAAGTTTTCAAGGCGTGCACCGTTGGTCGTTTTGCATACCACTATAACAGCACAGGCCTACACTGATGCCATAACGACTTTCTTGCTACCCACTGATCAAGAGAAATTCTGAAATTTGTGGTGGAGGGGTTACACGACAATAAAATCCCTGTAATGGACTGGTCTGCACAGAGTCCTGGCGTGGATCCTATAGAACACGTTTGGGATGATTTGGAACGTCGATTTCGTACCAGGACTCAATGACCTATATCGATAGCTCTCCTCAGAGCAACACTCCGTGAAGAATTGGTTCCAATTACGCAAGAAACTTTCCAGCACCTGATTGAACGTATGACTGCGAGAATGGAAGCTGTAATAAAGGCTAAGAGTGGGCCAACACCATATTGAATCCCAGCATTAAAGCCCGCGCAGGATAAGGTGGACGATGCGCAGAGACGAGTTTTCGTCCGAAGCGCCGGGCGAGTTCATTCCTTTGTTTGCAAGGGGAGGCCGCGTCAGCCCACTTCCGCCTGCCGGCCAGGACATATTGAGTGAGCGCAACGCTATAAACGACGTGTCGGCAGTCTTTTTGTTTTGTTTGTTTGTAACTCTATCGGACCAAACTACGTGGTCATCAGTCCGTAGCTTACAATTTACTTAAACCTAGATAAACTAACCTACGGACAACACACACCCATTCCCCACGGAAGACTCGAACCTCCACGGCGAGCAACCGCGCGCTCCGCAGCGAGACGCTTTAGACCGCTCGGCTACTCCACCGCGGCTAAAATGTTCAAATGTTTGTATAGCTTATGGGACTTAACTACGGGCTCATCAGTCCCTAAACTTACAAACTACTTATGAACTAGCTAATCCTAAGGACGGCACAAATATCCATGCCCGAGGGGGGATTCGAACCCCCGACCGTAGTGGCCGTGCAGACCGTGACTGGCGCGCCGCAGTACGCTCGGCCACCGCGGCCGGCTGTCAGCCCTACAGGTGCATGAAGAATTCTGCATTACCAGTCACGACAGATTATTTTCAGTGTAATTAAACTGATGTCGGAAGAGGCAAAAAGGGGATAAAATCCCATTAAAAGTGTCCTTGAAAGATTGATTGTTGCTACGGTTGTCAATAAAAAAAATATAAATAGAGAGAGAGAGAGAGAGAGAGAGAGAGATAGAGAAAGAGAGAAATTAGTTGTCGGTAGTTCTCATGATGTTTCTGCTGCAAGAAAAAGCGGAATAAAGAGAAAAAGGTCTTAGATTTAAACGATTTCATGAACACGTTGTGCGGAGATTGATAAACAATTTCTACGTGACAAACAAACAGTGCTCCACAATAAAGTACCTTTCTCCTGTGATAATGGCAAATACGTGTTTCAAGCGAAGTATATTTTCTTTGCAGTACCTACGTCAAAAGTTAAGCTTCGGGTACATTAGTCTTCTTAATTTCAATGTAATTCTTACATGCTTTATTTTTGTGCAATTAACACATTTAATAGTTACCAGATGACACAAAAGAAAAAATAGAAAAAAATAGGTGCTTTGGAACGTTTAGAAATACGCAGTAAACGTGTCGATTATTTAAATAAAATAAACTAGTAACGTGAAGAGGGTTGACCTCTCATATATATGATGATACATACATTCGCAGTTCGCATGCTATGCCCAATGAACAGATGGATCAAGTAATGGAGCAAAGGCGGCACTTTCAAAAGCACAACGTATGATTATAGTATACGCAGATAACTCATAAGGACAAGTAGTTCTGTAGATTATATGGTATTATTGCGTGTAAAGGCTAAAGGAAATATTTACGTGTTATGGTCTAAAATACCGTAGAAGAGGAGAAAGTGAGCATTCCTTTAAACATGTTTTATAATGCAGCGACAAAATTACCATGTTTTATTAATGCGTTTCGTACTTTGCATGTTCGATTTAATATTGTTTAAACTCTATCCAGATGAGCGTAGTAAAGTGAAAGCTAATGAAAAATTTTCCTATTTCGTACTGTGGGTGTTTGATATTGTTTCCTACTGATTGTTTAAGACGACTGAAATAAATTGAAGACTAATAAAAAAAATTCTATTTACAAGTTAAACAGAAACACCATACTTCCTGCATACACACCAGTAATACTAACAATTCAGTCAAGGTCCTGTATGTTGCTTTAAGTAACATATTTCTAAGTACGATAGGTAACAAAATGATAAAAATAACGAAATATTAATAACACTGATTAAAGTACACTCCTGGCCGTTAAAATTGCTACACCACGAAGATGACGTGCTACAGACGCGAAATTTAACCGACAGGAAGAAGATGCTGCGATATGCAAATGATTAGCTTTTCAGAGCATTCACACAAGGTTGGCGCCGGTGGCAACACCTACAACGTTCTGACAAGAGGAAAGTTTCCAACAGATTTTCATACAGAACCGGCAGTTGACCGGCGTTGACTGGTGAAACGATGTTGTGATGCCTCGTGTAAGGAGGAGAAATGCGTACCATCACGTTTCCGACTTTGATAAAGATCGGACGTAGCTTATCGCGATTGCGGTTTATTGTATCGCGACATTGCTGCTCGCGTTGGTTCGCAATCCATTGACTGTTGGCAGTTATGGCGTTGGTGGGTTGAGGAGGGTAATACGGGACGCCGTGCTGGATCCCAACAGCCTCGTATCACTACCAATCGAGATGACAGGCATCTTATCCGCATGGCTGTAACGGATCGTGCAACCACGTCTCGATCCCTGACCCAACAGATGGGGACTTTTGCAAGACAACAACCATCTGCACGAACAGTTCGACGACGTTTGCAGCAGCATAGATTATCAGCTCGGAGACCATGGCTGCATCACAGACAGGAGCGCCTGCGGTGGTGTAAGTTAGCTAACGACGAACTGGATGCACGATTGGCGAAACTTCTTTTTTTTTTTTCGGATGAATCCAGGTTGTTTACAGCATCATGGTCACATCCATGTTTGGCGGCATCACGGTGAGCGCACAATGGAAGCATGTATTCGTCATCGCCATACCGGCCGACCACGGTGGCCGAGGGGACTGAGGCGCTTCATTCACGGTCTGCACGGCCACTACGGTCGGGGGTTCGAATCGCCCCCGGGCATGGATATTTGTGCCGTCCTAGTTCGTAAGTAGTTCATAAGTAGTTTGTAAGTTTATGGACTGTTGATCCCGTAGTTAAGTCCCATAAGATTTAAAAAAAGTCGCCATACTGGAGTATCACCCGGCGTGATGGTATGGGGCGCCACTGGTTATACATCTCGGTCACCTCTTGTTCACATCCACGGCACTTTGAACATTTCAGATTTGTTACGACCCGTGGCTCTATCCTTCATTCGATCCCTGTGAAATCCTACCTTTCAGCAGGATAATGCACGACCGCATGTTGCATGTCCTGTTCTGGCGTTTCTGGATACGGAAAATGTTTGACTGCTGCTCTAGCCAGCACATTCTCAAAATCTCTCACCAATTGATAACGTAAGGTCAATGGTGGCCGAGCAACTGGCTTGTCACAATACGCCAGTCTCTACTCTTGATGAACTGTGGTACCGTGTTGAAGCTGCATGGGCATCTGTACTTGAACACGCCATCCAAGCTCTGTTTGACTCAATGCCCTGGAGTATCAAGGCCGTTATTACGGCCAGAGGTGGTTGTTCTGGGTACTGATTTCTCAGGATCTATGCACCAGAATTGCGTGAAAATGTAATCACATGTCTGTTCTAGTATAATATGTTTGTCCTATGAATACCCGTTTGTCATCTGCATTTCTTCTTCATGTAGCAATTTTAATGGCCAGTAGTGTAGTTAAAAGAATTTTTTTTTTTTTTTGATGGTGTGGTTAGGTACAGAAGAGAGATTGTATAAAACTCCAGCAGGTAGTGGAGCGTAGCCTTCAGTTTAAAGCGGCGCTTCACTTCCCTTCCTGCGCTGGTCACTTTCCCCTCACTGCTCCTGCCACTACTCCCATCCCCACGATTGCCGAGTGGTCTGCGCATCTACCGGCCAACTTATCCTGTGCGCACTCTGCCTCTGGTAGAGTACTACGAATTTGTAAGTCCTATTCCAGCTAGGTGTCACATATTGTATCATATGGATGTCGATGAATATAGGAATACGCACTCAGTGTAACTGGCTCGCTAGACTGGGAAGCAGCGTCGCTGCTGGCTGTTGTCTGCTGGTTTGCGCGGCCATCGATTGTGGGGCTGGAGCGGCTCGCCTGGCCTCTTTAAGCCCGACTTTTCATGCGGCAGGCAAACAGGCGCGCCTGCCTCGCTTCCGACTGGCCGACTAATCGCGCCGGAAATTGCTAACAAAGGCGCAAGTAATTCCATTTCCCCACTTTTCCAGCTCGCGAGGTATTCCTGTCGCGTGCGCCCGTCTGCGCCGCTCCCCACACTACCGGCGATCGCCCCGAGGCCGCTCTCCGCGCCCCACTGCTCATTCCATTTCTAGCCTTCCAGTCATTCCGGTTGCCCTCTTCTGCACATCGCACGTAATACATTTTTCCGTTTTTTTTTTATTCGTGTCAGGAAGGAAACCAGATCCCTTGCAACCAGTTCTAGTGTAAAATACCTAAACCTCAGCTGTGCACATAAATCGTCTGCCAGGCGCATGTATCGTCCCTTGGAAAAAAAAAAACGACACCACATTGAATTCCAAGCCGGCCGCGGTGGCCGAGGGGACTGAGGCGCTCCAGTCACGGTTTGCACGGCCACTAAGGTCGGGGGTTCGAATAGCCCCTCGGGAATGGATATTTGTGCCGTCCTTAGTATGAGGTAGTAAATAAATAGTTTTTAAGTTTAGGGACTGATGACCCGTAGTTAAGTCCCATAAGCTTAACAAACATTTGAACATATTTGAATTCTAATCAAAACATAAGTGCAGTGATGCGAGAGATAAAGTGATATCAAGGACGTCAATGTATTGGTTTTTACAGCAAAGAAATATTAATAATAAGAATTATATAATTTCAACACTGTATATTCTTGATTCGTATTAGTTACACTATAAGCTTATTTCGACTTAAAAATTATTTCAGGTGTTACGCCTGCAATACATAAGTTTTCATAACATTTAGTACTATGCTGCATACTTGTTTTGTACACAAGGGAAAAGAAATGATACATACTACATTCTGTTACGCTGTACATTTCGATATTATTGTGACGTGATTTTTTTTCTTCTTTTTTATATATTTATGTAATATTAATATTGCAGACGTAACACCTGAAGATGACTTTTAAGTCGAAATAAGCTTATAGTGTAACTAATACGAATTAAAAATATACAGTGTTGAAATTATATAATTCTTATTATTAAAATGTCTATGAACTTTATCTCTACTCTTTGCTCGACTAATATTTAAACACTTGTACAATGTATAATCCTTGTTTTCTTGTTTTGTTTCCTGTATGTTTCACGTCGTGATTTAAAAGGACGTTATTATCACAATTTTGCGAGAGTCGCTGTTGGATTTTTTTTTTTTTTTTTTTGGTCAACACTAGTAATCAAGGTCTGTTAAATGATAGTAAAATGTCAGATATGATGTTCATATAAACAGTATATAGTGTTATTCACAGTAACAGCACCCATACAAACATTTTAAGCATTTTCAGGATTTTAGCTCCAGTTGCAGCATCTTCAACTTCGGCCGCTGAACTACAGTCACCGGCCGTCATTTCACAATTAATTCTAGTTGTTGTTATGGTCTTCAGTCCGGAGACTGGTTTGATGCAGCTCTCCACCCTACTCTATCCTGAGCAAGCCTTTTCATCTCCTCATAAGAACGACAACCCACATCCACTTGAATCTGCTTACTATACGCGTCTCTTGGTCTCCCTCTGCGATTTTTACCCCACACACTTCCCTCCAACGCTAAATTCACAATTCCTTGATGTCTAAGAATGTGACCTACCAATCTATCCCTTCTTTTAGTCAAGGTATGCCAGAAATTTCTTTTCTCCCCAATTCGGTTCAGTACCTCCTCATTAGTTACGCGATCCACCCACCTAATCTTCAGCATTCTTCTGTAGCACCACATTTCAAAAGCCTCTATCCTCTTTCTGTCCACACTGCTTATCGTCCATGTTTCACTCCCATACAAGGCAACACTCCATACAAATGCCTTCAGAAAGGACTTCCTTAGGCTTAAATCAATATTCGATGTTAACAAATTTCTCTTTTTCAAAAACGCCTTTCTACCCATTGCCATTCTGCATTTTATATCATCTGTACTGCGAGCATCATTTGTTATTTTACTGCCCAAGTAACAAAACTCATCTACCTCCTTTATTGTTTCGTTACCTAATCTAATTCCTTCAGCATCACCTGATTTTCTTACACTGCACTCCATTACCCTAGTTTTACTCTTGTTAATGTTCATCTTATATGCACCTTTCAGCACACTGTCCATTCCGTTCAATTGCTCTTCCAGGTCCTTTGCTGTATCTGACAGAATCACTATGTCGTCGGCAAAACGCAATATTTTTAATTCTTCACCCTGAACTTTAATTCCTTCTCCAAATTTCTCCTTGCTTTCCTTTATAGCTTGCTCAATGTACAAATTGAACAACATTGGGGAAAGGCTACAACCCTGTCTTACTCCCTTTCCAACCACTGCATCCCTTTCATGTCCTTCAACTCTGACAACCGCTGTCTGGTTTTTGTACAAGTTGTAAATAACCTTACGCTCCCTATATTTTACTCCTGCTTGCTTCAGAACTTGAAAGAGTTTATTCCAATCAACATTGTCAAAAGCGTTCTCCAAATCTACAAAAGCTAGAAATGTAGGTTTGCCTTTTCTTAATCTATCTTCTAGGATAAGCCGTAAGGTGAGTATTGCCTCCCGTGTTCCTACATTTCTCCTGAACCCAAACTGATCTTCCCCGAGGTCGGCTTCTACCAGCTTTTCCATCCTTCTGTATATAATTCGTGTTAATATTTTGCAACCATGACTTATCAAACTGATGGTTCTGTAGTTTTCACACCTGTCTGCACCCGCTTTCTTTGGAATGGAGATTATAACATTTTTCTTAAAGTCTGAGGGTACTTCACCTGTCTCATACATCTTACACACAATGTGAAACAATTTTGTCACGGCTGGTTCTCCCAGAGACTTCAGTAGCTCTGACGGGATATCATCTACCCCAGGGGCCTTGTTTCGACTTAGGTCTTTCAGTGCTCTGTCAAATTCTTCTCTCAGTACAGTATCTCCTATTTCATCTTCATCTACATCCTCTTCCCTTCCTACAATATTGTCTCGCAGTTCATTTCCTTTGTAGAGTCCCTCTATATACTCTTTCCACCTTTCAGCTTTCCCTTCTTTGCTGAGAACTGGTTTTCCATCAGTGTCCTTGATATTCATAGAGCTGTTTTTCTTATCTCCAAATGTTTCTTTTATTTTTCTGTAGGCTGTATCTATTTTTCCCCTATTTATACATTCTTCTACATCCTTGCATTTGCCTTCTAGCCATTCCTGCTTAGCCATTTTGCACTTCCTGTCAATCTCATTTCTTAGTCGTCTGTACTCCATTTTGCCTGTTTCATTTACTGCATTTTTATACTTTCTCCTTTCATCGATTAAATTTAGTATCTCCTGTGATATCCAAGGATTCTTTGTAGGTCTTGCCTTCCTACCTATTTTGTCCTCTGCTGCCTTCACTATTTCATCTCTCAATTTTACCCATTCCTCCTCAACTGTTTTATTTTCCCCTGTTTCTGTCAATTGTTGCCTGAAGCTCCCTCTGAAATTCTTAAGAACTTCAGGTTCCTTCAATTTATCTAGGTCCCATCGCCTTATTTTCTTACCTTTCTGTAGTTTCTTCAGTTTCAGCCTACAGTTCATAACCAACAAGTTATGGTCAGAGTCTATGTCTGCCCCTGGGTATGTCCTACACTTCAAAACCTGGTTCCGAAATCTATGTCTTACCATTATAAAATCTATCTGGTATCTCCCGGTGTCTCCTGGTCTCTTCCACGTATACAACCTTCTTTTGTGATTCTTAAACCAGGTGTTTGTTATAACTAAATTATGTTCCGTGCAAAATTCTACCAGGCGGCTTCCTCTTTCATTCCTTTTGCCCACACCATATTCACCCACTATCTTCCCTTCCCTTCCTTGTCCTACTACCGAATTCCAGTCTCCCATAACAATTAAGTTTTCCTCTCCCTTAATTGTCTGAATAATTTCCTTTAGCTCCTCATATATTTCTTCGATCTCCTCATCATCGGCAGAGCTAGTTGGCATATAAACCTGTACTACTGTTGTCGGTGTTGGCTTCGTATCTATCTTGACAATGATAATGCGATCGCTGTGCTGGTCATAGTACCTTACCCGCATTCCTATTTTCTTATTCTAGTAAGTATTCTTATTCTAGTAAGTAATTATTAAAGAAATCAAGGACGGGTGTTGAAATAAAATAGGGCATTTCAGAAATTCTTTTCAGCTTCGACGACGATCCTAGACGGCGGTGGAATAAATTGTAATGATTCAGATCTTAATGAAGTTTAAGTAAGTAGGTCTACAGACGAAACTGAATGAATTCATAGAAGTGTTTTTTTTCTGTATTGTGTCGTGGACAAATCTTGATTTAGAAACAATTATAATAGTGATAGGCAGTTCTCATACTTAAAATTATTAGAGACTCAGTCTAGCCAGTGATTAGTGGAAACTTAACATTTTATTATTATTCAATATATTGCTCTATTGAATTACGGGAATACTACAGGATGTCCATATCTTGCTGGTACAATATTTCGGCGCAGAGCCTTCTGGCCATCTTCAGGTGTTTAGAAAACCCACTCACACTGATCTCTATTTACAGGCCACAAGTTGCCACCATCCGGCACAAAGTATGGCTGTTATGAAAACCTTGCTCCACCGAGCCCATGTTATATCAGATGCCGATAGTTTATAAATGGAATTGAAACACCTGCAAACTGTGTTTCAGAGGAATGGATATTCGTCCCGTCACATACAGAAAGCGCTGAAGACGCAGTAAGACAGCATTCAGAACAACTGTTTGCATGCTTTACGTAGGAAATCTTTCAGAGCAAGTAGGCTGAATACTGAGGAATTATAGAGTCATTTTTCGATCTCCTTCCAAAATCTCGGCGGTTTTGGGCTGTAAAAGACGACTTACAATTGCGCGAAGCAGGTGTATACAAAATTCCGTGTGAATGCGTCATGTCTTATATAGGTCAGACGATGCGCACTGTACAAGATCTCATTGTGGAGCATCAAAGACATAATCACTTGCTTCAAGCCAGTAAGTCAGCTATGGCCGAACACTGCATCTCCACCGGCCATCTGATGAAATATGACGATACAAAAATTGTGGCTACTAAGTCAAACTATTGGAACTCAATCATCTACGAATCTATAGAAATGGGATTGTCAGAAAACGAGACCCTTATAAATCGTGATGGTGGTTTCCAGATAAACACTACGTGGAATCCGATAGTGGAAAAACTTCGTGCTCTGCGAAAGTGTTGTTATTTATCGTTTTTAAAATATGATGACAATCGAACTGATATCGATACGGCGAGCTTTCACCGCGGAGGGCGCGCGGAGCAGCGTACAGACTTGCAGGAGAAGCACATGCGCGCCAAGTGATGCAAGAGCAAAGGTAGCAGAAGACACCACGCATGTGCCAACGGTGTCTTAAATAAGTGATTTCAGGGCTTTTCTCATCAGTCATTACCTGAACATGGCCAGAAGACTCTGCGCCGAATATTGTACCAGCAAAATACGGACATCTGGTAGTATTCCCTTAATTTAATAGAGTAATCAGTACGCCCGAGTTTCACATTCAGTATATTGTTTCAGCAACTTTTATGTAATACTTACGAAAACATAAAGCCTTAAATATTTGATTAAAATCAGTTCTTTGGCTAATGCACTCTATTAACAATAAAAATTATATCATAATTCAGTATTTAATAGTTCAGCAAATTTCAATTAACAGTACAACACAGTTAGTATTTTTTTTATTTGCTAGGACGCCATACTCAGAATCGGTGAACTTTTGCCGGCCGCGGTGGCCAAGGGGACTGAGGCGCTTCAGTCACGGTCTGCACGGCCACTACGGTCGGGGGTTCGAATCCCCCCTCCGGCATGGATATTTGTGCCGTCCTAGTTCGTAAGTAGTTCATAAGTACTTTGTAAGTTTAGGGACTGATGACCCCGTAGTTAAGTCCCATAAGATTTACAAACATTTGAAAATTTTTGGTGAACTTTTCAATAACGTTTTTTGTTATCCACGTAGACATTTTTCGTAATCTACACTAGAGTATAATATTTGAGGAGAAACGTTTTCGTCATAAATGTGAAGATTAAATTATGTTAGTTACTCGTTAATAGATAAATATTGATGAGATATCCTCGTGAATGTGGAACATGTTAATACATAATTATTTTTGTTCCAGTTTAGTTTACGGTAGTAACACTAAGAGTGGATCTTTGCGATCGCCTTTTGATAGCTCTAAATTTAAGTGAAAATAACGGGTTAAATGTATATCTGACATGAAGAACGAATAAACTAATTTGTAGCAGATAAAATTATCTACAACTTTTCTCTGTTATGCCTTTTTCATATCTCACTTTGTTTCAGAGACATTTTCAAAAATAATGGCGATTTGACAGTGTCGGTCAGTCAGTTCGTTTGTCTGTCGGTAACGTATTCCGAGATTTTAGGTCGCGCGTTCAACCGTTCGGCACTAAATTTTACAGATGTAATTGTTGCCCGTCAGCGACCATAACCTCCTTTTTTCAAATATTTCGGACAAAAACTAGGTTAGTAACACAAACAAGAGGCCCTTTGTGATGGCCTTTTGGTAGCAGGAAACGTAACTGCAAATAACGCCTTAACCCTTCATCTGAGGCGAAAACTGAACATACGAGTTTGTGGAGGAAAAAATTTTCAACAAGTTTGCTCTGTTATTTCCATAACTCGCCCGGTTTTGGAGTTATTGGCAAAAATAACGGCGATCTGACACTGTCACTTGACGTAAGAAAGAAAACAATAGACTTTAAAACGAGGACAAACTACCACGAAAAGACATGTGATGATATTTTACCGGAAAATATATTTAAAACATGGGGAGATGTTAAATAATAGTATAAAAACGTAAAGTTTCAAATAAACTAAGTTTGTCTAATCTAAACTCAAATATCAAGTAATTTTGGGTGTTCGTTAAAATACGGTCAAACTATTACCACAATAGTAGAGTCCTAGTCTATCACCCATAATTTTGATTTGTATCTTTTTCATTATTTTCGCTCGAAATGTTTGCGAAAAGTCATAAAACTACAGCAAAAGCTACAATGGGCCGTAAAACACACCAACGCGATTTTTTTCCATTTACAAGTTGGTATAATACTAATAGAATTAGGAAAATGCATGATTTGGTTCTATCCGAAAATTTGTCTATGGAGTAGAAGCAGTTAGCCATTAATAATTATTTCAAGCCTCTCTTTAAACTGTTCTTTATTTGTAGCTAAATTTTTTGTGGTTGCTGATAAATTATTTAAAATGTGTGTTCCTGAGTAGTGGACATCTTTTTGAACTAAATTAAGCTCTTTTAAGCCCTCGTGTAGATTGTGTTTGGTCCCAGTATTATATATATGGAGCTGTTTGTTGGAGAAAGGGTATATCTTATTTATTTTATTTCATTAAGGAACAAATATTCTGGGAGGGACTTAGTATACCCAGTTCTTTGTAGAGGCTTCCCGTGAATTTACTCCACATGTAATACGTATTACAAGCTTTTCGTCTCTGAAAACTTTTCCTTGACTTGATATTATACCATATGACAGTATGGAATGAAAGTAAGCAAATTATGAAAACTTTTTTCGGGTCTCCTACCTCTGATATAAATCGAATTCCAAATACAGATTTCGTACATCGTTTTTGTAGTTCAGATGGATATACACTAGTTTTATCTGTTAACCATACTAATAAATTTTTGTTTTTAAAACTGACAGCAAGACAAAATGTTGTGATGTTTTAAAATATGCGGTTTGTTTTTTTCTTGCTGCTAGTTTCAACTACGACAGCAGTAATATCAAATGATACGCTTTTTTGTTCTTTCTCATTTTAGGAAATCGAAAGAAACGATCAGTTACTTTATTAAGTGGAGCTGCACGGATAAGAATGACGAAAATTGACATTTTTACTTTTATGGATGTTTATACTTAATTTGGTGGAATTTTTTAATATTCGATTATTTACTATCTTCAATAAATATTTGAAAATAAATGTGCACTGATATTTCGGAGGATTTGTTTTCCCTCATTTCACATATTACAATTTTCTCTGGAACCATATAGTCTAGACGGCTGTGGTTTCTTTCCTTTTGTAGAGAACTGTCCGATTCATAAGTTGCCTACGCTAGCAGTACTTCGAACTAAATTCTTTGAACTGTAAATGTGTGTATGTTTGACACCAGCAGTTATCCACTATCCGTCCGTTTCTGTGTTTCCTGTGATAGTTTACGTCATAACTAAGCGAAAAGGTGTTTTTGTCGGTGTGTTTACTTCTAACGGTGACTGTTCTCGTAGGGTACAGGTTATGGAGTATCTTCATAAAGATTAAAACACCGCTAAATGTGTGGTGGATCTACTGAAGATCATGAAGAAAGATTGCAGCAAACAAAGTAACACATTCCTGAGGATGTATACAGCACACTATCACACAGTCAGGAGTCAGTACAGTCACCAGAGCGTACACATTGTCGACGCTAGTATCGTGTATACACTTCTTTTGCACAATGCAGGGTGCAACTTTCTCATGAAGACGATTGTAGAGGTGCCGAATGAAGTCTTACGGTATGGCCTGCCATGCAATTTGCATCTGATGCCTCTGTTGGACCAGATCTAGTGCCGGTGGTGTAGACCGCGCCAAGATGACGTTTCATCCGACCCCAGACATACTCATTGGGGACAGATGGGGGTAACGATGGGGAGAGTAGTTGACGTACACCTAGAAGAGCATGTTGGGTTGTACGGGATACGTGTGGACGTGCATTGTCCTATTACAAAAGCACATCGCCTCGTTGATGCATGAACGGTGGCAAGATGGGTTGAATGATGGTTCCAATGTTCAATTTTCCCAGAACGAATACCAGAGGAGAACGACCAGTGTAGAATATGGCTCCCCACACAATGACGCCAGGTGTCGGCCCCGTTTGCCTATGTTGCTTACACTCCAGATTTTCGCACTTCCATGCACGACTCCACAAACGCCTAAGACCATGATTGGCACCTAGGCTACGACGACTCTCATCACTGAAGACGGCTCGTCCCTTCATAAGCGCCTACAGTGACACCATTGGAGGCGGGCTTATCGATGTTGGGGCGTGACCGGAGGACATTCTAATGGCACACATGATCTTGTAGCATTGTGATGGGAGCAACATTATATACTCGCCATTGTCCTCTAGTGATCGTCTAGGGAACATTGAACAGTACATGGTACACTGAAACCATCATTTAACCTACAGGGTGATATGCTTTTCCAACAGGATACACCCAAAGTGCTCTTCGCGGTGTACGCAACTACCCTGGCCAGCAAGATCCCCAGATATCTCCCCCATAGAGCATGTTTGGTACCGCATGAAACATCATGTTCGGCGATCTGCAATAGCGGCACGAAATCTGAACCAAAAGAGGCATCACGTGGAAATTGTGTGTCAGGCCATTCCACATAACCACATTCAGAACCACTACGATAGTTTCCATGAAAGAATCACAGCTTTCATTGCTGCAAAAGAAGGATATACTCGTTACTAACGCCAACATTGCAGACGCTCTGGTGACTGTACTCACGTGCTTACGGCTCTGAATGTGTGATCGTGTCTTGTGAACAAACTCAAGAATGTGTCAATAAAATTTCCCTCTCTGGGTGGACGAATTCATTGTGTTCTTTTTCCATTTTCCAGTAGTGTATATGGCTTTATGTTTGATTGTTCCGCCCATTCTGCAAATCGTCTGCCCTCGCACCGTGTATCTCGGAGGCGGAGCTCTCGATGACAGGTGGAGGCCTTTATGGGAACCGACTGGGCCGAACCCGGCGCAATTGGAGGGGGCGCTACGTCGGCGATATTAATGGAAGCCAGCCAGTGGGGATGTCGGGCCGCTTGTACTTGGTGCGCGGGATTTTTTTGGAATCAATTAGAGAGTGCGTGATATTTCATCGGGTGTCGTGGGGAGGGGGCGGCGGCGGATGAAGTCGGGTCTCGAAAGTGGGGTAGGGGAGGGGGGTGTCTGGGGGCTGCGGGTTATTACGGCTGCCGGCAGAGATTGATTGAGCCTCCCCGACGACTTATACATCATTTAGCACGCGCCTCTGGAGCCACGCCGCCAGCCGCCACAACAAACCTATTACCACGCGCGGACTTCCCGACTCGTTGCTCTGTCTGCCGTTGCTGCTCACTTCTCTTCTTGTGCTTTTTGTATGTCTCAGGTCGTTCTTACGCACTTTGACTGGCTGCTGCATCTTGCTATACATTTAACTAGCGGTTGGCTATAATTAAACTTTCCCCCATTTAACACGTTATTACGCGGAAACCAAGTACCGTACGAGTATTAAACTTGATAGCATTAACGTCTGGAGAATGGGGAAGAGAAATAATGCAGAATAAATTCAGTAGAAACACGGTACATTTTAAAATTGAGTGGGGGTTAAATGTAGCGTCCACCATTGTCCAGAAGAGTTTATTTAAGCGTAGGATTGCATTCTGAAGAAGAGAGCGTAGTATTCGATGACGTTCCGGAATTGAAAGCGGATAACGTCGACCTCCTGGTATCGTATTTCGGCTGACAGTCGTTCAGCCATCTTCAGGTGAGTGTCAGACACTGGACATTGTTTTTTATTATTGATTTTTTATTATTGATATTTCATTTCTCTGATGAGGCGGGCTGGCAGCGCTAAAGTCGTTGTTCAGCCTACAAAATTACAAAACAAAGAAGAAATATAGCCGGCTGCGGTGGCCGAGGAGACTGAGGCGCTTCAGTCACGGTCTGCACGGCCACTACGGTCGGGGGTTCGAATCCCCCCTCGGGCATGGATATTTGTGCCGTCCTTAGAATAAGGTAGTTGATAAGTAGTTTGTACGTTTAGGGACTGATGACCCCGTAGTTAAGTCCCATAAGCTTTACAAACATTTGAACATTTTGAAGAAATATAAAAACGTCAAGCAGTACATAAACGTAGCAAAACAAACACATAACATGGCGAAAAAAATGAAGGTCAGACCTTGGTGAAAGGAGTGGATTGAAAACTGGATAAGCATACATGGCGACGTTGACGGAGTAATAGAAACACTATAGCACTGATGCACACAGATATTTAAAATTCACAGGCGTCGGCTGCGGAGTGGCCAGTCACAGCTTCATGAAAAATAAAATGAGCATATTCATTCCGACGAACACAGACAAGTAACACGCATAAAGAAAATGATGATGGGGAAGGAACAAGGGGAGGAGGCAGTGGGGGTTGGAGGGGGGAAGGACAGGGGACAGGAGAGGGGAAGGGGCCACAGGACCATACGGAAAAGGAGGGGGTGGGACGCCTCAGGAAGCTGTAAGGAGGGGGATACCGGTGGATCTGGCAGGAGGAGGGAGGGAGGAAGGAAGGAAGCGGGGCGATGGAGATTGTTAGTTTTTTTTTTCCTTTATTGTTTTTGAAACCCCCAGTAGGGGCAGGCTGGCAGCAGTCACATGCTGCTCTTCAGCCGAGAGCAAACAAATATGGTAACAGAAGAATTAAAATAATAAAAACAGGTGACAAATATGAAGAATTGTAAAAATAGACACGGTGAGATAAATGGGTGGAATGACAATGACTGTGAAAAGGATGACAAATGTACATAGAACGTAAAACTCCACGGTTGATAAAACTTTCATGTGGAAGAAACGGAGCGCTGGCGACGAGACGAAGAGACACATTTAAAATACATGGCAACACAATGTTCTGCGTGTGCGGCGGTTGCTGACGTTTTAAAAACACACAAACTCTCGAAGCACTAAAACACTGCACACACAATTAAAATCTCTGAGCAGGCCCCGCAGTAGAGAGGGAGGGGGAAGGAAAGTGCGGTGGGTAGAAAAGGAGGGAAGGGGGGGGCGGATTGGGAATGGGATGGGATGGGATGGAAGGACTCCAAGGTAATGGGTAGGGATAGGGATCCAAGCGGAGGAAGGGAAAAGGATGGGTGGAGGGGGACGTGGCACTAATCTACAAGGAAGGCTAAAGTTGATAGGAGGGGTATATGTCAGGACGGAGGGCGTCACCCGGGAGAGGAAGCTGATGGAAGTTACCCTCGGATAGAATGTGGAGAGTATGGAGGTGGATGGAGGGAGGAACATACTGGTAAAGGCGTGGCAGATGCCCGGGATTCAGGGGGACAGCTGTATAGGAGGTGTATAGGGAGGTATATAGGATGCGGATATATTCAAGGAATTTGAGAAGGTGGGGAAGGGATAAGATCATATAGGATCTGCGTGAGGGAAGGAAGGCGGATACGGTAAGCGAGGCGGAGGGCGTGGCGTTCTAGGATCTGGAGGAATTTATAGTAAGAGGGCGGAGCGGTTATCCAGCCGGATGAAAGCTACACAAGACGGGACGCATTAGGGAACGGTAGGTGTAGAGGATGGTGGAGGGGTTCAACCCCATGTCCGGCCGGAAAGGAGCTTGAGAAGGTTAAGGCGGGAGAGGGCGTTCTGTCGTGCAGTTTTAAGGCGAGGATTCCAGGAAAGGGAACGGTCAAGGGTGAGGCCTAGGTAGAGATTGTTCACGGTGACGCCTTTATAGTGCGAGTTGACACGGAGACGCATGCGCAATAGTGGCCGTTAATTAAGTGCTCTCTGTGGAATTTTGCGCCCTCTACATCTGCAGATCTAAATGTGGCGCGCAGGCGCATGCGCAAAGGTGATAGAAACCACAAATCCGCCCGCTGTCGGAACGCGCACTAATACTCAGATGTCAAATGACATAAAACTTTGGACAGTAGCTAGACGTGCCGTTATAAATAACGTGATTTTTCACTCAAGAAATTAAAGAGATCACCGGGTTCCAGGCCTTGTCCAGTTGAAAATCTGCGTCCCGATTAATAAGATATTATGGCGAATTTCCACAGATTCATTAATAAATGAGTCTCAAAAGGATTTCGTCGTGGCAACGATTTCTGTGTTGGAATAGTCATTAGTGTCCAGTGGAAATACAATTTTCGGCGATGTCCGAGTTACTGGCTTAACAACTTCCTGAAACTGAGGCTTTGCCTCCGTATTTGTTCCTTCCAGCCTTCTCCTCTCGTCTGTCCGTCTTATCTTCCCGTTTACTCACTTTGTCAATATCCTCCTCCTTCCTCTCCTCGTCATCCACTTACGCTACCTCGTTCTGGTCCTCCTTGTCTTCCTCCTGTCCACCTCCGTCACGGCAACGTTTCATCTTCTATATAAACCGAATAACTACCAAGTTCTCAAGAAAATCGCCATTCTGAGTAATATCAACATTCACAAAATTGTTTTTGTAGATACGTATCTGTCCCCTCCATTTGATGGTTCTCTGTCTAGGCACTCCTTATGTGATGCTAGTTGGGGAAAATTAGTCCAACCGCATAAACTGATTGTTTTAATATGATCGCTTTTTAACTAAATACCTGTCCGGTCTGATATTAGTATCAACGGGTTCGAAATTTTGTAAGCAACGCGAATCTGTGATTAGAACTGTACGATTAATTTGTTTGTTTGAGATGCTAACTGCCCAGCATATTCGTCGTGGCCGCGCTATTATCGTTGAGTGATATCAAAACGTCTGTTTAGGTCAGGGGTTCCCAAACCTTTTTTGTCTCGTAGACCACTTGCCAACTTTTTCTGCCCTGTGTTGACCCCCTGCCTTTTGTGTACATAATTTTTTTACGAATTCCTAACTTCAAATGTGTTTTCGCGCCAGATTCGGTGCTACTAACTTTGATAAATTTAACTGTGAAAAGAGGGAGTGAAAAAAACGCTTTATAAGTTACATATATAATAATTGTCTAATCTTCACACCGCCCCCCCCCCCCCCCAAGAAAAAAATATAAAAAATTTAAAACATTCTTACTCCGGGCCTGCAGCAGAAGATCGAAAATACAGAATTCCTCAAATCTTTCACTTTGCCAATGAAACGAACAAGAACAAGCTTCAGCAAAAGTGCACGAGTTGGGATGCGAAATGGTTCCTCACCCATGCCATTCACCATACTTGGCTCCGAGTGCCTTCTCCTTATTCCCAAACTTGGAAATTTTGGCTTGGTGGGAAGAAATTTTCATTCGATGAGGAAGTGTCCGCCGTTGTGACAGTCCATTTTGCAGGTTTGACAAAGCCTACTTTGCCGATGGGTTAGAAAAATTGGAAAGTAGCTGGGCCAAGTGAATAGCCTCGCAAGGAGGCTGTGTCGAGAAACTTGGCGTTTATAACAAAGTCTTATTCTATTTCTACCAGACTTACCAAACGCCCTCGTATTTCAGGGTAGAATACACATTCAGATAAGCAAAGAAAAGGATAAGCGTTATTTCAGTTTTCATAGAGTTCATTATTCACTTCAGTTTACGTAAACGAGCAGAATAAGCAACTACATTTTGCAAGAACCTGAACCTTAACATTTTCTATTTTCACGCACCTCTATTGTTAAAACACGATTTTCACTAGTGAATTCTGGAATGCTAGCCGTGAGAAACACAGAAATTAATGTTGAATGAAAATTGCTACATCTAACCTTCCATGCGGAATTATAGCCTTCATCCACTTCAGTCAATTCAAATGAAACATATTTCTTTAATAACTGCTTATTACCCTTTTATCCGTATCACTAATTAATCTTATCCATCTTATGATATTTCCCCTAATTTGTCATCGTTCACACAACGACCTACAAATTATACTTAGAGTGCCGTTGCCAGTCCTACAATACGCAAAGACTGCTTGGTAGATAATTAAATTACATAGTAAAGGTAGTTATGGTACGATTATTTTCTCCAGATTTTCTCTTGCTAGGGATGTTGGTATTTCATTCCCTTTCAACTAATGCATCAGAAAAGACGACAGATGAACAGACAGACAGCTACCTAGGTACTCCAACTGTAGGTAACATAACATTTCTTTATCGTTATGATTCTCAGGATGGTGGGGATTGGAGTTACTCATAACTGAAAATATAACATTTCCATGCTTCATCAGCGACTCTGTGTGTCGATTTCACCGCAACAAACGTGTATAAGCAATATTTTAACTAATTATCTTTTGCCTGTATTTCGTATGCAGTATTATTACATGAGGGAATTCAATAATCACAATTAATCCTGCTCACACGTTTCCGAATTATTCCTAATTTTTAATTTAATACGCACGACCTGTTTGGAACTCGAACACTTGATTAACAAATGTCGATACGTGACTAATTATGCTAATGAGATTCCCCGCACATTTCTGCCCGACGAAGTGCTTTCTGTGAGTAAATATTACGTTTGAAACGGCACGTACCAACTGTTTCCACACTTAATTTTCTGGTATAATGTTTGATAACTTTGCTGTAGAGAAGATGATGATGGCAAACTTTTGTTATTTTTAATGGAAAGGAGCATATTGTCAAAATTACTCGGGTATGGAGGATATATTGTAAGCATTGTATAACAATTAGTTGGATATGGATCAGAGTTTGGGCGTTAACTACGGTGCAAGGAGAGGTTACCTCGTAGTCATTTCGTTTTCTGTTCAGCTTTTTTATTTATATTTATAATTTTCCGCAGGAACTAATGATGAGTATGTCCGCATGTCGTACGAGTCCATAAAGGCAGTTGTCAAATGAGAGTAGTAACAGATACATTACAGAATGAAGAATCCTGAGCACACGACAAGCGTACGCGTAAATAAACAGGATCACTAAAGTAACACATAAATAAACCTAATGTTTTTAATTATACATGAGTTCCTCAAGAGATTACGAGGCTCACTCCAAAGAAATGCGCACTTTTTTTAATACAGTTTTCATTCTGCATGTTTGAAAGTTTAAAAGTGTGTGTAGATAAATCCTTCCCGCTTGTATTCAAACTTAGTTTAACCTTTTCCCGTGAGTGGCACCGTCTCAGCATGTTTTAAAGATGGCTGCTACACTTGACGTTCGTCAGAAGCTATGTGCTGTCATTGAATCCTCGTGCTGTGAAAACGAGACATTGGGAAACATCCACAAGAGGTTGAAAAAGGTGAATGGAGATGCTTCCGGCCGCGGTGGCAAAGAGGTCTGCGGCGCGCTAGTCACGGTCTGCACGGCCACTACGGTCGGTGGTTCGAATGCCCCCACGGGCATTGATATTTGTGTCGTCCTTAGTATTAGCTAGTTCATAAGTAGTTTGTAAGTTTAGGGACTGATGACTCCATAAGTCCCTTAAGCTCTACAAACATTTGAACATTTTGATTTGGAGATGCTGCTGTCGATCGCTGTACAGTTAGTCGGTGGGCAAGCCCGTTACGTGATGAAAGCAGGGACGGCAATATCGAGGATTGTCCTTGCAGCGGCAGGATTCGTAATGCACACATTCCAGATAAGGCAGTTGAGAGGGATGGGGATTATGTGAAGAAATGAAAATATTGTTCTTAAAGGATGTATCTACACAATGTAAAACTTTCAAACATTTAGAATAAAAACCGTATTTAAAAAAAGGGGGGAAAAAGTGTGCATTTATATTGGAGTGACCCTCGTAGAGTGAACCATCAGCAAATTTTTCTGTTTAGACATGAAAGTGAGTTGATTATTATGATTTTGATTTCTTGTAGCAGCCTATTGATCATGGATGCGGTAGAATACTGCACACCTTTCTGCTCAAGAATCAGTGATGTGTGATTCAAGTGCAGATTGGATTTCTGCCTAGTACTATCTAAGTGAAAGCTGCTTTCTCTTGAGAATAAGCTGACTAGTTAACAACGTAACACAGTAAAGAAAATATGTCTTGAGAGGCCTATGTCAAAATTGGTATGCAACTGAAAAGTGGTCGACTAGAGGTTTGCCAGCTTAACCCACGCATTCCTCCATCCTTCCGTTCCTTCGACGTAAATACCATTTGTGATCAGAGAGAAACCTCATAAAGTAACACCATACGTTATAGGCGAATGAAAGTAAGCAAAGTAAACAACTTTCCGTGTTGAAGTATCGTTTCAGGTAAAATTTTAAACGTCATATCGCACTTATTATATGCCTCTTCCTTGAAATCAAAATGACAGTCTTTCTTGAATTGTGTTAGGAAACTGGAAAAACTGAGTCATATTGTGATTTAGCATTTATTTTAATATTACTTATTACTTAGATTATTCACATTTTTTCTCGGGACTAGCTGCTGATAGAAATGCATGTTATACATTTTTTCTACAAGTCATGAACTTGTGCCATTAACTACATAAATACTGTCTAAAATTGGCATCCTCAGAAATTTGTTATTCTTACCTATTTGATTTTATTTTTCGTCCCACTAGAAGAGTAGCCGAATATTTCTTTTGAAAGTCATGTTTCGGTCTGCCTCTACTCACGATAGAGTAGGGCGGAGAGCTGCATCAAACCAGTCTCCGGACTGAAGACGTCAACGAAAACAACAACCTTCAAAAAATGTTCAAATGTTGGTATAGCTTATGGGACTTAACTACGGGGTCATCAGTCCCTAAACTTACAAACTACTTATGAACTAACTAATACTAAGGACGGCACAAATACCCATGCCCGAGGGGGGATTCGAACCCCTGACCGTAGTGGCCGCGCAGACCGTGACTGGAGCGTCTCAATCCCCTCAGCCACCGCGGCCGGCAACAACAACCTACAGTGGATGATAAAAATGGGAGGTAGGATGGAAACGCACGACTTCTGATAGCGTGTACGGCTGCCTGGTACATCTACATACATACTCCGCAATTCACCGTAAGGTGTGTGGCGGAGGGTACACTGTACCACTACTAAGCATTTCCTTTCCTATTCCATTCTCAAATTGAACGAGGAAAAAAAGAATGCCTATATGCCTCCGGACGAGCCCTAATTTCTCTTATCTTGTCTTTGTGATCACCACGCGAAATGTAACTAGGCGGCAGCAAGATCGTACTACACTCAGCTTCAAATTCCGGCCCTCTAAATTTCCTCAACAGAAATTCACGAAAAGAACGTCGTCTTTCTTCCAGCGATCCCCAGTTGAGTTGCCGGAGCATTTCTGTGACACTCGCGCATTGGTCGAACCTACCGGTAACACATCTAGCTGCTCGTCTCTGAACCGCCTCTATGTCTTACTTTAAACTGATCTGCTGCGGGTCCCAAACACTTGAGCAATACTCAAGACGTGGTCGTACAAGCGTTTTATACGCGGTCTCCTTTACAGGTGAAGTACATCTTACCAAAATTCTCCCAATAAACCGAAGTCGGCTGTCCGCCTTACTCACAACTGTCCTTACATGTTCGTTCCATTTCATATCGCTCTGCAGTGTTACGCCTAGATATTTGAACGACGCGACAGCATCAAGAAGCTCACTACTAATGCTGTATTCGAACATTATGGGATTGTTTTTTCTACTCATGCGCATCACCTTACATTTTTCTACATTAAGAGCTAGCTGCCATTCTTCGCGCCAACTAGAAATTTTGTCTAAGTCTGGTAGCCGGTAAGCTGTACACTGTGCGAAGCGTCCTCTATTGTCCAAAGCGTCTCCTGAGGGGAACAAAGTGAGAGGGGCGCGCGCGTGGTATCGCAGACGTACCACCGGGCGCCGACGGCCGAAACCAACCCTCACATCCACCCCCGCCTCCACCCCCGCGCCAGCTGGGGCGGCCGCGTGGGCACGTTCGCGCCACCCCAAATGGGATTCATATCCGGCACCGCCACCGCGACGTGACGTCACGACGTGACAGCTGCCAACAGCTACCGGGCCGTGGGGCGCGTCAGCCCTGGCTACAGCTCTGTGCAGGGAAAGTGAGGGCAGCGTGGCTGCGGCGGCCATGCTGGGCGTACCAGATAAGCTTACGTATTGTGGTATGAATGGGACAGGCGCAAATGGCTTAGATCATACTTAACTGGAAGAGTGCAGAAAGTTAAAATAAGCAGTTCACATGATATAGATGAAACAATTAAGTCCTGTAACTGGGAAGTTATCAAAAATGGGGTTCCACAAGTTTCGGTCTTGGGCCCTTTGCTATTCTTAATATATATTAATGACTTGCCATTCTACATTCACTAAGATGCTAAGCTAGTACTTTTTGCTGATGATACAAGTATAGCTATCACACCTGACAAACAGGAATTAACTCGGGGCGGCGCCTTTGATCTGTGTGTGGCCAAGACTGCGCTCGACGCCATATTGATAGACACGGAACTATAACCACGTAGTGCTGTGGCTGGAAATTGACTTTTTACGAACTGCAGCTAATCTTACTGACTTTTCTACTTCTACATGGGATACTCTGCAAATCACATTTAAGTGCCTGGTAGAGGGTTCATCGAACCACGTTTATACTATTTATATCCCATTCCATTCTCGAATAGCACTCGAAAAGAAAGAACACCTGAATCTCTCCGTTCGACTTCTGCTTTCTCGTATTTTATTCCGTCGATCATTTCTCCCTATGTAAGTGGGAGTCAACAATATATTTTCGCATTCGGAGGAGAATGTTGGCGATTGGAGTTTCGCAAGTAGCCCACGTCGCAGCGATAACGCCGTTGTTGTAATGATTCCCATCCTAGATCCAGCATCATTTCCGTAGCGTTGTCTCCTCTGTAACGTGACAATACGAAACGAGACGCCCTTCTTTGGACTCTTTCGATGTCCTCCGTCGAACCCACATAATAAGGATACCACCCTGGGCAGCAATACTCCAAAAACGGACGGACAAACGTAGTGTATGCAGTTTCTTTTGTAGTTCTGTTGCATGTTTTAAGGGTTCTGCCAATAAAACGCAGTCTCTGGTTCGCCTTTCCCACGACATTATCTTCGTGTTCTTTCCAATTCAAGTCTGAAGTAATACTAATTCCTAGGTATATTGTGGGGTTTATGGCCTTCACTTTTGATTGATTTATGTTGTAAACAAAGTTTAATGGATTTCTTTTCGTACTCATGTGGACGATTTCACACTTCTCATTATTTAGAGTCAATTGACAATTTTTACACCATACTGATATCTTATTCAGATCATTCTGCAGTTGGTTTTGATCTTCAGGTGATTTTACAAGACGGTAAGTGACCTAAGAGAGCTACTTAGATTTTCCCCTAAAACTGGCCAAGAGGATAGATCGGCCACACAGCAACAGGGTACAAGCTCCTTCCCCTATTCTTACTAGCCATGATACATAATACCGGCCAGTAAATCTGGCACGAGATAGATGTGAGCGCTGTCGTTGCTCGCAATGTCACACAGAGCGTCGCTTGATGCCGCATGCCTCGCCTTCTCGTGAGCTACAAAACTCACATGTTGTGCCGTGTTGCCGATCTCTCCCCTTGGCCAATGTTGGCGCACAGTAACACCCAAAAGTCCACTTCATACTTCCAGATTTTCACCATTCAATTGCATTGTCATTTATTGACATAGGAACACGCGGAAAACGAATTTATGTTTGTAGCTCAGGGTGTGACAATTTGCTCCAAATATAAATTTTGTAGAAATGTTGATGGGCCCCACTACCAAAACGATTAGTAATCACTGCTATAGGGTTTATGTGGAGCATTGTGGCACTAGTGAAAGCGAAACATGGACCTCACACTTTATGTGACACAAGTAAAACATACGAGCGAGATGGCGTAAAATAACACGTGAACCGACTTCAGCCAATCAGCAATTGCAGATGGCAGCGGGCCATGGGCGGAAGGATGGCCATGATTTCCCTACACAGAGCTTCAGCCCGACCCACACCGACGCGGTGTGCCCGAGTCTGGGATAATGAAAAGAGTGTCGCGAGCCGCCGCCCGCTTTGTGTTAATCACCGGTATGGAATGTGCCGCTGTCGACGTGTAGCCCTGTGCTCGCCTATCCGTTTTCCTGCTTTTTCTTTTCCTGTCTTGTAGCATTACCTCCGAACGCCAGAGTGACCAGTAGCGGGCGCAGTCAAAGAGATTGGAGTGCTGTTTAATTACTTACTGGACGCCGTTAGAGGCGCGAAAAAGTACGAAATGGATCAGACTGTGTTATCTGAAATATTTCTAAACACCGGTCGCGAACTGCAGCTGTGTCGCTACGCGATCGGGGTGTGTCGGTAAAAATGTTGCCTTTGTACGTCAGTGCGGTTCAGGAGCCGGGTCACAGCATTATTATAACGTGTTATTATTATTATTATTATTATTATTATTATTATCGATTATTTCCATTTAAAGAGTGTTTAAACTTGAATTCCTTTATGAAAATTGCTTGTGTTTTATCTCTGCCAAAATGCTCTTTATGCGCTCACTGTGTTGTTTCTTTCGGTCTCCTGTCAGTTTACGTCCTGGTATATTCTGCGTTGTGGTGTCAAATGCAAGTTTTTTATCATATTTTTAAATTCCATTTGTGGCATCATTTGTTTTGTGCGCTTGTCTGAGGTCCTCTTCAACATCTTTTATCCATTGTGTTTTTCTCTTGCCTGAGTTGATGACTTTATGAATCCGCTGTGAAATTCTATTTTCATTCATCGTGTGAACATTGCCATAGTATTGCATTATTCTTTTCCTTAAGTGTATTTATATATTTCTCATATTGGTCTATTCTTCCGCATTCCTTGTTCTTTTTTTGGGACCCAAATTTTCCTCAGCATCTTACTTTCTTGTTTCTCCATTCCTATGGTTTTATTTTGCCCACCGATTTGTGTTGTTTGAACTTCATGTATTGCCTCAGGAAATACGAAAGAGTTGTAGTGTCTCAATTTTGCCTAAATGGATATGGACATTTAGCTGTAATAGTTGCTCTTGAGTTCGTATGCTTTTTATAGGTTCCTTATTCTGTTCTCGTTAGCCTTTAGAGTGATCTCTGATAGCTGCATAATTTCTACCAGGTGCTTACAATGTGGCACTTCCATGATTTTCCCGTGGGTTGTCACATTAGGCAATGTGTCTTACGGCACTTTTTCTATGTATTGAGTTTTCTCGTACGAAATTCGCAGGCAAGGTCTTTCTGCAATTTCGTATAATTTTTCTATGCTATTATGGGCCTCTTTTCTATTAGTTGTGAGAATTTCAAGGTCACCAGCTACAGCTAAATACTTGAAATGGAATCTTTTATCTTTTCGTATGTCCATTTGGATTCCTTTTGCCGCGATGGAGTAGCCGAGCGGTCTAAGGCGTCACACTGCGGAACGCGCGGCTGCTCGCCGTGGAGGTTCGATTCCTCCTTGGGGCATGGGTGTGTGTGTTGTCCTTAGGTTAATTTTCCTTAGTTTAACCAGTTTGTAAGCTACGGACTGATGACCACGCAGTTTGGTCCGATAGATTTACAAACATTGGATTCCTTTTACTTATTTTTCCCGTATTGTTGTGGTCTTCAATCCGTACACTGGTTTAATGCTGCTCACCACCATACTCTCTACTGAGCAAGCCCCTTCACTCTTCATAAGAACGGCAACTCACATGTATTTGACTGTGTTACTGTATTCGTCTTCAGTCTCCGTCTGCGACTTTTACCTCACAAACTTTCCTCCAATGCTCAATTCACCATTCCTTGATGTCTACGCATGTTTCCTACCAGTCGAGCCCTTCTTTTTGTCACGGTATGCCAAAATCTCCTTTTCTCTCCAATTCTGTTCAGAACCTCTTCATTAGATACACTATCTACCCACCTGTTCTTCAGAATTCTTTTGTAACACCACATTCCAAAGGCCTCTATCCTCGTCTTGTCTGAAATATTTATCGCCCATGTTTCACTCCCGTACAAGGTAACACAACACACAGATGACTTAAGGAAAACTCCCTTACATTAAATATTCGATCTTAATAAATTCTCTTTGTCCTTCCCATTCTGCATTTTATATCCGTTATACTTCATTTTCCCATGTTCAGATTTTTTTTTTCTCCAGAATTATGTTAAAGGGGAATCGTGAAAGTTCGTGACCCTGTCGCACTCCAGTTTGGATTTCAAATGGATCAGAGATATCCCCCATAAATTTAAGTTTACTTAGGAAACACTTTCAAGTTTTAAGTCCGCGATTGGTAATTTTATAACATGCATTACCGTGAGGCAATGACGAGAAATGGTCTTACAGTAGTTTTAAACATGATATACAGATGTATATTTTAATTTTCTTTCGTGTTTTTGTTTGCTTGTAAAATTGTTGTTTGCGTGGTGTCACGTAAAAGATGGTGACACTTCTTAGGCCTATGTAATTTCCATCTTTAGTACATTAAGGTACAGCTGACGTGTTTTTAACTCTTATTACTTTCGACTTTGGAATCATGTCTTTTAAAGTGTGACTCATTGCACTATTGAGGTCTGAAGAACCGATCAGTAAAAATTTTCATTAGCAGATATGGAATACTGTAAACACATACATCATACCAATCAATTGACTTGTATTTAGGTTCCCGTTTACGATAAATAACAATTCCCCTGTTTACTTAAAGACGGTTTTCTGTAAATTTACCTATTCTAAACAGTCGAATATAGAAAACAACTGGCATCGTCTGTAAACTACTGCAGCGTGACTTGCAGTTATTGTCGTCGCTGTCTGATTTCAATCCAGGGAAACGCTCGTAACACTGTAATTCTGCGTCAAGGGGCATGAGACGTTGCCTAGGATATCATACAAATTGTGTAGTTTGCGTCTTGAACTGACAGGATTCGTCTGCAGTGATAATATAACGATCCTGTTTCATAATTGCATTGTGCGTTTTTATTACTGAAGTGCATCTTGGAACACTGGTGGAAAACGCTGTACGAAGAAAACGATTCGGGTAATGGAACAAGAACCACAATCGCCATAAAAGGTATGATCCAAAGACTTCTCTGAAACTTATATATTGACCTTGCTGAGTGAGACAGATAGCAGTGTGTAATTCAAACAATTGTAACGATGCCGTTTTTCTTTTATATATATAGATGAGAGGTATTTCCAGCTTAACATTTTAGCGATGTACACGGGTTTTTCCATATTGAGGGAAAAAAAACCATACTAACACCGAAAATTCATTTCATTTATAAAAAAAGAAGCTCTACATTTAGTCGCGAATGGTTATCTTAGATAATATGAAGGGCCAGACTTTATTGAGTATTTTCTTTTAGGTTTATGTGTTATCTCATTGCAGATAGCATCGAAAATGCTTTAATTTTACAATAGACGAAAGAAGCGCAGCGTGCAATGTTGGTAATAGTGGTTTATTGCCTGGAATTAAGTTAGTCAATCGGGTGATAATGTACGTTATCCAGTGAGACTTGCCGAATGATTGAATGTTTTGTTATTTTTGTTTCTTTAAATAACAACTCATTGATTTACGCATATTTCTGATAGGAATAAAATATACATCTGGCTGCATCTCGTGAGATTTTTTTAGTAAAATAAAGACTTTGTTTTGGGGATGTATGTAAAAGTAATAAAACACACACCCGTATGCATAGTCTGATATTATTTATCATTATTATCTTGAAACGGCGGAGCGGCCGATCGCAATTAAGCGCTATGCTACGATGCGCGAGGCCGTTCCGTGTCGAGGGTTCGAACACCCCCTTGGGCATGAATGTTTGTGCTGTCTTTAGTATAAGGTACTTTATAAGTAGTTTGTAAGTTTAGGGACTGATAACCTCGCAGTTAAGTCCTATAAACTTATCAAACATATGAACATTTTTATTATTTTAAACAAAACAACACATTGATTTCGGTGTATTTGTAGAGGTTTCATACAAGAACCTGTTATCCATAGTACTGAAACGTAACATAATAATCGACTTGATATCCAATGAGTAATGCTACGTTGCTAACGAATTTCTAGCTTTTTATTGTAATAACGTTTTAGTGTTTTCTTGTCAATGTCTTCTCACTTGGGAATACTAATTACTATATCATCGTGACGTCAGTAAATAACAGTGCAATGTGGGAATAGTGTCTAATATGTCATTCGTACAAGTAAAATACGGATTTTTCTAGTGCTAACTTTTTCGAAGATCATTTCCATATAGGCTTTACAGTTCACACCTAGAAATTAAAAACAAACTCTTCCGCATCAATTTTATTGTGTTTGAAATAAAGTTATTATGCGTATGTTCAAAATAGCATTGTTTACCATGAACAGAATACAGCTTTCGCCGTTTAAAAATTCACTAGCTGTTTCGAAATTTGTCACCATTGGTCGGCTTTATTCCTACTATTCGTCAACTGTTCCCTACATTGTCCGCTAGGTTCATATCGTTGACTGTAAAACTTTACCGCGAAAATAGAAAAAAAATGTTATTAGTATTTGTTTGGTAGTAGCTTAATTTATTTACAAAAATCCTTGGTTATCGAGATGGCGCTATCATTTGTAGTGATATCACGGATGATCACGGATGATCACAAAGCCAGTATAAATTTGAAAATAAATCACGGAATAACGTAGATAGGTAAAAATTGACACATATGCTTGGAATGACATGGGATTTTATTAGAACAGAAAAAAAGTTCAAAAAAAGATCTCTTGCGCGCTTCTTTTGGTGATGATAGTGTGCTCAGCCGCCACTTTCGTCATGCTTTGCCTCCCAGGACCCCTGACCTCATTCCGTGCGATTATTGTATTTGGGTTTACCTGAAGTGTATCGTGATCGACCGACGTCTCTAGGGATGCTGAAAGACAACATCTGACGCCAATGCCTCACCATAACTCCGGACATGCTTTACAGTACTGTTCAAAACATTATTCCTCAACTACAGCTGTTGTTGAGGAATGATGATTGACTTATTGAGCATTTCCTGTAAAGAACATCATCTTTGCTTTGTCTTAATTTGTTTTCCTAATTATTGCTTTCCTGATCAAATCTGTCGGACTTTTTGAACTTTTTTTTTCTAGTAAAACCTCATGCTATTCCAAGCATATGTGGCAATTCTTATCCCTCTATCTACATTATGCCGTGATTTATTAATTTTTCAAATTTATACTGACTTTTTGATGACCCGGTATATCAAATACCCGACCATCCAGGCGTTGACGAAGGTATCCGGAATGAGACTTCGAGACTCATATGACTGGTATCTTATATCACTGGTATTCTAAACAGAACTGTAGTGAACTGTATGCATTCGGTACTAAGTAACGAATACATTGTCTGCTACTAAGTACTGAATCGTTACTCATATTTCGTTAGCCGCATCTACCGTATCGATACGAACTTACTGATCAAGACGTTATTCGCTTCTACCGTATCGATAAATGCTCTATAAGGAAAACGAATATGGAGAATGCATATATTCTGTGATACTATTTGTTATCAGATTCAAGTGAAAAGATTTCTGACTCGATTATGGCCACAAGACGGTAATTAAGATACTTTCAGCGCAGATTGTAATTATAAGCTAGATGCACAGTATATTCCTTTTTGTACATTGTCAGGGAATTCAAGACTTGGAGATCCACAGTGTCAAGAGTTAGCGGAGAAAAAGAAATTCCAGGCATCACCTCTGAACACGTACAGATACAAGCTTCCTAGGGTTTTATTTGTGGACGGAGAAGTTAATACTGCTTCCTCCTACAAGGACCCTTAAATCTCCACATCTTTCCGGATGTTGTTGCATAGCAGTGTGCGTTTGTACCGCCCTACAGTACGCAAAAGGTGCCGTAGTTTCTGTCCAAGTCTTTATGGAAAGCATTGAGTTCTGACTAACCTGTTGCCTTCTGTAGTTATGTCCTCAGCGCAGAAGACGGCACACAGGTCGTTGGTTCTTCTTCAGCATACAAGTGAGGCTAAAGTAAGTTCGGTAGGATGGAAGCATAAGAAGCGATTCGCGACGTTTTTAATTGTCAGGGATGCCATTTATTACGTCTAGATTCATAATAATAAAATATGAACAACTATTGTTAATACGACACGGCCTATGCTGCCCGTGGTTCATGTTGAGACCTCGACTGTTATCACAAAACTTTACTCATGACCGGCGCGGTCCGGCGCGTATAGTGGTCAGTTCGAGACTGAAACTGAGGTGCGTTGCGAGAAGGCACCTGACGCTCTATTTAGCGCCAAAACATGGCCGTCGCGCGCCTTCTGCAAAATCGCTCTTCTCTTGTTACAATAAGAGAAGACACATTAAACTTCTTAAACTGTCAAAACCTAGCCTGTCATTGACAGATATTTATCACAAATTCTCAGCTCTGAATAATTAATATTTAGTACTAGCTGAAAACCCGGCGTTGCCCGGGTATTTATTTATTTATTCGAGCTTTGAGTTAGTACTTTTCCTATACACTCTCTGTCTGTCATCTCATTTTTTTCTGAAAACATGTTACATTTATCAGAGAATATATAAGAAATAAGAAATCGCACGTAAAAATGCACTCGTTACGAAGAATCCAATCACGAAATTCAACAATAATGATTGTAATAATATCACAGATCGATCACTTGATGTAATGTGCGAAACGTCAAATCAATTTTTTTAAAAGAGATGTTCAAAAGAAATTTATTTTTTACTGCTTTATTTATTTATTCTTATATTTCCTTACTCGTATGCTTATCCTTACCGAGAAAGAGCTGAAGACATTGTAGCACGCATAGACCAAAGATATGGTCTGTGGTATCACGTTTCTCTGTACATAACCTGCTTGCTATAGAGTCGCAAACATCATCGCTGGCCTTCAGTCCGATTTTTTTTTCTTTTTTAATTTGATGACTTTCAACCACTATATATTCCACCCCCTTCCAGCTATCGGCATTGGACTGCTACGGTGTACAACGGGAGACTTCGTACAACAATTACACACAGACCATTCGTTTGCGTTCTGCAGTTTTCGCTGCAGATCGAAATATTAACGTAGAATTATATATACACCGTTAACTTTCCAGCCCAATATACTCCACTCTTTTATCATTATCAACCCTCAAGTAAAATGCAACCAATAAAACCATTTTCAAAGAGTAAATATAATTTTCAAAGTGTAATTATTGTTCCACATTTCCCTTTATATTCTTCAAATTACTAAATATTTATCAGATCGCTATAAAAGCGTGCCTGAAACCTTACTCAGGTATAAATTAGTAACTGTACAAATATTGAAGTCTCTGCCTCTTGTCGTTCGGACGTGGTAAGCGTACACCGAACAGACATTCACATTAATATATATAGATAAATAGCCATAAAACCGTGCCTAAAGCCTTCCCCGGGTAGATATTAGTAACAGTACAAATTTTTAGCTCTTTATGTCTTGCGGTTCATACGTGATAAACGTACACCGAACAGACATTCACATTTATAGATATACATATAATAAACAAAACTAATTTCAAAATAAATCACGTGACGTGAAATGCGCAGCCAATGCAAGGAGAGTACCAGTAACATAGGCGGGCTTTTCCATTGGAACCAACACCTACTGTGCCATATGCTACTGGTACCCACCCAACATTTCAACATATGCTGCACTTCTGTCTTTCTTCCGCGTTTAAGACACGTACGATGCTAGCAAAGAAACGGCCAGCGGCCAGAAATATGAAGTGGCCATAGGCCAGGAATATCACACAGCGCAGTGACCTTCGGCCTCCACTTCATGAGCGGGAATAGCAGCGTTTGTGTAGATTAGTCAGTGCAGAGGGACAAGTAATAGTGAGTGAATTAGACGGAAATATCAGTGTGGGGCGTCTGACGAACTTTGCAGCTCTAAATACCAGTTTTGTGCGGTAGGTGTAGGCGGCCGCGGTGGAGTAGCCGAGCGCTCTAAAGCGTCTCGTCGTGGAGGTTCGAGTTCCCCCTGGGGCATGGGTGTGTGGGTTTATCATTAGATTAGTTTACCTAGGTTTAAGTAGTTTGTAAGCTACGGACTGATGTTCACGCAGTTTGGTCCGATAGATTTACAAACATTTGAACATTTTTGAACCTGGGAATTACTATTACTTCAGACTTAAACTGGAAAGAACACGTAGCTAATGTCGTGGGAAAGGCGAACCGAATACTGCGTTTTATTGGCAGAACCCTTAAAACATGCAACAGAGCTACAAAAGAAACTGCATACACTACGCTTGTCCGTCCTTTTTCGGAGTATTGCTGCCCAGTGTGGGATCCTTATCAGGGGGTTTGACGGAAGACATCGAAAGACTCCAGAGAAGGGCATCTCATTTTGTATTGTCCCAATACAGGGGAGACAGCGTTACGGAAGTGATACAGGACCTGGGATGGGAATCATTACAACAACGGCGATTATCGCTACGGCGTGGTCTACTTACGAAACTCCAATCGCCAACATTCTCCTCCGAATGCAAAAATATATTGTTGAATCCCACATACATAGGTAGAAAAGATCATCACAATAAAATACGAGAGATGAGAGCTCGAACGGAGAGAATCAGGCCGGCCGCGGTGGCCGAGGGGACTGAGGCGCTCCAGTCACGGTCTGCTCGGCCACTACGGTCGGGGTTTCGAATCCCCCTCTCGGGCATGGATATTTGTGCCGTCCTTAGTATTAGCTAGTTTGTAAGTTTAGGGACTGATGACCCCGTAGTTAAGTCCCATAAGCTATACAAGTATTTGAACATTTTGGAGAGATTCAGGTTTTCTTCCTTCCGGCGCGCTATTCGAGAATGGAATGGGAGATAAATAGTATAACGGTGGTTCGATGAACCCTCTGCCAGGCACTTAAATGTTATTTACAGAGTATCCCATGTAGATGTAGATTCAAGTGAAACGATTTCTGCCTTCATTATGGCCGCACGGCAGTAATTAATATACTTTGAAGACGGAATGTAAGTTGAACCTAGATGCACAGTTTATTCCTTTTTGGACATTGTCAGGGTATTCAAAATTTCGAGATCCAAAGTGTCAAGAGTCAGTGGCGTAACTATGGGGGGGGGGGTATGAGGGGGTTTGGACCTCCCCCCCCCCCCTCAGAACCAGAAAAGTAAAGAGAGAGAGAGAGAGAGAGAGAGAGAGAGAGAGAGAGAGAGAGAGAGAGAGAGAGAGAGAGAGAAAAGAGAAAAAAGAGAGGGGAGGGGAGAAAAGAAATCGTATAACAGCAATCTGGTAAAGGTAAAGATTTGGAACTTGGGGTATTTTACCATAAGCTTTCATTGGAAGGGAGTGAATTACTTTCTTCAACGGGAATGGTAGATGCTAGTCTGTCTGGAAACTGACTAAAATTTTGCTCGTCAAGAGTTACAACAAAAAAAGAAATTCCAGGCATCACCTCTCGACACGCACACTGCAGTGACATTCGGCCTCCACTTCATGAACAGGAATAGCAGCGTTTGTGTAGATTAGTCAGTGCAGAGGGACAAGCAATAGGGAGTGAATTAGACGGAAATATCAGTGTGGGGCGTCTGACGAACTTTGCAGCGCTACATACCAGTTTTGTGCGGTAGGTGTAGGCAACAGCGCGTGAGGCGAGACCACGAGGCTGTTTCACGAAGTGTGTTGTCGCGCCGCGTGGGCCGCTCATCAGCCGGGCCATTAAGTAATGCGCCGGACGCGTGGATCGTGACTGATTGCGTGTGTAATTACCTGCCCGAATAATGGGATACGCGCTCGGTCGGCCGCTCCCCAGCCGCTATTGCCTACTATTGCAAATTTGCCGCCAGTTTGCGAGCCATCGCCCTGCCGACGGCGAGCGCGAAAAGTGCGTATCGCTTCAGCGGGGAAAAAAAAAAAAAAGATTTGGGCAGCTTTGGCCGAAAAACGAGATAGAAGTGTATGCTGTCCCACCGGATACCTGTGTGGATTAAAACAGACAATAACAATTTGTTTGTACGGCCAGAAGAAAATAAATTAATACAGCTGCGAAGATGACGTCGATTTTGATCTACATGAAATCTACATATACATGGGATACTCTGCCAATCACATTTAAATGCCTGGTAGAGGGTTCATCGAAGCACCTTCATACCATTCACCTACCATTTCATTCTCAAATAGCGCGCGGGAAGAAAGAACATCAGACTCTAGGGTTGCCAGATCTCCGGGCGCCGCCCGGAGTTGCCGGGTTTGGAATGAATTCTCCGGGTCTACGGGCCAATGACTCTCATCTCCGGGCTTGAATGTAACCTTCATCTTAACCTCTTTTTACGACGCTTTTTAAGTACTTTGCTCATGTAGCGACGATCTACATCGAACTTAACGTAACTTAAACTAAGGACGAACACCACATCCATGCCATAGGGAGGGATTCGAACCTCTGGCGGGAGCAGCCTCACGCACCGTGGCAAGACGCCTCAGTGCGCTCGGCCATTCCCGGCCGGCTCCTCTCTAGTAATTATGAATAACTTTTATATAAATGTCAATTTCTTATTGCAACAAAACGCTACTTTTCTATTCTTCCTCTGAAAACTTTTCATTGTTGCGTCGGTAGTAATCGGCTAGCGCATTATTAAGCAAACACTGTTGCGGCAACGTGTCAGCTGGCGACGTCTATTATTTGTGTTCGTTCGTTCATTGTTTATCAGTTTACCGGCAATTTTTGGAATACTTGGATCGTGTGTGAACAGACAAGCTTACATTAACTCAGATTAGTGAGTAATAACAGTGAAATGAAGAGACGGTATCTAAGTTCGTTCTGTGAAGAATGGTTGCAGGAAGAAAATTATAAAGAGTGGCTACAAAAAGTCGATACTGATGAGTGTATGTGTAAGTGCAGAATATGCAGTATCTCATTTACTGTTAAGTACGGCGGAGTGAAAGCGAGTATTACTACACAAAAGAACAATCAGTCGCTTCTTAATTTCTTGCCGAAACAATTTTCTGCAGAAGACGACAATCCTGGTAGGGGAGGGGGGGAGTTGGTCGCGTGAGTCATTGGCCAAGGGGAGGGGGGCACGTCTGGTCTCCGGGCATGCCTCGTGTTCAATCTAGCAACCCTATCTGACTCTCTCCGTTCGAGCTCTGATTTCTCGTATTTTATTCCTATCTATACAAGCGGGAGTCAACAATATATCTTTTATTTCGGAGAAAACTGTTGGGGATTGCAGATTCGCAAGTAGAGCACGCGGCATCGACAAACGCCGTTGTTGTAATGATTCCCTTCCCAGATCCTGTATCATTTCCGTAACGCTGTCTCCCCTTCATCGAGACCCTTCTTCGGACTCCTTCGATGGCTTCCATCATACCCAATCGACAAGGATCCCACACTGGGCAGCAATACTCCAAATGAGAACGGACAAGCGTAGTGTATTCAGTCTCTAGTTCTGTTGCATCTTTTAATGGTTTTGGCAATAAAACGCTGTCTTTGGTTCGCCTTCCTATGACATTATGTACCTTTTCTTCCAGTTTAAGTCTGATGTAATAGAAATTCCTAGGTATTTTGTGGAGTTTACGGCCTTCACTTTTGATTGATTTTTCTTGTAAACAAAGTTTAACGGATTTCTTTCCGTACTCATGTGGACGGCTTCACACTTCTCATTATTTAGAGTCAATTGACAATTTTTACACCATAGTGATATATTATTTAGATAGTTCTGAGTTGATTTTGAACTTCAGATGATTTTACTAGACGGTAAAAGACGGCGTCATCTGCAAACAACCTAAGAGAGCTGCTCAGATTTTCTCCCAGATCGTTTATGTAGCTCTGATGACAGCAGATGCCACGTGAGGGATAGTAGATGTTCTCGTAACGGTTTCAACGTCATCCACCAACAACATCACAGTGGTATACCTGCCAGAGCACGGTTTGTGTTTACATTTTAGTAGGGAATGATTACAGTCACAAGACGTAGTGTGATATCGTCGTGTGAAGCAAACAGGAATCATGCCACAGATATGCATTTATGTTGCCTACCGCAAACTCAGTGAGTTTGAAAAGGGTCAAATTGCAGTGGCGGGATACACCTTTCGGAGAACTGCCACACTATAGTTGGTGTCATGTAGGAAGCCGCTTCCGCGCGTAGAGGCAGAGCGATAGCTACGGCCGAGCGCCAACAGCTGTGTCTACGCGAGAAACATAGCCTAACTCGGGGCAGCCACGCGTCTAGACAATGAATATTATTGGCTGCCAGTGCGTTAGTGAAGGGAGATGAGCAGAACGGCTGAAAACTGGGTCACCTTCGTACCTGACGCTGACTATAGTTGGACGTGCAGCGTCAGTTGTGCAACAATGCTGGTAGAAGTGATGGTCTGGACATTGTCACACGCATAGACCAGGTTCTCGACGTCGACAAGGCACAGACGTCCGCCAAGCTCATCCTATTGTAAGGGCAGCAGTGGTGATCGTACGGCTACCACAGCACAGATAAGACGGTTTGCTAACTGTGAAGTGTCAACACGAATTGTTGCCACCCGGTTACTAGCAATGGAACTAGTGGCACGCACCCTCTACCAGACATGTACATGTGATTTGCATAGTATCCCTTGTAGATGTAGACTTGTAACCCGTCTACCACCCATGACGCAATGTCGACATCCACGGTTCGTACCGAGTCGTCTGAGAATCACTTAGAATAGCAGGTCGTGGGCTTTAACGATGAAAGCAGAGTCTACACGCACGCAAGTGGAGGTCGTTACCGCGTACGACAATACTTAAACTTTCGATGTCACCCATCTACTTTGACCCATGACGTCAGCCGTAATGTTATGACTATAAGCGACATTCATATTTTAATGCGAATCCAATATGGCGTCCATAACAACATGAAATAAACAAGTACACAAATACAAATGTAAGCGAAAAAAATGAAAAATTGAAATTAAGTAAAAGCATTTCATGGGACTACTGTGGGATTTAAGGAGTTTTGGGTGGGGAGTTTCTGAACAGAAAAATATTTGAAATAGCAATGTTGAAATAACAATGAAACGCCGAAAAAACACGAAATTAAAGGAGACAATATTTAAAGTAACGCAAAAATGCCATTGTTCACTACAATTTACTAATACACCTGAAATATAAACGTACAAAAAAATCTATCACTGCCATTGAACTGTAACGCACCTTAAATGAATACAACAATACGAACATTATCTCTTGAGAAACATCATACAAGAAATGGTTTCGATCACTACAAATGAGCTCTAATGCACCTCAAATGAAATCAACGATACCAATTATTCTACCCTTCCAATGTGTAAAAATACGAAAACTGGTATCGATCAGTAAAAATGATGTGAAAAATAGCTTAAAAGAAACCCAAGATACGAATTATTCCTGTCTCTAGAAACATAGAAATACGAAAACTAATATCGATCTCTGAAATTGAGCAGTAGTGAAGATCAAATAAAACCCACAATATCAAATACTCCAATTGTACAAAATAATAAAGATACGAAAACTGTTATGGATTTCTAAAATCGAAAAGTAATGTTCTTCAAAGAATATCCACTATACAAAAAAGTAATACATGTTTAGTTATAAAAAAAATTGACGAATTGATAAGTGTATTTAGTCCTTATCGATGTAAAACAGGTTTCATTACTGACACCAGATAATTCTGAACTAGAAAGCGAAAAGGTAATATCGTGTGTTGCTTTCACAGAAGAACACGTAAATATAGCAAACCTTACTTTATGCAAATAACAATGATACCACAATCATTGTAACGTTAAAAATATCACGTGATGCAAACAGAACGATGTTTTATGCCACTCACAACGATTCCAACATAAATTTAGTACTTTAAAAAAATCTCGCGTGATGCTAACTAACCGATGTATCACGCAGCTCACAACGATTAAACAAACATTATTTGATTTTCCTCAACAGAACTTTATTACGCAAATACGAAATACGTAAATAAATATACACACCGTATAAATATTGTTTCTGTCATATTTACAATATTATAAGCGACTAGTAATAACCATAAATGAAATCGCCTGTGACAAAATGACGTAATACATGACGTAATATGTCAAAGCCAATGGGTGGTATTGAACATTCAAAATGACCCCCGCATACGACGTAGGCATAGCTGTTTCCTAGAGTGCATTCATGCAAGACACACTGGGCCAACGTGAAGTCTTACGATTTGGAATGCGATAAGCTGCAAGTCTCGTTCAAAACTGTTCAAATGTTTGTAAACCTATTGGAAAAAATTCCAGTGCTAATAAATTCATGGACTTCAAACTACTTACACTAACTTACATTAAGGACGACAAACACACCCATGCCTGATGGAGGACTCGACCCTCCGGCGGGAACAACTGCCCAGTCCGTAACATGCCGCCTTTGTGGAGAGAAAGCTGACCAGCGCTCGAAACGTTCAGAATGTTGTAGTACCCGGACTTTTGCCATTCTTACATCAGTAAGTTGATGAACCTTCCAAACGGATAACGCTTCACCAAACTGCGCGTGAAACTCCGCTTAGCCAGTAAGACGTGCAGTAGCTTTCCCTGGCAGCGAGATCTGCGGACTTGTCTCCTATCGAGTATGTGTGGGATATGAGGGGCGACAAATGACAACTTAGACTGGTGAAGCATAATTCTTGCAGAACTACCTAAAGAAATCAATAATGTATCCCAATACAGTATTCGCCATTTGTATGATCAAATGGATACCAGAATTAGCTCCTGCAATGCCTCCCTTGGATGCTGTACAACACTCTATTATGGGTGTCTCAGCATGGAACGAAACGTGGTACTTCTGCACCGCTTGAGCTATTGATTTGTACATGCAATCATTTTATGTACCCCATAAGCAATAAGCACAAACCATTTTGAGTAAGTTAAAGAACTTTGAGGGTCTTTAATTTTTATTGCCTGGTATTTATGCAGTCTGTTTTTCGGACATGATGACGTACATTCCGTTCAGTTCAGATGCACGCCCTGCTCGAACTCCACCGGAATCGGCGATATGCCGTGAGAAAAGACGGTAAGGGGTGCGAGACTACGCCATTAGAGTGTGTGTAAGTTAGAAACGTGTCCGGATAGTGTGGAGGCCAGCGCATCTAACTAGGAAAGAATCAGGCACAGTTTCTGTTACGCCTCCCTGATTGCTGTTGTTGAAGGTGGGCCATAACTAGCAAGAATGTGGACAAGATCTTCTACTGAAAGAAGTGATCAGTCCTCCAAGGATTTATTGACAGAATAAATTACTGAACTTTGATGTGCTTTTGTTGGTACAAACTTCTTGTACTACTGCATAGTTCGGCTACACAATGAAATACTGTTCCAGGTTGTGGAAAGACAGAAGGATGGCTCTTCTATGATGAACTTCTGGAATTGTAGTATTCCTGGGGCTGACCCATACTGAGTGGAACTTCCATACTGTCCTGTACTGGGTGAGCCGATATATCTAGGTGAGCCCCTGTCTTCCTATTGGCCGGAGCGCGAAGCAGGCAAAGAGGTACCAACACTGCGGGCGCTCCCGGCAGCCGAAGTATTGTGAAGCGACTTGCCGTACAAATTCAAGAAGAGGCGGTGACTTGTGTAGACCGACGGAGTTGTGGCGAGTAACGACGCAGCAACAGTTTCAAATCTCCGTCTGGCACACGTTATCAATTTTCCCCATTGATGTAATGCGGTACCTACTGACATGCTCTATATTTAATTCCTCTATGTCTTAAACCTTAGTAAATTGTCAGTCATATAGTAAAGTAACAACAGTTAAAGTTAGTCGCTGAACAACAGCTGGCAAGATAACTGTGTCTTCATTGCATACGTAATACTGAATATAAAGGTCGAAAATTTTCTGCATAATTCTTGCGGATTCTGAAAGTGACAATACGAAAACCTCACGTACTTCCGTCTGCAACAATGTGAACTCCTTGAAAGGATCAATCTAAATCTACATACATACTCCGCAATCCATCGTAAGGTGCGTGGCGGAGGGTGCACTGTACCAGTACTAGGCATTTCCATTTCTTATCCACTCCCAAATAGAATGAGGAAACACAGAATGCCTCTATGCCTACGTACGGGCCCTAATTTCTCTTATCTTGTCTTTGTGATCACTACTCGAAATATAAGTAGGCGGCAGCAAGATCGTACCACACTCAGCTTCAAATTCCGGCTCTCTAAATTTCCTCAACAGAAATTCACGAAAAGAACGTCGTATTTCCCCCAGCGATCCCCAATTGAGTTGCCGGAGCATTTCGGTGACACTCGCGCATTGGTTGAACCTACCAGTAACAAATCTAGCTGCTCGCCTCTGAACCGCCTCTATGTCTTACTTTAAACTGATCTGCTGCGGGTCCCAAACACTTGAGCAATACTCAAGACGTGGTCGTACAAGCGTTTTATACGCGGTCTTCTTTACAGGTGAAGTACATATTCCCAAAATTCTCTCAATAAACTGAAGTCGGCTGTAGCCTTACATCTGTCCACACATGTTCGTTCCATTTCATATCGTTCTGCAATGTTACGGCTAGGTATTTGAACGACACGACGCGTCGCGATCTAGAGTTTTCTTCAATTCTTTTTTTCTTTTTTAGGGAAATTAAGTAAAATGTCAGTTTATGAGCCTAATTCCCGTTATTTGCGGGAGGTGTTACTATTTTGTTTCAATATGAAGAAAACAGCGGCTGAGTCTCATCGAATGCAATCAAGTACGTATGGTGAGGACGCTATTAGTGAAAGAACATGAGCCATAGTTCCACTTCAATGGCCAAACCGAATCTTCACGGCTGGAAGATCGTGCTCTGCTTCTGGTGGGATCATCTCGGAGTCGTGTACTATGAGGTTTAAAAACCAAGTGAAACAATAACTGGTGATCGTTATCGAACGCAATTAATACGTTTGAGCAGAGATCTGAAAGACAAATGGCCGCAATACAGCGAGAAGCACGATAACCAGTTTTTGCAGCTCGACAACGATCAACCCCACGTTGCAAAAGGGTGTAACAATCCTGTGATTTCATGAAATTGCGTTACTTCCGTCCCTAAAAACAACCGGAATCGTTTGCGTATCATAGCTGTGAGTTTGTAAAGATTTTAACTTGTTGTTGTGGTCTTCAGTCCGCAGACTGGTTTGATGCATCTCTCCACGCTACCCTGTCCTGTGCAAGTCTCTTCATCTGAGAATAAGTTCGGCAACTTAATCATTTTGAATCTGCTAACTGTATTCGTCCCTCGGTCTCCCTCTACGATTTTTTCCCCACAGGCTTCCTTCTAATGCTAAGTTGACGATACCTTTATGTCTCAGAAAGCGTCCTACCATCATATCCCTTCTCTTAGTCAAGATATGCCAGAAACTCCTTTTCTTCCCAATTCAGTTAAGCACCTCTTTATTAGTTGCGTCATCTACCCATCTAATTTTCATCATTCTTCTGTAGCAACTTATACGTCTACTTCCTATTACAGGAAAACGAAAACCCACAAAAAATTCAAAGTTTCTTATTGTTCGATTTGAAATGGAATGGCTCATATGCATTGTGTTCAATCGTGTCACGTAGAATACAGTGAAGAACAAAATACGTATACAAATTATTTTTCAAAAGAGATAGATTGGCTGGTCAGTACTTACCTTTGTTCTGTACCGCCGATAGTGAAACAAATGGAAAAAAAGGGGGGGGGGACGAAAAAGGACAAGCTTTCGGATCACAGTTCCTTCTTCAGGTGGGAGAGAAGGAAAGAATAAAGGATGGGAACGGAAGGGAAAGGTAATTCACGACCTAGGTCATGAGGGTGGTATTTGAGGAGTATGGAAGTCAGAGATACTGCTTTCATTTACATCTGTCGTCTGAACTCCTTCTGTCTCGCCATTGTTGTCTATATTCCTTCCGTCTTAAAAGTAACTACCCTCCAATATATAGCCTACAATTGGCAGTATCTCTGACTTCCACACTCCTCAAACCCCACCCTCATCACCTAGGTCGTGAATTACCTTTCCCTTCCGTTCCCATCCTTTTTTTCTTCCCTTCTCTCCCACCTGAAGAAGGAACTGTGGTTTTTTTTTGTCTGCCCTTACATACCTTTACCCTTCGTATACCTTTCGACCACTACTATCTCCAGATGCACCGTATTAATGGGTGATCGTGCCCACACGTATGGATAACATCGAGGCTGCCACATCCCGTGATCCATCTTAGCTAAACTAACAAATACGGGGGTGACAGTAGAACTATTGAGTTGGTCACGACGTTGGTGTGGGCGTGGAGGGACTCCATCCTTGTTTTTTTTAAGGAACTGTGTTCCGAAAGGTTGTCATTTATCGTCCTTTTTTTTTTTTTCTTTTTCTTCATTTGTGTCACTATCGGCGGTACAAATGTTCAAATGTTTGTATAGCTTATGGGACTTAACTACGGGGTCATCAGTCCCTAAACTTACAAACTACTTATGAACTAGCTAATCCTAAGGACGGCACAAATATCCATGCCCGACGGGGGATTCGAACCCCCGACTGTAGTGGCCGTACAGACCGTGACTGGAGCGCCTCAGTCCCCTCGGCCACCACGGCCGGCATGGTGATGTAACAGCTGAAAACTATTTTGTGAAAATCAGTAAATATTATAGAATATTACACCAATCTCGTGTGTTTCTTTAGAGACCATGTATCAAATATTCTACTAAGCATCAACGGAACATTTATCAATGAAATTCCCAAATCGTTGGATCGGACGCGGAGAAGATGTCTCGTGATTCGTATAAAAACATTGTTTATGAAGAACTTCACCTGAAGATACGCGAGAGAGAAAATTGTCAGAGCATGTATTTCAAAGTATGCAGATGTGATACGGAATACCAATAAATCTGTAATCGCAAGATTTCAGCGCTGCATTGATACAAAACACTTCGAACACCTTCGTTACATGGATGTTCAAGCCACCTTTTGACCTTCGTCGGCACATCATTGAATTTATCTTCATAACCGATATCAAAAAATAAGTCCCAAACTATAGTATCCCATTAAAAAAATAAATTAATTAATAATAAAGAAAAGTCTATATCTCTGAAGCGACACTACCTAGCAACAATACCCCTCGGCCACCGCGGCCGGCTCGGCGGTACAGCACAAAGGTAAGTACTGGCCAGCCAATCTATCTCTTCTAAAAAATAATTTATCATCTCTGAGGAGAATTTCAATCATTAATCGAAAATGCACATACACATCGATTTTTACAGCGTATAAATTCGCCTCTTGCGAAACCGGGCGGGTCGATAGTTAAATATAAAACGTCTCTCGCGTATCCTGATCGAGACGTCTTTCTCAAGCGGCAATACCTCCCGCGTCACGGGTACTTGGCTCGTCGTCACGTGAACATCTCAGGAATCCACAGAGCGCTTCAGACACACGCAGGCGGTCCGTGTGGCGAGGTTGGCCCGCATCGGGCGGGAGCCGGCGCGACCGTAAAACCGGCGCAAAGTGGCGAATGCTGCGCCCCGGCGATAAAGGCGCCTCCCCCTCCCCCGCCCCCGCACAAACACAATAAAGAAGGGCGGCGCCGCGGGGGCGTCGCACCGGCAGATACAGCCGCCCGGCCTTTGAGTTACGGGATCGGCACAACTTGGCCGCTCCCCGAGGCCGGAACAATATTATTGCTTCCGTTTTGCTCGCGCCAAGCCGCAAATTGGGAGGAGACCGCCCCGGCGCGCTGCGGTCGGCCCCCTCGGAGACACAGTCTCCAGAGAGGGGGGGGAGAGAGAGAGAGAGAGAGAGAGAGAGAGAGAGAGAGAGAGAGAGAGAGAGAGAGAGGGAGAGGGAGAGGTGGTGGGCACCTTCAGACCTGCTGGAAACGCCCGCTGCCCCGCCCACCTGTCTCTCTGAGCACCGCTGCTGTTACCACACGGCGTGACAGCGCGAGGCAAACGTTTCGGGTCTGCCAGAGACACACTGTGATTCTTGGTCCTGCTGTGTTTTCCGAGCGTCCCAGTTGGACTTACAAACAAGGAATCTTTGCGTTTAATGTCCCGTCCACAGTGTGGTCATTAGAATTTTTTAAACGACGACTTGACCGCCATTTGACTGATTACATGTCGGTTTACTTTCAAGGTCCAGATTTCGGTCTTAAGGCCGGTAATACACTATCAAATTACTGGACAAAGAAATATTGGACGTAGTGTAATGGGCATTTTTCTCAAGTAAACCAAACTTAGATCAAATCTAAGGATGCCTCCCGTCTTCTGTTTCCTTTAGTGAGTAATGTGACCGCTCTGAGCGCTAGTAGTAGTAGAGTCTCACCGAGCACAAAGATAATCTTGAGTTAGTACTGTGGATTTCGAAGCCATACCGGTGAACGTATATCTGTCATAAACCAACCAGTTTGTACCAGTTATTTTAGTGGAAACTGAGAGAGAGAGAGAGAGAGAGAGAGAGAGAGAGAGAGAGAGAGTCTTGTGGCGTTGGACACTTCTAGACATGCGGAAAGCCGCGGTGGAGTAGCGTAGCGGTCTAAAGCGTCTCGCTGCGGAGCGCGCGGTTGCTCGCCGTGGAGGTTCGAGTCCTCCCTGGGGCATGGGTATGTGTGTTTGTAAGCTACGGACTGATGACCACGCAGTTTGGTCCGATAGATTTACAAACATTTGAACATTTAAAACTTGCGGAAAGCGACTGCTGCTGAAGCGCACCACCTGTCTCTCTGAGAGTACCGTTGCTACTACTACGCGGCATGACAGCGTGAGGAACATATTTCTAGCCTGCTCAAATGTTCAAATGTTTGTTAAGCTTAAGCGGCTTAACTGCGGGGTCATGAGTCCCTAAACTTACAAACTACTTATGAACTACCTTGTACTAAAGCTGACACAAACATCCATGCCCGAAGGAGTATTCGAACCCCGACCGTAGCGGCCGTGCAGATTGTGGCTGGCACGCCACAGGCCGCTCGGCCACTGCGGCCGGCCTTCTAGCCTGTCAGAGAAACGTTGTGTTTCTTGGTGTTGCAGGGTTTTGCGGGCATTCCGGTCGAACTTACAAGGAACGAATCTTTGCGTTTAACGTCCCATCGACGGTGTGGTTGTTAGAATCTTCCCAACGATTTGACCGCCATTTGACATATTCACATGTCGGTTTACTTTCATGGTCCAGATTTCGGTCTTAACCCTTGTGGCCCAAGGAATCAAATTAAAGTTTGAAACAATTTCATTAGAAATGATATATAAAACTAATATATAAAATGAGACAAGTATTCCAGTGTTTACAAATTTATCTTTCGAACACGTGGTTACGTAGAAAATAAGTTAAAATGTTTGTAAATCTATTAGACCAAACTGCGTGGTCATCAGTCCGTAGCTTACAAACCACAAATAAAGTGTTTCAGATATTTGATTTCTCATCAGAAATGTGACAAGTTGAGCAGTGTGAATTCACATCCTAAATTTCAACACTAAGTCAAAGTACAGTTGGAACCATTGTATAATCCGTAATGTGTGTAATGGTACAGAACTATCTAGCAAATTTTGGTTTGTGTGTGTGTGTGTGTGTGTGTGTGTGTGTGTCCTTAGGTTAGTTTACCTTAGTTATAAACACACACACACACACACACACACACACACTCTATGCCCCAGGGAGGACTCGATCCTCCGACGGCGAGCAACCGCGCGCTCCGCAGCGAGGCTACTCCACCGCGGCGGTTACATAGTGAAGTCACTGGTCCAGTACATATAGTTTTCCAAGACGTGGTTCAAACCAAAATTTGCGCGATAGTTCTGTACCATTGCACACATTACGGATTATAAAATGGTTCCTACTGTACTTCGACGTAGCACTGAAATTTAGGGTGTAAATTCACACTGCTCAACTTGTAACATTTCTGATGAGAAATGAAATATGTGAAACACTTTATTTGTATGAAACTGGTTGCAAACGGAAGTACAACTGTAACTGTCTGCAGACGTATTGATCTGTCGGAAATGGTGATTGGTTTATATTGATCCTTTTTTCGTAAAATGATCTGTTGAACGATGAAAGAACTAAATACTGGTTGATAAGTATAAATATCTCAGCGTGTATAGCATTAATCTGCTATTAACAATGGTTTCTATAAAACAAACTAATCTATCATTTATCCACCTGCAAGCTGTAAGGAAAAATAATTAAATCCTTATACAATTTCAAAATCGAAATTATATCTGCAAGCCAAATGTAACTACTAACCACACACGTGTGCAAAGAGAGTTTCCTGTAGCAGGTTTCGGTAGATCATACAAAAATTGATAGGGAATAAATATGTTGTGCGCTATACTGCTAGGTTTACATTTCTAAACTGTATTTTGGTAATGTCAAGATATGCATAACACGTGAACATTTACCCCTCAAATCGATTTAAAGTGACACCACAATATTAAATCAAGAAATGTCCCATCATTTACCGTTAATGACAACAATGAAGAAAAATCACATCAGTTTCTTAAATGAAAAAAGCAATAAATTCGTGATAATAGCTACGCTTTTGTCTGGAGATCACAAAGCGAATTATTGAGAGACCTATTCATGCTTGTCAGCGTGAAATCATTATTTTGTCTCAATCATTTCATCATAAATATGAAATAAAAGCCCTCGATCATCTAATCAACGAAAATCAAATGAAAGTATCAATAATTATCTTTATGCATCTCGGCGCCCACACTTACTTCGTCTTCTCTCTGCTTAGCCACGTACTGCAGCACTACCACAACAATCAATAGCACACACTTTAAACAAGTCTATCGATGAGAGAAATATTCTAATACGGTATCACAGTTATCCTACCTAGAGTTCCTAAAAACACAGGCGCCGGCCGCGGTAGCCGAGGGGACTGAGGCGCTCCAGTCACGGTCTGCACGGCCACTACCATCGGGGGCTCGAATCTCCCCTCGTGCATGTATATTTGTGCCGTCCTTAGTATTAGTTAGTTCATAAGTAGTTTGTAAGTTTAGGGACTGATGACCCCGTAGTTAAGTCCCATAAGCTATACAAACATTTGAACATTCGAAAACACAGGCTGCCGCATCCGCCATTTTTATTCCCTGTGAATGCTAAACACAACACGTAGCTTATGCGGACGTTATTGTTTTGTTAAAGTTTAGTGAAATATTTTAGAAGTCTCCGGCATAGAGCCTTAGATCGTGCTACTTTGTGCTTGCATTCCGCTATTGTTTACATCGATATGTGTATTAGATACAAAAATTTCACGTTTTCTTTACTTTCTTTGCTTTTCTTTGCTGTCCGAATAAAGAAAAAAAAGCGCAAGAAACACAAACACATTATATATAAATCGCGTACTACGTTTAATTCTGCCGAAACTTGTCATCTAGATAAAAGTTTTAAGCGATCTTGGCTTGTATTCGAATAATGACTGTCAATATGCGAGGTTTGTTTGCCGTCTTGCAATAAGTGTTTGTTGTCTGGTGTGACAAAGACACCACATCAGATGTTTGTACTCACATTGCTGAATGTACTTTCATTACGTTCTTGAGAAAGTTTCAGAATGTATTACAAACACTAAAACTAAAAAGAATATTAGTGTACAGGATCTAAGGTTTACGGTCGTAGAAGACCACGGTACCGATGTTTGCAACAATCGTTGAGTGCTGTTCGAAAACGTAATCGTATAGAGTGAGGGAAATTATCTTTTGTGTTGACAATGAAACAAATAAATAATTATGTTCCCTATCGAAGGTTGACAGGTTTTTGTATGTAACAGTATCCTTGTCTTGTCTGTAATTTAATAATCCTTGTAAACCAAACACCATCATTAGCACACTACGCTGCCGCAGCCGTAAATAAAATTTACCCAGTATTATATGTCAGTTATGTTATAGTCTCTTATAGATAAGCCTCAATATTGTCATTTACTAATAAGAAATTAAATTGTGGGTGTATTTTGTGATAAAACATCAGGAACAATTCTTTCAAATTGCATACTACAAGTTACGACGTTAAAACTTCGAAATACCACAAATATAATTCAACTCTTGTTGCCTGTATAAGTACAGTATGCTGGCACAACTGTAACTAACTTTTTGCCCAGTATATTTATATTTTCCGTAATAACGTAATAGAAGTATCTTCAACAATTTGGGCAATGACAAAATGTTTCGACGTGGTTATAAGACACAAATATTGTGCTTTAAAAACTGTATATTCTGGGATGCTTTGCTGTGTTATGACATTTTGCGACTGCTAGCTTCCAACAGGCAGCTTCTCTGTTAAAAGGTCGTACTTTCGAAAGAGCTAAACAAAAACTTACGTTCGAACATCACAGACGATTTTTACTATTAAATATTGCTTCAAGTCATAATAACAAATAATATTTACTTACAATACATAACTGTGCGCTCGGTCCGTGTTCCCAGTTTTTGTGCCGGCAGTTTCTTCTCTCAGAATCTCTCGGGAAACTAAACATTCTGTAGCCACCTGCGGGAAGATTTGAGCAGTTTATGGCAACACAAACACCCATAATATCCTGCCAAAGAGCCGTGACGCATATCATAGCACCGCAGTTTGTTTAACTTAGGAGCTAAGGGAATGAAAATGACGGATGCGTCAGCTCGTACTTAAGGAGCCTTAATCCTATCCGTATCGTAATGTACCAATGTGTACAAGAAAACTAAGTTGGCCATCTTCACTTGGCGAAAGAAATCGTAACGTAATTTCCGATTCTTTGTCAATATATAGATGCGGCGCGTCGGGCATAGCGAGGGCTGCATCTCTCAGCCCTGCCCCCCGGCTCATATCTGGAGGAGTGCTTATAAATTTCGGCGTCCGCTGACCGATGCGATCCGATGCCACTTCCCGGGGGTCAGTGGTCGGTCGTTGCACGCGTTACGTTCGGCGTAGATCAAACTTGTTGGCCGCGGTAAGAAATTAGGCGAGACGAGAGGCGGTGCGGTCTGCACAGCTCCGAATTTATCTCTGCCGACGGATTATTACCCGCAGCCCCCATATTTAGGGGCGACCCAGTATAAAGTTTCCCTTTCGACAGCAGAATTTGTTGCTTCCGCCTTGGGAAGCGCGGGAGCGTCTAGGGAACTTACGAGGCCCCGTTGAGACTTGTGAGGTGCTAGCTGTGACTTCGTGGGCAGCGGCTGTTCTACGTTTCTCCCTCTTGAATTCTTAATCCGGGTTTGGGACTCAGTTTTCAGGTGTGACGCAGATCTTCATGCTAATTGGAAAGAACGCACAGAAAATATCATGGAGAAGGCCTACAATTGGCTACGTTTCATTGGCAGAACACACAAGTGAAGGCCATAAACTCCACAAAATACCTAGGAATTACTATTACTTCAGACTTAAATTGGAAAGAATACGTAGATAATATCGTGAGAAAGGCGAACCAGAGACGGCGTTTTATTGACAGAACCCTTAAAACATGCAACAGAAATACTAAGGAAACTGCGTACACTACGCTTGTCCGTCCATTTTTGGAGTATTGCAGCCCAGTGTGGGATCCTTATCAGGTGGGTTTGACGGAGGACATCGAAAGATTCCAAAGAAGGGCAGCTCGTTTCGTATTGTCACGATATAGAGGAGACAGCGTTACGGAAATGATACAGGATCTGGGATGTGAATCATTTACAACAACGGCGCTTATCGCTGCGGTGTGGGCTACTTGCGAAACTCCAATCGTCAAAATTCTCCTCCGAATGCGAAAATATATTGTTGATTCTCACTTACATAGGTAGAAATGATCATCAGAATAAAATACGAGAAATCAGAGCTCGAACGGAGAGATATAGGTTTTCTTTCTTCCCGCGCGCTATTCGAGAATGGAATGGGAGATAAATAGTATAATTGTGGTTCGCTGAAATCTCTGCGAGGCACTTAAATGTGATTTTGCAGAGTATTCCATGTAGATGTAGATGATGCTACAGTTTCGCTAAACAAACTACCTAAATTACACACGTCCGTCCTATTTTCGAGACTTGCTGAGCATTGTGGGATCTCCACCCAGTGGGATATACGAATGATATAGAGAAATTTCAGAGAAAGGTAGCTTATTTTTATTTGTTTATTTACCCTGATCAGATTATAGCCATCAGGCCCTCTCTTACCTCGTACCAGGGTTTTACACATACAATACTGTTTACATTTGAGTTACCTATAAAATAAAAATGATTTTAATAGATAAACGATTAATTAAGGTGTTGATAACATATCACACTTGGCACAGGTCGAAGAACTAGCATATTCATTTTACCTAAGTACTGAAAACAATGTAGTAATTTAACTTGGCATTATCCCCGCTACCATAAGCATAGGTTATATTTTCCTTTTATTTTTTATTTTTTTTATTTTCACTAAATATTCATCACGTTTCTTAAGTATAATTATTTATTGGAAGTCATCTGAAATAATGTTTGCCAACAGACCTACCAAAAGTTATCTGTTCCTTCACCCTGTCTGTGAATAATCATTGTAGGCCTTTTTGGTATGTAATAGTTTTTACAGTGACACACTTGTCTTTACCACCTTTTCGAAATGTTACCCAATGTTCCTGGATTTTATTTTTATATTATCTAATGTTTATCACAGTTCTTAAATGTAATCGTTTACTAGAAGTCATCGGAAATAATTTCACACACACACATATATAGTTTACGAATAGGCCTACAAACTTTTATGACCAGTTACATTGTACATTCACCCTGTCTGTGAATATTTTGTTGTAATCCTAAGCCTATTTTTTTCTTTCTGTAAGAAGATTGGCAACTATTTTTGGGCTAAAATGCAGAGTGATCTGAATGGTTTTTGAACCCACGACTATTCGGTTTCCAGTCTGATGCTCTAACCCGAGACCATCAGGATTATAAAAAAAAATCATCCACCTATATTTCTTTGAACGCTCTTTCAAATGTACTAAACAGAATTAAATTCTGTGCAGCAGGAACTACTACACGAAATGCAGAAATACTGAAGAAATCAACATTCACCCAGACCATACATAATATGTTAATGTATCCCTTCATGAATGAACAAACACTTGTTGATCGTTCATATGCAGCGTCTGATACTCGTCCCAGTCCTCGGAGAAGGGCAAGGGGTAGTAGTTCAGTAGAGCTATGAAAATAACAAAGTAGCTGATTGTATCGTCATTGAAAAGTATGTTCAAGTTCCTCTTTGGATATTTGCATTTAACAGAATGTAATATTATCTCTATTGAAATACATGTGCGCGTTTAGATTTACTTATGTTGTAATGCTTTGCGAGTTAGAATGTTGTTGTTGTGGTCTTCAGTCCGCAGACTGGTTTGATGCAGGTATCCACGCTACCCTGTTCTGAAGTCTCTTCATCTGACAATACGTTCGGAAACCTACATCCTTTTGAATCTGCTTACTGTATTCGTGCCTCGGTCTCTCTCTACGATTTTTACCCCGCACACTTCCTTCTAATGCTAAGTTTACAATTCCTTGATGTCTCAGAATGTGTCCAATCAATCTATCCCTTCTCTTAGTCAGGATATGCCAGAAACTCCTTTTTTCCGATTCGGTTAAGCACCTCCTCATTCGTTACTTGATCTTCCCATCTAATTTCATCATTCGTCTGTAGCACCACATTTCAAAAGCTTCTATCATCTTTTTATCTGAACTCCTTATCGTCCATGTTTCCCTCCCATATAATGCTACACTCCAGAGAGATGATTTCAAAAAGGACTTCCTAACATTTAAATTAATATTGAATGTTAACAAGTTTCGCTTCTTTAGAAACGCTTTTCTTACCAAAGCCATTCTGCATTTTATATCTTCTTTACTCCGGCTATCAGAAGTTACCTTGCTACCCAAATAACAAAATTAATCTACTACTTTTATTGTCTCATTACCTAATCTAATTCCTTCAGCATCGCCTGATTTTCTGACATTGCATTCCATTACCTTCGTTTTACTTTTATTATTGTTCATCTGATATCATCCTTTCAAGACACTGTCCACCCCGTTCAATTGCTCTTCCAGATCTTTTGCGGTCTCTGACAGAATTACTATTCATCAGCAAACCGCTGTGTTTTTATTTCTTCTACCTGCACTTTAATGCCCCCTCCAAATTTCTCCTTCCATTACTTCACTGCCTACTCAATGTACAGACTGAACAACATTGGGGAAAGGCTACAACCCTGTCTTACTCCCTTCCCAACCTCTGCGTCCCTTTCTTGCCCTTCGACTCTAATAACCGCTGTCTGATTTTTGTATAGGTTGAATATAACTCTTCGCTCCCTATATTTTACACCTGCTACCGTCAGAATATGGAAGTGTGTATTCCAGTCGACATTGTCAAAAGCTTTCTTCAAACCGACAAACGCTAAAAACGTAGGTTTCCCTTTTCTTAAAATGTATATGTCAAAATTGTCTGATCTCGTCCCCCACTCTACAATAAAAAAATCTTACTACGAGCCTGCAGCAGGAGACCGAAAATACAGAACTCTTCCGCTCTATCACTTAGTTAATGAAGCGAACAGTGACATACAAGGGATCAATCTTCAGCATTGTGAGAATAATTCTACATTTTGCTTGTGATCTCCCTAAATGTGAACCACTATTGTAGTCCCCCAACAAAGAGTCCCCCAAATTATGGACCCCTTGCGGGTTGGAGTAGACCACTTTGGGGAATTACTGGTCTATCAGCATAACTGCCACCTTGTCACTGTCTACGTCTGGCACAGTCCCTCGTGAAATGTGTGGCACCCCGGCTTCACTCGTGTCGACCCCTGATATATTGACGTGCTCGGGAAGCGCCTAACCATTGCCGCAACAATGTATTGTACGGCTCAAGCTTATTGTACGCCGGACCATTGTAGCCTCCTGAATGCGGACGTAATACTCGCGATAAACTTAGCCATTGACGGTTTTCACGCCCAGACCGACAATGGACAGCCGGCCAGTCTGTAACGCCAGATACGCCAATAAAAGAGCAAAGCCGCACTTCTCGTCCGCGTGTCGCAATGAGAACATGTGCAGAAAGTATCTGAAAGCATTTCAATTTCTACTGACAGTAGTGATTCTTCGCCCGATTTTCTATACAGTGCCCTACGCACGCTTAGCTGAAAAAATTGTGCCATGCTATATCAAGAATGAAACAGTGAAGCGGGATGTGAAATGGATTAAAATTTTCTGGCGCTTTAAAACTGTATGGGTCTTTGCTTTCTATCGGAAAAATCATCATCACTGGCGTCAACTCCTGCCATTCTAGACTTTTCTCTGTTAGTGAAAACCAGTTGGTCAAAAGGAAGTCCACGATGTGTATAGGAGCCTTACTAACGATCTTTAAATTAATCCATGTATTGTATCGAGACAGAACCAACTTCTACAGTATCATAAAATGATGACAAAGGGTAGCACTTCTATTGCACTTGAAGTGCCTGGTATCTACCACAGGACAAAAGCATAATGAAATAGTTATAATTGTAACACAAATGCTAAATTCACTACTTGTCTTCTGTAGTTTGTTAAGAAGGGGTGCAGGAATTGAATGTTGGGAAGGCTGAAGAGGAGTACAGGAGTTTAATGTTGCGAAGGGAATGGAGATGAGAGTGGTTTTCTAATTTTTTCGGTGTGGACAAGTGTGGAGTTACGAAGTTAAGTTAGTCTCTTTTTCACATGTGCTTAGCTATCCACGCCTGACTCATAACTTTCGTGACAGCAAGACATTTGCTGAGTTTCTTTTGTTCACATTTGCTAACTCATTTGACTGTATGCGAGTTAAGTTGGACGGCGCCTGATATAATAAATTTCGCTGTATATCAATGCTACTGCAGTGGTTTCATGTCGTCTATACAACATTCCCCAATTTAATCCACTGTTGGCTTTTTCAGTTAAAGTTACAGTTTTCACATTCAGAAGCAAAAGTCGGTGATTGAAATTTCGCAAATAGAACTCTCCGCAACGAATAACGTCTTTCTTTTAACGATTTCCACCTCAAATCGTGCAACATTTCCGTGACGCTCCCCCCCCCCCCCCCCTGTAACGTGCTAAAACAAAACGAACTGCCCTTCTCTGAACCTTCTCAATGTCATCCGTCAGTCCCACCTGGTGAGGGTCCCACACTGGACAACAGTACTCCAGGAGTGGACACATAAGTGTGATATATGCAGTCTCTTTGGTGGAGCTTTACATCTTCGAAGCGTTCTGCTAATGAAACGGAACCTTTGTTTCGTCTTCCCCAGAATATTGTCTGTGTTCTCTCCAGTCTAAGTTGTTCGTAATTGTAACTCCTAGGTATTTGGTAGAATTTACGACCTTAAGGTTTGACTGATTTATCGTGTAATTGAAGTTCAGCGGATTTCTTTTACTGGTCTTGTGTGTTACTTCACACTTTCGCATTATTTAGTATTAATTGCCAATTTTCGCACCCTGTAGAAATTTTGTGTAAATCGCTTTGCAGTTGCTTTTGATCCTCTGTTGACTTCAATAACCGATAAATGACAGCATCATCCGCGAACAGTCTAAGGGAGCTATTCAGATTGTCTTCTAAATCGTTTATATACACAAGGAACAGTAGGGGACCTATAACGCTTCCCTGGAGAACGCCAGATATCACTTTTGTTTTACTGGATGTCTTACCGTCAATTAATACAGACTGTGTCCTTTCTGATAGGAAATCGGGAATCCAATCGCACAATTGGGGCGATATTCCATAAGCTCACAATATTCAAATACTGTAGGTAAAACAGTCGTCCTTGCGATAGTAACGAAGTATGTCAGATCATAAATCTTCTAAAAGTGACCATTTACACTTGAATTATTGAAAGAAGTTGTTAGAAATGCAGCAGTGTTGTGGAATCTACCGCACTTTAACAGTAGGTATCATTGAATGCAAGTGTAAGTCTGGTACGGAAATGAACTTGAATTTCTGATCCCCACTCTAATCCTATGGGCCATCCAATCAAAGGTTACGGCGTGGTGTGCCATTCGCACCTGCCACATGGTGTCGTCGGAGGATCCAATTTCCTGTAGAGCTCTCGAGGGCTCAGTGCTAACTCCGTGGCTGAGTCTCTTTACAGGCAGGGCTAAGCGTGCGGAGGAGCCGGCGGAGACCTAGTCAGTGATTTAACTGAACGTCATCAGACGGAGACTCTTGCTGCGAAGGCTCCGGCATTCGTACAGTAAGTTATGTACCTCAGATAATGCGTGTTTGTACAGTTTGTACAGTAAAGAATAGGGGAGAGATGGAGAGATGCGAGAAGATCGTTGAAAAAAAAGATCAGTTTTACTGATTCCAACGCGATGGTGGAATTGTAAACTGTAGTCTTATTAAGCAATGTAATGACCTGAAATGTTTCGAATAAATATTGAAAGTATCGTGATAAGACTGAGGTATAAAACAGCTTTCCCTGAAGAAGATTTTAGATGTATGCACGGTAGGTTACAATTGCAATCTGCTCTGAAGCTTATTATTCTACAGTACACTCCTACATAAATGTACGTCTTTGTTCACCAAAACTTCTTGACTGACTTACTTTAGATTTTCACACGAAGCTCAAATAAACATTTGATTGCAGTGTATTGACTGTGACTGAACGTCACTGTCCAAGACCACCAGGCACGGCCAAATGGTGGATTTTATCTGAAAATGGCAATAGATTTTTGCCGAAACCGGTGATTTTATAAATAAAATTCAAATGTTCAAATGTTTGTAAAGCTTATGGGACTTAACTGCGGGGTCATCAGTCCCTAAACTTACAAACTACTTATGAACTACTTACGAACTAGGACGGCACAAATATCCATGCCCGAGGGGGGATTCGAACCCCCGACCGTAGTGGCCGTGCTGACCGTGATATAAATAAAATATTGCGATTTTAGGCTTTTAATTAATTTATTTTAATAATCATAATCATCATTGTTCGAATGTCGGGCCCGGTGGTCCTGGGGTAAGGCGCTTGATTGGAAACCGAAGGGTCGCGCGTTCGAAACCAGGTCGGACCTCGAATTTTTTCAGTTTGTAACCCATCCTTAACCTCTCAACGATGTGAAGAGATGCCAGAAACGACACGTCGTTCGGATTCCACGTTAAGCTGTAGGTCCCTTTTCCATGATTGGATGGGGTAGCCTAGACACGCAAGTCGCCGAAGTGGCATCCAATTGAAAGACTTGCACGAGGCCAATGAGACACGAAATTATTATTATTATTATTATTGTCCGAATCACGATGAAGGCCAACGACATAACATTTCTTTCATGCAGGCTTAATGCGGTTATTTCGTGCTCTGCCCCGACTTTTATTTTGCTTTATATTCGGCGTAAGTTACAAAGCAATGATTTTATAATTCATCTTCATATTCTTCATTGTAAAGGAGTTTTGTCCCTGTTTTAGCATTTGATTTCTAATGCCTTTCGCACTTGAAGATAAAGTTCAAACAGATTCTTGGCTGGGATTGTTTTTTACTTTTTCTCGCATCTCTTACGTGATTCCTTTTGCAGGTTTCTTTTTAGATAAGCCGTTTGCCATTTTCAGTTTATTCTTAACTGGCAAGAATCGGTCATTATAGCTGATTTTTTTTCACGGCGTACGAGCTTCCTTCTCAAAGGGTCTAACTTTTTCTGGTGTTGGCGAAGATGCTTTGGGTGTAGAAGGAACGCCTTGGTGATAAGAGGGAAGTTTTGTTTGTAACTTGAAGGAACAGCTTCTTCGGAAATGTTAACCTGCGTTGGTATAGGAGAAGTTAATGCAATCGAGGGGTTTGAATCGATCAACAGTTATTATTTCAGGAGCCTATGAGTCTTTGCCGGCCTTCCTCTTATAATTTCCGACCATTTCAAACCTGTAACAAAATATTTTAGAATTACTTGTTTCATTTTTGTTTATTTCGTAATATTTATTACACAATAAAGACATCTTGGCTAATTTAGGCTGGAGCACATTTTTCATCGAGACCCTTACTGGAATAGCTGCCTCGTATGTTGTTCGAAAACTTGCCCCAGAGTCGTATATGGAACTACGACACTACCTCCACGAGTAGATGTTTAAAGTATATGCAAAACAAATGCATAGTTACGTGAAGAAAGAACCCCATTTTTAGTGGATTCAATGAAAAAATAAAACCTTTCATGCTATTACGTTTATTTTAAATTCCAACATATACATGAAATTTCACTTACCTTTGTAATACTGAGGAAAATAGCTTTGACGACAATGTGACTGCAGGTACTAAAATGAAGCTATCGTAAGTGAAGTGCATCTTATTGCTGCTTCAGGCAATTCGCCTGATGGTGTCATCCAGCACACCGTGCGAAATTTCAGTTCTCAAGACACCAACCAATCTATCAACTTTGGTCGCCACAACCCTATTATCTGAAATATTTCCCTTTCCTCCCTTTCCCTGTCGCTGTTCGAACAATATCTTCACACATATCATATTAAATGGTTTGACAGAAACTACATACCAGTACCGTAGTCTAGCGGTCTATCAATTCATTTTTGAATAGCGTTGTCTTTATGCTGAGAAGTACCACATATCAGTGGAACTTTAACGCTCAAACTCAGACAGAGAAAATCCATTCACAGATATTACGAGGAAATCCTCCAGTGTGTGTGTCTTCAACCAAGTCCTGTACGCTGCTTTTAGTATTTAGTGCTAATAAGTTTTCCGCGTCATTTATGGTTGAATTGTCTCGGATGAATCAGCTAACGTAGTGCAAAGGTGTTTTACAGGATAAAGTCCTTACCTTACACCAAACTATGAAGTAGTCGAACGTGAGTCTAACCCCACTCCAATTCAGATAGCTCTGCGCTTTTGCGATCTGACAGCCTGTAAGAGCCAGGAAAAAAACTTCTAGTAGAGTCTGCTAATCAAGTTGCTTTCTGTTACTGCTTATACAAGAAATAGGCACTCCTCAAGTAGAAAGAAGCAGTAGAAGACAGGCGCAGCTTATAGACAGCTCTGCACATTTTCGTAAACCCACTGAAAGCTGCTTGAACAAGCCTAAAGTGTACGGAGAAGGTACGGTAGCTGTGGCGTCAAAACAAAACTGGCCATCAGTTAAATCTGTTATTTGCAGTAATACTGAGAAAGAATGTTAACCCAGATAGAGCGGAATTAATTTTGGTTTAAATTTTATTCCAGAAGCTTTAATTACCTTCATATGACTGCACAAGATCGTTACAAGTGTTTCTTTTTTTTCCTTTTTTTTTTTTTCTTTTTTTTCACAATCACTCCATTAGTTTTTCCATACTGCCCTTATTAATGGAAGAGCGTCAAAACGAATGTTTTAGAATTTTAATCTGTTGAATCATTATTATTAAAATATCACAAGTATTGCAAAAAATTAAAGAATTTTGAAGAGAAACAAATTCAACTACCAGGAAGTTTTTAATATCTTCTGTCTGGATCTCAACTTCTAAGCTGTATCCAACCACTCTGAAATCAACAGCGGATCTAAAATTGATGTGCAATGAGCGCAGGCTACTCAGAGAAATAAAATACGACACTTTGCACGAATTCTTAAATACAATAATGAGAAAGTAAGTTATCGTCCTAGTCCTTCTGGAAGGACGTCTGCCCTATCTGGGTTAAAAAATTATAAATACTGATGTAAATACCTGGAAATGTAGGCCTGCCGTATTCATCGATAAACTCTTCAGGCTTGTACAATTCTGAACCTAGTTCTAGAGTTTTCAACAAATTAAATTTGTATGCAAGCCCAGATCGCCAGTTGCCAATTTCAGGTCGCCAATGGCGAGCTGGCGACCGGAAATTTCGCACGCTGATATAGCGGATAATTCCACAACTAGTTAGAGTTGGAAAATCTGCGACGATCTCAGGCACCGTAAAAAGAAGGGAAGACCAATGTCGTCCACGGTTAACTTCAGCAAGAGATGACCGCTATTTTCGGTTAACAGCCCGTCGAGACAGGGGGCTGTATATAACTGAGCTGCAACGCACCCCACAAACAAGCTACACGTCGCAAAATATCAACACAAAAGTCGAAAATCGTCTTCTACATCTACATGGGATACTCTGCAAATCACATTTAAGTGTCTGGCAGAGGGTTCATCGAACCACCTTTATATTATTTATCTCCTATTCCATTCTCGAATAGAGCGCGGGAAGAAAGAACACCTGATTTCTCGTATTTTATTCTGATGATTATTTCTACCTAAGTAAGTGGCAGCCAATAATATATTTTCGCATTCGGAGGAGACTGTTGGCGATGAAGTTTCGTAAGTAGCCACACCGCAGCGATAAGCACCGTTGTAATGATTTCCTTCCCAGATCCCGTATCATTTCCGCGACGCTGTCTCCCATGTATCGTGACAATACAAAACGAGCTGCCGTTCTTTGGACTCTTTCTATGTCCTCCGTCAAACCCACCTAATAAGGATCCCACACTGGGTAGCAATACTTCAAAAAAGGACGGGCAAGTATAGAGGATGCAGTTTCTTTAGTAATTCTGTTGCATCTTTTAAGCATTCTGCCAATGAAACGCAGTCTCTGGTTCGCCTTTCCCACGACATTATCTACGAGTTCTTTCCAGTTTAAGTCTGAAGTAGTAGTAATTCTCAGGTATTTTGTGTAGTTTACGGCCTTCACTTTTGATTGATTTATCTTGTAAACAAATTTCAACGGATTTCTTTTCGTACTCTTGTGAACGACTTCACACTTCGCATTATTTAGAGCCACTTGCCAATTTTTACTCCATAGTGATATCTTAGTCAGATCGTTCTGCAGTTTGTTTTCATCATCAGACGATTTTACTAGACGGTAAATGACGGGCCGGCCGCGGTGGCCGAGGGGATTGAGGCGCTCCAGTCACGATCTGCACGGCCACTACGGTCGGGGGTTCGAATCCCCCCTCGGGCATGGATATTTGTGCCGTCCTTAGTCTTAGCTAGTTCATAAGTAGTTTGTAAGCTTAGGGACTGATGACCCCGTAGTTAAGTCCCATAAGCTATACAAACATTTGAACATTTGGTAAATGACGGCGTCATCTGTAAACAACCTAAGAGAGCTACTTAGATTTTCTCCCAAATCGTTTATGTAAATAAGGAACAGCAGAGGACCAATAACACTACCTTGTGAAACGCCGATATCACCTCTGTTTTAGTCGATGTTTTACCATCGATTACTACAAACAGTGCCCTCTCTGACTGGAAATCACCTATCTAGTCGCAAATTGGGGGCGATATCCTCCAGCATCTCTGTGTCGATCTGCTTTCTTTCTTTGACCGTATCCTCCTCTTCACATATATCGTCATCCTGAGTGGTTTGTAAAACTCTAAGACGTACTAACTTTGTGCTTTGTAGGTGGCGGTCTCGAGCAGACGGAATCTCGCAGAGATAATTTTTTTCAGAGCTTCTCGCCTATGGTTGCCAGATTCAACTCGAGGCAGGTCCGGAGATCAGACGTGCCCCCCTCCCCCTTGTACAATGACTCACCCTCACCCCCCCCCCCAACCAGAATTACAGGTAATTTTTTTAAACACCCTAATCATTGCTAGGGGTGGCCTTCACATACCGCAGCTGACCGGCCAGGCCGCCAGTTGCTGTCGATCAACAATCGGCACACTTCAGTCGGCGTGGCAGCAGAAGTGGCGGCAGCATCAAAGCTGCTCACATCAACAGCTGCGCCTTCCAAGAGTTGCCGCTTGCGGCTCCGCAAACTAGTCGCCAAGAAGAGCGCCAAATACCTAATAAACTTTTGTAGCCACTCTTTATAATTTTCTTCCTGCAACCATTCTTCACGGAACGAACTTAGATATCGTCTCTTCATTTCACTGTTATTTACTCACTAATCCGAGTTACTGTAAGCTTGGCCGGCCGCGGTGGCCGAGGTGACTGAGGCGCTCCAGTCACGGTGAGTACGGCCGCTACGGTCGGGGGTTCGAATCCCCCCTCGGGCATGGATATTTGTGCCGTCCTTAGTATAAGATAGTTCGTAAGTAGTTTGTAAGTTTAGGGACTGATGACCCCGTAGTTAAGTCCCATAAGCTTTACAAACATTTGAACATTTGAACTGTAAGCTTGTCTGTTCACACACGATCCGAGTATTCCAAAAATTGCCGGTAAACTGATAACAAACAATAAACGAACGAACACAAATAATAGACGTCGCCAGTTGACATGTGTTTGCTTAATAATGCGCTAGCCGATTACTACCGACGCAACAGCGAAAAGTTTTCAGAGGAAGAATAGAAAAGTAGCGGTTGCAGTAAGAAATTGACATTTATATAAAGTTATTCAAAATCAGTAGAGAGGAGCTGGCCGGGAATGGCCGAGTGCACTGAGGCGTCTTGCCACGGTGCGCGGGGCTGCTCCCGTCAGAGGTTCGAATCCCCCCTAGGGCATGGATGTTGTGTCCGTCCTTGGTTTAAGTTACGTTAAGTTCGATGCAGATCGTCACCACATAAGCATAGTACTTAAAAAGCGACGTAAAAAAAGGTTAAGATGAAGGTTACAATCTCGCCGTGCCTCCCTGGGGCATGGGTGTGTGTGTTTGTCTTTAGGTTAGTTTACCTAGGTTTAAGAAGTTTGTAAGCTACGGACTGATGACCACGCAGTTTGGTCCGATAGATTTACAAACATTTGAATATTTTTGAAGGTTACAATCAAGCCAACACCACCTAGAAGACAAGGCCTTACAACAGGCCGTGCCTACGTCACACTTAGAGGCCCCGGCCGCCACCTCACTGGCTGGCCGCTGGGCCACGCCTAACGCCGCGCAGCGGCCGGCCAGTCAGATGGCGGCCGGGGCCTCTAAGTGTGACGTAGGCACGGCCTGTTGTAAGGCCTTGTCTTCTAGGTGGTGTTGATCAAGCCCGGAGATGAGAGTCATTGGCCCGTAGACCCGGAGAATTCATTCCAAACCCGGGCACTCCGGGCGGCGCCCGAATATCTGGCAACCCTATTCTCGCCGCCTCGCTCTGGTGAGCCACGAGTCTCGGCTCACCCTTGCCGCCTGGCCTGTGTTTTATGAATGCTGGCGCTGGCCCGCGCGGTCAGCGTGCGGCCTGCGCTGTTATTGTTGTTAATAGCCGCGCTTTAATCTCGCAGCAAAGGGCCGGCCGCGGAATTAATTTAAACGTTCCTGCGGGGCGGTGGCGGCCCCAGGGCGCCGTTTCAGCCCCCGTGTATTCCGCATTAACGGCCCCTCCCAGCGGGCCTCTTCCCGGGCCTTACCGCGTCTTTTTGTCCCGCTCTCAGCGCTTTATTCCACATTACTGTCGGACAGGATCGCGGGCGGAGGAGCTAACGAGATGCTTAATTCCTTGTCTGCTTTGTCTCCCGAGCTATGCTAGGAACGTCTCACGACTTTACTGCGGTTGTAGAATCACAAGTGGGGGTGCTTGGTGGAACTACGTCAGGGATGTTATATGATGTCAACGCTTTTAACAACAAAGGTGTTAAACGTAAGGAGACGCACGGAAACAAATTTGTGCTGTGGCCGGGCTTCGAACCCGGGATCTCCTACTTACCAGGAAGGCGCCTTAGACCGCTTTTTTTTTTTTTTTTTTTTTTTTTAATTCGATTAGATCTAAGTTTTGCCGTCGTTGATTCTGTTTGTTGTTTGTTCGTTGTATTGGCTCGGCTTTTATATTACAGAGTCCTGCTCAACGGCTTTTTCGTATGAGGCTGACCAACACCCAGAAAACTTTTATGTTAGCTGACTCTGGTTGCGTAAGCCTACCCAATTATATTAGGTTAAGTAGTTCGTGAATCTAGGGGACCGATACCCTCAGCAGTTTCATCCCATACGTTCACATACAGATTTCACCCCAAAGAGCGTAAATTGAATAGAGTGGCAATGTTTGAGGCAAACTGAACTGTCGTCCGCCATGTTATTTGGAGTATCAGCTGACATTAGGTAAGCCACACCCACTAGAGAATTTTACCTAATCACAACCACATTTCAAATAAAGATTGACTGTTGACTACTGTATTTCAGGTTCCGTAGGTGTCTGAGAATTGACGAGCCTGATAGTGTATTTCCTTAAAATGCGGTAACGGAATCTCACGAAACTGTCAGTAATACAGCTCTAGTTCGAAGTATAACAATTGATTGAGGTTTGAAACAAGAAAGTTCCACTTTCAAAATATTTTTGTTGGCTATAATGCAAGTTCATGGTCTAAACGTGCTGTGAAATTTATACTGTCAACAGTAATCGTTAGCACGGCTACGGGCAACGAGGCCTTTTGGGATACGTTCTCAGGATTGTCTTTTTGATATGGATGTGTCTGGTTTTAATGTTTTACAGCGAGGTTGGAGTAAACGTCCACCGTGGCTCCTCCAGCGGCCGAGAATACTTTTAGAGTTGACACATTTTCAGAAGCATTCTACTTCCGATTTTATATTTCAATCTATGTTCTCTGACATTTTAGATCAGTATCTTGATTTTACCGTGGTTGTACACGGATGGGTCCAAACATGGGGACTCGATAGGCTGCTCCATAGTGTTCCCCAACACCACCATCAGGATTCGCCTCCCTCCTGCATACTCCGTTTTCTCAGCAGAACTCCATGCGATCCTGCGGGCGCTGGAGCAAATGCAGCGAGTTCGTGGCACGAAGTTTCTCCTGCGCTCCGATTCTCTCAGTGCGCTGCAATCCATACGCAATTTGTATCCAGCTGAGAAGATAGTGCAGCTCATTCATGACAGAATGTACACTCTCCAGCAGCGGGGGAAGCTAGTGACATTCTGTTGGGTACCAGGACATGTCGGCATTAGTGGTAACGAAATGGCTGATCGGGCTGCCAAGGAGGCTTGCGAAGGTTCTGGTATTACACACTGTGCCGTTCCCCTGCCGGACATCCTTTCTGTGGTGCGCCGGCAGTCCTTTCGTTTGTGGGAGGAGACGTGGCAGGCAGTGACGAACAATAAACTGCGGTTGGTTAAGCCAATTGTCCGACCGTGGCGAACATCCTGTCAGTCATTGAGGCAGCATGAAATGGCCTTGTCACGTCTCCGAATCGTGCATTGTCCTTTGACACATGGCTATTTACGCGATGCTTGTGGTGTGCAAATCACTGTACGCCACATCTTACTGGAATGTATTTCCTACTGCACTGCTAGGGCAGCGGTGGCTCTTTGTGGTCCCCTGCCCTCTGTTTTAGCTGATGACGAGGAGAGTGTGACAAAAGTTTTAAATTTCTGTGAACTTTCCGGACTCTGGCCTACGCTTTTAGGCTGGAGGTCTTAGGACGTTAACGAATGGATAGCCCACCACTCCTCTGGCATGGCATTTTAAGTACGTCTGTAAACCTTAGACGCTCATCATCTGTTACTACCTTGCCATGTTTGGTTGGGACTTTGCTTCGTTCCCCTTATCGTTTGGCTAGTTTGGTTACTTTCCCTTCTGTTCCCTATTTGTGTTCATTTCATTTTATTCAGGTCACATGTATCGCCTAATTATCTTGTACGGGTGCTAAAGACCTAGTTGCCGTGCGCCCACAACATGATATTCATCCATCCTATATTACAGAGGGTGTTTAGCCCCCTGACCAGGCACGCTGAGCCACGGCACCCGGCGCGCTAATATCACATTATTAATTTATTTGCTTTTTCGTTCCTATGTGCTACGTGCGAGCACTCAGCTAACACAGCGTTGCAGCCAAAGCGATTACACGGACTGTCTTAAAGCACGTCTCCCTCCACGCCGAATACTTTAAATTTGCCTCAATGTTCCCTGTGAAATGCGTATCAAATTGCCAGGGCTTTACTATATTGGAATAGCACCCGAAAGGGAACAATCCCGCCTTGTTCCTCGGGCCGAGGTGATATAAATAGCAAAAAATAATACATTTCCTTGAGACAACATTGTCACATTATACCAAAGGTATTAAATATAAGTTGAGGAACTGAATTAAAATTTGTGCTCTGACCGGTATTCGAACCCGGGACATCCTACTTAGTAGGTGCTTGGTTTCAATATAGGAGAGCCCTGGCAATTTGATACGCAGTTCACAAGGAACACTGAGGCAAAGTAAAGTATGTGGTTTGGAGGGAGACGTGCTTTAAGGCAGTCCGTGTAGTCACTTTGTCTGCAACGCTGTGTTATCTGAGTGGTATAAAGCGCCTCCCTAGTAAGTAGGAGGTCCCGGGTTCGAATCCCACCCACAGCACAAATTTTAATTCAGTGTCTCTCCTTATGCTTAATACATTTGGTATAACGAGACAATGTTGTCTCAAGGAAATGTATTACTTGTTGATACTTTTAACAACACTCCCCTCCATTTTCTTTCCCCTTTACCTTAATCGTGTTACCACGACCTACGCGCACTTGGAGCTATTTGTAGTAGCAGTGCAGAACATGTGCGGGGCGCAGTTGTCTTCTATCGCGTCAGAATGGAAGACTTAAACTCTTTCATAAAAATATTCACTACCCTGATGTCTTCTCTGCTGTTGCCCCAGCGCAGATGGATGACGCTCACGTCGTAGATACGTCGAGTTGAAGTGAGACTGTAAATCGTAAGTGAGGTTCTGTGGGATCTGGTAGAAATTGGTAACCATATAGCTTTTAGGAATAGTAGCTGTTTCAGTTCTGTCCTAGTAAAGTTGCAAACTTCAAACAGCTCGTTATTTGAAGCAGGTATAAGCAATACAGAATTGGTCTCGATGGAATATTAACACCTTTTAAATAATTTTAGTCATGGTTTTTTTTTACATGTTTTTTGTATTGAAACCGTATACACAAGTATAGATACAGGATTCTATATGAGACGATGAGATCATAATCGTGCACTAGAAGATTACGAGATGAGCGTCTAGAACATTTGGAAACACATTAAGAATGTAAAACATGTTGAGTAAGGATTTACATACAGTCAGTTGTATATAAAAGGGTGCTTACTTAAAGGTATAAGTCTGTTGATTATCTAAAACTGTCAGTCAAACAATTTAAAATGGACGAAATTTGATACAATTTAAGAATTAAAAAAAAAAAAAAAAAAAAAAAAAAAAAAAAAAAAAAAAAAACATCCTATTTATTTGAACAGTTTTGATATTAGCAACGTCTTTGAGTTGCATTCTAATCATGTACAATATGGTAGTTACATTTATTTTTTTAAAAAAGTAATTACATAGAAAACAGATTTGCAATCATAATTATATTTACATGCTTTTTGTTCTAAGTTGTATTTATAAATGTAGATACAGGATTCTTTCTTGAACAATAAGATCATAATTCATGCAAATAGAAAGTTATATAATATAAAGGGTGCTTTAAAAATGTTTAAAGACACATTAAGGATATAATACTTATAGACAGGAGATTTGTTTGTCAGTCGATGATATATAAAAGGGAGCGCCTAAAGTTTAAGACTATTAGGGATCTAAAACTATCAGTCATACAATTTAAAACAGGTAAAATTTGATACAATTTAACATAAAAAAAACCACCAGGAAAATAGATAAAATCTGAAATTGTCACCTTATGAAGTAAGGATTACTGTTCAGCTATCCGTTTAAGCTTTAAGGTGGTGAATTAAATAGATACAGCTTGGGTTATTTTTGTAAAGGAGAACAGCAGAAATTGCAACTCCTTAGAAGAGACGCAGCACCTCTGTTCCACGTACTGTTAATCACCCGCCACTTGGCGCTGTTTATTGCGCCAGAAAAAGGAGAAACGCGTGGGTGGCAGCACTGCAGTAGAAACGCATGCAGGCACTGGGCGGTAAATCCCCGCGCTAGCACATGGAAGGCCGTCCGGCCAAGTGCGCGAGAAACAACGCCCTAATCTGGATTGTTCTTTCCTCCACTTTTTTTTTTTTTTTCGTCTAAAAGAAGATAAAATAAGGAGCGATAAAAAGGATACAAAATTTAAAGCCATTAAAGAGATTTTAATCTGAACTCGGCGCTAAGCCTCGGTAACGGCGGGATTTATGCCCCGGTCCCGGGAAGGGGCGCTTGTTAACGCTGGCCGTGTTTCTCCGCAGGGCTGCCAACCGCTGCACTACAGAGGGAGCATCCGGCGTGCGAGAGGCTTAGGGCTCCCATTGTTCGCTGCCCTACTTCTGCTCATTACCTCTTTTTAAATATAACTGGCCGGCCCATTGTAGCGGCGCCGTTGAAAGTAGCCCCGGATGCAAATGCTTTATCTTATGGCCGCACACGCCCCCTTCGACGCTTCATTCTTTGCGTAGTTTCGGGGGAAATCCAGACTGTGAGAGAAATTCCAGAAGTGTGCATCAAGTCGCCACTCTACGAACGCGTAATTCGGCTCGTATCTTTCTTTGGGCGTGCACTGAAAGAGCTTGTCAGTCTGTCGTGACAGTAAATAAATGAAAACTTCCACCGCCTGTGCTCGCGGAGCTGCAGGAAAATAGTTGTAACTTTCGCTTTTGCGGATGTAGAAACAAACATGGCACTGCCAGTTCCTCACACGATCTTTCAAGTTATATTCGTGCCTGTAGAAGAGCAGAAATAGTCTCTCCACTAATTCAGAATTATAAAATAAAACAAGAAGCAACACAACATAAAAACCAAGCGATTCGATAATACTAACGTGCAATTTATGATTGACCCCTGCCTATTAAACGACAAGGGGATAAAAATTTGTGTAAGATGAATATGGTATTTGAGATTTCCAGACGAAGTGGTCCTTCTACCACAAATATATAATTACAGAACATATTGGATACCATTGAATTTAAAGGAAACATATATGGAATGAATATTAGTACCATTTAAAAATAATGGCACTTGGAGGCAGGTCTGTAGGCAAGTGGAGAAGAGGGGGATAAATTCTCCCCCCCCCCTTCCCCCAGAAATATTTTAATGCTTTACAAGTTAGATTTTATGTCATAATATACAGTTTTTACTGTCTGCTCTCCCCCCTCCCCCCCCCACCCCCACCCCTCCCCCCCAAAAAAAACTGTCTACAGCCCTGATAGAAGGAAGTCAAAAAGTAAAGATGGAGAAGTATTAGAACAAATGCAAAGTTTTAATTATTTTGGAAGCAGAATATAAACGGACTGGAAGAGCGCTAGCCGGCCGCGGTGGCCGAGGGGACTAAGGCGCTTCAGTCACGGTCTGCATGTCCACTACGGTCGGGGTTCGAATCCCCCCGCGGGCATGGATATTTGTGCCGTCCTAGTTCGTAAGTAGTTCATAAGTAGTTTGTAAGTTTAGGGACTGATGACCCCGTAGTTAAGTCCCATAGACTATACAAACATTTGAAGATTTGAAGAGCGCTACATCAATTACGAGGGGAGTTGGAAAATACGTTTCCCCTCGCGACTGTGGGCAAAGTTGTGTACGAAAGGGAAAAAAAAATGATTTATCAGAGATAAGACATATCTTTATTTTTCTAGATAATTTAAAAGTACATTGAGACATTTGTCAAACCACTATATAACTTCAAAAAGCCGTTCAGGAAAACATGAGGGCGTTGCATACGAAAGAAGCGCTGAAGGGCTATGGAGTGGAAACATCCGTCATAACCGGTCCGAAAGAAGTTCAAAAGCACTCCGTTTGCAGATAAGGTGCCACTCAACGTTTTGTGGGACGCCCAAAGAGTTTTGTTGCTAGACGTTTTGGAGGATGCAACTATCAATACTGTGCAGTACTGTGCCGCTCTGACAAAATTGAAACAGGTTTATTCGGGCATAGCGGCCAGGTATTCTTAGATCCGCTGTTCTGCTTTTGGATGATAATGCGAGACTACACTCGGTGACCTCAACACAAAACCATATTGCAACTCTTGGTTGGGGCGATCTGAGTTTTTCCTGGAAGGCTTTTTGAAGCTACTAAAGTCCTATGACAAATGTCTCAATCTACTTGGCAGTTATGTAAAAAACTAAAGATACAATAAAACTCCGCTTTCATGTTCCCGGATTTTACATTTTCCTGCCAATAACACCATTTTTGACAGTCACGTCAAAATTACTTTGTTCACAATGTTAATGTACCCCCATTTTTGTGTTAACATATTTACACTTTTCCCGCTTTTTACACTTTTTGAAGTTATGTTCTTGAAGAAAATATAACTTAATTGAGATAAATTGATGCCGGCATGGCTTTCACCTTAAAGCAGTGTTTATAAACGATACACAGTCAAGTTTCTTGACAATTTGCTTTTATTTAAACGTAAATTTCGCATTTCGTTGTTTGCAGTATGTGCCTAGTTAACTCACAATGCGGAATATCCTATCAGCCACTTCGCTGATTTTCAGCTTATATTTGTTAACGTGACTGGTAGTTTTTCATGCTATGCATGATGAATTTCAAGAATTTATTCTTATTGTGAAATGCAAATGTTTATCTAAGTATTTTTTGTGAAGTTTTATACACAGTGAGACTGATAGTTTGCTTGTGTATGTTTTCCTGTCCATTGAAGAGGGTACGGTACATTATAACCTCAAAAACCGGATTATAGTGTGAGATGCCGAACCTGTGTAAATGTCACAAAAATACTTAATCACATATTTGCACTCGAGATCACGAATAAATTCTAGAACATCATTGTGCAAATCGTCAAAAAATAGAAAAAGTAAGGAACGTGTGCAGTTTCACTACGTAATAATGAATGCTAGTTAAAGGCTTGTAGCCAAAGTCGATTATGATGAATGAAATTACGTCAAAAATTTCTACTCCTTATAAAGTTACTAGTTCCGCCTGGCATTTAAAATAGTATGAATTTCGGATAGTCTTTATTACATGCCTATTATGTACATATATCACAAATAAATTACGAAAATGCAAAAGTGATCCAGTAAGCATATTTTACCGTTTAAAACGTTGTTTCCCGCCTTATACATTTTCCCGCATTTTACACAATTTTCATTAAGTGCCTTGAAAAGTGTAAAAGTGGGGTTCTACTGTATGTCTTATCTTTAATGTCTTATTCTATTTTCTCCTTTGATACGCAACTCTAACCACAGTCAACAGGGGAAACTTATTTTCCAACTCCCCCTCGTTAAACCAGAACAGCTATGGCGAAAGAGATATTTTAAAGAAAAAATATTATGCAACAATATGGGCAAAGAACTAAAGTACAGACTAATAAAATGGCGTAGAGTGTTCTTCTGTATGGTGCTGAGACATTGATCTTGAGGAAGAAAGACAGGACAAGGCTGGAAGTTTTTGAGATGTGAATATTGTGGAGGATGGAAAAAATAAGCTGCACGGAGAGAGTGAAAAATGAGGAGGCTCTGAGATGAGTGGGAGAACAAAGACAATTACTGGATGTAATCAAAAGCAAGAAGCGAGACTGGTTTGAATATAACAAGAAAGAAGGAAGGGCTCGTAAAAACTGTGTTACAGGGAAACGTGGAAGGGAAGAGAAGGCGAGGGAGCAAGAGATTTCAGAGCCTGGATTACGAGGTGCATGACAGTACCTACATCAAAAGCTAGGAGGTTGGTTCTACCTAAATTATCCGTCTGAGAGGGTGAGTACCAGTCTGTGGATGTTTCTTCATGGTAATGTGATGTACGAAATGTGTCGTCATTGAATGACTGTAGTAGGATGACTTAGACAATATTTCTAGTTTGTGTGAGGAATGGCAGATAGCTCTAAACGTAGGACAAATGTATGCTGATGTAGGTGAGTGGAAAAACTGTTCGAATACAACATTAGTAGTGTGCTTCTTGACACAATCGCGTCAATTAAATATCTAGGCGAAACTCTGCACAGCAGTATGAAATGAAACTAGCAATCAAGGTCAGTCGTGGGGAAGACTGATGGTCGACGTCGGTTTATTGGGAGAATTTTATTAAGATGTGGTACATCGGTAAAACAGACCGCGTGTTACACGCTTGTCCGATCGCGTCTTGAGTATTGCTCAATTGTTTGGAATCACCAGTAGATCTGTGTAAAGGAAGACTTGGAAGCAATTCAGAGGCGAGCTACTGCGTTTGTTACTGGTAAACTCGATCAATTCGCAAGTGTTGCATAGATGATTCGGTAAGTCAAACATGAATGGCTCCAGGGAAGCTGGCGATGTGATTTTCGAGAAAGTCTTTTTAGGAAATTTAGAGAGCCGGAATTCGAAGCTGGATGTAGGACGACTTTACTGCCGCTAATGTATAGCCAAAGAGATAAGATGAATTAGGGCTGTTACAGTTCAATAGATACTTTCATGGCTTGTCGATAACAAGTTGATGTTAAATCACAGTAAAACTCAGTTTTTACAGTTTCTACCACATAATTTGACAAAAGCTGACATTTTGATTACACATAATGGGTATGTAATACGTGAGACTGAACAGTATAAATTTCTAGGTGTTCAGATAGACAGTAAGCTGTCGTGGAAAGCCCATGTTCAGGTGCTTGTTCCAATACTACATTCTGCTTTATTTACCGTTAGAACAATATCTGTAATAAGTGATTTGTCAACACGAAAAGTAGTCGCCTACGCTTACTTTCACTCACTTATGACGTACGGCATTATTTTTTGGGGTAACTCGACTGAAACAAAAAGGATATTTTTGGCTCAGAAACGGGCGGTTGGAGCAATAAATGGTTTAAGTTCACGTACTTCATGTCGACCCCTTTTCAGTAGTCTGGGAATTTTGACACTGGCGTCACAATACGTTTTTTTCTTTAATGTCGCTCGTTGTTAATAATATCAGCTTATTCCCACGAGTTAGTAGCTTTCACTCGGTGAATACTAGACAGAAGTCGAATCTACAGTTGCATCACACCACCTTGACACTTGTACAGAAAGATGTGCAGTATTCTGCAGCATCCAATTTCAATAAGCTGCCGCAAGAACTAAAGAATCTTAGCACTAACCCACATGCTTCCAAATCTAAATTGAAGAGTTACCTCATGGCTCACTCCTTTTATTCTGTGGCCCAGCGGTGTGCGGCGCGCCAGTCACGGTCTGCACGGCCACTACGATCGGGGGTTCGAATCCACCCTTGGGCATGGATATTTGTGCCATATTTAGTATTAGCTAGTACATAAGTAGTTTGTAATTTTAGGGACTAATGACCCCGTAGTTAACTCCCATAAGTTCTACAACCAATAGAACACTTTTTAATTAAGCTAATTAATTTTTTCTTTATTGATTCTTTTCACTTAGTCTTAAGAGTGTCAAGTGCATAGGACTACTTAAAAATCTTCTATTACTATTCTTGTGTTAAACTTCATGTGTTGACTTGTTCCATGACCATGATGTCTTAATCCTCAATTAGGTCCTACGGAACAGAAAATCAAATTATTATTATTATTATTATTATTATTATTATTATTATTACAGAGGCATAGAGGCATCCTTTTTTCCCTCGATCTACAGGGTGTTACAAAAAAGTACGGCCCAACTTTCAGGCAAGATCCCTCACACACAAAGAAAAAAAATGTGTTATTTGGACATTTGTCCGGAAACGCTTAATTTCCATGTTAGAGCTCATTTTAGTATTTCTCTTTAAATTTAAATAATTCGTGCAGACAATTGTCAAAATACCCAGTTGTTTCGTTAGTATGTACTGTTCTTCCTCGATTCACCACCAGTTGCCCCAATTGAAGGCACTTAATGCTAATTTCAGTGCTTGCGTTGACATGTTCTTCCACCTACGCTCACTGGAGCACGTTATCATGATTTCATACGGGATACTCTACCTGTGCTGCTAGAACATGTGCCTTTACAAGTAACAACATGTGGTTCATGCACGATGGAGCTCCTGCACATTTCAGTCGACGTGTTCGTACGCTTCTCAACAACAGATTCGGTGACCGATGGATTGGTAGAGGCGGACCAATTCCATGGCCTCCACGCTCTTCTGACCTCAACCCTCTTGACTTTCATTTATGGAGGCATTTGAAAGCTCTTGTCTACGCAACCCCGGTACCAAATGTAGAGACTCTTCGTGCTGGTATTGTGGACGGCTGTGATACAATACGCCATTCTCCAGGGCTGCATCAGGACATCAGTGATTCCACGCGACGGAGGGTGGGTGCATGTATCCTCGCTAACGGAGGACATTTTAAACGTTTCCTGTAACAAAGTGTTTGAAGTCATGCTAGCACGTTCTGTTTCTGTGTGTTTCCATTCAATGATTAATGTGATTTGAGGAGAAGTAATAAAATGGTCTCTAACATGGAAGTTAAGCGTTTCCGGACACATGTTCACGTAACATATTTTCTTTCTTTGTGTGTGAGGAATGTTTCCTGAAACTATGGCCGTACCTTTTTGTAACACCCTGTTTATGGGAGTGGAAGAGAAAGGGAAATAAGAGGTACCCTCCGCCATGCACCTTGCGGTGAATTACGGAGTATGCATGTAGATGTAGAGTCTCTAAATTAGGTAGTTGCCAGTCTGACCCCAACTGATAACTTACGTAAACTATCATCAGAACACCTCCCACTCTCTGCGCCCATCACTTCCATGCACAATGTGTTTAACAATTCATGATACACACTCTTAGAGGTTGTACAGGTCACTTAGTAAATGAAGTTTTATAAAGAAACGCATGTCGAGGAAGGGCATCCAAAGACACTTTGGGCACATATTCAACTTCGATACTGTGAACCAAATAAACTAAAGAGCCGAGGAATGTGGTATAGGCTTGCATATGTAAACACACAGAGGACGCCGCTGCTGTCGGAAACGTCCATGTTGGACAATAGGTGTCTGGTGCTGGAGTTAAATCCGTTATTGCTGCTACAATGAGAGGTTATCACACAATAAACCACAGAAAGTTATTGTGCAAATTGTATCATCTCACAGGGGACTGTAGGTTGACAATGGTTATTTGCAGCCTTCTGCCGAATCGAAGATTTTATGTATCTCTAAATGGCAAGTACAGCAGATGGCGACTGCAGAAGAATGGCTTACCACAAGGAAGTGTACTTTCTCCGCTCTTGTATAATGTGTACACTAATGACCCTCAAGACACACAATTGTTCGTATATGCTGATGACACAGCTGTGGCCGTCCGGGGGTCCAGTTTTGATGAAGTATCCCAAAAAGTGTCAAGTGGTCTTGAAGAAATAGCTCAATAATATGACGCAAATCACCTAAAGCATAATTCAAGTATTTGCTTTCCATCTTATCAATATAGATACTTGAGTTGATCTCGACGTTACGTGGCAGGATAAGAAGCTAGAGCACTGTCCAACACCTAAATACCTTGGGGTTACACTTGACAGAACGCTCTCGTTCAAACAACATTGCCGAAATACGAAGGCCAAAGTCTGTTCCAGAAATAACATCATCCGCAGGCTGACGAACTATGAATGGGGAGCTCAGCCATCACTACTGAGAACATCAGCACTTGATCTATGCGTCTCAGCAGCAGAATATGCAGCACCGGTATGGGATGCATCCGCGCACGCTAAACAGGTCGACCTGTCAACGAGACTATGCGCATTTTTACTGGATATCTCAGACCCACACCAACAGGTAATATGTACCTCCTTGCTGGAATTGCCCACCCAGGAAAAGACGGCAGGTGGCAGCAGACGCTGAAAGAACTAAGAAAGAGAATGATTACCGACACCCATTGAATGGGCACGTCACTCAACGTCAGGATACAAGGCCTGACTGGCTGACTGCAGTTTTAATATATTGCTCGACTGGAAACCGAAGGATCGCGGATTCGAAACACGCTCGGATCTCGGATTTTTTTCAGTCTGCACCTTAACCGATCCTTCACCTCTCAAGGATGTGGGGAGTCGCCAGAAGCAACACGTGCTTCGGATTCCATGTTAAGCTGTAGGTTCCCTTTCCCCGGTTGGATAACTGGGTTAGGCTAGGGACACGCAACTTGCCGAAGTGGCGTCCAATTGAAACACCTGCAGAGGCCAATGATCCACACGTAATTATTATTATTGTTAATGTTTACCTATTTAAACCAGTGTTATATTTAAATTAAATGTGAAAAGTAGTTTGTGTGTGTGTGTGTGTGTGTGTGTGTGTGTGTGTGTGTGTGTGTGTGTGTGTGTGTGCAAAACCCTGGCCCGATTTAAGAGAGGCATTGATGGCCCTAATGAATCAGGCTAAAATAATAATAATAATAATAATAATAATAATAATAATAATAATAATAATAATGTCACCGCACTCGGTGAAAAGTGTGGTACCACAGTATAGTGTTATCAATAAATCTTCGTATCGTATTTTATAATAAGTTTCGAAAAGGGGGCACTTACCGGTTCCAATAAGACAGGGAATTGGCTTTACTGACACACATCGGTCTGTCATAAGCGTCCATGACCCTTAAGCTCACGCCGGCATTTGTGTTGAGTGGACACTTAAAGTGAGTCGGAAATTGTGGCGTCCAGTTCCAGCGTCCCGTTTTTGCACGATACGGTAGTTTCTTTCCTCTGCTGGGCTTGCAGTCACAAAACCGCTAAACTCTTCAGCGTCTGATACCGTTTTTGCACGTAAACCTAGGCACGAGACTACTGCATTAATCACTTTAAATTACGCAGCTGGTAGCCTCTCACCGGTTGCCTGTGTGGGGTAACGTTCGAAGCTGCCGCACGCACAGCCGCACGTGAGCAATTGTTTCGACTTGTCGCTTGCCAAATAGCGAATAATTGCAGCCAATTTGTGCGAAACCGTTCACCAGAATTGGAAATTACGATGCAATCTAATTAGTTACCGATGATGAGGATGATGACCCCGGTCATCGAAACAATTCTCAATGGGACGATCGCATTTAGGGTCGAAATCACATTCCGCGATCAGACACGAATATCCCGTTAGGTCACTGGAGAAGACTGATTTAATTAATGCCAGAACCCCAATGATAAATTTCGTGGGAAGCACGTTGTCAGAAGCTGCTCATCGAGTATTTGCATGAAAGTGCGATTAAATAAATATGATCTGCGTTCCGGGCACGACGGTATTCGAAAACACTCTCTGCGTCCTGATAAGTTCTCTGTGTTTTCCACATACTACTAGTGTGGATATTAATCACAATGATCCGTTTTCTGTCGTAGAAATATCATGGACGTGTGTACTGCCTTTGTAACTGTTATTATATTGTTATTATTCATTTCATTAAATTTATTAGCGTGTAAAATCATAATAGAAAATTACTAATACGCCAGGAAAACTTAAATATACAAAGAGCCATGGCAAGAAAAAGAACGGGATTATAAAATACTTCCCATTCCATTTGTGCTTGGTGTAGTACAGAAAGCGTGTTAAGTCGAGCTCTTGAATAAGAGAATGTCTTGGTTGCAAAAACTTTTATTGAAATTAGGCGTTTCGCCCGATTAGACCATCTTCAAATTTGTGACAAAGAAGAAAAAATGATCCACATCTTACAATTTTTACATTCCAATATTAAAAAAATTTTTAGTTAGAAAACAATGTTGCAATCAGTTATAAGGGATTGTAATAATGTAGGTACTGATGTTTTACTTACTCTGTGACAGAGGGTGTTTAGGTCAAAATGCAGCCATAGGATGTCTTACCGAGACAATAACAATGTAATCCGTTGGTCAGCGGTAACACGGGCCGTTAAACAAATTGGTACAATGATCAACTGAATGGATATTGAAATAATTTATACTCAAGAGATTTACCTTGTCTAATGTCCCTGTGCCAGATACAAGGTCTTCAACTCATACACGACATGCGTCTGTATTGGTACTGCCACTGGCAGGGGCAGCGTTCAAATGACTACCCAAATGTAGACCGTTCCCCGTCGGGGGTTCGAATCCCCCCTCTGGCATGGATGTTTGTGCCGTCTTTAGTATAAGCTAGTTCATAAGTAGTTGTAAGTTTAGGGAGTGATGACCCCGCAGTTAAGTCTGATAAGCATTAAAAACATTTGATTTTCTACACAAGTCGCCGCGCAACTTCAAGAAGATGCGATAAGTCGCTCCACAGCACTTCGACCGCCGGGGGCGCCTGCAGTCGCGTTACCTCTTCGCCTGCTTCGCGCGCCGTCCATTAGGAAGACAGGGCACGGCTAGATATACCGGCGCACCACAGGCATTACAGTCAGTACATCAGTCAGTACCGTCAGGACGGAGGAGTACGGCAGTTCCAATCAGGACCAGCAAGTTCAACGAGTCAACAGAAGACAGCCATCTATGCGAGTCAGCAGTCTTAACACAAGCCGCAACATTTGCTGTTGAAAGCAATCTAAGTGAAGCATTTTTTCACATGAAGTGATAACTGCCATCGACAAGAGATCTCAAATCGATTCCATATTTCTGGATTTCCGGAAGGCTTTTGACACTATACCCCACAAGCTGCTTGCGTGCTTATGGAATATCGCCCTAATTGTACGACTGGAGTCACGATTTCTTCTCAGAAAGGACACAGTTCGTAGTAATTGACGGTAAGTCATCGAGTAAAACAGAACTGATATCTGGCGTTCCCCAGGGAAGCGTTATTGGTTTCCTATTCTTCCTTGTGTTTATAAACGATTTTGGAGAAAATCTTAATAGCTTCCTTAGACTGTTCGCAGATGATTCTGTCGCTTATCGGTTAGTGAAGTCAACAGAGGATCAAAAGCAACTGCAAAGTGATTTAGACAAAATTTCTATATGTTGCGAAAATTGGCAATTAACACTAAATAATGAAAAGTGTGAAGTAATACGGTCACTAAAAGAAATCCGCTTAACTTCAATTATACGATAAAACAGTCAAACCTTAAGATGGTAAATTCTACCAAATACCTAAGAGTTACAATTACGAATAACTTAGACTGTAGAGAACACACAGAAAATATTGTGGGGAAGGGGAACCAAAGGTTACGTTTCGTTGGCAAAAAGCTTCGAAGATGCAATAGCTCCACCAAAGAGACTGCCTACATCACACTTGTGCGTCCTCTCCTGGAGTAACGTTGCCCAGTGTGGGACCCTCACCAGGTAGGACTGACGGAAGACATTGAGAAGGTTCAGAAGGGCGGCTCGTTTCGTTTTATCACGTTAAGGGCGGGGGGGGGGGGCGTCACGGAAATGTTGCACAATTTGAGGTGGAAATCATTAAAAGAAAGACGTTATTCGTTGCGGCGAGATCTATTTCGGAAATTGCAATTACCGACTTTTACTTTTGAATGTGAAAATATTTTGCAAGCACCCACCTACATATGGAGAAATGAGTATCCCAATAAAATAAGAGAAATCAAATGGGATTTGCAGAGTATCTATGTAGATAGCAGAACTGTCTATTACATAGGAGTTGTTACAACAAGCACACCAAAGTTGAGTATTTATGTCGTTGAATTAAACAATCATTTGTTGCAGACCTTGTCCACATCCTTGCTAGCCACGGCGCACCACCTTTAAAATTTACAGCATTCCGAGAACACAACAGTTACGACGTTTCGAGCCTTCTCATTTGAACACCTCTCGAAGTTGCAAAAACGGTATGCATTTCCACGAAACAGAGACAAATTTTTGTCCAAGTTACCCCTTCTCAGGGTCCTCTGCTATCTGTAACAGTTCCCCGTCGGGTGTTCGAATCCCCCCCCCCCTCGCATGGCTGTTTGTGTTGTCTTTAGTATAAGTTAGATCACAAGTAGTTTGTAAGTTTAGGGACTGATGACATCGCAGTTACGTTCCTTAAGCTTTACAGACATTTGACTATTTCATCTCTAATACAGAAAAAAACTGTAAACTGAACGTATTTCCCTAAAAGTTACTAGAAACTGCATGAGGTTAGAAAAGTGTTACTGACGGCCAGATAGTCAATTACTTAACGTTTCTCATAGCTGACACTCAAACCTCCAGATGTCAGACAATCAGATCGGTACCAAACATAGTATATCGATAGAGTATCAACCGAAACTTGTATATAATTCGTGCTATGTGCTGCCGTCTGGGAGTACAGGAAAAGCATAACTGTGAGCACTTATCACGTTGTGCTACAGTTGGCTAGTTGGTAGAGCGTTAGTGCATGAAACAGATGGTCGTAGGTTCAACCCCGCCTAGAGCAATTTTTTTCTTTTTTCTTTTGCAACTGAAGTACGTTGAGAATTGTTAAAAGAGAACGTCTATAACGTTCCACGGGTTCTTTTCGTAAAACAGCACTGTCAGCTGCAGCAGTAGCAGTAGCGTGCGGACTGGACAGCAACGTCAGCCCCACTTGATGGTGTGGGCAAACACACGGCACTCTAGCCACAACACGCACATCCGCTGAAGAGCGATGCTGCCTATCTAGCAGTCATTTATTATTATTATTACTTTAATACTTCCGCACGTATGATGCAATTGTTTCTTTCTTCTACTAAAATATTGTACAAGTTTGCTATTTTCAAATAAAACAAAGCAGATGCAAACTGCCGATAACACAATGCTATAAAATCCGAAAAGTCCTTTTACATTTCAGGCACATGTTGTCCCATGTAACTCTCGGTGTACGTTTGTCGACGTAGAATAATTCGCAACGACATACAGAAAAAATATTTCACGCCACCAGTGTTTGAACCGAGGACCTTAGTAACGACAAACATTCGCTGTATCAACTACCCCATGGGAGTTCAGCGGGGCAGACCCCCACAGATACGCTTTTCCTGTGCTCCGTAGGACAGGTGTTATATATTATTTCCCGTTTACGCACGTTCTCCTGGACGGCAGCACATAGTACGAATTATACAGAAGTTTCGGTTGATACTCTATCGACATACAATGTTTGGTACCGATCTGAGAGCCTGGCATCTGAAGGTTTGGGTGTAATAATAATAATATGTTCCGCGGGAACTAATTGAGGAGTAAGAGTCCATGGTCATGGAATAAATCAATACATGAAGCTTAACACAAGAATGGTTATAGAAAATTTTTAAGTAGTCCTATGCACACGACGCTCTTAAGACTAAGTGGGTATAACCTGATATTATTAACAACAAACGACATTAAGGGAAAAACGTATGCGACGCCAGTGTCAAAATTACCAAACTACGGAAAAGGGGTCGACATGAAGCTCGTGAACTTGCACAACATATTGCTCGAACTGCCTGTTTCTGAGCCAAAAATATCCCTTTTGTTTCAGTGGAGTTATCCCAAAAAATAATGCCATACGTCGTAAGTGAGTAAAAGTAAGCGTAGTAGACTACTTTTCGTGTTGACAAATCACTTATTTCAGATATTGTTCTAGCGGTAAATAAAGCAGAATTTAGTTTTGAAACAAGCTCTTGAACACGGGCTTTCCACGACTGGTTACTGTCTATCTGAACACCTAGAAATTTAAACTGTTCAGTCTCACTTATCATGTGCCCATTATGTGTAATCAAAATGTCAGCTTTCATCAAAATCATGTGTTAGAAATTGTAAAAACTGAATTTTGCTGTGATTCAACATCAACTTGTTATCTACCAGCCATGGACTCATCTCTTGAACTGCATTATTTGATACTGTGTCAATATTACGAACAACATCCTTCACTACCAATCTGGTATCATCAGTTAACAAAAATATTTTACAATCACCTGTTACACTCGAAGGCATCTCATTTAGATAAGTAAGAAACAGCAATGGACCCAAAACGGAACCCTGGGGCACCCCACACTTAACTGTGCCCCATTGAGATTGTACGTCATGCCATTTTCAACATTGCGGAGAATTAACTTTCGTTGTCTGTTATTAAAGTAAGAGGTGAACCAGTGGTGAGCTACTCCTAGTATTCCATAATGTTCCAACTTCTGCAACAGAAGTTGTGAGCTGTCTGACAAGAATCAGACAAACTGCGCTGTCTGCGTATTTTCTCAGTTTGGAAGCCAGGTATCGGTGCCGTGGTCTGCAGAGGACCCGTCGATCCTGCGTTGTCTCTCGTTTGACTGTGGAGCAGACGGGTCGCGGTGAGCAGGGTAGCCAGTAGCCAGCAGCCGTCGGCGGCCTTTGAAGTCGGGCGGCAGCTGAGGAGGCGAGGTCAAGCGCCGACCCCACTCTCCACATAATCGCTGCCCCGCCGTTTATCATGCCGCTCGCTGTTGGCCTGGTTGCCATGGCAACGGACCGTAACCGCGCAGCCAGCCTGCTCTCCTCGCTTTTGTACGTCTCTCGTCGGCTCAACGCCTTATTGCTATAAAATTACGTACTTCCTGTATACGCTTTTCCCGTACCTGCATTATAATGTTGCCGAAACTTGTACGTTGTAAATTACCTGGCGCTCGCATACAGTTAAAATTATTTAACAGGCATTCCTATTCCCAGAAAATTCTTGAAGTAGGCAGTGTCTAATGAATATGTAGTAGAAAATGCAAAATGTGCGCCAACAGGGGCTCCACACGATTGCTATTCCACGTCATTACGTCTTCTGTTGTGACGAAATTAGCCCCAGTTAAAAAAAAAAAAAAGTTTGTATAGTCTATGGGACATAACTACGGGGTCATCAGTCCCTAAACTTACAAACTACTTATGAACTAGTTACGAACTAGGACGGCACAAATATCCACGCCGTAGGGGGGATTCGAAACCCCGACCGTAGTGGCCGTGCAGACCGTGAATGGAGCGCCTTAGTCTCCTCGGCCACCGCGGCCGGCGGCTCTAGTTACCCTTCCTCTCCCGAAATTCAGTTTCGCAGGTAATATTTATATGAATACTAGCTGCAAGTACCCGGCTTTGCCCGGGTTTAAAATAAGGTTTTCTATAGAACCGTACAAAACCTTTTATTTACATGTAATAAAAGTGTACATTTATGTGAAAGCAATTAAGGGCAAGTGTACAAAATTTCATCAAGATCGGAGCAAAACTGTGGATTTTGGCGAAATCCGTAAGTACTCTCCACCATGAACTGAACGAAATTTTATGTAGATAGTGCCCTTCCTTTTGTTTTGAAGGTCAATTTTGCAAAATTTCATCAAGATCAGTGCGAAGATATAGATTTACTCTGACACATTGAAAACGAACTTTCACTTTTTCTCAAATTTTGCGGTTGGTTTTCCGAAAAATGGAACAAAACATGCTTATGAACCTTCCCCGTGTAATTTAGAGTACGTGTACCAAATTTCACGTTATTTGGTTGTCTGGATCTTGAGTTATAAGAGAACAGACAGACAGGCACAACAAATGCATCTCATAAGTATAGAGATGTATCTGTTTATTTACAAAATATTTCTGTATTTAAAAACGTGCTTGAAGGTTTTTTTATATTTTATTTTATTTTTTAATTTTTTAATGATTGTATCATCTTGAGGAATAGCGACTCAGCCACAAGCATACCTTGACTACACTGGCAAATGCCCTATGCAGTATCATTGGTGTTTCTGAAGCTAAGACACCTCAGATGTCGCCGTATTACTACCATAAAAGGCTTGTAGCAACTACTAAGTAAAAATTAAAAGTATACCACCTTTATAGTGTTGTAGTGGTCAATATAATTGCTCTGTTCAACTGTAATTTTTCTTATAGCAGACGAAAGATACATTGGAGTGCTCATGGGAAAACTGCAGTCTGCTTTAAATATGTGCATATGTATGGAAATGTTCATCTCATAACGCGATTCTACAATTTTCGTGTTAAAATAAGCTAGTACGCAAATATTTGCTCAACTTCAGAACCTGTTTAAGACACCGCAGAAAGATTAAAAGGTAATTTTAGTTCATCTACACCTACATGTGATTGCAAATCACATTTAAGTGCCTGGCAGAGGGGTCATCGAACCACCGTTATACTATTTTATCTCCCATTCCATTCTCGAATAGCGAGCGGGAAGAAAGAGCACCTGAATCTCTTCGTTCGAGCTCTGATTTCTCGTATTTTATTCTGATGATCTTTTCTACCTATGTAAGTGGAAGTCAACAATATATTTTCGCATTCGGAAGAGAATGTTGGCGATTGGAGTTTCGTAAGTAGCCCACGCCGCAGCTTTAAGCGCCGTTGTTGTAATGATTCCCATCTCAGGCCCTGTCATAATTTGTCTAAAATGTTTGCATTTGTGTGGGTAAGACAGCGGCGTCAGCTTTACTAAAACCGGCTGCTTTGCCAGTCTACTTAATGTACCTTTGTGCATTCAGCACAGATAGTCCGTCGCCACAGCCAGAGATCATTAGCTGATAGCAGTTGTTATATATTCATTTTACTAACAATCAGCTCACTTCATACATCCAGTACTAGGAACAAAACCTATCTAGACAAAGACTTAAAAGTATTTAGTTTACTTCAAAAAGGGATACACTACTCGGGAACACATTTTCAATAATTTACAAGCAACCATAGAGAAATCAACTACAATTAATGATCAGTCTAAGAGGATCCTGAAAGACCAGTGGCCAACTCCTCCTACACCATTGAAGAATTTTTAAATACTACTAGGATTATTTTATTAGCTTGTAAAAAATAAAAAATAAAATAAATAACATATTTGTGACATGTTCCAGATTCACGAGGGTATCTCGTGACTATGGATCTATGGAACGAAAAACTAATCTAATCCTTTCGGAAAAATTTCAACGCCATGTGACGCTACGCTTCCCACACGGACTGATGTCTGTATCATTATTAAACCACATAATGAAGCATATGTAACTTCATCAAATAAATGTTACAGATGACCTAAATGAAAAGCGAGTTGTAGGGATAGTATCGATATACGTGAAAAGAGCTACAAATTTAGATGGGAATCGCTGAGTGGATGGGGCAGATGGATAGTCAGAGAGGGAAAGATTTGGTTACGGAGAAAAGTGGACAACGGGATATTGACTATGAGTGCAGAAATTGATGGACAAAATGGAGCACGAGCTGTATGGTCATATAGAGAAGAAGAGGATTACATGGATAAAGCGTGGGCAGGAAGAGATGAACAGAGAGAGTGTGAAGGAGAAGGAGGTAGTCAGAAACGGATGATGAGGGAACAGACACAGAAAGGTGGAGGAGAAGGGAAATGACGATACATGTGGAGAGGAGGATACAGTCAAAGAGAGAAAGCAGATCGACACAGAGATGCAGGAAGATATCACCCCAAATTTGCGACTGTATAGGTGATTTCCTGTCAGAGAGGACACAGTTTGTAGTAATCGATGGTAAAGCATCGGCTAAAACAGAGGTGACATCGGGCGTTTCACAAGGTAGTGTTATTGGTCCTCTGCTGTTCCTTATTTACATAACCGATTTGGGAGAAAATCTAAGTAGCTCTCTTAGATTGTTTATAGATGACGCCGTCATTTACCGTCTAGTAAAATCAGATGATGATGAAAACCAACTGCAGAACGATCTGAATAAGATATCACTATGGTGTAAAAATGGCAATTGACTCTAAATAATGAGAAGTGTGAAGTCGTCCACATGAGTACGAAAAGAAATCAGTTTAACTTTGTTTACAAGATAAATCAATCAAACGTGAAGGCCGTACACTCCACAAAATACCTAGACATTACTATTACTTCATTTTTAAATTGGAAAGAACACGTAGATAATGTTGTGGGAAAGGCGAAGCAGAGACAGCGTTTTATTGGCAGAACCCTTAAAAGATGCAACAGAACTACTAAAGAAACTGCATACACTACGCTTGTCCGTCCTTTTCTGGAGTATGTTGCCCAGTGTGGAATCCTATCAGGTGGTTTTGATGGAGGTCATCGAAAGAGTCCAAAGAACGGCAGCTCGTTTTGTATTGTCACGATACAGGGGAGACAGCGTTACGCAAACGATACAGGATCTGGGATGGGAATCATTACAACAACGGCGCTTATCGCTGCGGCGTGGGCTACTTACGAAACTCCAATCACCAACATTCTTCTCCGAATGCGAAAATATATTGTTGACTCCCAGTTACATAGGTAGAAATGATCATCAGAGTAAAATACGAGAAATCAGAGCTCGAATGGAGAGATACGGGTGTTCTTTTTTTCCCGCGCGCTATTCGAGAATGGAATGGGAGATAAATAGTATAAAGGCGGTTCGATGAACCCTCTGCCAGGCACTTAAATGTGATTTGTAGAGTATCCCATGTAGATATAGATGTAGAGGATGAGATAGACAAGAGAGAAGAGTATGGAGAAGCAGGGGAGAGGAGTAGATGTGTGTTACGTACGTGTCAAAAACAATGTTAGTGAAGCCTCTTAGAAAAATCTTTTTCAGAAAATTTAAACTGAGGGCTGTTTTTTTAAATACTCTTGGGTATTTTTGCGGGTAGACTCCTGTTAATGAGAAATCCATTACTACCTGCTTACACGTGTATATGTACGTTGTAAAATATATAACATTACGAGCAACACACGTTCGCTCAGAAATAGTTCCACACATAGCCGCCAGGCGTCACCGCTGCGCTCCCCAGCCGCCATCACGCCAGTACCCATTAACCGGCTCCAAAAACTCCGCCGCCAACTCTTAATTACCATAATGGATCCGTCCCGGCGCTTTAATACGACATTGTATGGCCGGAATTAATCTAAAATGGAGGAGACGGGATTAATAATGCGCCTCCGCTGCGACGCACTCGGGTGCCGAAACTTCGGGAAAACTCGTTTCCGCGGCCGCGTGGTCAACTCGCGAAAGGCACCTCGTGTTTTCAGCAGGCGGGCGAAGATGCTATTAAGGTTTTCCAGTACCGTATTAGGAGCTCGGCGCTGTACCAGTTTCCGCCGTAATTAAATGTAGTTTCATTAAACTAACATTAACTTTTTTTATTTCCGTGTATTAAAAACTTAGACTAGCAGCTAATAATTCCTGCGGTTCTTGAGTGTAACATTTCCGTAATGCGAATTTCTTTCAAAATTAAAGTTGCTCATTGTGACTCGGCTTCGGTTGTTGGCTTGTATTTGGCTTTAGTTTGTGACTTGTATGCTATAGATATCGGCTTGACTTCCGCAGTTTGTGATGGATCTATAGGTTCTAAATTTTATTTGTCATCCCAGTATGAAATTTAAGTTGGTAGACCTGGTACTTCTTCGTAATTAATCAAATTTATATCTTTCTTGAATTTTTCACACTGTAAATATTGGTTCTGTGCGTAATTTAAACTTAAAGACTTTTTGTAATATTTAAGCATGAAATTACCTTTCTCAGGGTCCGATATGTAATAAACCGAAAAAAATCTTCAATAATAGAGTCCTGGCAGTTGAGACCGTTTGAAACCTGATTCCTTTTTCTATCGAATTATTCTTTAAAAAAATTATTAAAAGTCTCTCCTAACCAAAGCTGTTAGATATTTTTCTTTTACACATTAACTGATTCCTTCCGAACTTCACAGATATTATTACATTAAGATTACCTGACATAGTCGGGTCTGCAGGGGATCTAATCGTTTTATAGTTTTCAAAATGACAAGCCAAGATCGCACACTAACAATTTATTAAATGACGACCGGTTTCGGTGCACTGTGACACCATCATCTGGTCACATATATGTTATAATCTGGTCGTCTTGTTAAAAAAAATTGGGTATAAAATAACAAGTGCAACATTGCACTTAGCCACTATATAAAAAAGTACATAAGTTAAAAACATGACAAAATATTTTGTAAGCTGCCATGTTTTTAACTTAAGTATTTTTTTATATAGTGGCTAAGTGCAATGTTGCGCTTGTTATTTTATACCCATTTTTTTTAACAAGACGACAAAATTATAACATATATGTGATCAGATGATGGTGACACAGTGCACCGAAACCGGTCATTTAACAAATTGTTAGTGTGCGATCTTGGCTTGTCATTTTGAAAACTATATTATTATATGTTCACCTTTAGAATAATCTTGGACCGTATTAGGGAACTAAATATTTGACTAACTGTTGAACACTTTAAGTTTCACAGATTCTCCATTTTGAAATTAATAGTTACAACCAAATTACTTTCTCAGAAAACACTTCGTAAGATCACAATTCGTGACTATTTTCGTAAATGTCTCATTTACATTAAAGTCTCTGGATCCTATTACATTGACTACGAACTTTAATTCTTCCAGATACGTTTTTTAAAAGTTATTTCCTTAAAACTTGCAAATAAGTTCGAATTCCAATATGACGAATATTAATCAGTTTATTAACGGGAGGCAGAAGTTTCTAATTCTTCCTTCCTAGCCTATCCCGATCAATGTCCAAAGATATTGCACGTATTAGCGTACGATCACGATATGAAAGTTTACATTAAGAAATAAATAATTTATCGGGTTCCTTTCTATCTTGGAAATAAACCGTGTATGATATTTTGAAGTTACGCACTGAATACGAGAGATAATCACATAGAGAGTTAATCACACAGAGAGCGAATAACTCAGCTGCGGGTACTATTTATAATGGCAATCTGACAATTGATATCTGTTATACGAGGTGTTTTGACCTACTTATTCCCTGGATACTATTATTCCGAACTACGCTGATATAATTTGAATGTACTAAAAACTTCGAAAACTGAGAAATATCTGCCTCTTAAAAAATAATAAAAATTACGAAACGATGAAAAATGTTGTGATATGGTGATTCTAATGCTATGGTCGCGATGTGGTGTTACATCATCTTCTCGATATTGGAGCTACGGTTCGTACGAAAATAATATCTAATATTATGTTTGTTTCTTTTGGGATTACCGACCAGCAGTTCGAATACTTAACGTGAACTGTAAGGAAGGTGTCCTGAACAAGCTGACGGTTAGCAGCATGGACATCTACCAAACACAGGTGGGTCCAAACAGGATGGTGGAGCATGAAATGTATTCCTAGAAGGAAATACTGATCGGGGGAGACAAATTCGAGCTTCCCGAAGCCCGTAGTTTCTGCTGAACGTATACCGATTTTAGTAGGATTAACATGCAGATAATATGTTCAAGAAGAAACAAACATATTTTTTAAAAAAAATTCGCAATCAGCATTGTTCAAATACTACGATGGCAAATGACCCTCATCAATATCATGAATGTTTTGGCAAAAGGCAGGGTTTTACATGGCACTTCTCAAGACTGCCCGATCTTCTTCCATCCTCTTCAGGTCCACATTATTTCCTCTACCCTTTATGTCGTATATCATCTTGGATCTCCTTTTTCCTGCCAGTTTTCTCCCAGAAACCATTCCTTCCAAGGCATCTGCTAGTCTGCACTCCCTTCTCAGCGAATGTTCCAACCAATTGGTTTTCCTTTCTCTTATAACATTCAGTAGATATCTTCTCTCCCCAACCATTTCCAACACCTTTTCATTACTCATTATTTCCATCCAGCTTATCCTCTCCATTCTCCTCCAAATCCATACCTTTGGTATAAGGAGACAATGTTGTCTCAAGGAATTGTAATATTTGGTGAACCGCAATCAGTTTCAGGTGTTGCTAGGATTTTTTTACTCAGTGAGAGAAGTGGAGTCACCTCGTCACACGGATTGTGGAGTAACTTAATGGTGAGGCTTGGAAATCTTACGTCTCAGAGCTATGTTCAATTACATAGAAACAGTCGTGTTTTTAATATAAACTACCTGTAAACACGCCGACAAACGGGCACTTACTTATTCCAGGCTTAATTAATAAATCTCTCCATCCCTTTCTTGTCTCTGTCCACATTCTCTTTCCTTCTCTCTTAGTCCATATCCTGCTCCTCCCTCCCTCCCCGCCTCTCTCTCTGCTCATCCCCCCTTCTACCCTTCTCTTTCTCCGTCCCCGTCTTCCACTTTTTCTGCCAACTGTGAAAAATAATGTAACTCTGTTAACTTTCATAGTGATCGGTGAAATGGTGTCTAACTTTAATGAAAGGTACCCTCCGCCATGTACCGTGTGAAATCTTAGGTAGACAGTGATGTTCTTCTTCTCTTGAACGTTAAATGTGTAACATTTCATCAAGATCGGAATAAAATCGTAGACTCAGTCAAAGTTCGTAGGTGAAGTACCCTTTGCCGTGAAGCGCGCCAAATTTTACGTAGACACTGACTTTCCTCTCGTTTTGGAGATCAAGTGTGCCAATTTTCATCGCAGTCGTATGAAATATATAGCAGCGCGTAAATTACGAACAAACTTGATGTGGTAGTTTCTCACTTGTCTCAATGCTTATGACTGATTTCTCCCAAACAATAGTTCGTACAATGAAATAGTTTTGTACGCAAATTCATTGGCAAAAATAGATACGTTTGAAAAATATTTTGCCGGCCGCGGTGGCCGAGGAGACTGAGGCGCTCCAGTCACGGTCTGCACGGCCACTACGGTCGGGGTTTCGAATCCCCCCTCGGGCATGGATATTTGTGCCGTCCTTAGTATAAGGTAGTTCATAAGTAGTTTGTAAGTTTAGGGTCTGATGACCCCGTAGTTAGGTCCCATAGACTTTACAAAACATTTGAACATTTGAAAAATATTTTGCAATAAATTTTGTAGCAAAGAAGCAATAAATTGAAACGTCATTCACAATAAGGTTATTTTTCCTCGCATCTCAGTGTCATGACGTCATATCACCTGAACTGTGAGTCGCAGAGTGACGTAATTATGGCTACAACCTTCATGAAACTGCCAGTAATGTATTGACAAAATTTCATCGCAATCCGATAAATGTATGGCAGGCATAAAATACGACGAAACAAACAAACAATGTTATGTCTTAAATAACCTCGGGCGCTGATGACCCCGCTGTTGAGCGCTCTAAAACGCCAATCATCATCTTAAATAATCTATTCTGCAACCGCTGGCACGATATTCAGGCGCCTAAACCAGATGGAGTTTCCAGATCCTTTTATACAGTATTAGATGCCTAATCAATTGATGTGGATTCGTTCTTACATAATCTCTCCTCATTCCACCGCAGTCGTCTTTAGTGACATGTGAACATTGCTTCAGTGTGAGGCTGGTAACAAAATAAATTATTTATAATAAATTTTTAACTGTTGGTTCTATTTGATTGAACAAGTCTTGAACAGCCAAAGTGTGTGGTCTATAGTATTGATGAATCCAAATCGTTTGAGAATAGGGGGCCGATCCCCTGTTCTTCCATACCGCATCATTAGAGAATGGGTATTGCTGGAATCGGGTGGCAGATTTTCTTTAATTTCTGGGTGGATGTTTTTGAAAATTCAATCGTATTGCCAGATTATTTGATGTATTTCCTATAAGAAACTGTATATCCTGTGTTTTTCAGCATTCCAGCAACAGTCTATTCTGTGAAGTAATGAACTAATAGGCCTATTAGTCATTATTCTTGTTTACAAACTCATTTACATTATATCACACATATATATCAACACAAAACCCTCAAAACTCTCTGAAATGTAGATAAAATCAGCACTAGGAGCTGCGACAAATAATTATGTTTCGTTTCAGGTAAGTCTGGCGTCGCACCAGTGACCATCATCCGAGTTGAAAGTGCTGAACCTATGACTGCTGCAGCCAAGGCAACCTAACGGTGAACCCCCGTGGTACGTACATCCACTTGGTAAAGTGGCCTTTACAGAGCGGGTAAGAGAACTGCATTGTGGTCACTGTAATGTTCTAACTGTCTAGTTGGGAGAGGAACGCAACCGTTCCGTTGGTTAGAACTCAGAAAAGACAAGAAAAGCAATGGCTTAGTGTCTTGTCGATTGCTCTGTCATTGATTCGACGAGTAGACACGAGGAGTCAGACAAGATGCTTCTTACATGGGAACAGGTGTCAGAGCATGTTTTATGGTTGTGTTGCACCAAGCGATGTTGAGCGTTGGTTAGTACACAGCCAGTCGGGAGAATGGCAGTTCAAATCGTCTCCCGTTTTCCCTGACATTCCAAAATCGCCCAAAGCAAATTCCAGGCTGGTTCCTGTCACAAAACTGTGAAAAGTTATATTGTACAAACTATTTTCCCAGCTGTATCATTACGTAAACAGTCAGTATCGTACCTTTTATATCATTTCGCTATAGAACATTCCACGGTGTTTGTTGACAATTTTTTTCTGCAACTGTATGAGCGGCTGTTATTAGCGAGTGTGACTCTTCTTCTCTATCCTATTTCCGTGTATTTACAATCTTAAGTTTGTATATTGCTGTTTCTACGGTTTAATAATTCTTGTTTACTATCCAATTTCGGTGTATTTACAGTCTTGAGTTTGTGTATTGCTATTATTACAGTTTAATAATACCAATACACAAACCCAAGATTGTAAATACACCGAAATTGGATAGTAAACAAGAGTCACACTTGCTACTGCCAATAAGAAGAATAAATAAACTAAAATGGTATGAATACGCATTTTAGTACTCTCAGAGAAGGATTTTATATACCTTAAGCAATGGTAAACAACGGGCACTAATATCACACAAATATAGCTTTACGAATTCCATCTAACAAAATTGTACAACTATAAGAGGGAGGTTTCTCTCAGATGTACTTGCGTAAACAGCGGCGAATGAATAAACACGGGGTATTTCCAATTTCAAGAATCCAATTTAGCAATTTTGACGTCAACTGTATTCCCTGAACAGATTCGCAGCGTAAGGAAGAGGGTATTCTGTGCGAGGGAGATATTTGGTGTATCATCTCTGGAGCTTTTTCACGGGCAGACGCCCGACGTGAGAGCTCCTTTGTAGATACAGACCCGTAGGACGGAGGGCGAAGACGGAGTTGGCAGTGCAAATAATTGGCTGTTATCGCTCCTGATTGCTGTTCTTTCGTTACAGAAAACTTCGAGTATCGCCTCGCAGTATTATTTCAGACGAGGACTGCCTTTCTTTCAGATTTTCGTTTTTTTTATCGATTGAGCAACGAAAGCAATTTGTTGGGGGACTTTTTATTTGAACAAATGGCGGAAGACAAAGAAGGGTGTTTTGCCGGGAGAATAGGCGGCACAATATTTTTGAAGAATCTCAGATAAATAAAGGCTCCGAGTAAAGATGGAAGTATGCCGGAAACAAGCTGTCTTGCGGAATCTTTGCTGTGTGTTTACCCTTGCGTTGGTAGGGCAGATACAACGTTATTTTGTGGTCGAAAAGTCGACTGAGGTGTGGAGAAAAGTCGTCATTTAACGATGTTTCCAGAAAATCTCAATAGGTTTTTGTGGTGTCGCACAAGTCTAAAGTGCGCGCCACCTACTTTCGCCGCGCGCCGCCATGCACGCACGGCGCGGCGTTCTTACGACGTCAGCCACGAGCGTCCTCTGCTGCAATCCCGCTCGTTGGTTGGCTGGTTTGGTTGGTTTGATTTTTAAAGGGACTAAACGGCAATCCCGCTAGTGGCCACGACTGAACTGTATCGGTCACTTGGAACTGAGATAGGAACCAGTTAACACTTTGGAATCAGATAGGCACCAGTGAAGACTTGGCTATCGGATAGGCACTAGGCAGGCCTCTAGGCTCAACTATGTATCAGCATTCTGCAGTACTGAGCTATGTAAAAGTTAAGTATTACTAAGTCTCTAAGAAATATATACCTCGTTCTAATTTACTCTAGTGTTTCTAGTTTCTGCTGTCCCAATGGCTGGTCACCTCCTACCTGCACAAGCGTGCATCCTTTATTCCTGTGTCGGTCTTTCTACTCGGCCACCGACACCTACGACGGAAACGAGACACAAAAGAGGCGACGAGGCTGGGACACAAAAGTGGCGACGAGGATGGGATACAAAAGTTCTAGGGCGATTTACATCAAAATGTTACACGATGCTCTAATATTCGTACTGTCACTGACGTATAGTAATTAGAGAAACTCGAACTGCCATATTTCATGGCTCACTTTGTTTTTCTGTAATGTTTGAGATTTTTGCAAGTATATCGCATAAAATAATAATACAAATAATAGGTAATTAGATATTTAAAAGTAATAATATGTGCAATTTTTATATATTTGTTTTATGCTATCAATGTTTTTAACATTACCTGACATTGCCGGTTTAGGAGGCGATCTGATAGTTATATATTCTTCAAAAATGAAACGCCAAAATCGTGGACTAGTAATTTATTTAATGACGACCGGTTTCGGTGAACTGTATCACCATCATCTGGTCATATATATTTCATAAGCCTGGTCATCTTATTTAAAAAAATGGATATAAAATAATAAGTGGAATATAGCACTTAGAATATAAAAATACACAAGTTAAAGCATGACAGCTTACAAGTACTTGTGTATTTTTATATGGTGACTAAGTGTTGTATTGCACTTAGTATTTTATATAATTTTTTTTAAGATGACTAGCTTTAAAATATATATGTGCCAAGATGATGGTGACACAGTTCACCGAAACCCCTCGTCATTAAATAAATTATTAATACGCGATCTTGGCATTTCATTCTGAACAATGTTAAAGTTTTTATTATTTTTGTCCCAAACATTTGCAAAATTACGCCGAAAAACGGGCCAGATCCATCTGTGTTTCTGTAATTTCTTTTACTTTTTGGCCTCCTTGGAAAACATTTTCAAGGAAATTCGATTTCGGTAAAAATTCAAATATTTGGAAGGCGCGTTTGTAAATAACGAAACCAATTCCAATAATCATGATTCTCAATACTTAATTACGATTCATGTTTTTTTCTTTTTTTATATAAAGCTTTATTTATCAATTTTTTAAGTTCTTTATGAAAATATATTTTCTTGCTATATATGCATTCCTAAATGATATACATGAATGACTTACAGCAAAAGAATATGACACAGAGCCAGAGGGAGAATGATACCGTTAGACATGTGTACAGACTTTGAATCAAAATATCAGAAAAGTACTTATGAATCTTTTATTAGGTCTTTATTTGCCATAGATCGCTTATATTCATTAATTTTACATTGAGGAGTGTTTTTGACTCTTTAAAGAGTTATTCTCAAATGTGTAACAATTAAAACACAAAACTACAGTGAATGTACAATGTGCGTAACTGTACAATAAATGCCGGCCGCGGTGGCCAAGCGGTCTGCGGCACGCCAGTCACGGTCTGCAGGGCCACTACGGTCGGGGGTTCGAATCCCCACTCGGACATGGATATTTGTGCCGTCCTTAGCATTAGCTAGTTCATATGTAGTTTGTAAGTTTAGGGACTGATGACCCCGTAGTTAAGTCCCATAAGCTCTACAAACATTTGAACATTTGTAAAATAAATGCAGTTCATTATTTAATCTAGATGTTGTCCATATAAGCTACACAATATATAGAAAACAGTCAGTTTGAAAATAGCTATGGGTGAAGCCTAATAATTAAAAAATCATTTTTTAAAGAGAAAATCTTTTTCATGTTCATACCTTAGTTGTCAAGGCATTGTAAGACATATGTTTCATGACGTTGAGGCATATTTGACTGGTGATGTGCATTCGATTTATAGCTTACCACTACAGTGTCAGCTCATCTGAAATATGTGTCTTACCATGCTTGGACAAATAAGGTATGAACGTGACAAAAATTTTGAGTTTCATCCACCCCAGCCACTTTATTACACTGCAATCTGTTGTCTCCACTTCCTCAACCGCGATCTTGTCTCCATCATCATTCCTATCCTATTCTACCTCAAACTTTGACACGTCAGTGCACGTTTCACCTACAGTGAGCAATTATTCAATGCTATATTTGATCACAATTGATGGCCCACGTATCAAACCCTCTCCTTATCAGCGGATGACCAGCTTCTCTAAAGTCTGAAGATGTCAAGCGCAGTTCTGGACGAAACGTTAGAAACTGAAGAGTTTCGTGTACTACGACTGTATAGCCCGAAACGTTTACATCTACATCTACATCCACCGCAAGGTGCGTGGCGGAGGGTACACTGTACCACTACTAGGCATTTCCTTTCCTATTCCATTCCCAAATAAAACGAGGAAAAAACGAATGCCTATATGCCTCCGTATGAGGCCTAATTTCTCTTATCTTGTCATTGTGATCACTACGCAAAATGTCAGTAGGTGGCAGCAAGAACGTACTACACTCACCTTCAAATTCCGGCCCTCTAAATTTCCTCAACAGAAATTCACAGCGATCCCCAATTGAGTTGCCGCAGTATTTCCGTGACACTCACGCATTGGTCGAACCTACCAGTAACAAACCTAGCTGCTCGCCTCTGAACTGCTTCAATGTCTTCCTATAAACTGATCTGCTGCGGGTCCCAAATACTTGAGCAATACTCAAGACGTGGTCGTACAAGCGTCTTATACGCGGTCTCCTTCACAGATGAAGTACATCTTCCCAAAATTCTCTCAATAAACCGAAGTCCGCTGTCCGCCTTACTCACAACTGTCCTTATATGTTCGTTCCACTTCATATCGCTCTGCAATGTTACGCCTAGATATTTGAACGACGCGACAGTATCAAGAAGCTCACTACTATTGCTGTATTCGAACATTATAGGATTGTTTTTTCTACTCATACGCATCACCTTACATTTTGCTACATTGAGCGCTAGCGGCCATTCTTCGCACCAACTAGAAATTTTGTCTAAGTCATCCTGTATGCTATTACAGTCAGTTACAGACGACACCCTCCCACAGACCACAGCATCATCAGCAAACAGCCGCAAATTTCAAGTTAGTCTGTCCATCAGATCATTCATGCAGATAGAAAATAAAAGCGGTCCCACCACACTCCCCTGGGGCACGCCTGACAATACACTCGTCTCTCCAGAAATGTTCTTTTCTGTGCTACAGATAGGTAATTAAGTGAATAATTTCTCCCGTCACTAACTGTGTACATAAAGAACATATCCTCTAATTTGTTAAGACATCATGTTAAGGAAGTTACACGTAACTAGCGTTGCTAGTGAGCGGACAATAAGCCCACACGTATCGGAAAATTCGTAGCTGGCCCGCCATCCTCGAGGAAGATTCGACAACTCGCGTCTGGCTCGTCTTCGTTTGGAAGCGAAGCTCCCGAGCGATTCATTAGGAGCCAAACTTTATTCCGCTTCTTTATAGTTCTGTTGTCTTCGTCAGGGCGCGGACTGATTTCCCCAGCGTAATCTTCAGCCGTCTTCGGGAGACGCGCTCCTAACGACGCCTCGGCTTATTCGGCCGAGCGGCAGTGGTTGTTCATCTCGTGATGCTGCCGTTTCTGCTGCCAGATACTTAGGAAGCCGTATTAAGCGTAGCTCTACAGACTGCGTGGAGGTGGAAAGCCTTTTCAAATCTTGTTGTTGTTTCCATTGTAAATTTTCCTACTCTGTACTTCTAATTTCATAATGGAAATATAAATAAACACCAGCTCCTTTATTCCGCAAGCCACCGTTCTTTATGCACCAAAGGATACATACCGTAAAAGAATAAAGTTTCCATTTCGTATTCCATTAGCTGATTAGCAGCGTGGGACGTGCCTTGTATATGAGTCCAGTATTTCTACTTTTACAGTCGTGGTCATAATCAGAGAAATATATTGAAGTAAGTAATGATTTTGTCTTGTATTTAAATACAACCTCTGTAATACTGGCCGCGGTGGAGTAGCCGAGCGGTCTAAAGCGTCTCGCTGCGGAGCGCGCGGTTGCTCGCCGCTGAGGTTCGAGTCCTCCCTGGGGCATGCGTGTGTGTGTTTGTCCTTTGGTTAGTTTACCTAGGTTTAAGTAGTTTGTAAGCTACGGACTGATTACCACGCAGTTTGGTCCGATAGATTTACAAACATTTGAACATTTCTGTAATACTGTTGGTAAGGCCATTCGTTTACCAGACGTGACATAGTTGTAAATCGATAAAGGGTGGACCATAGCGTCAGTATAGCTTCTGCTGCGTACATTTGTCAAGGAAAAATGCATAAACTGTGAGTAATAAGGAGCGTGTGATATAAGGAGTCCAGGAAAAGAATACCTCTGATAGTGTGTCGTCTACAATGCACGTGGTTGAGTTCGCAGGGAATGCAGTGAGCCGCGGTGGAGTATCCGAGCGGTCTAAGGCGTCGCGCTGCAGAGCGCACGACTGCTCGCCGTCGGAGGTTCGAGTCCTCCCTCTGGCATTGGTGTGTGTGTTTGTCCTTAGGTTAGTTTACCTTAGTTTAAGTAGTTTGTAAGCTACGGACTGATGACCACGCAGTTTGGTCCGATAGATTTACAGAGATTTAAACATTTGATTTTTTGGAGTGCGGTGAAAGTTCATACCATCTGACATTTACAACGACGCTAGCGCAACTAGCGGCGGGAAAGGTAATTAACGAAATCTTATCTTTGTATACATAAAAATTCAGTTGTTTGTGCCTATGTTTCACTTTGCAGCCAAAACTACACATCGCAAACGAATAGTATTTGTAGGTGGTAGTAGGTATGTCTCCTATTGTGCACTATTGATAACGATAAGGAGGTGGAAGATATGGGAGTTGAAATTTACCGACTTATATAAAATTCTGCGTGTGGGTGACAATATTTTGCTCTTCAGCAAAAACTATACAATGGAGACGAACGATCTCTCTGTGTTGTTGTAGTATAAAGTCTCCCGTTGTACAACATAGCAGTACCGTGTCGATGGGTATAAGGGGGTGAAAGATATAGTGGTTCAAAGTCGTCAGCTTATATAAAATTCAGACTGAAGACTAGCGATGACTTTTGACACTACTTCAGCAAAGAGGATATGATTTTTATGCGCCGAAACGTGTTGCACGTTCTTCAAATCAAATGTTTGTAAATCTATCGGACCAAACTGCATGGTCATCAGTCCGTAGCTTACAAACTATTTAAATCTAGGTAAACTATCCTAAGGACAACACACACACACACACACACACACACACACACACACACACACACACACGCCCCAGGGAGGACTCGAAGCTCCACGGCGAGCAACCGCGCGCTCCGCACCGACACGCTTTAGACCGCTCGGCTTCTCCACCGCGGCGCACGTTCTTCAGTTGTTTTTCTGCAACAAGCGTGCGAATAAAGAGAAATATATGCATATTGCAGTTTGGAAAGTGAAACTACCAAGAAAGTTGCCAAAGCGTAAGAAACAAATTTCGCGTTCTCGATTCGCTTCTAAAAGACAAAAAACGGCGCTGAAAAGTGAATCTACAGACGACAGAAACTTGAAATTAGTAGACGTTGTTTATCTTACACTGTAGGCATCAGAGATTTTTCAATATTCCCATTCCTATAGGGGTTGAAATAGTTGATGAACGGTTTTTGAAAATACTTAGCTATTAAGGCAATTTTGAAGCAAGAAAAACAAAACATCGGATTTAGATTTTTGATTCGAATTTTAAAAGCACGTGTTTTGATACTTTTGGAAATTCAAACATTAAGCGGTTTAAATAAGACGAAAGTCTTTCGAGGGTGTTACTAAGATTATTTTGTTGCCAGAAATGCGAAAATTAGGATCCAGAACCATGGTTAGAATTTAAAAAAAAAAAAGTGTTTCTGGGCGTTTTGACTTCTGCCATCAACGGTGCATTAGGGGGTGGCAAGTTGTATAAAAATACTTCATTAGGAAAGTATTTTTAAAGCTAAAACTAGGAAAATTTATAAGAAGAAACAGCCGATGCAGACCATGCCGTCTACGCGTGCGAAGCAGCTGGAATCAAGCTAGTAGTTACTATAATTTTTGGTACACTGCTGTTACAAAACTACCACGAGACATGAATAATCTCGAAATAAATGTATAAGCAGCCGAGTTGAATGTTGAAATGTTTGTAAAGCTTATGGGACTTAACTACGGGGTCATCAGTCCGTAAACTTACAAACTACTTATGAACTAGAGCGTCGACGTTCGTGGAGGCACAGGTGCCTGTAACTTGGATTCTCGGTAGCGTCGTTGAATGCCGTTTCTGGGCATGGGTTTCTATTCTTAATTTGTTCCTCAACACGCCTTCTATATTGCCTAAAAATTTGTAGGTGTAATCGTGTAATTTTGAAACACAATGACGTATGAGACATACACCAGTATCTGTCTTGGACGTCATTTAGATATTTTGTTGTTACTTATGTAAACCTATATCACATAACATTACGAATATATGCAAAAACGCGGAAATAAGCAATTTAATAGAAGTAGAGCAGGAATTCCAGTCTTTTATTTCGTAAACAGTGTGATTCCAGAACCTGATGCCGCGGACAACTGTCGCTTGAGCGTGATGCGGTCGCGTGTAGCTCGTTGAGGCACACGACCCGTATCAAAGACCTATATAAACAACATAGGCTGGCCACAGCGCCGCCATATTTGAAGTCAATTGGAAAGGTTGCCGCCATCTTTCACAACGTCAGTGTCATGCCAGGTGATACTGGGCGTCTGCTAGCAACTGAATCATAGGTTTTATATTAACCATTGCCAGTCTTGATTTTTCCTTAATTTCTGAGCGATGTATTTCGGAAACTAATTCCCACTACTACTGCATCCTAAGAGTAGTGTTTACAATCGTCGATCTGCTACATTATTTGATGTTACTGTAATGTCAATAATCGTTTATATTTGCCGACATATCTTCCCTATAAATATAGGCGAATTTCTTTAAAATCTTTAATTACGTTTATTCTGCCTGGGGTTCAAATGATGTTTCATGCATTGAAGTACATTGCGTATTTATCGAGATCTCGACAATTTGTCGTTTCTTTGATACTCTACTTACAGCTTTTGGTTTCTATAGTTACTCAGGAAACGAAAATATTGTTGGAATGGCATTTGCCAGTAGTCGCTTTCGATCGGTGGTAGCATACATGAACTTTTGTTCAAAATGACAAAATCATATATAACTATACTTTCTAGGCTGCCACTTATCACGCCTCATACTTGTTTTCCATTGGGTTAGCAACTTCTTGTTTTTCAAAGGAACTCTATGTAAATTAGTTACAGTTCATATACCTAGGCTACTTACCCAATGGTTAATATGCTTTTGTACACCATATAAACAACTGTCATTACATTAAAACACATCAAATACATCAGTCCTCTGCCTAGCTTTTTAATGGTCGTGAAGTAAACATAATTTTGAAAATTGGTAAATGCGAAAGTTAAGTATAATGAATGTTTATAGACAAATACACGGTGATACACAACTACCTATATAATTACATATCTCTTTCTTTATGTATGATATTCGAACAGTTTTATCACCGCGGTTGCTGCAGTTGTACGCCTAACGTACACTGAGCATGATTTACCACTTAAAAGTCGTCTGTGTGTTTGTCTGAAATGAAAAGTAGTATGTGTTTGTGGGGCGAGCGTGTCACTTTTTGTTAAGAGACCGTCCCCGCTAAAATTCCCAAATAAATGTTCTGTTGTGGTTTTGGTAACAAAATAATTTGACTAAGCAATGAGACTTAGTACCTTCCTTTGCCCTGTTAGAATAAATTGCAACTGACATGGGGTGCAATGATCTTACGTAAATGTGGTTTAGTTTGATGCGCAACGGATAACACTTTAAATTGTACAGTTGTTAATAAGTCAACAGTAATTAAACTCGTATTTGGTCTACACATTAATCTCGTGTGTGAAAAACTATGTGAGCAAATGAAATGTTCAGATCTGTTAGAGTGCACCATATACCAGCAGCCAGACTATACATGTATAATTCGACTGCGAGAGCGAACAGAAAGTGCTACTACAATGATAATGTTGCTACTTGAATTAACCGGATGCCAAACAAGGATATTTGATATTAATTGGATATCAAGATCACTGCACTTGATAATGTGCCTATTTGTACAACAATTACCATACAGATTCAATGTAATAAAAAATGTTCTACAAATCTGGTAAAGATTTCAAGTATCACACACTGCAAATATGTCTTATCTCTTTACGTGATCTACTTCTCTTCTAATCAAACAAATCACTTTAACTGTTACTATCATTAACTACCTTAACAATCTGAACTTTCATTGAGACTGAGAAAATCTTTAACTATGATCTTTACTGCAATTATGAACAAACTACTTCCTGCTCTCATTAATAGACCAACTGATCATCACAAAATGCCTACACTGAACTGTTCTAATTAGCATACAAATTTACAAACACAATAATTATGCAACACTATCATAAGAAACAATTATCAGAACGGATAGCAATTCAAATTGGTGAAAGGAACGAGGAACTGGTAAAATGACACAGGGATAAATGATAAATGCGAGCTGAATTAAACAGTATTCATTACCCAAAAGACAAACCAGCTACAATATAGGCTACATACAGGCTACCAAACATAACAATAGAAAAGTACAAGTTTACCTTATTTGAGACATAAATTTCCATACAAAATTTTCAATCTGCAGACTTGGCTGCGACTCTTCAAAACTGAACTTTTACTCTTCGAGTCTAACACACAGACAGAATAACCAGACAGTTTCACGACTACAACTCTACATCAACTATCCTGCACGAAGGTCACACACCGACTCCTCTCTACACGAAGGTCACACCACGACTCTTTAAACGCAACAACTGTGAGTGTAAGACACACTCCAAAGATAAAACAAAGTCTTTGGTTGACAGCAAAGATATGAAAATGAGTACAGTATGTTATATCGATTAGTGAAGTGGTACAAAATATACATAAATTTGTTTTCTGCAGAATTATAGCTTTGGTTTTTATAACAAAACATGCTCAATGCTCTATGACAGGCAAAAATTATGTGGAAATTATATTGCGTACTCCTTTCACACTAATTAGCACTTACACATTGGTTTGGATTACAGACAGAAGCATCTGCTCACTCTGCTGCTTCAAACTGACGTTCTCAAATATGGCGCCCAATGTTGCTTAGTGCTGCCACCCAGAGCGCCGTACCTTGCTTATAGCCTCTCTACGTTGATTATACACCTCTTTATCCCGTATGCATAAGTCGCGCCGTCAACAAGCATTCAACCGCACGTTGGACTCGCCACGTTGAACGCACCCGTTGAGACACACGCTCCGCGTGTCGACGGCTAAAGGCCGAACCCTGGTGGCTGCCGGTCAATTTCATTTACTCCTGATTGTGATTTTCAGTAATTGGAGAGATCAGGTATGTGTCACGTGGACGAGACGTAAATACGTCGGAATTTTCGGCTGCAGTGTTGTAAGAATATTGGCTGTTTGAGGTCGTCAAATAATCTCAAAATTTAGAATGCGTAATAATATACTCTAGTAATAATTATTTCGTTATTGAATGTTGCAGCAAATCACAACTAATGGGTCGCAACAACACTTTCGCAGTGAAAGTTAAAATTTTGAATAAAAAAGATATTAAATAACTTGAAACAGTCACTTTGGTAATTAATTAAGCTTGGCCCTATCTGACTTAGCATTGATTACAGCCTCCAACTAGCACCTCTTACGATTCACGAACAGCACAACTTCACTAATAAATGCGTCAGAATTCATGTAGTGGTGATGGCGTGTTCGTGTTATAATCAAAATTGTAATAGCAGATAGACTCTGATTGCAATGATAATAGCTCAATACAGTGAAACTCCGTGGTGCAATGAGCTTTACAAATACTACAGTCAAAGTTCTTAATTATTTTGATATTATTGTTTAAAGCATTCAAGTTCCTTATAAAACTTTACGTAAACAATTTTTTTTAATTGGCTCCAGGGCCTGGGTAGCGTACGCGTGTAACTGGCTGAGCAGAGTTTGGCATTTAACGTATTTCAGAAAAAAAATCACTTCAGTCAAGTCTGGTTAATCAACTATAATACTCTGACTACTGTTAGTCTGGTTACTTTCTACATAAATGAAACCAACTTTACTTTACTTGCAAACAGTCTTGCACTTTAATTACTAGTCTCTGTGGTTGTAACACGTTTAGCAATTCTTTAACTCGTCTAGCAATTTCTATAAAACTGATCGTAATTACTTTGAAAATGATTGAACTTGTTAGTCAATATACAGGCTTGCATAATAAACATAATCTAATAATGGTGATAATGGTGACTACAACTACTTACAAAATTAAGACTGGTTTCAAAATAAGTCATGTATAATTGAACCAAAATACAGATTGGGTTGACACTACAATTACATGCATACAAAATAAAATGTTACAAAAGTACTCATCTGCTTTCGTCGACTTCGTCGTGAAGCCCATACAAGACAGATATGGTTACAATAGGTACTCTTACTGCTGGGTCAAAAATATTTTTTATCGACAAGTCTTTGTTCAGCTCATCTGGCTGAAATCTCCATGCATTGATATCACCTCGATACACTTTCAAATCTCATTAATTTTAGCAACGATCACTCTCGGTGACAATAGACTTGATAACCAAACAATTACTTTTCTTGCACACATGAAAACAAGATTACACTGATCACTTTCGAGTATAAATAAACTTATTTCACACTTCCTTCAATACATTAAACAGTACGCCTCTCAACCATATTGCAATTGCATTAAACTCACGTCACACTGCGCCTACTGTGCCTCTGCACCATCAACAAAACATTTATGTGTTTACTATAGCGAGTCCTCTCCGCGACTGCTTCAGCAGCGCGACACTCACAGCTACTACTTCTGTACCAAAGACAGTCTTTACAACAGGTTCAACATTTTCTCTGGCGCATTGCTAACTTACAGCATAAGAATGTGCGTGCATTCATGCGGGTTTACACATATAGTACATGTTTACACTAAATGATTCAATATAGAAAATGACATTACATAAGAAATATATCTATCATACAAGAAATGAAAAATACTTGAAATAAACAAATTTAAGACAATATATACATTACGTTAAATCAAACTGTAAGATAAAGCGACAGGTGTACTCTTACAGTGTAACGCAGAGGGTGATTCAGGGCGGTCGCTGGCCTGTTTCTCGGCAGGGGCTCTAACGACTACCGAGTGATTACACTCTGACCTTTGGTAGCGGGCTGCAGGCCGTGTATTGACCAATTAAACACGGACACAGCTCTAGAGAGGCGGCAGCTAGGTTATCGCTGGAGTGGGGCTTACCGCCAGCCCGGACGCTAAAGGCTGAGCGACTCTGGGTCGACACAGCCACCTAGGCCTGCAACCGAGAGCACCTAAAAGTTTGTCTCGATCGCTATGTTTCCGACTCACACACACACACACACACACACATACACATACTAGCCACGTATCAATGTCACTAATTCCTTCCAGCTCACCGTGACGTGTGCTCTCTCCCACTGACTCATACGTCAAAACAGTTCATGTTTTTAATAAAATCTTCTCGAGCTTCCAGCCGCGTCAAGTGGTTGTGACCCCACGAGCTTTCCGCCAAGTTCTCCTTGGCCATTGTCAAGTGGTAAAATGACTGCTGTATCGCCGTCGTCTTGCCGTTTTATAGCCGCGCTGCTGGCTGTGACGTCAAAAATATTGTATAGCTTATGGGACTTAACTACGGGGTCATCAGTCCCTGCCGGCCGCGGTGGCCAAGGGGACTAAGACGCTCAAGTCACGGTCTGCACGGCCACTACGGTCAGGAGTTTCGAATCCCCCCTCGGACATGGATATTTGCGCCGTCCTTAGTCTTAGCTAGATCATAAGTAGTTTGTAAGCTTAGGGCCTGATGACCCCGTAGTTAAGTCCCATAAGTTCTACAAACATTTGAACATCAGTCCCTAAACTTACAAACTACTTATGAACTATCTAACACTAAAGGCGGCACAAATATCCATGCCCGACGGGGGATTCGAACCCCCGGCCGCAGTGGCCGTGCAGACCGTGACTGGAGCGCCTCAGTCCCCTCGGCCACCGCGGCCGGCGCTGTGACGTCACTGGAGCCTTCTTCTTCGCCATATAAGACAATATTAATTAATACAAATAAACAATCCTTGAGACGGATTTTCGACTCGAGTTTGTCAAAGACAATTACGATAAATCTGAAGCATAGAATTAAAATTTGTGACGTGACCGGGAATCGAATCCGGACCTCCATGCTTACTAGGTATGGAGAGCCTTGGCAGTAGTGGCAATTATCTTTGGAACACAGAAGATGAATTAAAGTTTGTGACGTGGAGGGAAATCGCACTTAGACTATTCCGAGGCGCCTTAATCGTTGGTGGTGTGGTGGTCTAACGGTTAAGACGTCTGCCTAGTAAGCATGGAGGTCCGAGTTCGAGTCCCGGCCACGTCACAAATTCTAATTCTATGCTTCAGATTTATCGTAATATAAGACAATGTTTACATCCTGAGTAGGCAGCGTCCCCGTTTGGCTGCTGGCTATGACGTCACTGGGGCTCGCTTTTTCTTCCCGTGTCCGCCTCGTCTGCTTCAACCTCGCTATGGCCGGGTCCCACGCTGTGCTGAGCTGTAATCCGACGTTCTTATTAACGCTGTTCTCAGATATTTTGATTTAAATAGCTTCCTTTATAACGCTATCCCAATATCCCTTCATTTTAGCAACGACAAGTGTTTCGTCGAACAGAATTCGGTGTCGATTTTCTAAAGAATGTTCTGCCACGGCTGATATTTCCGGATAGCGAAGACGTGAGCACCTCTCGTGTTCTGTTCGGCGTTGCTCTACAGTGCGTACAGTTTGTCCAATATAATAGCAGCCACACTCATGTGGTATTTAATATATTCCTGCTGTTTTGAGACCGAGGTCGTCTTTTACTGGCCTCATCATCTGTCGAATTTTTGCTGGGGGCCCGAACACAGAAGCGATATTATCTCTCTTCAGGATCCGGTAAATTTTTCCCGACACAGTTACACAAAAAGGCAAAAAGGCTAGATTCTTGCTTTCTTCTTATGACGTACTTTTCCTCCTTTTATCGCCAGAAATTGCTTGTTCTATTTGTTGGTGACTATAGCCGTTATCCCTGAAGAACTTTCGGAGATGGGTTACCTCTTGTGGCAGACTCTCGGCGTCTGAAACGACTTTTGCGCGGTGAACTAGAGTGTTCATAACGCCGTGTTTTTGCGCAGGGTGGTGGTGGTTGAGCGCATTCAGATACCGATCCGTATGAGTGGGCTTTCTGTAGACGCTGTGGCTCAGGTGACCATTGGTTTTCCGGCAAACGAGGATATCTAGGAAGGGTAAACAACCATTTTATTCCACCTCCATCGTGAATTTAATGTGGTCGTGAACACTATTCAGATGACCCAAGAATTCTTTCAGTTCCTCACGTCCATGAGGCCAGATGACAAATGTATCATCGACGTAGCGGTCAAAACAACTTCGCTGCACCAGAGCAGTGTTCAAAGCAGTTTTCCCTTTTTTTTTATTTTATAAAACAATAACAATTGACTACTATTATTTATTGAATTTTACAGGCGTCACAAGACCAAGAGCATCGTCAGAATGTACACTGTAAATAAATATAGATTGATATAACAGAAATTTTACGTTAATATTACCTCAATGGCGAATTACATTTCTTTACATTACGATATTTTTGAACGCATGCACACTGGAACGATTTTGTAAATGTTTTTATTGTGTTTTCAGGAATGTGTTTTTAAATTTATTTCAGTGGATTATTTATAATAGAAATGTGATAGAAAAAAATTGTAAACCCGTCCGTAAAAGCGCCGATCTAAATGTAAATTAAGTTATATGTCCAAAGGTAACGTGTACAGACGATAACATGGATGTTACAAATACTAAGCAATTATATCTCTGCCGCTGTCAATATTAGCTGTTAAAATTCATCCAGTTGTCCAAATATCATACTACAGCTATTGTAAATTAGTATACTGAAGTATAACTATATAAGCCGGCCGCGGTGGCTGGGGGCTGAGGCGCTCCAGTCACGGTCTGCACGTCAATTATTGTCAGGGGTTCGAATCCCCCCTCGGGTATGGATATTTGTGCCGTCCTTAGTATTAGTTAGTTCATAAGTAATTTGTAAGTTTAGGGACTGATGGCCCCGTAGTTAAGTCCCATAAGCTATACAAACATTTGAAATATTTGACTATATAAATCGACAGCTATCAATTATTATCAAACTTGAGTCCCCAAATCAGAAATGTAATTCGTGATTGTAATATTAACGTAAAATTTGTGTTATATCAATATATACTCTTTTACAGTGTACATTATGACAATGCTCTTGTTCATAGAGTGAAACCGGTAAAATTCAATAAATAATTGTAGTGACTTGTGGCTGTTTTATAAAATCAAATTTATTTTCAACAGTCGCTTTCCCCTATCTGCAATGCTGCTCTTTTTCCATTTTACCTGCTGTGTATTTAATACGTCGTATTGGAAATTCTTCTCCTCAAGCCGCGGGCTCTAACGATGTGCAACCCACAGTGCGTGTTGCTAGACAGAATCAATTTTACTCTCGAATTTATGCAGTCGAAAATTCTCGAACAGTCGCCAATAAAATAAAACTCGCACCATTCACCAAAATGACCGGAATATTTCCACGGGCACAATTAACCAGAGCTACTGCGACTCACTACTTACCATCACAAAGCAATTTTTACTCTGTGTATCCGTTTTCGACATCGTTACAGTGTTTGGTTTAAAAGTAAGTGTTTTTAGGCCCCGTGGCACCGTTTTAACTGAATATGTATGAACATTGCACCGTTTTAACTCATTTGTTCGCCCATGTCTCCTTTGTATGTTTGTTATCTCCGTTTTTATCGCCTTGTGCATATTTTGTTTCTCCGCGGCTATTTGTATATTCGCTCGGCCGAATTGGGCGCTAGCAAACTGCCCCACAGGGGCGTGATACAGAATAAAGAAGAAAAACAATAACTTAGTTGCGGATATTATACCGGTGAGCCTGTAGTTAAAAACACTCCGTGCATAGGCCATAGTTGCCGAAAAAATAAGAAATATTACATAAAATAACTGGTTCATTAATAAAAATGGTTTTATTCTAACATTTGCAAATTATGTACGAAAAGTAATAGATTTAGTTGAATAAGGGTTATTCACTAAAATTGGCTCCTTATTAAAAGTGGTCAGATGAAATTTTAATCATAAATAAAATAAAATTGTTAAACTGTTGCACTGTCTGCGATAAGAAATTATTAGCACTTTTCCCCAATTAAGTAATCACATCTATACGAAACATAGTAACTCTGTATATTTAGCAAGCACTCAACATGAAATTTTCAACACTTCAAAATGGTTTAAGTTTCCTGTACACCATTTCTACACTCGTATGGTTTTGTGATAAAACATAAAGTCACATCAGCTGCACTGACGTTCACTTGTTCACGACAAATTTAGAGTACTGAGAAGCTACCGTTAGCAGTGCAAATCTTAACACTCTGCACTACTATAATCCACGCGGGTCCTTCTTCCGCCAAGATAGACACGGAGTCCACATTTCCGCACACCCCTTGTGTGCTTGGGTATAAAGTCTTGGATAGTGTCATATGTAGCTCGTCAAGTAAATCTCTCGTTCTGGGCCATCTGGGGGTTCGTAGAATGAGTCTGAGAAACTTATTTTATATAACTTGTAACATTTTTATATTGGTGGGACGTGCCTTTCCCTAAGATGATCATCCGTGTGTCATGGAAGGAAGGACTGTGGACTTTTGTAAACGAACTATGGTCTATGTGGTCATCTGTGTACTGTACAATAACGGAAAAAGCTTATGCTTTAATTTAAATTATTCTTCTTTCTTAAGTAAAATGTGTTGTTTAAAAGTTAATTTATGCCGGCCGCTGGGTTCGAGAGATCTGCAGCGTGCCAGTCACGTTCTGCACGGCCACTACGGTCGGGGGTTCGGAAGCCCCTCGGGCATGGGTATTTGTGCCGTCCTTAGTCTTAGCTAGCTCATAAGCAGTTTGTAAGTTTAGGGACTGATGACCCCGTAGTTAAGTCCCATTAGCTCTACAAACAATTTTTTGTTAATTATTATTGTGGAGACCAAGGAATATGTGTATTCTTTATATGTAGATTATCTCGTAGATCAGGTCGTCGCCGGGTGAACATAGCCGCCTAGAAATATAAGCACAGACACCTCACTTTTTGTATATATTATTACTACCTGAAAACCTGGCGTTGCCTGGGTATTTATTTATTTATTCAAGCTTTGAGATAGAACTTCTCATATCCTTTCTCTCTTCGTCCAAAATCTAATATGAATAAATTCTTTGTCGAGCTCTCCCCTGAGCAAGCGACATGTAGTTTTCCGTGTAAGAAAAATGGAGAAGTCAAAAACTACTCTGCAGTATTTAATAGGTTGTCCTGTGATTTATTAATCGTAATAGAAAATGCATGTCTCACTGGAAGCTACAGTCTCTTCAAGTTAAAAGCTACATCTGCCGGGAATAACGGGTACTCGGTGGATTCACACTGTTTCATTCTCTTCCTTTGCCTGTAACTTTATAGATGTGAAAGGTTTTTACCCACTGCTGTATATACGATCTGATATTTATTGAACTATATTTTGTAAAATTGTCGCGGCGGATTAGCCGTGCGCACTGGTGCACCATGCTACGATGCGCGTGGTCGTTCGCCGTCGGGTGTTCGAGTCCCCCTCGGGTATGGGTGTTTGAGTTGTCCTTAGGTTTGTTTACCTTAGTTGAAGTAGTTTGTAAGCTACGGACTAATAACCCACCAGTTGAGTCCGATAGATTTACAAACATTTGAACATTTTTGTTGTAAAATTGTATAATTTTGTAGGTATATATTCATTTGTGTAAGTGCTGCATGTCGGTAAAATCTTTTATGAATATATTTATTACTAAAGAAGTAATTAATTAAATGCTGATGCGTGATGGGGCGGTTTTCCACGAATGTTGCTGTTTATGTCCTCATATCTCGTGTAGAACTTGTCCTACTGTCATACAATTTCTAAAGAATATTCATCTAAATGTGGGTATACTGTCTATAAACTTCCTTACGACTACAATTTGTAGTGTAGAAACTATAAATTGTCACGTCTTACCGAATGCCGTAATTTTTTTTCCATGAACAGCGGAAAAGTAGTAAGCGAGAAACTTTTCTCCTTTTCTAATTTTGCTATGGTGATCAGCGATAAGGAGTTCAATAAAAGTTTGAAATTACGTTTAAAGTTGGTTGCAAGTCGCTAAGTACTCTCGTTCTCATACATTGTGTTAATAAATTCTTGTCCCAATATGGGGCAGTGTCTTGCAACTACATTATTTATGACATTGTATCTCCTGAAGCATGTGTCGTATGTGGCTTTTACTCCGATAGCATTGTTACCTCACAGTAAGGAATATGTACACCAAATTTGGTTGAAATCGGTCCAGTGGTTTAGGAGGAAATGTGGAACAGTGTCATTTGATGCAGCAGTTTTCCGCACATCTCGTTGTTTATGACGTCATATCTCGTGAACAATGTGTTGCACGTGATCCTAACACTTACGGCCACCGTCGTCATGGATTGAAGCTCACGTGTGCAAAATTTCGTATACATTAGAAGAAAACAGCAGATTTGTAATCAATACGTACACACAAACAAACAGACACTCTGCTTTATATATAAAGACTAGCTGTAAACCCGGCGTTACCCGGGTATTTATTTATCCTACACTCTCCTAATATACATCCCCTTCCCTCATCTATCTGCATTCATCTCTTTCTTTCCTATCGCTCTGTTCGTTTCCACCTTTCCATTTCTCCGCAATGTTTTTTTTGCAAGTTACCCTCTGACATGTACCATACGAACATGTATGTATCCTGTGACCTTCCTCTTGGTTTAAGTGTCGTGTATGCCAAAATTCCTCAAGATCGGAGCAAACTTATGCATTTTTTAGAAGTTCGTATGTTAAGTACCCTCCACCGTGCACCAAACAAAATTTTATAGAGACCGTTACATTCCTGTGGTTTTTATGGTGAAGTGTGCAAAATTTCATAAATATTCGGCAAATCTATATGTTGTATGCAATATAAACACAGGGTCAAATTGAAAAACGCACTTTGTTGTTCTCAGTTTGTTAAGTTTTATTTCGTACAACCCGTGTTCTGAAAATAGCGAAAACAACAGAAAAAGGATCTGTGAAATCGGCCGAGCCGTTCTCAAGTCATGATGCGACCGACGTACTTAGGGATCCATTTTTATGTTGCAAGATACTCTCCCCCATGCACCGTATGAAAGTTTAGGTAGCTGGTGACCTTTCTCTTGAAGGTTAAGCGTGCAAAGTTTCGTTGAGATCGGAATGAAACTGTAGATTTCGTCAGTCTGTAGAAAATGTATCCTCCGCCATGCACCTTAATTCCGTCCTATCGCAGAATACTTCATTGGCTAACATCTTCTATTTTTAAACTACACACCGGCCAACTTTCAGCTTCATAGCCGGCCGCGGTGGCCGAGGGGACTGAGGCGCTCCAGTCACGGTCTGCAAGGCCACTACGGTCGGGGGTTCCAATGCCCCCTCGGGCATGGATATTTGTGCCGTCCTTAGTATAAGGTAGTTCGTAAGTAGTTTGTAAGTTTAGGGACTGATGACCCCGTAGTTAAGTCCCATAAGCTATACAAACATTTGCATTTTTTTCAGCTTCATAGTTGCAATAGTTTTAGAGATTTCGTGCTTAGTCAGTGACTGGGTGAGTGACCTTTAGCTTTTATATGTATAGAAATATCTCCTAAATTATGGGTCCTACAATGTCATTATTTACCAGGTTCGTAGACTGGAATATTAGGGAAATGTGTTGTAAATTGATTTGGTGGGAAAGACGTAGTAAATTACAACGTCTTATTTATTAGGGCGAAGTTTCATGCATTTCATTGCCTTTGACGTGATAGCAGCTGAACTATATGTCGTAATACGATACTATTTCGAAGGTTCTTCCAGTGGTGCATATGTATAACGTCTGCAAAACAAGTCGTGAATAGAGTTAGTAGGAACGACGTAATAAATCTTGAGGCGGTTTTTCACTAACGTAATTGTTTATGAGTCCATATCTCATGAACTGTGTGTCGTACTTTAATAAAATTTCGAAAGTACGTTCAGTGGTATGTGTGTATACTGTTTGTAACATTTCTCGCGAATACAATTAATAGTTTTGGAAAAATGAATTGTAACGTCATGCCAAATGCCGCAATTTTACTGCATGAATGCCGAAAAAGTAATAAGTGACAAACTTTTTTCCTTTCATCATTTTGCTGGGTTGTCAGCGAGAAAAAGTTTCCTAAAGATTTGAAATTATGTTTGAAGTTTGCAAGTCGCTAAGTGCTCTCTTTGTCAAATAGTGGGCTGATAAAGTCACAGTATCACGTGTCGCAATACGGGGAAATTTTCATTGTTTATGACGTCATATCTACTGAACTATAGGCTTTATCGCAAAATCCTTTCTTAGCTGAATTCCTCTATCGTTGAAGTACATTCCTCCCAAATTTCAGCTTCATAGGTGAAGTAGTTTTCGAGATTTCGTGTTTAGTCAGTGAGTGAGTGAGTGAATGAGTGTTTGAATGAGTGTCCTTTCGCTTTTATATAGACAGAGATATCCAGCACGAACGGGTTCATTAATAGCAACAACTGCTAGTACATTTTTCAGGCGTATCTGCGATTTGTCCTGTAGATTCTGGGGTACACTCAATATTTTTTGCAGCACTACACATTTCTGGAGGTGACAAACGCGATGAGTGCATTATTTGTTCCGGTAAACAGTTACAGAAGCGTGTAGGCGCGCCCTGTCGGACGGGCAGCCGCGGCTGCTGCGAGAGTGCGCGGCGCGTCGGCGGCTGCGAGAGGCTGAAATGAAGCGCGCCGGCTATTAAGGCGAGCGCTTCACGCCCAGGCTCGCCAATTATTTACGCTGGCCGCGGGCAGCGGGCAGCGCGCACGCGCCGTCCGTCGCTAGGCGACGCGCGCGACGCCGCGCGGCCACGCCCCCTTCCCGGGCCACCTGATTAACGCCGGGCATGCGTAATGTCCGCCGCCCTATCTATTGATTAATGTGCGACGCCGGGTCGACAGCCTCCCCCTCCCCCTGCCACCCCCACTCCCCGGCACCCTCCACCCCTGCACTTGGCCAACCCCCACCCCTCGACTCTCCCGGCGAGGACTACTCGGGTCAGCCTCTGGCGCCGCATGTCCTCGGCGATGATGTCTGCCTGGCCGAATCGTTCAAGCACGATTTGTTTAAACGAAAATACCGCCACAAATGGCTTCGAAAATGCTGAAATTCAATTTTATATACCATTTAGTGAAGCAACTAAAATCACTTAACAAGAAAAAGTCTTCTGGTCCGGATTGTATACCCATCAGATGTCTATCTGATTATGCTGAAGCGATAGTTCCTTACTTAACACATTCGCTGCCGTTCACGCTCTGGCGCGATGATGCTAGGTGCCACTTCACGCTCTGGCGCGTGATCGTATTTTGACAGTATCATTTCATAGTTTTGAGTCACTGGATGTTTTGGTTTTAGTTTTCAGTTTTTTGATGTGGTTTTTTATTTGCATTTGTATTTTTGTGAAAACAACAAATGAACAATATAAACAGTACATAAATCTATCATGATATCATGAAAAGCGTGTGTGGCTCATATCCGGTAATGCAAACGCGGAAATCGGGAACCACGTACGTGTGCATATCACTTATAGCCTTCCCGGAGTGCCTACCAGAGTATACAGCTTTATTAGGCGATGCCAGTTTACAACAACCCATAATAGGATGGTAGGTCGCAGCACGCGCCACAGCGTGAGCGACACATGACTGAAGTAACGCTTACACGCGCCAGAGCGACGGCAGCGAACGTGTTAACAGCCATATACAACCGCTCTCTCAAAGAAGGATCTGTATCAAAAGATTGCAAAGTTGCACAGGTCACACCTATATTCAAGAAAAGCAGTAGGAGTTACCTATTAAAGTACAGGCCTATTTCATTGACTTCAATTTGCAGCAGGGTTTTGGAACATATCCTGTATTCAAATATTATGAATTATCTCGAATACAACGATCTATTGGCCCAAGCTCAACTAGGATTTAGAAAAATATCGTTCATGCGAAACACGACTAGCTCTTTACTCACACGAAGTGATGTGTGCTATCGAGAAGGGTTCGCAAATTGATTCCGTATTCCTTGATATCCAGAAGGCTTTTGACACTGTACCTCACAAACGGCTTTTAATCAAATTGCGTGGTTACGGTATATCGCCCCAAATTTGCGACTGGATAGGGGATTTTCTGTCAGAGAGGACAATTGCTAGTAATCGATGGCAAGGCATCGAATAAACGCAGCTGATATCCAGCGTCCCACAAGGTAGTGTTATTGGTCCTCTGCTGTTCCTTATTCACATAAACGATTTGGTAAAAAAAATCTAAGCAGCTCTCTTAGGTTATTTGCACATGACGCCATCATTTACCGTCTAGTACAATCATCCGAAGATCAAAACCAACTGCAGAACGATCTAAATAAGATATCACTATGTTGTAAGTATAGGCAATTTACTCTAAATAATGAGATATGTCAAGTCGTCCAGAGTAGTACGAAAAGAAATCCGTTAAACTTTGTTTACATCATAAATCATTTAAATGTCAAGGCCGTAAACTCCGCAAAACACCTAGGAATTACAATTACTTCTGACTTAAATTGGGAAGGACACGTAGATAATATCGTGGGAAAGGCGAACCAGGGACTGCGTTTTATTGGCAGAACCCTTAAAAGATGCAACAGAACTTCGAAAGAAACTGCATACACTACGCTTGTCCGTCCTTTTATGGAGTATTGCTGCCCAGAGTGGGATCCATATCAGGCGGGTTTGACGGAGGACATCGAAAGAGTCCAAGGAAGAGCAGCACGTTTCGTATTGTCACATTACAGGGGAGACAGCGTTACGGAAATGATACAGGATCTGGTATGGGAATCATTACAACAACGGCGCTTATCACTGCGGCGTGGGCTACTTACGAAACTCCAGTCGCCAACATTCTCCTCCGAATGCGAAAATGTATTGTTGACTCCCACTAAGATATGTAAAAGTGATCATCAGAATAAAATGCGAGAAATCGGACCTAGAACGGAGAGATTCAGGTGTTGTTTCTTCCCGCGCGCTATTCGAGAATGGAATGGGAGATAAAATAGTATAACGGTGGTTCAATGAACCCTCTGCCAGGCACTTAAATGTGATTTGCAGAGTATCCCATGTAGATGTAGATGTATTGGTACGGTGATACGCAAATCGCGTCTCCAGTTACCGGTAAAAGTCTAGTTTATGAGTCCGCGACTAGTGCTCGGCATGTAGACGTTGGTAACGGCGCGATGAATGACGCACATGAAGGCAGCCAATCAGGAGTCGTGGTTGCGTGGCCAATAAGAAACAGCTTTAGTGTTTACTAGCTTTCAACCCGGCGTTGCCCGGATATTTATTTATTTCTGCCATTTTTCAGGTATATATTCATTTGTATAATGGCTGTATGTCTGTAAAATCTCTTGGGATTACAATTAGTAGTAAAGACGTAATAGATTAAAACTTGGTGCGTGATGGGGCAGTTTTCCATAAGAGTTACTGTTTATGTGGTCATATCTCATGAACTACGTGTCACACAGTGATGTAATTTAGAAGGTACATTCAGTTTTATGTTTGTATACTGTCTGTACAATTTCCTGCAGCTACAATTAAAACCGTACAAATTACAAATTGTAACGTCGAATGCCGTATTTTTAGTCCATGGACAGCGGAACGTTACTGTTTACGAGCTCATAACTCATGAACTACTTGTCGGAATGTGATATAATTTAGAAGCTACATTCAACTATATATTTGTATATTGTCTGTAAAATTTCCGGTCGCTACAATTTGTAGTGTTCAAATTATAGATTGTAACGTCCTACCGAGAGCCGTAGTTTTACTCCAAAAAAAGCGGAAAAGTAGTAAGCGAGAAGCTTTTTTCTCCTTTCATCATTTTACTATGGTTGCCAGCGAGAAAAAGTTTAATGAAGGTTTGAAATTATGTTTAAAGTTTGTTACAAGTCGCTAAGTACTGTCATTCTCATACAGTGTATTTCGAAAGTCTCGCCGCATTATATGGCATTTTTTTTGCGATTTCTATTGGTTATGACGTAATAGCTTTTGAACCATGTCCCGTATGTGATTCTTAACCATACAGCAATTGTTACCTCACGATAAGGAATATGTGTAGCAAATTTGGTTGAAATCGGTCCAATGGTTTAGGAGAAAATGAGCAGCATTGTCGCAAAATGCAGCAGTTCTTCGCGCATCTCATTGTTTATGACAAACGTTCTGAAATTGACGTTGCTCCCATCAGCAGAATTCCGTGTGATGCTTACAATTCGTACCAGTTAATTATTGGTGGAGACTGATACGATGAGGATGATATATATGGCGATGCAGAACAAGAACTCTACCACTCTGGCTCATGCTAGATTTGTCGCTAAATAACACAAGAATCTCGAACCACGGTGCAAGAGTGCCAATTTCCGCTTCCTCGTCAGTTTTTTTATGGGACTTAACTACGGGGTCATCAGTCCCTAAACTTACAAACTACTTATGAACTAGGACAGCACAAATATCCATGCCCGAGGGAGGATTCGAACCCCCGACCGTAGTGGCCGTGCAGACCGTGACTGAAGCGCCTCAGTCCCCGCGGCCACCGCGGCCGGCTCCTCGTTAGTAACTTTCCTTTGCCGAATATGTTTCCGATGCGTTAAAGAACCTGGTGTTCTCAATTTATCATACACATGTTTAAATGTATGCCTACGCTGAGTACGGTAGAGGATATCTTTCACTGAATTTCGTTGGCATTCTCCGTAAATGAGATACATATCGACATCTTCTTCGAAGGAATGCTTCATTCACATTCGCTTGCTTCGAAACTAGTCTTACAGTTGCTATTACTGTTGTATTGTGCAATCGGGCAATCCGCATTTCGCGATCGGGAAGCCTCGTGTGCTGGCCGCGGGGACTGAGGCGCTCCAGTCACGGCCTGCACGACCACTACGGTCGGGGGTTCGAATCCCCCCTCGGGCATGGATATTTGTGCCGTCCTTAGTATAAAGTAGTTCGTAAGTAATTTGTAAGTTTAGGGACTGATGACCCCGTAATTAAGTCCCATAAGCTTAACAAACATTTGAACATTTGAAGCCTCGTGACCCTCATTGGGTGACAGTGAGTTGTGCCATGTCTAGTCACGGAGTAATCGGTGCCGTATTCCTTGACGACACGGAGCTCGACCCCATAGAAGCAGTAGAGCGTCTGATGTCCTGTAGGAACGCTCTGAGGACTCCATTCTGGCTATGGGGTACCCAGAGGCCACTGGAGTGGACAACGATTGGTCGCCATATTCTGCGAATCTGAACATATGCGACTTCTTTTTGTGAGGCTACACTAAAGACTAGATGTATAGCCGGCCGCGGTGGCCGAGGAGACTGAGGCGCTCCAGTCACGGTCTGCACGGCCACTACGTTCGGAGGTTCGAATCCCCCCTCGGGCATGGATATTTGTGTCGTCCTTAGTGTTAATTAGTTCATATGTAGTTTGTAAGTTTAGGGACTGATGACCCCGTAATTAAGTTCCTTAAGCTATACAAACATTTGAACATTTGAACTAGACGTATAACAATAACACCAAAACCATTGCTGAGGTGGAAACAGCCATTCATGAGATAATCGGCACTTCAGCGGGTCGTGCAGAATTTCGATATTCGTCTAAGCCACATCATCACCAGCGAAATGAAATAATGGAAATTCGAGGGTTGTAACTGATATAGTGACAACACTGCTGTGGATAGATAAGCAATGGAATCTACTATTCTCGCTTATCGCACACATTGTTGACATACGTACCTTACCTCCGAGCAAATGGACTCGCCCGTCCCGGGTTACCAGTGTGCGCACTATGAAGGAAAACACAGTCACTTGTGAGCGAGCGGTCTGACGTAACGGTGTCACTATGTTTTCGAAACAGGAACAACGAAGATGGATCAAGACTGACGTGCCAGATGACGTAAAGCACGACATTACCTCAAGGTCTTCAAGAGGCGTCTGGGGATGCGATGGGTTCCGCAGGAATTGACGGAAATGCAGAATTGGATGCGTTACGACGCTGCTCAGGCGCACTTGGAACTCTATGAGCATGAGGAATGGGCTTTCTTGCGCCTTATCATAACACTGGATGAAACATGGGTCATATCGTAAAACTGAAACGCCATTATGCGTCGCCGCGAAACACGAAAGCGCGTCATAGCCCGCGTGTGGTGAAAGTTACGGTGATTTTCGTGTACGACTGTGATGGTGTTGAAAATGTTCAAATGTTAGTAAATCTTATGGGACATAATTACGGGGTCATCAGTCCATAAACTTACAAACTACTTATGAACTACTTACGAACTAGGACGGCACAAATATCCATGCCCGAGAGGGGATTCGAACCCCCGACCGTAGTGGCCGTGCAGACCATGACTGAAGCGACTCAGTCCCCTCGGCCACCGCGGCCGGCGTGATGGTGTTATTCTAACGCATTAGTTCCTCCAGGACAGACTGTCAATACACAGTATTACTGTTTATTTTTGGAGCATCACCTGCGACCAGCTTTGCGAAGGAAGCGGCAATACTATCGTGCAATCCAACCATCATTTTGCACGACAATGTGCGGGGGTTTACAGCGCAAGTTGTGACTTCTGTTCGGTTGTTGGGACTGGGAAGTACCGTACCATCCACCAGACTCCCCGAAGTCCTTGTGACATTGATTTCATTCCAAAAATGGGAGAACCACTTCCTGGTATTCGCTTCAGAACTGTTTCAGAGATTCGACAGGCGGTAGAACGCTCCGTACGCACCATCAACAGAACAGGCTCTGTTAACGGTATACTACGCCTTCCATATCTCTGGAAACGGGTTCTACGCAACGCTGGTGACTAATTTGAAGGACAGCAACAGGTGTAAACATGTAACGCTCTCGTATCGTTTGTTAATAAATAGTTGCCACTATTTGTAACACAAAGCGCCCAAACTGTTGCGGTCATTAAGCCCTGGAATTACAAACTAATTAAACTATCTTACGCAAAAAACAACAACACACACACACACACACACACACACACACACACACACACACACACACACACACACCAACATTCGTGCCCGAGGGAAGACTCGAACCTGCAACACGAGTGGCGTACCTGCGCTAGTAAGGCTTATATTAATGTGTTGTGTTAGCAAGTGAAAGAGAAAAAAAATATTAGTTACTATCGTCTCACCACGACCGTCAGGAGAGAAACAGAAAATAAATCTCTTCAATGGGATGTATGTAATACACTCAAGAAAATGGATATTGTCGACATGCACAAAACATTAAAAACAAACCGTTAATATTGCCTAAAAACTGCACACCAATCATTATAATTAAATGAAATTTTTTAATATCCGTATAATAGCTTCATACTTGACAGGTCATGTATACTAATAGAGTATACAATCGGTGTTCTAATTTTGTTAATAACAATAGAAGAATTTAGAAGTGTTAGTGTCTTCGGTTCTTGCCGGCCGCGGTGGCCGAGGGGACTGAGGCGCTTCAGTCACGGTCTGCACGGCCACTACGGTCGGGGGTTCGAATCCCCCCTCGGGCATGGATATTTGTGTCGTCCTAGTTCGTAAGTAGTTCGTAAGTAGTTTGTAAGTTTAGGGACTGATGACCCCGTAGTTAAGTCCCGTAAGATTTCCAAACATTTGAACATTTTCTTCGGTTCTTGAGTGGCAGCCCATCAGATTATTACCTAAAAGTTATGGTACAGTTTTCAAGGGATTGGTGGTCACGGAATCATCTACTGTCTCTTCTCACTTCACTTTTTATGTCATTCCTCTGTTATTGTAGTATGAACTACATTATGAAATAAAACTTCTGATCTTATGGCACAAAACTTAGAAATTTCATAAAAGCAATTTCGAAAAAAGCTCCCAGAACAGTGCCGAGCCATTACACACAATACCCTGCAGTTGCCCGTCGCACGGCCTCCGAATTTGACTTCGCTCATTTTATTCCAGTGCAATTAATTTTCAGTTAACGCTTCAATACAAATTGGGGCAAAAACAAAAAAGAAAACAATATCGACTGTGTCCGCTCTAATTCCGCGGAATAACTGAATAACGAAACACACCGCTTGCAATGTATCATATACCGCCCACCAGAAATCCCACATGGTTTAAAACTGACAGCGGTTGAATTGAATCGTGATGTTGCGGGATTTGTAAATTTAATGTTATCTGTGATCAGAGTAATTTTTTTTTGTATACGGGTTTCCCTTTGTGTATTCAATAGTGATGACTTCTAACTCTATAGAGTTTCGTTACTATAGAGAAAAACTGTTTGGAATATGATGCGGGTGTCCCTTTCAGACCGTTTACATAAAAAAATCTTAATATATTTAAAAAAAAAGAGGTGTTCGTGCCTATATGTCACTCTGCAGCCAAAACAACACATCACAAACGAATAGCGTCTGTATGTGGTAGTAGGTATAAGTTTCTCTTTGCGCACTATAGTAGTAGAGGGTTGATAACAATAAGGGGGTGGAAGATACGGGAGTTCAAAGTTACCGACTTATATAAAATTCTACGTGTGGGTGTCAATATTTTTCTCTTCAGCAAAAACTACACAATGGAGACGAACGATCACTCTGTGTTGTTGTAGTACAAGGTCTCCAGTTGTAGACCACAGCAGTTTCGATAGCTATAAGAGGGTGGAAGATACAGTGGTTGAAAGTCGTCCGCGTATATAAAATTCGAATTGGAGACCAGCGATGACTTTTGACACTATAATAGTAAGGAGGTTATATACAGCGAATTGTGATGCACGTTCTTCAGTTGTTTTTCTGCAATAAGCGTACGAATAAAGAAAAATAAGTGCATATTGCTGTTTGAAAAGTAAAACTAATAAGAAAGATGCCAAAGCGTAAGAAAGCAATTTCGCGTTCTCGATCCGCTTCTAATAGACAGAAAACGGCGCTGAAAATTGAATCTACCAAACGATAGAAACTTGAAATTTGTAGACGTTGTTTATCTTACACTGTAGGCATCAGCAATTTTTCGATATTCCTATCCCTAAGGGAGTGAAAAAGGGGATGAAAGTTTTCTTTAAGAAAATTAAAGGAATTTTGAAGCAAGAAGTACAAAACTTAGGATTTAGATTTTTGATTGGAATCTTAAAAACACGTGTTTCGATATTTTTGGATATTCAACCACTAAGCGGGTGAAATAAGGAAATATATTTTAAGGGTGCTACTGAAACTATTTTGATGCTATAAATGCGGTTGTCAGAGTTGAAGGGCATGAAAGGGATGCAGTGGTTGGAAATGGAGTAAGACAGGGTTGTAGCCTTTCTCCAATGTTGTTCAGTTTGTACATTGAGCAAGCTATAAAGGAAAGCAAGGAGAAATTTGGCGAAGGAATTAAAGTTCAGGGGGAAGAATTAAAAACATTGCGTTTTGCCGACGACATAGTAATTCTGCCAGAAACAGCAAAGGACCTGGAAGAGCAATTCAATGGAATGGACAGTGTGCTGAAAGGTGCATATAAGATGAACATTAACAAGAGCAAAACTAGGGTAATGGAGTGCAATATAAGAAAATCAGGTGATGCTGAAGGAATTAGTAATGAAATAATAAAGGAGCTACATGAGTTTTGTTACTTGGGCAGTAAAATAACAAATGATGGTCGCAGTACAGAGGATATAAAATGCATAATGGCAATGGATAGAAAAGCGTTCTTGAAAAGGAGAAATTTGTTAACATCGAATATTGATTTAAGCCTAAGGAAGTCCTTTCTAAAGGCATTTGTACGGAGTGTTGCCTTGTATGGGAGTGAGACATGGACGATAAACAGTGCGGACAGGAGAGGATTGAGGCTTTTAAAATATGGTGCTATAGAAGAATGCTGAAGATTAGGTGGGTGGATCGCGTAACTAATGAGGAGGTACTGAACAGAATTGGGGAGAAAAGAAATTTCTGGCATACCTTGACTAAAAGAAGGGATAGATTGGTAGGACACATTCTCAGACATCAAGGAATTGTAAATTTAGCGTTGGAGGGAAGTGTGTGGGGTAAAAACCGCAGAGGAAGACCAAGAGATGGATACAGTAAGCAGATTCAGACAGACGTAGGTTGCCGTTCTTATGTGGAGATGAAGAGGCTTGCTCAGGATATGGTTTTGTGGAGAGCTGCATCAAACCAGTCTCCGGACTGAAGACCACAACAACAACAAATGCGAAAATATGGCTTTGGAACCACGGTTAGAATTAAAAAATAAAATAATAAAATAAAATAAAAAGTGTTTCGGGATGTTTTTAATTCTGCCTTCTGTGGTGCAATAGGGGGCGGCAAGTTGTATCAAAATGCTTGATTAGGAAAGCATTTTTAAACTTAAATTTATGAAAATTTATATTTAGAAGTAGAAACAGCCAATGCAGAACATCCAGTCTAAGCGTTCGAAGCAGCTGAAATTAATATTATAAATTCTCTTTCTGTGAGACAAATTCACTTTCAGTGCAGGATATAAGTGTCATGTGTTTTGTCGTTAATTAAGTGTTGCAAGTAAGCAGTGCTATAGTCGCTTGTCACAGATCATCCAGCGTACAGGCTACGCCAATGAATAAAACTCACCCAGTGGCCGTCTGATCATCTCGGTGATAGCAGTATGAAAAGCTTTTGAAGGTAGTTAATGAGACACCATGACGATGGCGAGGCGAGTGTTCGGAACAAAGCGGACCTGTCCTGCCGTAGGCTGTGAAACAGAATCGCGTTCCGTGTGATGAACAGCTATAGCCGGCAGCTAAAAATGACGTGCACCGTGATTCATTTTCGACGGTTGGCTGGCAAGGCCGAATCTCTCGGTGATTACACACATTTCGTTTCCGAGCAGGTCGATGCGATACTAACTCTGCTGAAACGAATTTTGGGCAACCTAGTTCCGAAGCTTTGCCATTCTGCCGTAATTGCCTGCGTCTGATCACCTGACGCGAATGGTGAACTTCGTCCTTCAATTCGTGATTATCACTGCGTTTAGTGTGCTAAGAGATTGGAGCAGGTGCAGCCGTCTTTCTGCGTCATTCATTAATAACGGTTGTAACGATACACTGAATTTTTTATTTATTTTTTGTTTATATTTGATCAGCGATACTTATCGCCTCGGGTTCCCTCTGACTCGCAGTGCAACTAATTTAATTTCGTTCGTCATTTTTTACTCCCAAACAAGCGAGAAGACGGAACCGAGATAGTAGTTTTACTCACTCTCTTGTCTATGTTCGTTCTGTACGGACGTCTTCCATTCATGTATCCATTTAATGTAAGTAATGCAAGTTATTATAAAAATATATTACTTAAATTTAAAATCATCCCCTCTCTTTGGCTTTTATTTAAATGAATCCCTCCACGTAAAATACTTATTTTCTATTGTTTTCAGCTCCTTCGCCTCCGTAATAGTTTAATGTTCAGACGCCATTACAATCGCTTCGCATAGTCTGCAAAATTTCAATCAATCAATTATCCTTATACAATACTTTGCTTGATTTTAGAACCTGCAGTCATTTCTTTTGTAATTTCACGAAGTCCGATCATTTTTTTAAAATTTAATAATTACCAGTAACTTCATGTTCCACCCACGGTTACACAACAATGAAAAACGAAGTGAACAGTCTGAACATTGATCTCCTACGGAAAGTATCTCGAACATTCACTTATTAAATAAGACATAAAAGTTATTATTTCCAGCTTCTACAATACGAAGTACAGGATCCAGCTAGATGCTTTCCGTAAGTCTTATAACGTGCTGTTGCTTGTATGGTGCCCAACTTTAATATGCAACCCGCGGTTTATTTGCTTTAATGTTCATTTTGTGCTCTACTTTAACTTATTTCAAACTCTAACATACGGTACCATCAATTCCTTGTCCAAAAAATATAATCGCGGAATCTACTTTAACAATTATGGCATCATACGAAGCAAGGGCACCGTTATACGGTGAAGTCTATGCATTTTAATTCTTCAGTCACAGAAATTTTAATTCAACTATGCACCATATCGCGACCAACCTAAGTACTTCAAAAATCTGTTTAATTTCGGAAATGCGGTAAATCAAACGTAATTACATGGGCATAACTGAACACTGGGATACCATCAGTCTGCTTTTACCCATGAGCATCAATATGTCGGAAAACCAGTATACTGGATATCTTAATACTTCTGTATCGTAGATACAAATAATCTGTAGTTATTATAGATAACAGACTGTACCATCGATCACAGGTCTTAGCCCAAAAATTCGCGCCTTCGCGGTCACATACGAAAAAAACAACCTCTCGGTTAAACTACACCTAACCATCAGAGAGAAGCTACAGATCACTTCTTAAACACAAAATATTAATCTTTTTTGTTTGTAAACAAACTATCGTCTTTAACTCGACCACCGTATAGTTACTCACGCCTTCTACAAACACGCACGCACCTCAAAACTACCGCGCTACGATGACATCACGGGTCAAAGCTGACGGGCGGTATCCCCGTCTACAGGTGAGCCGTTACATGTCGTAAATTGAACGAAATACTTACGAATAACAACTTTGGTCACCGTAAGTTGGATCCGTCGCGTACAAAATGCTGCAGACAACGAGAGCCAAAGACTACGTTTTACTGCCAGAACACTTCAGAGAAGCTACAGATGTGCCGAAGAAACTGACTAAGTTTATCCGACCTCTTCTGAAATGTTGTTTGTGAACGGAGTAATTTTTGTGTGGTATGGGATCGTTATGAGATGGGGCTGACAGAGGACATGAAATGTTCGAAGACATCATGATCATTTTGTACTCTAATGAAATAGAGACAGTTTCACGAATGAGATAAGCAAATTGTGGCTATCATTATTTTACATTGTGGGAACATCTCGTCACGAAAACTTCAGTCACCAACTTTCTAAACATAAAGAAACAACGTTTTTTTTTATAATTTCACTCACATAACGATAAATAACTATTGCAATAAAATAAGAGAAATCGGTGCATGAGGGGAAAGATTTAATTTCATTTAGATGCTCGTTTTCCTGGCTTTATTCGCAAGTATGGAGGCCAAAAAATAGTTTTCATGAGTTTCTGTTAAAACTCTACCTAACACTTGTGTTTGGAGTACATTGTATCCATAAATAGGGTGTCCCATTTATCTTGACTACCCAAAATATCTCCGGACAATAATAATAACAACAACTGTAAAACGACTTCCACCGATATTAATGTAAGACAGGGGCGCATGAATGTAAATATTTTGAATCATTCTAAAACGAAATCATGTATGTTTTTAACACAAACTTACGTGTTTTTAAATGGACACCCTTTATTATTTCAAATGTTTTTAGAGCTTAGGGGACTTAACTACGGGGTCATCAATCCCTACACTTACAAGCTACTTATGAACTACTAGCTTAAACCCGCGGCTCCGTTCGTGTGTTGGTTGATTATGATAGATAATGCGAGAAACGTCAAATCGACTTTTTTTTTAAAGAGATGTGTTAAAAGAAATTTCTTTTTTACTGCTTTATTTATTCTTATATTTCCTTATTCGTATGTTTATCCTTACAGAGAAAGAGCTGAAGACGTTGTAGCACGCATAGACCAAAGATATGGTCTGTGGCATGACGTTTCGCTGTATGTAACCTCCTTGCTATAGAGTCGCGCCGGCCGCGGTGGCCGACGGGACTAAGGCGCTTCAGTCACGGTCTGCACGGCCGCTACGATCGGGGGTTCGAATCCCCCCTCGGGCATGGATCTTTGTGCCGTCCTAGTTCGTAAGTAGTTCATAAGTAGTTTGTACGTTTAGGGACTGATGACCCCGTAGTTAAGTCCCATAGACTATACAAACATATAGAGTCGCAAACGTCGTCGCTGGCCTTCAGTCCGAATTTTTTTTTATAATTTGACGACTTTCAACCACCATATCTTCCACCCCTTTATAGCTATCGGCATGGGACTGCTACGGTGTACAACGGCAGACTTCGGACAACAATTACAGACATACCATTTGTTTGCGTTCTGTAGTTTTCGCTGCAGAGCGAAATATTAACACACACACACACACACACACACACACACACACACACACACACACACACACGTAGAATTTTATATACACCGATAACCATCCATCTCAATATACTCCACCCTTTTATCATTATCAACCCTCAAGCAACAATGCAACCAATAAAACTATTTTCAAAGAGTAAATATAATTTTGAAAGAGTAATTATTGTTCCGCATTTCGCGTTATATACTACGAATTACTAAATATCTATCTGATCGCTATATAACCATGCCTAAAACCTGGTTCAGGTATAAATTAGTAACTATACAAATATTTAAGTCTCTGCATCTTGTCGTTCGGGCGTGATAAGCGCACACAGAACAGACATTCACATTTTTATATATATAGATAAATAGCTATCCGATCGGATAAAACCGTGCCTAAAGCCTCCCCCGGGTAGACATTAGTAACTGTACAAATTAGCTCTTTATGTCTTGTGGTTCAGACGTGATAAACATACACCGAACAGACATTCACATTTATAGATATAGATGTAATACCAAGGGCGGCACAAATATCCATGCCCGGGGGGGATCCGAACCCCCGACCGTACTGGCCGTGCAGAACGTGACTGGAGCGCCGCAGACCGCTCGGCCACCGCGGCCGGCTATATTATTTCATCAACAAACTATAGCATGACCAATCACATAAATAATGGCGTCGATTGCATCGCATTCGCCAGTTTCATTCCTAGATATTGAGAAACAAAGTTGATGCTACAAATAGGTGAAACGCGCGGCTAGCTCACGCCCTGAGTCACAGGCGAGAGCCCCATGCTATCCAGAACGTGCGCTATCCCCGTGTTTTGGGTATTTCAAGCGTCAAACTCGTTCCGCAATATCTCGGGCTGTAATTGGCGTATTGCGATGCAATCAACGCCATTGTTTGTGATTTATCGTGTTATAGATTCCTGATGAAATAATACAGGGTGTCCATTTAACAACACGTAAGTTTTTGTTAAAACACTTTTAGCATGTTTAAAAAGAACTGACATTAATGAGCCCTTGCCTTACATTGTTGTTGTGGTCTTCAGTTCGCAGACTCGTTTAATGCAGCTCTCCGCGCTACCCTGTCCTGTGCAAGTCTCTTCATCTGAGAATACGTTTGGCAACTTACATACATTTGAATCTGCTTACTATATTCGTCCCTCGGTCTCCCTCTACGATTTTTACCCCACACGCTTCCTTCTAATGCTAAGTTGACAATTCCATGATGTCTCAGAATGTGTCCAACCAATCTGTCCCTTCTATGAGTCAGGATATGCCAGAAACTCCTTTTCCCCCGGTTCGGTGAAGCACCTCCTCATTACTTACGTGATCTACCCATCTAATTTTTATCATTCGTCTGTATCACCACATTTCAAAAGCTTCTATCATATTTTTCATCTGAACTCCTTATCGTCCACGTTTCACTCTCATACAATGCTACACTCCAGACAGATGCTTTCAGAAAGGACTTCCTAACATTTAAATTAATATTGAATGTTAACAAGTTTCGCTTCTTCAGAAACGCTTTTCTTACCAAAGCCATTCTGCATTTTACATCTTCTCTACTTCGGCCATCAGAATTTATTTTGCTACCCAAATAATAAAATTCATCTACTACTTTTATTGTCTCATTACCTAACCTAATTCCTTAAGCATCGCCTGATTTTCTGACATTGCATTCCATTACCTTGTTTCACTCTTGTTAATGTTCATCTTATAACTTCCTTTCAAGACACTGTCCATTTCATTCAACTGTTCTTCCAGATCCTTTGCGGTCTCTGACAGAATTACTGTCATCGGCAAACCGCAATGATTTTATTTCTTCTCCTTGCATTTTAATGCCTTCTCCAAATTTCTCCTTCCATTCCTTCACTGCCTGCTCAATGTACAGATTGAACAACATTGGAGAAAGGCTACGACCCTGTCTTACTCCCTTCCCAACCTCTGCGTCCCTTTCTTGGCCTTCGACTCTAATAACCGCTGTTTGGTTGTTGTATAGGATGAATATAACTGTTAGCTCCCTGTATTTTATTCCTGCTACCTTCAGAATTTGGAAGAGTGTATTCCAGTCGACATTGTCTCCAAATCGACAAAAGCTAAAAACATAGGTGTCTCTATCCTTAGCCTATCTTCTAAGATAAGTCGTAATGTGAGTATTGCCTCTCGTGTTCCTACATTTCTCCTAAATCCAAACTGATCTTTCCCGAGGTCAACTTCTACCAGCTTTTCAACCATGACTTATCAAACTGATGGTTCTGTAATTTTCACACTTGTCTGCACTTGCTTTCTTTGGAATTGGAATAACGATATTCTTCTTGAATCCGGAGGGTATTTCCCCTGTCTCTTATATCTTGCATACCAGGCGGAACAATTTTTTTCATGACTGGTTCTCCTAACGATATCAGCAGTTCAAACGGAATGTCATCTACTCCAGGGGCCTTGTTTCGACTCTAGTCCTTCAGTGCTCTGTCAAACTCTTCTTCCAGTACAATATCTCCTATCTCATATTCCTCCACTTCGTCTTCCATTTCTAGAATACTGCCTTCAAATTTATTTCCTTTGTATAGACCCTCTCTATATTCCTTCCACAGTTCAGCTTTCCTCTCTTTGCTTAGTATTGGTTTTCCGTCTGAGTTGTTGATATTCATACAGCTGCTTTTCTTGTCTCCAAATATCTCTCTTATTTTCCTGTAGGCTGTATCTATCTTTAAATTGATACCGGTGAAAGTCGCTTCGCAATAGCTATTTTTGTTCCAGAGATATTTTCGGTAGTCGAGATAAATGGGACATCTATATCTACTGTACAAGGGGTGGACAAAATGAACACAATGCAGGATACTACATCTTTGTGCAATTTGGCACCACTGCATATGAGATAACAATAGATGCACAATTGACTTTCAAAGGCTTGGACGATACCTTGCAATGTATTGTATGTTTCCTTCTGTGACGGTCAACACAGATGATCGATGAATTGTGTCTTCTCTCACGCTTGCAAGGGAATCAAATCGATGTTGCACAGTTAGTGGCAGCATTCGTAACGCAATCTGCCTCACTGTTTGTTTCACCATCGACAGTATCCTCGGTAATGAGACCGTATACTAAACAAGGTAGAACAAAGGGCCTATGCCTTTCGCGGGCAAGCGTTCTACCAACTGAGCTATCCCGACACGACTCACGATGCCGCCTCACAACTTTCGCCAGTACCTCGCCTCCAACTTTGCAAACTTCACAGAAGCTCTCCTGCGAACCTTGCAAGCCTAGCACCCCTGTAAGAAAGGATATGGTGAAGACATGGCTTAGCCACAGCCTAAGGGATGTACTGGCGGAAGTAAAGCTGCGAGGTGCATCGTGAGTCGTGTCGGGATAGCTCAGTCGGTAGAGCACTTGCCCGCGAGAGGCAAGGATCCCATGTTCGAGTCCCGGTTCCGGCACACAATTTTAATCTGCCAGGAAGTTTCATATCACCGCACACTCCGTCTCTACGCTCACTGGTGTGATAACTGTGAATAAATACCTCACCGTACTTTCGAACAAACAGCTTGCCATAACTAACATACTGCTAACAAACATTGCAGTAATCCAAAATGATAATACGCCCACACATACAGCCAAAAATGTTCATGCGTGCTGTATACAGAATAATAGGTCTATTATCAAACGTATCCCTCGACAGTAAAATCACCATGCCTGAACATAATTGAACAGTTTTGGGGAGTTTTATAACAGAGAATGAGGACGAAATTTAGAGATCCATCATCATAGAACGAAGTAGCGGAGGTTTGAAACGGCTCTTCGCCCTAATCTATCCTAATAAAGCCTCTTCATTTCATCATAAGAACGGCAACCCATATCCACATCCTCTGCGATTATTTGTGCCCTCACTTACCCCCAATGTTAAATTTACGATTCATTCATGTCTAAAAATGTGTCCTATCAATAGATCTCTTCCTTTAGTCAAGAAATGCCAAAAATTCCTTTTCTCTCCAATTCTGTTCAGTACCTCTTCATTAGTTACGGGATCTACCCATCTAATTTTCAGCATTCTTCTATAGCACCACAATTCAAAACCCTTTAACGTCTTCCTGTCCAAACTATTTATTGTCCAAGTTGTACTCCACACAAATGCTTCGGAAAAGAATTCCTTACACTTAAAGTAATATTGGATGCTAGCAAATTTCTCTTCTCAAAAACGCTTTTCTTCCCCTTGTTATTCTGCATTTTATATCCTCTGTACTGTGACCATCATGTGCTATTTTACTGCCCCAGTAACAAAACTCATCTACCACCTTTATAGTTTAGTTCCTTCAACATCCCTGATTTTCTAAGACTGCTTTCCAATATACTTGTTTTACTCTTGTTAATGTTCATCTTATACGCTTCTTTCAGCACACTGTCCATTCCGTTTAATTACACTTCCAGGTCTTTTGATGTCTCTGACAGAAATACAATGTCATCAACAAACCACAATGTTTTTACATTTTCACCCTGAACTTTAATTCCTTCTCCAAATTTCTCTTTGCTTTCAATCGCTGTTGAAAAGTATAAAGACACTTTACAAATATGTTCCTCAAAAAGTTGCAGTTGTTAATAAAGCCAATTGTGAATCAATCGCTTACTAATAAATAAATGTTGTGTCTGGTTAACTTGTTTTAACCCCTCATTTGAAACAGACCATCAATAGCGGAAAATTAGTTTTTACCCCTGATTAAACTTTCGCGCTTGAATTATCAAAATTTTAGTTTCGCTTGGGTAAGTTTTATAAAATTCTAAATACGGGTAAAAACAGTAATAGAGCAAAGTACTAAAGGCCGCTTGGCTTGGAGAACCGTCAAACGTTCCTTTTTATTTCTTAGTCCATATAAAAAGGATTTATCCGCATCGTTAAGTCTAGTCTGTTTTGCCTGGTCAGATTGTCCATTTCGTTCTGACTAATCTGTTTCGATAGCTATCGTTCCAGAAGATTAAACAGTTAGTTAACATCATATTTTAGTATCGAGTGTATTCAAGTATGAATCCCATGCGTTGTTACGAAAAGCACCCGATAAAATAAACTCGCTGGTTTTGTCAATATTCTCACATTTATCGAAAGACAAGAGATCGAGTCATAACTTTACCGTCACAGTAGTGGATTTACTGAAAAAACTACATTTCATTTGTAATCGAAGAGGAAGTTCAGTTGTACTACTACGTTTGAACAGTAAAAGTGCAGTATTACTATGTGAGAAGACCATATTTGAGAATTACTGCTATTATGATGAACAACAATATATACCTGCTAGAAACAGGTTCTTCATACTCGTCGATCGTTATCAGTTAACTTCGGGTCTCGCCCACTAGTCTTCTTCGCTAACGGTGTTCTACCTTGTTTAGTGTACGGTGTCTACTGTGTATAATGTCGATGGTGGAACGTTAAACAGTGCATCCATTTTCGTCATAGATGCTCCAAAAAAATGTTCAAATGTTTGTAGAGCTTATGGGACTTAACTACGGGGTCATCAGTCCCTAAACTTACAAACTACTTATGAACTAACTAAGACTAAGGACGGCACAAATATCCATGCCCGAGGGGGGATTCGAACCCCCGACCGTAGTGGCCGTGCAGACCGTGACTGAAGCGCCTCAATCCCCTCGGCCACCGCGGCCGGCCATAGATGCTCCCACTAACTACACAACATCGAGTTCGTCTCTTTGGAAATCTGAGAGATCACGTATTTCACCGATCATTTGTGTTGACCGACGAAAGACAAAACATATACTGCAAGGTAACGCCCAAGGCTTCTTAAATTAACTGTACGTCTAATGGTAACACATACGTACCGGCCGTGGTGGCCGAGGTGACTGAGGCGCTCCAGTCACGGTCAGCACGGCCACTACGGTCGGGGTTTCGAATCCCCCCGCGGGCATGGATATTTGTGCCGTCCTAGTTCGTAAGTAGTTCATAAGTAGTTTGTAAGTTTAGGGACTGATGACCCCGTAGTTAAGTCCCATAAGCTTTACAAACATTTGAACATTTGAACTCATACGTAGCGGTGAGAAATTGAAACAAGATGTAGTACACTGCACTGTATTCATATTGTTATGTCAACTGTTAGATAGAGTTATATATTTTTGACGACGTTACAGCGTTCAATGGATGAAATAAATCGCGATTTGTGATCAGTTATGGCTTCACTGTAATAGGTTTAGATGGAATACCAAAGTGCGGCGAATAAAAATATGTTCCCGGCCGAGATTCGAACCCGGGATCTCCTACTTACTAGGGAGACGCATTGACCATAAAAGCTGTACGTGTGTTGTGTGGATGTTGAACCTATCGTTAGATCAGACAACAAATTGTTCCTTGCCACAGCAATTTGGTTTAATTATGGCCCTGATACTGATGTATATGCTATTAAGTGAGAAACAGTGCATGAGACTGATTATGTGCGCAACGGATATTTTTAACAAAACAACTGTGACATGTAGCCTTTTGAAACAGACACTGACTATACTCAAAACTTTTGACTGCGAGAAAGATATTAAAAAAACCACAAATCACTTTCTTAATGCTTGACTGTGAGAATTTTATGCAGATCAGTTTCTAATTATTGAAATTTAGTATCACTTTAGTATCATAGTCAGTTAACTATCATTTACTATGGCACCAATAATGAAATCCGATCAACAATATTATTCACATCAATACTGCACTTTAAATCCACTAATAATTAATTATCAAATGAAGGAAGTAGGTTAATTTTCTAACTACGTAAATGAAACATGAAGGAAAGTTTAAGCTACTTATTATTAATAATCAGCATTACATTACCTACATAATACCTCTTCTGACTTGCTGGCAAAGCAGCCTCTTCTCTACATCGGAGCCATACACACAACCCAACCGCTCTCTAAGCGAGCTGAACCACTAGTCCTACTCTCTCTCAGTGCGAGCTACAATGCTATGCAATACATGATCTTTGCCAAAGATGAAACTTCATAAAGGACACATATCGATACATACAGTAGAAGCGATATTATACATTTTCTTGCAAGCAAGTTACTCGATACAAAACAGGAGGTACAATATTGGACATTTTCTTACAAAATAATTTTTTATGGACACGTTTCAATCAATCCGACACCGAGGGCACAGTGACAAACCCGACTGCAGAGGACTCATTCCTGCACGTCTTCCGCTGCCGTCTGCCTGCTGGTCACTGTGTCCTCGGTGGCGGAGTGGTCTAAGCGTCTGCCTAGGAAGCAGGAGATCACGGGTTCGTGCCGGCCGGGCACAAATTTTCATTCACTGCACTTTGGTATTCCATCTAAACCTATTACAGTGAAGCCATAACTGAGCGCAAATTGCGATTTATTTCATTGTTAGGTAGATGTTTAAATAGAAACCTTCCAAGATAGTGGGAGAAAGAGCACCTAAAATGCAATTCAGTTTATCTGGAAGATTTTAAGTCTATCACAACAATTCTATACGGACTTTAATCCAAATATGTTCGAAATTTCTCGATTTACCGCTTAGCAACGTGTAAACGTGATTCATGTTACGTGAATATTATATCGTAGTTTATGGAGAACACTAACGCCATCCACTGCGAAAAATACTAGAAAGTATTGATTTAACAAAATTATAAATAATGATAAATCAGTCTTTCCGAGCATTGGGAATATTCTTTGTTGTGTCCAGCTTCAAGGTCGTCATTTGCCGGGCATAAATCAAACTAATCAGTCGGTGGTGAAGAGTCAGTAGGTTACCTATGAGAATATATGAAGAGTGCTCAAATAAAAAGGTACGAAAAGACACTGTGAATATCATTGAAGTTTTGAATCAAAAGTAATCACTAGAGGCCTGAGCACTGATTAACGATCCGAAAGATACCATGTTTTCAGAATTCTTGTGTCGTTCAGTTCGTCGTCCGAGATGAAGCACTTCGCCTTAAGATGTTTCCCTAGCGGGATAAACTCAAGGAGGTCACAGGGTGACATGTCCGGGCTGTAGGGGGGATGCTCAAGCTGTTCCCACTTGAACTTGGCCAGTACACTTCGTGTGACCCTGGAGAACGCGGAAACGCGCGTTATCATTGAGCAGAATCACTCCCTCCGTGAGCAGTCCAGACCGTTTCCCTTGATGGAATTGCGTAGGCTATGAAGTGTCTCACAGCACACGTCATGTCAATGAGTTTCCGTGCTCGAGGTGCTCGAGGAATTCGATGAGTACCGGACATCGGAAATAACAGTGAACATCACCTTGCCTGCTGCGTCGTTATCCGAAAGCGGGAAATTAAAATTTCAACTGGTTGTGTTGTTAAGACTTTTCTTACTTTTTCATTTGAACACCCCTCATAGAACAAGCTAGGGCGTAACGTTGTTCAAATTATTTTGTCGATCCATTCTATATGTAGATGATGAAGTGATCTACGACAACCAGAAATGCTGTATTTGCACGGAGAGATGGCGGTTGGAACACCCTCTCTCTTCCGTCTGCTATTCAGCTTCTTAATCACTCGCCATCTTGCTCCGGAAATGGAGAAAGCGAAAGGGGGAGAGGAGAAGGGAATTGAATCCTAATTTGATCGCAGGAAATAACATTATTTCAGTAACAGTGTCGATATTTTCATACACATCTATCCAACACTTTCCCAGAGGTTGTCACTCTTTTATTATACAACGACGACCGCAGTTTGAAGAAGCAATCGTCAGTTTCAAACACGGAGTGTAATGTAAATATCCGTGTTCCCCGGTACAGGGCGCTTAACCTCTGATTCCTATTGGAGTAACGCTGTGTGTTCTTCGCTGCAGGCACGCAGCCAGCTAGGCCCGCAGGGGTCTTGGAAATGAAAGTGGAATTTCAATAATACCCGACCATTTAAGAAGCTTTACGGGCTTTGCCTAATGACGTCTAACAAGGCTCCAATATTCGGCGACACTCCTTGGGGTCCGCTGATTCCTCCTCCCTGTGCTTCCCCCACCCCTCACCCCAACTTGTCCTCCCAGAGGGAGGGAGAGAACCTCTGGCTAATTTGGTAGTCACAGGCGTGCTCTCCAGATTACCGAGTTTATCGTATTGGAAGAGGTTACGCCGAGACGATGGACGAAGCTTCAGGCTCTCTGCAGACGAGGTTTGCGCTCGACGTTTCCCTGAATTTCAGTAACAATAATAGTAGACAGTTTCTCGATGCCTGGGAACTGTAAATGTTTCCTTACGCCTGCTGGTAGAAGAGTTGCTGAGAGGAACACGTTAATACACACGTTGACGAAAATTGCAGCTGAAGGTAGCAGGAGTAAAATATAGGGAGCGAAGAGTTATATTCAACCTATACAAAAATCAGACAGCGGTTATCAGAGTCGAAGGGCAAGAAAGGGACGCAGAGGTTGAAAAGGGAGTAAACAGGGTTGTAGCCTTTCCCCAATGTTGTTCAATCTGTACATTGAGTAGACAGTGAAGGAATGGAAGGAGAAATTTGGAGAGGGAATTAAACTTCAGGGAAAAGAAATAAAAAGTTTGCATTTTGCCGATGACATAGTAATTTTGTCAGACACTGCAAAGGATCTGGGAGAACAATTGAATGGAATGGACAGTGTCTTAGAAAGAAAGTTATAAGATGAACATTAACAAGATTAAAACAAGGGTAATTGAGTGCAGTCTAAGAAAATGAGGTAATGCTGAAGGAATTTGATTATGTAATGAGACAATAAAAGTAGTAGATGAATTTTGTTATTTGGGTAGCAAGATAACTTCTGATGGCCGAAGTAAAGAAGATATAAAATGCAGAATGGCTATGGGAAGAAAAGCGTTTCTAAAGAAGCGAAAGTTGTTAACATCCAATATTAATTTAAATGTTAGGAAGTCCTTCATGATATTATTTGTCTGGAGTGTAGCATTGTATGGAAGTGAAACGTGGACGATAAGGAGTTCAGATAAAAAGACGAATGATGAAAATTAGATGGGTAGATCACGTAACTGATGAGGAGGTGCTTAACCGAATCGGGGAGAAAAGGAGTTTCTGACATTTCCTAAGGGATAGATTGGTTGGACACATTCTGAGACATCAAGGAATTATCAACTTAGCATTAGAAGGAAGTGTGTGGGGTAAAAATCGTAGAGGGAGACCGAGGGAGGAATACAGTAAGCAGATTCAAAAGGATGTAGGTTGCCGAACGTATTCTCAGATGAAGAGACTTGCACAGGACAGGGTAACGTGGAGAGCTGCATCAAACCAGTCTGCGGACTGAAGACCAAAACAACAACAACGTTCGTGCATACATAAAAGGCGATAGAGATTTTCAGTCACCGAAATAATTTTATCAGGAAAGATAAAGTTTGAATGTCAACATTGCAGCGACAATATGACAGTCAATTATTTTCAGTCGAGAATGTTGGCATCATCGGAGACCATAGAGCAATCGACGTCACGTGATTGACAGCGACGCCCTCTAGATGGCCAATATATACGACGCTCACTCAAGATCTACTTGCAGTGTGCCGCTTCACCCCCGAGGATTCCTTCCGCAATCGAAGGCGAAACGTCAGAGAAATGTTTTACGCATAGACCACGGGATCTTAGCCGTGCGTACTTGAGTGCCGTGCTACGGTCCGCGCGGCCGTTCGCCGTCGGGGGTTCGAATCCCCCCTCGGGTCTCGGTGTTAGTGCTGTCCTTACGTTAGTTAACCTTAGTTTAAGTAGTTTGTTAGCTACGGACTAATAACCACGCAGTTGCGTCCGATAGATTTCCAAACAAACCACGGAATCTCAGCCAAGACGTTTCATGTTATCAAATGTTCAAATGTTTGTAGAGCTTATGGGACTTAACTACGGGGTCATCAGTCCCTAAACTTACAAACTACTTACGAACTAGCTAATACTAAGGACGTCACAAATACCCATGCCCGAGGGGGGGATTCGAACACCCGATCGTAGTGGCCGTGGAGTCCGTGACTGGCGCGCATCAGTCCCATCGGCCACCGCGGCCGACTTCAAGTTATCACACAGCGCTGAATTTCCCAGTAATAATTTCAAAAATGAATACCGTCTTTCCCTATGCCTTCCTAAATCTTTCTTTACTATTTCCTTGTGGTTTCTGACAGAAAATATTCAGTAGTTTTGGCCTTGCGTTAAGTCAGTGAAGGGTTCAAAGCCACTTGTCCGACTGTCAGGTTAGTGGATGGAATTTCACTCTGAACTCGTTGAATCCTTCAAGCATAGCTCTTGCAACGCTATTCCCCGTACTTTGACTACGCTCGTATCTTCAACGATGCTCTCGTTGCTTCCTGAGCAGCTTCTGATCACTACTGGCCAACTTCGGCAGGTGTATCCCATCCATCACAATACATGTCTAATACGAGTCTCTTGAATTGTATGTCTTTATACTCTAAATTTTCATTATTATTGAGTCGTGATGCCACAGATTGCGAGGTCCTCTATCCGTCGGAGTTTCTTGTCCTCCAATGGGTATGGGCTTGTGTGCTGATCTTGTTGGTTTAAGTGGTTTGTAGCTCTGGAGACCAATGACTTCAGCTATTGCATCCTTGAGCATTACAAACAGTTGAACATTTGTACATTATTTGTGACGAATGATGTTGATTGATCAGGTTTCTCGTCGCTTTTATTAAGTAGAAGTATCATACTGACGTTCTTTACGAGGGCTGTTTAGATGAAAAGGTACGAAACGTCGTAACACCCAAACCAGTTGAAATTTCAGTGTGTCGCTTTGGTATAAAGTAGTGCGGCATCTAGAAACGCGAAGCATGCTCCTCACCTTCTCCTAAAACGTTCAAAGCTGTGCCCTCAGCGGGGAAGGTGATGTTCACCGTCCTCTTCGACGTTCGAGGTCCGATTCTCATCGAATTCCTCGACCACAGAAGAACCATTAACAGTGACGCCTACTGTGAGACACTTGGCAGCCTACGCAAGTGTTTAAAGATCAAACGGCCTAAGCTGCTCAAGGAAGCAGTGATTATGCTCCATAGTAAGGCGCGTCCACACGTCTCCAAGAGCCACACAAAGTGTGTGAAGGTTCTATATGGAGGTATAATTTTTTATTTCATTTTATTTAATTAATTATTATACAGATTTTGTGCGTAAGCCGGCGAAAAATACTTATTTAGACACGGCTAGGCAGCTCGCCGACAGCAAGAGCCGTTATAGTTTCCCACGACCGAGACGCAACATACGGCGTCAGCCGAGGAGGTGGGGTAACGACAGCTCCAGATCGCTGCTGCCGGGAGATATTCCGTTGCGGCCGCCGCTCCTATAAGGCGGGGAAGTCCCCAAACTATGACGCGAAGCTATCATTTTTAATTTATTATTATTTATTATTTAACAATATTTGGTGGCATACAGGCTATATTAGCAGCCTAGGGGTCATCAAAAGTCTATGCTGATGATGTTACTTTGTGTAATATTGTTCAGATAACTAAATAAATGAATAAATAGATGTTTAACGAATATTTACGAACATGTACGACGACACACGAAATTTGGTAGGAGGTCTCGGCTGCGCGCCACTGTAGTCAGTCGGCGCTAGGACATAATCCGTACCGGACAAGTAGGAATATGCTCTCAGTATCCGCAGTAAAATTAAAATTGTTTAACATTGTATTACGGAGAGGCTAGCAATAAAGCCCCATACTTGGCAACCCGAATTTTATTCAGAAGAAATACCTACCCGTAACTCCTACACGTCGGCTCACAAGTCTGACTCGAAGGTGGGTCAGCTTCTTTTGCAGATCCTGGATGGGAAGTGTGGGCCGGTAAATCCGCACGCCCCCTGCACCATCGTCTACGGACTCCTAAGTACGACTCCAACTCCAGTATAGGTTTAGTACTAGGAGGGGCTCTTGCAAGTGTTATGGCCAAGTTCAAGTAGGAGCAGCTTGGGCATCCGCCCCGCAGCCTAGTCATCTCTCCCTCTCCCTGTGACTTCCATCTGTTTGGTCCGCCAAAAAAAAAAAAAAAAAACTCCCAAAAGGAAACGCTTAAACTCGGACAACGAACCACAGGAATTCTGGGAATAGGGAATCCTAGGGAAGTCATTATTCAAAATATAAAGAGACTCTTCCTTGAACTGTGCTGCGTAGACAGGTGTTTGCTTATGTGGGTGCTGCAACTGCGTCGAACATACAAATGCTACCCGCTGTGGTCAGGAGACTTGCAACTGACCGGAAGTTAAGGATTTTGAAACGCAGAATTGCAAGTTTGTAACGAGTATGTTGCCCGCAAGTAGCTAACGTGTTTTGACTGTAATAAATAAATAAATAAATAAATAAAGGTGTGTGCAAAAATAAAAGCTGATGCCTCATGAGTATATGATGCCGCTGGAAAAATTTGTGCTGTAATTTAGCAGACGGGCCGCGAGGAAAAGTATTAAAATTATGTAAATGTGCGGAGAACGGGGCAACGAAGCGTCTCCGTGGGTAATGTTATTCAGAAACAGTGCATCATTACCATACAGTTCCGCCCTCATTTAGAGCTGACTGTATCCTGTTTCCTTTTTATAACTTGACCTGAAAAACTTCTTTACTTCGAAAAGTTGAATAAAATTTTTGGCTGCTGTCACTTCCTATTTAGCGCAGCGATGAGGTTTTGTAGGGGGACTTTTACGGCGGTAAATTAAATTATGCATAGCGCACTGCGGATTGTGTGTCACTCTTGAGATTTATTGCGTGGTACACATTTCTTAAATAAATGTGCACTTGGGCGACAGAAGTCCACTGTATTATCCTTTTAGGCTGTCATAGTAAACCTCTTCAGAAGTAAAATGGGAATAAAAAATGAATGATGTCTCGAGTTTGAATATTTGTCTTGTATTACAAGCTTGAAAGTAAGCTACCAACTTCGTAAACACTTCCGCAACGTATGTTATTATAATTGCACACTTGTCCAGTGGAGGTGTAACAAATTATTTCATGTTGAGGTTATAACAATGTTTCTGCAAACAAGCTTCTTCGTAGACGTAATTTATTAGACTTTCTTGGCGATTTGTTGACGTCTTGTTGAAATCGGGTACTCTGCCCAGATACCAGCGTCTTCCGAACACGAAATTTTGACGTCGTTACTCGGCGTCTTCTTCAGATGTTCCCTGAGACTGCCTGCCTGGCTGAACGGCACACATTTATGCCTGGCAGTGCCTGATGTTCCCTATTCGTTCCGAGCCTAAGAGTTGCGCTTCCCATTCTATGAGTTCTCTATTCCGTTCGCGCCCTACGTAGGCAGTGCTTTTCAGCAATAGTGTATTGAAACAAAAATTGGTCTTTCTTTCTGTGTACGGGCCGGCCGCGGTGGCCGCGAGGACTGAGGCGCTCCAGTCACGGTCTGCACGGCCACTACGGTCGGGGGTTCGAATCCGCCCTCGGGCATGGATATTTGTGCCGTCCTTAGTATAAGGTAGTTCGTATGTAGTTTGTAAGTTTAGGGACTGATGACCCCGTAGTTAAGTCCCATAAGCTTAACAAACATTTGAACATTTTTCTGTGTATGGGCAATCTAATATATTTATCTTGGCACTGAACTAGAAATCCAGTTCTCTGCAAGAATTCTGGGTTTCTGTTCATTTCAAATGTTCAAATGTTTGTATAGCTTATGGGACTTAACTACGGGGTCATCAGTCCCTAAACTTAAAAACTACTTATGAACTAACTAAGACTAAAGAGGGCACAAATATCCATGCCCGAGGGGGGATTCGAACCCCCGACCGTAGTGGCCGTGCAGGCCGTGACTGGCGCGCCTCAGTCCCCTCGGCCACCGCGGCCGGCTCTGTTCAGTTCCCGACGCAGAAACTTTCCTCGACACAACAGCATCATCTGCGAAGAGCATCATGGAATATTCGGTTTTAGTCAATACTGCAGTGGTTCCCAAACTTTTTACTGTGTGGACGACCTATTTTGTATGAAAAGAAGCGAAGTAAGGAAGCCGCGCTGGAGTAGCCGAGCGGTCTGGAGCGCCACGTTACGGATAGCGAGGCCTCCCGCGTAGGAGGTTCGAATACTCCCTCGGGCAGGTGTGTGTGTGTTGTCCTTAGGTTAAATTAACTCAGTTTAAATATTTTGTAAGTCTAGAGACTTATGACCAAAGTAGTTTGGTCCGAAGTAATTACAAACAAACATTTGAAGTAAGGAATTCCTCACATAACATCGGTTCCCATAAGACGTATATGCAAATCATGTCTTCACAGTTTCCACATGCTATTAAATTCACGTGTGCATGGGCACTAATACCCGTAGGCAAGAGGGGGGGGGGGAGGGTAACCCCTCTCCTCTCTTCAATACTCAATCGTCCGGGAGAAGTGAAAAAATATGGTGTAGAGAGGTAATTTTTTTTAAGAAAATTATTTAAAAGTCCTTATTTTGGAAACAGGATGAAATTTCTGCCGTGGTAGGGCTTCGTATTTTTTTATTTACTTAAAATGTTCAAATTTTTGTAAACCTATTGGACCAAACTGCCATGGGGATCAGTATCTAAGTTAGACTTAAAACTACTTTAACTTACTATAAGGACAACACACACACACACACACACACACACACACACACACACACACACACACACACACACACACACATGGCCGAGGGAGGACTCGAAAGGCCGCTCAGTCCGTAGAATGACGCCTTAGACCAGGCAGCCATTCTGTGCGGCATAAATCTTTCCTATTAAAACATCCACACGTGTGCCAACTTTCATGATAATCGGTGTAACGGCTTCGAAGTCCATTACAAGATACCCCCCATCATCCACAGTATGATATTTTATGTATAAAGTAACGTTCCTCTTCTTTTGAGGGTCATCTGTTCAAAATTTCATCAAGATTAGAACAAAACTATAGAATTATAGAATTGTAGGCACTTTACATATGCATAAGAAGAAACAGCAAAAAAAAAAAAATCAAATGGGCGCTTTTCGTTTATTGAATCAAAGAGCTGGACAGCATGTACGCAGTCACGACTAACAAAAATTATGCACCCTAGTTTTTTTATCTTCTATCACACTTTCAACCCTTCCTAACACGAGTTACTACGAAATTAAAGAAAAGCTTCTGTAAATTAATGACTCCAGTGTCAAATAAAACAAAAATGCTGTGCAAGCTTCATCTAGACACTCGTCAGAGCAAGCAATATCGTGGTAAAGGGGAAAATATAGAGATCTCTAAAACGGACGAAGGAAAACTGATAGCTATAACAGGACCTTCATCTAATAGAAAGAAGGAACTAAAACCCATTAAGGGACGAAGAACAGAGATAGATGCTCCTTTTTTGCAAATAGACGGGGAAAAAATCCCCAAACAAGTGCTCTGCAAGAAGAAAACTTAAAAACTACTACTACTAGGGAGTAGCTCAAGGCAAAATCATAATCCATGTGTCGTAAAGAAATGAAAACCCACTCTACTACAGGAGACTAGAAATTAACAGCAACATTCTTCTGCAATGCCAAATTAATAAAATCTTCAACTGTACAAGAAGAAGATAGAAGAAGAAACATATCCCCACTCAGGAGGCAAGGAGAAACAAAATCCCCTGCAAGAGAGCGAGGGGAAATTATGATGAAAGAAAAAATGTACTTGACATAAAATGTACCATAGTGGACGTAAATCTCCAATTGTGCTCTGGTAGCCGTGGATCAAGGGGAAATTTAACAAACATGTCACGATATTTCTGGACCGTCTGTATCTGGAGATGTTGGTCTAAAAGGTAAGGAGGATGAAGATTAATGTTTAACGGCCTGTCGACAGTGTGGTCATTAGGGATGGAGCTTATGCTCAGGTTGTTTGGGTAAGGATGGGGAAGGAAATCGGCCGTGCCCTTTGAAATGAACCATCCCGGCATTTGACTGGAGTGGCTTAGGGAAATCACGGAAACCCTAAATCTGGATGGCCGGAGGTGGATTTGAACTACCATCCTTCCGAATGCGAGTCCAGTGTGTTACCACTGCGCCACCTCGCCCCGTCCAAAAGGTAAGCAAGGTAGTGAATACTGATGTTGATTTCGAGACCGATGATGGCATAAACCATGAGACGCATCAACCACACAGTGGCGTTAAAATTTAAATGTTTGTAAATCTATCGGACCAAACTGCGTGGTGATCAGTCAGTAGCTTACAAACTACTTAAACCTAGGTAAACTAACCTACGGACAAACACAAACACACCCATGCCCCAGTGAGGACTCGAACCTCCACGGCGAGCAACCGCGCGCTCCGCAGCGAGACGCTTGAGACCGCTCGGCTACTCCACCGCGGCAGTGGCGTTACACTTGGCCCATGGGATGAGTTTGACGGCAGGGGCTCTCGGAATGAATAGTGAGGGTAATTTTCTGCGTCCGAAGTGAGCAATATGGTGCTTACTGTTTAGCCGCAATCGGGTGCCGGCGATCAGCAAGTGGGGCCTGCCAGTTTGCGGGTCGCTGTTGGCCGTCTGGAGTTGGGAGGCGATAAGGAGAGCAAACGGAGCCGCCGACCAGGCCCCCGGGCGGCCTGCCGCCGCCGCCCCCGCCTCCGCCCCCGCAGCCACGCCCATTTCCGCCCCCCGGGACCGCCGGCGGGCAAACCCTCTCCGTCTGGGCCAGCAGAGCGTCGGAGTTGCAATTAGCAGGGGCGGACGCCGCCAAATGGAACAGGGCAAGTCACTCAGGAGCAACACGGCGGCCGACACTCGCAGGATAACTCCGAGAGGTGTGGCGCCCGGGGGATGCCGCAGATAAGCAGCCCGTCCCGTAGGTCGAGGCTGCGCCCTCTAAACTGCGTCCACACAAACTCCTCTGATCCCCGTGTCTAAATTCTACTACTTGCTCAGCAAGTAGAGGAGCAATACATTTAAGTTTCTATACTCTTATTAAATTTCGCATATTACTTTACTTCTGAGAGCTACATGGAATGGCCGCATGGTCTAAGGCGTCGTGCTACAGACTAGACACCCGTTCCCGCTGGAGGCTCAAGTCCTCCCTCGGGCATGGGTGTGTGTGTGTGTGTGTGTGTTGTCCTTAGAGTAAGTTTGTTTAAGTACTGAACTGAAGGAGAGGCACTGAACAACAAATTCTGCCATGGCTGCGGGACCTTCTGTTTACTATGCAAGGGTTGAAACTTATGTAAACAACGGAACATGAAGGAGAATTGAAGTTCATGTTGTGGAGGGAGTCGTGCTTTAATTGTTGTTGTTGTTGTTGGGTGTGTAAATGGGACTAAACCGTGCTTTAATCGTGATAGCCATTATGTTGTGGTGTCTTAGTGGTTATAGTACTTGCCTATTAAGCAGAAGATTCCGGGTTCGAATCCAGAGCGCGGCACGTATTTTAATTCAATGCCTATCCTTCAATTTAATATCTTTGATATATATACCGACACAAAATATGTCTCTGGACATTTATTTATTATTAGTTTTAGTAGTTTGTAGCTTCATACAATTTGCTCATTGCAGGGAGCGGTGTTATAAATGTATTTTGTAAATAATGAAATACCAAGATCGCGGTATTACGTCTTTATTTATAACAGACGATCGGTTGCGATGTACACAGACATCATCTTCTGGTCTCTAAGGATGAACATAAAATGTATGGTTACAAAGAAACCAACAGAGGAACATGCCATTTAACTGTATGTATGGGTAATCATATGTCAACAGTTTTCTTAACATACTTGCACTAAATAGTAGCATTATTACATAAATGCACACTGTAGCCAATTGGATTGTGACAACCCACCAGTACAATCCAACTAGCTACAGTGTGCATTTATGTAATAATGCTACTATTTAGTGCAGGTTTGAGAAGAAAACAGTTGACATATGATTACCTATACATACAGTTAGATGGCATGTCCCTTTGTTGGTTTTTTTTGTAACCATACATTTTATATTCGCCCTTAGAGACCAGAAGATGATGTCTGTGTACATCGAAACCGGTCGTCTGTTATAAATAAAGACGAAATACCGCGATCTTGGCATATCATTATTTACTAAATGCATTGAATCTTCTTCTAATACCGTAATAGCCGAAAAACCAGCGTTTTGCGGATATTTACTTATTTAAATCTTCTGTCCATCACCTTCACTCCCCTGTCTTTGTTCATCCCCTTCTCCACCACTCTAATTCATCTCTTTTAACCGTACCTAAAAAAAAAAAAAAAAATTAAATGTAGTAACGAATTTTCATAGCAGTCGGTGAAAAGGTATCGAAATTTATTACAAAGTATCCTCTGCCGTGCAACTTAGGAAATGTTGTGTAGACGGCAATGTTTCTCTTGTTTATAAGCTGTTGTTGTTGTGGTCTTCAGTCCGGGGACTGGTTTGATGCAGTTCTCCACAATACCCTATCCTGAGCAAGCCTCTCCATCTCCACATAAGAACGGCAACCTACATCTGTCTGAATCTGCTTACTGTATCCATCTCTTGGTCTTCCTCTGCGGTTTTTACCCCACACACTTCCCTCCAATGCTAAACTCACGATTCCTTGATGTCTAAGAATGTGTACTACCAATCTATCCCTTCTTTTAGTCAAGGTATGTCAGAAATTTCTTTTCTCCCCAATTCTGTTCAGTACCTCCTCATTAGTTACGCGATCCACCCACCTAATCTTCAGCATTCTTCTGTAGCATCACATTTCAAAAGCCTCTATTCTCTTCCTGTCCGCACTGTTTATCGTTCATGTCTCACTCCCATACAAGGCAACACTCCATACAAATGCCTTCATAAAGGACTTCCTTAGGCTTAAATCAATATTCGATGTTAACAAATTTCTCTTTTTCAAGAAGGCTTTTCTACCCATTGCCATTCTGCATTTTATATCCTCTGTACTGCGACCATCATTTGTTACTTTACTGCCCAAGTAACAAAACTCATCTACCTCCTTTATTGCTTCGTTACCCAATCTAATTCCTAGTAATACTTACTGATGTCGCATATTACTTTACTTCTGAGAGCTAAACGGAATGGCTGCATGGCCTAAGGCGTCGTGCTGCAGACTGGGCGCCGATTCGCACTGGAGGCTCAAGTTCTCCCTCGGGCATGTGTGTGTGTGTGTGTGTGTGTGTGTGTGTGTGTGTGTGTGTGTGTGTGTGTGTGTGTGTGTGTGTGTGTGTGTGTGTTGTCCTTAGTTTAAGTTTGTTTAAGTACTGAAATGGAGAGGCACTGAACTACAACTTCTACCATGGCTGGCACCTGAATGAGGGGCCTCCTGAATACATGCAAGGGATGATACATATGTATATAGCGGAACATGAGGCAGAATTGAAGTTTATGTTGAGGAGGGAGAAGTACTTTGTTTTTGTTGGATTTTTAAAGGGGACTAAACTGTGCTTTAATCACAATATCCATTAGGTCGTGGTATCTTAGTGCAATTAAGTGCAAGTAAGTTGTAATTTGCGGCTGATTGCTGATGATGCCGTGGTGTATGGGAGGGTGTCGTCTTTAACTGACTATAATAGCATACAGGATGAGTTAGACAAAATTTCTAGTTGGTGCGAAGAATGGCAGCTACTCTCAAACTTAAGGTGATGATGCGCACGACTATGAAGAACAATCCCAAAATGTTTGAATACGGCATTAGTAGTGAACTTCTTGATGCTGTCGTGTCGTTCAAATATCTAGGCGTAACACTGCAGAGCGATATGAAATGGAACGTACATGTAAGGACAGTTGTGAGTAAGGCGGACAGCCGACTTCGTTTTATTGGGAGAATTTTGGGAAGATGTACTTCATCTGTAAAGGACACCACGTATATAACGCTTGTACGACCACGTCTTGAGTATTGCTCAAGTGTTTGCGACCCGCAGCAGATCATTTTAAAGGAAGACATAGAGGCGGTTCAGAGACGAGCATCTAGATTTGTTATCGGTAGGTTCGACCAATGCGCGAGTGTCACGGAAATGCTCCGGCTACTCAATTGGGGATCGCTGGAGGAAAGTCGACGTTTTTTTTTTTTTCGTTAATTTCTGTTGAGGAAATTTAGAGGGCCGGAATTTGAAGCTGAGTGTAGTACGATCTTGCTGCCGCCTACTTACATTTCGCGTAGTGATCACAAAGATAAGAGAAATTACGGAGGCATATGGGCATTCTTTTTTTCCTCGTTCTGTTTGGGAGTGGAATAGGACAGGAAATGCCTAGTAGTGGTACAGTGTACCCTCCGTCACGCACCTTACGGTGGATTGCAGAGTATGTATGTAGATGTAGATGTAGTGGTTATAGTACCTGCCTAGTAAGCAGAAGATACCAGGTTCGAATCACGGCTGTGGCAAAAATTTTAATTCAGTGCCTATCCTTCGGTTCAATATCTTTGACATATATCAACACAAAATATGTCTCTGGACAATGATTTATTGTTAGTTTTAGTAGGTTGTATCTTCTTCTCATACCATACTAACTGAAAAACAAGCGTTTTGCGGGTATTTACTTATTTAAATCTTCTGTTCATTCTCTTTGTCCATCACCTTCACTACCCTGTCTTTGTTCATCCCCTTCACCGCCACTCTAATTCATCTCTTATCACCCTGCCTAAAGAAAATTACAAGTAGTAACTAATTTTCATAGTAGTCTGTGAAAAGGTATTGAAAATTACTACAAAGTATCCTCTGCCATGAAACTTAGGAAATTTTGTGTAGACAGTGATGTTCAAATGTTCAAATGTTTGTAAAGCTTATGGGACTTAACTACGGGGTCATCATTCCCTAAACTTACAAACTACTTATGAACTACTTACGAACTAGGACGGCACAAATAGCCATGCCCGAGGGGGGATTCGAACCCCCGACCGTAGTGACCGTGCAGACCGTGACTGAAGCGCCCAGTCCCCTCGGCCACCGCGGCCGGCCGCAGTAATATTCCTCTTGTTTAGAAGCTATATGGTGCAAAATTACATCAGTATCAAAATAAAACTGTAGATTGCTTTCGACGTCAGTTTGAGGTAGCTTCCACCGGGCAACTTTATTAAATTCGACAATGATCTTCTTCGAAAGTTCAGATGTCCAAAAGTTCATCCTTATCAGAATAAAACTGTATATTGGTGTCTGGATCTGTTGTAGAGCACTCTCCCGCATGCACCATACAAAACTATATGCAGAAAGTGAAACATCTCTTGTTTTGAAAGTAAAGAGTCCAAAATTTGATCAAGATCAGAATAAAACTATATACGAATACATTACAATCAAATCTTTTGCGTGAGGTTGTTATATTTGACTGATTAATAGGATAAATAAAGTTTGACGGAAGACTTCACACTTTCCATTATTTAAGGTCAATTGCTATTTTTGCACCATACTTATACTTATCTATAACGTTTTGTAGTTGGTTTTGATTCTGACTTTACTAAACGAAAAAAGAAAGCACCACCTGCTAAATCGCTTATGAAGTCGAGGAACAGGAGGCGTACTATAACAAATCACTGGGAAGCGCCACGTATCATATCTGTTTTACTCGATGACTTTCCGTTAATTTCTGCGAACAGTGTCCTTTCTGACACGAAATCACGAATCCAATAGCACAACGGAGACGATATTCTGCAAGCACGCAATTTGATTACAAGCTGCTTGTCAGATACAGTGTCAAAAGCATTGCGTAAATCTAGATACAGACAATGGATCACCCCTTCATGTGAGTAAAGAGCCAACTGAGCATCTTAAGACCAATAATTTCCGAATCCGTGTTGACTATTGGTTAACAGGGCCCTTCTCTTAGAGATCAAATACAGTTCTGGTTGGAATGATTTATTTTATTTAATGCGTTTCTCCTTTTTTGGGGCATCATCAGAATCTGGAAAAATAATTTAGGGGAACTTTACAGGCCTACTCTTTTCATAAACAGTGATAATAAAGAAATAGATTGCTACTGATCTGATAACAAGGAGAGCAGTAATTTATTTTTTCTATCACTGTTCATGATAAGACGAGGCCTATAAAGTTCTCCTAACTTATTTTTCCATATTCTGACGATGCCCCAAAAAGGCGAAATGCGTTAAATAAAATAAATCATTGGAACCAAGACTGCGTTTTATTAGAAGTTATATTTTATTGGTTGCAGTATCAGACGGCCCAATAGAGTGTAAGACATTTTAATCATAATGTTCGAACAAACTATATATTCCAGAATCCTGCTGCAAATATATGTTAATGATATAGACCTGTCATTTTGGTGATCATTACTATTGCCTTTCTTGGATACTGAATTGACCAGTGCAACTATCCCGTCTTTGGGTACGGATCTTTCGCTAGTGATTGTATATGAAAGCTAGGTGCGGAATTATTGCATCAGCAAACCCTGAAAGGAATCTAATTGGTTTTCATTCTTGACCGGAAGACTGTTGAGTGATTTAATTTGCTTTAGTGATCTGAGAATATCTACTTCTAAGTTTTGTATAGAAACCTGAACTTCACGTTTCTACCAAATTTTTGGCAGTGTAAATAATAATAATAATAATAATAATATAATAAAAATAAAAATAATGTATAAAGGAAACGAATTTCCTGTAGGAGTCCGCGATCTTCTTTTTTTAAATAAGAATAAAAACCGTGTAGATCACTAAGATTATATTTATGTATTACATAGTTTCGACATCTGTCATCACCAGATCTGCAAGATAAAGGAACAAGTGTTTGTTGTACAATCGAGTTATACATAATGTTTTAAATACAAAAATATAAAACGTTTCTACGAGGATTGCAAACTCCCCTAAAATCCTCTGAAATAATGCACAGTAAAGTTCAGCGTCAATGATATCTGCCTCGTAGGTACGTCAACTGCAGTCTTGAATAAGAATTTGACATGTATATATGATAGCGTATATATATTGCTATCAGTTTTTACATGTAATATTGTACCTTTACAATCATATAAAAAGAAGAAAGACCGATAAATTTCAAATTATATGCAGACAAATTGTTTGATTTTTCAAAAATTGATGATTATCTGTCTTTCTTCTTTTTATATGATTTTAAGGTAGAATAGTAAATGTAAAAACTGATAGCAATGTTCTACGCTAGCGTCACCTGCCACCTAAAAAGTTTTGGTTTTGTCTATAATTAACAATACTGTTAGCAGTTACGATTTCTTTAAATTTATTTTGCACGACGCGTTTCCAGAAATAATTCCCACCTTCAAGTGCGTTTTTTGTGCTGTTAAATATTATTTATGATGTTTTGAGTGTGCTAGTGCCTGCTTCATTCTGCTGTCGTTGAGTTTTCGTCTGGTCAACGACAGCAGAATGAAGCAGGCACTAGCACACTCAAAACATCATAAATAATATGAAACAGTACAAAAAGCGCACTTGAAGATGAGAATTATTTCTCGAAACGCGTCGTGCTAAATATATAAAAATAATCGTGACTGCTAGCAATATTTTTATTTATAAACAAATCGATTTATCTCACAGTCGCAGGTTTAAAAAAAATTCTAATGAATAAAATAAAAAAGTTTTTTATATATGTGTAATTTTTATTGAAGGCTGTAGTTGACGTACCTACTAGGCAGATATTTTACCAATGACGCTGAACTTTACGGTGCAGGTTCAGAGGTTTTTAGGTGAGTGTACAATTGTATCCTTGTAAAAACGTTTTATATTTTTGAATTTAAGACGTACTGTGTAACTCGATTGTACGACGAACACTTGTTCCTTCATCTTGAGGAACTGACGATGGCAGATACGGAAACGACGTAATAAATAAATATGGTTTTAGCGATCTATACTCCGTTCACCAAACGAGAGACGTACTGTAAATACACCTAGGCGCGTGACGAGGGGTGGACAAAACAGGGTCCCTCGCTCAATTTCGCTGCATCCGTTTCAGGTGTAAGGTCGTTGTGTGTTTTGTTATATAGCAGTTCTATTAGAAGCCAAACATTTAAATTTCATTTCTTTTAATACATTATAAAATGATTCTGCTCTGAAAATTTCCCAAATCTACATCTTCGCTTACGACGACAAGCACTTTGTCAAATGTTGGAAATTTCTTACGAAAAACTTTTCTTCGGATCGTATTTCAGTCAAAGTCATCAAGACGTTCTGAAAGCTTTGTCGTTATTATTATTATTGTTATTATTGAGGCTTCAAACAGTGCTTGGCTTTTTATTGACTGTTTCCATAACAATATCAGTCACTGAATGTTCTGGACACAGCTGCGTTTTATACACTCTAGGAGCCATGTGTTTCTCTAAAGAAGTTTATTACTTCTTCTTTGAATACTTCTTAGGAAAACTCAAATTAGAGGATGACATAATGAGGTTACTCTTACGTGATACCAATGATAGAGAAAGAGACACACAGACTATGAATGCTGAATGTTATTGTAAACACTAATACTTATAATTTGGTTTATCTTGGGCCTGCAGCACTATAAATGTCCTTTAAAGACATTATGCAATAAATCCAAAATGCTGCTTTAGAATAATTATTTTTATTACACTATAGGCCTATTTCGGCTTTTAGCGCCATCGTCAGGTGATGTCTGTTGGTCCTGACATCCATATACATCGATGGTTTTATTGCTGTCAGTTATCAAAAAGCTGTCACATCACAACATAAATGATAAATCATAAGAAATATTGCAATAATAAAAATTCAGAAATATTGCAATAATTCAAAGCAATAAATAAATGACTGATAGCAATAAAACCATAGATGTATATGGATGTCAGGACCAACAGACATCACCAGACGATGGCGCAAAAAGCCGAAATAGGCCTATAGTGTAATAAACATAATTATATTTAAAGCAGCATTTTGGATTTATTGCATAAAGCCTTTAAAACTAAAACTTACGTTACTATTCAGCAACTGATCCTTTAACACTTTGAGTGCCAGCCATATATGCGAATCGACTTCCCCTAGTGCCGGCCATTTTTACAGTATTTCGTCCTGTTGGTACAGATTCAGGAATAATCAATAATACATTTTTCTTGGTCAGGAATAAACCTTATTATTTCCTCTTCAAATACTTACCCCCGTACATTTCGCTGCTTTGTAAACCTTCATCACAACAATCAAAACAAGAAACGCTGTTTTTGGTTAGGTAAAAAATTGTTTTTTTCGTATTATAAACTATTTATTAATAAACATGGCAATTTTTATGTGATTACATGCAAATATCATGAATATTAAACATCAGCAAACGGCTTTTAGTGCAAATAGTTCTTTTTTGAGTGGTATAGCTGGAAGAAGTGCTGGACACAAAACCCCACTTTGCATATTGCACACTGGAATGAAGTACCCTTCCTTCTGGCGACTCCTGCTTCTTTCTTGCCCCTTTCTGAGCACACTCTACAAGTATATTGAGCCTTCTTCTATCCTGGTGGAATGGGTATTCTTTCCCATCCAGTTGTGAAAGCAATTATATTACCTGATCCTGATTCAGCATAAGTTGGATCTTCATCCGTGTCATCGCCATCAAAAACATCACTCAGATCATCATCCGATTCATCAAGAATGCGGCGAATCTCGGCGTCGCTCAAAGGCCTACTGCTTGACATGTTGCGTGTATCGCTCGCCCTGATGTCTCACAGTGAACTGACACAAACCCTTGTTTCGGAAAGTGAACAGTTTTGTGGCGCCTCCTTGTGGCAAAGATGTCTACTACAAGGGTTTGCCTCCCTTCTGATAACTGCCGTACGGATAATGATGCGCGCGAAAGCTAGAATTCGTTTGAGAACAGCCGTCCGTAATATTACGGGCGCGGCAGTTCTCGCAAAGACACAGAGAACGTAATATTACGGGCGCGGCACTCTAAGTGTTAAGTAAGATGAAGTTGACAGTGAACAGCTACTATCACTGCTATATAACAACACACACAACGACCTGAAACGGATGCAGCGATCGACCCTGTTTTGTCCACCGCTGGTCACGCTCCTCTGTGTGTTTACAGTACGTCTCTCGTTTCTGTGAACGGAGTATAGACGGTTTTTAATCTTAGTGTAAAATCAGATACAAAAGAAAGAGAAGCGAGACGACGAAGCAGATGGGATGGCCTCTCAGCCGTCTACGTGGCACGTAGCACGCCGCTTGTGATGAAATATTGCGCAAAGGCCGGTGCGTGACTGACACAGCGGCGAGACGGTATCTCGTCAGGCGGGGCGTACGTGACCCGCGGCCGGTGCTTCATGGCCGCCGCTGGCACGCGTGACGTGGCGTGGCGCAGGCCTGTGGGATTATAATGGGCTGCAAAGCGCGGCTGCGAGAAACGGTGACGTGCCGGCGCGTCGGCGTCCGCTGCGAGAGGCAGTCTGTATAGCCGTGAGTCAGCTTTGAAACCACCATGTCGCCTGTGTGTGTGTGTATTGCTTGTTTGCAGCGAGAGCATTACAACGGAAAAGCCATGTCGCCGACATACAGCTGCAGTAGGATTTTGGACTATACAGGGTGTTTCAAATGTTTGTTGATCTATCGGACCAAACTGCGTGGTCATCAGTCCGTAGCTTACAAACTACTTAAACCTAGGTAAACTAACCTACGGACAAACACATGCCGGCCGCGGTGGCCGAGGTGACTGAGGCACTCCAGTCACGGTCAGCACGGCCACTACGGTCGGGGGTTCGAATCCCCCCTCGGGCATGGATATTTGTGCCGTCCTAGTTCGTAAGTACTGCATAAGTAGTTTGTAAGTTTAAGGACTGATGAACCCGTAGTTAAGTCCCATAAGCTTTACAAACATTTGAACATTTTGGCAAACACACACACCCATGCCCCTGGAAGGGCTCGAACCTCCACGGCGAGCAACCGCGCGCTCCGCAGCGAGACGCTTTTGACCGCTCGGCTACTCCACCCCGGCCAGGGTGTTTCGAGAGGAACAGTAAATAATATAGGAACTGATGGTATAGAAGAATTGCAGTAAAAATACCAGGGAAGAGAATAAGATCCCTGAAAACAATGACACCAGTTTGAAACTAAAGACATTTAGAATGAAACTTTCACTCTGCAGCGGAGTGTGCGCTGATATGAAACTTCCTGACAGATTATAATTATGTGCCGGAACCGTGACTCAAACCTGGGACCTTTGCCTTTCGCGGGCAAGCGCTCTACCGACTGAGCTATTCCGACACGACTCACGATGCCGCCTCACATCTTTATTTCCGCCAGCACCTCCTCCTATTTTCCAAACTTCACAGAAGCTCTCCTGCGAACAAGCAAGACTAGCACTCCTGGAAGAAAGGTTATGGTGGAGAGATGGCGTAATCACAGCCTGAGGGATGTCTCCAGAATGAACGCTGCAGAGTGAACCAATGGAAACACAGTATATGATCACATGACCTCGAAAATCAGACATGGCGACATTATTTACCAGGTAGTAAGACGTATTAAGCCGTACTTTTGTTTTTCAGTAATTTTTATAGTATTATTGCTAATAATTATGTTAAAGCGAGTGAAACGGAACATAATACATAACCAGCGTCCGAAGTAAATACTAATAAACGGTTGAGACAACCTGAAAGTGGAAAATAACATTGAAAAGAAACAAAGGTAAGACTAGCTTGTAAACTACACTGTTCTATTGTAAGGTGTGTTGTACGAAATTATCACTTGTTGGAAAGAAGTTCAATGTTAGAAATAACGTAAGGATGTTTACAGAAAAATTTTGGCGGCAGTTTCAACAGACCTTATGCTAATAATTTTAGAGATTCAGTGCCATAACATATCATTTTGTATATAAAATTAAAAAATTATTATGATTATTGTAGTTCTTTTTTACAATATATAATAGAGTTCAAAATTAATATTTTCCACTTGATGTCGATATTCCTATAATTTCCCAGAGTATACAAAATGTTCAAATGTTTGTAGAGTGTATGGGACTTAACTACGGCGTCTTCAGTCCCTAAACTTGCAAACTACTTATGAACTAGCTATTCCTAAGGACGGCACAAATATCCATGCCCGAGGGGGGTTCGAATCCCCGACCGTTGTGGCCGTGCAGACCGTGACTAGAGCGCCTCAGTCCCCTCGGCCACCGCGGCCGGCAATCCTCTAGTATTTAAGTTGATAATGCTCAAATCATCTTATAAATATATTAGCTCTACTTTTCGCAATAAAAATGACTTTCATCGCAGTATCTGGCAAACGACAGATATCCGTCTTCGATAATAGGCTACTCAAGTAAATAAATATCCGGGTAAAGCTGGGTTTTTAGCTAGTAATAAAAATATTTACGACCAAGATAGTCCGTTAAATTTATTACACGCCAACGTATGGTCACTTGTTCTAAATTGAATCATTTTATCAACCAAGTGTAAAAAATGTAACATTCACTGGTGTTACGAACTCCGCTCCGGCACGTGAAGGTGTAGGAGCCAGCCAAATGTATTGTAAATGACGTTACTCGTACAACTGCATACAAAATGCAGTAGGAGGGAGGAGGACGCTCAGAGCCCGGAGTGGAGCCGGTGTAACAACGGCGGGGCAGCCACGTGTGAGCCGGGAAACTGCAGGCCGGCTGGCAGCCCATTTTTCCGACACACCTCAGTTGGCGGAGTGGCGGCCCACCGTGAGAGGGCTGTTGAATTTTCCAGGGCCCCTAAAGCCGCCGTGACGTGGGCTCGGAAAGTTATTGCGCCCCGCTAGCCGCTCGCCACCGGGCCAGTGTCTGCCGTCACTTAGGTCAGCTTCCGTCCAAACACCTAGCCTCTCTTTGGCCAAACAAACACTGCGTTTCAAATGCGATCATTTGTTGGACAAAGATAATTCCTTCCATCTTTATAGAAAAATTTTGTCAGCAATCAGAAGTAAATATTTTATTTATTCATGTGGTGTCGCACAAGTCCAAAGTGCGCGCCACGTACTTTCGCCGCGCGCCGCCATGCACGCACGGCGCGGCGTTCTAACGACGTCAGCCACGAGCGCCCTATCACAGAATAAGGAGTATACAGAAAGGAAACTCCCGCTGTAGTCTGTCGTCCAAAATTTTGTGCGCATGCGCGGAATCGGCCATCTTGAATAGCAGTAAACGCGTGGTCACTCCCTACTCTGTGGCGTGGTAATGCGCCGTCTTTGTTTGTTAATTGTGTATTTTAGCTGCCTGAATCGCATAATATCAAACAAGTATTTGGTGCAATAAAAAGAAAGAACTGTGTGTCAGTAGGTGTAGCTGTTCCGTTTTTATTGCGAGCAGCAATAAAAGTAACGGCGGCAGATGGTGTTCAGCACCTAATTGCCGCAATAATTCTCATACGAATAAGGACATAAGTTTCTTCACCTTCCCAAAACATGCTGAGCAGTAAGTGAACGTCGCTATATGTGCAGTGAAAGTTAAATGTTATCAGTTTTGAATGAGAGCAATGTGTGCATAATTATTAAAAGTAGGCTTGCTTCTTCTCTTGGCGATAACTCTCGCTGTTGCTGTTGCTGCAGCAGTTCAACATCATCGAAATGTTGAAGTACATTTATATTTTATAAGTTTAACGTTGTAGGAAATAATATAAAATGAATGACAAAGACTAGTGCATAAGTAGGCAGGTAAAATTTTACTTACGACATTGAAGGCATAGCGTGCTAATGTTGGCAACGAATGCTCTTCTGATACTCAAACAAGTAGATTAAGGGAAATAATTATTTTATGTTCAAATGTTTGTTAAGCTTAAGGGACTTTACTACGGGGTCATCAGTCCCTAAACTTACAAACTACTTATGAACTACTTACAACTAAGGACGGCACAAATATCCATGCCCGAGGGGGGATTCGAACCCCCGACCGTAGTGGCCGTGCAGACCGTGACTGAAGCGCCTCAGTCCCCTCGGCCACCGCGCCGGCAATTATTTTATGCTGTTCCTGCTCTGTGGTTGACAGATTCCTCTATATGCCCTTCTCCGATCAGTAAATTAATGATACTCCTAAAGCAAATACATCTTTTATATATGCCCTTTTGTGTCCCAACTTCGTCGCCGCTTTTGTGTCCCAGCCTCGTCGTAGGTGTCGGTGGCCGAGTGGAATGAGACCGACACGCTGGTGCAGGTACGGAGAGGAGCAGCCAGAAACTATAAACACTCGAGTAAATTAGAAAGAGATATATTGCACAGAATGTAACAATACTTAACTTTTACATAGTACTGCAGAATGTTGATACATAGTTGTTAGAGGCCTGCCTAGTGCCTGTACGATAGCAAAGTCTTCACTGGTGCCTATCTGATTACGAAGGTCCTAACTCGTTGCTATCTCAGTCCGAAGTGACCGGTGTCCTTCAGTGGTGGCCACGAGCGGCGTTGTCGCAGAGGGCGCTCGTGGCTGTCGTCGTAAGAACGCCGCGCCGTGTGTGCATGGCGGCGCGCGGCGAAAGTAGGTGGCGCGCACTTTGTACTTGTGCGACACCACATGCCCAGTCGTCATTAGTTTTGTGTAATCACGTTGTACTGCTACGTCTGACTCAATATTTTGTGCGAATTTATTCATGTCAAATAAAACCCGGCAGTTGTAAAGTCACTTTATCTTTATATCTAATTTCCCAAACGTAACTCCACGTTATTTGGGATTTTTCTAGAGATAAGCACCAAATAAAACGATCATCGATTCCACCGTACATTTTCGTAGTTGTATTAAAATTTAGGCCTATTTTTTTCGTTGGATTACAATTAAGTGCAAGAAGAGGGCGCAAAATAGATGAGAGCATAATGAAAAGCCGTTTCCTTTCGTAAAAGTCGGTGAAATTAGCTGCACTTCGTAAAAAGTCCATTTGCAGACAAATTACTAAGTGGCTATAGTTCCGCGTTTACTGCTTTTCAATATGGCGTCGAGCGCAACGCTTGGTAACACACAGATCAAAGGCGCCGCCCCCAGCTTTCCCTTCTGTATGCTCCCTATTCTGTGGCCCTATGCTACAACTCCGCTCGTGGCCACCACTGAACGACATCGTTCACTTGGGACTGAGATAGGAACCAGTTAGCACTTCGGAATCAGATAGGCACCAGTGAAGACTTGGCTATCGGATAGGCACTAGGCAGGCCTCTAGCTCAACTATGTATCAGCATTCTGCAGTACTGAGCTATGTAAAAGTTAAGTATTGTATAAATTCTGTGCGATATATATCTCGTTCTAATTTACTCTAGTGTTTCTAGTTTCTGCTGTCCCACTGGCTACTCACCTCCGTACCTGCACAAGCGTGCATCCTTTATTCCTGTGTCGGTCTCTTCTACTCGGCCACCGACACCTACGACGGAAACGAGACACAAAAGCGGCGACGAGGCTGGGACACAAAAATTCGGATCTAGATTTCGACCACTGTGTGATCATTATCAATACTGAATCCTTTATTTGGCACACACAGATATCACGAGAATAAAATATACACTTCTAACCATTAAAATTGCTACAATACGAAGATGATGTGCTACAGATGCGAAATTTAACCGACAGGAAGACGGTGCTGTGATATGCAATTATTAGCTTTTCAGAGCATACACAGAGATTCGCTTACTGCTGATGATAATCTCTTACAGATGTATAATTTGGGAACTTATAGGAATATCAACATAAAGTGGAAAATATTAATATTTTAAATCTATTAGCATATAGAAAAAATGAACTACAATAATCATAATAATCTTTTTAATTTTATATAGAAAATGAAATGTTACGGCACTGAACCTCTAAAATTATTAGCATGAGGTCTGTTGAAACTGTCACCAAAATTTTTCCATAACCATCCTTACGTTATGAAACTTCCTGGCAGATTAAAATTGTGTACCGTAACCGGGACCCGAACCTGAGACCTTTGCCTTTCGCGGACAAGCTCTACCGACTGACCTATCCCGACACGACTCACGATGCCGCCTCACAACTTTACTTCCGCCAGTACCTCGCCTCCTACTTTCCAAACATCACAGAAGTTCTCCTGCGAAACATGTAAGACTAGCACTCCTGGTAGAAAGGCTTGCCCGCGAAAGGCAAAGGTCCCACGTTCGAGTCCCAGTTCCGGCACACAATTTTAATCCGCCAGGAAGTTTCATATCAACGCACACTTCGCTGCAGAGTGAAAAGCTTCATCCTTATGTTATTTCTGACGTCTAACTTCTTTCCAACAAGTGATAATTTCGTACAACACACCTTACAATAGAACAGTGTAGTTTGAAAGCTAGTTTTCCCTTCGTTTCTTTTCAACTTTTCATGTTGTCTCGTCAGTTTCTTAACTTCTCCTTCGGACGCTGGTGATGTATTATGTTCCATTTCATTCGCTTTCAGAGAGTTATTAGCAAAAATACTATAAAATTACTGTAAAACAAGAGTACGGGCTAATACGTGTTACTACCTGGTAAATAATGTCGTTAAGACTGATTTTCTAGGTCATGTGATCATATACTGTGTTTCCATTGGTACACACTGCTTTATTCAACAAGTGTCCGAATTTGATATGAAGCTCTTATATAGGTGTCCGATTTTGTTATGAACAGTCAAATTTAATACATAATACATCATATTTACGTCATTTTTTCGAAAAAAAGGTCACTTCACCAAAGAAAATAGCAGAAAAACGTCCTATAGGATCGACTGCTAACTAAATTTCGACCATTGGATCACTACTCATTTATTCCTCCCTTGAGTTAGTATTTCTCCTATCCGTCCTCTCCCTGTCCATCGCCTTTTTTCTAAAAACATGCTTTGTTTATCGGAGAATAAATAAGAAATAAGGCTGTCTTGCGTAATGTACAAAATTATAAGTACAGTATCCATACAAAGAAAGACAGTAATCAAAATGCAAATGACATATAAAATGCGTACGATCTCATATTTATGGAGTTATATGTTGTACAATTGTATAATTTTTCAGGTCTGTATTCATTTGAATAAGTGCTATACGTCTGTAAATCTGTTACGAATACAGTTAGTAGTAAACAAGTAATAGAATAAAACTTGATGAGTGAGAGGGCGGTTTTCTATGAACATTACTGATTTCCTCATATCAAATGAACTACATGTCGTACTGTGACACAATCTCGAAAGTACATTCAGCAGTATGTGTGTATACTGTCTGTAAAATTTCCTGCGGCTACAATTTGTAGTGTAGAATTCATAAATTGTAACGTCATACCGAATGCCATAGATCTAGTCCATTAACATTGGAAAAGCATGAAACTTTTTTCCTTTCAATATTTTCAGATGGTTGTGAGGGAGAAAAAGTTTAATAAAGGTTTGAGATTATGTTTAAAGTTTGTTGTAAATCGCTAAGTATTGTCATTCTCATATAGTGCATACATATAAAGTTTCGTCGCATTATGTGGCAGTTTCTTACAACTTGTATTGTTTATGATGTCATATCTCCTGAACCATGTGTCGTATTTGGTTGGTACACCTACAGAAATTGTTATCTCACGTAAGGAGCATGTGTACTAAATTTGGTGGAAATAGATTCAGTGGTAGGAGGAAATGAGCAGCATTGTCGCTTAATGCAGCAGTTTTCCGCGGCCGGCCGCGGTGGCCGCGGGGACTGAGGCGCTTCAGTCACGGTCTGTACGGCCACTACGGTCGGGGGTTCGAATCCCCCATCGGGCATGGATATTTGTGCCGTCATAGTTCGTAAGTAGTTCATAAGTAGTTTGTAAGTTTAGGGACTGATGACCCCGTAGTTAAGTCCCATAAGCTTGGCAAACATTTGAACATTTGAGCTTTCCGCGTAACTCACTGTTTATGACGTCATATCTCGTGAACTGTAAGTATTTCTTACACTTACGTCAAACGTCCTTGTAGATTGAAGCTTACGTGTATAATATTTGGAGAGGATTGGAAATTTGTATGCAGCAGTTTTACGGCATCTACAGCGAAACTGCTGTGAGCGGTAGACTTCTTTTCGTTTCATCATTTTCTGGAGGCGGGGAGGGGGGGGGGATCAGTTACAAAACGCTTCATGAACGTCCGAAATTACATGAAAACTTTGTTGCAGGTCCCTAACTAGTCATTTACCAATAATTGACGCATAAATCTGGGTATTCTCACGCGGTGGCCTCTCATTATTTGTAACGTCATATCTCCTGAGTTATGTGTCGTGCTCTTTTGTTTTTGGTTCAGGAACCTTCGTGTGCCTACGGTGAACAGTTCACTAAAGTTGCTAAACCACACAACAGACATCTCTGCAGTTTTGGTGCTGACGTCTAAATGATAACCACCACTTCAGGCAGACGAGACGCAGAACTGAATTAACACGCCAGGGCGTGTAGTCAACTGAGACAAGAAAGTCGATCATGTGAAAGTGGCTTTAATGAATACTCACGCACTCAGTTGGGGACCGAATATTTCTTCCTGGCGCGGGGGGGGGGGGGGGGCTTGGTAAAAGGTAGTAGTGGCAGGAAACGCATCCGGCCATCGCCTAAAGTAGCATGACAGATCCGGATCCAACACTCCGACCCTGCTCATGCAGGGCAAAGGTGGAAGACAAAGAAGAGGAAGAATTGAGAGATAATTTTGTGCACAAAGTCCTACAACGGCGACACTTTGACAGTTGTGGATGGATGGACCATGGAGCAATATTTTTGCAGGACACATCCAACTACTTGTTGACTCTATGTAATATGGAGTTGCTTCACTTCGTCATGAGAAACTAAGCCAGACTTTATATGAAGTAGAATCCCATGAACTTTGTCACCTTAGTGTATACTATTGTGTTAGCATAATCATTCATATTTCTCGAATATCGATTCTCTCAATTTACCCAACAAGGTTTCTTCCAGTTTATGTTCGCCAAGCATCTCTGTTTAACTTTCCAACAAGCGGTCCCAAATTGTTACCATCCTTGCAGGCCGCGTGGGAGTAGACGAGCGGTCTGTAGCGCCGCGTTGCGGATTGCGCGGCCTCCCGCGTCGGAGTTTCGAATCCTCAATCGGGAATGGATATTTGTGTTGTCTTTAGTATAATTTTGTTCATAAGTTTAGGGACTGATGACTCAGCAGTTAAGTCCCATAAGCTTTACAAACATTTGAACATTTTTTATTTCATCCTTGCAGTGTCTGGGATATTTAAAGTGTGATTAAAAATCTCTTAGTGAATCCACTGATCATCATCTCGGTCTTTTCCCACATCATGTGGAGTCGGCGTTACTTTGCTGGATCCTTCTCTTCCATAAATGTCTGTCCAGTGCTTCTTCTCTGAGCCATCCTTTCTTCTGTCTGTCCCCTGTTACCTTGTCTTTCCACCTCATTTTCGGGCTTCTTTTCCTTCACCTTTCGATTTCCAGATCGTCAATTCTTCTCCCCACATAGTACTCCCCTCTTCTCTGCAAATGTCCTCACCATCTCAGCCTGCTTTCTTGGGTCTTCTTTCCTATGGGTCCCCTTTCACTCTTGCCTGATGTAACCAATCGTTAGTCTATCCTTTCGTGTCACCCCAGTCATCCACCGGAACATTATCATTTATGTCACTTCCAACTTTCCCTATTGGGCTTTTGTAATTGGCCAAGTTTCTGCACTAAACAGCATCGCAGGCCTCACCACAGACTTGCAAAGCTTTCCTTTCCATTTATAGCTAACCATTTTATCACACAGTACTCGGCTCAGATTCCTCCAGTTCATGCACCCACTATTTATCCTATGCTTTATTTCGGCCTCCAGTCTTCCATCGCATAACTTGTAAGAGCCTAGATATTTACATTTATTGACCACCACCAGTTGTTGAATTCACTCTTCGTTAATATGCTAATAACTCGTACTTATAGCATCATACAGATTTAGTTTTATTCATTTAGAAATCCTGATTTACCTGCAATGAAGCATCTTTACAATTAATATTTCATTCATAGAACTGTAAACAGTTCAGTAAGCAAATTATCATCTAAGGCATTTACTTACGGTATTGTCGTTTGATTTCTCCTTACGTCTGAAAGTATCGTCTGCATGCATGTAATTTTCCATTTTGGCGATGGTATATATCGCTCATAATTATTCGTCACCTGTAGAAATGTGTGGTGTTGCAAAACAAAATTGAGAGTACCCCATAACATACAGGGTCAAACGTAAATATGCCTGAAAGAAATACTAGGAGCTACGAATGGAAATAAAACAAAAATTGTTAAAATAAAAATTTATTACTAATATTTTTCACGACGATGAATATTTAGATAACGAAAGTAAACAATATAGGAAATATGTTTGTTTTCATACCATAGTTTATATTTTAAATTAATAAATGAAATTCGTGTAATGTTACATAAATTCCTGGCCATTAAAATTGCTACACCACGAACATGAAGTGCTACAGACGCGAAATTTAACCGACAGGAAGACGATGCTGTGATATGCAAATGATTAGCTTTTCAGAGCATTCACACAAGGTTGGCGCCGGTGGCGACACATACAACGTGCTGACATGAAGAAAGTTTTCAACCGATTTCTCATACACAAACAGCAGTTGATCAGCGTTGCCTGGTGAAATAATGTTGTGATGCCTCGTGTAAAGAGGAAAAATGCGTACCATCACGTTTCCGACTTCGATATAGGTCGGATTGTAGCCTCTCGCGATTGCAAATTATCGTATCGCGACATTACTGTTCCCGTTGGTCGCGATCCAATTACTGTCAGCAGAATATGGAATCGGTGGGTTCATGAGGGCAATACGGAACGCCGTGCTAGATCCCAACGGCCTCGAATCACTAGCAGTCGAGATGACAGGCATCTTGTCCGCATGCCTGTAACGAGTCGTGCAGCCACATCTCGATCCCTGAGTCAACAGATGGGGACGTTTGCAAGACAACAACCATCTGCACGAACAGTTCGACGACGTTTGTAGCAGCATGGACTATCATCTCAGAGACCACGGCTGCGGCTACCCTTGACGCAGCATAATGGACAGGAGCGCCTGCGATGGTGTACACAACGACGAACCCGGGTGCACAAATGGTAAAAGTCATGTTTTCGGATGAATCCAGGTTCCGTTTACAGCATCACGATGGTCGCATTCGTGTTTGGCGACATCGCGGTGAACACACATTGGAAGCGTGTATTCGTCATCGCCATACCCGGCGTGATGGTATGGGATGCCATTGGTTACACGTCTCGGTCACCTCTTGTTCGCATCGACGGCACTTTTAACAGAGGCCGTTACATTTCAGATGTATTACGATTCTTCATTCGAACCTGCTAAACCCTACATTTCAGGAGAACAATGAACGAACGCATATTGCAGGTCCTGTAAGGGCCTTTCTGGATACTAAAACATTCGACTGCTGCCGTGGCCAGCACATTCTCCAGATCTCTCACCAAGCGAAAACGTCTGGTCATTGATGGCCGAGTAACTGGCTCGTCACAATATGCCAGTCACTACTCTTGATGAACTGTTGTATCGTGTTGAAGCAGCATGGGCATATTTACCTGTACACGCCAATCAAGATTGTGTTTGACTCAATGCCCAGGCGTATCAAAGCCGTTATTACGGCCAGAGGTGGTTATTCTGCGTACTGATTGCGTGAAAAGGTAATCACATGTCAGTTCTGGTATAATATTTTTGTCCAATGAATGCCCGTTTATCATCTGTATTTCTTCTTGGTGTAGCAGTTTTAATGGCCAGTAGTGTGTAAGCACGCTGTGGTAGTTTTAGGCTGTTATTAACTGAGATGTTGAGTAATTGTAATGCGACAGCGTACACAGTGGCTTCTTCCTGGAGCCATGCAGCTCCCTGAGGTGAGGTGGCTACCATTTAGCACTTCCCAAGGGACCGGGTATCTCATGGGACGCTGCGGGCTGCGTCAGCATTAACCCCTCCTCCTCTCCCACTCCCCAACAACCGCCTCGTCTCTATACCTTACTCGTAACAAACAACGCACAATTTACGCGGAAATAAAGAAGAGAGAGACGCGCGTACTACACTGTCTGCTCAGAATTATCTGGACGCGAAATAGTGGATATTTGTTTGGACTATTTATTAATGCAAATCACGCACTTGTTGTTAGTAATAAAATTAGGTCGCTATATATCGACGACTTAACTACAAATATTCAAATTAAATTAACATACTAGCCTACCATAAAACTTACTTGCCGCTAGGCAATATCGTCAAACTAAACAAACCGTCGAGCTGAACCGCATGTTGATCTGATGAAGCAAATTGTGCACTAACAGACAGCAGCTCTCAACTTCAAAGATTACTCAAATGCGTAACTGCTGTCATTCGTGACCAATGATATTATTGTCCAACCATCTAACACTCCTGTCATCCTCTAAAACTGCAGGCGTTGATATCGAGCCCAAAGTTACTCAGCAATGTTAAAAGCAAGACGTCGGTGTTTAAAACAGGAAAACACATCAGTGCTTCTCAATAAGGATATTGCTAAAATGTGCCCACTAATGGCTTTTAGATAGTTCTGTCTTCTCATTGAGCATGTTGCTGCGATCTTCCCTCAGTGTACAAAAGATCTCAATTTCTTCCAAATTGGATAACAACCAACCTTTGTCCTCTTAACTACCATTTATGGAGCCCAACAACATTCGTTGGGCTCCATAAATGATAGTTTGAAGGTCGAACACTGTGAGGATAAAGGTTGGTTGTTATCCTAATTGGGAGAAATTGAGATCTTTTGTGCATTGAGGGAAGATCCGAGCAATGTTCTCTACGAGAACAGAGAACTATCTTAAAGTCATTACTGGGTTCATTTTAGCAATATCCTCCTTGAGAATCAATGTAAAGTTGTTCTTAGAGCGTATTTCCATTACAACACCTGCAATTAGAGAGTATAAAAATATGAGTAAATGTTAGATGTTTGGACAATAATATCTTTGGCACCAGTGACAGCTGTTTTGCATATGAATAATCTTTGAAGTTGAGAGCTGCTCTCTGTTAATGCACAACTTTGTGCGTTCCGACGAACATGTGGATAATCTGACCGTTTTGTTAAGTTTGACGCTGTTGCCTAGCGGCAGATAAGTTTTATGATAGGTTAGTATGTTAGTTCAATTTGAATATTTGTAGTTAAGTCGTACATATATAGCGACCTATTTTATGTTTCCTTGATTTGCTGAACTTGATAATGGGATAATGTCGTTCTAACATATTTTATTATTGACAACTGGTGCGTGATTTGCAATAATAATTACTTAAACAGTTGAACGATGGCGTCAGAACAGATTATTTGCACTGTGTTCACCCTTAGCTTTTATCATGGACTTGCTGAAAACCCTGCGTTCCCCGGGTATTTATTTATTTATAAAGCGTTGAGTTAGTGCTTGTCCTATCACTTCTCTCTCTGTCGATCCTCTTTTAGCCAAAAACATGTTATTTTTATAGGAGTACATGGTCATGCCACATGCGACAGTTTTACGTCATCTACAGAGAAACTGTTGTGAGCGGTAGACTTCTTTTCATTTCGTCATTTTGGGGAAGGAGGGGTGGGCAGGTACCTAACTACTCCCGTTTTCCACCAATTGACACATAAAGGTGGGTATTTTTACGCCGTGGTCTCTCATTATTTATGACGTCATATCTCCTGAGCTTTGTGTCGTGCTCTTTTGTTTTTATGTCAGGAATCTTCGTGGGAGTACGGTGATCAGTTCACCAAAGTTTCATTACAATCGAATGAATGATTTATGAACATCATAGAGGACATACAAACATTCAGTGTTGTATATATAATATAGATTACGCTTATCAGGACAGTAGCGTCAGAAATGTGGTAATTTTAACAAAAATTAGAACACTTGTCAGATATAGATGTGAATATCAATACAATCGTTAAGAAAGCAAACATATTATCTGAAAAAAGTACTTACGTTTCGAAAAGTAAGGAATACCATAAAATATTAGTAGGCAACACACAGATATAATTTATATAAATGTGAACAGGCACCATATATATATATATATATATATATATATATATATATATATATATATATGAACACATAGAGAACATACATTTGATGCACGCAAGTAACATTTTCAATGAATGTGTCTCTAAAGACGCTCGCAATGAGGTAGGCAGGAGGTAGGGGGTACGAAAGCGAACACTTTGTCTCTTCTGGAATATGGTCTGCAAATTTTTCATTCATTATAGAGTACTCTTAAATTCCTAATAGTCACTGTGTGTATTTCCACTAACCATTGCTGACGACGACGGCTAATACTGCATCTTTGGCAACGGCTGTCTTGAATATTTTGCTAGTTATCATTCTGCTCTGTGGCGGTGGAATGGCCCAGCGCTCAAAAGCGTCTTGCCAAGGAGAGCGCTGTTGACACTCGTCGGAGATAATACTGTCTTTGGCATGAATTATGGTGTTACGTAGTTTGTAAGCCTACGGACTAGTAGCCACAATAGTTAAGTCCCATATATTTACAAACATTTATTTATTATTCACTCTGCTATCGGGAAATTGCAGATGGAGGACAAAATAATATGAACACAATGCAGTGTACTACATTTTGTTGCAAGTTGCATCGCTGCGTACTAGTATAAGGATCATTTTTGTAACTAATGCCCCACATAAAAAGAAAAGGAATGTTAAATATACGAGGCCATCAGTATATCAGGGTAGGAACTTAAATAGTGGCACCTATTTATTCACAACTAATACAAAAGCGTTACATGTTTGCACCTGTTACTGTCCAAATTAGTCACCAGCGTTGCGTAGAACCCGTTTCCAGCGATATGGAAGGCGTAGTATACCGAGCATGTTTTTGTTGATGGTGCGAATGGAGCAGTCCACTTGATTGCCGAATCTCCAGAACAGGTCTGAAGGGAATGCCACGAAGTGGTTGCTTCATCTTCGGAATCAAATCAATATTACAAGGACTTAAGTCTGGGGAGTATGGTGGATGATTCAGTTCTTCCCAGTCACATCGACCGGACAGAGCAGCCACAGCTTGCGCTAACACGGCTTTGTGAGCGAGCTCACGAATCGTCTGGCTTGATCACTATCCACTAAAACAAAGACGACCTGCCCGATGCAGGTTTGCCACAACAGTTCACCGACCTCCGTTGAAGCCTTTTACCAAACGTGCCACTATTCTGTACGGCGATGCCGATCCCCCGCACGCATCTTGATGACCTTGATGACACTGTCATCCTGTACTACCTCTGGCACATACGATATTGATCCAGCTCCGTTGTCCCTGTTTCGAAAACATAGTCACACCGTTTCGTTAGACCGCTTGCTAACAAGTGACTTTGTTTCCCTGGACTGTGCGAACGCCGGCGACGTGGGACAGATGAGTCCACTTGCTCGGAGGTAAGGTAGGTATCTCAAGAACGTGTGCTATCAGCGACAATAGTAGATTTTATTGTATAGTGTCACCGCAGTAGTATTGCCACTATTTAAGTTTCAACCCTCTTACACAGACAAACGTTTTAGTCAGTGCTTCACATTACATATTTCTTCTGATCGTCGGTGAAATTTTGAAGCATTCCTGCAGGTGGAAGATCCATAGTGCAGCGTCAAAATGGCGTCTACAAATGTTTTACGTTACAAGCAGCGTGCTGTTATCTAATTCTTAGTTAAAGAAAAATAAAAGATGCGCATTATCGAAGAAACAGAAGAGAGAAAAGTTGTAAAGAATCTTCACATCTACAAATTCTGTTTTCAAACAGTTTGTAGCGCCTGTCTCTTCCTATTATTGATTGTGGGACGAAAGAAACGAGATTATGACTTAAATCAATCTGCCTTACTTTCGCTTCCCAATTAACAGGTGACTTACATGTTAATCTTCTGTTGCTGTGACTGTTGCCTGCATCGGATCTCCTCTCTTCTAGCAGTAGTTTCTATTATTTTGTAAGTGCATGAAAGTGATAGCAACAGGGGAAGGCTTCTACAGACAAGAAGTGGGACAGTTCATTGAAATTATCTTTGTATTATGAAAGTAGCATATAGAATTACGAGGTAGCCTGTTACATCTTATTAAATGGTTACTGATTCTTGCTGCAGGACAAGACACACAATAGAGAGCAAACATCGAAAATGAAGCACATTCAAATAGTCCAACCAGCCTATAACGAAAGAGGAAGAGAGCGCATCGAGTTTCATGCAAATTTCCGTTGGTCATGAGTACAGTAGACTGAGCCTTAAACAGAGGCGGCACAAAACTAAAGGAAAAACATCTTAGTAATCATCGCCCGATATGCAGACCGTTGCATATTTACTAAACTCGCGACCGAATGCAATTACTTTACTTTAAACGCGAATACCTGCTCGGTGGAACTGTGAAGTTCCTGTTGGTCAACGAAATATCATCAATACTGAGCATGGCGGCTTCTGCACAATAGGCGATCGCGGACCTGTCCTAAGAACTGGAAGCATCCGAAGCAACTGCCGAACCGAGAGCGGCCACGTCGCTCACGCCCGTTTTGTTAACGCGAGTTTCGCACCGCTGATTCTTCCGCTGGCACAACTAGTGACGTGTTACCAACCTGACCAGAGCACAGTTAAGAGTTCGTTCTGACGCGCAAGGGCCGGTTTCACGCCTCCTAGGGTGGCGGCAACTCGTCAAAGACGGCGGGAACAGAAGTGTCCTTCCGCGACGACGTTGGCTCTCCGGGTTTGAACTTAACTGCTTCGGTAGCCTTTGTGGCTGATCGCCATCTTGCCAATTTAATATATTAATTAATAAGGTCACGGAAAAGTATTTCGCTCCCATGATACGATGGTCCTCAGGTCAGGCAAGCAAACGGTAATTTCAGATAGTCGAGGAAAATTAGTTTTATATGATTTTACTGGCGATTAATTTTACCAACATTTTGAATATTAATAGGACCTTACTTTGTAATACTTCAAACGAATCGTCATTTTCCATTAGATGGAAATCCGTCGTCAGAAATTCTAGAATTATTTTATTCATGGCCACTCTCCTTGTCCTAAAGGCTGTCTATGTGGTTCATGACACCTAGGAAAAGTCTTAGCTCTACAAGTTAATCCATAATTTACATTTAAATTTCGAGGTGTCAAAGCTATCGCAAAGGCCCACTTTTAGTGTCACTACCGTAACCTAAAGTAAGCCACAAAAGACGCAGACAGAGAGAGTGAGAGAGAGAGAGAGAGAGAGAGAGAGAGAGAGAGAGAGAGAGAGAGAGAGAACAACAGTGTAAAAGAACCGGGGAAAGTCGAGTCATCAGAGAAATAGATTTTGTTCGTCCGTTAGCGACGGCAGACAGTGAGTGACAGAGGAACGAGCGGCCCGCCAGCTTGTCGCGGGAAACTTTCCTGCGGAGGTCCGCTCTTAATAATTTCTGGAGTGTCAAGTTAGGTCGCCTGGTCTGTCGCGGCCGAGCTGCGCCACGCTGCGACCGTCTGGGGCAACTGCGACAGCTGCCGGCTGACATATTGATGAAGGCAGCCAGTCTAAAGCTCGCGCTCTGAAGTGTTAGCCACACGGGCGTGCTTGTGTGTGTGTGTGTGTGTGTGTGTGTGTGTGTGTGTGTGTGTGTGGAGTGGGGGACACTAGCGGAACAACGGGATTCGAATACCCCCAAAAACATAGGTTTATAATGTTAGGTTCATTGTGCTGCCAGGTACTCCATATCAGCGACCTCAGTAGTCATTAGACATAGTAAGAGAGCAGACAGAATGTGGAGCACCGGGGAACTCGCGGAATTAGAACGTGGACAGGTGATTGGGTGTCACTTGTGTCAGAAGCCTGTACGCGAGATTTCCACACTCCTAAACATCACTAAGTCCATTGTTTCTGGTGATGTAGTGAAGTGGACACGTGAAGAGACACGTACAACACTAAAGCTTACAGCCCGACCTCGTCCGTTGCCTGACAGAGAGCGCCGACGGTGCAGTATAATAGACAGGCATCTATACAAGCCATTACAAAGAAATTCCAAACTGCAACAGTATCTACTCCAAGTAGTATGAAAGTATGAATTTCATGGTCGAGCGGCTGTCGATAAGCCACCCTTCAGGTAGGTAAATGCCAAACGACACCTCACTTGGTAGTAAGGAGCGTAAACATTGAACTGTGGAAAAAACGTTGTGTGGAGTGACGAAACCAGACGTGACAAAGTCGTTGATGAGGTATGCGACCATATCAGTATTCATTGATAAACAATGCTATTAGGGCGCTGTGTAAAATTATAGGGCCACAGATAGTGATGTGGTCATGCGTTTATTGATACGTTTAGATTAAACCATCTTCAGAAAATGTAAAGATACAAACATCAGTAAGCCTGGTGTCACAAAAAGATAGAGAACTGCATGGACAAAAGAGATAGCACAAAGTACATTATAAACACAAATACCTTAAGTACATACTGTGGAGGGGGGTTAATATAATAAAATTGTATGGAGTCAAGGCCCTGCTGAACATTACTAAAGCCAAATCACCCATCATTGTCAAAGGAAACGGTAGACGCCACCAGGTGGCTCTAGTGTAAATGACGAAGGTAAGAAAACTAGAAACTATATAAAACCAAATGGAAAGAATAAAAACCTAGTAAATCTACAAATATTTAAGTTTAAAATGGAGAGGACGGGACTATACAATACAACTGTATGCAGCACTTATTGTTAAACTCACACACCTATGGTGGTGCCCCATGCCCTGGCGAGGACAGAAAGGCGGGAGACCAGGACGTATAATTGACGGATACTGTCAGCTATTACAAAATACCGCTATTTAACGGTTGACATGATAGAATCCCTACGTTACATTAATAGGGTTACACATATATGTTATAAAACATGCGGAGGTTAAAGTACTAGAATATGTAACGTAGGCATTTTATCGTGTCAACCGTTAAATAGTGGTATTTTATAATAGCTGACAGTATCCGTCAATTTTACTCCCATTTGAATACGTGCGGGTCTCCCGCCTTTCTGTCCTCGCCATGCCATGGGACACCACAATAGGTGTGTGAGTTTAACATTAGCTCATTACATTACCTCAAGCTACCATCTTGAAAGCTACACTCGTGTATCAATTTATTACACTTATTATATGAATGTATTATTTTGAAATGTACTCAGATCATCTTATCCTTCACGCTAACCAACAAATTGCAAGCAGACTGATATGCCTCTCTTTTCCTTATGTTTGTGCAAGTGTTTAAAATATCTGTCAATTTTGCCAGTACCTTTACGTAAATATTATGTGGTATGAGCGGTGCTGCTTATGAAGGCTGTCTAGTTTAATTACTTATTTCATACATTATTTGTGCTTCTTATAAATAGTCCCAACGTGACGGAATGTTCGTAACTTTAAGTGTGGAAGTGATCAAAAGTAAGTTAAAATACACCTTTCGTGTTAAGGACTCTGCTACTTTTGAATGGGATGGAGATCTACCAATGAGTGAGTGGCTAGGGTTCCTTAACAACATCGAGACCGGTGACTAAAGCTGGGTGCACCATTTTGACCCCCTAAGCAAGCGAGCATCACAGGAGTACCGCCACTACGGATCACCACCCCCAAGAAAGTGCAAGACCATGCTGTCGGCAGGCAAGATCTTGCTGTTTTCTGGGATGTTCGAGGTGTCGTGCATGTGGAGTTCATGCCTAAAGAAAGGCATCACCATAAACTCTGCACGGTACAGCGAGACTCTCAGAAAACTGAAAGCATGCATTCGAACAACTCGTCTCCACATGGCACACCCTCTCCTTCAGCATGACAATGCCGGACCGTACACGAGCGCTGCGACATGTGCAGCGATCCGCCGCCTTGGATTCACTGTCATCGATCATCCTCCATACAGTCCAGACTTGCTGAGTTTGCGGATACGGCTGCCAAGAAGGCAGTTCTCCTCCCTCGGCTGTCTACCTTTTCTACTAGCTCTGATGTCCTTCGCGCTGGTATCTCCCAGCGTATTATCTCCCGTTGGTTTTTACATTGGTCATCCCTGTCAGGGAACAAATTTCGGGCCATTAAACCTGTGTCTGATCTTTGGCCAACGTCAACTCGACCCTCTCGTCGAGAGGAGATTGTCCTGGCCCGGCTTCGTATTGGCCACTGCCGTTATAGCCACCAGTATTTACTTCGTGGTGATCCTGCTCCCTTATGTGAGCACTGTGATGAACCTTTTACTGTGTCCCATCTTTTAGTGCAATGTCCGCTTTTTAATCGTCTCCGTCATGATATACGTTTACCATTTGAAATGTCTGATATTTTAGCTAATGATCCGCATTCTGCTGACAGTTTTACTTTCTATACATCGTGCAAATATGGCGAAAGCTATTTAAGTTATAACCCCGGCTCGATTTTACTATGGGCATTGTTGGGCGCTAATGACCTCAGCAGTTGTGCGCCCTAAAACCACAATTAAAGAAAAAGTCCAGACTTGGCTCCATCCGATTTTCATCTCATTCCAAAGCTTAAAGAACACCTTCGCGGTGTCCACTTTACAACTGATGAAGCAGTGCAAGCGTAGGTGAGGCGTTGGTTCAGATAACGAGGTCCAAACTTCTACAGTGACGGGATCCACAAACTGGTCTCACGTTGGGAGAAATGTGTGCGTCGCCAGGGTGACTATGTTGTGAAATAAATATGTATAAATGGTGGATAAAGATGTGGTATTGTAAAACAGTTTGGTTTATTTCAAAAGCCGTAAGGTATTCCCGGACAAAAAATCGGAGGCATTACTTTTCAGCGTCCCTACGTAGTTTGGGCAACTCATAGAGATTACGTTAAGTCGCAAAATATTAAGTAGAGAATTTGGTAATGGATAAATAAATATATATTATAGAACTTACAGGGCAACAGGTCGTGGCATACGGCCATTTCCGCTGACGCTGGGTTCGCGGAATGAAAGAGGGAGATGTCGGATGGCGGTCACACGGGGCGACCGGTTACCAGGTCAGCGCGTATCCTCCCCCCCCCCTTTCCCCTGGTCACGTGGGCGTTGCCGGGGCAACGGCGGCAGTGCAGGCCACGCGGCCGACGCCCTGTTTGCTCCGCAAACACCGGCTCCCTCTCAGTATAAACTAATGTGATGCCGCCGCCCTCCCGCATTAAAAATGTAGGCGCAGCCACCCTTTCACATTACACAAGCTCTACGGCTACGTTCAAATGTTTGTATAGTCTATGGGACTTAACTACGGGGGCATCAGCCCCTAAACTTACAAACTACTTATGAACTACTTACGAACTAGGACGGCACAAATATCCATGCCCGTTGGGGGATTCGAACCCCCGACCGTAGCGGCCGTGCAGACCGTGACTGGAGCGCCTTAGTCCCCTCGGCCACCGCGGCCGGCTACGGCTACATCAGCAGTGTCCAGCATTCCATCTTACCGCGTACACAGTGGAAGAATGCATAGATTTTTGGGCCACACTATACACAGATAAAAAAGAGAGCACCAAATGCTGTTTTTGTATAAGTAACAATGCGGCTCGATAGCACAGTGGTAGAGTGCCAGACTAAAAAACCACAGGTCGTGGGTTCGATCTCCGCCAGGCCCTAGGATTTTTACCTGTCACTTTCCACTTCTTTCACCTCTGGCAATGTTGCTGATTTGAAAAATACTGAGTAGCACCGTGGTTCGAAACTCACGTTAAACTGTATGTACTCCTATAACTGGCTGGGTAAGTCAGTTCGAAGGTCGGAGGAAGGCAACGGCATACCACCTCCAAACAGTACCATGCCTAGTAAAGCACTATGGCGTTCAAACCAATCTTCGGATTGTTGACTGCTTTACCTTAACAACGACAATAATTGCAATCCACACGAAGATTAGTATCTTCTACAAATTTGTACTGATCAGAATATAGTCATTTTCATTGTCTTACTGTTTCGGGTAAAAAATACCGTACTGAAGTGTTTCAACATTTTTTTAATGGTATTTCGCGAATCTGAATAAAATGGCAAACTACGGGACGTGTTTTTTAAGTTAGTACCGTTTTGAAATTAAAAAAAAAAATTAAAAAAAAAAAGAAAAAAATACAGAAGTACTAAGATATCACAAATCACAATAATTTTATTTTTTACATGAAAGCCTATACCTTAATCTACTTTTCTTGGAGTAGCCGAGCGGTCTGAAGCGTCTCGCTGTGGAGCGCGCGGTTGCTCACCGTGGAGGTTCGAGTCCTCCCTGGGGCATGGGTGTGTGTGTTTGTCCTTAGGTTAGTTTACCTAGGTTTAAGTAGTTTGTAAGCTACGGACTGATGACCACGCAGTTTGGTCCGATAGATTTACAAACATTTGAAGTCTCCCGCCTCACTTGTTAACAACTGTACCACAACTGTTTTGACTTCATCATCGTCGTGAACCCGCTGACCGCCCAGGTGTTTCTTCAAGTGCAGGAACAGATGGTAGTCTCACCTTATTGTCCACTTCCTGCACCAAACTTTCTTTAACGACCGAAGGACGCCCACTCCGTTGTTCATCATGCACATTTGTGCGGCCATCTTCAAATACTCTAACCCACTTTCTTACCATTCCATCACTCATAATGTTTTCTCCATAAACTTTTAGGCCTTTTAGCACTAAGATATAACAGCGACTTCGCAGTCGGCAGGAATTGCGCGCGCATGTCGCAAACATCTGACGTAAATATGTTCATATGTTTGTATAGTCTATGGGACTTAACTACGGGGTCATCAGTCCCTAAACTTAAAAACTACTTACGAACTAGGACGGCACAAATATCCATGCCCGAGGGGGATTCGAACCCCCGACCGTAGTGGCCGTGCAGACCGTGACTGGAGCGCTTTAGTCCCCTCGGCCACCGCGGCCAGCATCTGACGTGACACTTCTCCGCGTGAGCCCTCGTAAACGGAGTTTGGCTTCAGTCAGTGGCGAGCCAGGATGTGCATCGGACATTCAAAAGTGACACGATCCCCGTTGAAAATGTTCCCCGCAGTCGGGGACGAAACGTTGGGTTTCCATAATAAATCCAGTAGACCACGGCATAAATCCCGGGAATTTTTAGTAATTTTTACTTAAACTAACTTATGCTAAGGACAACAAATACACACATGCCTGAGGAAGGACTCGAACCTCGGACGGTGAGGAGCGGAGCGGCGTGCTTCTCAGGTAGGTGCCCCTTGGAACGTTCGGCTTGCAACTGCATCCACCATACTCCCCAGACTGAAGTACCTCATTGGAATATTCAGGTTTCGCAATTTCTGCACAGCATTTGAGATAAAAGGGTGCGACTTTCGACTCCCGCTGTAGTTTTGTTAGCCTTCGGGGTGGCGCTCACGAGCTGAGTGCACCGCCACTTCAGTAGACCTAGTCTGGCCTGGCCTAAAAAAAATTAGACCCCCTTATTCATCTCTCATTGGTATATGAGGTTTCTCAACTCCTGCAGAGCTTTTGAAATAACAATGTGTGGTGCCACTTGATTTCCAGAAAGCTTTTGACACCGTACCTCACAAACGGCTTTTAATCCAATTGCGTGGTTATGGTATATCGCCACAAATTTGCGATTGGATAGGGGATTTCTTGTCAGAGAGGACACAGTTGGTAGTAATTGATGGTAAGGCATCGACTGAAACAAAGGTGATGTTGGGCGTTCCACAGGGTAGTGTTATTGGTCCTCTGCTGTTCCTTATTAATATAAACGATTTTGGGGAAAATCTAAGTAGCTCTCTTAGGTTGTTTGCAGATGGCGCCGTCATTTACCGTGTAGTAAAATCATCTGAAGATCAAAACCAACTGCAGAACGATTTCAATAAGATATCCGTATGGTATAAGAATTGGCAGTTGCTTCTAAATAATGAGAAGTGTGAAATTGTCAAATGAGTACGAAAAGTAATCCGTTACACTTTGTTTACATGATAAATCAATGAAATGTGAAGGCCGTAAACTCCACAAAATACCGGGAAATTACTATTACTTCAGACTTAAATTGGAAAGAACACGTAGATAATATCGTGGGAAAGGCGAACCAGAGACTGCGTTTTATTTGCGGAACCCTTAAAACATGCAACAGAACTACAACAGAAACTGCATAAACTACGCTTGTCCGTCCTCTTGTGGAGTATTGCTTCCCAGTGTGGGATCCTTATCAGGTGGGTTTGACGGAGGACATCAAAAGAGTCCAAACAAGAGCAGCTCGTTTCGTACTGTCACGATACAGGGGAGACAGCGTTACGGAAATGATACAGGATCTGGGATGGGAATCAATACAACAACGGCGCTTATCGCTGCGGCGTGGGCTACTTGCGAAACTCCAATCGCCAACATTCTCCTCCGAATGCGAAAATATATTGTTGACTCCCACTTACATAGGTAGAAATGACCATCAGAATAAAGTACGAGAAATCAGAGCTCGAGCGGAGAGATTCAGGTGTTCTTTCTTCCCGCGCGCTATTCGAGAATGGAGTGGGAGATAAATAGTATAATTGTGGTTTGAAGAACCCTCTGCCAGGCACTTAAATGTGATTTGCAGAGTATCCCATGTAGATGTAGACTTTGGACTCCCCCTGTAGTTACGTTACCCTGTGCCCCGGGGTTCGCCAGGCGAGTGCAGCACCGCTTTAGGAACCGTGGCCTGGCCTTTCCTACGCGCCACTTGTCGCCGGCGTGGTGTGACGTCACGGCCACGTGGTTCGGCGGCGGAGTGCGGGGTGATCAATGGGCGGGGCCCGTCAGCGAGACGGCTGCTGCAATTTCCGCGGCCGCCGGTGCAGGAAGCTGGGGGTGGGGGAGGACGTGGGCAGCATTTCCATAAATCGGCGGCCGCCCGTCTTGCGGTCACCTCCCAGACTGCGGCCCAGCCGCGCAGACACCTCCTCGCTGCCTGGAGCTTGCAGCCGCACCCAAGTACCCCACTCCCTTTAACAATTGACGTGCTGAGCTTCTGCCGCCATGCCACCCCACGTGCACCGTCTGATTTTCGGTGTTTCAATCAATGTCTGTAGCCAACATTAGGTTTAGGTACGTACAAAGAAAGAACTACTCTACCTACAGGGTGAAGTAGACAAAATTTCTAGTTCGTACGAAGATTGGCAGCTAGCTCTCAATGTAGAAAAATGTAAGGTGATGCGCATGAGTAGAAAAAACAATCCCACATTGTTGGAAAACAACATTAGTAGTGAGCTTCTTGATGCTGTCGCGTCGTTCAAATATCTAGGCGTAACATTGCAGAGCGATATGAAATGGAACGAGCATGTAAGGACAGTTGTGAGTAAGGCGGACAGCCGACTTCGGTTTATTGGGAGAATTTTGGTAAGATGTACTTCACCTGTAAAGAAGACCGCGTATAAAACGCTTGTACGACCACGTCTTGAGTATTGCTCAAGTGTTTGGGACCCGCAGCAGATCAGTTTAAAGGAAGACGTAGAGGCGGTTCAGAGACGAGCAGCTAGATTTGTTACCGGTAGGTTCGACCAATGCGTGAGTGTCACGGAAATGCTCCGGCAACTCAATTGGGGATCGCTGGAAGAAAGACGACATTCTTTTCGTGAATTTCTGTTAAGTAAATTTAGAGGGCCGGAATTTGAAGCTGAGTGTAGTACGATAATGCTGCCGCCTACTTATATTTCGCGTAAAGGTCACAAAGACAAGATAAGAGAAATTAGGGCTCGTACGGAGGCATATAGGCATTCTTTTTTTCCTCGTTCAGTTTGGGAGTGGAATAGGAAAGGAAAGGCCTAGTAGTGGTACAGTGTACCCTCCGCCACGCACCTTACGGTGAATTGCGGAGTATGTATGTAGATGTATCCAAAAAAAGTCCTTTGGTATTCTACAGGGTCAGGCAGTTCTCTAGAGTGGTTTCAAAACATGTTTGGCCTACAGAGGTGGGAAAATAATAGGAACATCTATCATAGACATAATATCTCTCTACTTATAAGACGCATTTGTTGTCTGTCTGTCAGTTCTCTTACAACTCAAGATCCAGATAACAAAATAACGTGAAATTTGGTACACGCACAAAAAATTACATGGGGAAGGTTCCTAAACAGGCTTCGTTCCAATTTTTTGAAAAACCGACCGGAAATTTGGAGAAACAGTGAAAGTGCATTTCCAATGTGTCCGTGTAAGGCTATATCTTGGCACTGATCTTGATGAAATTTTGTACAATTCACCTTCAAAACAAGAGGAAGGGCATTGTCTACATAAAATTTCGTTCGGTGCATGGGGGAGAGTACTTTACTTACAGACTTCGATTGCAATCTCTTCACATATAAGACGCAATTGTTGTGTTTGTCTGTTCCCTTATAACTCAAGATCCAGACAACCAAATAACGTGAAATTTGGTACACGCACACAAAATTACATGGGGAAGGTTCTTAAATAGGTTTCGTTCCATCCTACTCTCACTCTGGCCATATGCCTGTTATAAGCCCCCCCCCCCCCCCCCCCAAAAGTCATCATACTTGGGCATGGTTCTCAAATAGGTTTCGTTCCATCACAACTGTTGGATGTGGCCTGCTCCAGAGTGGGCAACGACGGAAATCTATTTGTACATACTTCAAATGGAACTGCCAAAAATGTTGTTTATCACATTGCTTTAACATAAATGTACCATTTTATTACATGCAAATAAACGGTTTTGTACCCTTCTACAGGAAACCTTACTTTTAACCCGGGCGAAGTCGGGTACTTGCAGCTAGTTCATTTATAAGGAGGGAATTCTCCCAACATTGTCTTTGAGAACCTCCGTAACTCTTTGTGGAACAGATCCGTAAAGTTTCTTTGTATTTTCTAATAAAATGAGATCCTTTCTCGTAGCAAACCATTCTCCTATTGCTTGGACAATGTTAGAACTGTAAATTTGGTCCTTAAACTCTACTTTACATCTCTCCACATCGGCGGTTTAGTTATATCGAGGCATTGCGAGTGTGCAGTCCAGGGGAGATATCTGATAATTTTCTGATGCTGTATAACGCACGCTTCAACCATTTTCGTTGTATATATTGAAACACCACCGTTAGTTGTAAAATTAACTCTAGCTGAAGGGGAGTCAGTTAAGAACTTACTTTAAACATATAACTCCGGCCGTAAGACCAGCTAAAGGATTCAACTACTGACTACTTCCTGCAACAGAATCTTGTTCCCTGGCCCAGAATTTAGAACTGACTCAATCTTTAGCAGCAGGAAGACAAATAGACAGTGGCCAGCATACGTTGTAGATCACGAGAATTACACACAATCATTGATATACAAGTCACCCCGAACTATACAATTTCATAAATATGGCTGTGAAAACATTTATGGCGCAACGGAATTAAAATATGATAATATGCACCTTAATTTGTTCTCAGCACTATGAAAAACAACATTAAATAAAAAGGGAGTGTATGCATTAACTAATATACATAAGTAGAAAAATAATTCACTTATAATAAGCTATTTATACTGTTCAAGCACGAGCAAATGGGGGAACCAATTTCCTTAAACAATAAAAATGCATCCCATCTCAAATAAATTTAAAGTAACTTAACTGAACATCGTCAGAGGAGGGATTTACAATCAACAAGCAGTCAGCCACTCACACGCCCGAAGCAAAGCGAAACTCATTCAACTCAGCGTGCTGATACGAAGCAGTAGCAGGCACCGCTATCGTAGGCGAAATTCAGCTAACCAGGATGTACCACACAACACAAGAAAAATAAATTTCGTAGGTGGTTCCAGTCTGTCCTCCTTTACATGAGATGTTACGCGATAATAGCGAGATTAAATTTCATTCAGTCAAACCGTGAGCATGCTGAATTATTGAGACACACGCACGTGTCTGCTACATTACCTATTCTCACCCCCACTGAAGGCGAAGTACTTATAGATCGTATTCATTTCAACAATAGCCAACGGAATCACAGATTACGAAGCAAGAATACACAATAGGAAGACACTGATTGTGAGAGCAGTGGCGAGAACTCAAGTGACTAGCTATAAACCATTCAAGTCGGAGTTCGAAACCACGTGGTTCTGAAAACCAGTAAAAATATAAAAATTCAATTACCGAAAAATAAAGAAAAATAGCTACAGCATGCAACCATTGGAAACGCTGAGGATATCATAAGGAGGCTAAAGAAATACAGTTAGACGCGATTAGAGAGGTTTTACACAGATGGATTAAGTCCAGTCTTCAAAAATCAGAAAAATTGAATAAATTCAAAGTAGGAATAAATCAACTAAGAAATGCGGCATGCATCCCCTAGAAATACGTAGTATTTCATAAGCAATCTAATAAAGGGGGTTGTACAAGGCTAGAAGAGAATTTACTGGGGGAGTCTGAAAGCAAAGTACAAGTTAGGAAACGAAACAGCAATTGAAAATAGACGGAGAGGAGATCGCGAGATGCTAATGGAAAACAGAAAGATACATACATAATTTCTTGCATGAAGGGCATAGGAATAGACCCAGGGGTAGCTGAAGGTTTTGTTCGAAGAAGACACCATGTGGAGTACATATCACTCACAGAAGGAGAAAACGGAAAAGAATATTTCACAAGCACTACACGGAATAAATATAATCCCGCATATTAGTCCTGTTCCACAAAGCTAGAAAGAAATTAAACAGAGTTCATATATCGCTAGCTAGTCTCACACAGGTTACCGATTCCCAGCCGTTATCAAACGCAATTAGTTGCATATTCACCGTGTTTACCTATGCAAAAACACCGAAATGAAATTTAATACATTTCCGTACATGAATGGAGAAACTTATCCTGAAAAATGAACCTAAGATCTGAAGTCTAACAAAGCAGACAACGAATCGCTACCATATCAAGGGAAGAAAAAATGTCCAAATGTCTTACCAGGTCGAAGCGCAGCCACAGAATGTCCACCCGGCCCACGTACCCGTCACCAGCGGCCGGAAATCCAATGGAAATCGGCAAAACCCCAGAAAAACGAGCTGAAACTCGCGCGTCTTGCCGAGACTCGCTAACTGAGCATTGCCAACCCAACTTGTAACTGAAGGCTAGAGGAAACTCTTTGGTAGCATCAAAAGCAGAGGTTGGTAACGACTACCTATCGATACGAAGCCAGAGAAACACTAGTACCGAGCAGCCAGCAGCCGACGACGAAAATTCTCACACATACACACAGACTCCCATGCTAGAAGATTCTCATACAAGCACATACAGAATAAAGCAAGTACACATTCTCATAGGGACAGTGGCGTCACGGAGAAACCGTTCATATTGCCACATTCATTGAAATAATGATAAATTATCCCAGCAGTATTACAGACACTAACATTTAAAAACATGAAATTAAATGCTATTACTCATGCCTGGACACGAGAGGGTTTCTCGTTTAGCAAAAAGGGCCGTCAGGAAGCTTAGATAATTTATAAAGTTAAACACATAGGAAAGGCGGCAGACAGCCGTCTTTCAATATACAGGGTGAATCTCAATTCGCGCACTCGGGCTTCGCAGCGTGATTCCTCGTCTCCGTAGTCTAGTGGAATGGGAGGTGGTTTGCCATTCAGGGGGTCTGGGTTCGATTTCCGCTGGGATAGGGTTTTCTCCGCTCTGGGACGGGATATTGTGTCGTCCTCATCGTCAATGACAAGCATCTCGCCGATGTGGCGTGAGCTCAGAAGGCTTGCACCAGATAGGCCGAACACGACCCCAGTTGGGGTCTAACGGCAATAAATGCTACGCGGAATATCATAAGTGCCGTGAGAATATAACATTTTCAAGTGAACGTGTGAATTTGTATCTTCGTTAATACAATAACATCTTTGTAAGTCGTACGTTGGTTGCACAGAGGTAGAGTGCCAGACTAGTAATCCAAATGTCGCGGGTTTGATCCCCGCCAGTTTCCAGGATTTTTATCACTTTCCATTTCTTTCACCTCTGGCGTATTGCTCATGTGAAAAATACCGAGTAGCACCGTGGTTCGGAACCCATGTTAAACTGTAGGTCCCCATATAACTGTCTGGGTACGTCAGTTCGAAGGTCAGAGGAAGGCCACGGCATACCACCTCCAAACAGGACCATGCCTAGTAAAGCACTGTGGTGTTCATATCAATCTTCGGACTGTTGACTGCTTTACCTTTTAAGTTGTACATCTGTGAATAACTATTACCTAAATTCAGTTGTTACCTGATAACGGCCTAACAAGCCGAAAACCGGATATTAACTCAATAAATAATTTTGCAGAACATGAGGAATTTTTCCGTTTTGACAACAATATTGAAATTTCTTAATTTCCAGTACTCAAAGCGGAACACATGATTTGCTCGACTCACTGTACACCAAACTTTATCTGGAAATTTTTTCCGAGTGTTGACGTGTCTACATCTCACCAGATGAGGGAACGAGTCTTCGCATAATGTAAACATCCCGCAATCACAGCAGTTCCACACCTGCGACGAATGTGGAAAACTGCCTAATTTTTTCTTCCTCTTTTCGGCACAATCGCTTTCGAGTAAAACGACGCGGAAAAGTTAGTTCTGCAGCCTTTTTTCGGCGACTTCAAACAATTTTTGGAATGACTGCACTCAACCCTCGGGGCGCCCAGTTTAGTAGCCCCTTTTTTACTGCCTTTAGCGACTACTTCTTTGGCAGTTTTCTTCAAACGATAATGTAGTTAGCCGAGTAATTTCATTTCGCCGCGCTTTCTCGCCTTTAGCTTTGCAGCACTGAAAGAGTGTCTGCCGTAGCCGAGCAAAATGCGACTCATTCCCAGCAGCGACAGTCGGGCAGATCAAATATTGCTGGCGCGGCTGGAGCGAATCAGCGGGACTCTCGCTCTTCCATATGAGCTGCCCGCCTCATTCGGGCCACACACGTGGGTCGTGGCTCTTGCTCCCGCGGACTCTTTGAGAATTATGAGCCAGCGCTTCGTCACGCCCTCTGATGGTGTCTGCTCTGCCCCCGACCCTCCACTCCAATACCCGCTTCCCCCACCCTCCATACATTCACTCCCAACCAGCATCACATCGTCAGCTAGAACAGTCTGCAATGGGAATATACGACGCTAACGCACCGTAGCGAGTGATCTCCAAACTGATTAGCAGTCCACTTCAAGCAACGAGTTTAAATTTCATAGAGTGGCAAACACACGAGCTACAGCGCTCTCTGCGGCAACCAGTGTACACTCGACCATCATATTTTTGGTGGTCAGTACACTTGAGAGGAGTCAGTCTCGTGTAAGTTGTTGTTGAGCTTTAAGTGTTTTATTTGGTATACGAGGCGCGTCCAGAAAGTAAGTTCCGTTTGTTTATATAAAACGAACGGGTACAGATAGAAAAAAAATATTGATTGTACAAAAATCTACAACTGTTAAACTACTTTTCTACATGGCTTCCGAAATTTTGTAGGCAATTGTCATAGCATGGCACAAGGTTTTGTGTTTCTTTTTCATAGAATGTTGCCGCCTGTGTATTCAACCATGTGGTAACATCTTCTTTCAACTCGTCATCATCGTTGAAGTGTTGTCGACCAAGAACAGATTTTAGGTGTAAAAAGAGGATTATTGTCAAAAGATTTTTTTTTTTCACGATAATGCCTCACCTCACACACCGAATGTGACCAAGCAATTGATACGAAAATTTCAATGGGACCTGTTTGATCATCCTCCATACAGCTTGGACCTCTCCCCTAGCGACTTTTATCTCTTCTTACACCTAAAATCTGTCCTTGGTGGTAAACTCTTCAACGTTGATAAAGAGCTGTTACCACATGGTTGAATACAAAGGCGGCAACCTTCTGTGAAAGATGCATTGTTTGTTTGTTTGTATAGCTTATGGGACTTAACTACGGGGCCATCAGTCCCTAAACTTGCAAACTACTTATGAACTAGCTGACACTAATGACGGCACAAATATTCATGCCCGAGGGAGGATTCGAACCCACGACCATAGTGGCCGTGCAGACCGTGACTGGCGCGCCGCAGTCCCCTCGGCCACCGCGGCCGGCAGATATTTCTTCTTCTGTCGCTGTGTGGTTGATGAAACCACACCTTTTAGAGTTTATATCATCATTAAAATATTTTCATTTGTTCTTGACAGTACTTCATCGAGCATGGTTGACATGCAACCAGTGCAAAGTGTGGAGGCAATAGTGACAGCCAGAATGCTTTCACTTATATATGTCTGTGTTCTCTGAAACAGGTATGTACTTATTTCAGCCTGGTAACAACGAAAATCATAATGACACGTTATTCGATTAATGATGAAAATTCTCCTCAGAGATGATAAATATTGTTGAAACGAAATAGAATGGCTGGCCAGTACTTACCATTGTGCTGTACCGCCGATAGTAACACCAATGAAGCAACAGAAAAAAGGGACAAAAAGGACAAGCTTTCGGAACAGAGTTCCTTCGTCAGGTGAGAGAGAAGGGAAGAAGAAAGGATGGGAACAGAAGGGAAAGGTGGTTCACGACCTAGGTCATGAAGGTGGTGTTTCGGGAGTGTGGACGTCGAAGATACTGCATGTATGTACTGAGCCAAGCCAGAGAGGATAAATATAACCAAAGAGGAAAGATCAAGTAGTAAAGAGAACGTTTTTCATAAACAGGGAAATATGGATGGACACACACACACACACACACACACACACACACACACACACACACACGGAGAGAGATAGAGAGAATGACAGAGAGAGCGAGAGAGAGAGAGAGAGAGAGAGAGAGAGAGGTAAGGAACGGATAATGAATATGTGAGCTGAGGATGGAGGAAGGGGAGGGGTTAGCGTAGATTTAGGCCAGGGGGGTGGCGGGAGGAGAGGATATGTTGGAGGGCCTAAATCTGGCCTAAATCTACGCTAACCCCTCCCATTCCTCCATCCTCAGCTCACATATTTATTATCCGTTCCTTACCTCTCTCTCTCTCTCTCTCTCTCTCTCTCTCTCTCTCTCTCTCTCTCTCTCTCTCTCTCTCTCTCTACCTCTGCATACACTACGCTTGTCCGTCCTTTTTTTTAGAGTATTGCTACCCAGTGTGGGATCCTTATCAGGTGGGTTTGACGGAGGATATCGAAAGAGTTCAAAGAAGATCAGCTCCTTTCGTATTGTCACGATACAGGGGAGACAGCGTTACGGAAATTGTATAGGATCTGGGATGGGAATCATTACACCTACGGCGCTTATCGCTGCGGTGTGGGCTACTTACGAAACTACAATCACCAACATTCTCCTCCGAATGCGAAACTATATTGTTGACTCACACCTACATAGGTAGAAATGACCATCAGAATAAAATACGAGAACAGAGAGATTCAGTTGTTCTTTCTTCCCGCACGTTATTCGAGAATGGACTGGGAGATAAATAGTTCAACAGTGGTTGGATGAACCCTCTGCCAGGCACGTAAGATTGATTTGCAGAGTATCCTAGTAGATGTAGATGAAGATCACACTTTCTAGAGTAAAAGTTCGCTTCAAATTTATCCCTCTTTAAAACGTCACTCCCCATATACCTCTTTCGTTCAAATTATCCAGCGACAGGAGCGCCGTTAGGGCATCTATTTTATTTTACAAGGTCTTTGCTGTCTGCTGCAGTTTCCAAGAGTAAAAGTAAAAGGCACTACTTTGGGAGAACTCTGGTAGATGTTTTTGACGCGCAGCGCCGCCCGCGCGACCACAAACCCCTACCTCTTCAGCGGCCCTTCGACTACGCGGTTAGGGAGGAGGGCCTGGAGAGCGTTTCGGCCCGCCTGGGGCAGGTCGGTCACAGGGCCGGGAGAGCGGCGCTACGTCTAAAAATAGCGCCCGCTGCCGCCGCCGCCGTGTAATTCCGGCGCGCGCGACAAACTTTAAAACGCAATTTTGGCCAACTTCTTTAATTCCAGTGTGGCCGCCGGCACACAATCGAATCTGCTGCTGCTGCCTCCTAAGCTGCACGTTGCCCCCCAGCCCCCAAAACACCCGTGTAGCGTCCTCAACCGCCGCTCCCCTTGTAGCGCAAGCGAGACATTTGTTGTTAAGGGGGCCACACCCTGCCTATCTAACCCATGTTAATTTACGCAAGTATTTGACCCATTTCTGAAAAATAACTATTTGATGCAGGACCTTAATATTATTACTGTATGTTACATGATGCTGATACAGTCAGTTGTACTAAAATCTACTTTATCCATTTTATAGTTTTTAAGAAACACTTTTCAATTTATTAATTTATTAACAAAATTTATTAATTTATTAACAAAAACTTGTCCTCCCAGAGGGAGAGAGAGAGCCTCTGGCTAATTTGGTAGTCACAGGCGTGCTCTCCAGATTATCGAGTTTATCGTATTGGAAGTGGTTACGCCCAGACGATAGACCAAGCATCAGGCTCTCTGCAGACGAGTTTTGCGCTGGACGGTTCTTTGAATTTCAGTAACAATAATAGTAGACAGTTTCTCGATGTCTGGGAACTGTAAATGTTTCCTTACGCCTGCTGGTAGAAGAGTTGCTGAGACGAACACGTTAATACACACGTTGACGAAAATTGCAGCTGAAGATAACAGGTGTAAAATATAGGGAGCGAAGAGTTATATTCAACCTATACAAAAATCAGACAGCGGTTATCAGAGTCGAAGGGCAAGAAAGGGACGCAGAGGTTGGGAAGGGGGGAAGACAGGGTTGTAGCCTTTCCCCAGTTTTGTTCAATCTGTCCATTGAGCAGGCAGTCAACGAATAGAAGGAGAAATTTGGAGAGGGCATTAAAGTGCAGGGAGAAGAAATAAAAACATAGCGGTTTGCCGGTGACATAGTAATTTTGACAGAGACCGCAAAAGATATGGAAGAGCAATTGAATGGGATGGACAGTGTCTTGAAAGGAAGATATAAGAGGTACATTAACAAATGTAAAACGAAGGTAATGGAATGCAATGTCAGAAAATCAGGCGATGCTGAAGGAATTAGATTAGGTAATGAGACAATAAAAGTAGTAGGTGAGTTTTGTTATTTGGGTAGCAAGATAACTTCTGATGGCCGAAGTAAAGAAGATATAAAATGCGGAATGGCTATGGGAACAAAAGCGTTTCTAAAGAAGCGAAACTTGTTAACATACAATATTAATTTAAATGTTAGGAAGTCCTTTCTGAAATCATTTGTCTGTGGTGTAGCATTATATCGGAGTGAAACGTGAACGATAAGGAGTTCAGATAAAAAGATGATAGAAGCTTTTGAAATGTGGTGCAACAGACAAATGATGAAAATTAGATTGGTAGATAATGTAACTAATGAGGAGGTGCTTAACCGAATCGGGGAGAAAAGGAGTTTCTGGCATATACTGCCTAAGTAAAGGGATAGATTGGTTGGATACATTCTGAGACATCAAGGAATTGTCAACTTAGCATTAGAAGGAAGCGTGTGGGGTAAAAATCGTAGAGGGAGACCAAGAGCCGGCCGCGGTGGCCGAGGGGACTGAGGCGCTTCAGTCACGGTCAGCACGGCCACTACGGTCGGGGGTTCGAATCCCCCCTCGGGCATGGATATTTGTGCCGTCCTTAGTTGTAGCTAGTTCATAAGTAGTTTGTAAGTTTAGGGACTAATAACCCCGTAGTTAAGTCCCATAAGCTCTACAAACATTTGAACATTTGATTTTTGGAGACCAAGAGACGAATATAGTAAGCAGATTCAAAAGGATGTAGGTTGCCGAACGTATTCTCAGATGAAGAGACTTACTCAGGACAGGGTAGCGTGGAGAGCTGCATCAAACCAGTCCGCGGACTGAAGACCACAACAACAACAACAACAACATTAAATAGATGCATGTGCCGTCTGTTCCGAAAGAACAGATGTCACTTCTGATCCTGCAGTTCTCATTCCTTCATATTCACTGAATATATGACATCAACTGCGAATGGGCGAAGCTGTAAATGTTTACCCAGTCAGGATTCGAACCGAGGTCTCCCACTCTCTACGAAGTTGCGCTGACCCTTACTCTTACGGGATTTAGTTTCAAAACTACGAGTTTGTGTACTGGGGGCAGGGTAGAGCTGGGAATTTATATCTGACGGGAGACGTGCTTAGGTAGTCTTTGCAGGTTCGGTGATCACTGTGTTCCCAGTGGTGTAGTGATCATAGTAACTGCCTAGAAAGCCGGACACCCGGGTTCTAATCTCGGCTGGGTACATGTTATCAGCTTCAAAAATGTTCAGATGTTTGTATAGCTTATGGGACTTAACTGCGGGGCCATCAGTCCCTAAACATAAAAACTGCTGATGATCTAGCTAACACTAAGGACGGCACAAATATCCATGCCCGAGGGGAGATTCGAACCCCTGCCCGTAGTGGCCGTGCAGACCGTGACTGACGCACCGCAGAACGCTTGGCCCCCGCTGCCGGCCTGTTGCTGCTGTTCTTCGTTGTAATGGTGCTACCGTGAAATGAAATCATCGGCTGGTTTGGAGAGTGCCAACAGCAGTGAAATTACAGCCTACCGCACTTGTAACATTATTTAATCGTTATAATATTATAACGATTAGTAATATTATTTTAATATTGATCGATATTTGCGCAGCCTCTGTGTGGCAGTGTTCTCACTAGCGCCTTACGTTGCAGCCGCGACGCTACGCCACGCACGGTAGCATTGCGGGTTGCCGCCCTCCGTAGGCGCTTGCCACGTACCATAGTTCAGTGGTTTTCAACCTTTTCTAGTATCGGACCCCCATGAGAGCAAGCGATTCAATGAAATAAAATATGACACAATACACGAATTATTAGAGACAAGATTAAAAACGTCAGCTGCCGTTCTCGTCCATCTGGAAGGACGTCAGCGCTATCTGGGTTAAACCCCAACCCAACCTAAATCACCTTTCATTTTTTTTATACCCGCCGTAGCACAGTGGGAATAAAGGCTAAATCAGTACTAGGTTCTGCCCTAATTGCATTTAGAACTGTTGAGAACTCAAACTGTCACGCTCTACTCCTGTGGGAAGTGAATGTAAAGCATAGAAAAGGTGAAGGTGAAATAATGAATTAAAATTTGTGATGCGGCCAGGAATGGAACCCTCACCTCCACGTTTACTAGGCAGACGTCTTACCGTTAGACCACCGCAACACTAACGATTAAGGCGCCTGGGAATAGTGTAAGTACGACTTCCCTCCACGTCACAAACTTTAATTCAGCTTCTGTGTTCCATAAATAATTGTCACTACTGCCAAGGCTCTCTATGCAGCGGAAAAGCACCCTGGCAATGGACATAGTGGAACATTCCTGCAAAGATGATATAAATATCAATTTAAATATAAATTAAGAAAACCTGAATTAAAGCTTGTGACGTGGAGGGAAGTCGTACTTAGACTATTCCGAGGCGCCTTAATCGTCAGTGGTGGGTGGTCTACCAGTATTCGGGCGTTCTGCCAGGGGGCCAACTATCATTCTCCCATTCTTACAGTCTTCTAACGGCGCCCGGTGGTTTTCAGTTGCTTGGGTGGAGGAAGGAAGATAAAGTGGGATGTATGGAAGCAGAAGCACTAAAAAGGAAAGAAAGATTAAAGCAGCTGAAGAGAAAACACGAAGAAGTGAAGGATAGTACAGTGTCAGAAGAAAAAAAAAACCAGAATCAGTTTCTGTTCTTCCGAAGCCGAAATTCCGAAGCTATCGACCACAAGATGCAACTTCAAAGGAAAACGTTGTTCCTGAGGCTCAACCTGGTGATGTGGAAGAGGAATTGAAGGATCAGTTAAGCTCTGCACTTTCTAAAGTTGTCATTGAAGAATCGGACGTAACGAACCTCGCAGCTCGGAAACCCGACTGGGACTTGAAACGCGACGTCGCCAAAAAGCTTAGAGCGGCTCGAGAGGAGGACGCGGAAGGCGATCGCGGAGCTGATCCGCGAGCGGCTGCGGAAGGGGCAGGAGGACCTCGCCAACAACGTCAACCAACTCGATGCCACCAACGAAGACTGGCGCGTGGCGCTACGAGTGTAAACCGTGTGGACTCGTATTTTGGAGTCCAGAAATTCGTGTGGTCGGTAAGAGCTGCTGGGCTCGTAGACAGATAACAGTTGAAACGTGTCCATAAAAAATATTTTTGTAAGTAAATGTCTAATATTGTACCTCCTATTTTGTGTCGAGTTCAAATGTTTGTTAAGCTTATGGGACTTAACTACGGGGTCATCAGTCCCTAAACTTACAAACTACTTATGAACTACTTACGAACTAGGACGGCACTAATATCCATGCCCGAGGGGGGATTCGAACCCCCGACCGTAGTTGCCGTGCTGACCGTGACTGGAGCGCCTCAGTCACCTCGGCCACCGCGGCCGGCTTTGTGTCGAGTAACTTGCTTGCAAGAAAATGTATAATATCGCTTCTACTGTGTGTATCGATATGTGTTCTTAACTCTGTGAAGTCTCATCTTTGGCAAAGATCATGTATTGCATAGCATAGTAGCTCGCGCTGAGAGAGAGTACCACTTGTGGTTCAGCTCGCTTAGAGAACGGTTGAGTTGTGTGTATGGCTCCGATATATAGCAGAGGCTGCTGTGCCAGCAAGTCGATTTGATTGCATTTGGAATATATATTGTATTGTATTGTAACACCGCTGGAATGAAGGTAATTGCATTTGATGTCATTAGGAAGAAGTTGTATCATGTAGGTAATGTAATGTTGATTATTAATAATAAGTAACAAAGTTGACCTTTCTTTCCTGTTTCATTTACGTAGTTAGAAGATTAACCTACTTCCTTCATTTGATAATTAGTTATTAGTGGATTTAAAGTGCAGTATTGATTTTGATAATATTGTTGAAACAGATTTCGTTATTGGTGCCATAGTAAATGATGGTTAATTGACTATGATACTAAATTTCAATAATCAGAAACTGATCTGCATAAAATTCTCACAGTCAAACATTAAGAAAGTGGTTTGTGGTTTTTTAATATCTTTCTCGCAGTCAAAATTTTTTAGTATAGTCAGTGTCTGTTTCAAATGGTGACTTACCACAGTTGTTTTGTGTTCAAAATATCCGTTGCGCGCATAATGCAGTTTAATGCACTGTTTCTTATTTAATAGTATATACATCAATATCAGGGCCATAATTAAACCAAATTGCTGTGTTAATGAACAATTTGTTATCTGATTTAACGATATGTTCAACATCCACAACACACACACAGCTTTTACAGTGAGTGGTAGGAATCCTGTTGAACTGAGTGGGTCTCACTGCAGACGAGGCATTGCGAACTGTGAACTGATTGTTTGTAGTGTTCGCAAAAAAGAGCTCTGAGCAGTTTCTCACCTACTGAAGTGCACCTGGCTGCACGCGATCACGCGTCCATTCCACTGCCGATTCAGCCAGAGTCTCGAATTGTGTGTGGAAATTTGTGAAGCAAGACGAGTGATTACATTATATCTACATCTACATACATACTCCGCAATTCACCGTAAGGTGCGTGGCGGAGGGTACACTGTACCACTACTAGGCATTTCCTTTCCTATTCCATTCCCAAATTGAACGAGGAAAAAAAGAATGCCTATATGCCTCCGTACGAGCCCTAAATTCTCTTATCTTGTCTTCGTGATCTTTACGCGAAATGTAAGTAGGCGGCAGCAAGATCGTACTATACTCAGCTTCAAATTCCGGCCCTCTAAATTTACTCAACAGAAATTCACGAAAAGAACGTCGTCTTTCTTCCAGCGATCCCCAATTGAGTTGCCGGAGCATTTCCGAGACACTCGCGCATTGGTCGAACCTACCGGTAACAAATCTAGCTGCTCGTCTCTGAACAGCCTCTATAGGTCTTCCTTTAAACTGATCTGCTGCGGGTCCCAAACACTTGAGCAATACTCAAGACGTGGTCGTTCAAGCGTTTTATACGCGGTCTGCTTTACGGGTGAAGTACATCTTTCCAAAATTCTCCCAATAAACCGAAGTCCGCTGTCCGCCTTACTCACAACTGTCCTTAAATGTTCGTTCCATTTCATCAAGAAGCTCACTACTAATGCTGTATTCGAACATAATGAGATTGTTTTTCCTACTCATGCGCATCACCTAACATTTTTCTACATTGAGAGCTAGCTGCCATTCTTCGCAACAACTAGAAATTTTGTCTACGTCATCCTGTATGCTATTACAGTCATTTACAGACGACACCCTCCCATACACCACAGCATCATCAGCAAACAGCCGCATATTACAACTTCCTCTGTCCACCAGATCACTTATATAGATAGAAAATAATAGCGGTCCTATCACACTCCCATGGGGCACGCCTGACGATACACTCGTCTCTGATGAACACTCGCCGTCGAGAACAACATACTGCGTTCTATTACTTATGAAGTCTTCCAGCCAGTGACAAATCTGTGAACCTATTCCATAAGCTCGTATCTTCGTTAGCAGTCTGCTTTGTGGCACCGCGTCGAACGCCTTTTTGAAGTCTAGAAAAACGCAATCCGTCTGTTGCCCTTCGTCCATGGCTCGCAAGATGTCATGTGAGAAAAGGGCAAGCTGAGTTTCACATGAACGATGTTTCCTAAACCCGTGCTGATTCATTGGCAATGTGTCTTGTCTGTACTTGTGTTAGTTGTACAAATTACGTTATTCATCATCATAGAAGCTGTTAATTACATCTTGTACAGCAGAATACTGGTGAAATTTGAAATTGTACAAGCAGACAATTGTAATTTTGTGTCTGTTCAGATAATTTTCTTTTTTTTTCGCCTAAAATCAGTAGTTGGTATATTTAAAACATATTCTTGAACTGTTGCTATGAGCCGGCCGCGGTGGCCGAGGGGACTGAGGCGCTCCAGTCGCGGTCTGCACGGGCACTACGGTCGGGGGTTCGACTCCCCTCTCGGGCATGGATATTTGTGGCGTCCTTAGTATAAGGTAGTTGATAAGTAGTTTGAAAGTTTAGGGACTGATGACCCCGTAGTTAAGTCCCATAAGCTTAACAAACATTTGAACATTTGTTGCTGTGACAAGTGGCCTGTTCTCTATTCTTCATCAGAAGGATATTCCGATGATTGGTTTGCAATAATAAAAGAAATCGATTAAAAAAAACGGTAAGACGTCTGCCTAGTAATTATAGAGGTCCGGGTTCGATTTCTGGCCGCATCACGAATTTTAATTCCTCGCTTCACCTTCATCATCAATGTCTTGGACATATTCGAGACGAAAAACCGTCTCAGGGTTTCTTAATTTAGATTTAAATTGATACACACAAAAGGTGTTCGTCACGATTCAGAGCACCGGTAGAATTACTTTACGACCGGTGTTTTCCGCAGGCGGGAACTACAGCAGGTGTAGCAGGGAGGCGAGGCGCGACTTTGCGCCTTGCTTCGATCGCGGCCGGCTGGCAAAACACTGATGAAGAAACCGGCGCGGGAACAAGCCGTGTTTTATCAGCGCCGCCGCAGCCGCCGCCGCAGCCGGGGTTCTGCCCAGGGCAGAGGGGAGCCGAGATGCGCGGCCGTTTCCACTCGGGGGAAAAACTCGGCGCGACACCTAATTAACGGCGCCGAGGACACCGGAAGGCTGTTACCGCGCGCACCCTGCAGGGCTCCACCCCTGCGCGTTTTAATGGACCGCCGACGCGCACGGGTGGAATTACCAGCGGCGGGAATACGCGACATTTCAGTTATGCGCTCTACGTCGTCCTTTCCTGACGCAGTCAACAAGAATTCTCGTTGACCACGAGGCATAATCATAATGAATTTTATCAATGTAAATACAAATATACATTCCCTGAGACGGATTTTCGTCTCGAATTTGTCAAAGATATTAATGATAAATCTGAAGCATAGAATTAAAATCTGTGATGCGACCGGGAATAAAACCCGGACCTCAGAGGTGCCGACTGTTGAAAATCAATGTGGGTGCTCTATATCACGGTTCACAAATGTTCGAAACCAACCCACCTGATAATCTTGTTAATGCATTTTTGAATGACCAATCTATAAATGTGAATGTCTGTTCGGTGTACGTTTATCACGTCTGAACCACAAGACATAAAGAGCTAAAAATTTGTACAGTTACTAATGTCTACCCGGGGAAGGCTTTAGGCGCGGTTTTATGGCGATCGGATAGCTATTTATCAATACATAATAATGTGAATGTCTTTTCGGTGTACGCTTATCACAACTCGCAGATACTTCAATATTTGTAGAGTTATTAATTTATACCTGAGGAAGGTTTTAGGCGCGGTTTTAAAGCGATCTGACAGATATTTAGTAATTTGAAGAATATAACGCAGAATGCGGAACAAGAATTACTCTTTGAAAATGGTTTTATTGGTTGCATTGTTGCTTGAGGGTTGATAATGATAAAAAGGTGGAGTGTATTGGGATGGAAAGTTATCGGTGTATATAAAATTCTACGTGTGTGTGTGTGTGTGTGTGTGTGTGTGTGTGTGTGTGTTAATATTTCGCTCTGCGGCGAAAACTACAGAGCGCAAAGGAATGGTCTGTGTGTAATTGTTGTACGAAGTCTCCCGTTGTACACCATAGCAGTTCTATGCCGTCAGCTATAAGGGGGTGGAAGATATGGTGATTGAAAGTCACCAGATTATAAAAAAATTCGGACTTAAGTCCAGCGATGACGTTTGCGACTCTATAGCAAGGAGGTTACATACAGGGAAACGTGATGCCACATACCATATCTCTGGTCTATGCGTGCTACAATGTCGTCAGCTCTTTCTCTGTAAGGATAAGCATACGAATAAGGAAATATAAGAATAAATAAATAAAGCAGTAAAAAATAAATTTTTTTAATACATCTCATTAAAAGAATCGATTTGACGTTTCGCGCATTACATCAAGTGATCGATATATTATTACAATCATTAGTGTTGAATTTCGTGATTGGATTCTTCGTAACGAGTGTATTTTTACGTGTGATCTGATCTACACTACTTACTATTCAGTCTCATAGCACACTACTGAAAGACAGCTTATCTATCATAATCAACCAACATGCGAGCTGAGCCGCGGGTTTAAGCTAGTACTTAATAAAAGTAAATAGGCAGTTGTCTGGCCTTTTAAAGATGGAAGGAATAAAGGGAAACCATGGCTGCATTAGGACACTACACTAAAGCGATCTGATTGGCCGAAGTGGATATTTCGATATAAGTAACACCCCAAAACGTCTACACGACCAATGAAATAATTTTTCACTTTACACTAAACTAACACATTTTGTGCGAAGCTATTCTTTCTGACAAAAGCGTTTGGTAAAACACCGTCACCAATGTTTAAAGAAATGTGAAATATTTTGAGATTTTGAAGTTCGATATCAAATTTCTTTGGTCAGTTCCAAGCAAAAGCTGTATACTTCATCGAAACTTTCATCACTTCGAGGTAACTTCATGACATCTCTGACAGTATTAATATAGTCCAAGGTTTTTTTAAGCCTGAGAGAAAAGCATTGCAAATTTCAATTGAATCTATAATTTTAATAACGACACCACCGCAACAATAGCGATTAAGGCGCCTCAGAATAGTCTAAGCAAGATTTCCTTCACGTTTCAAACTTTAATTCAGCTACTGTGTTCCATAGAACATTGCCACTACTGCCAAGGCTCTCCATGCAGTAGAATAGCGCCTCATAATAGTCTAAGCACGATTTCCTTCAAGTCACAAACTTTAATTCAGTTTCTGTGTTCCATAGAACATTGCCACTACTGGCAGCAGAATAGCACCTCAGCAATGGACATATTGGAACATTTCTGTTTAAGATGATTTAAATATCAATGTGAATACAAATATACAATATATGGAACACAGAAGCTGAATTAAAGTTTGTGACGTGAAGGAAATCGTGCTTAGACTATTCCGAGGTGCCTTAATCGCTAGTGATGCAGTGGTCTAGCAGTGAGACGTCTGCCTAGTAAGCATGGAGATCCGGGCTCGATTCCCGGTCGCATCACATATTTTAATTCAATACTTCAGATTTATCATTAATAATCAATTTTTGTTATTAGACTCTTCAGCACGCATTACTTCGAAATTTCGAATTTTATTAAATTAAGTTCGATCGTACTTTCAGATTTCACCACAACAGTGATATGACTGTACTAGCAGAATCAGAAGAAGAGCTCCAGGTAATTATGGAGAATATTGTGAGGGTGGGGAAAGAATTCGCAATGAAAGTGAACACTGATAAGACGAAAGTAATGAAAATTGGAAAATATGACACAATCAATATATCACTAGAGGGAAGAAAACTGCAACAGGTCCAGTCATTTCAGTATCTGGGAAGCTTGATAACTTTCAATGGAAGTTGTACAGAAGAAGTGAAACGCAGAATATACATGGGAGACAAAGCGTTTGGGCAAGTGAAAGATTTACCTACAGCCAGGAGCATCCCCATTACTCTCCGAAAGAGGTTCACCAAATGTTTTTTCTGGAGTGTTGTGTCTTATAGATCTGAAAGGTGGAGAGATAGAAAAACATATTTAGAGAGTTTTGAGATGTGGCTATGGAGAAGAATAGAGAAAGCGAAATGGACAGAAAGACTGCGAAACGAGGAGGTACTGAGCAGGGTAAAAGGGGAAAGGAACTTAATGAGGAAGATCCAAAAGAGGAAAACATCTTGGGTGGGACACACACTACGCAGGAACTGTCTACTGCAAAGGATAATAGAGGGAAAACTAGAAGGGAAGAGAGGGAGAGGAAGAAGTAGTATTGGAATGCTAAGAGATGTGAAGACAGGAAGAAGTTACCAGCAAATCTAAGAGGATGTCCAGGACAGAAATATGTGGAGGATGTCCTGTGTGAGGACAGATTTACTGAAAGAAGAAAGAAATTCCAATTCCAAAGAAATCACAGAACGCTCTGACACTACGCCGATGTCCAGTCACGATGGTCACATGCACGAGTCATCGGCTGCAGAAGTCCATCGTTGGGAGTGTTCCATGCTTTGTGTGTTCAGTCACATTTGTATTCTGCCGAGCATTAAAGTCCGATTTTAGTTTCGCCACAGCTTGCCGACAGTCCTGTTCTATCACTCTCCCCAGCTTACTATGTCGTACACATATAATGAGAGATGGCCGCCCAACCACTTGACGTTTGTACGTGGTTTCACATTCGTTTCACACTCGTGGAAGATACTCGCCACAACATTCCTCGAACACCCGACAAGTGAAAAGAAGATGCGTTACAACGAATGGCGTGTTGTTTTCCACAAGAATTGTCACCTTTCAAATTGCCTGCTTTTCTCAGTAAACCACTTACGGGAGTGTGGGTCCTTGGGCGTGGTAGGGGCTTCGTTAAACATACTTGTAGTTGAGCTCTACTCTAGCTGGTATTTTAATATTATTTTGCAGTCTTGTTTATTATGACTAACTACAGCTGGTATGCAACAAGTCATAGGTTGAAATTGACGTGCATCTGCAGCACCCTTGGCAAGTTTAGTTATTTTTACAACGTCTGTGGCGCTGATCTAGATTTTGATGCAGTCACTGAATGTCTCCTCGATCACTTGCTGAACCTGCCCAACACTGTTTAGAGAGAAGGCCTCAATGCAGTCCGTGTCATGTCACGTCAAGTACGCCGTGATTGCTAACTAACTGGCTGGCCACTGGGGCACAGTCCACTGTCTCATAGCAGCCAGTCAGTCAGCTAGCGATCTTGGCATACTCTGTGTGTTGTGACACACTGAACTCAGCCAACACCATCCAGAGGCAAGCACTCACAACAGTATGTTCCATGTCACACTGAGTAGGCCACAATCATTAGCTGTCTCATAGTGGCCAGCGATATTGGCATACTCAGTGTGGCGTTATACAGACTGTGCTGAGGCGACACTGACGAAACACAAGACCTCACAACGGTCTGTGTAAAGTCATACTGAGTCTGTGACGATCTCTGACTGACTGGTTGGCTACTGGGGCACAGCCACTGTCTCATAGTGACAGCCCAGCCAGATAGCAATCTTAGCATACTTGGTGTGACGTGACACAGACTATGCTGAGGCAACATTGTCACGTCACAAGGGCTTACAATAGTCTGTGTAATGTCACACTGAGTAGGCGACGATCTGTAGCTGACTGGCTTGCCACTGGGCACATCCCACTGTCTTACACCGTCCATGCAGTCAGCTAGGGATAGCGACATACCTGTTGTGATTTGACAGAGACTGTGCTGAAGCAACACCGTCTAGAGAGAAGGCTTCAAAACATTCTGTTTAATGTCACAAGTCAGTGGGCTGTGCCCCAGTGCCCAGCCAGTCAGTTAGCGATGTTGGCATACTCGGTGTGATGTGACACAGACTGTACTGAGGCAACATGCCAAGATAAAAGTTCTCACACCAGTCTATGTAACATCACACTAAGTGACATCTCTAGCAGATTGGCTGGCCGCTGTGGCACAGCGCACTGTTGTACATCGTCCAGACAGTCAGCTAGGGATTATGGCAAACTCAGTGTGACATGCTACAGACTGTGCTGAGGCAACACCATCCAGATGCAAGGCTTCATGACAGTCTGTGTAATGAGTAGGCAACGATCTCTAGCTGAATGGGTGACCGCTGGGTCACAGTACTGTCTTATAGCGTCCAGGCAGTCAGCTAGTAATCACAGTGTACTCTGTCTGACATGACAGAGATGGTTCTGAGGCAACACCATCTAGAGACAAGGTTTCGCAATATTCTGTGCAATGTCACGACACAGTGGGCTGTGCCCCAGCAGCCAGCCAGTGTGCTAGCGATCGTGGCCTATTGTATGTCACGTGACACTGACTGTTGTGAGACCTTGTCCCTAGACGGTGTTGCCATGCCGTACTGCTCAGATGACTCGCGTTTGAATCGCGTGGCTGATAGACATTCAGCCGACGGCGCCACAACAACTTCCACTAAGCATTCCCCTAGGACCAGTTTCTTCAAGACCTAACGTCCCTGCTCAATATTCATATCTGCCTGTCCGTTCCGAGACAGGAAATATTAAACGGCGAGGACATCTTGCTGCGACGGAAGACCGCGGACGTCGTGGAGAGGGTGTTGGCGGGGGTGGGCCAAGACGCTAATGCAGCTGCGGCCGCACCTCGTAACGTATTCCGGCAAGACGAGTGGCGCTCTGAATTATACACGCCCCCGCACTTTGGGCGACCAGCGCGCGAAATATGGCGGCGCCGCCAGCCGCGCCCGTGAATTATTGCCACGGCCCAACAATGGCGGCCGCGGAATTTTAACCAGTCTGGCCCCGGAACGGCCCACCAACTACCAGCAGGCCGGCGGACCTGCTCCCCAAGTCTTGCTGCACTACCGAGCACTGCTGCCAACTCCACCGATGTTTCGGTAGAACTACCGAGATTACTAGTTAGCTACCGATATGCCGAATTATTTTAATTACTACCGATTATTTTACATATTCTTAATATAATTTTTTATTAGAAAAGCAACGCAGATGTTTCTTAGGACAGAATATTTATATTATGCAGGGTGAGTCACTATCTATTCCCACCAAGAAAAACTCTTAATATATGATGGGGACTGAAACGTTTGTGGGATAACAGTTGAATGGGACAAGCGGGGTTAGAATTTGACGTTCAGTTTTTGTTCCTAGGTGGAGTCGCTTCAGAAATTTGAAGTCAACTGTTTTTAATGGGTTGCTATAGTTTGGTACTTAATTTTCTGATAGTAGCTATTGAAACGTATCCAATGGTATGAACTGTAACATTCTTGAAGGACTACTTAGGTGAAACAGACGTGGTTGTGATGTTCATTCCAAAGACTGATTTCATACAGCAGTACACATTACTCAACGGTACGTCTCTTCATCTCTGAAAAAGAACGGCAACCTACATCCATGTGAACGCGCTTAGTGTGTGTGTGTCTGTGTGTGTGTCGGTCTGTCTCTCTGTCTCTCTCTCTCTCTCTCTCTCTCTCTCTCTCTCTCTCTCTCTCTCTCTCTCTCTCTTTCTCTCCGAGGTTTACCCTAAACAGTTCTATCCAATGTAAAACTGACGATTCCTTGACCTCTCAGAAAGTGCCCCACCAATCGATTCCTTCTCTTACAAGAACATTTGGTTATCGGTTTTTAGACGTTTTTGATTATTTATGTTACGTGAAGTTCAGAACTGAAATAACAATGATCCGGAAATATCAATTTTTTTTTTGTGTGTAAAAATCGACTTCGAAGTTTTGCAAGTATTTGGAAGTACAAGTAATTGCAACAGTTACAGCATCTGTCGTTATAGCTTAGGTGGTAGCGTTCTAGTGTCACAACCAGTCAATGGTTCGAATCCTGCTGTGATATATATATTGTTTTCGTATACTTACACCATTTTTATAAACGATGCAAGTATTTTTGTATATTCGTTATTTTCTATATTTTATAAAAGTTTGTCAATAATGATGATTTAACTTAAAAAATAAAACACACAAATCACTGGAAATTCCATGTTTGTGCAATATTTAAAAATAAAATAAAAATCCTTCATTCGATGTTGTTTCTCACATGCCAGGGTGCTAAGCATCGTAAAAACATGGAAAACAAATGTCACATCATCGAGCACATCATAAAAGTGCTGCATTTTTACATTTCTTTGATATATCAACTGGAAAGCATATTTAATTTACGTTCTTGAAAATTTCTCCTGCAAAACACAGTTTAGAAGCGAACCACTCATACCTGATCACAAGGCTGCACCAATGGGGTGCCTTTAGGCGGAATTACTTGCACGATGCAGATAGGCAGAAACCTGTCATTTCGAAAAACTTCATTGTACAACACGGGATCGGTTTGTCCACTCCAAGAATCAACCAATAAAAGAAACCTTTTGTTTTTTACACATAAAAAGCATTCATTAGAAAGTCTTTAAATAGCTCTGAAATGAACTTGTCATATTTCGATAATGTGACGATGACATTTGTATATTTTTTATATATCATCGACCAATGTTTCGTCTCTTATTCGAAATTATTGTATTGTTTCTCGTAGAAAACTACGAATAAACAAAAATACTTGCATTTTTCGTAAAAATTACCATTAGATATGAAAATTGTGTAAGTATGCGAACACAACGAAAAAAATTCTCATGGCGGGATTAGTACCACCGACCATATGCTTATAAAGCCAGAACGTTATCACCTGAGCTACAACGACACATTCTGCAATCGTTTTAGTTGTTGGTACCACCGTGTACTTACAATACTTCAGTGCCGATTTTCTGGAGAAATTTTGAGAGTTGCCTCGAATGTCTTTGGCCGATTGTTGTTTGAGTTCTGAACTTCACGTATCATAAATATCAAGAAATTCTAAAATCCGATACGCATGTGGCCTCCTTGTTAATTAGTGGCCGAGCACTCCAAGTTGCCTTGCTGCGTAACGCGTGGTTGCTCGCTCTCAGAGGTTCGAGTCTTCCCTTGGGCATGGGTGTGTGTGTCTTGTCTTTAGGCTAGTTTAACTTGGTATAAGTAGCTTGCAACCCTAGGGACTGCCCCAAAGATTTACAAATATTTGAACATAGTTTTCTTAGTAAAGATTTGCCATAAGTTTCTTTTCTCCCCAATTCTTTTCAGCACTTCCTCACTAGTTACTCGAGCTACCCATATAATTTTCAGCATTTTTCTGCCATAAGACATTACAAAACCTATCTTTTTTTCTGTTTGAATTTCTCTGTTTCATTCTGTACAGTGCCTCACTCCTGATAAATACTTTCAGAAACGACCTCCTAACATTTAAATTGATATTAAATGTCAACAAATTTCCCTTATATATAGACATGATTTGTGTCCCATCTCCATTCTGCATTTCATACCTTCTTTACTTCGGCCTGCAGAATTTACGTTGATATAAAAGAAACTATACTCATCTATTACTTTTATTTTCACTTTAGCTAAGCTAATTCCGGTAAAATCCTGATTTTCTTACACTACATTCTTTTACCTTTGTTTTCCTCTTACTAATGGTCTTCTTACACCTTTTTCCATGACACTGTCTATTCCGAGCAATTTCCCCTTCAAGTCCTTTGCTGTCTCTGACAGAAGTACAGCGTCATCGGTAAACTGCCAAGTTTTTATTTCTACTCCTTGAACTATAATTCCTTCTTCAAATTTCTCCTTGGATTCGTTCACAGTTTGGTAATATACAGATTGAATAACATTGGGGAAAGGCTACAAGCCGCGGCGGAGCGGCCGAGCGCATTGAGGCGCTGTGCTGCGATGCAAAAGGCCGTTCCCCATCGCTGGTTCGAATCCCCCCTCTGACGTGGATGTTTGTGTCGTCTTTAGCATAAGGTAGTTCATAAATAGTTTGTAAGTTTAGGGACTGATAACCCCTCAGTTAAGTCCCTTAAGCTTAACAACCATTTGAACATTTTGAAAGGCTACAAATGTGTTCTACTCCACTCGGAACCACTGCATCCCTTACATGCCCTTCCACTCTAGTAACTGCTCACTTGTCTTTGTACAAGCTGTATATAACTTATCGTTACTCCTGCTGTCTTCAGAATGTGAAACAATGTATTCCCATCAACAATGTCAACAGCCTTTGACGGGTTGATAACGTTCAGATTTCTCCCTAGACGAAGACGGTGGATTCGATGGGATCTTGAATGCACCGCACTTATAACGTTACACACTCTTTAATAATTTCGTACACATTCCGCTGGCAGGAATGGATTTCTGTTTGTTGTGTAATTACTGTTTACTCTTCTTTAACGGCGCAAATTATGTTTATACTATATTTTTGAAGCAAATAAGCTGTTACGTGGCTATAGCTGGCGCGGTAATTCAGGTAGAAAATGAGTTTTATTTTTAAAGTATTTTCTCTTCTGCTGTGAAACACAATGTTAGCATAACAGTTTTAAGAGAAGAAATTAAGCTTCCTGATATATCTCTCCTTTCGTATAGCATCTGAAACATTAGAGATATTCATGTTTTTCGAATAACCGGCATTCGTTTGCGACTATTGACATGCCAAATATTTATGAAAATATTTAGTCAGAAGCAGAAAAACTAATAGAACAGATTAAATTAAACCTGAATGTTGTATTGAAGAGCTACCATTATATATGGACTGGTTAACATTGGACACCCAGCATTACCGTTGCGGAATATAGTTATCACTGGAAACATTTATGTATGTAACTATCGTGAAATAACACAATAAGTCTGCTTTAAAAAAAAGTATAAATACATACTTTGTTACAATGAACGTGAATATTTCTCAACAATGCAGTTACTGTAAAAACTATTTCTTATTCATTGTACTCAAAATGCGCTAGTATCTGTGAATCACAGCGAAAGCAATTATAGCATTTCTGCAATTAGATAGCCTGTACAGTATTTCCATTTCTAAACATTGTATGTTCAGTTGAGTACCATGATGTCTACCTCCACCATGCACACATTACTGTATGTATAAAAGAAAATTTACCCCATATTTAAGGTGCATTTCCAGATTAAGAGCTCCATATAAAGGACTTCACTAGTGGGAAATAGTTCAGATCATGGGGATATCTTGCATACAGTGGGTATGCGAAGCCATTAAACAACTGAAACAAAACAGGTTTCGTATGTTTTCCTCACCGAGTGTCTTATAACAACTCTGGCATACTTTGACATAGGATACATTCTTGTCTTGGAACGGTTTGGCCAATAAACTAAAGCGTTCTTTCCTTTGCACTCCGGAGATCGTTTTCAAACCATAAGAGGTCGCATATATAAAAAGCGAAACCAAGGAAGTTGTCATGGAAACGATTAATGAACTGGAAGTCGGCAGCGATAGTATCAAATTGGAACGATTTGGTTAGTAGTTCTGAGGTCTCGTCAGGTGAAGATTATTGTTCTTCTTTATGTGTTTCCTGTGCTGTATTCCTTGTGTTTCCCCGCCTTAAAATAACCCTGAAAGGCTTACGCTTCGCCACAGTTTGGAGATCTAACAACATATGACCACAGTTCTTCGAGGGATTCCACAATAAGCTTTTGCTGACAGTTTCCAACAGCTGAACACCTGATGTCAGAAGTGTATAGTAGCCGATGGCAATTACATTAAAGGCTTGTAGTGTTACACTCCTGCAAAATGAAAAAAGAACGCCATAAATTCGTCGACCCAGCAGAAGGAAATTTTATTGACACATTCTTGAGGCTGTATACAACACACAATCACATAGGCAGAGCTGTACCTACGTGAGTACAGTCACCAGAGCGTCCGCAATGTTGGCGTTAGTACCACGTAAACCCTCCTTTTGCAGCAATGCAAACTGTATTTCTTTCATGGAAACGATTATAGAGGTTCAGATTGTGGTTATGTGGAACAACCTGTCATGCAATTTCCACCTGGTACCACAGTTGGGTTACATTTCGTGCGACTCGTGCAGACATGACGTTTCATGCAATTTCAAACATGCTCAGTGGGGGAGAGCTCTGGGTATCATGCTGGCCAGGCTAGTTGACATACACCTTGAAGAGCACGTTAGATGGTATGGGATACACGTGGATCTGCATTGTCCTGTTGAAAAATAATATCACCAATGGTGTCATGGTAAGCATTTATGAAGGGACGAAGGGAGATGTGTCATCTTCCGTGATGAGAGTCGTCGCTGCCTCAGTGTCATGATAGTCATATGTGTGTGTGGTGTCGTGCAGGCGAGTGAGAAAATCTGGAGTGTATGCGACAGAGGCAAACAGGGACAACACCTAGCATCATAGTGTGGGGAACCGTTCTCCTCTGGTGTTCGTTGTGGGAAAATTGAATAGTACATGATACACTAATACCATCATTCATCCTGTCTTGCCAACGTTTATTCAGCAATAAGGCGATGTGCTTTGGCAACAGGACAGTACACGTCTACACATATCTTGTGCAGTCCAACACACTTATCTAGGTGTACGTCAACTACCCTGCCCATCATTATCCTCAGTTCTATCCCGCAATAAGCATGTCTGGGAGCAGATGAAGTATCATCTTGATGCGGTCTACACGATTGGCACTAGATCTGGTTCACCTGAGGCAAGCAATGGAAACTGCATGGCAGGCCATACGATAAAACGTCATTCGGCACCTCTACGATCGTCTTCATGAGAATGCTGTACCCTGCATGCTGCAAAAGGAGGGTATACAAGATACTAACGTAGACATTGTGCACACTCTGGTGTCTGTACTGGCGTGCGTATGGTTCTGACTGTGTAATCATGTGTTGTATACATTCTCAAGAATGTGTCAATAAAATATTGCTCTGATAAGTTGAAGAATTCATGGTTTCCTTTTTTCATTTTACAGGAGTGTATTTTGTTTGTAACTCTTGTTTCCTATATTTCCTGAAACCGTTCACTGAACTTTTCAGACGCACCCTGTGCTATGCATTGTGTTTAATCACCCAGTGTAAAACGCAGTAATGAATAAAATAGATAGATACATCGATTTTTGTAGATATAGCATATAAATTCCAGTCCCGCAAAGCTTGGCGGGCACTAGCAATAAATAAGAGGCCTCCATTCCATATTATGTATACGGGTAAGTACCCCCGTATTTGCGAACAAATGGTGGTAGTTCATCTGCAGGCGGCTCTGCGGCGTGACCCGCCCCCTGCTACTCTGCAGACGCGGCTGCCCCAGCAGCCAGCAGAAGTGCCTTCTCCTCCGCCTCCGCCCCAGCAGACAGCAGGACCGCCCCGCCTCCGGCGCTCTTTTGGGGCCGCCACACACGCCTCCACCTTGCACTTCCTTCCCGGACGGGCCAAATGGCCGCCCACGATTTACTCCGACGGTCCTTATTTACCGAAGGCGCTGGGCGGCGGCGCCCACCGTGGGAGTGGTAGGCAAATAAAAGGCAGCGCCGGCCGAGGCTCAAATATTTATGGCCCCACACCGCCGCCATGACGCCACGATGGGCCACCGCTTTTTTTACTGAAATCCTATTTGAAATGGTTTGCATGTGGCCGAATGGGCCGTCACGTTCAACTATATAAACGTTTGGAAAGGCCGGCAGAAGTGGCTGAAACCGTCATTTAACGACAGTTGCTGTTCGTTTTATTATTTTCTGGAACGCACATACATATAAAATTCTGATAACAAACTTGACCTCTAGTCTTCGTCACTGAGACATATAAGAGGCATTTAAAAAGAAATGAGCTGAAGGCACAATTACAGAAACCAGTACCTGTATGTTAGGAGTATTAACTATGGGTGTTGAGACACTTGTTCCACTGTGAAACGACGTGGTGAATGGCTGTCTCATAAAATTCAGGGGCTGCGATGTGAACCATTTGTGCACCTACAGTGGGACGTCAGTGGTCTGACCAACCAGTCTGTATCAACCAGCTGGACGATGTCGTCGGTAATGCAGTGTGGGCTCTGATGTGTGAGGCCATTCCCCGTCAGGGGTTCGAATCCTACCTCGGGCATGAATGTTTGTGTTGTGATTAGTATAAGTTTAGGGACTGTTGTCCGCATATCGAAGACCTATGAGCGTAACAAACATTTGAACATTTGAAGGCAGTGTGGTGCTGCAGACCGTGCATCATCAGCTAACTACACCCGTCCTTCCCTTAAGCGCTTGTGCAATGCCTTGACCCTTGCAAGAGACATGCAGTGTTCTCCATACACTTGTGACATTCGTCTGTTCCCCTTAGTCCTTCCGCTGTCAGGAAATGAATAACATCTCTTTACTCTTTTAATCCTCCATTTCACTGTTTGCAATGAATCTTGCAGCGTTGAACTATTGCTGCATGCTTCTGCTAGCTTTGTATAGTCATGTGACGTGCACGCCTGCCCTCTACTGAAGGGCTGTGAACTTCCAAGCTTTGGTCAGAACCACACCTCATTACACATGGCACAATATTACCCTCCAGTCACCGGTTTGCACATTTTAGTATCTGGCTTCTTTCTTTTTTAACGTGAGATGGGCATGTTTTAATAAGACGAGTGTCCCAACGGAGTGGTGCAAACCTTTCACAAAGCTGATGAAGACCAACTCACTTCGTACAGCTGGGTGGAATGGCCACATTGTCTAAGGCATCATGTTACGGAGTGGGCGGCCATCTCATCAGATTACTCCCTCGGGCATGTTTGCGTGTGTTGTCCTTAGTGTAAGCTACTTTTAGAAGTTTGTGAGTCTAGGGATTGGTGCTCATAGCAGTTTGGTCCAATAGATTTACAAGTATTTGAACATTTTGGATATGTTAATTACGCCCTAGTCCTCCAGTGACACATATAGTAACATAATATATAGAATTTGTTCATCGTGAGAATTACAGAATGAACTATGTACCGTAAAATATTTGTTATATGCCTTAAGTAACTATAGTCACTACCTAAATCTGCTTCTATCACATACTGTACTGCTTTTTCAAGGTAAAATGTGGACACATATTCAGGTTAAGCATTACATTTAGACAAAAAATTTAGATTTAAAAAATGAAGAATGGTGTTCCTTTCGGATATGTCTGTATATGAGTGGTTTATTCAAAAAGATAACATTGTCCAGAAAATTTGTGAATTTCAGAAAAATCCGTAACAAGAGAGAGAACGTCTGTCCTGCAGATGTTGCCACTGGAGTTGGTAAAAAATGTCCAAATGTTTGTTAAGCTTATGGGACTTAATTACGGGGTCATCAGTCCCTAAACTTACAAACTACTTATAAAGTAACTTATACTAAAGACAACACAAACATCCATGCCCAAGGTAGGATGCAAACCCCCAACAGGGAATGGAGTTTGTCCACCATCTCAGAGACACTCTCATATTTGCTAAATGAATCTGTAACGAAACATGTTGCTCTCCTACTCTTCTTTGAAACTTTCCTATTTCCTCTATCACCCGCATCTCCTATTCATAACATACTGATGAGCAATATTCAAGTGTTATTATAAGATTAGTTCCTCATATTCCATAAATGTACTTTCATAAGTTAATATTGTAACAATGCAGTCTGTCTTGTTAATAACATCTATATTTTTGTTAATGGCCCAAATAAAATAATATAAAACAAAATCTTATATATGAAGAAGAATTTCGTTTGTGTGTTTGCTTTTTCATATGTTACAAATAGTAAACGAATGAGAGGAGCAGATAAATAGAGAACAGAAGGCTCAGCTGAACAGCAATTGTGGAAAGAAGAAGATGGACAGCTTTAAGATTGTAATAAATATCTACTGTAGAAAATGTTAGTGTGAATTATCATTTATATCAGAAGGAGAAGAGGAGAAGATGGATGGATATAGAGAGATGGATGGAGAGGCAGGAAGAGGAGACGACAGAGGTGAATAGAGAATGTGTATATGTGTGGCCTCTTTTCATTTCGGCATGTTCAAAAGAATAGACACTAGTATCCTTTACATCTAATATGAATGGAAATAAAAGATATCATAGACATTTTAGCTTCTTGTTGTGGTCAATGAATTAAATTTCATGAGTTGCACTAAAGTATGCTGAAATTCAGTGCAGATGCACATCTGCCTCAATCTCTTTACGGCATTCAGTTCGCCATAGACGCGAGTAAAAGAAATAATGGGCAAGGGACTCTGCGACAATAGTTTACGGAAGAGGTTCCCAAACTGTGGGGCACGACCCACTGTTGGGTGGCGGGATTAATTCAGCTCGGTCTCCACATGACTACTGAAATATCTTGAAAAAATATCTTTCTTTCTTAAAAAAATTTCTAAAGTGTATTTAAATAGGGAAGTTTTGTAATCTGAAAAGTTATGTGTAAACACTTTCTAAACAAGAAACCAGTGGGGCTAATAACATACTCAGGGTCATACAACTTTGCAGTCACAGTATACATTTGTGATAAGTCTGCATCCTCTTCCACTTGCGAAAAGATTCATATGAGTAAATTTCCAATAATTCGTTCTTTCTCTGACTGCAATATCGTACGTTATTTGCTTGTTATTTAATGTGGGTTTAGTGGCGGTTTGTTTTATTTTATACTATGTTTGTATTTTGTAATTATTTTAGTATGTCATATTGAGAAATTATCGTCCCACACATTGTCGTGGTAGCGTTGGTTAAGACTGCATCTTCCCATAACGAGCGTGGAGAGAGAGTATAAGGTATTTACAAACAGAGCTTTGAAGTAATTCGTGGTTCCCACATCTACATAGTTACGCAAGCGTATATTTTCTAGTTTGTATTTACATATAAAACACCTCTGTGTGGGGGGTGTATTAAAAAGGATGCCGTAAACTTAAACGGTTCAAAGTACACGATATGGAAGCAAAAATGTCCCAATAAACATGACTCCACAAACGAGCCGTTACCGAGATAATTATGAATGTAAGGAGGGCGCTCAAAAAAAAAAAAATTTAAAAAAAGGTCTTCCGAGCTATTGGAGGCCCCCAAGACGAGATCGCCCCCCCCCCCCCCCCCCGTCCATCATCATCCTCCCTTAGTTCGCCTCTCGCCTCTGTGTATGAGACCGGTCCGGATTAAGTTCTAATGACGACTGACTACCGCCGCCGCGGTGGAGTAGCCGAGCGGTCTAAAGCGTCTCGCTGTGGAGCGCGCGGTTGCTCGCCGTGGAGGTTCGAGTCCTCCCTGGGGAATGGATGCGTGTGTGTGTGTGTGTGTGTGTGTGTGTGTGTGTGTGTGTGTGTTGTCCTTAGGTTAGTTTACTTAGGTTTAAGTAGTTTGTAAGCTACGGACTGATGACCACGCAGTTTGGTCCGATAGATTTACAAACATTTGAACATTTTTTGGACTACCGTCGTGCGCAGCCGAGATATCCTACAAATTTCTTACATCTTCGTAAGTGTTCGGAAATGTTCGTTAAAGACGTAATTCAAGTATTTATTATTTGAACATTATTAAAGATTACGAAATGATCAGCACCTACTTCTGTTGACCCCTAGTCTGTTCAAATATTCAAATGTTTGTATAGCTTATGGGACTTAACTACGGGGTCATCAGTCCCTAAACTTACAATCTAGTTATATACTAACTTATACTAGAGACAGCACCAACATCCAAGCCTGAGGGAGGATTCGCCCGATGCGGAACGGCCTCGCGCATCGGAGCATAGCGCCTCAATGCTCTCGGCCACTCTACCGCGGCTGTTACTAAGGTCCGTATGCTACCAAAATATTGTTAAATAAAAAACATTAATAAATTAAGGATGTTAGGTTCGCGCCCTATTCTTCGTATTCCCCCCATTCAGAGGCAGGGCCTGGAACTTTCGCTACCCCACCTCTTCTGCTGACGCTGTATGGTGCGTCTTGGCCGTGGGAACTGCGAGTATAACGGCTCTTACCGCCGGTAAGCTGCCTTAAACGTTCCTAACGAAAATGTATCTGCCACGGACTCGCACACAAAAATCTATTAATTAAGTATTAAATAAAATATGTTTTACCTATTTATAAGAACCTTTGTGCAGGGTATACAGAAAAGGGCTCCCTGATTTCAAAATTAAATATCTCGAAAACAGAGATCGATAGAGGAATGCAGTAAACGGTATGTTTATTGTGCAAGCTGTAAGAAGTTTATACAGCAGTTTGAAATAATAGTTACAAGAGCTGCTAACAGATGGTGCTGTACGCTGTACAACTCATATCAGCATACATAAGTGAAATAATCGTATGAAAACACTGTTTGCAAACAATCACATCACATTGTCTTCGAAATAATCACCATTTGCACTACAGAGGTGGCGCAAACGAAGAATGAAATTCGCCATCACATTTCGTAGTGTCTCAACCGAAATGGATTCACATGCCACAGAGATCGCCGATTCAAGCTCGTCCAGCGTGGAAGGATGCTTCGGTAGACCATGTCTTTCACTGTGCCGCACAAAAAAAAGTCACAGGGAGTCAAATCCGGTGAGTATGGAGGCCAATCTATGCCTGCACCAGTAATTTTGGGATATTCCAAAGCAATGACTCGATTCCAGGAGTATTCCTCAAGAAAGCGAAACACTAGTTCGGTCCGATGTGGTCGGGCTCCATCGTGCATAAACCATTCAGTACCTGGTCGATCCTCTAACGCTTGCTGTGTGGCGAAAATTGTTCCAAAATTGCAACATAACGTGCACCAGTGACCGTTTCTCGAATGAAAAAAGGGCCAATAATGCCTCTGCTGTATACTGCAGCCCACACAGTAACTTTAGGAGAATACAGGGGGTTTTGCTTCACACCAATATGGCTTTTCGCAACCCCAAAATCGCCAGTTCTGCTTATTCACGTATCCATTCAGGTGCAAGTGTGCTTCATCTGTAATCCAGATGCAGCCAACATCAAATCCTTCACTATCAATCATTAGCAAAGACAACCCTTTGTTGCACAGCCCGTACGGGTATGGCCTGATGCGTTTGAATTTTGAATGGAAACATATGTAGGTTCTTTCTCAGTATTTTCTGCGTGCTGGAACGCTTCAAACCAGTCTCAGATGCAATTCTACGGACGGATGATATTGGATTTCGCTGAATAATTCCAGAAACTGTGGTGATGTTTTCAGGCGTAACTGCGGTTTGCTTGCGGGCAACATGCCTCACTAGATCATCAGTTATGCTGCCTGTTCGTTGAAATTTTGCGAAGAGCGTAGGAATGTTTTTCGCATCATGTCCTTTTGGAACATTAAATTGTGCTTGAAAACATCGCCTTGTTGCCGTAGGACTCTCTTCTAACCTGTGGTACTCTAGCATCAGAAAAACGCGTTGTTCAATGGAGTACATGGTTTTAATCTCTTCCTTCGGTACGCTAACCTCCTTTCACGTTTCAGTAGTGGAACTGATCGCTCAGGGCTTCGGATCACTATTTATACTAAGCATTGCGTATGAGGATTACAGCGCCATATGTTAGCAGCTTTTGTAACTATTATTTCACACTGATGTATAAACTTCTTACAGCTTTCACAATAAACATACCGTTTACTGCATTCCTCTATCGAGCTTTGTTTTCGAGATATTTAATTTTGAAATCAGGGAGTCCTTTTCTGGGCACCCTGTAAGTGACAGTGAAATTAAGGCAGAGGAGATGCAAAGAGTAAATTCCCCAGTTAACGCCGGGTTTTCAATCGTTCTGAAACTTAGTAAAAACTGCTCCGGTGAAGGGTGGCGGCTCGCTAGAGACTACTTCCATCAAGTGTGTCAGTGTCAGGAGCAGAGGGCGTGTTTTTGGGGACGTGACGAGTTGGATTCCGGTTTCCGCGTGTCTCCGTGCGACCGCGCTAGTCCGGTGGAGCTGTCCGGGCCCCGGCTGGCAGCGGCGTTAGGGGCGCGTGACAAAAAGCCAGCGCGGCTGCGGGGGCGGCTGCGTCAGCGGCCACAGTAATCGCGATTCAATTTCCGGCGACGCTGCCGCTCTGCGCATGCGCGGGAACGAGCGCCACGCGCTAGCCTATCGCACCGGAGCCGCGTCTCCCGCACCCGAGGGTCGCATCTCATGCGTGTGGCCTTAACAGGAGGCAGCAGTGTGTTTGCTCATTCCTCTTCTACCATCAGAGATCACCAATTTACTCTGAAACTTCTACTCTAGGGTAAACGTGAGTCAAAAGTCGCAGCTTACACCAGTGGGGAATCCAGGAGGAGGCGTGTGGGGGGAGGGGCTATGGCTCTACCTGCCCCCTCTCCAGAGCATGAGGAAGTCCTTCAAATTTTTCTAGGAATAAGGCCAATGAATTTACGCATCTTCTGAAAACACCATGACGTATCATGCATCATAGTATCCTACAAATGTTCAAATGTTTGTAAAGTCTATGGGACTTAACTATGGGGTCATCAGTCCCTAAACTTACAAACTACTTATGAACTAGCTAATTCTAAGGACGGCACAAATATCCGTGCCCGAGGGGGAATTCGAAGCCCCGACCGTAGTGGCCGTGCAGACCGTGACTTGAGCGCCTCAGTCCCCTCGGCCACCGCGGCAGGCAATATCCTACAATTACGATGTTTGATTGTGTGGCCATAATCCGCAGCAGCTGTTAAAATTGATTATTAGTTGTAATCTGTCTTATGCTGACTGTAATTAAAAGATTTATTTTACACCAGACGCGTTTCGCTTTTTTATTTTAAAAGCATCTTCTGTGGTGGTGTTGATGTCTCTTCTTTACATGTTACTACTGTTTCTCCGTCTTGTTGGCTGGAGTTCGTTTTCTCCTGTACACGAAAAGTGCTATACACAGCCCTCAAACACACGCCAGGAAAAAACTAACTCCAGCCAACAAGACGGAGAACAGTAGTAACATGTAAAGAAGATTCATCAACACCACCACAGGAGATGCTTTTAAAATAAAAAAGCGAAACGCGTCTGGTGTAAAATAAATCTCTTAATTGCAGTCAGCATAAGACAGATTACCTCTTATAATCAATCCTACAATTATTTTTAGTTTTTACGTCAGTTTGAGGTACGAAACTTTTATGAACTCAGCCTTCCCCACGAGAGCAAGATCCTGGATTCAACACTGGCTTACACATTTACTTCAAAAACGTTTCAGGAACTGGAAACCTGAACGTATCAGTAAGGTGAGGTGGTATGTCTTTTACGGCATGTACCGAAAACGGGCGCCATCTTGCAATTGGCCGTCTTGAACCTAACAAGAAGACCACATGGGTATCTGGTTTTAGAATATATATAATCAGGCTTGATTCCGTGGTGGAATTTGTGCTCCACGACTGTATTTGACTTGTGGAAATTTTTTCAGTAATCAGTCGTAAAAATGTATTTATTAATTTGCAGATCTAGATTTCGATCACTGTGTGGTCATTATCAGTGCTTCAAAATTAATAAATATATTTTTACGACAAATTGCTGAATAAATTTCCACAATTTTTTTATACTTACGGTAGGTAAAGTTCAGAACACAAATAACAATCAGCAGAGGCCATTTGGTGCAACTCTCAAAAATTCTCGAGAAAATCGCCTTCGAAGTTTCGTAAGTAAACGTAAGTACAATTAAAAAAAGTAAAATAAAGTAAATTTAAAAAAGTCTCAGCATCTGTCGGGGTAGTTCAGGTGGTAGTGTTCTAGCCTTTCAACCATGGGGTGGTTGGTTCGAATTCTGCAGTGACATATTCATTTGTTTTTACTTTTTTCGTTGTGTTCCAATACTTACACAATTTTAATTGGTAATGGTACTTTTTTTTACAAAACATGCACGTATTTTTGTTTATTCCTAATTTTCTATATTTCACAGAGGTTGTTAATAATGATGTTTTCAATAAAAAACATTTATTACATTATTACCGTATTGCTTTCACTATTAGTTCACGGCGGCAGTCTTTTATTGTTCAGTATGTGAAGAGCTACGACGCTGTTTTTGGAAAGTCATCTCCATAGCTACTAATGGCTTTCATAGCAACGAACCTACTCAACCATCATTTTTGGTGTCTACAAGGTGTTAAGCTGGTCTACATACACATATACAAATACTGACAACACGTAGAATTAGAGGTCCCAAAGTGTTTTATATAGTTGAATTAGAAAAACGAAAAAAATATGTCATTGTGGGATTCTAATCATCGACTGTTTGGCTGTGGGGCCAAAACGCGACCACCTGAGTTAAACCGACAGATACTGTAGCTGATTTAATGATAGGTGCTTATGTGTACTTGCAAAACTTCAAAGTTGATTTTCTCGACAATTTTTGAGAGTTGCCTCGAATGGCTTTGGTTGATTCTTATTTGTGTTCTGAACTTCACGTACCAAAAATATCAAAAAGTGCTAAAAACTGATACCCATGTGGTCTCCTTTTAAGTATATCTTTATTACTTTTTTTTAATGGAAGGGGGATCGTTTGATATTTCTAACGTCAGTATTTCCTGACGTTCATTGTTGTAAACAAATTCGACGTAGCAGTTATAGTTCAAAAGTTACAAGAGTTTAGTTCGTTTTCTTCAAAGGTAGCTATGATTTGTCCAACAAATCTACCTGGAAACGTAGGAAAAACTAGTGTCTGCCTTAGCTCTGTATGAATATGGTAGCCTTCATTCCTACTTTCAAAAAGATGGGTCTCCAACCCACCACATAGTGGTTGCTCGTCAGTAGTTAGATGGAAAGTTTTTTTCGTTTGCCGATGTGATACTGCGGAATGGCCAACCAGATTCCATGATCTCACATCACTCGAATTTTCTCTGTGGTGGTTGTGGAAATCCCTCTTTCGCAGAAGGCAGTGGCGTATATACGGGGACGGCCAGGGGGCCTCCAACCCCCCACCTCCCCGAAATAATAAATATGAATTACTTTAATGAATGATGCTGAAAGCATCGCTACAGTAGACAGTCATGATTCCCTGTATTGGCGACTGGAGTCTGATGTGTAAGTTGTATTCCTAAGTGTGTGAGTGTGTGTGAGTGTGAGTGTGTGTGTGTGTGTGTGATTTTTTTTAATCTGTTCTGTTTGTAGTTTCAAAATGAGGTAGCACCTTTCAGTTTTACCCACCTATATATTTTTTACTATATTTTATTTTTATAATAACTTAATTGAATAGCAATTAATAAATATGAGCCGCCACCATGTTTCACAAAACATGGAAAGCCACGACGGATTAGCCATGCGTACTGGAGCGCCGTTTAGCGGTGCGCGCGGCAGTTCGCCGTCGGGGGTTCGAATCCCCCTGGGACTTGGATGTTTGTGCCGTCTTTAGAATAAGGTAGTTCATAAGTAGTTTGTAACTTTAGGGACTGATGAACCCGTAGTTAAGTCCCATAAGAAAAAAGTACATGGAAATAAATCATTATTGACCACATAGCCTTAATGCCTATGATGTGGTCATAGGTATCTTTAAAACAATTAAATAAAACATCAATTCGTACTCTGAGCAAGTTGTGAGCTGTACCAGGAAATCAATTAAATGAATACTAATTGGTACACTCAAAATTTAACTAATCTATTTACCCTTCAAAAATAGTGAGAATGGATGTTTTAAAGGAAAGAAGATCTACTCAAAAATTAACTTATTTCAACCAAAATTCGAACATCCTAACTGATAACGAAACGGATAATTTTTTTTACAGCTCTGTACTTTAAAGCAAATGACACTCCCAGCCATAATAATCTGAAGGTAGTATGCAAAGCAATGAATTGTTTTATATTAATATTAACAATTTTTTTTAAGATTAGAAAAAAACAACAACTGTCTGAGAAAGGATCGGGAACTCCACAAATAGGATGTTAACAGATTAGCTACTCAGAAATCTGAAGTTATCTTTAGCAACTAAGATCCCCAGAATGAAAAGACAAACCTAAATATCATAATACTCTAAGAAAAATCCTAGGCATCGGAATTACACAAGTCGTGGCGATGGTGCATGCAGTACTTTACCCAATCCAAATTACAGGTGATGGCACCGTAGCAGGCTCGGCAGCAACATGCGATAGCAACAGGAGAGCTGGAAGATAATCGCGAACGTATTCTCACTGCGATTTGTTAGACAGAATCGGCATGTAACTCCACTAAATATCAAGAGTTCCACACGGAACGGAAGCCTCCACCGAACTCCCCTTCTTCCTCACTGCTCCTGCCTACGGCAAGTGCTCTATAACGGCCACCCCCTCGTACTTCAGGCGTACCAATCTGCAAGAACGGCTAACTGCCTACCTAATGAGATGACGTAGCGGTGTTGACAAAGTAACTAGCTGTCTCCGTACAAAATTCTGGCGAATCAGAAAGCGTTTTCCGTGGCCACCGAGGGGCTCCGCCCACGCCAGCAATGTTCCTACAGAATTTGTCCTCGCCAAGGTGATTGCCCTCTGAAAAATTTTAGGGAGCTCCCACTCTTGGTTCCCCGACCAAACAGTTACGCCATTTATGGCCTCTGGAGCCTACCTCCCGCTGCCCCAGACGGATGGAAAGCGTCCAGAACGTTCCACCATTCATTACAGTAAAACATTTCCTGCTCTGCTGCCTTCGGAGAAATTCTTCAGATAAGAGCCAGCACATTTGTCACCATAAACGACCTGGCGACCAGAGGGCCTTGCTATTGTCGTTTATCGGCCAATTTTCTCTCGTGCGGAACGGCCGATTGTCTCGAAAGTAACTGCGGGCTGGCGTCCAACGGAGACCGTCCACGAGGCATTGTGTGGTACCACAGAGGTGGTACATCCCACACGTTCCCGAAAAACATTTCGCAGGTAAAAAGCCACCTCCGTCCGGCCGACCACCTCACACCACTTCTCTGACCTAGAGCACAGACAAATATATACAGACGGGAAACCTCCGTAAGGGCCCGGTCCTACGCTCAGGGGTGCGGGGAGGGAGGGTTTTCAGCAGTTCCGTAAGATGTCCCATGATGGCGCTGAGGTCAGAAGCAGCCGCCAGAGCAGGCGGCAGGTAGCGGCTGTCCCCACCACCACCTCCCCTCAAACGCCAGCAAGCTGGACACAGCCGTGGCCTCGTGGCAGGCGGCACGAGCTCTCCCCTCAGCCTCCCCTCCATGCTACCCTCTGACGTGCGAGAGGCACCCTAAGCGAGCGATCCGCCTGACACCTGCTAGCATCTTATGGAACTACCAGGGGAGCGTAGGACAGTGGTTTAGAGGGGGCTACGTCTCTGTATATGTTACTCTGTGCCTAGAGGCATCGGCTGCCACACAACAGGACATTGGCCGGGCCCCGTCCTGCTTTTAGCATGCTGCCTTCTGAGAGTTGCGGCCGAGGGTACGAATGCCCGCCAGCAAAGCTTTCCCCTGCCCTGCGTATCCTCCGCTGTTTTTCGCTCTCCAGCAGTTCCAGCAGAGCACAGGCCGTACCAACTAAACAGTAAACATATACAGCAAAATAATATTAAAATTAAATGTACTGCAATTCCGCGAACCTATCGCCCCTGACATGTTCCCTGATGGCCATATAGGAAGGCAGAGTACATAAAGGTCAGAATAAAATAGTATAACTACGGCCCTCATCTTACAGATGATAGTGGTGTCAAGTTCGTGCGATCTTTGTTTTTTTTAGTTTTATTTATTTACTTTTCAAACAGCTCTCACCGATAACTTACTGGAATATTCTGGTTTTCCAATTCCTGAAGATTTTTAGAAGAAAAGGACGTACTGCGACTGTATAAAGACCAGGTTGATGCCGGTCAGCCGCGGTGGAGTAGCCGAACGGTCTAAGGCGCCTCGCTGCGGAACGCGCGGTTGCTCGCCGTCGGAGGTTCGAGTCCTCCCTAGGGCATGTGTGTGTGTGTGTGTGTGTGTGTGTGTGTGTGTGTGTGTGTGTGTGTGTGTTGTCCTTAGGTTAGTTTACCTAGGTTTAAGTTCTGTGTAAGCTAAGGACTAATGACCAAGCAGTTTGGTCTGATAGATTTACAAACATTTGAACATTTGATGTCGGTCACATCATCATTCGAAAATAAAGAAACCATTGGTAGTGAGACTTGGTCACATGCTCTTCCCAATGCAATATAACTGTAATACAGGGAGTGGAAAATATAATATGAACATCAACAACATAGATACAATATTTATTTATTATTAAAAATTTGGCCTAACATTTGATTTGAAAACAGCTGCAGCTTTTTGTAAAGTGTCTTCATAGCTTACAACAGTGTATTATCCATTATTGTACCGCGAATCTGCAAACCATCTTCAGTCATCGTTTAAAAGCAGACGTCTTCAATCTCTTTTCGGTTCTTCTTCCAATCTGCTACAGTTGTCCCTACACTATATTTTGCGGCTATTTTTTCAGCAGTTCTCCGTTTACTAGTTCCAACTTTTTGTATATTGAAACAACTACTTTCTTCCGCTTCGAAGCCTTTTCTCTCACTATGCTAAAGCACAATACTGTTAGGGAACAGATAAGCAATGACCATAATACATGTAACTGTGCCGCGGTGGAGTAGCCGAGCGGTCTAAAGCGCGGAGCGCGCGGTTGCTCGCCGTGGAGGTTCCAGTCCTCCCTGGGGCATGGGTGTGTGTGTTGTCCTTAGGTTAGTTTACGTACGTTTAAGCAGTTTGTAAGCTACGGACTGATGACCACGCAGTTTGGTCCGATAGAATTACAAACATTTGTAAACAATACAAAATACATGTAACTGTTAGATGGGACGGCCGATCTCTTTGTTGCCTGCGATGCCAATATAATAACGGTACAAACAGTGCACCGTACTACAGTAATAGCTCCATAACATGTAATTACGTGAAAAATGTAAACGAAGAAAATCCGAGTAATCTGGAAATCAGGATAAATGGGAGTTGGATAATCGAAGCTCTTGTGTAAATTAAGACGTCATTATCAATGCTGAAATTTGACTGCATGACATGCATAGCGATAATTTGAGTGTAGTCAGTTTCAGAAAAAGCCCAAAACAGGAAATTCTTTCGATGGTGTAGCTTCAGCTGCCCCAGAGAAACTACTTCCATTGAAACAAAAACGCGGTAACAGGTCAGAATCAACAGGAGGAAGTCAGTGTAAAGCACCTAACTGGGAGTTCCCACGGTAACGTAAGTAATTTGTTTCCTCCATTTAAGCCCTCTGCTTTGGGAAGTGCAGGCGCTAATGACCGCGCGTTCTACTGTGCAGCGAGCGCGCTCACTAAAGCGCAACACTCGGCGAGAGGGACCGGATGAATGGGCAGACCCCCGGCCGCGCAGCGCTCGCCGACTCCTTCAAAGCCTCAACGACTTCATCGATCACCGAGGATCATTAAATTCCCGACTTGGCGAGGCTCGACACTCCCAGAATACCGCCCCCTGCCCTGCAGGGCCCACCGCGTTGCAGCCTACGAGGCCGAGGGCTGTCTGACGATCACTAAATTTTAGAAACTCGACAGCATTTCGTTTACAACAAACGCCCCTCAACAAGTCAGAATAAAGTGCAGAATCCAGTATACAGGGCGATTGTTTCTGGTCTACATCCGTACTCAAATGTTCAAATGTCTGTAAATCTATCGATCCAAACTGCGTGGTCATCAGTCCGTAGCTTACAAACTACTTAAACCTAGGTAAACTAACCTAAGGACAAACACACACACACACACACACACACACACACACACACACACACACACACACACCCATGCGCCAAGGAGGACTCGAACCTCCACGGCGAGCAACCGCGCGTTCCGCAGCGAGGTGCTTTAGACCGCTCGGCTACTCCACCGCGGCTCACATCCGTACTCCACAATCCACCTCACTGTGTACATTACGTACCATTGTCACTTTCTCTTATTCAAGTCGCAAATAAATAATGTAATAAAATACTTGTTACACTGCTATATGATGTTTCATTACATTCCCACTATGAATTCATTTCGGCCTTCAACCATGTGAGCCCGGGCACAAATTTTCATTCGCCGCACTTTGGTATTCCATCTAAACCTAGTACAGTGAAGCCATAACTGATCTCAAATTGCGAATTATTTCATTCATTGAACGCTGTAACGTCGTCAAAAATATATGATTAAATACATAAATGACAAAACTATTTTACCTGTTGGGTATGATATATGAGACAGGCGAAATATCCTCAGACTTTAACAACAACAACAAAACTAAATAAATAAAAAATAAAAAATAAAAATGAAATAAAATTAAAAATTCCCATTCCAAAGAGAGCAGGCACAGAAGGGTATGAAAATTACAGAACCATCAGTTTAATAAGTCATGGTTGCAAAACATTAACACGAATTATTTACAGGAGGATGGAGAAGCTGGTAGAAGCCGAAGTCGGGGAAGATCAGTTTGGGTTCAGGAGAAATGTAAGAACATTGGAGGCATTTCTTAGAAGACAGATTAAGTGAAGGCAAACCTGCATCTTTAGCTTTTGTAGATTTTGAAAAAGCTTTTGGCAGTCTTGACCGGAATAGACTCTTTCAAATTCTGAAATCAGCAGGAGTAGAATATAGAGAACTAAAGGTTATTTACAACTTGTACAAAAACCGGACAGCAGTTGTCAGAGTTGAAGGGCATGAAAGGGGTGCAATGTTATGCAATTTGTACACTGCGCCAGCTATAAAGCAAAGGAAGGAGAAATTTCAGGAAGGAATTAAAGTTCGGGGTCCATACAAGATGAATATAACAAGTGCAAAACAAGTGTAATGGAGTGCAGTCTAAGAAAATCAGGCGATGTTGAAGGAATTAGATTAGTTAACGAAACAATAAAGGTGGTAGATGAGATTTGTTACTTTGGCAGTAAAATAACATGATGGTCGTAGTACAGAAGATATAAAATGCAGATTTGCAATGGGAAGAAAATTGTTTTTGAAAAAGCAAAATTTGTTGATATCAAATATTAATTTAAGCTTAAGGAAGTCGTTTCTGAAGGCACTTACGTCGATTGTTGCCTCGTATGGGAGTGAAACATGGACGATAAAGCGTTCGGACAAGAAGAGGATAGAAGCTTTCGAAATATGTTGTTACAGAAGAATGCCGAAAATTAGGTGGGTGGATCGCATAAGTAATGAACAGGTACTGAACAGAATTGGGGAGAAAAGGAATTTCTGGCACACCTCGACTAAAAGAAGTGATCGATTGGTAGGACACATTCTTAGATATCAACGAATCGTGAATTTAGCATTGGAGGTGTGTTGGGTAAAAATAGCAGAGGGAGACCAAGAGATGAATACAGTAAGCAGATTCAAATGGATGTACGTTGCCGTTCTTATGAGGAGATGAAGACGCTTTCTCAGGATAGAATAGGGTGATGAGCTGCATCAAACCAGTCTCCGGACTGAAGACTACAACAACAACAAACCACTGTTGCTGCCATGGACATAAGTCAATAAGTTAATAAAATACAAATTTTTCCCAATTTATTCCTTTGCTTCTCTGGAATTTTTGGAAAACTTCTACAGATACACGTCTGGAACATGTTTTACTAGATTCACCAGATCTATAACAATAACGTAAATTGAAATCGTGCTTTACTGTAATCTCGTACAGTTTTGCGATGGCTTCATATTAGCGAGGTTGCTAAATTTCAGGCAAAATATATTATTAGCCACAATTGGATAACTAAACATTTGGGGACCTGTGTTTATATAAACTTTAGGCCCACGTTAGGTTACGGTAGATACATTAAAAGTGGCCTTTGCGATCGCCCTTTTACAGCGCGAAATTTAAATGAAAATAACGGATTAACCGTTCATTTGACACTAAAATTGAATAACCTAATTTGTAGAGAAGAAAATGCTCTACAACTTTCCTCTTTTATGGTTTTTTTTCATATCTCGTATCGTTTCAGAGATATTTGCAAAAATAACAACGATTTGTCGATTCTGCCTGTCTGTCCGTAACGTGTTTCCACTTTTTAAGTCGAACCGTTCAACGGATCGGCACCAAATTTTACAGACACAATTGTTCGTCGCCAGAGACCAGAACCTCTTTTTTTTCAAACATTTGGAACAAAAAAATACGTCACTAACACTAAAATAAGTCGTCTGTAATGTAATTTCAATTGCAAATAGACCATTCATCTAACACGAAAATTGAATAACCGCATTTGTAGAGGAGAAAATATCCTATAACTGTGATCTCTTATGGTTTTTCTTTAGTTTTACGTGTAGAATAACATACTAAGATGTTTTCATATCTTCTTGAATCGCCCTGTATATTCTGACTGTATGTTAAAGTGCCTATTGGACCGCAATCTCTTTAGTGAACTATTATTGTATAATTGGTCTGTAGCATAGAAAACATGCAGTTGCACACATAAGTTCGTTACACATTCTTTGATCAGTAACCTCTCCTCGATCAATTCTTAGAGTTTCTACACGCTGAAAAAAAAAGCACCCTATATTCGTACGACGTACGCTTGTGGTGAAAGAAGACATGAAATATTTATCCAAAAGTCATCAGAGTTTCAGCCGACCAGTTGCATAAAAATGGTTTCCATGCATAAACCTGTACCTAGGTTTCGGCAAAAGTAATTTTGCCTTCTTCAGAAGTATTAGATTTAGCTCACATTTAATAGTTGTTAAATAAAATGTGGCGGACTCCATGGAATATAATGAAAAGTAAAATTTAAAACATGTCTAGATCATAAAATTGTGGAGCACGTCAACATAAGGGTCGAGTGAGCACTTGACCTGTGTGTGAACGTGCTCCACAATTTTACTTTTTATTCTATGACATGGAGACAGCCAAATTTTATTTAACAACTATTTTAATGTGAACTAAATGTAATACATCTGAAGAAGACAAAATTACTTTTTCCGAAATCTAGGTAAAGGTTTATGCATGTAAACCATTTTTATGCAACTGGTCGGCTGAAACTTTGTTGACTTTTGGATAGTGTTCCACCGTTGCTGAACTGCAGGTATGTTTAAAATTATGAAATACTTAATTTGATTTCATCCAATATGGCGCCTTCAAAATTCTATTTGTGACGTCACAGTCGCATCGCATCTCCTTGCTTACGCTCCACTCCATGAGGCAAAAAAATGTAACAGGCTTAGATCCTCCATTTCACGCTTGGCAGATTAGCGAAACGCGAAATTCCGCGCTGTGACGTAACCAGTTGCTCTTCTACATGCGGTTTTTTTTTTCTTTTTTTTTGGGGCGGCTTAAGGTTGAGCAGGCGTCTGATGGTCGGCTGGCGAGCCACCCGCGCCCCGACAGGTAGCAGGGGCCGCGCACCTCCGACTGACGCCTGTCGCTGCTCCGGAGATTAATGAGACGCAGGGCCGCCAACCTTGCAACACAAATTGGCAATCCCGCTAATGCCAACTGTGCGCGCGCGCCTCCACCCCCTCTGCCGTGCCAGATATTAATTTCCCCGCTCGGTCAGCCGGGAACGTGGTGGAAGGGTGGGGGGAGGGGGCGTTCTCCAGCCGGCTGGCGGACAATCCGCTTTTACAGGGCCCGTCGTAAAATGAGGTTTCACTGTGCACCCAAAGGAAATTGGCGGGAAAAAATGGGAACTCGCCGGCCGTGCCTCAACTCCGCCGTCCACAAATTAATAATCTCGTACTTTTGTTCTCTATGGACATGCCCGCGTTGTCAGGGACTGCTCCGGTCGATTCCGTACCTCCCTTTCTGTGTTCTGCCTCTTGTTCGATTTCATGCCTGATCGTAAATTGTGGTAAGATCGACTTCTATTTTCTATTTCTTTTCTCTTTTTTATTTTTATAAGTGTGTTTGCACTGTAATAGAGGGAGTTAATAAGAATCGTCGAATACCTGGGGAGTGGTGGTAGTCATCCAAACAAGAATATAGTGTCCAATAAACATGGTCCCAGAAACGCGCATTTTCTGAGATAAACACGTGTTTATGGATTGTGTTCCACAGCGCGTTCATCAGTGGCAAATCCAAGATTTTGGTCTGGAAGGCAGTAGCGGACTTAAGTCTGTCGGAATCTCGCGGCGGCATAGCAAAATTAGGACCTCCCCCCCACCCACTTGGGAATATATGTATTACTATTAAAAAGTAACTTTTGAGATTTGGAGGCCCCAGGACAAGAGACACTGGACATTCAATAGCGTTCGAGATTTGGAGGCACTAAAACGAGAGATCAAAAAAGTAAAACAAAATAAATAATAAACGTTATTTCGAGGTGTTGGGAGCCCCCCCCCCCCCTTCAAGACGAGAGGCCCTGGGCGGTCCGACCTTCCCCCCCCCCCCTCCCACCTATTAGTCCGCTACTGCTAGAAGGTTAATCGATTTCCGTGCTCGGTTATGCCGTGTACAGAAGAGCCATACGTCTCTCTAAGAAATTGGTCCAAAGATTCATGCGGTCATTCCCATAGAACAAGCAGGATTCAGACCTATCAGAAGCTGCACAGACCAAGTACTCAGCCTAACCTGCCGGCCGCGGTGGCCGAGGTGACTGAGGCACTCCAGTCACGGTCAGCACGGCCACTACGGTCGGGGGTTCGAATCCCCCCTCGGGCATGGATATTTGTGACGTCCTAGTTTGTAAGTAGTTCATAAGTAGTTTGTAAGTTTAGGGACTGATGACCCCGTAGTTAAGTCCCATAAGCTTAACAAACATTTGAACATCAGCCTAACCACACACATCGAAGCTGGATTCCAACAACGCCTTAAAACATCAGTGGCTTTTATTGATCTCACGATACAGTATGGAAAGGAGGACTCCTGTACAAACTCGCACAGGTTATACAATGCCAAACCATAATTAAGCTCGTAAATAATATGTTATCTGAGAGATACTTCCAAATGGTCCTCGGTAATCAACTAAGCAGGCAGAAGAAACTTACTAATGGTCTCCCTCAAGGTACAGTTTTTGCACCAATACTGTTTAACTTGTACATGTCTGACCTCCCTGAAACAGAGTCAAGGAAATTTATTTATGCAGACGATCTGGCTTTGGCGACCGAACAGAGAACTCTTGAAACTGGTCAGGAGATCCTTTCTGCAGACCTGAGCATAATGGATAAATACTTCAAAAAGTGGTGACTAGCACCAAACACGACAAAGACCGAAGTCTGTTGCTTTCACCTTAACAATAGAATGGCCAATGCGAAGTTAAATATTATCTTTAATGCTCAGGTCCTTCATCACCAAGACTACCCTAAATATTTAGGAGTAACTAATCAGAACTCTCTCCTACAAGATACACATGGAAAACACCACAGCTAAACTAGTATCAAGTAATAATATCCTAAAGAAGCTTAGTGGTACCTCATGGAGTACAAGAACTACAACTCTGCGATGCTCCTCCTTAGGTCTGGTATATTCTGCTGTCGAATACTGTGCTCCAGTATGGCTTAATAGCTCACATGTGGGAAAAATAGACGTAGAGCTAAATGTAACAATGACGACAATAACAGGCTGCATCAAATCTACTCCTGTCCACTGGTTACCAAGTCTGTCACAATGAGCCTCCAAAACTTCGAAAACAGAACGCCCTTCTCAAGGAATACGAAAAATTACTGAAAATCCCCGAACTTCCACTCCACTATGATGTGCCTGCTCTCCGAATGAGCCGTCTAAAATCTAGGCAACCATTCATCTTATTGGAAGTTTACTGCAGTCAACTGGATTAAACATTAAAAGAAAGTAGACAGAAACTTGGATCAATGTTGCCTGTGAGAAATATCAGACCCTCCAAAGATATGACGCAAGACCAGCTGGAATGGAATTACCACGTCGTGCCTGGAAAACACTTAATAGGATCCGCACAGGCCATGGCGTCTGTGCTGAAAACCTCCACCGTTGGGGAAAGGCTTCATCCTCCCAGTGTGACTGTGGAAACTAGCAACAGACAATCAACCACATTGTTACAAGCTGCTGCAGAAGAGCTCATCAAGGAAATCTAGAAGATTTCTTTGAAGTGACAGAGGCAGTCCTTGAATGAATAGAAAACCTAGATATTAATTTGTAGATTTAGTTGTTTACCTCTTTTATAGTTTGTAAAATTATGCAGTTAATGTACTTTTCTGTTGTTGTTGTAAATTTTGTAAAATTAAACAAACTCACGATTGCTAGTTGCAGTTAATCTGTACTGCCATATGCTAAATAATAAAATCTTTAAGAAAATCGAACTTGCGTGTTTAACACTCTAAAGGACAGTGGTCGATATATTGACCACCTACCATAAGTGCGAAACAGTGTATGTTGCTCTTTGCCTTCCTTGTTTTCACCCGTTTCATTCTAAATAACAACTTTACCACTGGAATTTGTAATATTTCATAGAGTTTAGTAATGTTTTATTGTTTTAATATTGTAATTTCTTCAATTCTTGTAATTCAGTAAATTATTTAATAAATTGTATCTTCTTTGCATTCCAAAAGCAACTTTTTAGTTATCTATTCCAAATATAAGAAAGTGGTCTTCTAAATTCAACAGTAGTCTAAGACTCACCCAAAATAGTGGTCTGTACATCAACTAGCTATATCTTCCTTTCACTTCTAACTTAAATGAACATAATTCTGGGTATATTACATGCCTATATATGTCAAACAGGATGCAATAAAATATCACCTTTCAAATATTCAGAAAAAAAAAGTTTTGTCCTATAGAGGGTTAAGGCCCACTTCTCGTTTTCCTATAGTTTTACGAATTTTTTAAAAATATTTGGGACAAAAGTAATAAAGTAAATAGAATAAAATTAAATGAAACAAGGCGAAACTGACGTTTATAAGGATATGTAATACGTAGTTCCCAACAATATAAAAATCGTGTATAGATTTGAATAAAATAAAATGTACGAAATCCGCTAAATCATTAATGCGCCACACTTGAAATTCTGAGTCGAATTCACATATTTAATTATAATAAAATCCTTTTGAACAAATGAAATTGATGGACGATACCATTACGACTCTACTACTTTGATAATATCTATGCACTCAACACGTCTTTCTGGCCATATTTTAACACACTGCCAATATTATTTGCTATATCAGAGTTTAACTTTGACAGACATAACCTGTTTTTCTAACTTCTACCTATTTTTAATACTATTTTAATATCTTTTCCATATTGTCATTATCTTTTTCCGTTAAAATATGATCGCCTGCCTTGCCGTGGTAGTTTTCCTCTTTTTCAAGTTTATTTTCTTTGCCTGCACTGTTTTACGTAGAATCACGTGACTATGTCAAATCGCTGTTATTTTTGCAAATATTTCTGAAATGATAGGATATATGGACAAAATAAGAGAGAAAAATTGTTGGGTATTCTCCCCTATATCAATTAGTTTATTCAGTTTTCGTCTCAGATAAAGGGTTAAGCCGTTATACACTCCTGCCCATTAAAATTGCTACACCTCGAAGATGACGTCCTACAGACGCGAAATATAACCGACAGGAAAAAGATACTGTGCTGTGCAAATGGTTACCTTTTCGGAGCATTCACATAAGGCTGGAGCCGGTGGCGACACATACAACGTGCTGATATGAGGGAGGTTTCCATCCGATTTCTAATACACAAATAGCAGTTGACCGGCGTTGTCTGGTGAAAAGTAGTTGTGATGCCTCGTGTAAGGACGAAACAATGCGTACCATCACGTTTCCGACTTTTACAAAGGTCGGATTGTAGTCTATCGCGATTGCGGTTTATCGTATCGCGACATTGCTGCTCGCGTTGGTCGCGATCCAATGACTGTTAGCAGAATATGGAATCGGTTGGTTCAGGAGGGCAATACGGAACGCTGTGCTGAATCCCAACCGCCTTCTATCACTGGCAATCGAGGTGACGGGCATCTTATCCGCATTGCAGTAACGGATAGTGCAGTCACGTCTCGATCCCTGAATCAACAGATGGAGACGTTTGCAAGACAACAACCATCTGCACGAACATTTCGACGACGTTTGCAGCAACATGGACTATCAGCTCGGAGGCCATGACTACGGTTAACTTTGACGCTGCATCATAGACAGGGGCTCCTGCGATGGTGTTCGCAACGACGAACTTGGGTGCACGAATGGCAAAAATCATGTTTTCGGATGAATCCAGGTTCTGTTTACAGCATCATGATGGTCGCATCCGTGTTTGGCGACATCGCGGTGAACGCACATTGGAAGCGTGTATTCGTCATTGCCATACTGCCGTATCACCCGGCGTGATGGTATGGGTTGCCATTAGTTACACGTCTGTCACCTCTTGTTCGCATCGACGGCACTTTGAACAGTGGCCGTTACATTCCAGACGTGTTACGACCCATGGCTCTTCCCTCCATTCGACCCCTGCGAAACCCTACATTTCAGCAGGATAATGCACGACCGCATGTTGCAGGTCCTGTACGGGCCTTTCTGGATACAGAAAATGTTCGACTGCTGCCCTGGCCAGCACATTCTCCATTTCTCTCACCAACTGAAAACGTCTGGTCAGTGGTGACCGAGCAACTGACTCGTCACAATACGCCAGTCACTACTCTTGATGAACTGTGGTATCGTGTTGAAGCTGCATCGGCATCTGTACCTATACACGACATTCAAGCTCTGTTTGACTCAATGTCCAAGCGTATAAAGGCCGTTATTACGGCCAGAGGTGGTTGTTCTGGGTACTGATTTGTCATTATCTATGCACCCAAATTGCGTGAAAATGAAATCACATGTCAGTTGTAGTATAATATATTTGTCCAATGAATACCCGTTTATAATCTGAATTTCTTCTTGATGTAGTAATTCTATAGGCCAGCAGTGTACTTTTTCATGAAAATATGAAGTCATCTGTTTTGAACGCATCTCACGTCACTAGTTTCTCGGGCGATAACTGTCAGATACGTCGGCCTCGGAGCTGGCGGCGTCGTTTTTGGCTGCTCGCGCGTCAGCCGCTAGCGCCCGGAGCGTCGACCGGCGTGCCGAGTTTTGAAATATTGAAGCGTGTGCTGCTGGCACACTTATGAATAAGCTATCGACCCGGGCGACTACGCTACTGCATTAAACACTCCGTACAAACTCTCTCGCTACAGCGCGGCTCTGAAAGTATTTAAAGACCCCTCGCGAGTGGCGCCAAAACTCGCTTCTCCTCGCGATACGACTAACTACCCTTCTCTCGCTGCCCTCATTTTGAACGTCTCTTTACCTGTTACTTTCTGCATTGCAGCGGAGACTGGTTCGTCGTTAAATGTGTCAAAAATTTCTATGTTGTTTTCTCCTGCTATGGTTCTAGCTGCACACAGGGAATTAAACATCGCTACCGAGAGGTCTGCGTGTGAGGGACCGTTTGGATACCTGACATTTATAGTCAAACCTTCCAACATGTAAGTTATAACACCTGCGATTTTTCCCCCTCACAAACAAATCACGCACAAACTGTGAAACTCCTGTCACTTCTCGACTTAATCTTCCAGCTGTCGTGAACATTATTCACAACGACGACGGCATGATTCCAAGGCTGCTGTAAAAACTTTTTTCGTTCTTTTCTTTGGGAAGGGGGGGGGGGGCTCCTGCCACCCCTTCAATCCGTTCGATCACACGCCACATCAAAAGTAACAAGACACACATGTCTGGCGAACGTGCAGGCCAGGGAAGCAATTGTACCCATCGCTCTTCGAAGAAGGCCTGTACATTCCTCGCAATATGTTGAAATGTGACTTGAGGAGATGCCTGAGGTAGGGGCAGTTTCACAGGCTCCACAACCACCGTTACGTACCGGTGCCTGTTCAAAATACTCTCAATACGTAAGAGGCGAGATAGGATGTTGTAACCAATGGCGCTCCAAATCATCACAGCTGGTGTTTGTCCGCTATACCGCTCCTCAATGCAGCCGACCAGGTTGCGATCACATTACTATAGGACACATTGAAATGGAAGACGGCTGTAAAGATAACATTTTGCCACTCAGCACCCCATTGACGATTTTGACATGCACATTGCAGGCAGATGAGCTTGTGGTTTGCCGGCCGCGGTGGCCGAGGGGACTGAGGCGCTCCAGTCACGGTCTGCACGGCCACTAGAGTCGGGGGTTCGAATCCCCCCTCGGGCTTGGATATTTGTGCCGTCCTTAGTATTAGCTAGTTCATAAGTAGCTTGTAAGTTTAGGGACTGATGACCCCGTAGTTAAGTCCCATAAGCTATACAAACATTTGAACATTTTTGAGCTTGTGGTTTCTGGACAGTGGAAGTCGACGGAATGGCATGAGTGCAACCAGTCCAACCGTCGATGGAGACAAGTTCGCACCTGTTGCAATGCTCCAGCGACGAGCCGACACTGTAGATGACACTATGATCCGTTATGGCCATGCGGACAAGATGATGGTCATCCCATGCTGTAGTCATGTTCCGTGGTCCAGTTCCGGCTCGTCGCTGCGCACGACATTCCTCTATCTGCTGCTTCCACACACGCATCACTGTAGTACCAGAATATCCTTTGCGGCCAAAATTTTACGGTATGACAATGTAGTATGCAGGCAGAATATAGATATTTAATATAAGAAAAAAATGGCGAGTGGCAGGTGAATTTTGGGAATTAAACGCAGAAGGGAACATCGAAGAGCCGGCCGCGGTGGCCGAGGGGACTGAGGCGCTACGGTCACGGTCTGCACGGCCACTACGGTCGGGGGTTCGAATCCCCCCTCGGGCATGGATATTTGTGCCGTCCTTAGTCTTAGCTAGTTCATAAGTAGTTTGTAAGCTTAGGGACTGATGACCCCGTAGTTAAGTCCCATAAGCTTAACAAACATCAGCAACCGCCGCATAGGCAGAAAAATGTGTAGCCATGCTTTTTATTGTCTCTTTGTCTCTTTAACTGTGCAAAAACAGTTTTTTTCCTATTTAGCCACCGTGGCAGTTTTTAAATCTGATTATGTATGTTTTACAGCCTTCATTTTACTGTACAGTAGAATCTCGATTCTCAGACCTACAGCGGCTGCGGAAAGGTCGGATAAGCGAGAAGGTTGGATAACACGAAAAATAATAATAATAAACATAAAAAGTTTACAAAATTTATTTGAACATAGAATACGTGAACAAGAACTGAATATAACGTTCAAATACATTAGAAGGCACTCAAAGAAAAGTGATAAAATATCAGTTTCACCTTCGTTTACTTCATTACGAAACTTTCAGGCTTTTCCTGTAAAATAGGTCCCGACATGTGTACACCTTTATCTCTATGTTCACTAAACCATAGGAATAAAATTTCACTTACTTTTTCATAATCACGTTCTTTCGTGGTTATTTTCTGAGAACAATTTCATCGCGGTTCCTTTTGCAGTCTCCAACTATTGTTTTCCCGACGTTATAATCTTGCGCCACTTTTAATAAAGTTTCACAATTGTCTATTATTTTTAAATCTTTACATTTTCCTTACTGAAACGACCACTTTTCCCGTTTTGAAGCCATCACCGCAAATTTTTATAAACAAAGTGCAACACGTCCACTCCTACTAGAGATCTGCGTTAGCATTGAAGAGTGAGGAGCAGCAGATGGCGACAACGAAGTGATTGATAATGATGCGCTCCAAAACAAACAACACGTACAGTCACTGACCTATAGGCTGGCGCACGGCTACTGTGTACAGTCACGGCGCGGTGAAAGGGTCGGATAACACGGAATGTTGCATAACCGAAGATCGGATAATTGAGACTCTACTGTATTTAATTCTGATTATGTGTGTTTTAAAGCCTTCATTTCATTGTTTCTAAGTCGCTAATTTTTATATTCTGGATGTAACATGAAAACACGACATCGAGAAACGGTTTGCGAAATTCCGTTTTCGTCTTCCGGAAGATGTGTCGCATGTAATCGTAGTGATTGCATACAGACCCGGCGCCACTTCCGTCAAGGTGGCGCTATTCGGATAATTCCTTCTCGGTGCTGCACTTTTCACAAACGGCAATGTATTTCGATGCCCTAGTTGCAGTGAAAGTCGTTCCTTACCTTCCTTTTCATACTCAATAAACTGTGCAAATTTACTCTGTCAAGCTATTTAAGAAAATTTCCCTTTACTTCGCCGACAGTGACAAGACGTTTGAAGGCACGCCCTACTTTGTCTACAGCAAAGACCGTTGCAAACATTTTTAAACGACACTATCCCATTTCCCTGGTATTTAGTTGGCTAACTATAATAGCGCACGAAAATCGTTTCAGTTTGTCGCAGGGATGTGAAATCACCATGCAGTCGAAACAAGGAAAAAAGGACAAAAAAGCAGCAAAGTATTTGGTCAGTTTCGCTTGGTGCAGCCAACTGTAATGAAACTGCGTCCATTTCCGCGAAATCGAACTCCCTGGCCCTTGTATTCGGCCGCTGTGTATAATTTTGTCATCCAAACAGTTTAATTAAATCGGGGGCAAACACTGTTGTGTGTTCCCCTCGCTTGCACTGCCTTCAATTTGCCCCCACCCACCTCCTTCATGAATTCCGATGGTCTGCTGCAACGATTATTAGTTTCTTTATTGTATTAGGGATGCGGAATGCAATAATGGCGCACTTTACGCTGTTCAAATGTTGTCCCAGAGCGTTGCGCAGTCGCTGTTGTACGTTTTGCGCTGTGCACCCGTGATCGCCTGAAATCTGTTTCTCTCTGTCTGCAAGAGACAGCACGTGGAATCCTTGATATAGAAAATTCTCTAAAAATTATTAATTAAAACGTGAGTTCAATTTTGGGTGGTTGTGTAGTGTTTCAGATTTCGGCTGCCTTGTTCCACTAGTGGTGCTTACAATTAAGAACTAAGTGAAGCTGTAACTATAAAAAAATCTTTTCATTAGCATTGGCAGCAATGAGCAAACAACAATTAAAGTGAATGACAAGAATTTCACTACTTTAACTGCCAATAATTTTTTATAGCACAGCACATCATGAAATAAAATTTAACTGGTTTACAGTCTGTTTGAATGAAAGAAATGTAACTATCGCTAAATAAGCTGTTTTATGACAGCGGGATACATTTATAAGATTTCTGACGTAACTGCGCGCACTGAAATCCATATTTCTCACACTGCTTTTGAAATACTGCCGCAATGTTGCAAATTTCTAACAACTGCTTTCGCCGTGGTGCAATGAGAATCCAATTTAAGTGATCATTATACACGTCATTTAAAAAAGTGGTGAAACGGAGGAACACTTGTCTTAAAATAATTTTGAACTTGCACTGTGCATTTCATATCAATCTCAATTTCCTTTACTTTCTCAGAAACAAAACAAAATGATGTTTGATGAATTTAATATTTATTTTCAACGTACTGTTATACAATGATGCCTAAGAAAAAACCGAATCAATGGAGAAAAAAGACACGTACTTTACACCAGTAATAATAATTGTCGCAAACAATTAATTATGAAATAACTCTCATATTGAAGGTCTGTCTGAAGCAAGACTGAACGAGCAACAGGTTCACATGTTTGTAGAGTTATGGGACCTAACTACAGTGCTCATCGGTCCCTAAACTTAGTACTTAAACTAACGTATCCTAAGAACAACACAAACACCCATGACCGAGGGAGAGCTGAAACCTCCGACGTAAAACGGCCGCGTGCACCATAGCGGGGCAGCCCAGTACACACGGCCTTTCTCCCGCGGCTGAGCAACAGGAAGCGACAACAAACAATAGTGAAAATATTAACTCATCCGCTTCTTCAGAAATAAAAGTTTCTTTTTCGTTATAAACTAGTATCATGAATGTAACCCACTATCTAGGCCATCTTACACCGTTCTACGATACTCAGTTAATTCACTGAATATCAGATGAAAATTTTCTATTCTCCAAATTTTCTATTCTCCAAACATTTTGCGTTCTCACCCAATGCTTAACGCTGAAAGACCACACCAATACCCACCCTCCAGGCTCCAAGCGGATAACTATGTAACCCAAGAGTTCAAAAACGATATAGTGCCTATACGACCACTATGTTTGAGGGGAACTGTTTCTTAGGGTAAAAGTTATTAATATTATAGAGCATTAAAAGATATGATTATATAGAAAAGCATCATAATCATCAATTTAAATTACACCCTTACCATCTGCTAATGCCTGTTTCATAGGAGTATTATCTTCGAAGTTGTTGAAAGTTCCTGGACGTTGTTCGTAAGAATGTATAATTTTTGTGTAAAAGTTTTGGAAAATTAAAGGCAAGTGGGATTGATCCGAACAAAAGTCACCACTCATCACCTGTGTAAGAAATACATTCATCTTTAAAGTGAACTGGATGAATGTAGCTCGTTGTAATAGTAAATCATTATTCCTCTTTCATTTGGTATCCATCTCTTCGTTAGCTTCTTATCTTTCAAAGGAAACCAAACCACGCGGAATGGCCGCGTGGTCTAAGGCGTTATGCTGCGGACATGGCGGCCGTTCCCTCCGGAGGTTCGAGTCCTCCGTCGGACATGGGGCTGAGTGTTGCCCTTAGTGTAACTTAGTTTTAGTAGTTTGTAGGTCTAGGGACTGATGACCATAGCAGTTTGGTTCAATAGGCTTACAAACATTTGGAATATTTTTTTTCTTTTTTTCAAATGAATCATGTAATTATTGTAAAGCTAATTGACTTCCCAGACTTACTTGTAGAGTAATTAAAATTGCAAGATGGCCTTAGACTCCTTAAAAGTCTTGCTGATATCTACTTTGTAATAAGTAATACTTGGTGTCCACTTTAAACCTGTAGACATTTAGGCACATTTAATTTATAGTTTCCTAAACACACTGCAGACATAAATAAAAGTGTTTCGGTAATAAAGCACGTCAATTTCGACACTGACAAATCATATACGGGTCATTCTCAATGGTTTGATTACTTTTAAAATGGCGGCGAAGTTTACGTCGGAAATCGCAATGAGCGCTGTAATTCGTGTGTTAGCTGCTCGGTGAAATTTAAGCTCGTTGTATGTTACAAAAAGCGCAGTAACTCTGACAAGGTGAACACGCATATCAGAGCGATTACTGTTATTCAGTATCTGAGAAACCCCACTTTGATTTTTACAATATACACCTTTCAATATTTCTGTAAGCAGGAAAAAATAATAAAAACTCGGGAACATCGATTGTGTTGCTTATTGCATTTAAACCTAAACTCAGAAACTAGCAAAAGGCTGGTGGAGATGTGTACTCCAAGTACCGTTGTGATATTGCGCATTCTCTGTTCTGTTTGCATATAGTGGTCGGAAAGACCCACATTGTCTATAATGAAGTAGGAAGAGGAGTGCCAAGCAACACACCTCAAAATTCTTGTTGAGTCAAGCACTATAGTTTTATCTTTACGAATTCAAACTAACATTCAACAGTATGTTACTGATCGGGTTTTTGTATTAAGAACTTAGCATTTCTTTGCTTCTTTCCACAGGTTTCATTTGTATTTAAAATATAACAAAATTCCCTCGCTTTTGTTGATACGTTTCATTTACATAAGTATTCGTTGCGAGGTCAATCGAATTTCTGTAGTTTGTTTGTGATTTCGGTGCATACTTAGTAGATTTCGAATGCAGTGGTGTATAGAGGGTGAATCTAAACTAGCGCTCTCGGACTTTGCAGCGCAATTCCTCACATGCTAGCAGTAAAAGAAAACAAAAATTACTCACAAAATTTCGTCCTGCGCATATTTCGCGGCCTCGGCGGAGCGCCCGAGTGCATTGAGGCGCTATGCTACGATGCGCGAGATCGTTCCCCGTCGGGGGTTCGAATCCCCCTCGGGCATGGATGTTTGCGTTGTCTTTCGTGTAAGCTAGTTCATAAGTAGTTTGTAAGTGTAGGGACTGATGACACCGCAGTTAAGTCCCATAAACTTTACAAACATTTTGACATATTTCCGGCAGTAAACAGATGTCGAAGGTTAAGATGGGCGTGTGTCCCATACGTCATTGTGTTTCGGAATCACGCTACTAAAGCAACAAACTTCCAGGCGATGTGGGAGGTGTCTTGAGGAACAAAGTGAGCACAGAAACGCCATTCAACGACGCTACGGAGAGTCCAAGTTACAAGCACCAGCTCCTGCCGCTAGAGACCCCTTCCAGCAAATTCCACGCTCTGTAGCGTGAATTTAGATTCGCACTGTATAACAGAAACGAGGGCGAGGGGGCCTGCCCCCACCCCCGAAATTGCGAATATAAAGGAAATAATAAGTATAGTATCTGAATTATTTTAATGAGTGATGTGTAAAAGCATCGCCTTGGTAAACAATCTTCCCTGTATTGGTGACGGGAGAGGGGTGTTAGTGGCGTGAAATTCCTGCCCATTTTTCTTTATAAATAGCTAAATTTTTATGATTTAATATCAACAATGAAAGAGACTGACTCAGTAAAGTTAACAGTAGAAGTTTCGAGCCCGGTGGTCTTGGGGTAAAGCGCTCGACTGGAAACCGAAGGGTCGCGTGTTCGAAACCCGGTCGGACCTCGGATTTTTCAGCCTGCGCTTTAACCCATCCTTCACTTCTCAACGATATGAGGAGTCGCCAGAAACGACACGTGTTTCGGATTCCACGTTAAGCTGTAGGTCCCCTTTCCTCAGTTGGATAACCGGGGTAGGCTAGAGACACGCAAGTCGCCGAAGTGGCGTCCAATTGAAAGACTTGCACAAGATAAATGAGCCGTCTATCAAAAACATTCAAACAAGTAAGCAAAACAATTTTACAATGTTCATCTTTATAGAAAAATTTAAGCAACGTGAAACCAGACAATTTATGCCACTAGTAATAGTATTTTTACCTTTACCAAGTATTTGCAAAAAAGTCTAGAATGCCATATGTTTTCTTGCTTATTGCAGTCGAGTGACAGATAAATAAGAACAAACAATTTCAGTCTATAATTATGTTTGGAAATATTTAGGAACAAATAGTTAACAGTATTTCATAAGCTGTGTTGGATTCACGGTTCAGACATTGGTCAAGAGTTTTGGCTTGGCAGCTTTTTCACACATACTTGTTGGGGTTGAAACATCTACATCTACATGGGATACTCTGCAGATCACATTTAAGTGCCTGGCAGAGGGTTCATCGAACCACAATTATACTATTTATCTCCCATTCCATTCTCGAATAGCGCGCGGGAAGAAACAACACCTGAATCTCTCTGTTCGAGCTCTGATTTCTCTATTTTATTCTGATGATCATTTCTACCTATGTAAGTGGGAGTCAACAATATATTTTCGTATTCGGAGGAGAATGTTGGCGATTGGAGTTTCGAAAGTAGCCCACGCCGCAGCGATAAGCGCCGTTGTTGTAATGATTCCCATCCCAGATCCTGTATCATTTCCGTAACGCTGTCTCCCCTGTATCGTGACAGTACGAAACGAGCTGCCCTTCTTTGGACTATTTCGATGTCCTCCGTCAAACCCACCTGATAAGGATCCCACACTGGGCTGCAATACTCCAAAAATGGACGGACAAGCGTAGTGTATGCAGTTTCTTTAGTAGTTCTGTTGCAAATTTTAAGGGTTCTGCCAATAAAACGCAGTCTCTGGTTCGCCTTTCCCTCTAAATTGTCTACGTGTTCTTTCCAGTTTAGGTCTGAAGTAATAGTAAATTCCTAGGTATTTTGTGGGGTTTACGGCCTTCACATTTGATTGATTTATGTTGTAAACAAAGTTTAACGGATTTCTTTTCGTACTCATGTGGACGACTTCACAGTTCTCATTATTAAGAGTCAATTGCCAATTTTTACACCATACTGATATCTTATTCAGATCGTTCTGCAGTTGGTTTTGATCTTCATATGATTTTACCAGACGGTAAATGACGGCGTCATCTGCAAACAACCTAAGAGAGCTACTTAGATTTTCACCTAAGTCGTTTATGTAAATAAGAAATAGCAGAGGAGCAATAACACTACTCTGTGGAACGCCCGATATCACCTCTGTTTTAGTCGATGCCTTACCATCGATTACTACGAACTGTGTCCTCTCTGACAAGAAATCCCCCATCCAATCGCAAATTTGTGACGATATACCATAACCACGCAATTTGATTAAAAGCCGTTTGTGAGGTACGGTGTTAAAAGCTTTCTGGAAATCCAGAAATACGGAATCGATTTGCGAACCTTTGTCGATAGCACCCATCACTTCGTGTGAATAAAGAGCTAGTTGAATGAAACTTCACTCTGCAGCGGAGTGTGCGCTGATATGAAACTTCCTGGCAGATTAAAATTGTGTGCCGGAACCGGGACTCGAACCTGGGACCTTTGCCTTTCGCGGGCAAGCGCACTACCGACTGTGCTATCCCGACACGACTCACGATGCCGCCTCACAACTTTACTTCCGCCAGTACCTCGCCTCCTACTTCCCAAACTTCAGGAGGCGAGACTGGCAGTAGTAAAGTTGTGAGGCGGCATCGTGAGTCGTGTCGGGATAGCACAGTCGGTAGTGCGCTTGCCCCCGAATGGCAAAGGTCCCAGGGTCGAGTTCCGGTTCCGGCACACAATTTTAATCTGCCAGGAAGTTTCAAAGAGCTAGTTGTGTTTCGCATGAACGGTATTTTCTAAATCCGTGTTGACCTTGGGTCAGTAGATCGTTCTGTTCGAGATAATTCATAATATTTGAATACAGGATATGTTCCAAAACCCTGCTGCAAATTGACGTCAATGAAATAGGCCTGTAGTTTAGTGGGTTACTCCTACATAAGTTCGATGTTTCATTCCCCCGTTTTTTGACAATGCCTTCTGTTTCCAAATTAGCCATTTTCGGTGCCAGATAATTGCAAGGAGAGATTGGCCCCTCTCTGCAGTTTGTAAGGGGTGAGGAAGCTCATCTGCTACCCTGAGCATTCTAGCCGCGAAGTCTCCTTACACGCACATAACTTAAAGATCGTGTGAGCACTGATCAGTGCAACGCCCGGCCAGCGGTGTGCGCCAGGTTGTACACGGTAATGTCTTCTCATTTGGTCAACTATACCAACTTCACTCTTAGTTTTATTATAAAAATACACAGTTTCAAAGTATTGTCATTAGTATGACATTCAGCTTGCATGCTACTCAGAATAAGAACACTTACGAATCCAACACCTGGAGAATAGAACAAAGAAAGACGTACAGTGGACTGCGTGGTTACTAGTTCAAAATTTTAGGTATAATAGTACATATTTACGTTATGCAAGAGGTAAATCACTGTCAAATGTTTCAGATTATATTTTCCAATCATTTTATACCTCTGAATCTCTTGAGTCAACAGTTTCCACCGCAAAACAATCGCCGTCGTCCTCGGCAATCCTCTCACTACCGGATTATTCAATTTATTTTGTCTGTGTAACGTCGATGGTAGGGAACTCGGCATTCGAGAGACCTCACCGCCTTGCTAACGTAGCTTCAGTGAGGAGGCAGGAAACGTCTGTAGGGACGACGCTCCTCACATCTGCTGTCGTGCCATAGAGCTATTAGCAGTCACTCAGACAGATGTGTGGTTATTCTGTGGCGTCGGTCCACAGAAAACCGAAAGCCGCGGAGATATAAGGCTTCACCCCACCCCTGAATGTTTTCGTATTTCTCGTTATTTTTGGCCTAAAGTGTCATAACATACTCAAACATCTCTTGAATAGCGTTGAGACACGCCCAGAAATTATTTGCTATATTCACTATTGTTAGAATCCGTTATACATACGAATAACCATGACTAGAAACTGTCGAGTCGAGTAAACTTCTATTCAGTACACAAGAACGGCAACAAGACTCAGAATTGTAATGCTTTTTCGCATGGACAACCAAGTATTATTCAATTTTTTATATGCATGTCGCGTCTGTTCCGAAAGAACAGACGTCACTTCTTATCCTGCAGTTGTCATTCTTCCACATTCACAGAATATATGACATCAACTGCGAATGGGCTAAGCTGAAAATGTGTACCCAGCTTTGATTCGAACCCGGGTCTCCACCTTTCTAGGCAGTTGCGTTTACCACTACACCACTGGGGACACAGTGATCACCGCACCTGAAGGACTACCTAAGCACACCTCCCGTCAGATACAAATTCCCAACTCTACCCTGCCCACAGTACTCAATTTCATAGTTTTGAAACTAATCTCCATAAGAGTAAGGGTCACAAACATTGCCCACCCCACCCCAATAACGAAAGGAACAAATACCATATATATATATATATATATATATATATAATATACCAGTGACGGGTAATAATAATCCTTTCGTTAGTGGGGAGGGATGGGAAAGTTTGGAGCCCTTACTTTTGCGGAAATTAGTATAAAGTGACTACGAGTTTGAGTACTGTGGGCAGGGTAAAGCTGGAAATTTGTGTCTGACGGAAGACGTGCTTAGTTAGTCTTTGCAGTTACGGTGCTCACTGTGTCCCCAGTGGTGTAGGGGTCAGCGCAACTGCCTAGAAAGCAGGAGACCCGGGTTCGAATCCCGGATGAGTACACATTTTCAGCTTTGCTCATTCGCAGTTGACGTCATATATTCTGTGAATATGATTCAATTTTTATTGAGAGGTCCGGGACCCTTAAAATAAGTCTGTAGAGGTCGGTCTTTAATATCCGTTGCGAAACACGAGTGTATAAGTAGTCGTAAAAATAACTCTGTTTTCATTCATACATGCAAGTGAGTAAAGGTGTGTAGCTGTGGGCTAGTTAATTAATGCGGCAAACGCCCTGTCGTCGTAGCAAGCCCCTGCCGTTCCGCCCGCGGTTTATTCTATTTTTGCAGACTGTATATGCGGGAGAAGGAAGGCACGGCAGTATTAATGACGGCTGTTTCACTTGACACCGAAGATTTAACTACATTTGTTATAGGGTTTTTCGCTCCGAGGTGACACGTGAACATATTTCGCGTGAAATATGTGCGGGCGTTTATCAGCTTGGCACGGTGTTACTGCGGAACTCGCGCGCAAAAAGAAAGTTTGAGCCCCCGCGTAATTTTTTTTTCCCTGTTGGTTGGTGAATGTAGGGTGGCAGGCTAACGACTAACGAGATGGGCTGACGGGCGACATTGGAAGGTGTGGTAGTAGTAGCGGAACAAGTCTGATACTGCAGCGTGTTAGTGTGTGTGATACTAAAGGCAGATGGCTACAAAAAGTAAAAATGCTATTAGTGTATGGTTTGTTTGGTAATCGACTTGGCTGTTTCTGAGCAAATCAGCAAATCTCACACTTGTCACACTTATATTTGCACCAAATTATCCTTAGTTAGTCAGTACCAGCTGAATCCATGTAAAAGCATATTAAAAAAAAAAAATAATAAAAAAAAAAGAGAGAGAAAAAAACCCTCTCTTCTGACTTCATATAGGTCTAACACAGTGTGTCAACAAAAACACTCCGCGAATTTATTTGTTTATAAAATGAAAACGTTGAGATATATTGTATACATTGTTTTGGTAAAACGTCTAACAACTCATAAAGTTTGACGCGATATACAACCTCTGACTAAAGTTCGGTGAATAGTCTTTTAACATTCATGTAGATGAACTGTGAACTACAGTTACCTCACTGTACTCCCAAATAGTCCCTGCCATAACGCTCCACCGTAGAGCTCTGTGATACACATCCTGGAAACTTTGCAAGAAGTCTTCCTTTGGGATGGTGTTGAAAAGCATCATCACGTTTCATTCGATCTCAGGAAAATTGTCAAATTTCTTTCAAAGCGAGTTAAAGTCACTGGAATAGGAACAAGTATGGAAAACACCGCCAGCACATACCTCAAATGTTAATCTCTTCAAGCAACGTCTAATAACACAATGATGGCCACTAAAATTACTACACCAAGAAGAAATGCAGATGATAAACGGGTATTCGTTGGACAACTATATTATACTAGAACTGACATGGGATTACATTTTCACGCAATTTGGGTGCATAGGCCCTGAGAAATAAGTACCCAAAACAACCACCTCTGTCCACTGTCCGTAATAACGACCTTGATATGCCTGGGCATTTAGTCAAACAGAGCTTGCGTGGCGTGTACAGGTACAGATGCCAGCGTCAACACGATACCACAGATCAAGAGTAGTGACTCGCGTATTGTGACGAGCCAGTTGCTCGGCAACCATTGACCAGACGTTTTCAGTTAGTGAGAGATCTGGAGAATGTGCTGGCCAGGACAGCAGTCGAACATTTTCCGGATCCAGAAAGGCCCTACAGGACCTGCAACATGCGGTCGTGCATTGTACTGCTGAAATGTAGGGTTTCGCAGGGATCGAATGAACGGTAGAGCCACGGGTCGTAAAACATCTGAAATGTTCAAAGTGCCGTCCATGCGAGCAAGAGGTGACCGAGTCGTGTAACCAATGGCACGCCATACCATCACGCCGGGTGGTACGCCAGTATGGCGATGACGAATAGACGCTTCCAATGTGCGTTCACCGCGATGTCGCAAAACGCGAATGCGACCCTCATGATGCTGTAAACAGAACCTGGATTCATCCGGAAAAATGCCTTTTTGCCATTCGTGCACCCAGGTTGTTCGTTGCGTACACCATCACAGGCGCTCCTGTCTGTGATGCAGCATTAAGGGTAACCGCAGCCGTGGTCTTCGAGCTGATAGTCCAAGCTGCTGCAAAAGTCGTCGAATGTTCGTGCAAATGGTTGTTGTCTTGCAAACGTTCCCATCTGTTAACTCGGGGTTCGAAACATGGCTGCACGATCCGTTGAAGCATGCGGTTAAGATGCCTGTCATCTCTACTGCTAGTGATACGAGGCCGTTGGGATCCATCACTGCGTTCCGTATTGCCCCCCTGAATCCACCGATTCTATATTCTGCTAACAGTTATTGGATCGCGACCAACTCGAGCAGCAATGTCGCGATTCGATAAACCGCAATCGCGATAGGCTGCAATCCGACCTTTATCAAAGTCGAAAACGAGATGGTACGCATTTTTCCTCGTTACACGAGGCATCACAACAACGTTTCACCAGGCAACGCCAGGCAACTGCTGTTTGTGTATGAGAAATCAGTTGGAAACTTTCGTCATGTCAGCCCTTTGTAGGTGTCACCACCGGTGCCAGTCTTGTGTGAATGCTCTGAAAAGCTAATCATTTGCATATCGCAGCATCTTCAAAAAAAATGTTCAAATGTTTGTTAAGCTTAAGGGACTTAACTACGGGGTCATCAGTCCCTAAACTTACAAACTACTTATGAACTACCTACAACTAAGGACGGCACAAATATCCATGCCCGAGGGGGGATTCGAACCCCCGACCATAGTGGTCGTGCAGACCGTGACTGAAGCGCCCCAGAACCCTTGGCCACCGCGGCCGGCGCAGCATCTTCTTCTTGCCGGTTAAATTTCGTGTCTGTAGCTCGTCATCTTCTTGTTGCAGCAGTTTTAAAATTTCTAAATTATTGTTCCATTGCACTTCAGAAATATTTTTCGTCATAAAGCATCCAACGTGTTCCTGTTTGCCAGTAGCTAACCACTCTATTTCGCAGTTAACCAAGTAACTACAGTCGCTTTGCCAGAGCCAAAGATCACGCTAACCTTGTGAAACAGAGGTATACGTAATTCAAAGAGTACTTATAAACATTTAAATGATAATTATTAATAGTACCTCTGCGTAGGATTAAGGGAGCGGTAGACACAAAAATGTTGAAATGTTTGTCAAGCTTAAGGGACTTAACTATGGGGTCATCAGTCCCTAAACATACAATCTACTTATGAACTACCTTATACTAAGGACGACACAAACATCCACGTCTGAGGGGGCGTTGGAACCCCCGACCGTAGCGGCCGTGCAGACTGTGAATGGCGCTTCAGACCGCTCGGCCACTGCGGCTGGCGTGGTAGACACAGGCCTTCAGGTGTATAAGGGACCTCCACTGAGATTATTATTTTTTAATACATTTTGGATGTTCCATTAGGTATAATATCATCTTTGGCACGGCACTGTTGATGTCATAAAACTAAGAGTGTTTTCCCAAACTTCTCTCCTGTACTTTCACATAAATGCTTTAGGATGACATGTAGTCAACAGGAGTCTTCTATCTCAGGCCCCTACATGGGCCATAAGCTTGAAGAAGAGTTCCGTAGGCTTCCACAAGCAGTAGCGACAAGTGGTTCCAGGGAAGGGGCAAGCATCCTTTGAAGTCACCGCACGCGGGATACAGTAGCGGCGGTGCAGACGTTGCGTTGTCGATTATCCGGCGACAGTGTTTGCCTGGGAGACCTGGTCTGCTAGAGGGAGGCGACGTTGGCGGGGACCCACTCAGCGGTTGCCATGGCGATGAATGAGCCATTGTCGTGCCGCTGGCCCCATCTAATTACTTACGGCCGCGTGTAGGTCTCCGGATTACAGCCAGACCATCCGCTGCGCGCTCCTGCCATCTCCTACCGACCTGCCCTTTGTGTCACCAGATTCGACCCCATTCGCCGCCCCCCCCCCCCCCCCCCCCACACACACACGCACACAGCACGCGCGAGATCACAGTGGCGTTGAGCAAAGGTCGAGCACAAGATCCCTTTAATGTTGCCGCCGATATGTTAGAGGTGGAAAGCTAGCTATAGCTTCTGAATTGCAGTGCAGAAGAGGGGTAGTTTCGGTCTCAGAAATTAGCAAGTATTTTGTTATCGAAGGCAGTGTTTCGTCATATAACTACGTCAGTGACACTTTCTGACAGATTAGAATTGTCTTCAGGTAAAACTTCCGGGCTGATAGGCCGTGGTCCAGGTGTATTACTTCCTCCCGACGTTTCGTCTCCATCTGTGGGAGACATCTTCCAGGGTCTTCCGGCAACTGCCACTGTGGTCTGAGGGGCTGTCGCATTTATAGAGGGCATAGACGGCACTAACATACGTCACGTGAGGCTGACTGAGTGGTTATCTTTGGATGACGTCGTCATTCTCGATTAAAAGTAATCGTCTTCTTGTTGCTGCAATGTCGACATCCATATTTTATCTAACCACACAGTCAGCCTCACGTGACGTATGGTGGTGCCGTCTATGCCCTCCATAAATGCGAGTGCTCCTCAGACCGCAGTGGCAGTTGCCGGAAGACCCTGGAAGATGTCTTCCGCAGATGAAGACGAAACGTCGGGAGGAAGTTTTATACCTGGACCACGGCCTACCAGCCCGGAAGTTTTACCTGTAGAAAACGCCGGCCGTGAAAGTTTACATTGTAAGATTAAAATCGTGTCCTGGAACCGGGACTCGAAGCTGGTGCCTTTGCCTTCCGCGGGCAAGCGCTCTAGTCCTGCAAGATTCGCACTTCGCAGGAGAACTTCTGTGAAGTTTGGGAAGTAGGAGGCGAGGTCCTGGCAGAAGTAAAAGTTGTGAGAACGGACCGTAAGTCGTTTCGGCATAGGTCAGTGGTAGAGCGCTTGCCCGCTAAAAGCAAAGGTCCCAGGTTCGAGTCCCGGTTTCAGCACACAATTGTAATCTGCCAGGAAGTTTCTCATCAGCGCACACTCTGCTGCAGAGTGAAAGTTTCATTCCCAAATACGTCATTGATAGACCAGAAAAGATGTCAGTGTTTGGAATGCACAAACAGGTGACAGGAGGATAATATCGTGCCACGTCTAACGAGGTGTGGTTCTGACCAGAGGGTGGAATTTCACAGCCCTTCACTATAGACAACACCGCCTAGAAGACAAGGCCTCAAAACAGGCCGTACCACGTGACGCCAAGAGGCTGCAAACGCTAGATGATTGGCTGGCAGCTGGCCACTCAACTAGCGTTCACGGCCTCTTGGCGTCACATGGCATGGCCTGTTGTGAGGCCTTGTCTTCTATGAGGTGTTGCTATAGAGCAGTTGTGCATGTCACGTGACTGTACAAAGCTGGCAGCAACATGCCTCAATCGTGTAACGCTGCCAGTCGCATTGCAAACAGTGACATGGATGCGTCAAAAGAAGATCAAAGAAGGGTTGTTCATATCATGACAGCAGAAGCAGTAGGGGCAATGGACACTCCTCGACGAATGTCACAAGTGCACGGCGAACACTGCGTGTTCCTTACACGGGTCAGGGCATGGCTCAAGCGCTTTACGAAAGACCGGATGTCATTAGCTGATGATTCTGGAGAACCACACTACGTTAAGGATGACATCCATTTGGTTGATGCACTTTTTACCGAGGACCGCCGAGTGACAGTGGACGCCGTAGCCACCGTGGTGGGATTGAGCGTCGTAAGTGTTCACACCATCAGGTAGCAACGACGGCACTTGCGCAAAGTGTGTGACCGATGGGTGCCCCACAATCTCCAACCACTCCAGGAAGTATGTCGAATCACCCACTTTCTTCCTCGTGTGCATCGCTATGCTCGATACGGCATTGCGTTCCTGGCACTAGTAGTGGCTGGAGATGAGTCATGCAGTCATCACTTCGAACGAGAATCAAAACGAGAAAGGCTCCGTGGGAAGCATCCAGGGTGACCACCACTGAGAAAAAGCCAAGAGCATCCACACGAGTACAGGAAAGGTTATGCTGACGTTCTTCTTTCACCAAGATGGTCCCCTTCTGATTCATTTCCTGCAACAGGGGACAACAGCGAATGCCCAGCTTTACTAGCAAAATCTTGGCCACCATTCGCCAAGCAATCAAATCAAAACGATCAGGCAATCCCACCCGTATGGTCATTCTGCTCTACAACAATGCAAAGACTCATACCGCCAATACAGTCGCGACACACCTGCAGAAATTCAAATTGCAGATTCTCGACCACTGTCCATTCAACCCAGACTTCTCTCCTTATGCTTGCGCCATTTTTGGTCCTCTTAAAATGGCTCTGAGGAGCAAATGATACACCTCTGACGATGACGTCCAGCTGTACGTGTGGAACTGTTTCACATCACAGACCGGGAATTTTATGAGTCAGCCATTCACCGCCTTGTGTCACAGTTGGACAAGTGTCTCGACACCCAGGGTCATTACTTGTAACATACTGTCTCTGGTTTCTGTATTTATGCCTATGGCTCCTTTCTTTATGAATGCCTCTTATACCAGGGTTGGGACTTCATTAGTGGCAACACGGCTGTGGAGTCAATACGCAATGAAATCAACTATTGTCGCTGATAGCACAATTTGTTGAAATACCTATCTTACCTCCTCGTAAATGGGCTCGCTCGTCCCACGTCACTGGCGTGCACAATCGAGGAAAACACAGTCACTTGTGAACGAGTGGTCTAACGTAACGTTGTCACTATGTTTTCGATAAAGGAACAACGGAGTTGGATCAAGATTGAAATGCACAGTATTACTATTCGCTTTTGGAGCATCAGATGGGACCAGCTTTGCGAATGAAGCGGCAACACTTTCTGCGCAACTCACAAATTAAATATCTTTTATTTCACGCTTTGTAAATTGTTTTATAAAGCCCCCCAAGGCCAGTCAAAAGTACTAATTTTTCAAACCCACTCCCCTCCCCCCCCCCCCCCCGCCCCCTGTGGGCAAGGTTTCGAAAGTAATTTTTGTCGTAGGACTTTTGGCACGAGAAAGTAAAGATAGAATATTTTCTAACAGTGCTAATTCAGTTAGATCTGGAAATATACTTTTGAAAATGAAATCTATTTAAAGTGTTTCATGCTGATTGTTGTCACGGTATCACTAGTAAAAGTTCAGTTGCCAATATTCAATACTGCTCAGTACGAGATTGATATTAATGTCATACAGTTTTCAAAAATCATACAAGCTGAAGTTCAATTTTTACTATCAGCACATGATTATATCGATAGGTATTAATTATGATACACTCTATTGTGGTACAACAATGCCTTTTGTTAATTATGAGCAAACTCAGTCACAAATACAAGATAAATCAATGTAATAGGAAAGATAATTATGATAATTATGGCTGCACACCTCTATCAAGACTTCAAGTCTGACCTACAAACTAATTCGGTAACCTCGTTGTATCTTAACAATAATTGTGAGAAGTAATATGAAATTATTCCCACAGCAAGCAGTCTCGTGTCGGACGCAGCTCGCGGACCAGACAACCTTCCAATCGAAAGCTCAAACGCTGACTCTCTTACTCTCCACACTACTAGCGAGATCTACACGGACTTTAAAGATACTACACTCTCAGCAGCCGCGGTGAAGTAACCGAGCGGTCTAAGGCGTCTCGCTGCGGAGCGCGCGGTTGCTCGCCGTGGAGATTCGAGTCCACCCTAGGGCATGGGTGTGTGTGTTTTGTCCTTAGGTTAGTTTACCTTAGTTTAAATAGTTTGTAAGCTACGGACTGATGACTACGCAGTTTGGTCCGATAAATTTACAAACATCTGAACACTCTCAGGCGCGTGTTGGCAACTTTATTAGCAACATGACAGATATAAATTACATTAGAACTCTACAGGCCGGCCGCGGTGGTCGAGGGGACTGAGGCGCGCCAGTCACGGTCTGCACGGCGACTACGGTCGGGGGTTCGAATCCCCCCTCGGGCATGGATATTTGTGCCGTCCTTAGTGTTAGCTAGTTCATAAGCAGTTTGTAAGTTTAGGGACTGATGACCCCGTAGTTAAGTCCCATAAGCTATACAAACATTTGAACATTTTAGAGAGGGAGAAGAGGAGATAGAGAATGGGGGAATGAAATGGATTTATGTATATAAAAAGGGGGGAGGAGATGGGTATGGTGTGGGGTAAGAGGGAGTGGTGTGAAGATACGGGGAGGAGGAGATAGAGAAAGGAAGCTGGGAGGAGGCGATGGAGAAGGGAAGAAGGGATAGACATCGGAAGAAGAAGAGTTTAGGGTATATATCCCATACACATTAGCGACTGCGAAGCGTTACCGGATTTACTAGTTACATTATAACTTTCCAGAGTCGTAGATCTAATATGACAGGGATGTTTCATTCTCTCTGTGCATCTCCTCTGCCGGTCTTCTCCTTCCAAAATCTCTTGCCAACACCCCCTCCATCTCTTTTTCACTAGTCCATTTCGTCCCCACTCTGTGTTTTCCCATCTTCTCCTCCTCCCTATTAGTGATGCAATGCCGTTTCGATGTGTGTACATTTGATTTGCTTCCACACTCGATCCCTCGGCCCGCGTGGGAACTGTCGGTAGCGGCCCTAGCTGGCTGGGGTACGCGCTCGAGGATTCCCGGCCAGACCTGCCAAAGAAAGAAAGCGCTGCGAGCTAATCGCGTGCCGGGCCGGCAGCCGAGGTGGCCGTAATGGACACTCGTGACCATAAATATTCATAGCCACAAAAGGAACATCTGCAGCGGACGGCCGCTGGGAGCTTTTAGCCGGCGCGGAACGGGCCGCGCGCACGCTAACGGCCGGGGCTATACAATAACGGAGATGAATCTGCGACGGCGGGCATTCATCCTTGTAACGACTGTGTTCCGGCCGGCCGGCCGTCGATTGCCGTCGATACGTATGACGCCGCAACCAGGACAAATTGGCCGCCGCCGCGCTCATGTTGGCACACCTGAAGCGCGCAGGCGGCCGGGGCGTGTGGACACTGTGCAGAGTGGCGGCCACACGAGCTGCGGTCATGTTGCAATTTCTTTTCAAATCAAAATCAAAACAAATATTTGTATAGCTTATGGGACTTAACTACGGGGTCATCAGTCCCTAAACTTACAAACTACTTATGAACTACTTACGACCTAGGACGGCACAAATATCCATGCCCAAGGGGGTATTCGAACTCCCGACCGTAGTGGCCGTGCAGACCGTGACTTCAGCGCCTCAGTCCCCTCGGCCACCGCTGCCGGCCAACATCTTTTCCCACAAATTCATCACGCGCTAACTGTGAAATGTCTGTCGCTTTCTCGGTTGAATTTTGCTGCAACTGTAAGGGACCGACGATTAATTACGAGAGGTGTTTTTAAGTTACACTCCTGGAAAATGAAAAGAAAAATAACACAATGAGTTCGCCGATCCAGCAGATGGGAACTGTATTGACATATTCAAGAGGATGTATGCAACACACGATCACACAGACAGAGCTATAGGCACATGAAGAAAAAATAAAAAAATGTGAATCTATCGGACCAAACTGAGTGCCGGCCGCGGTGGCCGAGTGGACTGAGGCGCTTCAGTCACGGTCTACACGGCCACTACGGTCGGGGGTTCGAATTCCCCCTCGGGGATGGATATTTGTGCCGTCCTACTTCGTAAGTAGTTCATAAGTAGTTTGTAAGTTTAGGGACTGATGACCCCGTACTAAAGTCCCATAAGCTTTACAAACATTTGATCATTTTGAACCAAACTGCGTGATCATCAGTCCGTAGCTTACAAACTACTTAAACTAAGGTAAACTAACCTAAGGACAAGACACGCACTCATGCCCCAGGGAGGACTCGAACCTCCGACGGCGATCAGCCGCGCGCTCCGCAGCGAAGCGCCTTAGACCCATCGGCTACTCCACCGCGACTATAGGCACATCAGTACAACCACCAGCGTGTGAGCAATGTCGACGCTAGTACATCTACATTTACATGGAATACTCTGAAAATCACATTTAAGTGCCTGGCAGAGGGTTCGTCGAACCACCTTTATACTATTTATCTCCCATTCCAATCTCGAATAGCGCGCGTGAAGAAAGAACACCTGAATCTCTCCGTTCGAGCTCTGATTTCTCGTATTTTATTCTAACGATCATTTCTTCCTATGTAGGTGGGAGTCAACAATATATTTTCGCATTCGGGGGAGAATCTTGACGATTGGGGTTTCGTAAGTAGCCCACGCCGCAGCTATAAGCGCCGTTGTTGTAATGATTTCCTTCTCAGATCCTGTATCATCTCAGTAACGCTGTCTCCCCTATATCGTGACAGTACAAAACGAGCTGCCCTTTTTTGTACTGTTTCGATGTTCTCCGTCAAACCCACCGATAAGGATCTCACACTGGGCAGAAATACTCCAAAAAAGAACGGACAAGCGTAGTGTATGCATTTTCTGTAGTAGTTCTGTTGCATCTTTTAAGGGTTCTACCAATGAAACGCAGTCTCTGGTTCGCCTTTCCCACGACATTATCTACGTGTTCTTTCCAGTTAAAGTCTTAAATAATAGTAATTGCTAGGTATTTTGTGGATTTTACGGATTTCACTTTTGATTGATTTATTTTGTAAACAAAGTTAAACGGATTTCTTTTCGTACTCATGTGGACTTCTTCACACTTATTATTTACAGTCAATTGCCAATGTTTACACCGTAGTGATATTTTATTCAGATCGTTCTGTAGTTGGTTTTGATCTTCCGATGATTTTACTAGACGGTAAATGACGGCATCATCTGCAAACAACCTAAGAGAGCTGCTTAATTTTCTCCCAAATCGTTTATGTAAATAAGGAACAGCAGAAGGCCAATAACACTACCCTGTGGAACGCCCGCTATCATATCTGTACCGTGTATACCCTTCTTTTGCAGTAATGGAAGCTGTATTTTTCCCATGGAGACGATCATAGAGGTGCCCAATGTAGTTTTGCGGAATGGCTTGCCCTGCAGTATCCACCTGGTGCCTCAATTGGGCCAGATTTCATGCCGCTCATGCGGACCGCTCAACATTACATTTCATCCGGTTCCAAACATGCTCAGTGGGGGACAGATCAGGGGATAATAACGGGCAAGGAAGTTGACGTAAACCTCGAAGAGCACATTCGGTTGTACGGGATACGTGCGGACCTGTGTTGTTCTGTTGAAAAAGTAATCGTCTTATTGGTGCATAAACGGTGGCAAGACGGTTGAATGATGGTTTCAATGTAGCGTGCACTGTTCACTTTTTCCTCTATGATCACCAGACGAGAAAAGCTAGTGTAGGATGCAGCTCCCCACACCATGAAGCCAGCTGTCGTCTCCGTTTGCCTCTGTCGCGTACACTCCTGATTTTCGCGCCCCCTGCACGACACGCTTACGATCATCATTGACACTGAGGCAGCATTGACTCTCAGCACTGAAGACGACACCTGTCCATTCGTCCCTTCATAAGCGCCTACTGTGACAACAATGGAGGCGGGCTGAACGACGTTGGGGCGTGAGCGGAGGACACACAACGGCACGCATGATCGTCAACATTGTGTGGGGAGCCATATCATATATTGTCCGTTCTCCTCTAGTGATAGTCTAGATGTTCAAATGTTCAAATGTTTGTTAAGCTTATGGGACTTAACTACGGGGTCATCAGTCCCTAAACTTACAAACTACTTACGAACTACTTACGAACTAGGACGGCACAAATATCCATGCCCGAGGGGGGATTCGAACCCCCGACCGTAGTGGCCGTGCTGACCGTGACTGGAGCGCCTCAAGTCATCTCGGCCACCGCGGATCGTCTAGAGAACATTCAACAGTGCACGGTACAGTTAAACCATCACATATCCCATATCACCCAACGTCCTCTTCAAGGTGTGCATCAACTACCCTTGCCAGCACGATCCCCAGATCTGTCATACTTTGAATATGTTTGGGCACGTATGGAACGTCACGTTGAGAGGTCTGCATGAGCGGCAAGAAATGTGGTCCAGCTAGGCCACCAGTTGAAAATTATATGGCAGCCCATTCCAGAAGACCACATTCGAGACCTCTACGATCGTCTCCATTAAAAATTACAGCTTGCGTTGCTCGAAAAGGAGGGTATACGCGGTACTAACGCCGACTATGCACACGCTCTGGTTACTGTACTCACGTGTGTATGGTTCTGCCTGTGTGATCGTGTGATGTATACATCCTCAATAACATTTTGGTAAAACATGGTCTTGGCTGCCTAAAATTGATGTTTCATTTATTTATACTTATTTATACATGTCGTGTTTCGCCTCTTCTAGGCATCATTAAACGTTGAAAAGGTGGAAGATTTAGAAACTTGTTTAAAACACGACTAAAATATGTTAAATCTTTCCTAAGCAAGAAAAACTTAACATATTTTCAGTTGTGCTTTAAACAAATTTGTAAATCTTCGCCCTCCTTTCAACGTCTGATGATGTCTAGAAGAGGCGAAACGCGTCATGTATAAATAAATGAAACATCAATGTTATGCAACCACGACTGTTTTTTACCAAAATATCAATTATGGTTGCTGTTCCAGCGCCACAAAAATATGTAGTGGAGAGAGATTATTCCTCGAGAATAAAATTCCCTGTGTGTGGATCGACAAATTCATTGTGTTCTTTTTTCATTTTCCAGGAGTGTATTTAGACCTCCCTCCTCCCGTCAGGTGCGATGTCGTGAGATTTTGCTCGCACTCCTCCCCCACCAATCTAACCTCAGAATTTTCCAATTACATATTTTAGTAAAATTACGTTAATCTAAAAGATTATATTCCTGGGTAAAAAATGGGACGAATAGTTATATGACGGGCATAGTATCAAAACTGTCTATGTCATATTTCGAAAAGAAACGAGTTAGCGCTCAATTTCGACTCTATAGGTGGCTATGATTATCCTACAACACTTTTTATGTAACAAAACAGACTATAAACCCCTTTACACTTCCCAGCCCAATGATACCATATGGCATCGACATCTCTTACTCTCAGACCAACCACTTGACCAAAGATTAGGAAGAACACTGCAGGACTTTCAAAATTCATTGCTTGTAGCTTGGCTACCATTACTTCGAGGAAACAGAGGAGCATTAGGCTACAACGCATTGACAAAATATTTATTGTTGCTTAATGTCTAAGTTCGAGAACAGCAAGACTTTCAAAAAATATTGTATCAAGGTCATGGAAACAAAATAATATGAAAATTTCATTATAAATTATTGTAAAATGTCTAAAGTACTAGTAAACAGTAATAAATAGTTTGAGAAGGTGTCCGGCACGGTAGAGGAAACATATCCTGCCCAATGTTACAATATAAAGTCATCCTAAATTTCCCTACAAAATCTAAAAAATCTCAAAAATTCAAATAAGATATATTATTCCAATCATTATGAATAGAAATATGCAAAGAAATACTTTTGTTCACAAATTAATAAAATTTGGTCTGGAAAGGGTTAACAGCAGCGTCAGAACTGAACATTATTAATAAAACTCTCCATGTCCTTATGCACGTAAGAAACATAACTTGCTACATCCTGCTCGTATCAAAACTAGCTATGTCCCATTTAAATGAAATGTAAGCTCCAGGTCCTACATGTGAACTGGCCACAAATGTTTTAAAAGTTTTTCACTTACATGTTTGTACAATGTACTTTAAAATTAGATAAGGTAACCAAACAACAAAGGTGGAAAATGACTTTTGTTACTTGGGCAGTTAAATAGCATACAATGCTCGCACTACAGATGATATTAAAGGCGGAATGGTGATGGGGAAAAAAACTGTTTTTGGTCGATCACGTAACTAATGACGAGGTACGAAAAAGAATTGGAGAGAAAAGTGATTTCTTGAATTCCTTGACTATTAGAAAAAAGCGATTGGTAAGACACATTTCTTACAATGAGAGGACGCGTACTCATCATCGCGTAATTCGTCCAAATTTATGGTACATGTATGGCGTGGTGAGACACGAAAGTGCCCAAAGTGGGAACTCCAGATGGCCGAGCGTTTAGGAAATAAAAGGAAGTTTCCTACGGATCTATCACCATATGCATCTTATCAAATTTTCCTGTGACGGCGTGTTTAGGAAGTGGTGTTTGGCTCAGCGGTAAAGGATCGGATTGGTATTGTGGTCACGGGTTCAACTCCACCCGACAGCACATTTTTTCCGCTCCTTGGCAATGCGTACATGTACATATTATTACCATAGGGATCGTGACGACATTGGGCTGGAAAGGGTTAAGGCAGGGCCAGCGCAAGCCGAAATGTCGCTACGTGCGAGATGCTAAATTGCCGCCGCCCCCCCCCCCCCCCTCCACGCTCTCAATCGTAATTTTATTTTTACTTTTTAGATCCACCTAGGTCCACTGAGTAACCAGTCTAAAAGATTTTAAAATGTGCTTACATTTAAACCGTCATGTTGAGAGTTATGTTCAGCATGACGGAATAGATGTAAACATAACTCAAAGCATTGAAAATAGCCACACTGTGCGTTACGGAAATGATACAGGATGTGGGATGGGAATCATTACAACAACGGTGCTTATTGCTGCGGCGTGGGCTACTTACGAAACTCCAATCGCCAACATTCTCCAAATGTTCAAATGTTTGTTAAGCTTATGGGACTTAACTACGGGGTCATCAGTCCCTAAACTTACAAACTACTTATGAACTACTTACGAACTAGGACGGCACAAATATCCATGCCCGAGGGGGGATTCGAACCCCCGACCGTAGTGGCCGTGCTGACCGTGACTGGAGCGCCTGAGTCACCTCGGCCACCGCGGCCGGCCAACATTCTCCTCCGAATGCGAAAATATATTGTTCACTCCCACTTACATAGGTAGAAATGATCGTCAGAATAAAATACGAGAAAGCAGAGCTCCAACGGAGAGATTCAGGTGTTCTCTCTTCCCGTGCGCCATTCGAAAATGGAATTGGAGGTAAATAGTATAACGGTGGTTCGATGAACACTCTGTCAGGCACTTAAATGTCATTTGCAGAGTATCCCATGTAGATGTAGAAATCTATGTAGATCTGGTAAGCCTTGTGAACTTAGAAGAATATTCAAATGTGTGTGAAATCTTATGGGACTTAACTGCTAAGGTCATCAGTCCCTAACCTTACACACTACTTAACCTAAATTATCCTAAGGGCAAACATACACACCCATGCCCGAAGGACGACTCGAACCTCCGCTGGGACCAGCCGGCTAATTCCGCGCGGCATGAAAGTACAGTAACGTAAATAATCATTTTTCAATGGTTGTGAACAGATAATGTATTCAACGGAAAACAGGATACACTAAATAAATGTTGGCAAAGTGATAGTGTGCGAGTAGCATTGTCAAACAAAATGCCGGTCAGAGTTTGTTGTTCATGCAGGCGGACACAGGTGTTTCATGGTTCAAAAACCAAAACGTCCGACTATCACTCATAAACAGATAGAATTTTGGAAAGTAGTCGAAACCCAACTTATGCCAGGGTTACTACCAATGTCATTATCCCTCGTAATTACTCGCAGCGCATTTACCTATTCGGAATACTATTGCCATTGTAGGTGTTGGACATTTTGACTGCAGTAATGTTCAACGATTTTTTCCATAAAGTGGGAAGAATAAAACACTCGGAAACTACTATTAAAGGGCTTAGCAATATTGCTTGAGGCTTAACACATAATCGCAGTATCGAACATTGCATTCGGATTTCCAAATTAGATATCGTCTCCTGCAAAATTAGTTGTGAGTAAACGCACGGCGAGTAACAGGCTGGAAGCGCTCCACCCATAAGAATACTGGCGTGTACTGTGCGCCAGACTGCTTCCCCCTCTGTGTTCCTCCGGCGTAAACACGACGGTGCTGCCACAGTGGCGAGCAAGGAATCAGTCCTCCTGCCTCCCCTTGTTCAACAGGGGCGGCCGGCAGGTAGTCGAGGCGCCATGCCACAGTATCCGAAGCCGCTCCTTCCGAGGTTTGCTTTCGAATCCCCTCTTGGGCATGAATGTTGAGTTGGTCCAAAAAAATAAAAAAAAGTGCCCCCCGTGCGGCCGCACGTTTCGCACATGCCTTGCGCCGGACCTGGATTAAGGGGTTTACGTACTGTAATTTTAATCTAAGTCACTGTGAACAGAAGAAGGAAGTTCCTTCTTGAGTTGAGTGCGATGAGGAATAAGGGTGGCGGCGACGTGGCAGTTGGGGCCGAGTTAACTGGGGTCAGAGGGCGGCGCGCACGTGCGGGGCGCAGGCTGCCGTGAATTACCTGCAGCCGATTAATGGCTCGTCCGCCAGCTTTTAGGGCGCGGGTTTATTGCTAATAATGGCTTTTAAGAGCAACAGCCGCAATAAGGCGCCGGCCGCAGCGCCCACTGTAGGGGGTCAGGTGCGACGCGACCGCGACCGCTGCCACTGGCAACGCCGCCTCAGCCAACACCGCCCAGAAGACAAAGCCCCACAACAGTCAACTGCGCAATCACGGCCTGCTATTTGTGGCGAGGTAGGCAGCACTCAGGCCTTCTCTTCATGCCTTGTTGGTTGATTGGGCAGTGACAACACTACCTAAAGAAAAGGCCTCAGCACTCTCGTGTCACGCTACACAGGGTTGGTTGCGACTACTCAGCTGACTGACTGGCCACTATGAGACAGTGTGCTGAAACCAAACGGCGAGCCAGTCAGCTGTGCGGTGCCAGCCTGCTGTTTGTGACGTGACACGACGGCGCTCGGGCAACACTGCCTAGAACACAAAGCCCCACAACAGGCTGTGCCATGTCACACTGAGAGGCAGCGAATGCTAGCTTACTGACTGGCCGCTAGGGCATGCCCACCACCTCGTAGCTGCCAGCCAGTCAGCTGGCGTTCGCAGCCTCTTGATGTGAGATGTTACAGCCTGTTGTGAGGCCTTGTCTTCTAGACAGTGTTGCCTGAGCACCGTCGTATTACGTCACAAACAGCAGGCTGGCTGGCCCTTTTTTTCCAGCACAGTGCCTCTTAGTGCCAGCCTGCTGTTTGTGATGTGACACGACGGCGCTCGGGCAACACTGCCTAGAACACAAAGCCCCACAACAGGCTGTGCCATGTCACACTGAGAGGCAGCGAATGCTAGCTTACTGACTGGCCGCTAGGGCATGCCCACCACCTCGTAGCTGCCAGCCAGTCAGCTGGCGTTCGCAGCCTCTTGATGTGAGATGTTACAGCCTGTTGTGAGGCCTTGTCTTCTAGACAGTGTTGCCTGAGCACCGTCGTATTACGTCACAAACAGCAGGCTGGCTGGCCCTTTTTTTCCAGCACAGTGCCTCTTAGTGCCAGCCTGCTGTTTGTGATGTGACACGACGGCGCTCGGGCAACACTGCCTAGAACACAAAGCCCCACAACAGGCTGTGCCATGTCACACTGAGAGGCAGCGAATGCTAGCTTACTGACTGGCCGCTAGGGCATGCCCACCACCTCGTAGCTGCCAGCCAGTCAGCTGGCGTTCGCAGCCTCTTGATGTGAGATGTTACAGCCTGTTGTGAGGCCTTGTCTTCTAGACAGTGTTGCCTGAGCACCGTCGTATTACGTCACAAACAGCAGGCTGGCTGGCCCTTTTTTTCCAGCACAGTGCCTCTTAGTGCCAGCCTGCTGTTTGTGATGTGACACGACGGCGCTCGGGCAACACTGCCTAGAACACAAAGCCCCACAACAGGCTGTGCCATGTCACACTGAGAGGCAGCGAATGCTAGCTTACTGACTGGCCGCTAGGGCATGCCCACCACCTCGTAGCTGCCAGCCAGTCAGCTGGCGTTCGCAGCCTCTTGATGTGAGATGTTACAGCCTGTTGTGAGGCCTTGTCTTCTAGACAGTGTTGCCTGAGCACCGTCGTATTACGTCACAAACAGCAGGCTGGCTGGCCCTTTTTTTCCAGCACAGTGCCTCTTAGTGCCAGCCTGCTGTTTGTGATGTGACACGACGGCGCTCGGGCAACACTGCCTAGAACACAAAGCCCCACAACAGGCTGTGCCATGTCACACTGAGAGGCAGCGAATGCTAGCTTACTGACTGGCCGCTAGGGCATGCCCACCACCTCGTAGCTGCCAGCCAGTCAGCTGGCGTTCGCAGCCTCTTGATGTGAGATGTTACAGCCTGTTGTGAGGCCTTGTCTTCTAGACAGTGTTGCCTGAGCACCGTCGTATTACGTCACAAACAGCAGGCTGGCTGGCCCTTTTTTTCCAGCACAGTGCCTCTTAGTGCCAGCCTGCTGTTTGTGATGTGACACGACGGCGCTCGGGCAACACTGCCTAGAACACAAAGCCCCACAACAGGCTGTGCCATGTCACACTGAGAGGCAGCGAATGCTAGCTTACTGACTGGCCGCTAGGGCATGCCCACCACCTCGTAGCTGCCAGCCAGTCAGCTGGCGTTCGCAGCCTCTTGATGTGAGATGTTACAGCCTGTTGTGAGGCCTTGTCTTCTAGACAGTGTTGCCTGAGCACCGTCGTATTACGTCACAAACAGCAGGCTGGCTGGCCCTTTTTTTCCAGCACAGTGCCTCTTAGTGCCAGCCTGCTGTTTGTGATGTGACACGACGGCGCTCGGGCAACACTGCCTAGAACACAAAGCCCCACAACAGGCTGTGCCATGTCACACTGAGAGGCAGCGAATGCTAGCTTACTGACTGGCCGCTAGGGCATGCCCACCACCTCGTAGCTGCCAGCCAGTCAGCTGGCGTTCGCAGCCTCTTGATGTGAGATGTTACAGCCTGTTGTGAGGCCTTGTCTTCTAGACAGTGTTGCCTGAGCACCGTCGTATTACGTCACAAACAGCAGGCTGGCTGGCCCTTTTTTTCCAGCACAGTGCCTCTTAGTGCCAGCCTGCTGTTTGTGATGTGACACGACGGCGCTCGGGCAACACTGCCTAGAACACAAAGCCCCACAACAGGCTGTGCCATGTCACACTGAGAGGCAGCGAATGCTAGCTTACTGACTGGCCGCTAGGGCATGCCCACCACCTCGTAGCTGCCAGCCAGTCAGCTGGCGTTCGCAGCCTCTTGATGTGAGATGTTACAGCCTGTTGTGAGGCCTTGTCTTCTAGACAGTGTTGCCTGAGCACCGTCGTATTACGTCACAAACAGCAGGCTGGCTGGCCCTTTTTTTCCAGCACAGTGCCTCTTAGTGCCAGCCTGCTGTTTGTGATGTGACACGACGGCGCTCGGGCAACACTGCCTAGAACACAAAGCCCCACAACAGGCTGTGCCATGTCACACTGAGAGGCAGCGAATGCTAGCTTACTGACTGGCCGCTAGGGCATGCCCACCACCTCGTAGCTGCCAGCCAGTCAGCTGGCGTTCGCAGCCTCTTGATGTGAGATGTTACAGCCTGTTGTGAGGCCTTGTCTTCTAGACAGTGTTGCCTGAGCACCGTCGTATTACGTCACAAACAGCAGGCTGGCTGGCCCTTTTTTTCCAGCACAGTGCCTCTTAGTGCCAGCCTGCTGTTTGTGATGTGACACGACGGCGCTCGGGCAACACTGCCTAGAACACAAAGCCCCACAACAGGCTGTGCCATGTCACACTGAGAGGCAGCGAATGCTAGCTTACTGACTGGCCGCTAGGGCATGCCCACCACCTCGTAGCTGCCAGCCAGTCAGCTGGCGTTCGCAGCCTCTTGATGTGAGATGTTACAGCCTGTTGTGAGGCCTTGTCTTCTAGACAGTGTTGCCTGAGCACCGTCGTATTACGTCACAAACAGCAGGCTGGCTGGCCCTTTTTTTCCAGCACAGTGCCTCTTAGTGCCAGCCTGCTGTTTGTGATGTGACACGACGGCGCTCGGGCAACACTGCCTAGAACACAAAGCCCCACAACAGGCTGTGCCATGTCACACTGAGAGGCAGCGAATGCTAGCTTACTGACTGGCCGCTAGGGCATGCCCACCACCTCGTAGCTGCCAGCCAGTCAGCTGGCGTTCGCAGCCTCTTGATGTGAGATGTTACAGCCTGTTGTGAGGCCTTGTCTTCTAGACAGTGTTGCCTGAGCACCGTCGTATTACGTCACAAACAGCAGGCTGGCTGGCCCTTTTTTTCCAGCACAGTGCCTCTTAGTGCCAGCCTGCTGTTTGTGATGTGACACGACGGCGCTCGGGCAACACTGCCTAGAACACAAAGCCCCACAACAGGCTGTGCCATGTCACACTGAGAGGCAGCGAATGCTAGCTTACTGACTGGCCGCTAGGGCATGCCCACCACCTCGTAGCTGCCAGCCAGTCAGCTGGCGTTCGCAGCCTCTTGATGTGAGATGTTACAGCCTGTTGTGAGGCCTTGTCTTCTAGACAGTGTTGCCTGAGCACCGTCGTATTACGTCACAAACAGCAGGCTGGCTGGCCCTTTTTTTCCAGCACAGTGCCTCTTAGTGCCAGCCTGCTGTTTGTGATGTGACACGACGGCGCTCGGGCAACACTGCCTAGAACACAAAGCCCCACAACAGGCTGTGCCATGTCACACTGAGAGGCAGCGAATGCTAGCTTACTGACTGGCCGCTAGGGCATGCCCACCACCTCGTAGCTGCCAGCCAGTCAGCTGGCGTTCGCAGCCTCTTGATGTGAGATGTTACAGCCTGTTGTGAGGCCTTGTCTTCTAGACAGTGTTGCCTGAGCACCGTCGTATTACGTCACAAACAGCAGGCTGGCTGGCCCTTTTTTTCCAGCACAGTGCCTCTTAGTGCCAGCCTGCTGTTTGTGATGTGACACGACGGCGCTCGGGCAACACTGCCTAGAACACAAAGCCCCACAACAGGCTGTGCCATGTCACACTGAGAGGCAGCGAATGCTAGCTTACTGACTGGCCGCTAGGGCATGCCCACCACCTCGTAGCTGCCAGCCAGTCAGCTGGCGTTCGCAGCCTCTTGATGTGAGATGTTACAGCCTGTTGTGAGGCCTTGTCTTCTAGACAGTGTTGCCTGAGCACCGTCGTATTACGTCACAAACAGCAGGCTGGCTGGCCCTTTTTTTCCAGCACAGTGCCTCTTAGTGCCAGCCTGCTGTTTGTGATGTGACACGACGGCGCTCGGGCAACACTGCCTAGAACACAAAGCCCCACAACAGGCTGTGCCATGTCACACTGAGAGGCAGCGAATGCTAGCTTACTGACTGGCCGCTAGGGCATGCCCACCACCTCGTAGCTGCCAGCCAGTCAGCTGGCGTTCGCAGCCTCTTGATGTGAGATGTTACAGCCTGTTGTGAGGCCTTGTCTTCTAGACAGTGTTGCCTGAGCACCGTCGTATTACGTCACAAACAGCAGGCTGGCTGGCCCTTTTTTTCCAGCACAGTGCCTCTTAGTGCCAGCCTGCTGTTTGTGATGTGACACGACGGCGCTCGGGCAACACTGCCTAGAACACAAAGCCCCACAACAGGCTGTGCCATGTCACACTGAGAGGCAGCGAATGCTAGCTTACTGACTGGCCGCTAGGGCATGCCCACCACCTCGTAGCTGCCAGCCAGTCAGCTGGCGTTCGCAGCCTCTTGATGTGAGATGTTACAGCCTGTTGTGAGGCCTTGTCTTCTAGACAGTGTTGCCTGAGCACCGTCGTATTACGTCACAAACAGCAGGCTGGCTGGCCCTTTTTTTCCAGCACAGTGCCTCTTAGTGCCAGCCTGCTGTTTGTGATGTGACACGACGGCGCTCGGGCAACACTGCCTAGAACACAAAGCCCCACAACAGGCTGTGCCATGTCACACTGAGAGGCAGCGAATGCTAGCTTACTGACTGGCCGCTAGGGCATGCCCACCACCTCGTAGCTGCCAGCCAGTCAGCTGGCGTTCGCAGCCTCTTGATGTGAGATGTTACAGCCTGTTGTGAGGCCTTGTCTTCTAGACAGTGTTGCCTGAGCACCGTCGTATTACGTCACAAACAGCAGGCTGGCTGGCCCTTTTTTTCCAGCACAGTGCCTCTTAGTGCCAGCCTGCTGTTTGTGATGTGACACGACGGCGCTCGGGCAACACTGCCTAGAACACAAAGCCCCACAACAGGCTGTGCCATGTCACACTGAGAGGCAGCGAATGCTAGCTTACTGACTGGCCGCTAGGGCATGCCCACCACCTCGTAGCTGCCAGCCAGTCAGCTGGCGTTCGCAGCCTCTTGATGTGAGATGTTACAGCCTGTTGTGAGGCCTTGTCTTCTAGACAGTGTTGCCTGAGCACCGTCGTATTACGTCACAAACAGCAGGCTGGCTGGCCCTTTTTTTCCAGCACAGTGCCTCTTAGTGCCAGCCTGCTGTTTGTGATGTGACACGACGGCGCTCGGGCAACACTGCCTAGAACACAAAGCCCCACAACAGGCTGTGCCATGTCACACTGAGAGGCAGCGAATGCTAGCTTACTGACTGGCCGCTAGGGCATGCCCACCACCTCGTAGCTGCCAGCCAGTCAGCTGGCGTTCGCAGCCTCTTGATGTGAGATGTTACAGCCTGTTGTGAGGCCTTGTCTTCTAGACAGTGTTGCCTGAGCACCGTCGTATTACGTCACAAACAGCAGGCTGGCTGGCCCTTTTTTTCCAGCACAGTGCCTCTTAGTGCCAGCCTGCTGTTTGTGATGTGACACGACGGCGCTCGGGCAACACTGCCTAGAACACAAAGCCCCACAACAGGCTGTGCCATGTCACACTGAGAGGCAGCGAATGCTAGCTTACTGACTGGCCGCTAGGGCATGCCCACCACCTCGTAGCTGCCAGCCAGTCAGCTGGCGTTCGCAGCCTCTTGATGTGAGATGTTACAGCCTGTTGTGAGGCCTTGTCTTCTAGACAGTGTTGCCTGAGCACCGTCGTATTACGTCACAAACAGCAGGCTGGCTGGCCCTTTTTTTCCAGCACAGTGCCTCTTAGTGCCAGCCTGCTGTTTGTGATGTGACACGACGGCGCTCGGGCAACACTGCCTAGAACACAAAGCCCCACAACAGGCTGTGCCATGTCACACTGAGAGGCAGCGAATGCTAGCTTACTGACTGGCCGCTAGGGCATGCCCACCACCTCGTAGCTGCCAGCCAGTCAGCTGGCGTTCGCAGCCTCTTGATGTGAGATGTTACAGCCTGTTGTGAGGCCTTGGCTTCTAGACAGTGTTGCCTGAGCACCGTCGTATTACGTCACAAACAGCAGGCTGGCTGGCCCTTTTTTTCCAGCACAGTACCTCATACTGGCCAGTCAATCAGCTGAGCAATCGCGACCAACTCTGTAGCGTGACACGAGAGTGCTGAGGCCTTTTCTTCAGGTGGTGTTGTCACTGCCCAATTAACCAGCAAGGCATGAAGAGAAGGCCTGACTGCTGCCTACTGCCAGCGGCGGTGGCCTAGCAGTCTGTGGCGCGTCAGTCACGTTCTGCACGGCCACTACGGTCGGGGCTTCGAATCCCCCCTTGGGCATGGATATTTGTGCCATCCTTAGTATTAGCTGGTTCATAAGTAGTTTGTAAGCTTAGAGACTGATGACCCTGTAGTTAAGTCCCATAAGCTCTACAAACATTTGAATTTGCTGCCTACCTTGCCACAAATAGTAGGCTGTGATTGCACAGTTGTCTGGCTCACCACTTGTTTACAGTTGGCAACTCTGCCACTAAGTTCCCCCATAAATTACCACAAATCTCCCTAAATAATGAGGAAGTGGGGGAGGGGGTCTCTAAGTTGAACAGCAGACCCCACATAATAAAGGACACCTCTCTCTCTCTCTCTCTCTCTCTCTCTCTCTCTCTCTCTCTCTCTCTCTCTCTGAACCTCCCCCCTTTTACATATTCTTGTACAACTTTGAACATGACTGGTTAACAACAACCGTAATCCAATTATTTTTAACAATTTTATATATCTGCCAACCTGTTGCATAGTTCTAAGGTACTTGACCTAGGTTTCGTTGTCGCTAGGGACAACTTCATTCATAAGAATAAAAAACAGATACATGAAACACATGACGTCAAAAATATTACGAGCACAATTGCTCTAGTCGAATATAATAAAAAAACTAGCATTCTTGTCATGCAAATAAAACCAGTGTGGTGTAAAGATCACTGATTTCATTTGCATGGCAAGAATGCTAGTTTTTTATTATAATCGACTTGAGCAATTCTGCTTGTAATATTTTGGACGTCATGTGTTTCTTGCAACTGTTTTTTATTCTTCTGATAAAGTTGTCCCTAGCGACAACGAAACCTAGGTCAAATACCTTAAAACTACGCAACCGCTTGGCTGATACATAAAATTGTTAAAATAATATATTGTTGTGTTAAGAATTAAGATCTATGCCCACAAGCACACATCGCGACCTGTCGCATATATTAAAAAAGATAAAGCAGTCATCAATCCGAAGATTGGTTTGAGCGCCAAAGTGCGTTACTAGGTATGGTCCTGTTTGTAGGTGGTATGCCGTTGCCTTACTCCGACCTTCGAACTGACTTACCCAGTTATAGGGGAACCTACAGTTCAATATGAATTCAGAACCACGGTACTACTCGATATTTTTCGCATCAGCAACACTGCCAGAGGTGAAAGAAGTGGAACGTGACACACAAAACTCCTAGGACCTGGCGGGGACCGAACCCACGATCCTTGAATTCATAGTTTGGCACTCTACCACTGTGCTACCGAATCTATTATGCAATTTAAAAACTGCTGGAGGATTTACAGCACACACATTCAACTCCTGATTGCACAGTCTTAATAATAATTTAAATCTGTCGGATTGTACAAGAAAATTAGAAACAAATTCAAATCGTGTTGTTACATGTTATCATTCAGAACGTAATATAATCACCGTACAATGACGTAATCACAACAACGTATGTTAAAAAAAAATGTTTGTAAAGTCTATGGGACTTAACTACGGGGTCATCAGTCCCTACACTTACAAACTACTTATGAACTACTTACGAAGTAGGACGGCACAAATATCCATGCCCGAGGGGGGATTCGAACTCCCGACCGTAGTGGCCGTGCAGACCGTGACTGGAGCGCCTTAGTCTCCTCGGCCACCGCGGCCGGCCTATTGTCATGTTATGTCAAAACAAGTGAATACTGGTGGATAATTCGTTTTTAAGAGTATGCATCAGATGTGGGGGTAGGGTTACTTTGCATACATACCCCTTGTTCTGATTGACATGAAATCAGAAAAATTGTTTCCATACTGATTTGCAGAATGGATACAAGGCTAACTCATTACGGGACATTTCTGTGGTTGTGTATGGTGACTGAGGCTGATAGTTGCACTTTCAGTAAACTTTGCTATGATCAGTTGTCGAAAATATTTTTGAAATACTAACAAAAAAAAAATGAAGTTAGGAACACTACTTCGCATATGAGAAGTATGTTTCCGGAAATAATGAGTAATTCTGTTTAGTTTATTTCCTATTTAAGCGCTCTGACGTTTAACTACATGGCTGTGGTGCTTCTGTTACACCCTCTTTCAGTCATTTTTACAGATTTTCCCCATGATTTCCATCACTTTTCTTTTTCCCCATGAAAATACCGCTGATGTATTTGTCCCCCTAAACTACCCCCTGCAAGAAAAAAGGTTTCCCCGTAAGTCTTGGGGAAATCCTCAAGTTGGCGATCCTGTTTCAAAGGATCCGTCCAGCCAGTCAGTTAAGTGCCCGCTTGCACTGGCAACATTAATCAACAGCAACAAAACAGTTCACTCACCTCTCTGTTAACCGGTACCTAACTATCAGAGGGAAGTTACAGATCACTTTTTAAACACAAAAGCGTAATCTATAATCTATGTTCTGCTTGTAAACAAACTATCGTCTTTACCTCAGATATGTCAGTGGTCAAAGCTGACGGGTCTACCGCGGACTTCAAATGTTCAAATGTCTGTAAATCTATCGGACCAAACTGCGTGGTCATCAGTCCGTAGCTTACAAACTACTTAAAACTAGGTAAACTAACCTACGGACAAACACACACACCCATGCCCCAGGGAGGACTCGAACCTCCACGGCGGGCAACCGCGCGCGCCGCAGCGAGGTGCTTTAGACCGCTCGGCTACTCCACACCGCGGACTTCAGTTGACCCAGTTATCACTCTATGTTTGTTTACATCAGGTTTATTTTGTCGATGAAGGAAGTATAGACAATTATCTTGCAGCATAGTGCGGTAGATGTGAACGACGGAACAATGTTACGTTTAACAGTCATCGAATAAAAATAAAAGTACAAGGCCTCGGAAACTAGCGCATTACATAGCAGCAGCCTCAACGATCTGATGTAATATATAAAACAGAGTGCCCATATGTTTGTACGTGCTGCATACAAATCTACAGTTTTGTTCCAGTCTTTATGAAATTTTGTAAACGTAAGCTTCAATCCATGAGGACGGTCGCCGTAAGTGTAAGAATCACATGCGATATATAGTTCACGAGATATGACGCCATAAACAATGAAATGCGCGAAAAACTGCTGCATTTTGCGACAACGCTGCTCATTTTCTCCTAAACCATTGGACCTATTTCAACCAAATTTGGTACACACATTCCTTACCGCGAGGTAACAATTGCTGCATTTTTAAGAATCACATACGGCACATTGTTCAAAAGATATTACGTCATAACCAATAGAAATTGCAAAAATGCCATATAATATGGCGAGACTTTGAAATACACTGTATGAGAATGACAGTACTTAGCGACTTGCAACAAACTTTAAACACTATTTCAAACCTTCATTAAACTTTTTCTCGCTGGCAACCATAGTAAAATGATGAAAGGAAAAAAGTTTCTTGCTTACTACTTTTCCGCTGTTTGCGGAGTAAAACTACGTCTCTCGGTATGACGTTAAAATTTATAATTTGAACACTACAAATTGTAGCGACAGGAAATTCAAATGTTCAAATGTTTGTATAGTTTATGGGACTTAACTACGGGGTCGTCAGTCCCTAAACTTACAAACTACTTATGAACTACTTACGAACTAGGACGGCACAAATATCCATGCCCGAGGGGGGATTCGAACCCCCGACCGCAGTGGCCGTGCAGACCGTGACTGGAGCGCCTCAGTCTCCTCGTCCACCGCGGCCGGCGACAGGAAATTTTACAGGCAGTATACACATATATAGTTGAATGTAGCTTCTAAATTGTATCACAGTACAACACGTAGTTTATGAGATATGAGCACGTAATCAGTAACGTTCATGGAAAACCGCCCCATTACGCACCAAGTTTTAATCTATTTCTTCTTTACTACTAATTGTATTCCCAAGAGATATTACAGATTAACAGCGCTTATACAAATGAATACATATCTGAAAATGGCAGGAATAAATAAATAAATACCCGGGCAACGCTGAGTTTTCAGCTAGCGTTATAATACGAGCTGCGTCCGGAAAGTAAGTCCATTTCAATTATCTCCGCTGCAGCGCTACGTTTGCAGTTCCACACATGCACTGTAGACGATGTGTATCAAGGAGAAGAACGTGCGCTATTTGGAGATCGCTGTCAGTCACGTACGCTTTGTTGTGCTTGTTTGAAATGTCGGCGTTGATTGAAAATCCCGCCGCCTGTGAAATCATGTCGGTGATTCGGTTTCTGAATACGAGGAAAGTGAAACCAAGTGAAATTTATCGGCAAATTTGCGATGTTTACGAACCAAATGCGATGAGTGATTCGATGGCGAGAAGATGTGTCCGACAGTCCAATGGCGGGCGTAGTGATGTGCATGCTGAAGAGCGAATTGGGCGTCCACCTTTGTTTACAGAAGAACTGGTTCACGCGATTGATGACAAGATCCAGGAAAACCGTAGGTTTACAATTAGTGCTCTCGCTATGGAGGTCCCCCAGTGGCGACGAGCTGCAAGAAACTGTTTCCAACTGGTTGAAAACACAGGCAGCAGATTTCTATGAAGAAGGTACACAAAACCTGGTGCCACGCTATGACAAATGCTTGCAAAATTTCGGCAGTTATGTGGAAAAGTAGTTCAAGAGTTGAAGAATTTTATGCAATAAAAATTTCTTCCGTTGTTGTGGTCTTCCGTCCGGAGACTGGTTTGATGCAGCTCTCCACAATACCCTATCCTGAGCAAGCCTCTTCATCTCCACATAAGAACGGCAACCTACATCTGTCTGAATCTGCTTAGTGTATCCATCTCTTGGTCTTCCTCTGCGGTTTTTACCCCACACACTTCCCTCCAACGCTAAATTCACTATTCCTTGATGTATAAGTATGTGTCCTACCAATCTATCCTTTTAGTCAAGGTATGCCAGAAATTTCTTTTCTCCCCAAATATGTTCAGTACCTCCTCATTAGTTACGCGATCCACCCACCTAATCTTCAGCATTCTTCTGTAGCACCATATTTCAAAAGCCTCAATCCTCTTCCTGTTCGCACTGTATATCGTCCACGTCTCACTCCCATACAAGGCAATACTCCATACAAATGCCTTCAGGAAGGACTTCCCTACGCTTAAATCAATATTCGATGTTAACAAATTTCTCTTTTTCAAGAACGCTTTTCTACCCATTGCCATTCTGCATTTTATATCCTCTGTACTGCGACCATCATTTGTTATTTTCCTGCCAAGTAACAAAACTCATCTACCTCCTTTATTGCTTCGTTATCCAATCTAATTCCTTCAGCATTACCTGATTTTCTTATACTGCACTCCATTACCCTAGTTTTGCTCTCGTTAATGTTCATTTTATATGCGCCTTTCAGCACACTGTCCATTCCATTCAATTGCTCTTCCAGGTCCTTTGCTGTATCTGACAGAATTACTATGTCGTCGGCAAAACGCTATGTTTTTAATTATTCCCCCTGAACTTTAATTCCTTCTCCAAATTTCTCCTTGTTTTCCTTTATAGCTTGCTCTTCTGTATCTGTGTACAATTTCATTTTATTACCAAACGGAACTTAACTTTCTGGACGCGCCTCGTAATACGGTGTAATAATAGCAAACACGACAAAAGCCGGCGTCTGCTCTCCTGAGCAGAAAATTCAACCGTCAGTAGAAAATAGTGATGTGACCGATCTGCAGCCCACCCGTGTAGTTGACAAAAGGGCCAATCTCTTTCCTGGCCGTAAATTAAACAGCGCCGTTCTTCCAGGTCGGGAACTGCTGTCTCGTCGGCGCGCCGGGGCCGTAGCGGAATTATTTAGGGCGCTGCACGGTGTACCTGCACAAAGCTAGTGTCGCGTGCCGAGTATCTGTGAGCTCCAGAGATAATTGAACAAAGCCGGGCTAACAAGGTGCGCAATGCAGGCGCGCCGCCGCTAAAACTCGTCGCAGCGCGCATGCGCGGGACCTGCCCTTTGTGGGCCCGAGCAAGATAATTCCCGCCTAATTGAATTCGGAGCGCGGCGGAGGCTGGGAATTTCGCGGTAGGCCGTTCATTGTTGTTATTGTTGCAGCCGCGCCCTTGTTCCCCGCGTATCTGGCGTTCAGTTTCTGCGCGAGCGTAACTTTTGCCGCATCGGTCGGCGCTTCCCGCCTCTGCAGGAAGGAGAAACCCAGGAGCTGACGCGCGTGCGCATTGTTGACAGTACGAACAGTATACGTGTCTCTACTTCTGAGTTCACGGAAACTTCCAACACGTAATAATTGACAAAATTAGATGCAGCCGATGTCTTTGCTCTGTGACCAACATACATAACTCGTGACATAATAGGCGTACGTGTCGAATTGTTTCGGTTTGTTGGGGCAACATAAATATTCACACTTTTATGTAACTAAATTAAGGCGACCAACTTTGCCCAAAACTCAATGCGGAACATTTCGAGGAGGATGTGAAGGAGGACTAAGATCACGTGTCTCATTGTGTCAGTTATTCTGAAACTAAGAAGGAGTTATAAACGAGTAGAGTAGGCCTGTTGTTGTGGTCTTCAGTCCGCAGACTGGTTTGATGCAACTCTCCACGCTATCACGTCCTGTGCAAGTCTTTTCATCTGAGAATACGTTCAGTAACCTACATCCTTTTGAATCTGCTTACTGTATTCGTCCCTCGGTCTCTCTCTGCGATTTTACCCCACACGCTTCCTTCTAATGCTATGTTGACACTTCCTTGATGTCTCAGAATGTGTCCAACCAATCTATCCCTTCTCTTAGTCAGGATATGCCAGATACTCTTTTTCTCCCCAATTCGGTTAAGCACCTCCTCATTAGTCACGTGATCTACCAATCTAATCTTCATCATTTTTCTGTAGCACCACATTTCAAATTCTTCAATCATCATTTTATCTGAACTCCTTATTGTCCTCGCTTCACTTCCATACAATGCTACACTCCAGACAAATGCTTTCAGAAAGGACTTCCTAACATTTAAATTAATATTGGATGTTAACAAATTACGCTTCTTCAGAAACGCTTTTCTTCCCATAGCCATTCTGCATTTTATATGTTCTTTACTTTGGCCATCAGAAGTTATCTTACTACCCAAATAACGAAATTCATCTACTACTTTTATTGTCCCATTACCTAATCTAATTCCTTCAGCATCGCCTGATTTTCTGACATTGTACTCCATTATCTTCGTTTCACTCTTGTTAATGTTCCTCTTATATCTTCCTTTCAAGACACTGTCCATTCCATTTAATTGCTCTTCCATATCCGTTGCGGTCTCTGACAGAATTACTATGTACTATTTTTATTTCTTCTCCCTGCACTTTAATGCCCTCTCCAAATTTCTCCTTCCATTCCTTCAATGCCTGCTCAATGTACAGATTGAACCACATTGTGGATAGGCTGCAACCCTGTCTTACTCCCTTCCCAACCTCTGCGTCCCTTTCTTGCCCTACTCATTTTCTTTTTAAGTAACATATCTAACGCAAGTGACATTTTTAATTTTAAATGTTTATTTACAGTTAATAAATATTTTTTCATGCTTCTATTCTGAATTTTAGAGTCTGACAATTACATATTCTTAGCTTACTCCGGCCAAAGAATTACGTTTTGCAATAACCTCGAATTAAATTTGATGAAAACCACTTTTTAAAACCATTTGAACTACTCTATTATAGAAGTTCTTCCGATGAAGTGCAGAGTTTAATTTCAGTGGTCTCCCACTTTCGTTGCTGACTTTCCAGAATTTAATCAGCTTTTCATTCCTGAAAGAAGTGAGATGAATGCTGATATTATATTTGCATGCCAGATTTTAATTACGTTTAGACTGTGATAACGTTGCATCATGTTTGTCACCTTGAGCATCAAAAAAATATTCCATTACACTTATGGAAACGTACTTAAGAAGGAACAGAAAATATACCAAAAATAGAATTTTTGGCATAATTGAAGACCGCGATAGAACCCGTCTGCTTTGTTTGTTTGTAAATCTTATGGGACTTAACTAGGGGGTCATCAGTCCGTAAACTTACAAACTACTTACGAACTAGGACGGCACAAATATCCATGCCCGAGGGGGATTCCAACCCCCGACCGAAGTTACCGTGCAGACCGTGACTGGAGCGCCTCAGTCCCCTCAGCCACCGCGGCCGGCCCGTTTGCTTTGACCAATGGCATCATATCTGAGTGTCACGAGGTACGCTACGTAAATATTCCAACTAGCAAAACAAACACTATCAACGAATATAAACATACGAGATAATATCGTGATACTTATGTATTGTAGATAATAAACAATCTGTGGTTGCCCTCGTAAATTACAGATTATCACAACAGAATCTACCATTGATCACAGATCTCAGGCCAAAAATTTGCGCTTTCGGCGCTCACTTGCGGAAAAATAAAGTCTCTCTTAACCTATACCTAACTATCAGAGAGAAGCTACAGATCGCTTTTTTAGCAAAAAATCGTAATCTGTAATCTATGTTCTGCTGGTAAACGAACTATCGTCTTCAATTCAGATATGACGTCATTGTTCTAAGCCCTGGGTTACGCGTACTTCAACCGATCCGAATTTTTTAATAAGACATCCTATCGCCAAATACAGTACCACGTTAAAACAAAAACAACATCCACTGCTAGCGAATTTGTCGTTTTGAAATATTCGGATGATTTTTTGTATTTAATGTAAGAAGACTGTCATTTATTCTTAGATGATGCATTGTGAAATTGAAATTGACGTAGCGTGCCGTACAAAAATAGTTTCGGCTTGTACTCTTAGACCAGCAATTTTAAAATTATTGGAATGCGGAAATGTGAGATTTGACAAACACACAAAACGCCATATAGACAGAGCTACACAGTTTTACGGTTTTGATCAAATTCACCACAGCGCCACATGTATGTAGACGCCCAAAATAAAATGTATAAAGCTGTGATTTTTAGCGGTAGTGGATAGTAAGAGGCACGTACGTTGACAGATCTTCTCCTTTTTCCTTAATAGAACTGATGATGACTGCAAGCTCAGTCGAAACCGGTTAATGTGGTAAATAGAGAAGTGATCTTGGGAAAACAATAACAAGGTTCCGTATAAAAAGAGAGCGCACCCAGCAACGTGTGTAAATTGTTTAATTGAAAAAAAAAAACAGTTTTGCAATATTAGTCGCAAAAAATAATTATGTTCACTAAACTGCACTGTTTACAAGACGATAAATATCAACCACCTACCACCATTCTTATAGCCGTTTCCAACATCTACAAGTCAAGCAGTAACCGCAGACATGGATACTGCACTTTTACCTTCCAAATAAGAAAAATTGATTAACTAATAAAACATTAAATAATACCACAAAAGTAAAACAATCTGTCAAGTTATTTCTGTTTTTTATTCGCCACTGAGATGTTAGTTCCATCTCTACATAATACACATTCTTCTTGGAATTCATTTCTCCCTTTCTTGCAAGGAAGACCATCTGAGACTCTACTCTTGCGTTTAGGCATTACCATATATTTTATGCAGCTACTTGGTTACAATAAAGGGCAACTTACACTGAGACGTCACACATGCCCAAAATGATACCTATAACGCCAACTTCCAGGTCAAGCCAATGTGAATCGGCAACTGAGGATACGTAGCGAAAATTTTAAATAATCGAAATTTTACACTCGCTTACGGTTCCATCCATCATAAAAGTCTACGATCCTACTGCCACATGTAGATCTGCCTTCTTACGTATTTATGACGAAAGCAGTGCCTATATACAAATTCTTTAAGCAATGATCAATAGAAAGGGACTATTATTGTAAATGTAAATTTATTACGCTCAACTTTGCGAAAAATGAGGATGTAAAAATCCTCCCGGACCCCGGACAAAAAGCTGAATAGGAGGACATGTCGGGGCTAATCCGGGCATCGTAAGTACAAGGCAAAATGTTGATGTGCTTGTTTCTATTTACAGTAAGCACTCGTTGATTTTTTTTCTGTGTTTTCAGAAAACGAAATGCATAAGATGCAACAGGACTAAGTTGAAATGTTCAAATGTTTGTAAATCGATCGGACCAAACTACGTGGTCATCAGTCCGTAGCTTACAAACTACTTAAACCTAGGTAAACTAACCTAAGGACAAACACACACACCCATGCCCCAGGGAGGACTCGAACCTCCACGGCAAGCAACCGCGCACTCCGCAGCGAGACGCTTTAGACCGATCGGCTACTCCACCGCGGCTGAGTGTAACTGGCAATAGTTCTTGACACTTACCCCACACTGCATAAGCAAATTACAAGATGCGTATGAAAAGTTCTAACCAGCTAACCCAGCTAACAGGACCAGTGTGAGACCTCGTGACATTGCAACAGGAAGCGCAAAATGGAGCCACGTGTTAACATCCAGTTTTGTTTAAACTACGCAAAACTGGAGACGGAGACCCATGGGATGTTAATGCAAGTTAGTATAAAGTGTGTGTTTGAGTTGCTTAAACGCTTTAGAGACGGAAAGGGAGGTTTCGAGGTTGCGCCACGGTTGGGTCGACCGCCCATAATCGCAGTTCCAGACAATGTCGAACAAGGGCGACGGATGCTTGCGGATGATCTATTTCCCTGCCTTAATTAGCCATGAAAGGCTTTCACTTCGCAACGGTTGTGACCTCAGTGCTTCGAGCGATTCCACAAAAGGCGTATGCTACAGTTTACTACAGTTGTACAACCGATGTCACAAGTGTATTGTAGTCAATGCCGATTACGTTGTAGGCCAGTAAAGGTATTTTCCTTGTAACTCTTGTTTATTATATATCCTGAGACAATTGACCGCACTTTTCAGACGCAACTTGTATAATCGATAAACACTTGTTGTGTTACCTTCTATACAAAACCTTAGGTTAACTGTAAAAGAAGAAAGCATTCTGCGAATCTGTTTCGTCGTACTTAATGCCTCTGGTATTTTTTTCATAGCATAATTTTTCTGTTTCTTAATTTATTAGTATGAAATAAAATGAGAAGTTATCAGATAACCGACTCTACCCCTTTCTTTACCACAGTAACTGTTTATTTTGTTACCGTGGTGGAGCGGCCGAGCGTATTGAGGCACTAGGTTCCGATGTGCGAAGCCGTTCCCCGTCGGGGGTTCGAATTCCTCCCTCGGGCATGGATGTTTGTGCTGTCTCTAGTATAAGTTAGTTTATAAGTATTTTGTGAGTGTAAGGACTGATGTCCCCGAAGTTAAGCCCCATAAGGTTTATAGACATTTGACCTTTTTCGTTTATTTTGTTACAGGTGAGTTCGCAGTCTTACAATACACTATGAAGAAAAGAAGAGTTCTTACGTCGTCTGAGACCATATCAGGTGAGAAATGCATGTAGTCGTAAACATTGCTTCCAGAAGCTCCAGTACGTGTGAACACGTCTTCATCATTCTATACTGTGAACACGGCTCTTCTACTGATAAAGTGCTGATATCTCTTAACGCATGTATTTTAGAGTCTATGTTTACAAGACAGTTTTTACTTATATTTGGACCATATCATCTCCTCTGAAAATATGGAAATCAAAGAGCCTGCATTGGGAGAGATTTATTTCAAAGACTCAAAGATTAAGAAGAGCTCGTAACGTCACTGGGTGACATTCGCATACGTGGGTTCCTTAATATTAACAGAATGATGAGGGTAGTTTGCAACTCATCCCAACAACGTTTTTTGAGCTGCGATAGCCACATAGCAAAAACACTGATACACACTCTGTTTAAAGATATTGAAGGAGAGGCTTTGAATTAAAATTTGTCGAGCGGTCTGTATACGAACCCAGGACGTCCTACTTATTAGGTAAGCACTTGCACGGACTGTCTTAAAGCAGTCGCAGTAACCATAAGTGGTTACAGCGTTTGCCTAATATGCAGAAGGTTCCGGATTCGAATCCCAGGTGTGACACAAATTTTAATTCAGTGTCCCCCTCCTTTCAATATCTTTGATATATAGCAACAAAATACGTCTCTGGAAGTTGATTTATTGTCTGATGCACAGTTTAGTTTTCAGCCGTAGCCTACGTTACAAAAAAGAACACAATCTCTCCCGTACTATCACATAGGTACACGTGTGAGTCAGTACTAGTTAATGTCTCTGTGCAATGAGTTGCAAACTACCCTCATTATATTGTTCAATTCTGACCTAACTGATATTATCAAAATATAATGCACTCAGTCTTTTCTACAAGTCCTCGAATTTGTATCGAGAATTTTCATGCAAACAGTATACTGATCCGGTATCCTGCGAACAGCCGTTAGAATACGCAGATGAATATGCACTTGTGATCTCCAAACAAGTCATACTTCCAGAATGCTATTTTCACTCTGCAGCGGAGAGTGCGCTGATATGAATCTTCCTGCCAGATTAAAACTTTGTGTCGGAACCGGTATTCGTACTTGGGACCTTTACCTATCGCGGACAAGAGCTCTACCGGCTGAGCTATACCGGCGCGCTTCACGGTCCGTTCAGATGCACAAATATTTGTAAATCTAAGGGACTTAACTATGTTGGCCATCAGTCCCTAAACTTACAAACTACTTATGAACTAACTTATACTGAGGACAACACAAACATCCATGCCCGAGAAAGGATCCAAACCCCCGACGGGGAACGGCCTCGCGCATCGGAGCATAGCACCTCTATGTGCTCGGCCAATCCGGCGCGACCTAGCCTCCTCGCCTCCTGGGCAAAGGTCCCTGGTTCGAGTCCCAGTTCCGGCTCACAGTTTTAATTTTCCGAGAAGTTTCATATCGACGCACACTCCACTGCAGAGTGAAAATATCATTCTGGAAACATCTCCTAGGTTGTGGCCAAGCGTTGCCTCTACCAAATTCTTGCTTCGGGGAGTGCTAGTCCGGCAAGGTTCAGAGAAGAAATTCTGTGAAAATTGGATAGTAAGAAACGAGGTACTGAGGAAATTGAGGCTATGAGGACGGACTGTGATGCGTGTCGGGATGGCTCAGACGGTAGAGTGCTTGTCCGTGAAAGGCAAAGGACCCAAGTTCGAATTCCGGTTGCGGCACACAGTTTTAATCTGCCAGGAAATTTCAAAGGCATACTTATAATGGATAGGGTTGCGAACCGTCTCTGCGTCGCCAACCAGACTATCATTTGAGAATCGATTTGGCGAAGTCAGAAATTTGTAACGGTAACTTACTAGCACAACAGCTTACCGTAAAGTCTAAAAACTATTTCGTCATTGCCGGCCGCGGTGGCCGAGGTGACTGAGGCGCTCCAGTCACGGTCTGCACGGCCACTACGGTCGGGGCTCGAATCCCCACTCGGGCATGGATATTTGTGCCGTCCTTAGTATAAGGTAGTTCGTAAGTAGTTTGTAAGTTTAGGGACTGATGACCCCGTAGTTAAGTCCCATAATCTTAACAAACATTTGAACATTTTCAACAAACGTTGCCACTGCTGCAGATTTTGGAGAGTATACAGATCTGTTAAGAAAACTGCGTACTGAATTTGTAACAATATTTTCTGATATTTCGCGTTTGGAAGCAGATTTAGAAATTTTTACTACTCCATACTCTGTGGAGTAGTACGTCAACCTCTGCAAATGGAAGTCACAGATCTTAGGTGCGATTCAGAACTGAAAGACAGATATCAGAACAGAAAAACGTTAGGTAACTTTTAAAAACATCAGTTGCCGAAGCGTTACCTGAAACTTCATAGATGCTTAGTCTGTTCAGGTCAATGTACAGTTGTGAGAAATTCTTTCCCACGATGAAAACGTGTGAAACACGACTTCGATGTTCCATTTCAGATCATCATCTGAAATGTGTTTCAAGATTGAGTTGTGCTAAATCCGCCATTCCCAACAGCGAAGAACTGACCCAAAAATTAAAAAAAAAATGGATATCTGCATTAGAAATCGGAGGTTGATTAATTATGTGTATTTTCATTGTTCTAACATTTCCTGGCTTAGCCTTCCAGTATGCCAACACCCATTAACTTTCTTCTTCAGTACGTATTTACATTCATTTTTCCCTTATTTTGTAGTGAACATGTTTTCGTGATTTGAAAATATGTTGGCCAGTAAATCTGTTGTAACAAGCCTTTTCATTAAAAGCTGTACATGTTACATTAGAACTTAGTTTCATTGTTATTGTACATTTATAATGCTTATCCCCACACGTTGAACATAGTCTTGTGTAGTTCGCGAACCAACTAGTTCGGAAAAGCGCTCCCACAGGCGAACTACGCGAACTAGTTCGCAGATCCTTCGCCTCTTAGTTCGTTCGCTCCTTTTCCGAAGACTGACGAGTAACAGCAAGAGGACGCGAGAGCGCGCAGAATCGCGTGATTCCCTTCTGTCAGTTGCCGTCATTTCGAGCTGAGATGCAGCTCAGCTGTAGTTTTAGTACCGGTAGCAAAAGCCAAAACGAGCGAACGAATTAAAAAGAGCGACCTACTTCGCGGCCGAGCTGCGAACTGAAAGGAGAGCTACCGGTGGCGAACTAAAATATGCGTGATAGGTCGCGAACAGAATTAAAAATCACGTGTTTGACTTCTGCTGATGAGAGGCATTTCGAGATTAGCGTCTGCCTGCTAGATTACATAGTTCGGTGCTACAAAATTTCTGCTTTGAAGTATTCTGCACTCTGCAATATCTGACTAATAAATTCCATAACGCCGAGATATAGAGATAACTCTAAACTTAAATGCGAGAAATTATCCACAAACTGTTTCTTTTGGTTCGCGTGATACCGTTAGAGGCTCAAGCAGCAAGCGCATGAAGCAGCTAGGTGGGCGAACTAAAGTGAGCGCTCCCGATCGCGAACTATTATGCGCAAGTCTAGTTCACCAGAGTAATGATTTATTTGTTACTGTTTACGATACCACAGTTTTGGACAGAAGAATAAGCTTTGCTCGCACAGCGCCGTTCGTCTGCCTCTGCCAGGCGAACAGTCACATGGTCCTCGCTCCCGCACGCAGAGTAGCGACGGAGCCGGAGCAAAGAGCGGAAACACGTCGCTCCATAGAGCGATCCGTTGAACGTCCATGTGTCAGTCTGTGGTGCTACCAACCTGTTGATTGATACCTAGCACGATCCAGAGTTTATTGTATGAACTAATTCGACTGCACCATCCTGCCACTAAGGCCAACGTGTCTCGTTCTTCCCAAATACAAATTGAAGTGTCTTGAATAGGGCGAAATATCCTCCCCCATTTACGATTTAATTCTTTGACAGAAACATTTAGCATGAACTTGCTACGCGAGATATTTAAAAATGTAGGTATCACAGGAGGAAATTGCTCACTTCTATAAATTAAGGTCGACGGCTGTGATAAATGGAAGTTATGAATGGAGTATTAAGAGCTGCCAGAATTGAGTCCGCAAAACGCGTGTGGCAAGAACGCTGCCTCGGCGGAGTCACGGCGAGAAAAGTTAAACGATAAGACGGATGGGGTCTGGGAGACGCTCTGTCGCTGGCGGAAGAACCGCGGGGAAGGCCCCGGGAAAAAAACAGAGTGGCATAATCCAGTTTTGCGCGCCCTGAGGAAGACAAATCCCCGCACCCCCTGGAGCGAGAGAGCGCCCTCGACGATCAATCACGACCGCACAAACAGACCGCGCGTCCGAGTGGTCGCCGCCGGCACTCCCGTAGCCGGTCCTGAGGATGGCGCGCGACGCTGAAACGCCGCCCAGTGCTCCTCCCATTGGCGGTGCGTCGTGTCGTTCCACCGTTGCACAACTCCCAGTTTTACAAAACTACACATGTCCCGCTTTCTTACATATTTTTTCGTTTAGGAAGAATAACCTCTACCATAAAATACATTATAATCAACTCCTTCGACGACACACACGCGTCAACCACAACAAGGAGCCAAGGTACCTAGAGGTCACGTTAGACAGGACCTTCTCATTTAAATTACACCTTGTACAAACCGCTGCCAAGGTGAGAACAAGAAATAACCTCATCCATAAAGTGTGAGGAATCACCTTGGGATCAAGAGCAACAATTCTGAGGACGTTTGCGTTGAGCCTGGTATACTCTGCGGCGGAGTACTGTGCACCAATATGGTTAAACAGTAGTCATGTGAAAACACCGATGTTGAATTGAACTACACTAAGCGTATTATCTCAGGAACTGTTACATCTACACCTAACATATGGCTGACTGACCTTAAGGTCGTAAATTCTTCCAAATACCTAGGAGTTACAATTACGAACAACTTTGACTGGAGAGAACACACAGAAAATATTGTGGGGAAGGCGAACCAAAGATTACGTTTCATTGGCAGAACCCTTTGAAGATGCACCAGCTCCACCAAAGAGACTACCTACACCACACTTGTGCGTCCTCTCCTGGAGTACTGTTGCCCCTTGTGGGACCCTCACCAGGTGGGACTGACGGAATACACTGAGAAGGTTCAGAGAAGGGCAGCTCGTTTAGTTTTATCACGTTACGGAGGGGGGAGGGAAGTGTCACGGAAATGTTGCAAGAATTGGGGTGGAAACCATTAAAATAGAGACGTTATTTATTACGGCGTGATGTGTTTGCGAAGTTTCAGTCACCGACTTTTACTTCTGAATGTGAAAATATTTTGCTAGCACCCATCTACTTAGGGTGAAATGACCATCCCAATAAAATAAGAAAAATCAGATGTAAAATGGCCTGTTTCTCTTGAGGTTCCCGCACAAGTACGACCAGCTTTGTTAATTGTATTTGGCGTGTTAATAGTTACAGGGAGGCCGGACGCCCTTCCTGCCACCCCATCTCCCCAGGAGGAAATGTGTACCCCAAATGACTGTGTATGTTGTTACAAGTTTGAAAAGTGGGAAGTGTTACAAAATGTTTGCGAGTCATGTAACTGAGGCAGGACTTGGGGACCAGCCCGGTATTCACCTAGGGGGATGTGGAAAACCGCCTAAAAACCACAACCAGGCTGGCCGGCGATTCCGATCGCTTTCGTTTATCCGTCGGGTGGAATCGAACCGAGGCCGGTACGCCTCCCCATCTCGGAAAGTGGTGCGGTAGACCACACGGCTAACCGAGCGGGTCAAGAACAAGAACTAACCTCATCCATCAACTCTGCAGAACCACCTGGGGATCAAGAGCAACGTCTGCGTTAAGCCTGGTAAACTCTGTGTCGGAGTACTGTGCACCAGTATGGTTAAACAGTAACCGTGTGAAAATAATATCGATGTTGAATTGAACAACACTATGCATATTATCTCTGTAACCGTTAGATCTACACCTAACATATGGCTGACTGACCTGAGTCACATACCACCATCAGAAATACGACGAGAAGCAACCTTGCTCGGAGAATATAACAAGATCGAAGTAAACCTTGAATTACCGGTACACTCAGATATAACTGATCTGAGAATCAAGAGGCTCCACTCAAGACATCCTCCTCTTTCTCTCGACAGTCTCGCTGGCGCTGACATCAACTCCTGGAGAAGATACTCTCTCCATCAACTTTATCAGAGACCTGAGTATCGTCAGGAGTGCCCAATGGAAGTGTGATAGGACCTCTATTATTCTCTACCTATATAAATGATCTGAAGGCCAGAGTGAGTTGCAATCTGCGGCTATATGCAGATGATGCTGTGGTATACAGGAAGGTGTTGTCATTGAGTGACTGTAGTATGATGAATGATGACTCGGACTATATTTCTAGGTGGTGTGAGGAATGGCAACTAGCGCTAAATGTGTAAAAATGTAAGGTAATGTAGATGAGTAGGAGAAATAAACCAGTAATGTTCGAATACAGCATTAGTAGTGTGTGTTGCTTGTCGCGTCAATTACATATCTAGGTGTAACGCTGCACAGCAATATGAAATGGAACGACTGTATGAGTACAGTCCTGGGGAAGGAATATGGTCAACGTCAGTGTATTGCGAGTATTTTGTGAAGGTGTGATGTGTCTGTAAAGGTGATCGCATGTAAAACGCTTGTAAGACCCCGTCTTGAGTATGGCTCAGGTGCTTGGGACTCCACCAGATCGGTTTAAAGGAGGACATAGAGGCAGTTCGGAGGCTGTCGGCTAGGTTTGTAACTGCCGGATTCGATCAATGCACGAGTGGTACTAAAATCCTTTGGGAACTCAAATGGGAGTCGCTGGAGACAAGGCAACGTTCTTTTCGGGAAACACGGATAAAGAAATTTAAGAGGGGCGGAATTTGAGGCGGAGTGAAGAAGGATTCTACTGCTGTCAACCTAAGACCACAAAGAGATGATCAGAGAGATTAGGGCTCTTACGGGTGCATACAGGCATTCGCTTCTTCCTCGTTGTATGTGGGAGAGCAATAGGAAAGCAAGTAACTAGTAGTGGTTCTGAGTACCCTCCACCACGCACGTTTGGGTGGATTACGGAGTATGTATGTAGCTGTACATGTAGACTTGCAAAGAATTTATGTAGACGTAGAACGACTTTGACGTCAAAGTAGGAGTCCATCAAGAGTCGGCTTCATCACCAATTCTGTTCATTCTTATGGTGGACACTGCACATCAGACTGTTAGTTTCGGAGTTCGTGTATTGAGGAAATATGGTTGCTGAATTCGTAAGAGCCGAGCTGTCAGGTCCTTTGTAGATTCAATCGAATTACAGTTGGTACCGCACAGCTTTCGTCGGAGTGTGTATTAAAGCAGAGGTGACCGAAATTCTAACTCTCGCAGATCCCGTTTTCAGTTGCTCTTTCAGGAGTTTACTTACGTCTTTCAAACGCCGCCGGTCCCTGTGTATTTGATTTGATTCCGAAGATGATGGAACCACTTCGTGACAGTCGCATCAGAACTGTTCCAGAGATTCAACAGGCAGTAGATCGCTCCATTCGCAGTATCAACAGAACAGGCTCTGCTAACGCTATACTACGCCTTCCACATCGCTGGCAACGGGTTCTACACAACGCTGGTGACAACATATAACGCTTTTGTATTGTTTGTGACTAAATAGTTGCCACTATTTAAGTTCCAACACTCATACGAGGGGCGTTTGAAAAGTTCGTGCAAAGTCTGAGAGATTGCAGCACCGGCGCGTATCGAGTTCATGTTTAGTTAGAAGCATCTTTGGAAAGAACCCATACCAAGTTTCATCCATATTGATCAATTTCTTTGTGTTTGGCATTCGTGTAAATCAAGGAAGTCGAGTGATTGACAATGAATGGACATAAAAGAATTTCTTGTGGTGATCAAACATTACTTTATGAATGGCAAAACGCCGCAGGAGACTAATCAGAGGCTTCATAAACATTATGGTGGCCCTGTACCTTCGATTAGAACAGTTTATAAGTGGTTTCAAAATTGTCGGAGTGGCCATATGGGCACATGTGACGCTGAACGTTCTGGACGCCCTGGAGAGGTTAAGACTTCAGAAATCATTGATACACTCCATCATATAATGATGGATGACAGAAGCGTTAAAATGCGGGGATTGCTCTTGCTGTGGCCAACTCGAATAAACGGTTACATAACATTTCGCATAAACATTTGAACATGTGAAAGCTATCCCAAGATGGGTGCCGCGATTGCTCGCGCTTGACCAAAAAGGGGAGGGTTTGCAGCTATTCAGAAAGAATCCGCAGGACTTTAATCGCCGTTTCATCACTGTGGATGAAACATGGATACATTACTATTACTCCTGAGACCAAAGAACAATCGAAGCAATGGGTTACCAAACAAGCATCTTCATTAAAACAAGCGATAACCGGTCCTTCAGTCGGAAAGGTTACAGCAACAGTATTTTGGGATTCGCAAGGAATTATCTTCATAGACCATCTTGAACAGCGTAAAACTATTACAGGTGCATATTATTCATAGTTAAAGGACCATTTGAAAAACGAGCTGCAAGAAAGACGCCGGCGATTGGGCCACAAAATATTATTTTTCCATCACGACAACGCACCAGAACACACCTCAACAGTTATGGTCGCAAAATTATTGGAAATAGGATTCCAACTCGTGTCACATGCCCCCTATTCTCCAGACTTCGCTGTCTCGGTCTACTATTTGTTCCCCAATTTGAAGAAATGGCTGACAGGACAAAGATTTCATTCAAACGAGGAGGTCATTGCAGAAAGTAATAGCTATTTTGCAGGCTTGGAAATTGCGATTATTCGGAAGGTATCAACAGATTAGAACAGCGTTGGACTAAGTGTATTAAAAGGAGACTATGTCGAAAAATAAACATGGTTTTCCCCAAACACGTTATTAGTTTTTATTTTTGCACGGACTTTTCAATCGCCCCTCGTATACTAAGAACAGCAAAGGACCCAAGACCGACCCTTGTGGGACCCCGTTTTCGATAGCTCCCCAGTTGGAGGAATTAGCTGTTTTACGTACCGTAACCGTTAGAGTCCGGCTAGAGGTGTGGCGATTAAGAGGACGGCAGCCGGGTGTCCCGTAATGAGCGGGCTTCGCTCGCCGGCCACAATGGCGAGTGCGTTATTTACATACATGCATGAGGCGGCGGCGACTCGCACGCGATCCCATCGCAAGTTATTTCCATCCGCCAACTTTGATTTCCGCGCGCTGAATTATGCATGCCGCAGGCCTCCCAGCGCAGAGGCACCGCAGGCGGACAGCCTGTTGCCGGGACTCGCTCGCACAGGTTGTCAGGGCTGCCACCTGTCCGGCCTTCGGCGAACACGTACGGCTTATTACCGCTCCGCCCGGTCAGCTACGAGGGCGGCTTGGTAAGCCTGATAAAAATACAATTAAATTGTTTCAAAGGCGAAAACTCACTTCATTTATCCACGTAATCTCCTTGCAAGGCTACACACTTGGTCTGTATCTACATCTACAGGGATAATCTGCAAGTTACATCGAAGTGCAAGGCAGAGGGTTCATCGGAACACATTCCCGATATTTCCCTATAGTTCCACTCTCTAACAGCTCGTGGGGAAAAAGAAACACCTAAATCTCTCTGTTTTCGATCTGATTTCTCTTTTTTTATTATGACGATCAAGTCACCCAACGTAGGTGACTGCTACCAATGCATGTTCGCATTCTGAAAAGAAAGTTGGTGAAAAAAAATTTGCCGATCAGGCCCAACAAATAACGGCTTTTTGTTAGTGATTTCCACCTCAACTCGTGCATCATTTCTTTGGCATCCTCTCTCCTATATCGCGATAATACAAAACGAGCTGCCCTTCTCTGAATTTTATCCAAATCTCCGTCAGTCCCACCTGGTGTGGATCCCACAAATTGCAGAAATACTCCAAAATAGGACGCACAAGTATGGGGTAGGCAGTTTTTTTAGCAGAACTGTTGCATCTTCTAAGTGTCGCCGCGGTGGAGTACCCGAGCGGTCTAAAGCGTCTCGCTGCGGAGCTCGCGGTTAGTCGCCGTGGAGGTTTTGCCAGTTGCAAAAATATGTTGTAAAATGTGTGCAAATGCAATTTCACCAATGCAGGAGATACTTTCATCTCGACAAATGCAGGTGAAAAACTGAAGCAGATGTAACACAAAAATACAGTAATAAAGTCCTCGAAAATGGAGTTATAGCTCCGAAACGCGTCGGACAATAAAAACAACAAAATTATTGTGACTGAAGACGGCTTATTAGTATTATAATATACCCCTAACCTTAATTTCAAATGTTTGTATATCTTATGGGACTTAACTACGGGGTCATCAGTCCCTAAACTTACAAACTACTTATGAACTACCTAACACTAAGGACGGCACAAATATCCATGCCCGAGGGGGGATTCGAACCCCCGATCGTAGTGGCCGTGCAGACCGTGACTGAAGCGCCTCAGTCCCCTCGGCCACCGCAGCCGGCTTTTCTTAATTTCTTTGGTATGAATTTGTCAATGGTTGCCGATATTATTTCTTTCAATGTAAGCCATATCTATACACATGTGGCTGGCGTGTGTTCCGAAAGAACAAACGTCTCGTCTGATACTGCAGTTGTTATTCTTTCATATTCACAGAATATATGACATCAACTACGAATGGCCAGAGCAGAAAATGTAGACCCAGCTGTTTTGTATACCACAGCAGGTCAGCCCTCATTTCGTCCCGCATTTACGTCCAATAAGCGGACTCAAAAAGCCTGTTGGTATAACATCACTAATCTGCCGGGAAACAGTGATCACGATTAGTAGTGACGCAATCCTTATTGTTGTTATAGGCTAAAGCGATATTTCGTATATTTGTTACTATATCACGCTAAAAATGCTGGAAATGGATGAAATTTTACATGTAGATAGCTTACATCCCGATTAACATACAGGCTACTTTTAAACGTATGCGTAGATGCTCTTTATTTGTGTGTTGAATATCACGTGAAATAAGGAAATATGGAACGTGACTGTATGGCATAGGGTTAATCGGGCAACTTTTGTTATGTGTCTCTACAGTTCCATTCTCTAATAGCCCGCGGGAGAAAAGAACACCTAAACCTTCACTTCGGCCTACTTTAGGTTACGGTAGTAACACTAAAAGTGGGCCTTTGCGATCGTCTTTCGACAGCTCGAAATTTAATTGAAAATAACGGCTTAACTATTAATCTGACACAAAAATTGAATAACGGAATGTGTAGAGGAGAAAATTCACTACAACTTTGCTCTATTATGTTTTTTTCATATCTCGTATCGTGTGCGAGATATTTGCAAAAATAACGGAGATTTGACACCCTCAAATGAATTAACAAAAACCAGCCGTTCGGAGATGTCACGTGACATTCCTCGCCCAGAACTCTCTCTGGCACACGCCATATTGCTTTGCGTATTTGATGATCATTTCAAAGCAATGGTGCACTGAAGAATTAACAAAAACACATCGTTCTTCATACGATAAATCATAATCTGGTGTCTACAACTGCCATATTAGCATCAGTTAACAACGGTCATTAAAAGTATGAAATTAAAGGCTACAAATTTCGATTGATAGCCGTAGTGTAATGGGCAAGGCGTTGCGCTCTGACGTTGGAGGTCAGTGGTTCGGATCCTGGCACTACCTAAGTTTTGTTTCTTTCCTAAAAGGGTTTCAGACACTCTTATTAATTATTTTTTTATTATTTTGGTCCAAAATTTTTGCAAAAACTTATAAAACTACATATCTAAAGTCGGCCATAAAACACGCCAGTGCGACTTTTATTGATATGATTTCTCTTATTTTATTATGAAGCTCATGTATACCTATGTAGGTGAGTGCTACCAATATATGTTCTCATTCAGAAGAGATTTACAAACATTTGAATTTAAACTCTTGCATCACGAGGTGCCGGCGACTGAAATGTGTTCAATCTTCCTCCATAAATCAGTGTTCATATTTGGATGTTGTTTCTGAAATGGCACGCTGTTAACTATGTCGTTAACATACTATATAGCAGAGCAGTGGAGCAGACTCGCAGGTTTCCCCTTCCAGTTTGGCAACAGCGCGCGTTTCGACCGTGTTTCTGAATACAGGGTAGAGTTGCGGCGTGCCGACCATTCGTTTCTCGTTAGCAACAGCTGGTGGGAGCTTGCATTAGCGAGGCATCCAGTGCAGCATCTTCGCGGATTAGAAGCTCGTCCATCTTCAGCGCCGAGCGCCTTCTTATCCCTTTTTAGCGCTGCTAGTTGAATTGAATTAATTTAAATACCATTACCTCCACTTAATAGCAGTTTTGTTTAGCGCTTCTTGAACATACTGCGCAAATACTACAGTATTCTCTGTATAAGACCAAACAAGTCTCGTTTCCGCTATCAGCAGTCCAGGGCGACAACACTAAATGCAGTTTGCTGTAGAGGTGACGATATATATGGGAGTACTGTTGGTAAAAGGTATTTTCGTCCCTTGGCGTGTCTTGGTGGAAGGAAATGTATAGATATTTACTCCCTGAGCATCAGCCGTATATTTTGGATAATTAAACTAACAAGGAGACCACATAAGTATCGGATTTTAGAATTTCTTTATATTTATAGTACGTGAAGTTCAGAACTTAAATAACAATCAGCCAAAGCCATCCCACTCAACTCTCAAAAATTATAGAGAAAATCTAATTTGTAGTTTTGAAAAGTACACGAAAGTACCAATAATTAAAATATTTGCAGCGCAATCACGGAGTCGGTGGTTCGAATCCCACTGCGACAGATTTTTTTTTTTTTTTTTTTTTTTTCGTTTTCGTATTCGGTTATATAAAACATTTTGCGATCTGTAAATCCACGTGTTGTGTTAGGTTTTGTTTATGTGTATGTAGAAGACCTGAAAACCGTGTCATCAAGTGTCATTATGGTTGTGTAGGTTAGGGGCTTGGGAAGCCATTTGTAGCTATGGAGTGGACTTACAAAAACAGTGTCGTAGGTCTTCACAAACTGAACAATCAAAAACTACCATCGTCAACTAATAGTGGAGCCAATGACGTAAAAAAAATATAACTTTTTTATTGAAACCATCATTATTAACAACCTTCTAAAAATTGCGAATAAACAAAAATACGTGCAATTCTCATAAAAATTACCATTAGATATTAAAACTGTGTAAGTATTAGAACAAAACTAAAAAATAAATAAGATTTGCCGGCCGCGGTGGCCGAGGTGACTGAGGCGCTCCAGCCACGGTCAGCACGGCCACTACGGTCGGGGGTTCGAATCCCCCTCGGGCATGGATATTTGTGCCGTCTTTAGTCTTAGCTAGTTCATAAGTAGTTTGTAAGCTTAGGGACTGATGACCCCGTAGTTAAGTCCCATAAGTTATACAAACATTTGAACATTTTTTGAAATAAGATTTGTTCGACAGGACTCGAACTACCGACCTTAGGCTTGTAAGGCCAGCACGCTACCACCTAAGCTACACCGTCAGAAGCTGCAGTTAATTTAATGATTGGTTCTTGCGCTTACTTGCAAAATTTCAAAGTCCATTTTCTCGAAAATTTTTTAGAGATTCGTCGATTGGCTTTGGTTGATTGTTGTTTGAGTTCTGAATTTCACGTGCCATAAATATCAAAAACTTCTAAAATCCGATCCCCATGTGGTCTCCTAGTAAAAATAAGAGAGAGAGAGAGAGAGAGAGAGAGAGAGAGAGAGAGAGAGAGAGAGAGAGAGAAGAAGAAGAAGAAGAAGAAAGAGAAACGGCAGACCTTAAAGGATTTATTTTTGTGGGACAGTAATAGATATATATGTTGACCTGTACAGACGAATGAATGATTACAATTACAAAAATTGAACTATTTATTGTCGAAAAGAGGATCAGAAACTGAGCCAAGTGAGTAACGCGTTGGTTCTCCTGTGGTCCTTATGCAAGCAGTTAACCCGCTTGGCATTGATCGATAAGAATTGTTGGATGTATCTTCGGAGTCTTTCGTGGTGGCATTCCTCAATGAAATCTTGTCGGCAAACAAGCCGCGTCACATCCAACAAAATTCTGAAGGTTTCGGTAGCAAACTCCGCCATCGTCATCAGGAGTTTGAAATCACTGTTTGCCAGGACGGCGACGAAGTCTTCTTCTGAATAGGTTTCTCCTATTGTTCATTTTGCTATGTTACCCAAATGTTTTTCCTGTCTTGGTCTATGATGGAATGCAGTATGGACTTCTGGAGATGTTATTTATCTGCAGGGGTGCCTCACTCAAACATAAGTAATAGTTATTAAATGTAGCCGTGATGGCAAAGTTCACTAAACATGAGCGTTTAAATCGATTAATATTCGTTATTTCTGATACCAGTCATTTAATTTGATTATGTTTAATTTTACACAAAACTACGCAATTCGAGCTTGTTCTGCTGATGTCTGCCGGCCGCGGTGGCCGAGGGGACTGAGGCGCTCCAGTCACGGTCTGCACGGCCACTACGGTCGGGGGTTCGAATCCCTCCTCGGGCATGGATATTTGTGCCGTCCTTAGTCTTAAGTAGTTCATAAGTAGTTTGTAAGCTTAGGGACTGATGACCCCGTAGTTAAGTCCCGTAAGTTCTACAAACATTTGAACATTTTGCTGATGTTCAGACACTGTTTACCTTCAGAGATTGCTGAGATCACGTTGTCCTAAACTATTCTACTGTCATATTCGTTATTATTCGTTGTTGGGGTGGTGTCTATGGTATTTTGAAGAGGGAGAGGAAGCGGATAGTACGACGGGTATTAAGTGATGAAAGATACGTGGAAAGAGTTTCAGATGAAAATCAGTTGGCCTTCACTTAAATTCTGTCCCTTTCTCTCACTCCAACACCTCCCTCGGCGATATTGCTGTCACTCTCGTGCCATGTCGCGAGATTTAATCAAACAATGTTCAAATGTCTGTAAATCTATCGGACAAAACTGCGTGGTCATCAGTCCGTAGCTTACAAACTACTTAAACCTAGGTAAACTAGCCTAAGGACAACACACACACACCCATGCCGCAGGGAGGACTCGAACCTCCACGGCGAGCAACCGCGCGCTCCGCAGTGAGACGCTTTAGACCGCTCGGCTACTCCACCGCGGCTGAGTGTAACAGAAGGTAGGAAAGAACGTTCAATAAAAGTTAAATCAGGTCAAGAAGTAGAATATTGACAAATGTAGTTTCACGGATGAAGTTTGTAATGATACAGATGAAGTCCCTTTACAGAATTCGGTGGCGTCATTACGGAGGAGAAATTCTCATCTTGAAATGTATGTATGAAATTTGGAGTACGCATAAACATCTTAGACTTCAGTTGTCATAAATGAAACGACGTCTGCACTAAGAGGAAACTAACAGAAGAGTTTGTGTGTCGTGAAATTAATCGTATACTAAGCCAAATCTTTTTACCTAATCAAATCAGTAGTCCTTTACACGTTTGAAAACAAGTTCGATGAAAAACAAGAATACATTTGGAAATCGACCACTTAACGTGCCGTTTTGCAGAAAATCTATAATTTTCTCAAAGAAAATCTCTAATCCTTACCTGCAGAGTTAGTCTTGCTATCTTCGGTAAGCCGCGGTTTCAGGTACTACTCAGATATTTTAAATGGCTTTTTAGTCATGATGAAAATGCAGGCTTAAACACTGAAAGGGGAACAATTATTCGAGTGAAAAGGATAGTGTCCGTAAATTTTGTTTACTAGTTAACTTCTTCTCAGATCCAAGTCAGCAAATGGAATGGTCATTTACATTTTGTTTGGCAGCCAACTGCAAAAACAAACTACACTTTGCGTTGGTTTTTGTATGTTTCGATTCGATAGATGCTTGAACTTTCGAAGTCAGAAGTGTCTGTCTGAAGCCCATACAACCTACAGAATTTAGCAACAGGATTCGAGCAGTAGCAGAACAGGAAATAAACTTATCATTGCTTCAATAGAACGTGAAATACACCACAAACGCGTCACTCAAATGCGCGGGCCGCATACTGTAGCACCGTTCCCGAGGTAGCCGCTGTTCCTACGTGACGTCACAGCCTCAGCTAGAGCACTGTATAGTACAAGCAGAACAACCCGCCATTTTGAATCCCATGTTGAAGGCGGGCATTTAAAGACTACGGAACGCTTACGGTTTTTAATACATTCTTAAGGCATTAAATATATTTTCCTAACGTAGAAAAATTACAGCATAGTAAATTTATTGGCTTATATTTGACTGTAAGTGGAAAGCAACTTGAAGTTAATGATTAGATGGATATTTAGAGATATGAAACATTCACTTACATTCCATATTAAGACGTGTGTTGCCGTTCTAAATAATGACCAGATACTTTCGAAATTTGTTACAATTATCGCATTTTCTGCTTTATAAATGGTACATCCACATACGTTTACGGTAACAGAGTTGCATTCGAAAACAGTTACGGAATAATGTTAAATTGCGATACTGTATTTCGCGTGTTGCCTCATCTAATGTCTCGCATGTTTTACACACACATTTCAGAGAAGATTCTACTTCAAAAATGTGTTTAGTAAATTTGAAAGTCTGGTTTCGTTAGATAACTACGAAATAAAGTCTCTCTGGTACCATGCACTATGAAATAAAGTCAATTTTGCATGCTAAGTTTCGAATTTAATGCCCTTCATGTACGACTTCTTTCCTGTTCCCATTCGCTGTGAAGTTCAATATCCTCCAGACATTCTGTTCACACCTTGTCTTAGGCCTACATATTCCCGTACTTAAAATACAACTGACTCCTTCGTTGGTCTAAATAAAATCAAAAACAGTAGCTCGCTTTAAACACACTGTATGTCATGTTAACAAACTGAAGCTAAATTAAAATAAACAATTGCTTACATGTATAGGCCTATATTTTCATTACTACCTTTCTGTGAGCATAACAATCTCTAATACAAAAAAAAAATAGTGATGACCTTAACGTTACACAGAGAATTACTCGATTTTGGAGTCCATACTTGGCGTCTCCAATTTACAAGACACCTTTTACTCCGACCTATGTTTGAAGGAAACCGTTAAAACTTATAGCGACCATGTCTGCTATTATTTGAGCAGTTTGTAGTTGCACAACCGATCATATCACAATGTGAAACAAAAAAAATCACAAATTATACGCTGATTCACTTCGCAACATCACACAAAGCATACAGCGCTGTCGCCAGAATGGGATTCAAAATGGCGGATTGTTCAGCTCGGTATATCTAGTGCTTTAGCGTCAGCCATTAGCAGCACAGAACGCTTACTGCTCGACCTGACTCCTTATACGGACATTCCGATAGCAATACTCAACATCTCTCAATATGAGTAGTCGATTTGAACCACGTTCCAAATTACACGGAAAAGAAGGGCACTGGCCAGAGATGCCAACTTAGCCATTTTATGGCTGGATCTGGCCATTTTGAAGTGGAGTCTAGCCATTGTTTTTGAAAAAAGCTACTGCTTGCATTCCTAGCCATTTCGCTGATATTATATAGCCATTTGTAGCCTTTTTTATTATCGATAACTTTCATAACAAAAATGCACAACTCTGAAGTTTTTATTAGAAATAGAAATGTATTTATTGATTTATTATTTTTAACGTTCCTCCAAAGTACGGCAAATGAAACACCACTGTATCGAAACAGTGATACCTGGAAGTTTCGAGACAATGAAACAGTTGCGCATATTGATTCATTGTTTTGAAACATACAAACAATGGCCAACACTATGTAGTTGCATTTGCTTGGAAACGCTGTACAAGCTACAATGGTGTGGTGTGAAGTGTCTCTTTTTTTAACGTGTGTTAACATTGAGTGTTGGAAGAATACCGTGTCCTGTACCAGTGTTTTGTGACTGTGATAGTCAAGTATCTAGCCATGCCGAAACCGCAATATACACAAAGTTACATGAAGGAATGGGAAAATATGTTTGACTTCAAGGAATGGGTACAGCCAGTTTCAACAGACAAGTCGAGAGAATTTTTAGCCAAGTGAACTTGGTGAAAAACAAACTCACGAACAGACTTAAAACGAATACACTCTCTAATATTCTGAGTGTAAGGTATGGATTGAGACACGAACATAAGTGTTGTTTTTCATATGAAATCCAAGAAGAAATACTGAAGCTTGTTGGTACGAATGCTACATACACGAGGGAGACCAGTGAAATCTGCAGCAGCAGTAGCAAAGAAAATGAGGATGAGGACGATGATATTTATTTTTGCTAGGTGAGTGTTTTTCACATTTTAATTGTTATGCATAAAGCATAGAAATTATAATTTAGCCATTTCTGGCCAATTTTATTGAACTGTTTTGCCATTTTCTCTGACTTATAGTTGGCAACACTGGCATTGGCTACTATTAATCACCTCACTGACTGTGAAAAATTCAACAGAGATAACCAGTCCGATCACTTTCATAATGTAATGTGGCACACAAAAATTACGGCTGCGGGAGAATTTCATATTTATTGGTGTTAAAATCATTGTGAACCATATGCCATGCTCGATGTTACTACCCTAAGCAAAACAATATCTTTATTTAGATTTTTTAATTTTGTGATCCGGGTTTTCCCCCCTCTCTTGCTTTCGGAAGATTTTGGCTGGAATTTTTATACTCTGCTGAATGACGTGTGTAACATTGTGAGTTCCGTGGCAATAGAAATATTAGAAAATAATCACTGTTATCATTACTAGCACTTCGTGTGTTTTATTTTAGACCTTCTGGAGGTATTCTCAGCTTTTTAGGAAGATCAGAGCCGCAGACTGCGAAGTGGCAACGCCGTGACGTAGTGGCCGAGCGCATTGAGGCGTTATGCTACGATGCGCAAGGCCATTCCCCGTCAGGGGCTCGAATCCTCCCACGGGCATGGATGTTTGTGTTGTCTTTAGTATAAGGTAATAAATAAGTAGTTTGTAAGTTTAGGGACTGATGACCCCGCAGTTAAGTCTCATAAGCTGAACAAACATTTGAATATTCGGGTCTCTGTGACTACATTTCATATGTCTGTCAGCAAATTGCGACTCTCTGCATTGTATGTTCTTTTGGCTAAGTCGTGGGAAAGTGTAGCAGCAGTTTTTTGCACTCAGACAGGAAATAAACGATTTTATGAAAAACAATCCAAAGGAATTTCCTGAATTTGATAATTGATTTTTTTTCTACGAATATCAAGAATACATGAAAATCATTTCATTTTCCGCTGTTTCATGAGTATTAAGCGATTTTTTACGGAAATTTTCGGACAAATGTTTTTGTAACTGGAAATATATTGAGAAAAGAAATAATTTTAATTATGGCACTTACTCTTGGATGTTTAATGAATGTGTAACAAATATTATACAGTTACAAATGTTGGTATAAACACAAAAAAAAGGTTACAGAATTGAGAAAAATCGATCGACGAGGTATCACGCTAGGTACAATTGTGATCACTTCCTGGTACAATTTTGATTACGGGCATCTGCTACATAAAAAGCACTTTTTCCGTCAGGCACCAACGCATACTTCGTGGTACCAAACATTGCAGTTTTGGCAGCGAATCCAGTCCCCCGTAACTAGAAAATTTATAAGACCGCGTTAGCTTCACTTACCTATAAACAGGAAAAAATTATATGTCCTGAGCACAAAGTGGTATATTCTTGGAAAAGATAGAGGAAGCTGTAGAAATCTGCTACACTACAACGCCACACAAATAAACACTGCGAGACTGACAAATGGCGCGAAGACTTAACGTTGATCGAAATTATACCTACCGTATATCGAATTTGTACCACCTTACGATATAATAATTTAAAAATACTAAGAATATTTATTATCCAACGTAATCATTTCATAGTACAACTAATGTCAATTGTTTATTTCTCTATGTCCGCTGCGAGTGTTCGACCGACAATTTTAAGATAATTAATGAGCTTTAACTTCTGAGAACATGGTGTCAGTGCGCGTATTTAACTGTAACGATCTGCTGTGTGTATAAAAGGCAAAAACTGGAGAATGTAAGCATTGCAAAATTTACGCCGCCAGACTTTCAGGATGTATTGAGGAACAAAATGTGAACAAGAAGCCGCGTCCGGAAACGCCAGCCAGCAATACTACAGAGCGTCAATTTTACAGTAGTCGATGTCTGCTTCCAGGCAGCAAACGCGACTTTATACGCCGATGGAAAGCAGGCGGAACGTCTGGTAACGCACACGACAGCATTTTGAGCGTATTCGGCGCTGTCGGGCTGCTGTCTGCTGTCAAGTACGTTGCGAGATGTTCCGCCTGCAGAAAGTCACGTTTGCTGCCGTTATGGAGGTCTTGTGGCAAACACCGACGCCTATAGCTTCGACGGTCTGTAGCATCTTTGGATAACGTTTCCGCCGGCCGCCGTGGCCAAGGGGACTGCGGCGCGCCACTCACGGTCTGCACGGCCACTACGGTCGGGGGTTCGAATCCCCACTCGGGCATGGATATTTGTGCCGTCCTAGTTCGTAAGTAGTTCATAAGTAGTTTGTAAGTTTAGGGACTGATGACCCCGTAGTTAAGACCCATAAGCTGTACAAACATTTGAACATTTGAACCGGCATAACCGAAAACCATAAGCTATACAAGCATTTGAACATTTTTGATGAAGTTTCCAAACACAAATTCGTATCCTCATTTTGTTCCGCAATACATCGTCTCCATCCCATTTAGGCCCACTTTAGGTTACGGTAGAAACACTAAAATTGGGCCTTTGCGACCGTCTTTTGACAGCTCGAAATTTAAATGAAAATAGCGGCTTAACCAGTCATCTGACACGAAAATTGAATAACCGAATTTATGAAGGAGAAAATTCTATACAACTTTACTCTTTAATGGTTATTTTTTCATATCTCGTATCGTTTGAGATATATTTGCAAAAATAACGGAGTTTTGACACCCTCCATTGAATTAACGAAAACCAGCCGTTCGGAGATGTCACGTCACATTCCTCGCCCAGAACTCTCTCTGGCATTCGCCATCTTGCGTTGCGTATTTGATGATTTTCTTATTGTAACGTACACATTGTCATTTCAAAGCAATGGCGCACTGAAGAATTAACAAAAACACGTCGTTCTTCGTACGATAAATGATGATCTAGTGTCTACAAATGCCATATTAGGATCAGGTAACAACGGCCCTCAATAGTATGAGATTATAGAACTCATCTTTTGATTGATAGCCGTAGCGTAGTCGGCAAGGCGCTGGACTACGACGCTAAAGGTCGGTGGTTCCGAACCCGCCACAACCTTTATTAATTTTTTATTTTTTAGATTATTATTTTGGTCCAAAATGTTTGTAAAAACGTATAAAACTAGAAATCTAAAGTGGGTCGTAAAATACGTCAGTGCGATTTTTTTTTCTTTTTGGCGCGCCACCGATTGCCATTTTTTAAACAAAATAGAACCGCATGGAAACAACCAAACTGATATTCTGAAACGTGAGACAAAACAAAAGCAGGTCGACCCGCATCCAAAGGAAGTTTTGCAACAAAAAGGTATCCTAGAAACAATGAAAACAATCGGGAGTCCCGAATAATTTACCGATGGGGAACCGATTGATTCAACATGATCCCAGTGAGATAAAAGAAAGGAAATAGACCCACAAAGAAACCTTTATGGTACCGATATTCTCTCGGACAGCAAGAGGTCTGGATAATTGAAGTAAAATGAAGAAATCAGTAATAGGAAGCCCAGTTTCTTTTGTCGGGCTAGACCATGGCAACCTATTCTAATGGCTTTAGAAAGCGAGGAGGAAATAAAAGAAAACTGAAAGGAGATCCCAGCTGTGACCTATCTTTTAAAGTTTCATTTCGCCTGCCATCTGATTGAAAACCAATAAGGAGATAAAGTCAGTGCATCCTACCATTAGAGGCTCAGCACAATGCACCCCTCATTGGCTCAACAGTGCTGAGAATCTCAATAAAATTTTAAAAATGCACCTCAAAACACAAGCAGAACGTAAACCAGAATACAAGTGTCCATTCCTTTTCCTGCCGAGCCTCCAACCGGAGAAACAGAGACAGACCCTCAGATTAATAGGATTTTCTTTTCTTGTTACGTCTCCCAGAGTTATTTTGAAGAACTTGTATGTATCGCTGCTCAAGTATAAAATAACTTACCCGCGGTTAAACAGTCAATTGTAAGAAAAAATTAATTCGGAAACGTACTACGCAATTGTATGTGCCATCACAGTATTTCTCTCAAAAGTATTCCGGTGTGAGCCAGTTTCCGCGTAGATGGCTCACATGTCATACCTCATACGTCAATCGCAATAACAATTTAAGACCGTTACTACGCACAAATTTTCTTCGTGATTGTTTATTCGTGTGCAATACAATTCTACGCTATCTTTAATGCCTTCAAGATGGCCCACTTTTACCTGAAATCAATTTAATTACTGATAATTCTTTTTCATTTTTATCTCCCTTTCAGGTCCTGCACTTACAATTCTGCGGTTCTGGTTTTGCTCGCTTTATTTCTTTGCGATTCACGCTAGGAAGTTCGGGCCTGCATCACACAATCGTGGATGGACTGTGGCAACGTGCGCAACGTGTTCTAGTTCCACGTCTGTACAGTCGGTGACACCAGCAGTCTGCAAAGTCGGCAAACTTCCAGTACACTTACAATGATGGCAAGAAAGACTTGTTGACAAGGTGTTAATATCCGTCATTTGACGTGTGAAGCTATGACATCTGAAAGCCAGTTGATTTTCTATGATCCTGTGATGATGTTATTATGTCATTTCTTTCAAAAGGCGCGTTATCGTAAGAGTGAGCATGTCGTAAATATTTGTAGTGAAGGCCCAAAACAGACGGTTATGTAGGTACACAATTTTTGACAATAAATTCATTTTCTGTCCTTCTCTATATTAATGTCACATCACTTACAACCGTGGGATATTTTAATGCTTGGTGTCCAGACTGTTATTAATTCTACAACTGGTAACTCTCTGTTACTTACCTTGACAGGAATAAAAAATAACGAACTCGTGTACTTAGAAAAATATTTGTACTCGATCAAGTAGTAGGATTCAAAATGTGCCAGGGAAGGAAATAAATATCTGCACGACATTTTGCGGCATGCCTAGCACAAAAAATGTCATAATTATTCGGTATGTATAGAGAGCTCGAAATCTTGTCCAGTACTTGTCTTAAGCAACATTCCGAGACTTCCGTTCTCCGTGCCTTTGTATGTAGATATATTTGGTTTCAGCCGCTCGATAATTTGTCTAACGCTTAGCGAGCGTAATTTTCCTCTTTTCAGCATAAGTAATCGATTTTTCGGTCGAGCTATCTTCACAGGTCGTGCGCTTTTTGAGTTGTTAAAGATTCCACTTGCGTTTGCCAGGAAATAGAAATTTAGGAAATAATACCTAAACTGATATCAGAAGCCCGACCTAAACAACCTAACCTAATAACTAACTGCAATAACAGCAACACATTAAACCAAAACAAGTGCCAAATAAAGGAACGAAATAAACTACAAACCTAACAGAGAAACAAAGTTAATAAAGGAAGAAACAGCTAGAATCGCCTGAAACCTTTGTTTGACTACTGAAAATCGATTTCGGTCACTGAGTGGTCATCTTCAGTGCTAGAATCGAAGCCCTTTGGGCCTACACGGACTAGCAAGTTGTATTTTAACATGAAAGTGTAACTGTATACAGTCGAAGTCAATCCATAGGACTATGATTGTGTATGTCGAACATAGTTCATAAGCAAACGAATAAACATACACACAGATATGCCATTCAGGTAAATAATAATACAAGACCTAACCATGGAAATAAAATAAATGCAGATGACAAAATGTCAAGGAGGACCTGCAGAGATAATGAAAGGAAACTGTAATTACTACATCATCTAAAAACGAGGTATTTATACAAACCCGGCAACGCTTCGCAGTAGCTTATCCCTATGTCTATCCCTTCCTTCCCCTTCCTTTGTCCATCTCCTCCTCCCCCTACTTTCACACCACTCCCTCTTACCCCACACCATATCCATCTCCTCTCCTTCCACTCTGCGTCTATATCATCTCCCACTTTTAAATCCATTTCATTCCCCCATACTTTGCCTCCTCCTTCCCAGCTCTCTGATCTCATTTATTGTTACTGCAATCGGGAACTTGATTGGGAATAGAAGTCAAAATGGACAGGTAAATCAGTTGGAAACGGGTTATTAGACGTTTCGAGCTGCTCTGTCTCTGAGGTTTGTAGTTTCAATGGCCGCACGTTTAATGGTTCATTGTACTAACAGGTATGATTATAAGTGTAGGCATAAAAACAACTTTCCTGTTTTATGTTAAAAATGACTGTGAAAAAAAACCGCATATGTTTACAGCACAGCTTAGCATTTTTTTTTTTTTTTTTTTTTTTTTTTTTTTCACAGCGAGCAATATAGAAATGTTTCTTGTAAGACATCTATATCTTCTAAAGAGTTTTTCAATTAGGCACAAAGTAATTGTAGCATGATCATACTTTAATGATAGAAATTCCATATGAAACAAAACAAAATAAAATAAGTGGAATGGCAGTACAACTTTTCGAAAGTCTTTTTTGTTGCGTTCATTTCTTGTCTTCATAGGAATCTAACTGAAACACGATTAACAACTTTGCTACAAACCGGTAAAATTTTACAATCCGCGACACATGCGTGGTATAGCTATGTTGGCAACAGCTGTTGGATCGTGGGAATGAAGCCGACCAATCGTGACAAAGCTTGAGATAGCCAATGAAATTGTAGATGGCGACAGTTTGTTCCGAAGCCGACTGGTGCATCCGCTGCGTAATCGACTACTGGATTGTGTCTGTACCCCAAACCTTCAATTATAATTGCCACGCGTAGCCGTCTGTTTTGTCGACGACCCAAATTATTTCGTGCGTAAACTGCAACTGAGGGAGTCGAACTCGACTGTACCCTTTGTTTCAGAGTCATGACGGATCGCACTCGAGAATTTCTTTTCGATTTACCTCCAATTGCTGTGTACCATCTTCGTCGGTCTCATTGACTACGATGGATCGCACTTGAGAATTTCTTTTCGATTTACCTCCAATTGCTGTGTACCATCTTCGTCGGTCTCATTGACTACGATCACGTAGTAAGATTGCGTTGCACGTACGCCGACCGATATTACGCCGACGCAATGGAGGCATTGTTCTAAAAAAAATAAACCACAATCTGTACTTAATTTGTTTCTAACACTCAAAAATACACGAAATAACATCTATTCTATCTTTGCAATGCCCCAAAGATATCATCACCACCGATAACATCGTGGAGGTAAGAATAATACGGAGGGGCTTGTAAAGAAATAACGTTTCGTCTTAAATTTGTCTGACAGTTTTAAACTTGCGTGCATAACGCCATCTCCCTTTATTTTAACCTCCTTGGCGTATTTGTTCGCTCCGTTACCACGTATTTGGTCGCTAGGCGAGTAGCGAATGAATAATCTGTTGGAGAATCAAGAAAATGACCCCAGCTGCAAGCGTACTTCCAGTTTTTCTCAAATTCTGATATAATACGCGGTCAAACGGGACAAAAAGTATCCTCTGTCCGTCTCCTGCTTCTAAGATACCTGCCCACCAATTTTGAGCCAAATCGGTTCAGACGTTCTTTAGTTATAAATAGTGTAATAATACGACTTACTTTTATATTTATACATATCAAATTCTCGTATAAAATTACTGATTAACAATAAAGACATAATCCATTATATGGCTCTACCTTCATATTCTCTTGCCCTTCATCATTTAATGGAGGTTCGAAGAATAGTTTGAGGTTGATATTTCATCTAGGGAGGAATATATCGTTGGAAAATAACTTTTTATAAGGAAATAATCGAGTTATAAAACAACATGAATAATAATTAATATTCATAACCAATCGGATTGGTTTCGTTAATTTCCCAACACGCCTCCCTTAATATGTAAATAATAAATAGTATAAAATTCAATACATAAAAGTATTACTTATTATATTGTTCATTTAAATAATTAATAATGTTTTACTACAGGAAAATCGAAAGTGTGCCGTAAAACACAACAGTGTTTTTTTTTTTTTTTTTTTTTTTTTTTTTTTTTTACTTTTTATGTGATAAGCATAAAGCCTTGAGGGTGTTTCGGTTGTTTCTACTGACGTAAGCCGGGGCACTACTGTACCTAGAAAAGCCAGCGCGAGAGAGGAAAAACAGCGGTGAACTAAAATGGTACCGACATTCGTTCGGAGAGCTGGATGGAACTAGCATCGTATGAATCCAGTCTTTGGAGCACAGCCTCCACGTAGGAGGGGGAAGAGACAAGCAATTGCTTCTCCGTTGCGGGAAAAATATAAGAGGTCCTCCACATTATTTCCATCTCGCTGTGTTCGAATAAGATTTTCGTTCTGTACCTCGTCACAGCAAACTCAATATCAGTCTCGTCGAATTTCTGTCTCGGTGGAATCCTCGATCGTCTTCGATGTATCGTCCAGTAGCCAACCGGCGGAAAGGCTCTGCAAGACCTCTACAGTCCAGGAATTTCCGGTCGCACCAATTTATAGAGAACGTAAAATCTTACTGAAGTGTCTTGCTTGTTCCTCAACACTATCATTCTATACGAATGTCTTCAACCATTCGAATTCATTTCGGGTGATACAGTAAAGCCGTTTGATTTTTGGATTACATTATAAACCTTATGAGATTTAACTCAGATAATATCTGTTACGCTATCGAGGACAAGTGCTAACTGAATTGGCTGAGTATAATAGTTTCAGTCGAATAGTAAAAGTCAAGAAAAGTTTAGATTCGCACACATGGCTGGTTAAGTATGTCCATAATTTTCGTGGTTTTTTTCTGACTAAGGCTTAGCTATTAAATCAGCTACCTATAAAAAATAAAGTAATTTCATATCATTAATCAGAAAATGTAATGCAGAAACTATAGAAACACAACGGCTTTAAGATAGTGAACATGTGATGCTGTATAATTATGTATACAGAGTATAAAAGCACTTTTATTCTAACAAATACAGTATGTCCGTATAGCACAAATATATAATGGTAAAACACAGACAGACATTGAGATTTTGACGTTCTTGTTGTTTTAAACTTGTGGACCCGTGCGAATACTTCGCACCGTTAGTGGAATGGCAAAACAGTTGGGCAAAAAATGGAACTAAAGTTAAATGTTCTCGCATAACTTTCTTCAGAATCGATCAATTCGTGTGTTTAAAAGCGCAAATGAAAGAGCTTGATCCGCTGAGTGTTGGTATGCTAAAAAGAACTATGTACTGTAATTAGAACCGAAAATATCGTGAAATAAACCGATTAAAATATTCAAAACAAGTACAGAAAGACACCGCGCTTGAATAAAAGTAAAGGATGGAGAGACGTATGTAATGCTGATACTTGATAACAGATTTGCGAATGAATGCCTTTCGTTTAAAGCAAAAATGACGGAAATCGGTCGGATAGAATGGTCTGAACCGACTGACTTTATTTTACAGAAAGAACATTCCCATAATAAATGTACAGGAGGAAATCTCGTTTGAGCATAGAAAAATGAAAGTGAGAGTTATGTAAATTCTGAAACATGATGAGAAGTTTGTGGATGAATACCTTTCGTTTAAAACAAATATGAAGGAAATCAGCTGGGTAGTTCGATCTGGGCGCCTGACTTTAGTTTTCGCAGATTCTCTTAATATGTAAGATGCCATTTTCGCTGCGAACGATACACGGGAGCAAATATATACTCGCATTTCAACCACAGCATAACAAAGGAAAAGCTTAGTCAAAATTAGCGTACCCGACAAATCTTCTCTGTTTGCTAGTCGGTTTATGTCGTAGTTCAAGAGCTAGCAACGTGCTTTATGTAGAAGTAAATATCCTAGGAGCAGTGAAACAAACTAAATGCCTTCATAGAAATAAGTGTTTCGGACAAGACTGTATACTGATTGTGTCCCTGTCATAGTGTGATGATACGACAATATCCTACTCAACACTCATATACGATCACTCGCCCAACGAACGATCTCTACAAAAGATTGGAAAGTGTTTTTGATACGTCGCGTTTTGCAGTATCCAAATAAAACTATATATGAATGTAAGTAATTACGACTTGTATATTCAATATAACGTTGCCATATTCATGTATCCTACTGTAAAACACACTTTGTTCTCTGTAATAGGTGGCTTAAGAAAATGGGAAAAGCCCGAAACTAGTCAGCATTTAAAATAAAGGCAGCTTTGGTGCAATATATAAAAGTGTCTTTCCTATAAGGGTAACATCGATATTGAGGAAAGTCAATACGACTAATACAGCAAGCTACAAATTCAAAATTCCAACTGCAAATGCCTCATTTTACTATAGACAAAACAATTCAAAATGTTCAAATGTTTGTATAGCTTACGGGACTTAACTACGGGGTCATCAGTCCCTAAGCTTACAAACTACTTATGAACTAGCTAATACTAAGGACGGCCCAAATATCCATGCCCGAGGGGGGATTCGAACCCCCGGCCGTAGTGGCCGTGCAGACCGTGACTGGAGCGCCTCAGTCCCCTCGGCCACCGCGGCCGGCGACAAAACAATGACATAAATTTTGAGGCGTATCTTGTATCAGGCAAAGATAATAATGCAGCATCGTCTCATGAAACTTTAGTAAAACAAATATAGGGCCCTGTGGTCTTTGGGTAAAGCGCTCGACTGGAAACAGAAGGGTCAAAACCCTGTCGGACCTCGGATTTTTTCAGTCTGTGTTTTAACCCATCATTCACCTCCCAACGATGTGAGGAGTCGCCAGAAACGACGCGTGGTTCGGATTCCATGGTTGTATAATTAGGGTGGATTAGGGACACGCAAGTCGCCGAAGTGGCCTCCAATTGAAGCACTTGGGCCAGCCCAATGAGCCAAACGAATTTATTATTACAAATGCTACAGTTATGGAACCACGATTCTGGAGAACGGTGGTTCAAATCCACCTCTGTCCCTCTGGATTTAGGTATTCCATGATTTCCCTAAATCATTCTACATCTGCAATCCACCCAAAAGTGCGTGGCGGAGGGTACTCAGTACCACCGCTAGTTACTTGCTTCCCTGTTCCACTCCCATATAGAACGAGGGAAAAACGAATACTTGTATGCATCCGTAAGAGCCACTCAAGGCAAATGCCGGGATGGTTCCTTTAAAATGGCAAGGCCGATTTGCTTCCCCATCCTTACCTAAACAATCGGAGCGTGAGCTCCGTTTCTGAAGACCACGTCGTCGACGGAACATTAAAATAATCTTACTTCCAAATTTGTAACAACCTTGTTATCACCAATGTAATATTTGAACCAATGACGGTGGTGAGCATTGAAACAAGCCACCAGTAATATCCCTGTTTTCCCACTGTATTCTGCCTCTCTATTATATAGCGATGTCATGTATCAAATATGATTCATCCGTCCAAACGATGTTCCTTCACATTGGGTGTTGTTTTTTTGCAAAAGTGTCGTCTGTATCGTATTCACTACAATCCACAGAACAACGAGGCAGCCTAATGAATGACCACAAGGTGTCATCAGCAGTCAGTGACAAGTATGTTTTTGACGAGTAAGCATAGCCTCAAGAAAGAAAGGTGAGTATTGTCCATTTGTCAATTATTTCTTTTAAAGCAATACTAAAATGTTGTTACCAGATCCCTGATTACAACTCTCTGAAATAAAGTGACGTGAAATGTGGTGTTTTATTATGCGAAATCGTATTTTAGTAGATGTATCATACATGATACATTCGGTCCCTTTGACTACATTTCGTATGTCTGTGAGCAAATTGCCGCTGTCTGCATTTTATGCTGTTAATTAGTTATTTCAACGTTATTTTATTGCTTTTAGCGCGTATTTTACGACTTACATGTGATAGGATTGACTAATGCTTCCAGTAAAAATAAAACTTCACAAAGTGAATTAGAAATCTAAATGTTATCGACAGATCTATATTATTCAGAAATTACTCATCTTCTGGATGAGATCTTTGATGCTAATTGTTCTGATATCGAAACTGAACATGACTGTGATGATGATGACACTGAGGTTCGCAATCAGGGAACGCAGTTGACAACGTGAAGTTTCAGACAGTGAAACTTCAGTACATTCTACGCAAATACATGAAACTGCATCTACTAGACATCCAACACAACGCTGGCGCCATAGAAAAGAGTACATAATGTTTTAGTACTTTCAATAGGCACGATTGTTCACTATTTCAAAGCAAGAGAAGTGCCAAAGGAAACAAATTTACTTTTGCTTCGAGATGGATATTGCTGAAAATGTGATGTTCTGCAGAACTGAAAGAAACACGAACAATCCCGATACATACTAAACGGAAGGTGATGAGGAAATTAAAGAAAGGGAATGGGACAATAAAAAGAAGAAAATGTCAGTTCAGCTAATACCACCAAAGGACAATGGATACAAACGTGCTTTGCACATGCCAGAAATGACTACCGAAAAAAGAGCAGATCACAGTGCAGATCAATGGGCTGCTCAAAGTTAACGAATGTGAGATGTTGCGACTGTAAAGTCTTTTTGTGCTTCACTTAAGAAAGAAAATCTTTCAAAAAGTTTCATACATCATAATTTATAAATTTGTAAGAAAAAAGAATGTAATTTAACATACTACATAGCATTTGTAAAATTTGTAAGACTTTTATGTGATTTTTTTTGTTTTCTTCATCATTTTACTTCCACTAGAACATGTAATGAGACAATTTGGAATAATTTTGTGCGTTTTCTGGCATTAGCAGGAGTATGTAATTTAAATAAGCAAAAATAAAGTAACATTTATTTTTTCACCGTGTGTCATGTTGTCTCGATATTAACCCAATGTATCCTACATGATAAAGCGTCTACAACAATATGTAAAAATTTAAAAAGATATTCATGAATATTATACCGTGGTGCCAATTAACACATTAAAGGTTGTTTAGTTCAATTAACTGTATACATCTGGCTTCAGATAGGTTCCCCATTTAGTATCGCACATGATGCAGGCTCCCCAGAATCCGATAGTCTGCTTGCATTGACTGAGGTCAACGAGGGATTAGCCCTCTGTGGTATATTTGTAATTGCTTCATGACTGCTTCACAAGCCGAAGTTCCGACTTTGGCTACCACATTTGCACTTTTAAATTAAACAGAAGAAGAGGCAAAGACAACACTAAAATTCTAGCTGAAGTAGCAGAAAAGGTTGGACTAAAGATAGCATATAATTAGCCCAAGACATTGAACACTTGGTCTGACTGGATGATAGATGTACAAGTAGTTGAGAAAGTCGACAGTTTTCGTTATTTGGGAGAGAAGGTAACTGGTGGAATACAGAGCTTCGGTACGCAGTGAAAACAACATATGGCAAGAAATATGTTTCACGGAATGCCAAATTGCGACACTACACAGCAACTGTAAGAAATGCTGCACTGTATGCATCAGAAACGATCATACTCGTTAAGGGAGCTTGTATACAGTTGGAGAAGAGGGAGCGGTAAATTTTAAAAGACATATGGGGCACTAAAAAAAGTGGGGGGGGGGGGGTATCTGGATACACAGAACACGAGAGGAACTGTACGAAGATTTTGAACCTATTTAGATGTTTATATAGTTTATGGGACTTAACTACGGGGTCATCAGTCCCTAAACTTACAAACTACTTATGAACTAGCTAGCACTAAGGACGGCACAATTATCCATGACCGAGGGGGGATTCGAACCCCCGACCGTAGTGGCCGTGCAGACCGTGACTGACGCGCCGCAGTCCCCTCGGTCACCGCGGCCGGCTTTGAACCTATATCGAGACTGAAAAGGAGGTTACGATTTGTTGGGCACTTCATGAGGATGGACGATGAGAGGTTGACTAAGAAGATATGGAATGCAATATGTCATACCGGCAACAACTGTGTGAAGGAAGTCAGAGATGACTGGAAGACTGTAGGAATAAAAGAAAGGAATCTGCAGGCACTGGTGCAGGACAGGGAGAAGTATAAACGGTCGGGGGACGGTCACAGGTGGCAAAATCAAAGTCACCACAAAAGAAGGAGAAAGAAACAGAAGAAGCTAGAGAATGAAGAGGTACTGGGAAGAAAGAAGACGTGCTAAACAAGCCACACGTGATCCTGAAAGGACCTAACGAAGCAGAAGGAGTAATCTTGCTTCAGGTTTCTATAGAGGCTATCACCGGCCGCGGTGGCCGAGGACACTGAGGCGCTCCAGTCACGGTCTGCACGGCCACTACGGTCGGGGGTTCGAATCCCCCCTCGGGCATGGACACTTGTGCCGTCCTAGTTCGTAAGTAGTTCATAAGTAGTTTGTAAGTTTAGGGACTGGTGACCCCGTAGTAAAGTCCCATAGACTCTACAAACATTTGAACATTTCAAATGTTTGTATAGTCTATGGGACTTAACTACGGGGTCATCAGTCCCTAAACTTACAAACCACTTATCTACTACCTTATACTAAGGACGGCACAAATATCCATGCCCGAGGGGGGATTCGAACCCCCGACCGTAGTGGCCGTGCAGACCGTGACTGAAGCGCCTCAGTCTCCTCGGCCACCGCGACCGGCATTTAAACATTTGAGAGGCTATCTCGTCTACCGCAGACGCCATACGCCGACGCCGTTTCTTATCCTCCCTCAAGACCTCCGAATATTCCCGGCAAACGTAGCTGGTCTCTGCAGAGTCCATTCAGTACAACTTTTGTAGATCTTCGGCACAGCTCCTCTAGAGCTACCCAAGCGTCCCGCTTTTTCTGCCCCCCGGACAGCCACGCGGAGATTCCCATCCGCTACTTTCGCGCTTTCGAGCCGGGGGTCGACGTCGCAACGGCCAGCATCTTGTGGCCCCAGATTTATACCGACAGTAAAAAATTCCGCCGAGGGCCATATCCGCTTGTCCGGCGGGCGTGTGTACGCCGGCGTCCAGCTTCTGCGCATGCGCGGTAGCGGCCCTCGTAAAAGCCCGTTAGCCATGTACCGCCGCAAAAAGCGCGGTGCGCACCCGTCCCTCGGCTGTCTACAGAGTCACGTTTATGACGTCGCGTCACTGTGTGTGTGTGTGTGTGTGTGTGTGTGTGTCCGGCCGACCAGCGGTCGCTCGCGGGACACGAGACGACTCCGATAAAGTCGGAACGGCCGCGTTTAATGCCCGCGCGGGGCCCGGCAAAGAAGCGTTACGGCCCGCGGGTCGTCACCAGAACTGCCATCGGCACACAGCGCCGGCGCGTTCTCGCCGTCGTGTTCTGCGCTTTAAAACCTAAACACGCGCGCCTCGCCTGATGAGCGTTATCTTTCTGTGCAGATCTTTCGCGGAATATTTCCTCTCTTCTTCCTCTAAGCCGCGACCGTTTAAGGACTTCTGCGGTTCGTGGCGCACCATTTTAGCCATAACCGTTATATAAACGGTGTCGTACCAGTAGCGTAACGGGAACGTTGTGTCAACAGTTCCAAATAGGGGCGTTAGCCAGACGGGTCTTCTGGGATTCAAACCTCTTCCCGAATAGGGTTACCATGCGTTTATCATAAAAAAAAGAGAACAGTTCATATAAAAAAAGAGGACACTGTACTGTTAACATAATGTAATTTACAACTTTATTATTGAGTCACTGTAAAACTACTACGAACTAAAACAGTAACCTTGTGTGGTTATTACAAAACAAAATATTATGAACCTTAACAGTTTATTCATCATCACTACATTCAATGGTCATTTAAATTAACCCGCGGCCACTCGCGTATATTGTTGTTACACGTGGTAGATTTTTTCTTACAATGAGATCTTGCACCTTTTTATCTCTTTGTGCCAGACAAAGACGCAGAAACAGTATAACAGAAATCAGACAGAAAGGGCTCCAACTTTGGCAGCAATCTTGGAGAAATCTGGGAGGAGAACTCACGCTCTCCTGCCAGATATCCAGGAAAGATTGGGTATGAAACATTTCAAACCATCTAGGGGGACGCTGCACTTCCTCACCGGGCATGGACCCTATCCGACATATCTATGTCGGTTTAGGAGACAGTCTACGCCAGCTTGTGCATGTGGTGCCGAGATAGGCACGCCAGAACACATCATTTATGAGTGTCCTACGTATGACGACGTGGCTGCGGATCTCAGAAGAGCTCTGCCTAGTAATAACACCTTTGAGCGCATAAGAACCCCAGACACGTTCCGAGTACTCGACGAAATCGCCAATAATGTATCGCGCAAAGTGCTTCGGGACTTTATCCTGAATCAGTAACCGGATCTGACCCAATACCCGATTGATCCAGCCACATCTGCCATGCCGCCGGGGGATGGACTGGTCTCCAGCAATGGAAGAATCCACCATCCCCTGGATTCGGGGGTTAGATGTGGCAAACACCGAATTAGACCATAGACGTAAGTTAGATGTAGGTTTTTCTTAAATAGCAGAATAAGACACACAGGGGAAAAATTTTTGCGGGGGGGGGGGGGGGGGGCTGTGGTGACAAAAGACATTGGCCGCCCAGTGCCAGGGGCATGCTCACTGGGATTCGCTCGGTGAGCTGGGCACCACAAGCAGGTTTTTAATGCTGGCACACATGTAACACCACAGCAGTATCATAAGACACATCATCATACACATCACCCAGTATAAACATCAACAACCATCAAGATGTCCAGTGGTTTCTGCAGAAACATGTAATGTAATGAAATGTAATGACACCATTTAGCCGTAAGAAATTTATGTATTATACTATTGCCCATTTTAGTCTTAGGTAATGGGTTGTATTGTTTGATATTACAATAAATAAACATTGTAGATTAAAAAAAAAGACACATTTATACTATGAATCATTTCTTTATTGTTACCAAAGCATTATAAATATGATATGGAACATGTAATTTGCAAGAAGAACTATAGTGCCGAAGCACTGACAACGATAGACGAGATTTTAAGATCTTTCAAAGACCTTTCAAATTCAGGTAGTATATAGCAAACAAGCCTGCAAAATATGGCATCAAGGTATATGCGCTTTGTGATGCCAGAAGCTTTTATACGCTAAATATGGAAGTATATGCAGGCAAACAACCTACTGGGCCATATCAAGTAGCAAATAATGCAGAGCATGTGGTGTTAACTATTGATTACACCGATCGACAAAACAGGCAGAAACGTGACGATGGACAATTATTTCACATATGTATCACTCGGTAACAAAATGTACGCCAATCATCGATTCACATTAGTATATACGCTATGGAAGAATAAAAGAGAAATTCCACCGGAACTTTTCGACGTAAAATGTAGGCAACTAAATACCAGCATTTGGAGAAAAACCAAGCAACAACTGCTTCATTTCCTCACACGTCTCAAAAAAGAAACAGAAAAACAGCGACGAGTCTGTAGACGCTGACAGTGACGAAGCGAACAAACTTCAAATTACATTCTACAATCTCAGAAGGAGGTGTAGATGTTGTCAACCGTTCTAAATCCGAATATTATGTTTCAAGAAGAAACCGCTGTCCCCTTACACTGTTTTTCAGTTTTAAATACTTCCATACCCGACAGAGAATGTCATGTACTCTGTATAAACAACTGCTTCATTCAATTCGTAAAACTCAAAATTTACTTTGCTCATAAAAGACGTAACATACTCTGAACACATTCAAGGAGAAAACAATCCAACAGTGGCGAAACTACGGGCGGGGGGGGGGGATGAGGGGGATAGAACCCCCCAGAACCCCCCACCACCACCACCACCAAAAAAGAAAGAAAGAAATTGTATAACAGCAATCTGGTAAAGGTAAAGATTGGAAACTCGGGGTGTTTTACCAGAAGCTTTCATTGGATGGGAGTGAATTAATCTTCAACGGGAGTAGTAGATGGTGGTCTGTCTGGAAACTGACTAAAATTTAGCTCGTCAAGCAGATCTATCCCCCCCCCCCCCCCCCATAGCCAAGTCCTAGTAACGCCACTGCAAACGAACATAGCCGCATGTTACAAGTACAAGAAACAGACTAAAAGTGAAGCAAGGCGGTTTTCCACGGAAGGACAAATAACTGTTACGTTAAGACTTCCGTTTTAGAAAAGTCTAACCCTGCGCGCCACTTCAAATAATGCCACAACTAGCAAGCTATTGTTGAAATTTGACTGTTGAGTCAATGCAATGAAAGAATGCATTTCTAGACGTTCCGTTCATTAGCTTTGAAATGTGATGGAATATTCAACTAAAATCATAAATGTTAGATTTTTTCTAACAACGCGAGTGATCGCGGGTTGATGCAATCTAATATTAAGCCTTACGGGAGACCAGGGTAACGGCGCCACCCTGGGTAATCGCGCTACCCCAGTTTTAAGACAAACGGTCGGCAGTACGAGTACGCTTGCCAGATTTTTATCTCCGTTACCTGGCGCGGAACTATTTCCTGTGGTCGCCGTCTGTGGTTGTTAACATGTATTAATCGTGTAAAAGAAATTGTTAGTTTCGACGTTTTGAATCTAATTTTCCAGCCTGTATTTTATTGAAATAAGTAACTCTATAGGCTGTCAGTGCTTTTTAATACTCATATTAACGTAATCTGTAGATATTTTTCTTCGATTTCGTGTCTCTAACCTAATTGTTTCGCCAAATCTTTGGCTTTAAATTGACGTTCTTAACCATATTTTTCCAATTGGGGCAATGACGCCATGGTGGAGAATTTAGGCTAAATGAAGTGTAATACAGATGCATACATTTTGTGAAATGGGCACTTACAGAATGTAGTAGGTTTGAAGTGCCAAAAACTATAGCGGCATTTCTGACTTGTGCGGTGTCTTCATCAAGCCTAAATTATAAAATGTATTTTTATTCCAATTTTACATCGACAAGTACTTGAAGACTTCTAAACAGAATAGTGATAAGTATAAATTACAACGGTTGTAACACTTACTTACTCACTCATCGTGTAGGTTTATCCTTGATTTTCAAATTTATGGCGTCTTTACCCCGGAACCCAGGGTAATGGCGCCACTGCGTATACTTTCGAAATATATTTTTTAACAATAAAACTTAACTAAATACATGTCTGAAGAAATTATAATAAAATAATATTAGCTGGCGAAGCTATAGTATTATTCTTTACGAATAAGACGCACCTTTTATAAGGTAAAAAAAAAAAAAAAACTGGTTTCCCTTAAGATGGCGTCATTCCCCTCGTCTCCCCTACGATATTTATACGACTTATCTTCTTAGAAACGGGTATGTACGTTCCAGCAGGGCAAATCAAACATTGTGCTTCACGTTCCTTTCTTTCTCTCTTGAATGATTTGTATTTCTCCAGGAGCACATCATTTGACACCGACTTTCTTTTCGGCATTTTGTATTTGTATGTAATTTCGTATTTCATTTTGAGGCAAAAGGCTACCTACGATCTCGAACACACAATGCAGCTTTAATCTAAACCACAAAGTATATCACACAAGGAAGTTGATATCAAAAGCAACACCAAAGAACGTAATGCAGAAGACAGAATACACTGGTTGAATACAGGGTAGACAAATGGATTCCTTCGTAGAGGAATTCCGAATCGCTTGCAACTGCCAGACCCATGCGGCGAGCGAAATTGGCAACGGAAATTTCGCTCTGTGTATACACGTGATAGTTGCGAACAGTTTGGAATTACAGTGCGAACGAATCCGTAGTCGCCAATGGCACTAAAATAAATTTTATTCCTCGGAAACTAAAGAAAGGGGACATTTTATAGAATTTTATAAATTCCGGCCGGACACATTTTCTTGCCTCAAAAACAGGACATGTTCGGGAAACAGAGGACATTCGTTAACCCTATTCCCGAAATATTGACAAAAGTAAAAAAAAAAAAAAAAAGGCATCATTCTACGTATACAGTAGAGTCTCCATAGTTCTCGACTTTATAGGTCGAGATTCCAATAATCCGAGCCTCATAAAAAAAAAGTTGCAACAAATCTTACTTTTTTTCTGACATGATTGAAAGATGAAAACATAATTGCACAAGATAGATAAGGGGAGGACAGCTCAGTGACAAAGCAGACAACAATGCAATCAAAATCGACAATTCGCTCGCTGCCTTGTTGCTGGGACATCTGTTGTCAGTATGGCACGAAATCCCCCGACTGCTGCCGGTTGTTACCGATCGAAACGGGAGCTTCTCACGCTGCTGTGGTTGCCACGCAGTAGTACCTGTACAGGACAGTGTTGTGTTGCGTTTTGTTTATTGGCTGTGTGTTCCATTGTATACCTTACAAAGATGAGTGCTATAATAAAAAAAGTGGCTTTGAAAGACGTCGTGTACTGGATTAGCGAATCTTGGAGCGAGATAAAGTCAGACACAATTTCTTTCTAAGTCACGGAGGAAAATTATACAGGAAAGTATGCGACACAGAAACTAAGATTTAGCAGATGAAGACGGTCAAACGTTACGTGTGTTAATCAGAAGATTGCCAGGGTGTGAAGAGGTAGAAGAGGTCGAAGTAGGTGAGTGGTTAAATTCGGACGAGCAGTTGGAAGTGATAGCCTCTACTATAATTGACATGGTTAACATTCCATCGCAGTGTGAGTGTGTGTCAGGCCTCTATGGTCCCGACATAGTCGGTTTTCTGTAATATTTAGTTTTGTGAACTGGCCACAGATGTATATTATAAGAGGCACAGTAATCTTTGGAAGTTCTATTGTAAAGTAAGCGCTGTGGCTGCGAGAGAGCAGTCAGTTGCGAGTGAGTTGCCAGAGTCACCAGTTGCATGATGTAGCGCGAGGAAATTGTTGGAGAATGCAGTCGTTAAGTATGTGTTGCAGCACGCCGTTATTGTGATGCATGATGTTAATTTAATTTTCTGTAATATTTTTTCTACTTCATATTTTCTTAAGAATACATAATTTTTAATCTTAATTTCGTCTTCTGCGTTCTTATTTGGTAGTTAGTTTCCCCTTCATTTAATTTTCTTCATTTATGATTATTGTTGATCTTAATTACTACCCAACTACTCTGCATGCTGCGAGCTGCTTGCTGATCCTGTTTCATTGGACCAAGACTTAAAGGCTTCATAAAAGAAACATCAAGAGATTGAAGTCCGTGAGGACAATGTGGTGGTAAACATAGAAACGAAACTCCAGGCCCTCGCTTAGTCTATAACTTCAATATTTTTAGTATTTATTGAGTGTCCATCTAATATAAGAAAACTGGGAAGTCTTTAAAGCAATGAAAACCGTTCAATTTCCTCGAGATTCGAACACGGGTTCTCCACTCCCCAGAGAGTGACTTCACCGTCGCGCTGTCGGCTTCTTCGGCGAAAATTGTTCACCATGTGGGCACATACGCTGCAGTTGTAAAAGTCTCTTTCCTCGATTTCTGAAAAGTATGCGTTTGCGGACCACATACATGATGATGAAAACCGCTCTCTTTACGATAATATAGCGATTCTGCCAATTTAGAATTGATTGCTCGTCATTGCCGTTAGTGGCGATTTTCTCAAAAACGGGGGTGTAACTTTAAATGTATGGGAATGTTAACAAAACACGAATACTACATCAGGAACAATGTGAGTAACTGTTGAGATCTTCTGAAAAATCTATCGCCACAGTTGTGCGATGGGATTCTTGATTTCCTGTCAGAAAGGACACAGTACGTTGTAATTGACGGAAAGTCATCGAGTAAAACACAAGTGATATCTGGCGTTATAGGCCCACTGCTGTTTCTTATTTTATAAACGATTTAGGAGACAATCTGAGTAGCTGTCTTAGCCTGTTTTCGTATGATGCTGTTAATTATCAATTAGTGAAGTAACCAAGAGAACAAAAGTAACTGCAGAATTATTCTGATAAGGTATCTGCATGGTGCAAAAATTGGCACTTGACCATAAATAATGAAAACTGTGAATTCATCCATATGTGCACTAAAATAATTGCGTTACACTTCTTTTAAACAATAAATCAGTGAAATCTGCAGGCCATAGATCAACTATATACCTAGTAATATCAACTCACAGTTAAAATAACACACAGAAAGTATCGTAGGGACGGCGAACCAAAGACTACTTTCTGCTGTCTGAACACTTAGGAGATGCAACAGTTCTACTAAATAAACTGCCTACACTACACTTGTGCGTCCTATTTTGCAGTACTGAGATGCAACAGTTCTACTAAATAAACTGCCTACACTACACTTGTGCGTCCTATTTTGCAGTACTACTGCGCATTGTGGGGTCCACAACAAGTGGGACCGTCGAAGGATATAGAGAAAGTTCGGAGAAGGGCAGGTCGTTTTGTACAGGAGAGAGAGTGTCACGGATAAATGCAAGATTTGGAGTGGAGATCATTAAAAGATAGGCGGAATTCGTTGCGGCGAGATCTATTTGGGAAATTTCTTTCACCAATTTCCTCTTCCGAATGGGAAATTACTTTGTTAGCACTCACCTACATATGGAGGCATGATCATCATAATAAAATCAAGGAAATAATGTTGAAAGTGGTAGGATTTAGGTGTTCCTTTTTCCCGCCCGGTATAGAAAATGAAACGGTAGAGAAACATCATAAAAACCATGCACTTAAACGCGATTTGCTGAGTATTTATGTAGATTTGCGGTATATGTAGAAGTCAATTATAAATGCGTGTTGTTCCTGAATCCTCATCCATAAAACGACCTGTAGAAGTTTTCTAAGACGTTCGCTGTGTCGGAGGGATTTCAGGGCTTCCAAAGGTTTTCTCGAGAAAGGAGGAGGAGTTCCTTTACGATGACATATCGCAAACCGTGTCGTTGTGGGTGACGCGGATGCCTTCGACTCCATCCGACGCGCTAAATTATGCAATGCCTGTTGAGAGAAGTTCCTCCTGCCATCCTTTAACGTACAGACTCACGTTTGATGTGAAAGACATTTCTTTGTGGCAGGCGTTGCCGTGTAAGAGTTCGAAATTCTGGAATTCCCCAATCTTTACGCAGGAGGCTCTTGTTGTCTATATACGCGAAAAAATTTCAGCCGGGTGCTATTGCTGTATACCTGAAGGCGAATAATAAATTGTGTAGCAGTGTCTAAACCCACGTTGGGGACTTCGGCAGCTATTACATTCTTTCTGCTCGTGTTTTAATTAAATATTCAAAAAGTATTGCAGGGTTTTGAATTTCATTTTTGCAAGCAACTAGCGGATTAAAACTAAGCTGTACGTAATTAATCCAATTACAGGGTTTACAATATACTGATGCTGGGTAATCCAGTGTTCCATAGGCTGCAGGTACTGCGATTGCAGTGTATTTAACTCACAAGGTGAGGCCACGACGTTTGGAACGCGAATTTACTGCAAACTTCGTACACTCGTAGTACTCCATGAGGACAACAAAATGTGTAAGCAGTAGCGTGTACTTCTCAAGCATTATTGAGAAAATCGCAAGATAATTTCAGTCGTCGTCAAGTATGTAGCATATGTACCTGTGCGTGGCCTTTTTTGTCACGAAGCGGCGCCAGTCGAGTGGTTAGCGTCCGAGCCCCGTACTTGGTCGCTGGATCGAGTCCAGTTCATCACTTTTTTTTTCAACACAGTCATGTTTGTTACTATTTATGTTACAATTGATATACCGGGAAAAATACGTGTAATAGGATGTACTTTTATTAAAAGAATCCTGGTTTGTACGACGACATTTACACCGATGACGAAGAACTTGGAACATGTATGGTAAAAGTCGTACCTCCGAAATGCACGCAAATTTGCCAACCGTGCGATGTTTATTTGTACTAGCAAGTTAAACATTTCATTAAGCGTCTTCAAAATTGTTCTTATTTAATGGAAAGAGAAATTGCTTCTCGTGAAGACGCTATTAAAATACACTCGATACTGCATGACCAATTATCAGCGCCGATATGTAAGGAAATGCTGCGTTATGCATGGTTTGATTACAAATTATCGGATGAAAGAGAGGTTTTTAAAAATGTTAGCGAGGTTTGTTTTCCCATAGAAAACCTCAAAAGATCTTGCATATGTGGAAACATTATTTATTCAAAGCAGCTGGTGCCGTTTAACTTTGTTTTCCATGTTTTTACTAAAAATACCATCCTGCAACTTGCAATGTCGAAAGTGACGCTTAGTTGTACATCTTTGGAAATCCATCTGTGGCTGTCAGAACTTGCAGGTAACAAGTAGTTACTCCTTCCAGGAATAAGGGATTTCTCAAATCATGGACTAGCAAACATTTTCACGTCAGTATCACTTTATGCGTTTGGTCGTTTACTAGTCGGTAGTTATGAATATCATATTATTTGAGACGATAAAACTTTGTAGACTGATAAATAACATTGTAAATTTAATAAAAATATATCTGATACACGTATTTTCCCGTTATATCAATTGTAATATAAATAGTAACGTATATGACTGTAAAGATAAACGTGAAGCAATGAATTAAAATTTGTGGTGCGGCCGGGAATCGAACCCGGACCTCCATGCTTACTAGGCCAACGTCTTACCGTTAGACCACTGCACCTCTAACCTCATATTTTAATTCATTGCTTCACGTTTATCTTTAATGCCCTAGACATATTTGAGACGAAAAACCGTCTCAGGGTTTCTCAATCTATATTTAAATTTATATGTATATGACTGTTGAGGGAAAAAAAAAAGGTAACAAACGGAACTGGAACAAGCGACCAACGAGTATGGGGCTGGGATGCTAACCGAAATTATCTTGCAATTTTCTCAATAACGCTTGAGAAGTACGCGCTACTGCTTACACATTTTGTTGTCCTCGTGGAGTACTACGAGTGTACGAAGTTTGCAGTAAATCCACGTTCCAAACGTCGTGGCCTCACCCTGTCAGACTTTTTGTGAAGTAGCAGTCAGCGGCTCCAAACTTGAGTGTCTGACATCGAAATAACGAAAAATAGAGATAGGTGGGAGAGAGAAAGGATGAGGGAGACCAAGTGTAATACATAATAGCGATTGCGTGAGGAAAACGAGAAGAACATCGAGAAAAATAAGGGAATAGATGGCTTATTATTTTTCTTGGAAGGCGGCAATTTCCACAGATTTCCAAAAATCATCCACAAGCTAGTGGGTACATTCAGGTATCAAGAAATCAGTTGCACAGTATGACAGAGGTTGAAATTTAAAATAAACGTCTTTTGTTATAATAGGTCCACAAAGTTTTTAAAAAAGTTGTATGTATTACCTTGAATTTGTTCATTTAATGAAGCGTCGCTTTTAGCGTTATGTATTATAAGCGACGCTTCATGAAATGAACTAGTTCAAGGTAATACATACAACTTTTTAAAAAAACTTTGTGGACTTATTATAAAATAGTCGTTTATTTTAAATTTCAACCTCTGACATACTGTGCAAATGATTTCTTGACGCCGCGGTGGAGAAGCCGAGCGGTCTAAAGGACCTCGCTGTGGAGCGCGCGCTTGCTCGCAGTGGAGGTACGGGTCCTCCCTGAGGCATAGGTGTGTGTGTTTGTTCGTAGGTTAGTTTACCTAGGTTTAAGTAGTTTGTAAGCTACGGACTGATGACCACGCAGTTTGGTCCGATAGATTTACAGACATTTGAACATTTGATTTGATTTCTTGACACCTGAATGTACTCACTAGCTTGTGGATGATCTTTGGAATTTGGAGGTCTTTGTTTTCATGTGCATACGTGCGCCCCAGTCGTGTTGTTGACTCGGTGCATTTCGGTTGTGTTATGCGTCGCCACTGAATTCTGACGTAGCACAGTATGCTGAGGAACTTTCTTCGTAGACACGGTTACGAGGGAAGTAACCACGTTTTCTTTTATTACGTTTTATATTTTTATTGTTTTAAGATTCTTGTACAGATTATCTGATGATGAGGGCTTGACCCTTGAAACGCGTCATGTTTTAGTGTTTTTGCAAGATATCTGTGGTTGAGCCTACATGACAAAATGATTAAGTAATACAACCACGACCTCGCATCCATTACGGATATACGAGGCGCGTCCAGAAAGTAAGTTCCGTTTAGTTATATAAAACGAACGGGTACAGATAAAGACAAATTATTGATTGTACAAAAATCTACAACTGTTAAACTAGTTTTTTACATAGCTTCCGAAATTTTTTAGGCTATTGTCATAGCATGGCACAAGATTTTGTGTGCCTTTTTCATAGAATGTTGCCGCCTGTGTATTCAACCATGTGGTAACATGTTCTTCCAGCTCGTCATCTTCGTTGAAGTGTTGTCCACCAAGGACAGATTTTAGGTGTAAAAAGAGGATTATTGTCAAAAGACTTGTTTTTTTTTCACGATAATGCCTGACCTCACACACCGAATATGACCAAACAATTCTTACGGAAATTCCAATGGGATCTGTTTGATCATCTTCCATACAGCTCGGACCTCTCTCCTTGCAACTTTCATCTCTTCTTACACATAAAATCTGTCCTTGGTGGTCAGCACTTCAACGATGATAAAGAGCTGTTACCAAATGGTTGAATACACAAGCGGCAACCTTCTGTGAAGGATGCATGCAAAAACTTGTGGCACGCTATGACAAGTGCGTACAAAATTTCGGCAGTTATGTGGAAAAATAGTTTAAGAGTTGTAGAATTTTGTGCAATATAAATTTCTTCTGTATCTGTGTACAATTTCATTTTATTACATAACGGAACTTACTTTCTGGACGCGCCTCGTAATTAAAATATATATTTTTGACGAATTACAGCGTTCAAATGAATGAAATAATTCGCAATTTGCGATGTTATGGCATCACTGTATTAGGTTTATATGCAATACCAAACTGTAGCGAATGAAAATTTGTGCCCGGCCGGGATTCGAACCCAGGATCTCCTGCTTACTAGGCAGACGCGTTGAACACTCCACCACCGAGGACACAGTGACCAGTCCGCCTACAGAGGACTCTTCCCTGCACGTATCCCGCCACATCCAAATCTCTATTCGCCACACTGTCTCTTTCCTATTACCACAGTCTCTTACTTCTGGAATGCTCGCAGCCACAATACTGTATTCCCGCATCAGGGAGAACAGACCATGAGGTATCGAGACACAATTAATTGTCGTCAGCAGCCCAGCCTCGGCTTGTATACAATTATATATTTTTGGCGACGTTACAGCGTTCATTTTTAATGAAATAAATCGCAATTTGCGATCACTCACGGCTTCACTGTACTAGGTTTAGATGTAATACCAATGTGCAGCGAATGAAAATTTGTTTCCGGTCGGGATTCGAACCTGGGATCTCCTGCTTATCAGGCACACGCATTGAACTAAAAAGACTGCGGTAATTCGCTACAGTTTGGTAATCCATTTAAACCTAATACGGTGATGCCATAACATCGCTGTGGTGTCGCACAAGTATGAAGTGTGCGCCACGTACTTACGCCGAGCGCCGCCATGCACGCTCGGCGCGGCGTTCTTACGACGTCAGCCACGAGCGCCCTCTGCTGCAACTCCGCTCGTGGCCACGACTACTGCATCGTTCACTTGGGAACTCGGCTAGCGGATAGGCACTAGGAATCATCAGTAGGCAGGCCTCTATGTAAACTATGTATCAACATTCTGCAGTCAAGAATTATGTAAAAGCTATGTATTACCAAGACTCCACGAAATATATATCTTATTCTAATTTAGCCTAGTGTTCTGGTTTCTGCTGTCCCACTGGCTGGTCACCTCCGTACCTGCACACGCGTGCATCCTATTTTCTTGTGTCAGTGTCTCTCCACTCGGCCACCGACACCCACGACAACCAGCGGAAACGGGACACAAAAGTGGCGATGAGGCTGGGCTGGGACACAAAAATCGCAAATAGCGATTTATTTCATTCGTAATTAAATCGTTGGTTTGGTTACCTTCTTTAGACTTGGCAGCTTTCGTAAGAGCTCCCCACCGAGTCGCTTAGCGAATAAATATTAGAATGAGAACTGTTTGGGGTCAAATATGACCCGCCAGGTCAGTTACGGGTTAATAGCACGGGTGCGGTGTGAGACAGGCGCTCAGGAAGGCGGGCAGACGGCTGCGTGGGCGGCGGCACGTCCAGACGGCGCGCCCTGCTCCCGGGCCGCGGCTGGCGCGTTGCCATGGCGACGTCCCGGGCCGCCGCGCGTGACATCTGCCGGCCCGGCCGCGCAACTGCGCCGCGCCGCGCAGGGGCACGCCCTTCTGAGCGACGCTCCGCCCTCGGTCCGTCGCTAGCCAGGTAGAGTTCAACACAGAAACGCCCACACACTTTCTGCAGCTAAAGCTCTTACTATACGGAGCATGCGACACGCGATACAGAGTCTGCAGCGCGTCCTGCGATAGACCATCGAGCAACAAAGAAGCGTTTAGACTTTAGACGGTACCCGTTTGTGGAGCCGTCTGCTTCACGTGCCTACTTCATTTGTTGTCAACTTAGAGCAAATGAATAGCCGACTTAAGATCACTTTAAGTAATGATCAAAACGTTTACTTTTGTTTTCGACTGCCTATGTTAAGGGGAGGCGTAAGCAAAATTGGTTAAAATGATTTAATTTTTTTCATCTCCATACAATTCTGTAGCATGTTAGAAATACTGTCTCCGATTTTCACAGATTAATTCGAACTACAAATGATAAAAAACCTGTCTTACCTCATTCAGTGTGCAGGGCCACGCCCACTTTTCTAGACGACACTCTCCTGCTGTCGTAAAAGAATCGGAAGAGTATAGAAGGCTGTGGACCCGTTTATGTCGCGTTATATTTATTATGTGTTATATTTTTAATCAAATTGCGTGGTTATGGTATATCGCCCCAAATTTGCGACTGGATAGGTGATTTCCTATCAGAGGGGACACAGTTTGTTGTAATCGATGGTAAATCATCGACTAAAGCAGAGGTGATATCGGGCGTTCCACAGGGTAGTGTTATAGGTCCTCTGCTGTTTCTTATTTACATGAACTATTTGCGGGAAAATCTAAGTAACTCTCTTACGTTGTTTGCAGCTGACGCCGTAATTTATCGTCTAGTAAAATCATCTGAAGATCAAAACCAACTGCTTCTAACCATCTGTATAAGATATCACAATGGTGTAGAAATTGGCAATTGACTCTAAGTAATGAGAAGTGTGAAGTCGTCCACATGAGTACGAAAAGAAATCCGTTAAACTTCGTTTGCAAGATAAATCAATCAATCGTGAAGGCCGTAAACTCCACAAAATACCTAGGAATTACTATTACTTCAGAATTGAACTGGAAATAACACGTAGATAATGTCGTGGTAAAGGCGTACCAGAGACTGCGTTTTATTGGCAGAACCCTTAAAAGATGCAACAGAACTACTAAACAGACTGCATTCACTACGCTTGTCCGTCCTTTTTTGGAGTATTGCTGCACAGGTGGGTTTGACGGAGGACATCGAAAGAGTCGAAAGAAGGGCAGCTCGTTTTGTATTGTCACGATTCAGGGGAGACAGCGTTGCGGAAATGCCAATTTTTTTCATTAGAGGGCTCGCAGCATGAAATATGTCATAGTAACACATTTTAATAAATGACAACACCCAATTTGCTGCAGAATATTTTATTTTCCACGACAGCCGTTTCGGCTTAAGTCATTCTCAAGTAATACCTACAAAGAAGCTGTATTCGTTATTTTGTTCTGTGTAATATTTTAAACTTATAAAATCGTGTACACAGGATAAAATAACGATCACAGCTTCTTTGCAGGCATCACTTGAAAATGGCATAAACCTAAACAGTCGTCGTGGAAAATAAAATATTTTGTAGCAACTGAAGTATTGTCATTTATTAAAATGTCTTACCATGACATATTTCGCAGCGTGCTGTCGAGAAAGCAGAAAGATGGGAGTACTATGACTAAACCATGTCCAGTTATCGTATGCTATTACAATAATGCTTTTGTCAATGTTTATATATGTAAAAATCACATACTGTCAAAAATTTGATCTAGAAGCGAAATTTAATGTGAAATTTACAGAAAAAATAAATATCACATTTTTATAGTTACTTTTATAATATAAATATGTTTAATTCTTATGTAGAATAACGTATAAGTTTTACAAATTTGAGCATTTTTCTGTGCATGTTGTGATTGTGTCCATGTAGCTTGACGGTACTTCTGAGTATCGGCAGTGAAAAAAAGGTGAAAATAAGCAAATAAAATTTTACAAAAACTCGTACTGCGTTTGGAGGCCACAACAGCATATTTCTACAAAGAAAATGTAAAAAAGTAATTTTTTCTTATGTCAGGATACAAACGGTTAAACATCGTTATCCTTGGTGACAATTTTTCATGAAAGAACTGTAGTGTTGCTTTCGTATTTTGGTTTGGTGTTGTAAAGATTTGTATTAAATACAGCTTATGGAATTGAACGAATTTCGGAGTATCTGTAGGAATTAAATTATTTAAAGATGATGTCAGACGAGACCAACGATCATGTATGCGTTAAAAATCGCAGTAGTCATTGATGAAGGTAAGACAACACCTGAAAGTACCATACGAAAGAAAGTCGGCGAATAGTTACCTTTACATGCAGGTTGAGGCGTGGATCGACTGTAGACAATGTTCTACGCTGGAATAGGGAATGAAATTAAACTACCCGCCGTAAATCGATGCTTGGTTATCTTAGGTTTCGCGTAACAAAGTTCACGCTAGCGTTACCTTACTGACACAATAGGGAAATAAAATCATAAAATATTGAACTTCGCTGACTAAAAACATTAATTGCAGGTTCTGAAAATCAAATCAATATAAATTGAATGTAGAAAAGAGTTCAGTTTGAACCAAATTTATGCAATCGCGAAGGGAATCGTAATAATAACCAATCATCTCTTTACGACTGACTGCAACTTGCTGAAAGCAATGAATAAAAAGTTATTGGGAATAGGAGGTCATTCTGAATTTTAAAAAAATTATGAATTCAAACTGGGGGGCGGAGGGTTATTACAGTAAAAATAAATAAAGCTCACACTTACATACTCCTTGCAGAGACTGAGAAGAACCGTCTGATCCGTACAAGAGTTCAGAACAGAAAAACGAAGAGCGCTTCCGTTCTCTCTCCAGGCCGGTTCCAAAATTTGATAATCACGAAACAAAAAGTCACAAGTTGAAGTGAGAATATATACGAAAGCTACAAGCATCGCAGATATAATTTTAGTAAAAATATTTAATGTCATGCTACATTACGTTGTCTTTGATTTGTTAAATATAGGGAAACATACTTTCTGGATTTGCCTCGTAATATCTACATCTACATCGATACTCTGCAAATCACATTTAAGTTCCTGGCAGAGGGTTCATTAACTACTTTCATAACCTTTCTCTACCGTTCCTTTCTCTATATAGCGCGCGGGAAGAAAGAACACATAAATCGTTCAGTTTTCGATTTGATTTCTCTTGTTCTATTGGGATTGTCATGTCTCCCTTTCTAGGTGGATGCCAGAAAAATATTTTCACATTGAGAAGAAAATGTCGGCAATTGAAATTTCGCAAACAGAGCTCGCTGCAACTAATAACCAGGTTCTTTTAATAATTTCCACCTCAAATCGTGCAACATTGCCGTGAAGCTCCCCCCCCCCCCCCGTAACGTGATAAAACGTAACGAACTGACATTCTCTGAAACTTCTCAATGTCTTCAGTCTATACCACATGGTGAGGGTCCCACACTGGGCAACAGTACTCCAGGAGAGGACGCAGTCTCTTTGGTGCAGCTGTTGCGACGAGACGATTTCTTATATATATATACAGGGTGTTTCACTAAGTATGTTTGCCTCTGTAACTTATAAAATAATAGGTGACGGGAAATTTTAGTGCGGTAGGTCAACACAAGAAATGTTACACTTTCTGTGGAGCTACGAACATAGTTTATTGTATCATTTTCCAAAGAGTTACACCACAAAGATATAATTTTTTAAATGGAACAATAGTTTTTTCTATCGTGCATTGGATTCGTTGAAACCAGCTGCGACCAAATCAGTTTAAACTACATTCCTATCACTGTTAGTTTGGGAGCTACAACCCTTCAAAGTTCCGAGGGCGGAGGCTGCGATAGCATTGCTGACTGGCCGAGTGGCTATCCCCTGGGGCACGGCCCACTGTCTCATGACCACCAACCAGTGAGCTACGCTGTCGTAGCCTCCGCCTCCTAAACTTTAAAGGGTTGTAGCTTCCAAACTAACAGTGATAGGGATGTAGTTTAAATTGATTTGGACGCAGCTGGTTTCAACGAATCCAATGCACGATAGAAAAAAAGTATTGTTCCATTTAAAAAATTATATCTTTGTGGTGTAACTCTTTGGAAATTGATACAACAAACTATGTTCATGACTCCGCAGAAAGTGTAACATTTCTTGTGTTGACCTACCGCATTAAAATTTCCCGTCACCTACTATTTTATAATTTACAGAGGCAAACACACTTAGTGAAACACCCTGTATATATATATTATTGCATCAACAGCGGGACTGTCTGCGAGAAAAGGGTACATATAAGTAGGTTTGGAATTGTGTGCAAAATTTATTTAAATCGTCTGGTAGAATTGTTTTGAAATAGTTAATGAGTAACATCAGATTAATCACGCCTTGCGAGTTACCATTCGTTTTTGATTCTCACCCCGACCTACTTGGAAAGTAGGTGTCTCGTATACGCAAAGACATTGTTATCAGTTAGTGAGAAACACGTGTACCTAGTTTGGGTGAATTCATACCACTAGGTTTGGAAGAGATATGGAACACACACACAGATCTAATTATACAGGATGTATCAAAAAGGATGGCGCAAACTTACACGGTTGAAAGTTCGCCGGCCGCGGTGGCCGAGGAGATACCGGGCGCCGTGGCTCAGCGCGCCCGGTCAGGGGGCTCAACGCCCTCTGTAATAAAACAGCTGAGCCAAGAACACTTCGAACATCAACGAACAAATACGATACGAACATCAACGATACGACAAATACTTCCGCAATAAACAGAACTACCTATAGAGAAAAAAAAAAAAAAAGACTGAGGCGCTCCAGTCACGGTCTGCACGACCACTACGGTCGGGGATTCGCATCCCCCCTCGGGCATGGATATTTGTGCCGTCCTTAGTCTTAGCTAGTTCATAAGTAGTTTGTAAGCTTAGGGACTGATGACCCCATAGTTAAGTCCCATAAGCTATACAAACATTTGAACATTTTTTTTAAATTTTACTTTTTTTCCGTTTCCGAGATAATTACGAATGTATGGATCTAAGCTGTCTCCGACATCATTATAAACATGGTCCTAGTTAGTACACATTAATTTGAAAATTTTACTATTAAGAAAATGTTGAAATGTTTGTAATTCTAAGAGACCAAAGTACGTTGGTCATCAGTCCCTAGCCTTACAAACAACTTAAACTAAGTTAAACTAACCTACGGACAACACACACATCCCGAGGGAAGATGCAAACCTCCGACGCGGGAGGCCGCGCGATCCGTAACGTGGCGCTCCAGACCGCTCGGCTACTTCCGCACCGCTACTATTAAGATTGACATAGCATTTAGTTCTCATTTCATTGACTTTATTGTAAATATCGTCGTGGTTAGTACATATTAATTTGAAATGTAGACTTTAATACTAGTTTCACATCGCATTTAGTTCACATTTCTCGTATGGGTTACCTATTAAAGGAAGAGTTCGAAGTGTCTTCTGGCATCTGGTTGCAATACTGTGTTGGTCTCTGCAATGAATTTCGTATTCTTTCGAAATCCTTTTATCATTTCGGAATTCTTGACAAGTGTGTACAACTCTCCGCTCCATTTCTTCAACCGTGTTACCTTGTGTGCTGTACACTTCGCTTTTGAGGTGACGGCAGATACAAAAATCTAAAGTATTTGGATCAAGTGATCTCGGATGTCAAGATACAGGTCCGCCTCGACCAACCCGTATTTGGCCGTATCTGCACGTTAGATGCCGTCTCATAGCAGTAGCAACATTTGCCTGAGCTCCATTTAACTAATTAGGATGATATTTACAATAAAGTCAGTGAAACTTGAACTAAATGCGATGTAAATCTTAACAGTAACGTCTAAATTTCAAATTAATGTGTACTAACTTTACAGTGACGTTAATGGAAGCTTGGAATCGTACATTTGTAATTATCTCGCAAACGGTTTGTTTGCGGACCTATGTTTCTGAGACATTTTTGCTTCTATTATGGTGTACTTTCAACCGTGGTAGTTTTCCCCATATTTTTTGATACACCGTGAATAAGATAAAAACATGAATAATTTTTTAGTTTATCGTTATCGTTTAAATTATTCGGTGAATCTTTTCACGCCCGAAGAACTTTGGATACCATGGCGCCACGGAACGTTATGGAAAAACAGGAAAAGAATGAAATTATATAGTTCCTGCGGATAGCTGAATTCTCCGCGGAACGCGGCCACTTTATCTCAGAGTGTACACAAAAGCATCCAGTTCGTCGAGCACATGACTCAGAGTCAGTAAGAGCAAGCATAGCCTTCTGATATTTACAGAGAGACTGAATACAAGACCAGAATGTACACGGTTTTTCCGCCGTGGTTCGCGAAGATAATACCTCGCGAAGAGGACTAAGCGGTTGAAAAAACCCGCGACGTAGATTTCCCAGGTGAACATCTCCACGGACGTGGCCGCAGAAATATTTTCTGAAAATTATATCCTTGCTTCCCGATTTTGCAAGTGTGTTATGCTTGCGAAAAAATTCCGCCATTCTCCGTTAAACGAGAGTCGCTCGGAGAAAAAAAAAAAAAGGACAGGGAAGAGCAAACTTATATTTTTTCGGTGAGGGGGTAAAAAGCAACAAAGAAGGACTTACGGCGCAATTTCGGTGAAGCACCTCGTATAACGGGCGTACTCTGTTTGCAGATGGCCATGCTGCGTACGCCGTGCAGTAACGTAATGTCTTTAATACCGGTTGAGCAGTTGCAGCGTATGGCTGTGGATTTCGGATCTCGGCGGATTCACACGTCACTGTTTTGAGAACGGAACAGCAGTTTTGGTAGGTGATAGTGGACGATACATATCGACTCAATCTAGAGATAAAATAACGTTTCATCACCACGATTCTAGTGGTGGAATAGAGGTGTCTAGCTAATTCTCGGTCCACTTGTCAGTAATATAAAATTGTCAGAACGACATGTTTCGGGACCAGCATTGACCCATTCTCAAGTCCTACGAGAAACAAGGAAATAACGCAAAATTCAAAATGTTCAAATGTTTGTTAAGCTTCTGGGACTTAACTACGGGGTTATCAGTCCCTAAATTTACAAACTACTTACGAACTACCTTATACAAAGGACGGCACAAATATCCATGCCCGAGGGGGGATTCGAACCCCCGACCGTAGTGGCCGTGCAGACCGTGACTGGAGCGCTTCAGTCCCCGTAGCTACCGCGGCCGGCGAAATAACGCAAAATACGACTTAAAAATTAAGATGTGAACACATGAAAAATTTTTCTTTCTTGGACAACTTACCTAAAAATTAAAATGAATCAGTTATTAGGCATCGTCGACCTTAAAATGTATGCAGCATCGGTGCATTGACATACAATAATCTGACACGTTGTCGGTTTGAAAAACCACTGTGAACTGCCGGCTAGCTGCTCTGTTGTTCCAGCGACTAATCTATGAGCAGCTACAAGTCAAAGATGACTGACGGCGTGACTCCCACGGAAGGGCCAAGTGTGTTCCAATAAAATTATTTAAGAATGCGCTAGAAAGATCTGAAGCATGAATGCATAGCTGAAAATCTATAACTGCCACATAAATTTTGCTATTTCTCTAGGAGGACATTATTAAAATGGGTCTCTTCCGTGGGAGTCACGCCGTCAGTCATCTTTGACTTGTAGCTGTTCATAAATTATCTCTGAAACATCAGTGCAGCTAGCCGACAGTCCACAGTGGTTCTTCAAACCGACAACATGTCAGTTTATTGCATGTCAATGCACCGATACTGCATATATTTTAAGGTGGACGTTGCGTAATGGCTGATGCATGTTAATTTTTAGGTAATTTGACCTAGAAAGGATAATTGTTTCGTGTGTTCGCATCTTAATCTTTAAGTCGTATATTACTTTCTTTCCTTATTTCTTGTAGGACTTGAAAATGGGAAAATGTTGGTCCCGAAACATGTCGTTCTGACAATTTTATATAACCGACAACTGGTGCGATAATCAGCTAGATACACAGTACAGTTGGGTGACGGCGTCAAAACAGAATAGAGGTATATAAAAACAACATTTCAGTTCTATTTATTGTACATGAAAACAGAAAATGAAACATAGTACGACAGTAAACATAATACTACTTTACGCCTTTGCAGTATGTTCAGATGTTTGTAAATCTATCGGACCAAACTGCGTGGTCATCAGTCCATAGCTTACAAATTACTTAAACTGAGGTAAACTTACCTAAGAACAACACACACACCCATGCCCCAGGGAGGCCTCGAACCTCCGACGGCGAGCAACCGCGCTCTCCACAGCGAGGCACCTTAGACCGCTCGGTTATTCCACCGCGGCCCTTTGAAATAGAAGATAATGATACTGAACCGTGAAGTAATGGAATAATATTGTTTTCTTACATCAAAATGATCCTGACACAAATATACACATGAAGTGTCCTCTATTTCATTTGGACCTCTTTGTGTAAGTGTTAACCACATTTTGCGCATCTTCTCATTGTTTGGAACTTATAAAAACAATTTTTCCCGTGTCTTTATAGATGCATTGCTACAGAGCGGAACTAATCAATATTTGTAGGTCATTTTGCGAATATGAATGCGCAAACAATATAAGACTATTTGTGTATCTTTCGAGAGCAGCAGCAGCATCGTGGTTTCTGACGTCACAGGCATCACGTGACTCAGATGTATTACTGAAATACGGAGCATAATATGACATAATTAACAATTTAAAACGATTTTTAGAAAACCGTCGAATACCCTATTCTGACGAGTCCACTTAGCATGCTGTTGGGCCCAACTGTCCCATTTCATGCTGTCAGAGCTGGACTTCGTCAGTTAAATGTTGTTTATATGTTTGTGAATCTCTGGGACTTAATTACTCTGGTCATCAGTCCCTAGGCTTACAAACTACTTAATTATGCTAAGGACAACAAATACACCAATTGCCGAGAGAGGACTCGAACCTTCGACGGCGAACAGTGACGCGCTTCGCAGCTAGGCGCCTTAGAACGCTCGGCCGATCCACAGCGGTTAGGGAGTTAAGTTGCATGTCATCAGCCTATTACGAACACTTTGAGTCGCAACGCAACTTCCTATGGCTGCATGAAAATCATTACTCACCATGATGACGATAGCCTAAGGGCTGTTCCGAGCTCAAATCGGTAAGTAGCGGTCATCAGCTACTGTTGTAGCCTTTGGGCCATCAGAACGAGGCATGTTGTCGGCAGCTTCTGTACCTCTATACGTCGCGTCGTCCAAGTCCAAACAACATCGCTTTTGTTGACTCTGAGAGGTGTAGAAACTTCGCTTGATGTAAGACCCACGCGACGCCAAGTAATAATGCGGATACGATCAAAATTAGGCATTGCAGAACTACAGTCAACATAAGTTCGTTCCTGGTGTAATGACTGGAACTGATAGGCCACTACGTAGAATTGTTTCTGATTATTTGTGTGTGTGTGTGTGTGTGTGTGTGTGTGTGTGTGTGTGTTTTATTTATTTATTTATTTTTATTTATTTATTTAATTAATTTTACATTTTTGTGTGGGCTGTCCATGGACAGTCTAATGAACTGTGTTCTTGATGCAATGTACACATTGAACGTCAGTGTTCAGGAGACCATGGAACCAAGGAGATGCATTACTTTTTTTGGTATAAATATAAATGCAAACAGAAATTCACAAACCCTGAGACTCTTTTTCGTCTCGAACATGTCAAAGACATTAAAGATAAAGGTGTAGCAATGAATTAAAATTTTTGGTGCGGCCGGGATCGAACCCGGATAGCCATGCTCGAACATGTCAAACACATTTTCCCTTTAATGTCTTTGACATGTTCGAGACGAAAAAGAGTCTCAGGGTTTGTGAATTTCTGTTTAGATTGATATTTATATCACCTTCGCCTAAGGTTAAAGACAGGAAAGTTCCAATATGTCCATTGCCGATATGCTATACCACTGCATGGAGAGCTCTGGCAATAGTGGCAATATTCTATGGAACACAGAAGCTGAATAAAGTTTGTGACGTGGGGGGAGTCGTACTTGAACTATTTCGAGGCACCTTAATCGCTAGTGGTGCGGTGCTCTAGCGGTAAGACGTCTGCCTAGTAACGTCCGGGTACGATTCCCGGCCGATTCACAAATTTTATTTCATTGTCTCACCTTTGTCTTTAATGTCTTGGACATTTTTTTCTGGTGACAGGACGTCGGACTGGCCAACCTGGAGCATGAGAGGCACCAAAGAACATTTTAATTTCCATTGCCAGTACTTTTAAAGATGAATTAATAATATTTTTTGTGCACCTATGGCATGGAGGAAGAATGAAAATAATAACTAAATGAGAGAACTTGTGTGAAAATTCTCCCTCTTAATTTTTTCTCATTCCATGACATCCTTCGTTTTCCGTAAATGACGAGTAACTGAATTCGGTTGTAACGAGGTTCCTAGTTACTTTCACAGCACTTAATGATATGTGTGGTCTCTAAAGAAAATGTTCACCAACTTCTTGTCTTTTAAAATTATGTCCCCGGCGCAATAAAAAGTACTTAGATTATCCCTTTCAGACCCAAGGTTGTAGATGATGTGACATTAATGTAGAGAGGGACGTTTAAAATACAAAATATACAGTAATTCATTACAAAAAAAATTATTTTCGAAAATTTTGTAGCCTACCCACACAATTGTCTGTTTTCTGATTCCACTCCAAATTTTTATGATCTGCACCATCTTACAGTAACATGCCTTTGAAAGAAATGACATAATAACATCACAGGATCATATAAAATTAACTAGCTGTCAGATATGATAGCTTCACAATTTACTGGAAGTTTGCTGACTGTTGGTTCAAAATGTTCAATGTTTGTGAAGCATAAGGGACTTCAATGCGAGGGCATCAGTCGCTAAACTTACGAACTAATAATGAACTACCTTATACTAAAGACAACACAAACATCCATGCCTGATGGGGGATTCGAACCCCCAACGGGGAACGGTTTCGAGCATCGGAGTATAGCGCTTGGCCACGCCGCCGCGACGACTGCTGGTACCACACAGTGTAGAAAAACATCGCAGTAAAAAACGTTGCAGGCGTTACGACAGCCCATCCACCATTATGTGATGCAGGCTCGAACTTTTTAGCGTGAATCACAAGGAAATAAAGCACGAAAATTTCACCAGCGGACAGAGTTCAGAATATACAAGATTTTCATATTTTCATTGAAGGTTCTACCGATCTCGCTTCGTTCTCGAGATACTGGTAACCTGGGAAACTTACAATGAAGTGCTCCTTGGCGACAAACCATTGGTTTTGTGAAAACAGTGGTCCCCACAAAATGCGTAGTTTTTCAAGTAGAATACGAATATGGAATAATAAAAATGTTGTATCAATTGAAATAATGAACTTGACCTTAGTTTGACCTTCAAAACAGGGTCCAAAGATATTTAGAAATAACCGTTCCTTGATCCCCCCCCCCCTCTCAGACATTACATCTTTTACTGGAGACTTTTACTTTTTTTTGCAGAGTTGTGCTGCACCAGAGATACGGGTCGTTACAGTTTAAAATGGGATATCCTGTATACAGGGTGTTACAAAAAGGTACGGCCAAACCTTCAGGAAACATTCCTGTGTCCGGAAACGCTTAATTTCCATGTTAGAAGTAATTTAGTATTTCTCTTTAAATGTAAACTGAAATTATTCGTGCACACAATTGTCAAAATACCCAACTGTTTCGTAAGTATGCACTATCAGCAGCTGATTGGCCTCCACTGGAACACTTCCTCGAATGGTTCATCCAACAATGAGTCACTACTCATTTCACTGCAAATGTTTTACTTACGGATGAGGCTTCATTCCAACGTGATAAAATTGTAAATTTTCACAATCAACATTTGTGGGCTGGCGAGAATCCGCACGCAATTGTGCAATCACGTCATCAACAGAGATTTTCTGTGAACGCTTGGGCAGGAATTGTTGTTGGTGATGTCTTGTTCTTACAGCTACGCTCACTGGAGCACGTTATCATGATTTCATACGGGATACTCTACCTGTGCTGCTAGAACATGTGCCTTTACAAGTACGACACAACATATGGTTCATGCACGATGGAGCTCCTGAACATTTCAGTCGACGTGTTCGTACGCTTCTCAACAACAGATTCGGTGAACGATGGATTGGTAGAGGCGGACAAATTCCATGGCCTCCACGCTCTCCTGAGCTCAACCCTCTTGACTTTCATTTATGGGGGCATTTGAAAAATCTTCCGGCTGCGGATGCCGAGCGTTCTGCGGCGCGTCAGTCACAGTCTGCACGGCCACTACGGTCGGGGGTTCGAATCCCCCCTCGGGCATGGATATTTGTGCCGTCCTTAGTATTAGCTAGTTCATAAGTAGTTTGTAAGTTAGGGACTGATGACCCCTTAGTTAAGTCCCATAAGCTCTACAAACATTGGAACATTTTCTTTTGAAAGCTCTTGTCTACGCAACCCCGGTACCAAATTTAGAGACTCTTCGTGCTCATATAGTGGACGACTGTGATACAATACGCCATTCCCCATGCCTGCATCAGGGATTCCATGCGGCCGGCCGCGGTGGCCGAGGGGAGTGAGGCGCTCCAGTCACGGTCTGCACGGCCACTAACGGTCGGGGGTTCGAATCCCCCCTCGGGCATGGATATTTGTGCCGTCCTAGTTCGTAAGTAGTTCATACGTAGTTTGTAAGTTTAGGGACTGTTGACCCCGTAGTTAAGTCCCATAAGCTTAACAAACATTTGAACATTTGATTCCATGTGACGGAGGGTGGATGCAAGTATCCTCGCTAACGGACGACATTTTGAACATTTCCTGTAACAAAGTGTTTGAAGTCACGCTGGTACGTTCTGGTGCTGTGTGTTTCCATTCCATGATTAATGTGATTTGAAGAGAAGTAATAAGGTGAGTTCTAACATGGAAATTAAGCGTTTCCGGACACATGCCCACATAACACATTTTCTTTCTTTGTGTGTGAGGAATGTTTCCTGAAAGTTTGGCCGTACCTCTTTGAAACACCCTGTATAAAGATGGTGTTCAGGAAGATTTGCGCTACGAAATGGGAATGATTTTGACACATGGATTTCTTTTTAAGTTTTCACGCCTACCCCCCTCTAAAACAGCCTGAGCAGAGGCGTCCGTTTGGCTCTGACATCGGCCCGCGATACATTCAGGGTTCCCCACGTCGGCGGAGCAAGTTCAGAGACTTTGCTCGGCGGCACTGGACGATAAATCTGGCCTGTCTGTCGCTCATTCGAGAAATATGGCCGCCACTAAATGCACGAACGTTTCCGTGAGGCGGGCCACGCACCGGCACCGGCCTTATAAATCACTGGCGGTGCCGCTACAGGAGGGCGCCGCTCGACCATCAGGCCGCAGACACATTTACAGCACTCCTCTTGGCGCGGTCTTAATGTTTTCTGTCTCAGCAGCAGTTACTCACGGCGCGGCGATAGCTTTCGAGGCGCCAGCTGTTGCACTTTGTAGAACCCGCAGATAGACTTCGCGCAGTGCCCCCTTAATGTCACTGAGTGCCGGCCGGGGTGCGAAAAATCAAGTAGCGCCCTCCCTCGCTCCATCGCTCTTGCCACAAAAAAAAAGGAAAAAAAAAATCCATCTCTCTTACGTAACACTTGCATACAAAGACAGATATATTTTCAGACACCGAATTTGATAAATTACCTTTCGCTTTCTGCTACTGTCGCAGGAAGTATTAAATATATGGACAAAGACGTGCTCCGGTGGAGTAGCCGAGCGGTCTAAAGCGTCTCGCTGCGGAGTGCGCGGTTGCTTGCCGTGGAGGTTCGAGTCCTCCCTGGGGCATGGGTGTCTGCGTTTGTCCTTAGGTTAGTTTACCTAGGTTTAAGTAGTTTGTAAGCTACGGACTGATGGCCACGCAGTTTGGGCCGATAGATTTACAGACATTTGAACATTTGACCAAGACGTTGGAACATTTGAGAACACAGACATTAAATTATTGGAATAAATAAAATGTTGAAAAATGTTCAAATGTTTGTAAATCTATTGGACCGAACTGCGTGGTCATCAGTCCGAAGCCTACAAAATACTTAAACTAAGGTAAACTAACCTAAGGACAACACACACACACACACACACACACACACACACACACACACACACACATGCCCCAGGGAGGACTCGAACCTCCGACGGCGAGCAACCGCGCGCTCCGCAGAGAGGCGCCTTAGACCGCTCGGTTACTCCACCGCGGCAATAAATAAAATCTAACATACCAAGTGGAGTTAAGTTTCTCTTAAAAAAATATAAAATAAAGGAAGTAATTCTCACTCATGAAACAGCTCTTCCCCATGAATATCCGATCCATTTTCAAGTGTTAACTATTGTTCAATGTTGAGACATTGTGTTTTCCATTGCTCTCTGTTCAGTTCCCTCCAGCTATCAATGTTTTGCAAAAATGAAAACCTAGTGTTTTGTCAACAAATGGAATCTTTCATTTAATTGTAAGATCGCCTTGTCAAGTAACAAAAAATTAAAATTTGCTTTAAATTCACGGAATAGCTGACATTAACTGCGAATGAGTAAAGTCGAAAATGTGTACCCAGCCGGGATTTTATTTATTTTATTTTATTTTATATTATTTATTTATTTATTTATTATTTTTTGTGATAGAAAATAAAACTAAGGAAAAAAATACCATGCTTCATACTGTCTCCCACCAGATTTTTTTTTAAAAATAAATTTGAGGTGAGGAATTAATTTCATTTATTTGGTTTGATTTTTTTCAAGTCATTGGATTCACATGGCCAACATATTATATTTCCTTTGAAACATATAAATAAAAAATAATACGAAACATAATAAACCTAAACTTAATATATGCTTCTGGAAGGATGACAGAAGAGTGACGTCCTCTTCAGATATCGGAAATGGATTCGAACCCGGGTCTTCTGCTTTCTAGGCAGTTGCGCTGACCTCAACGCCAGTGGGGAAATAGCGATCATCACACCTGCACCGAAAAATTCAAGAATGCCTGACGTCAGATACAAATTCGCAACTTCACCCTGCCCACTAGAACTCAAACTCGTAGTCACTTAGTACTAATTCCCGTAAGAGTAAGGGCCTAGGAGTGCCTCCACACTGAAGAAAGGGTCATTGCCCGTCATCGGCAAATTCTATAAGTTATAGATATGTGGTGTCTGTCTTTCGGACAAGTTCGAAAGAACAGACACCACATATATATATATATATATATAATTTGCTTTAAACTTAGTTTTTGGTTCCAATATGGGCACATCTAAGGTTTAGTAATCAACATGTCGTTTTCGAGGACGTGGACGAGCAGTTTCTTTGACTTCAAGTTCACATTCTAAATCTTCAGTCCGTTTCAATGTTTCAGCAACATTTCACATGGTATGTTTACAATTTGCAGTATTATTATTGCGTGGGTACTCGTTGCAGTTTCTGTCGGCAACACCGAGTGTGCATTATATTAATATTTTCTGTCGCAAGCCTTCCCTTTCCGCAACGAAAGTACAGTTATTCCATTAACTTTTACGCGAAACCGTTTTTGGCAGATTGCACATGGTATTTGACTCTCGCCAGGCACAATGTGTGTGAGTACTTATGGAATCAAATTGCCAAGGTCATCGGTGCCTACTGTTACACACCACATGACTAATTTACACAAAGTTATTCTGAAGACGGTTCAATGACCCACGTCCGAGAGAGGAGTCGAATCTCCGGCGGGAGCGGCCGCGTCCTCCACGACGACATGGCGCCTTAAGCTCTTTGTATACGAGTCGTGCAACACGCACAAGGAAGTCGTTGTCAGCTGCAGCGCCCCTTGCGATAGACCGTCGAACTACAAAGAAGCGTTCAAATGGTACACATTTGTTGAGTCATCTGCTTCACGCGTCTACTTCGTTTGTTGTCAACTTACAGCAAATGAATCGCCGCGGTAACATCACTTTTCGAAACCGTATGATATGTTGTGATGAATAAAACATTTATTTGTGCTGCCACTGTGTAACTGTATTAATTGTTTTCGTGCATTTCATGCGTAACTATGTCGCTAGCATGTGTTAACGTTCTCATTATAAAATGCGATTACATACTTCTAGCCCCTGCGGTTTGTGCCGCCTATGTATATGATGAACAAGCTCAGGTGTCTATACATAGACCTATCACTTTGATTAAGCTTCAAATAATGCTTACAAAAAACAAATATTTCATCTGTTAACTACAGCATGTTTCAGGAAAAACAGTAGATTTTGTCGAAGATGATAACAACGACGATTTGCAGTTAAAATTTCATATAACGTGTGACCAATTTTTATTAGGTACAGAGATACAGCTCTTGGTATGTACAACAAACTTATTTGGATATTTTCACTGATTCTTTCGTCGGCTCTTGGTAGATCACCAATAATGACTTTTATTTAAATAACCGGTTTTCGACGTAGTTCAAAGTCTGAATATGTCCTAGTAAGCAGAAAACCGGATAACTACGTGGATATGAACATTGCAGAACATACACAAAATTCTACTTTTAAGTAAGTGTGATGATGTACTACCAAGAACCGACGGATAAATCAGTGAAAATTTCTTAATTTACATTTGCTCTACGTTTGTTTGGATTTCGTATTAAGAGCTATATCTCTATATTCAATAAAAATTGTACACAGGTTATATCAAATTTTTAATGCAATTCCCCTATAGTATCACCTCCTAAAATACTTACGACCGAGTCGAAACTACGTTCCTCTGAGCAGAAAACAAGTACACATTCTGAAACAAATTCCCGACTTTGTTTCGTTTGTCAGCTGTTCCCCCCCATCCGGTCGTCTGCGCATGCGCGAAGCACTTCCATACGCGTGAGAATAGGATCCGTCCTATTCCGTCTACTAGTTCATGGTTTCCGTTTTTAACATGTCGTGCTACAATGTATGTCTTAACACGGCTATGGCACCTCTCCCTTGGCTGTGTATTTTATTGGCTACTCACAATCCTATAATTAGTTATGGGATGTGACATGAAAAAGGGAGGGGGCAGGACTATTGACTTATTGTAGATATTCTGTTACCTATTAGTCTGCTTCAGTATAGTATCGTTATTTTTCCGATATTCTGCGATACTGTGTTCCTAAAAGTATGTAGAGGATAACATTTTTGGTATTTCCCAGTGTACAAAAATGTTATAAGATCGACAGGAGCACACTTAAAATGCATTATATCGGGGCGGAAATCGATAATATATAACTAATTTCAGCGATGGATATGGAGACAGAAAATTCTGAAATAGCATCATTTCGTTTCAGATACACAACATGAAATACCTCACTTTCTTATTAACCCTTTCAGACCTGATTTTTTTTCTCTGTGAAGGAAATTTTTTTAATGCTGTAATACACTTAAGTTAAATTTTCAATTATTTTAGAAGCAAGATTTATGCAATTTTATGCACCCATTTTCATTCTACAACACAGAGTATACTGAAAAACAAGGTTTTTTTAGTACTTCATTAATTAATTTTGTAGTACCAACTGTTGTACTAAATAAACTGAACCTTCAATAACTACATCAGCCGGCCGCGGTGGCTGAGGGGACTGAGGCGCTCCAGTCACGGCCTGCACGGCCACTACGGTCGCAGGTTCGAATCCCCCATCGGGAGTGGATATTTGTGCCGTCCTTAGCATTAGTTAGTTCGTAAGTAGTTTGTAAGTTTAGGGACTGATGACCCCGTAGTTAAGTCCCATAAGTTGTACAAACATTTGATTTTTTGCAACACTCGCTTCTTAATATTTTTATACTGATTTTCAGGAGATGGCAGTAATTGTGCATGATGAAATGATTGAACACTCGGGTGTCGTATACATGTTCTTTCCAATGAGACAATACGCTTCAAAATGTTTGTATAGTCTATGGAACTTAAATACGGGGTCATCAGTTCCTAAACTTACAAACTACTTATGAACTACTTACGAACTAGGACGGCACAAATATCCATGCCCGAGGGGGGATTCGAACCCCCGACCGTAGTGGCCGTGCAGACCGTGACTGGAGCGCCTTAGGCCCCTCGGCCACCGCGGCCGGCAAATACGCTTCTGAACCATCTTAGACACCGTAGAAATCGTGTACACATTTGTAGCCAGAGGGTCCGAAAGGGTTAATAAACTGTCAACTGACGAAATTTCCGGAACATAGTAAAATATGGTATTAACATTCGACAGTCATAGAAACTACTTATTTGCTTACAAATTTATTAAGCTTGAGAATGGTATTTGTTGTAACCACGTACTGATTAGTAAGGTGGAAGATGTTCTTTGGCGTCATGTGTCGAACCAATCCCTTATTTCAATCGGTAAGTGGCTACATTTCTGCCTGGGTCGCTATGTAAGTGTACGTCCTGCGCTCAGTCTGGTAAAAACATGGCGGCCAACGCCCATTTGGCCCCTCTGTCTCTCTCTCTCTCTCTCTCTCTCTCTCTCTTCCTCTCTCTCTCTCTCTATCTATCTCAGGCTCTTTACGTAGGACCGTGTATCTGTGCCGAGTTGCGTCCCTTTGAAGGCATGACTCGTATCGACCGTAGCTGGCTTCGGTGTGCGCCAGCGTCAAAAGTTGACAAACACATTCGGCCCGGGGCGGTCGCCGCGCGCGGGAGTAGTGGGGAGGGGTGGGTGGCGTGTGTGGAGTGGAGGTGGAGTGGGGTCAGGGGACGGGGTGGCTGGTGGCTGGCGAGCAGGGCGTGGCGGCGTGATAAGGGCGCCTGCCCCTCGGGATTAAATTAGGGGCTGGTGGGCGTGCCCTCTCATTAACAGCCGCGGGTCAAGCGGCCGGCCGCCTGTCATCGCCCGCCGCCTGGCCTGCCACCCTGACGCACAGGCCTACCAACTTGCCCCCTGGCTGCGCCCGGGTACGCAGCCACACTGCCAAATTACCCTCGCGCACTTGTTCAAAGGGTTACGGACTGTTGCTTTTCTCCAGTCAGGGATGTGTCGTACCTGAACGAACAACTTCACTTTGGTGAACTACAATCACAGTGTAACACAGGAATGGGCAACAGTGAGTGTGTGTGTGTGTGTGTGTGTGTGTGTGTTTGTAGATCTATCGGACCAAACTGCGTGGTCATCAGTCTGTAGCTTACAAACTACTTAAACCTAGGTAAACTAGCCTACAGATAAACACACACACACCCATGCCCCAGGGAGGACTCGAACCTCCACGGCCGGCCGCGGTGGCCGAGGGGACTAAGGCGCTCCAGTCACGGTCTGCACGGCCACTACGGTCGGGGGTTCGAATCCCCCCTCGGGTATGGATATTTGTGCCGTCCTAGTTCGTAAGTAGTTCATAAGTAGTTTGAAGTTTAGGGACTGATGACCCCGTAGTTAAGTCCCATAGACTATACAAACTTTTTATTTTTTGATCCTCCACGGCGAGCAACCGCGCGCTCCGCAGCGAGACGCTTTAGACCGCTCGGCTAATCCACTGCGGCAATCGGCAACAGGCCAATCGCAATCTACCGTTATATCGCCAGTAGTTTTAGGTAGATCACGTCAGAATTGACAGTGCAGAAGAGATATTGTTGATTAAAAATGGACAATGGTTTTTAATAATAGCGAAAATGCGGGCTTGTGCGACGCAACTTTGTTTTCTGCATTAAGACTTTGAAAAAGTCTAGATTGTTAAAATTTGTTTATAACATCGTTCTGACATCTGACATCATAAGATCTAAAATCCGCTGATTTATCTAGTACGTAGAGATTTTATTATTGGCGCTAAAACTGAACTTTACGAGTAAGCGATTCAGCGGGTCGAGGATTCGTTTAGGAAATTAGTTTCCTTTATACAAAAATTTGCTTTATTTATAAATAATTGCGCAGAACTGGTAGCAACATCTACCTCTAAAGCTGTTTTTCCCGTTTAACTTCAATCAGACGCTACCTCCGCGCTACTGGATGCTGCACTATTTCATTCTGTTCTGTTGTGAACAATGTGTAGTATTGGTTCAAAGTGTATCTGCGGAAGGCGGTGAGTTTCGTACCAACATTATTCGTAACATTATTAACTTCTTTGGTGCTGTTATGGTGAACTACAATGTTCGACATATTTGTAGTGTGTGCCGAGATATTTTGCGACTGAGGTCGCCATTCCCAGTACTGATTTCTTTTGTGTCCTAGCCTCGTCGCCGCTTTTGTGTCCCAGCCTCGTCGCCGCCTTTGTGTCTCGTTTCCGTCGTAGGTGTCGGTGGCCGAGTACAAAGACCGACACAGGAATAAAGGATGCACGCTTGTGCAGGTACGGAGGTGACCAGCCAATGGGACAGCAGAAACTAGAAACACTAGAGTAAATTAGAATGAGATATATATTACACAGAATTTATACAATACTTAACTTTTACATAGCTCAGTACTGCAGAATGCTGATATATAGTTGTGCTAGAGGCCTGGCTAGTGCCTATCCGATAGCCAAATCTTCACTGGTGCCTATCTGATTCCGAAGTGTTAGCTGGTTCCTATCTCAGTCCCAAGTGAACGAAGTCGTTCAGTGGTGGCCACGAGCGGAGTTGTAGCACAGGGCACTCGTGGCTGACGTCGTAAGAACGCCGCGCAGTGCGTGCATGGCGGCGCGCGGCGAAAGTACGTGGCGCGCACTTTAGACTTCTGCGACACCACAATTTCAATGACCGGTTTTCAGTTTTTCGAAATATTTCTATGGTGTGGCTTAACTTTCAACTATATAACCTGTTTCCACATAAAATGTTTTTGGCGTAGATAGAGAAGTTTTGAATTTAATAATATCATTAAAATTATTTGTATCTCGGAAGTGTTGCAGAAATGTGTAGTCTGTGTGACCTCAAGAGTATACCCTGTAAGTGTCGCCCTGTATTCGACTACTTGTTGTAAGTTATCCACAAATATTAAGGACATTGTAAATAGAAAATCCACTGACGTTTTACACTGAATGTAAAATAATGTTTTCAAATGAAATGAAATGAAGTTTTTGTTTTAAACAAATAGTGAAGATGTACAATTTTAATTGTTAAATATCGTTGTTCACAGTAATGAAAAATTAAAAATGTAGCAATTACTGCATTTTTAATAGATGTCGATCACTTCGATACGGTGGTGTGAAATCGTAGATCACGAAGGCTTTGTGATTGCCTACCCCTGTTCTAACATATTATACAGTCGCCCCTCTCTCTACTGATAAAGTTGTTACCAACGGACAGTTACAACGGCACTAGCGCTGCTAGTGGACGGGCAAGTCGCCGAAAGAGTGATGTTTATCTATAATTATTTTTGTACTTAATTAGCAAAGTAGATAGCATAATTTTTTCTTTACAAGCATTCGAAATTAGAAGACACATACATAATCGGGAAATGAATGTAAAACATCCGAATTTAACTGATACAGCAGTATAAAAATATTTCGTCATGAACAAATAAGTGATTATTTCGCTGAAATGAAATGTTGATATATTTGTAGAGTTTCTGGGACTTAACTACGGGATCATCAGTTCCTAAACTTACAAATTACTTGTGAACTAGCAAATACTAAGGACGGCACAAATATCCATCCCCGAGGGGGGATTCGAACCCCCGATCGTAGTGGCCGTGCGAACCGTGACTGGCGCGCCGCAGAGCGCTCGGCCACCGCGGCCGGCATTCCATACCATTTTGTTGTAGTTTTGGTTTTCTGAAATGACTGAAAGCCTTTTACACGTTTCTTTCGAGCTACTAGCTACAATTTGCTTCTTCAGGCTTACAATTTCGAGTATGCAGTCGACGAAATCGCTGAATTTATTGTTTTTGGCTTGACACCGGTCCATTGCGATGACAAGATGCTCTCGCCAAAAATGTCAGTGTTGTGCAGAGATCCCACGTGCGAGCGGAGTTCCACTCTCCCACGTGGGCAATGGAGGGTTAAAAAACAAATACACTAATCGATTTGAATTAAGTTCAAAATATTCAAACGTTTGTAAATTATATGAATCAATTTTTGGTCATTAGTGCGTGGCTTGCAAACTAAATTAAACTAAGGCAAATTAACGTAAGGACAAGACAAACACCCATTTCCGAGGGAGGACTCGAACGCCCGACGGTGAACGGGCGCGCGCGCCGAAGTACGGCATTCCAATGCGCACGGCTAATCCGCTGTGGCTCGAAGTAAGCGATGATACGTGTTTAGCTTCGAGCAACAGTTCTAGCTCTTCTCCTACCCAACTTGATAATGTGATGAAAGCTGCGAAATCACTTGTGTGAAAACCGAATTTAATTTTGTCGCTAAATGTTTCTATTTTATGTAGTAGTTTTGAGTTTGAAGAATAAATTTAAAGGTATGATTAAAATTTATATTTAGACTGGCACAGTTTTTTGTATGAACCTTCTGCTCCTTGCTCACAACAAAAAATCAATGTGGTACGTGGTATAAAAAAAGTTTGGGAGCCATTGAGGTAGTGGGTGGAAAGCAATTTGTGATACGAAATGTAGTTAAATAGCGTGTAATATTTGAAAATCAAGCACACACGGAACGAGCTGTTTGAACAGGAAAAAACTTCATCTACAGTAGTCGCTTAAAGGCTCCTTTCAGACGTTCGATCCACAAAAGTTGTGCGCTCCTGAAAATTAAATATGAATGTGATGGGGATTCTTGCCTCTCCGAGCTCACAGTGGAAGAGTTCTAGGCACTTAGCTTTTTTTTTCTTTTCCTTTTTATTTTTTTCTTTCACTTGTCGTAGAAAGAGCGCGTCGTGATTCTCGCAGCAGGAGTTTTCAGCCGCGGAACCTAGCGGCATATTTTAATGTCAGACACAGTTAAAGCAGCCAGTGCGTTTCCTCCACGAGGGGGAACTTTGAATTTTTTGAGGAATCTTTCGCACCGAAGACAACAAAATAAGGAAAACAGAAGTACAAAGGTGGGGGGAAACCATCTTTCTTTTTTTTCCCCAGTTCTGGCTGGGCGTCGGAAGGCCAGCAGCATTAATGGAAGAAAGTTACGTTTACCGATAAAAGGCATTAATATTCCTCTAAACTGCGGCGTGGGGGAGGGGGTGGGACCAGCCTTTTGTAGCGGCGTCCCCCACTCCTCGGCGTCTGTGGCCAAACTTTCTGACAGACACTCCTAATGCTGTCTTGCGGCTGAAGATTTATATCGAGGGCTTTCCAATCCCTTTGCGCTCAGCATTAAAAGTCCGTCTACGGCCATCTATTATAGAGAGCCGCTGGCCGCTCCGAGTCAAAGTATACTCCGCTGGCCAAGTAGCTTCTGGCCTTTCACGAGCGAGGAAGGATGCTAGAAGGCCAGTAGGCAATGCGCGATGGAGGGAAAAGTCTGGCCGTGTCACATTTTACCAACATTTAGAGCTACATCAAACCGTATGTATTCGTTACCACGTATCGAATTCTTTCGCTGATACGAAATACTGAATCGTTACTCTCGAATACATTTCGGTTCTCGCATCTACCGTATCAATACGAACTTACTCAGGCATACATTTCGTTATTCGCATCTACCGTATCGATACGAACTTACTCATGCATACATTTCGTTATTCGCATATACCGTATCGAGACGAACTCTGTAACGAAAACCAATACGGATAATGCGTGTGTACTGTGATACTATTTATTCAAAAGTGTTCAAATGTTTGTAGAACTTATGGGACTTAACTACGGGGTCATCAGTCCCTAAGCTTACAAACTACTTACGAACTGCCTAAGACTACGGACAGCACAAATATCCATGCCCGAGGGGGGATTCGAACCCCCGACCGTAGTGGTCGTGCAGACCTTGACTGAAGCGCTTCAGTCCCCTCGGCCACCGCGGCCGGCTACTGTTTATTATGAGATGAGCAAATTATATACTGGATGATCAAAAAGTAAGTATAAATTTGAAAACTTAATAAATCACGGAATGTAGATAGGGAGGTAAAAATTGACACACATGCTTGGAATGCCTTTTCTGTAAATAACATCATCTTTGCTTTGTCTTAATTTGTTATGCTAATTATGTCTTTTCTGATCAGATAAAGTGCCATTTGTCGGTCGTTTCTTATTTATTTATTTATTTTGATCTAATAAAAACCCATGTCATTTCAACCACGTGTGTCAATTTTTACCTCTCTATCTACATTATTCCGTTATTTATTAATTTTTCAAATTTATACTTACTTTTTGATCACCCGGTAGACATCAGTGAAGAATTTTAAGTGCTTATAGCGTAGCTCTACGATTTTAGATGGTTATTTTTTTATTTTTTATTTTTTGGGTTATGCTACTTAGCCCGTGTTTGCATGTTAAGCCGGCCGCGGTGGCCGAGGAGACTAAGGCACTCCAGTCACGGTCTGCACGGCCACTACGGTCGGGGGTTCGAATCCCCCCTCGGACATGGATATTTGTGCCGTCCTAGTTCGTAAGTAGTCCATAAGTAGTTTGTAAGTTTAGGGACTGATGACCCCGTAGTTAAGTCCCATAAACTATACAAACGTTTGAACGTTTTTTGCAGGTTAATACACGATGATCTGCGTCCACTTTTAATTTAAATATATGTTTTATTGGATTTTTTAACTGTAAGGGTTTTAGGTTAATTGTTAATTACTTGTTTTTGATCTTGTCTACTATAAAAAAGATTTGTAAAAAGTACTCAAAAGTTAACATCTACACATTATTTCAAAACACTATTATTTTAATTGTTAATGTCACATTGTACAGTATAACAGTCCCGCTGCTCGCAAATGTAGCGCTGCTACTATTATCGGTCACACTGGAATTCGTCACGAAATATTCCTATTGATTCTGACATCTCAAGCCTCTACGTAAAGTGTCGGAACAGTACTTAAAATGGAGATTTTGGGTTGGTCTCGCTAATTTTGATCAATTTGTATGACAATTGTATTTCAGTCAGGAAAGTTACTGTACTGATCCTTTCGTCAGTAGTATAATTGCCTCAAAAAACGAGCATAAAGTAACTAGGTGGCAAATATAAATGTTAAACTAATATTAACAGTAACAGTTAAAAATTTTGCACGGTTACAAAGATACTGTAGCGACCGTATTTCTGGGTGGCCCTGGTAAAGAGAGTAACAAGTAACGATTAAGGTTACGTTTTTAACGAGTAATGTTTGTTTTAGTAACGGGTACGCATCTTTTCGTTATTTTTACAGCTCTACCAACATTATAAATCTATGTGTAAAAAATCTGGCTGTTTGAGATCCGGCCCATAAAGAGTCGCGGTTCTATTCAGCCAATTATCAGACAAGCTGATGGTGGGGCAAAGGGAGGATCTCAATTGGGCGTAAGTGGGAGGGGCTTACCAGTTCCGACATACGCCTTACAACCAAGGAAAACCTCCCGTGTACCTTGGTCGCAACCGGGGGATTGGGACCAATTTAATTTATCTCTGGGACATTGCCCCAGACTACAAATAGATTATCGGGAGAGCACGAGTGCACTCACGGCAATCAACGAAAGGACGCTCGAATTATTCTCGTAAACTCGTAGATATCAAGTCGAAGGGTATCCTCTGCGTCTGGTCTGCGCATGCAGGTGGAGGGAGAAGTTCCCCAACCTAGCTTGTTCATGCGCTTGCTTCTTGAGCCTCTAACAATATCACGCAGACCAGAAGGAACAGTTTGTAAATAATTTCTCGCGTTCAAGTTTAGAGTTATATCTTGGCATTATGGAATTTATTAGTCAGATATTGCAGAGTGCAGAATACTTCAAAAGCAGAAATTTTGTAGCACTGAACTATGTAATCTAGCAGATAGACGCTCACTTCGAAATGGCTCTCATCAGCAGAAGGCAAACACGTGATTTTTAATACTGCTGCGCGCCCTCTCGCTTTTGCCCGTCGGTCTTCGGAAAAGAATTCAACGAACTAAGAAGCGAGATACTTTTGTTATAATAGTTCGCGACCGCATATTTTAGTTCGCGATAGATCGTGGTAACTCTCCTTTTAGTTCAAGGCTCGGCCGCGAAGTTTAGTTCGCTCTTTTTAGTTCGTCCGCTCTTTTTAGTTCGTCCGCTCTTTTTAGTTCGTCCGCTCTTTTTTGGTTCGTCCGCTCTTTTTTGGTTCGTCCGCTCTTTTTTAGTTCGTCCGCTCTTTTTTAGTTCGTCCGCTCTTTTTTAGTTCGTCCGCTCTTTATTAGTTCGTCCGCTCTTTTTTAGTTCGTCCGCTCTTTTTTAGTTCGTCCGCTCTTTTTTAGTTCGTCCGCTCTTTTTTAGTTCGTCCGCTCTTTTTTAGTTCGTCTGCTCTTTTTTAGTTCGTCTGCTCTTTTTTAGTTCGTCCGCTCTTTTTTAGTTCGTCCGCTCTTTTTTAGTTCGTCTGCTCTTTTTTAGTTCGTCCACTCTTTTTGGCTGTTGCTACCGCTACTAAAAGAGCTCTTCCTTTTGTTATGGTAGCTTTTTTTATATAATGATCAGTGTTGCCCAAGCCCGTATTTTTGGGCAATTAGACATAAAATACTTTAGCAAATAAACCAGTTATTTACAAGAATGGGAGATACAATGGTATTCAACTACTTTGCATACAGATTATTCGTAGTAAATATTATTTAGACACTGCTGAATACCTTTCAACCTCCGCTTGTTTTATGACAGATATGTGTAAGCCTACTAATGGAACGTAGGGATTTTATCATTTCAACCATTAAATTGTGATATTCTATAATAGCTGACAGTTTTACTCGCATTTGAATACGTCCTGGTCTCCCGCCTTTCTGTCCTCGCCATACCATGTGGCACCACCATAGTTATGTGAGTTTACAATAAGAGCTGCATACAGTTGTATTGTATAGTCCCGTCCTCTCCATTTTAAACTTAAACGTTTATAGGATTACTTGGTTTTAATTCTTTCTATTTGGTTTTATATAGTTTCTATTTTTCTTATCTTTGTCAGTTACACTAGAGCCACATGGTGGCGTCTACCGTTTACTTTGACGATGCTGGGTGATTTGGCTTCAGTAATGTTCAGCACGGCATTGATGCTATATAATTTTATTATGTAAACCCCCTTCCACGGTATATACTGAAGATATTTGTGTTTATAATGTTATTTGGTATCTCTTTTGTCCATGCAGTTCTCTTTTGGTGACACCAAGCTTACTGATGTTTGTAACTTTACAGATTGTGAATATGATTTTTATCGAAACACGTCATTAAACGCATAACCACATCACTATCTGTGGCTCTATAATTTTACACAGCGTCCTAATAGCACTGTTTATCAATTAATACCGATATGGGCGCATACCTCATGAACGACTTTGTCATGTCTGGAAACTTTAGAAAAGAAAATTTGTGGGAGTGAACTATGAAACTACAGCTAAGCTGCATCTCAGCTCGAAAGGACGATAACTGGCAGAAGGGAATCACGCGATTCTGCGCTCTCTCGCGTCCTCTCGCTGTTCCCCGTCAGTCGTCGCAAAAAGAGCGGACGAACTAAGAGGCAAGGAATGTGAGAACTAGTTCGCGTAGTTCGCCTGTGGGAGCGCTCTTCCGAACTAGTTCGTTCGCGAACTACACAAGACTTAAGTGAAGTCAACAGAGGATCAAAAACAACTGCAAAGCGATTTAGACAAAATTTCTACATGGTGCGAAAATTGGCAATTGACACTAAATAAAGAAAAGTGTGAAGTAATAAACATGACCACCAAAAGAAATCCGCTGAACTTCAATTACCCGATAAATCAAACCTAAAGGTCGTAAATTCTACCAAATACCTAGGAGTTACAATTGCGAACAGCTTAGACTGGAGAGAACACATAGATAATATTGTGGGGAAGGCGAACCAAAGGTTATGTTTCATTGACAGAACGCTTCGAAGATGCACCAGCTCCACCAAAAGGACTGCCTACATCACACTTTTGCGTCCTCTCCTGGAGCCCCTTGTGGAACCCTCACCAGGTGGGACTGATTGAGAAGGTTCAGAGAAGGGCAGCTCGTTTTCTTTTATCACGTTACGGGGGGGGGGGGGGAAAGCGTCATGGAAATGTTGCACGAATTGGGGTGGAAATCATTAAAAGAAAGACGTTATTCATTGCGGCGTGATCTGTTTGCGAAGTTTCAATCACCGACTTTTACTTCTGAATGTGAAAATAGAGAGGCGCGTCCAGAAAGTAAGTTCCGTTTGGTAATGAAATAAAATTGTTCACAGATACAGAAGAAATTTATATTGCACAAAATTCTACAACTCTTAAACTACTTTTCCACATAACTGCCGAAATTTTGTAGGCACTTGTCATAGCGTGCCACAAGTTTTTGCATACATCTTTCACAGAAGGTTGCCGCCTGTGTATTCAAGCATGTGGTAACAGCTATCATCGTTGAAGTGTTGACCACAAAGGACAGATTTTAGGTGTAAGAAGAGATGAAAGTCGCTAGGAGAGAGGTCCGAGCTTATATGGAGGATGATCAAACAGGTCCCATTGAAATTTCCGTAAGAATTGTTTGGTCACATTCGGTGCGTGAGGTCAGGCATTATCGTGAAAAAAAAAAATCTTTTGTCAGTAATCCTCTTCTTCATCTACATCTACATAGATACTCTGCAAATCACATTTAAGTGCCTGGCAGAATGTTCATTAACCATTTTCATAACTTTTCTCTACCGTTTCATTCTCTAATAGCGCGCGGGAAGAAAGAACACCTAAATCGTTACGTTTTCGATCTGATTTCTCTTATTTTATTCGGATGGTCATGTCTCCCTAAGCAGGTGGGTACTAGCAAAATATTTTCACATTCATAAGTAAAAGTCGGTGATTGAAACTTCGCAAACAGATCTCGCCGCAATGAATAACGTCTTTCTTTTAATGATTTCCACCCCAATTCGTGCAACATTTCCGTGACGCTCCCCCCCCCCCCCCCCCGTAACGTGATAAAACAAAACGAGCTGCCCTTCTCTGAACCTTCTCAATATCTTCCGTCAGTACCACCTGGTGAGGGTCCCACAAGGGGCAACAGTACTCCAGGAGATGACGCACAAGTGTGATGTAGCCAGTCTCTTTGGTGGAGCTGGCGCATCTTCGAAGCGTTCTGCCGATGAAACGTAACCTTTGGTTCGTCTTCCCCACAATATTTTCTGTGTGTTCTCTCCAGTCTAAGCTGTTCGTAATTGCAACTGCTAGGTATTTGCTAGAATTTACGACCTTAAGGTTTGACTGATTTATCGGGTAATTGAAGTTCAGTGGATTTCTTTTAGTGGTCATGTGTATTACTTCACACTTTTCTTTATTTAGTGTCAATTGCCAATTTTCGCACCAAGTAGAAATTTTGTCTAAATCGCTTCTTACACCTAAAATCTGTCCTTGGTGGACAACACTTCAACGATGATGACGAGATGAAAGAACACGTTACCACATGGTTGATTACACAGGCGGCAACATTCTATGAAAACGGCACACACAATCTTCTGCCATGCTATGACAAGTGACTACAAAATTTCGGAAGCTTTGTAGAAAAGTAGTTTAACAGTTGTAGACTTTAATAAATCAATATTTTTTTTGTATCTGTTCAAATGTTTAAATGTTTGTATAGTTTATGGGACTTAACTACGGGGTCATCAGTCCGTAAACTTACAAACTACTTATGAACTAACTAATACTAAGGACGGCACAAATATCCATGCCCGAGGGGGGATTCGAACCCCCGACCGTAGTGGCCGTGCAGACCGTGACTGGAGCGCCTCAGTCCCCTCGGCCACCGCGGCCGGCTTGTATCTGTTCCCTTTCGTTATATATAACCATACGGAACTTTTTTTCTTGACGCGCCTCGTATTTTGCTAGCACCCACCTACTTAGGGAGACAATACCATCCCAATAAGATAAATCAGATCGAAAACGGATCGATTTAGGTGTATTGTCTTCCAGAGCGCTATTAGAGAATGGAATGGTAGAGATACGTTTTGAAAGTGGTTAATGAACGCTCTGCCAGACACTTAAATGTGATCTGCAGAGTATCTATGTAGATGCAGATGTAGATGAAAGCAGACGGGCAGGCAGTCCGGCGACCGCAAGTGGTCCGGCCGACGCGCTGGCTTTCCGCACACGCTGGCCCGACCGCCGGCGCCCCTACCTGTTACGCCGGGCTTCCGTCGGCACGTCCTAATTAACGGCGCTGGCGGATACTGGTCAACGTCAACCGCACCGCACCGCGTGGCTCTGGCCTTCCGCCTCCGGTCGGAAGCCGCGCTGCGGTTGCGGTGTGCGGCAGACAGCGCGACGCCACCGCGATGTGGCCGCCGGCACCGCAAAAGCCTGTCCCGTCCCACACACCCCTGACTCATAGCGCGCCAGCGGCACCAACGACTTCGCAAATTACCACTGCGCGACCTCTACCGGCGGTCTCTTCCTTCTGTAACTTAAGTACCGGTGAAAGGACAACCCATATTTATTTACACTGATGGTTCCAGGAGCACTGACGGTGTCGGATCTGTCTTCGTCGTCGGGGACAACCGTTTCCAATACAAGCTCCCTGACCGGTGCTCGAATTTCACGGCTGAGCATTTTGGCCTCCACCAGGCCGTTTTGTATACCTGCCGCCACCGCCAACCTTTCTATGCCATATGTTCGGACTCCCTTAGTGCCCTGCAGAGTCTTAAGGATCCTTTCTCTGGCCGAGGTGACTGAGGCGCTCCAGTCACGGTCAGCACGGCCACTACGGTCGGGGGTTCGAATCCTCCAACGCGCATGGATATTTGTGCCGTCCTAGTTCGTAATAATTCATAAGTAGTTTGTAAGTTTAGGGACTGATGACCCCGTAGTTAAGTCCCATAAGCTTAACAAACATTTGAACATTTTGGACCCTTTCTCGAACCATCCTCTCGTGTATCGGATCCAACGCTCCCTCCAGTTGCTAGCAGATGACAGCTGTCACGTTTCTTTTCTGTGGGTCCCTGGCCACGTGGGTGTGCCCGGGAATGAGACCGCCGACATAGCAGCCAAGGCAGCAGCTCTTTTGCCTCGCATGGCTACCTTTTGCGTCCCATCGGACGATGTTCAACGGGATCTTCGCCGGAGTATCGTGTCGTCCTTGCACAGTGCGTGGTTCTTACTGTACGACAATAAATTGAGAACTGTAAAACCGATCCCGACCGCTTGGAGGACCTCCTCACGCCCCTCTCGGCGGGAGGAGGTAATCCCTGCCCGGTTGCGGATCGGTCACTGCCGTTTCAGCCACCGTCATTTGCTAACCGCCGATCCTGCACCGCTGTGCTCCTGCGGTGAATTGCTGACGGTGCGACATTTTTTACTGTCGTGTGTTAATTTTAATCATCTCCGTGTAGCCCTTCACTTTCCGTCTACTCTGGAGGAAATTTTAGCTGATGACACGGGCAGCTGCTCGAGTTTTGCGTTTTATCAACTTGTCCAGTTTATCAAAGGATATTTAACCATTTTAATTGTTTTTTATCTTTCGTTTTTAGCCTTCTCTTGATATTCTAACTGGCAGTTACCAATTTTTTTTAGATCTAGCGAATCTCTGTTCTTGTCTTAGCAGTTGTGCGCCCTAAAACCACAAAAAAAGACAACCCAGCTGTGAAGAAAACAGCACGCGACCGTGTGTTCGTATTATAACCGTGAAGGTACAGTAGAGTCTCGCTTATCTATTCTCCGTTCACCGAAACGGGAGACGGACTGTAAACACTGCAACGCGCGTGACCAGGGGTGGACAAAACAGGGACGCTTGCTCAGTTTCGCTGCATCCGTTTCAGGTGTAAAGCGTTTGTGGGTATTATGAGGGTTGATATAAGGGGCTGGCTAGAAATTTCATCTTAAAGGGCCAGTTGCTGAATAGCAGCATAAGTATTAAGTTTTAATATTCTATCTCTTTTTCTCTTTCTCAACTGTATCGCGTAAGTTAAACTCATTATGTCATCCTACATTTTGAATCCACGCAAGAAGCGATCAAAGAACAAATCATTAAGTTCTTAATGCGTATTAAACGTAGCTGTTGTGTCCACAATAATAAATGAAGGCATTGTTATAAAAAAACAGCATCTATGGGTGTTGGTCGTTCCTCAGTTTATCGTATGGTAATCGATTACAAGGGCACACATCACACTCCAAAAAATATCACGACAGAAGCTTGCAGAAAGTGTTGATGACTTTCACAGAAATGTGATACGTACGAAAGTACATGATTTGTGTGTGTGTTTTTTTTACATAGATCTTATTGTCGTAAATGCAGATTTGGACAATTTCAGATATTCTATGAATTATTGAAAGAAATGAATTTTGAATATCTGTGGCGTCTAATATCACTGCTGTAGACAAAACACACAACCACTTTACACCTGATAGAGGTTTTAATTCCAAATTATTAACTTATCCACCAACAGCCATGAAGTTTATGTTCTTTTATTTAACGACCAGTTTTCGTATTGCATTAATACCATCTTCAGGCCCTATACAAAATTAAGTTCCAAATCAGTGTTGTACGATGTCATACAAAATATAAAGAAGAATTAATATAATGGCGAAATCAGTCGTTCAACAAAATAACATGAATTTTAGGGCTGTTGGTGGGTAAGTTAATAATTTGGAATTAAAACCCCACCAACAGCTGCAGTCCCTATTCCATTACGACAAGGAACCACATCGACTGATACACAGGTAGCGACACCGAGCGAACCACCCGTTTTTGTGCACCCCTGGTCACGCGCCCCTGTCTGTTTACAGTTTGTGCCTCGTTTTGGTGAACGGACTATACATCTACATGGATACTCTTTAAGTTACATTGAACTGTATGACAGAGGGTTCATCGAACAGCTTTTATGATTTTTCTCTATAGTTCACGGGAGAGAGGTACACCTCAGTCTTTCTGTTTTCGATCTTATTCATCTTGTTTTATGTTTCTGGACATATCTTCAATGTAGGTGGGTGCTAAAAATAATATTTTCCCATTCGGAAGAGAAAATTTGTGAAAGAAATTTTGCAAATAGATCTCGCGCACAACAAATATCGCCATTATTTTAATGATTCTCACCCCAACTCGTGCATCATTTTTCTATGATACTCTCCCCCCTCTGTCGCGATAATTCACAACACAACGAGCTGTCCTTCTCCTAATTTTCTCTAAATCATCCGTCAGTCCCTCCTGGTGTGGATCCCACAATGCGCAGCAATACTCCGAAATAGGACGCACAAGTGTAGTGTAGGCAGTTTCTTTAGCAGAACTGTTGCATCTTCTAAGTATTCTGCCAAGGAAAAGTAGTCTTTGATTCGCTTTCCCTTCAAAATTTGTTAACATCGATTATTAATTTAAGTGTAAAGAAGTCTTTTCTGAAGGCATTTGTATGGAATGTGGCCTTGTGTGGGAGCGAAACATGGACGATAAACAGTGTGGACAGGAAGAGGACAGAGGCTTTTGAAATGTGATGTTACAGAATGCTGAAGATTCCCGTAACTAATGAAGAAGTACTGAACAGAATTGGGAAGAAAAGGAATTTCTGGTATAACTTGACTAAAAGACGGGATCTGCTGGTAGGACACATTATTAGACATAAAGGAATCCTAAATTTGGCAATAGAGGGAAGTGTGTTGGGTAAAAATCGCAGAGGGAGGCAAATGGATGAATACAGCAAGCAGATTCAAATGGATGTAGGTTGTAGGTCTTATGAGGATATGAAGAGGCTTGCTCGGGATAGCGTAGGGTGGTGAGCTGCATCAAACCAGTCTCCGGACTGAAGACCACAACAACAACCCAATATTTTCTGTGTGTTCTTTCTAATTTAAGTTGTTCGTAATTGTTATTCGTAGATATTTAGTAACAGTAGCGGCCTCTAGACTTGGCTGCTTTATCTTGTAAATGAAGTTTAACGGGCTTCTTTTAGTGGTCATATGGATGACTCCACACTTCTCGTTATGAAGAATCAATTGCCGGTTTTTGCACCATGCAGATATGTAAATCATTTTGAAGTTGCTCTTGGTCTTCTGCTGACTTCCTATCTGATTAATGACAGCATCACTCGCGAACAGTCTAAGAGAGTTACATTGTCTCCTAAATCTTTTGTAAAAATAAGGAACAGGAGGGAAATAGGATTCCAACTCGTTTCACATCCCCCCTATTCTCCAGACCTGGCTCCCTTTGACTACTATTTATTCCCCAATTTGAAGATATGGCTGGCGGGACGAAGATTTCATTCAGACACGGAGGTGATTGCAGAAACTAATAGCTATTTTGCAGACTTGGATAACTCCTATTACTCGGAAGGGATCAACAAATTACAACAGTGTTGGATGAAGTGTATAAGTCTAAAAGGAGACTGTGTCGACAATTAAAATGGCTTTCCCGAAACACGTTAGTAGCTTTTACTATTGCACGGACTGACTTTTCAAATGCCCCTCGTACTTCTGTGTTGTCACGTGTGGTAAACACGGAACGCGGAAGCAGTTTCCGTGCAATTAAGGACTGCCTTTATTGGCCAGCTGACATCTTTCAGAGGAAACGAAACGAGCTTCGGAAAGTAGCTCTGCCGTACTAGTAAGCGGCGCCAACTCAGCTATTTACGAAATAAAGAGACGTCGCCAAGTTGGTAATTGAATCTCGCCAGCCGGCGTCGTGGAACGGAGAAATAAGAATCAGAAAGCGGCGAGGGCGTTAAGCCGCAAGTTTCGGCGGCAAAAGTTGTCCCCCTGACGCAGTTTGGCTGCGGTTCTGCCGGCGGAGAGGCAATACGCTGCGACAAGCCGTGCATCTGCCAGACGTCCGAAATTAACAGTGCCTTGTGGCGTTATTTTCTGTTGCGCTTTAATATCCCTCCGACGTCGAGGTAATTAGAGACGAAGTGGCCGTACCGCTGGAAGATGGCAACGCGAAGACGTCTCCCGGAACGCTTTGAGGAGACCGCGGGGAAAATCTATATCACGTAATTACGAATCTTTCGGATGCAGTCTCGGAGGGTAATTTGGAAAGCACTGCGGACTAGAAAGATTTACGTCTGCGGCAGAGCACTGAAAGCCACCGTGAGGCTTGTGGAGGAGGAAATGTGGCGTCGTCCCACAGAAATCTATGTCCCTCTGTCCTACACCGTCTGTTACACAGCTTATTAGATAAATGTTTGTATAGTCTATGGGACTTAACTACGGGGTCATCAGTCCCTAAACTTACAAACTACTTATGAACTAACTAAGACTAAGGACGGCACAAATATCCATGCCCTAGTGGGGATTCGAACCCCCGACCGTAGTGGCCGTGCAGACCGTGACTGGAGCGCCTCAGTCCCCTCGGCCACCGCGGCCGGCTTAGATTTATCCATCAAAGAGATTCCTGTCTGTGATGTGAACTTTAGTAAAAGGAGACCACATTGGTATCGGATTTTATAATTTTTTGATACGTTAAGTGAAGTTCAGAACTCAAATAAGAAACAGCCAAAGCCATTCGACGTGACTCTAAAAAAAATTATCGAGGAAATCGACTTCTAAATTTACAAAGTACACGTAAGTACCAATAATTAAATCAGTTACAATATGTGTCGGTGTAGCTCAGGTGGTGGCGTTGTGGCATTACAACCATGGGGACGGTGGTTCGAGTCCTGTTGTGACCAACTTTTTTTCTTTTTTATTCGTTATGCTCGAATTCTTACACAATTTTAATATATAATGGTAATTTTTACCAAAATTTCCCGTGTTTCAAAAATGTTTAAATGTTTGTAGAACTTATGGGACTTAACTACGGGGTCATCAGTCCCTAAGCTTACAAACTACTTATGAACTAGCTTACGCTAAGGACGGCACAAATTCCATGCCCAAGGGGGGATTCGAACCCCCGACCGTAGTGGCCGGGCAGACCGTGACTGGAGCGCCCCAGTCCCCTCGGCCACCGCGGCCGGCTCCCGTGTTTCTGTATATTCGTAATTTTCTGTATTTTATAAAAAATATTAATAATGATGGTTTAAATAAAAAAGTAATTATTACATTTTTACAGTATTGGCTTCACTGTTAGTTGACGGGTAGTCTTTCATTGTTCAGTATGTAAAGAGCTATGACGCTATTTTTGGGAAGTCATCTGCATAGCTACTAAGCGATTTCCAAGCAGCTAACCTACTGAACCACCGTTTTAGGTGTGTTTATCACAATAGCCATACATAAATACCATATCGACCTTTTCTGCAATTGGTAAAATGTCTATTTTAACACGAGTAATGTATCACAAAGCAAATACCGTCCGCACTGGCGAAATGTTTACCTAGGTTTAAGTAGTTTGTAAGCTACGGACTGATGACCACGCAGTTTGGTCCGATGGATTTTCAAACATTTGTTACGCGGTACCACGTACTTACACGTTTGCGACTATGACAACGCCATCCATCACAAAGCGACAAAAGAGTTCCAAATAAAACATTGTTATTTATTTACGTACTAGACGAATACGTAATAAAAGTGGGCGTGTCTATTTTAAAAAATACAGTTGATATCCGTTTGACCTATGGCAGCGTTATCTAACGGGCCAACCATAGCACCACCTGTCTTCCCCCTTACAGCTAGAAAAGTTTTGTTCTCTGTAGTTTTTTCGTTTGATGTTTATTTTGTGAGATATTTGGCCCGGTCACTATCAATGGAGAACCCTGTATATAAAAATTGAGGTGTTTGTGCCTATACTTCACTCTGCTGCCAAAAGTGCACATCGCAAATGGATAGTGTTTGTATGTGGTGGTAGGTATCAGTCTCCCATTGTGCACTATGGTCGTAGATGGTTGATAACGATAAGGGAGTAAAAGATATGGGAGTTGAATATTACCGACTTATATAAAATTCTACTTCAGCTCTACTTGCTCTTCAGCAAAAACTTCACAGTGGAAACGAACGATCTCTCTGCTTTGTTGTAATACAAAGTCTCCCGTAGTACACCATAGCAGTTTCGTGTCGATAGCTGTAATAGGGTGGAAGATATAGTGGTTGAAAGTCGTCAGCTTATATAAAATTCGGACTGAAGGCCAGCGATGTCTTTTGACCCTATAATAGCAAAGCGGTTATATATAGAGAAACGTGATGCACATTCTTCAGTTGTTTGTCTGCAACAAGCGTACGAATAAAGAAAAATAAGTGCATATTGCAGTTTCAAAAATAAAATCACCAATAAAGATGCCAAAGGTTAAGAAAGAAGTTTCGCGTTCTCGATCCGTTTTAGAAAGACAGAAAACGGCGCTGAAAAGTGACTCTACAGACGATAGGAACTTGAAAATTGTAGACGTTGTTTTTCTGCAATCAGTGGTGCAATAAGGGATGGCAAGCTGTATCAAAATAATTGATTAGAAAAGCATCTTTAAAGCTAAATCTATGAAAAATTATATTAGAAGTAGAAACAACCAATGCAGACCATTCAGTCTACGCGTTCGAAGCAGCAGGAATTAAGCTTGTAATAATAAATAATAATAATAATAATAATAATAATAATAGTACTAGTATTAGTAGTAGGAATAGCATTCAGAATGGTTACCGGATTTATGCTGCATTTACCGAATGAATATAAGCTGCAACTCCCATTACAGTAGCAGTGACGTAATTTTTGCCTCGAGTACTGTCGTATTTTACGTTTGTTTCTTGGTTCCTAGTGACATGCGATGTGTAAACGCAGCGCAAAGAGGATTAAAAGGATGTGGAGAATCGCATTAATATACAGTAAATCTCTATCCAGAGGTGCATTATACTAACTTTCAACTGCATTAAAATAATCCATTATATAGTTTTTGTTAAATAGCTTTGACGTTATTTGTGACTACAGTAATTGCATAAAATTACGGTATTAGCATTCCATTTATTTATGAGATTTGCGCAGCATTTGTCGAAAGAAAACGAACTGTAGCTATTATCCATTCGAAGTGACGTGCATCGAGAGTGACGTACATCGAGTATTGTCATGTATTTTACATTTTTTTCCTGGTAGGTAGTGACATGCGAGCTGTCAGCACCTCGTGCAGCGCAGAGAGAAATAAAGAGTTTTGGAAATGCCTGTTTCCGGACAATGTTTTCCGGAGGTGCCCTTTTCGAACACGTTTGTTCTACTTTTATAAACATATGTGAAACTATATGTTTACATAAAAAGAAATAAATTTACTTCGAAACTACTGCTGAGTTTATACGTGCTCGTATCTACGTTGAAGGCGATTGCAACAGTGCTAGAATGGCACTGCACTGTGAATATAAAAACTGATATGATTGTCTGTGATCAAAGTAAGAATCAATATTATGATTAATCAGGCTCGCATTGACTGATTGCGTCATGTATGGCCCTGTTAATACGCTCAATTGCCAGAACGTCTGTCTGGCCGAGTGATAACCTCACTGAATGACGAGTCCGGTTGTAGCACAAAGCAAAATTTGTTAATTTGACAGTCAAGCAATTTCATTGCTCAAACAGAGAGCAGGCCAATATTTAATACGAATCTCATACAGAATACAAATGTGACCATGAGTGGCGCGAGGGACTAACAAGGACTGATAGCAACAGAATAGCATGCATAGGGGAATCACTTACGCTGACAATCATGAAATTCGTTAACTGAAAGGAGTACAAAGAAATGTTTAGAGTATGAGAGAAAATATGAATGTGTACTTGACTAACTGGATAAACAATTATTCTACAACAAGGATCACTGTAAGATTGAATTCTAATTTCGCTGTTGATGTAGTTGTGGTTTTCAGTCCGGAGACTGGTATGATGCAGCCCTCATCCCCACTTTGTCCTGAGCAAGCCTCTTCATCTCCTCATAAGAACGGCAACCCACATCCTTCTGAACCTGCTAACTATATTCGTAGCTTCGTCTCCCTCTGCGATTTTCCTCCAAACACTTCCCTCCAATGCTAAATTTACGATTACCTGATGTCTAACAATTTTTCCTGCCCATCGATCCCTTCTTTTAGTCAGAGTATGCAAAAAATTCATTTTCTCCCCAATTCTGTTCAGTACCTCTTTAGCATTTTTCTGTAGCACCATATTTCAGTAGCTTCTATCCTCTTCCTGTCTAAACTACTTATCGTCCAGATTTCACTCCCGTAGTAATTTCGGTAAAAAACAAATAACTGTCTTGATATAGAGTGGTATTATTAATTTCAGTGTTTCCCGAGCTTTACATAGTGGCAAGAAATGATGTTAGCAACTTGATACACTAGTCTATTATGATTTTTGTATCAGAATGTAACGGTTAACTATATACCTGTAAAAGTGATTAAGAGACACACAAAAATCTTTCTTCCTACTAGAAATGTTAATCATAAGTGAAAAATTGTCACTCACCATTATCTGAAGAGAAGATTTGGTTCATAAAAATAGGTAAATTATTTGTATACTGCATAGGCAACGATAAATCAAAATGTTGAAATATGAGTCACGCCTAGCTGTAAAACTTAATCTGGTTCATGTTCTGATTTTTATGTAAGAATTGAATGTGATGCATTACTGAAATAGGGTTATCCCTTGCCGAAAACAGATGACACGCAAACCACTTAAACAAAGAATACATAACAGAAATCTTAATGGCAAAACAATGCCATGAGAAAGAAACAAAATCCTTGTAAATCTCATCGTATTGTATCTCCGAAATGAGTAAGTAATTTTTTTTTAACAGAGGGCATGACTTTATGAAAACTTACAAAAAAAAAAAAAAAAAAAAAAAAAAAAAGACGCAGATTAACAATTAAGAATGACATACCTTAACAATGTTCATGTTTTGAAAAGCGTAAAAAAACTTTCAAAACATTCACATAATGATCTTTTCCACACAAAAATCGAGATCATCTCTCCTTTGGCAGAGTTCTTGAATCCAAATTAACAAATACATCTTGATAAAATACTCTCTACTCCATTAGGTCCGGCTGGTACAGCAACCATTTAGATTGATTAGTAATAAAAGACAGTCGTGGTTGCAACTTTTTAATTTATTTTTGACTCGTTTCACCCTTGTGAGGCATTCTCATAAATTCTGGAAAATAAATGAAATGGAGGGGGGGGGGTGCAGAAAACTTAAAAGCCCAATTTTAACGTTCACAATCCCACTAAAATTAAAAAGATGTTTACTGACCTTTAAATGACATCAGACGAATAGAATTAAATCCCTTGCTAGCCATGATCTGGCCGCGTCAAATCATTAAAACTTGGATATGGTCGACAAGACATCTTGTCTTAAAAATCATGTTCAGTCTCAAGTCAAACCATCCGGAAACTATTACAGTTGAAACACAACTCTTGACTGACTGCTCTCTCACAGGTGCATAATTCTTCCTCTCTCCACCAACGATATTATTACACTTTCCACAAAGAAATAAGAGTACTTGACTACCAACATTAAAATAACTAAACAGACCAGTTACTGTCTGCAAAGTAGCCGCCCTTTACATTTTGTAACACCGACACATGGTAAAATTTGATTCTCTTCTAAATAAAGTTGTAAAACTAGCTCTTATTAATAATATTGTTTATATGGTTTCATGGAATGTTTTCCTAAAGTGTGAATTTTTACCCCTTTTCTCCTGTTTGTCAATTTTTTAAATTAGAGACAGCGATTTCATGTGCATATCTGAGTGTGCTAGTAACTTTTGTTAAATTAGCTGATTATTTAAATCACCTGTACCTTCTTACAGATACGATGATGTACATTTGCTTGGCTACCATTCTAAATCTGTTTCTTCTCTATTGCAGGTAATGTGCCACAGTTCTCTGTTGGCTAAATGGAGCGCGGCCAAAGTGAAGACTAGACGACAACGTCTCCCAGGGAAGATGTTGGCTGATAAAACTAAATAGCCGAGGAGACGAATGTCACACAGCACGTAAAGATAAGCTTTTAATTTTCTCTTGTATCCTCTGCGGAGGAAATATTTTACACGTGAAGGGTGATTCACAGATACAGTGACACTCAAATTCCGCGTAAATTTATGGTTTAATGTTGGCAACTGTTTTGTGGCTTCATTATGTCATTCACAGACTGAGTGAAGTTGTTTATAAAATATTTCGTGAGAGTTCGTACTGACCAATGTTGCGGACACATTCCGGGACTAAAATTCCATACAGTCGAAGATGCGGCCATCCGAAATGAGGTTTTTCAATCGTTTTCTTAAAGTACACTTCTGGCCGTCCTAAATGCATCAACAATTAGGCCCGAAAATATCGATGGCTAAGAAGGAGAGCGTTACAACTAAAAAATCAAGACGTTACAGCAGAGCCATTTAAATATTTTAATTTTAATAATTTAATTGATCATGAACAATTTTGATTATTGGAACAGATATTCTGTATTGGTCGGAAATCCTATCAATATTTAAATTTTGTCAATATTATCTTTTACATAAGGGCAATGTGTAATTTTCTGAGTTGTAACAGTTTCTCACTGAAATGCCCAAATAAAAATTTTGAGTTGTAACAGTATTCATTAATATTTTACAATTACAATGACTTGCTTGGTGACTCTTACGTAATCTGCTTCAAATAAATTTGTATAGCACAAGAAATTGTAGATAAGTGTACAATGTTATATTAGAAACGTAAAAACTTAGTATATACAAAGCATAAAGAATACAAAAATACAAAGAATAATGTTTTCAGGATACATCAGAGATATGTTTCTTTCCGGAACACCGTTAATTTTAGACTTCTCTTAGAATTACGTATGAACAATTTCAATTACACCACTTTTACACAGATCAAGCACATTTTTTCCCCGCAGCTATTCGTGGTGGCAAAGAAAATGCCGCGTGAAGGACGCTTTTTGTAGGTTTGCCTGTTTTCTCGTCGAATGTTAATCTTATAGAAATCAGCTTGCTCATGATTATAGAAGATGGCACAAGGCTCCTTTCTTCTGGCTTCCACCATCTTCATGTCGCACCTGTTTACATTTTCACCACCTGTGTTTTTAGAAAAATTACTACCCATTCGTTGTGCCAAATCTTTCGGATCTATTACATCTGCAGTACCTATTTCAATGACTCTGTAAGTGCTGCCCCCTTTTCTTGGCGCGTTTCAGTACAGGTACCCATTGGTTTGGCACTAATATGGATCCTCCTTTTAGAATTATTTTGCTCTCTTTCGGTGGTGGAATGCATAGAGTCATTTTCATTCTGGGTGTGTTCTGTGATCTGTGCGTTATACCATTAATATGACTCACATTAATTGCACTGAATAAAAGTAATGAGGCTAAGAATCTGTTTTTGTTTGGCCAAGCACAATTATGTGAAAACAAATTTACTTTTTCAGGCAATGAGCTGGACAAAAAAACGAGAGAAATTTGTATAGACACTACCAGTCTCATTCGAACCTCATTTGGCCAAACGCTCGTACCAAAAATAGCAATATCCTTGGCTATATGGATATCATGTACTGTAAATTGTAACATGATATCTTCCTTTTATAAAATAAAGAACACTCTCCACAAGGTGAAGGGACACCTTCCTGAAGATCAAAGCAACACACAATTATTTTTGGAACCTATTTTCCTGATCTGCAGTTTCTGCAGACTTCACATCCGTCGAAATTTGTTTTTCTTTAAAATGCCTTTCAAATCTTTCTTGAGGCTACAGTTTTTGAGGTTCGATGCTATTTTTAAAAACAGTGCGTGTGCAACATTGATACTGTTTAGGGCATAAAAGGCTAAATTCAGGGAATGAAATACTGATGTGTGTGCTTGCCTTTTGACAGGCAGCATCAATAATGTGCGAGTAAAAACCTCCTAGCCGTGGCGGAGCGGTCGAGCGCATTGAGGCGCTATGCTACGATGCACGAGGCCGTTCCCCGTCGGGGGTTCGAATCTCCCCTTCGGGCATGGATATTTGTGTCGTCTTTAGTATAAGGTAGTTCATAAGTAGTTTGTATGTTTAGGGACTGATGACCCAGCAGTTAAGTCCCTTAAGCTCTACAAACATTTGAACATTTTGAAAAACCTCCTATTTCCTAATGGGAAAGTGTTACAACTCAAAAATCAACCTTGCTGTTGTAGATGGAAAATTTTAATAAAACTAAATGTAACACCTTTCAATTAAACAGAATTAATTTAAAAATGGTATAAGTCCTTTTTTGCTCATATTTGACATTTTTTCTACTTGGAGCAGTTTCACATGTTGAAGATTTCAGTTTAAGTATTCAGGTGGTGGTAATAACTAAGAAATGTTTTGAGTTATAACAGTCTCCTTCCTCAGACATCGATATGACAACCAAATTTATATAGAAGATAACACGTTGTATATGACTGAATCTATTACTCCATGCAAAGTGAAGTAGATAATGAAATCAGCACTGACGGTTGCCATTTTATTTGCCACACAAACTGTCTGAATGTTGCAGTATATAGGAAGCACGATGGTGAAGAGTTATTCAGCGTTTAAGTGTACTAATCGGTTTAAGGAAAGAACATAACAATTCTTTTTCTGATGATGTAATAATAATAATAATAATAATAATAATAATATCTAAAAAATTGTTATTTCACATTTTGAGTGGCTGATTGCTGCATTCAGAAAGTAAGATGCTATTTTACAGTAATGTATCTGATGGGATATTTCATTATCATTATCGGTTTTTAACATTAGCTGCTTTAGGCAGTCTTGGTCGACATGTAACTCAAAATGTTTCGTTTTGTGATGCTATAAATATCTACGTATTGCAGAATACAGCATGCACACAAGCAAAGACGTCAACTGTTGTGAAACTCTTTCTTAATTAATGTTTGTACAACAGTTTCACTATTGTAGAATGTACTGAGAAAGTGCCAAAAAGCATATCTGACGATAAATACCGTTCATTTTCTGCACTTAGAACACTAGCAAACTAAAAGTTACAATTTGGTTTGATTAGGAAGGAGAAACGCTTTTGGCAGATTTCTACACTACATGTGAAATAAATTTGCACACAATTGGTAGTCGCTGTATATTAAAAGACTCTGAAGCTGTTTTGTAGTTATATATTTAAGTGAGACATACTTTTCGTGGTGTAACTAGAACGAATACACACTCTAATCAAAAGAGTCTTACGCACATTTAAAGTTCGCGCGGAAGTTTGCCATCACAATGGCCGCCGAGGCGCTCTTCAATTTGCCCGCTGTTCGCAGTCGGCCGCTTACGGGTCTGTGTGGGCTTCGTTAGATCTGCTGTACCAGCAGGGGGCGTATTCCCGTCCTGTCGATCCGACATCATCGACCAGACTTTTTCGTTGATTGGCAGAACAGGAAGGCCAGGGCAACAATGCAATCCGCGCTGGCTGACGAAGAAATCTTGAACGTGACATGTTAATACAGAAGGCACATCTATATCTATAAATGTGAATATCTGTTCGGTGTACGTTTATCACGTCTGAACCACAAGACATAAAGAGCTAAAAATTTGTACAGTTACTAATATCTACCCGGGAAAGGCTTTAGGCACAGTTTTATGGCGATCGGATAGCTATATATATATTAATGTGAAGGTCTGTTCGTTGTACGCTTATCATGTCCGAATGACAAGACGCAGGGACTTAAATATTTGTACAGTTACTAATTTATACCTGAGAAAGGTTTTAGGCACTGTTTTATAGTGATCAGATACATATTTAGTAATTTGAAGAATATAACGCGAAATTACTCTTTGAAAATTATATTTACTCTTTGAAAATGATTTTATTGGTTGAATTGTTGCTTGAGGGTGATAATGATAAAAGGGTGGAGTATAATGGGGTGGAAAGTTATCGGTGTATATAAAATTCTACGTGTGTGTGTGTGTGTGTGTGTGTGTGTGTGTGTTAATATTTCGCTCTGCAGCGAAAACTACAGAAAGCAAACAAATGGTGTGTGTGTAATTGTTGTCCGAAGTCTCCCGTTGTACACCATAGCAGTTCCATGCCGACAGCTATAACGGGGTGGAAGATATGGTCGTTGAAAGTCGACATATTATAAAAAAAATTTCGGACTGAAGGCCAGCGATGACGTTTGCGACTATAGCAAGGAGATTATATACAGCGAAACGAGATGCCACAGACCATATCTTTGCTCTATGCGTGCTACAATGTCTTCAGCTCTTTTTCTGTAAGCAAACGAATTAGGAAATACAAGAACAAATAAATAAAGCAGTAAAAAAATATTACATCTCTTTAAAAAATCGATTTGACGTTTCGCGCATTACATAAAGTGATCGATCTGTGATATTATTACAATCATTATTGCTGAATTTCGTGATTGGAATCTACGAAACGAGTGCATTTTTACGTGTGATTTGATCTACACTACTTACTTTCCTGATAAACGTTAATTGCATAGACTTCTGCAATCTGATCGGAATAGTTTTCAGTTTGTTTCTAAAGAAGATATTGTATTTCATTTCATCCTTCAAAACCAGTCTCATAGCACACTACTGAAAGATAGCTTATCTATCATTATCAACCAACACGCGAGCGGAGCCGCGGGCTTAAGCTAGTCATTTATATAAACGAGAAACAACAGTGGCCCCAAAACAGAACTCTGGGGCACCTCCCCCCCTCCCCCCACTTACGTGTGTCCTTTTGTAAGTGCATATCACAGCGATTTGCAACACTGCGGTCAATCCCTTTTTTTTCTGTTATTAAAGTAAGAGGTGAGCCAATTATGAGGTAATCCCCTTTCTCCATAATGTTCCAACTTCTACGACAATATCTTGTGATTATCACAATCGATTGCTTTTCTTAAATCAAAGAATACATCTACATAAATACTCTACTAATCACACTTCAGTGCATGGCGCATGGGTCATGCAATCGCTTGTACTATAGTTCTCTACCGTTCCATTCTCTGATAGCGCGCGGGCAAGATGAGGGCCTGAATCTTCCTGTTTTCCATCTGATTTCTCTTATTTTATTACAAAGATGGTGTCTTCCTATGGAGGTGACTGCTAACAAAATCAGTTCGCATTCGTAAAAAAAAGAAATTTCGGAAACAAAATTCGCCTCTCTTTTCATGGTTTCCATCCCAACTCTTGCATAATTTCTGTGACACTCTCTCTGCAATATCGCGATAATACAAAACGAGCTGCCCTTCTCTGAACTTTCTCTGTATCCACCGTCAGTCCCACATGGCGGGTATTCCACAGTGGACAGCCATGCTCCAATATACACGACGCACAAGTGTAGTGTAGTATGTTCCTGTAGTAGAACTGTTAAATCTTCGAAGTGTTTTGTCAATGAAACTTAGCCTCTGTTTCGCCTTCCGTATATATTTCTATGTTCTTTGCAATATAAGTTTTTCGTAATAGTTATGCCCAGGTATTTAGTTGAATTTACGGCCTTTAGATTTGACAGATTTATTGTGTAAATGATGATTAACGGATTTCTTTTAGTTGTCACATAGATGCCTTCACATTTTTCATTGTTTAAGGTCAAGTGCCAATTTTCGCACCATACAAATATCTTATCTAAATAATTATGCAGTTGCTTTTGATCTTTTGGAGACTTTACTGACCGATAAACGAGAGTATCACCCGCGAACAGTCTAAGGGAGCTACTCAGATTGTCTCCTAAATCGTTTATAAAAATGGGGAATAGCAGAGGCCCTATAACACATTCCTGGGGAACGCCAGATATCACTTCTGTTTTACTCGATGACTTTCCGTCAATTACTACGTACTGTGTTGTTTCTGACAGGAAACTGCGAATCCAATCGCACAACTGTGACGATATCCCAAAAAAATTTGGTTAGAAGACTGTTGTGACGTACGTTGTCAAAAGCCTTCCATAAATCTAGAAATATGGAATGGAATTTAGATCCTTTCTCTATAGCACTCATATGAGTAAAGAGCAAGCTGTGTTTCACGAGAACGATATTTTCTGAATCTGTGTTGACTATGGGTCAGTACCTCGTTCTCTTCTAAGTAGTTCATAATGTAATTAGTACATAATATAGTAATTCATGGTACTCTTTATTTGAAAAGCTGTTGCATACGGATGGATTTTCTGATCCCTGTAATGAAAGACTGCGTCTGGTATTGTGCCGCTCTTCATTCCCTTTTAACTGGTTTAAAACAACAGTAAGTAGACAGATGACCTATTATGAAATTAAAACGTATAAAAACAGATGTGTTCTCTAAAGGACAGAATGTTAAATCCTTGGAATAGCTGCCATATCAGACATATACGTACAGCGGCTGCAATATATAACTGTCTACATCTGCGATGTACGGATTACTAATTAGTTCCAGCAATAAAGGACAAAAATTTAATTACTAAGAGACATGGGACTACGTAATTACACAGTCGATGATCAGGCAAGGAAATCAATAGAAACTGTGAAATACCATGGGTTGGTCATTGGAACCATGGGTTCAAAGTATAGCTCTGCAAATCACGTTAAGATATGTGCCGGTTATATAAACGATTTAGGTGACAATGTTTGAGGAAAGTATATGTTCTGAAATACTGTTGCAAACCTGATATAGGCCTGTAATTTTGCGGATCTCTCCTATCGCCTTTCGTGAATACTGGGGCGACATGTACAGCTTTCCAGTCTTTAGGTACGGAACGTTCGCTAAGCGAGCGGTTGTATGTAGTATGTATGGAGTTATTGGATCAGCATACTCTAAAAGAAACCTAATTGGCCTGCAATCTGGACCGGGAGACTTGCTTTTGTTAAGTGATTTAAGCTGCTTTAATGCTCCATGGATATCTACTTATAAATTACGCATGATGGCGGTTGTTCTTGGTCGAATTCTGGAGTTGGGACCTATTTGCTTCGTCTTCTTTGGTGAACGAATTTCGGAAAGTTGTGTTTAGCAATTTTGCTACAGCATAGCTGTCATCCGTAACATCATCATTGCTATCGCATATTGATTGTGTTTTACGCATATCGAATAATATTTTTGTCGGCTCAGTGTTGTCATAGTGTAACATATACAGTCGCGACTCTCATTGCTGTGACAGCTGCAACGACACTAGCGCTCCTAGCGGTGGGCAAGCCGACGAAGGAAGCAATGTTTGTTTGTAATTTTAAAAATATGTTCAAATGTTTGAAAATCTATCGGACCAAACTGCGTGGTCATCAGTCCGTAGCTTACAAACTACGTAAACTAAGGTAATTAACCTAAGGACAAACACACACACCCATGGCCCAGTGAGGACTCAAACCTCCGACGGCGAGCAACCGCGCGCTCCGCAGCGAGGCGCCTTAGACCGCTCGGCTACTCCACCGCGGCTGTTTATAATTATTTTTGTACGTAATTGACGAAATAGCTACCACAATTTTTGCCTTAAGATCATTAGTAAAACATCAAGAGACATACATAATCTGGTAATTAATGTAGAAATAGCGGATAATAATAATAATAATAATAATAATAATAATAATAATAATAATGTCGTGTGGCTCATTGCCCTGGTGCAAGTCTTTCAATTGGACGCCACTTCGGCGACTTGCGTGTCCCTATCCTACCAAAGTTATCCAACCGGGGAAAGTGGACCTACAGTATTTATGTGCATGTAGTTAAATTTTACGAAAGCATGTGTTCAAAAGCATTATCATAATTTTTTATCTAGTTTGTTAGCTACCTTCATGCGCAGCAACTATGTTAATGCTGCATTTCTTCTTATTTCTGTTCTTGCTGAAATAAACTGGAGAGGAATTTCGCATTGTAAAAGACACCGTTTTTGTTTTTATCACCCAAAACGTATTTCAGCATTTATTGTGCTATCTTCCCTGGATTTTTATCTTTAATTTGTATATAACGTTATTGCCAGAGTTAACGTGTTGCTTTAAGTCATAATGTTTTACAGCTTGTAATTTTTATGCTGTGGTGTTGTTCTTGCTTATTTGCGTTGTGTTATCACGTTTCCTGATAATAATAGTAATTTCGTGTGGCTCATTCGTCTCGTGCAAGTCTTCCAATTGGACGCTACTTCTGCGACTTGCGTGTACCTATCCTACCCCAGTTATACAACCGGGGAAAGGGGACCTACAGCTTAACGTGGAATCCGAACCACGTGTCGTTTCTGGCGACTCCTCACATCGTTGAAACAGCGGAATTTCATTGATTCAGTAGTATAAAGAAAGCAACTTCGTCATGAACAAATACTTATGAACACGTGTATATTTGCAGGTTATTCCGCTAAAAATATGGAGAATATAAACATTAGAGATACATACATTTCTCTTAGTCATTTCTTAGTATGACAGGCGATTTATTTATTTTACTGTTTTTATGTGTATCAATTCGGTATTGAGTCTAATGAGCCGGCCGCGGTGGCCGAGGTGACTGAGGCGCTCCAGTCACGGTCAGCACGGCCACTACGGTCGGGGGTTAGAATCCCCCCTCGGGCATGGATATTTGTGCCGTCTTTAGTCTTAGCTAGTTCATAAGTAGTTTGTAAGCTTAGGGACTGATGACCCCGTATTCAAGTCCCATAAGTTGTACAAACATTTGAACATTTTTGATTCTAATGATTCACACATTTTTACACTGCTCTCGTCTTCCTCATACCTGGATATGGTTTTTGAGTGTAATTACTTTAACGGGAAAAGCCAGTGTTTTGAAGTTTCTTGCCACCTGCGTTTCAGCTGTAGCAACAATTGTGGAATTGGTTTCCGCCTTGGTGGGAAACAGTTTTAATGCTTTTGACGTTTTATTGCCCATATCCAGTCGCAAACTTGGGGATGTCATGCGCTTTCATACACGTGGAAATTCATTTTTATTAACATAGATTTTTAAGTTCCCTAATGTAAAAAGTACGTTACAATCAATCTAAACGATATTGTTCGCAGTCGTCCAATATCGTATTCAGAAACGTAGCTTGCCGGCCGCTTGGAGCGCTGCTGTCGCTGTGTACAAACAAAAATCAGTGGTAGTGTCGTGACTGTTATGGTAGACCACAGTCTAACATATACAGTCACGACACTCCCGTAGACTTTTGTTATACGCTGGGATAGCAGCGCTCTAGGCAGCCGGCAAGCTACGTTTCTGAATACGATATTGAACGACTGCGAGCAATATATCGTTTACATTGACGTCAGCATACTTTTTTACATTAGGGAACGTATGTAGTGCCTTATAAATAGGTACCAGTTTCAAAATAGCTCCCCATTTGTCTTTTTTAGGTTTCATAAGATTCCTGACAAGGTACGAAACGGTACATTACAGGATAGTTAATTTACAATCGTCCTGTAACATACGGCTTTAACTGAGTAATTTCATTTTCTATTAAAAATAAAAATGCCTAGGAAACACCAGGATACATGCCCTTTAGAAGAGAGACGTCAATTTCTACGCAGGAACGTATTCTTCAGTACAATTCCAGTAAAATTGGTGAGGGTGGAACTTAGGAAACGTATATAGAATGCAATAAATACGGTATTTAACATACCAAATCAACCATCACAGCTGTAGCTGAAGGAAAAACTTCACAGACATGGCAATATAACGATAAAAGCAACCAAACTGTTTTCCAACAAAGAAGAACCCAATTCCACAATTGTTGCAACATCTGAACCACAAATGGCAAGAATCATCAAAACATTGGTTTTTTAAAGCCAAAGTAATTACACTTAAAAGAATATGCACGTTCAAGAAAGACGAATGACGTGTAAAAATGTGAGAATCATTAGACTCCGTACCAAATTGGTACACGTCAAAAACTGGCTGTCATATTAAGAACAGACCATAGTAGAAATTTATTATTCCATTATGTTTATATGCAACTTACTTTCAGCGCAATAAGCTGCAAATATACACATATTCGCAAGTATTTGTTCAGGACAGAGTTGTTTCTCATACCACTGAATAATTTAAATGAGGCTGTTTTTATATTAAATTTCGTATTATGTTTGTCTCTGGATATTTTAATAATGCTTGTAACGCAAAACTTATAGTAAGTATTTCGTTAATTACGTACAAAAGCAGTTATGAACAAACATTACTACTTCGGCAGCTTGCCCACCGCTAGGAGCGCTAGTGTCGCAGCAGCTGTCAGTTGGTAACAACTTTTACAGCAGTGAGTGTCGTGACTGTATATATTAGACTGTGGGTAGACTGTGGTGTAGTGCCGAAAACAGAACTGTGTGTGGAGTACATATGTTGGCAGCTGTGCGACTGTTCTACACCAGTCGGTCGCTCAGAACATGAAACGGCCGACGTGTACACAACTGCTGTCAAGGCAGAAACTGCAGCGGGTATTACTTAACGTCAAGTGGCCGTGCCGAACGCACGGTGTGACGTTTTGTACCGCCAGCACACCCGTGCGCGGGCGGCAGACCGGAAAGACCGGCACGTAACTCAAAAGCAGGGCCGCCAACCTTTCCGCGCCGCGCGCCGCTAACAAAGCGACCGCCGTGTACCGTGCGCGGTGTCCGCGCTATATACGGGCGCGGCAAACTCTGCGCGTTATCTGATAATGGGACAAAGCCACCGGTCAGCGCGGGGACTCGCTTGTACGTTCCGCACACCGGCCAACGTGCCGGCTAAATAACGCAGTTTCGCCGCTTTAATTTTGTGCGCGAATAGAGATTTCCTGGCTATGTTTCGGCAAACTTTTGTGCTGCCGGCAAACAACTAGTTTTAAAGGGAAACCTGCTAGAATGAGTGTGGTGTGGTCCAAAGTGACGCGATGGCTGTACTTCAATCATCATTTCGGTCACAGACGTTCGACTGCCGGACAGACAGTTTTCCATTGTTGTACCAATTGCATTGAAATGCAGGAGGATCTGCATCGAATTGACGCATGGCGCAGGGAATGGCAATTGAATCTCAATTTAGAAAAGTGTAATGTGCTGCGAATACATAGAAAAAAAGATCCTTTATCATTTAGCTACAATATAGCTGGTCAGCAACTGAAAGCAGTTAATTCCATAAATTATCTGGGAGTAGGCATTAGGATTGATTTAAAATTGAACGACCATATAAGATCAGTCGTCGGTAAAGCAGATGCCAGACTTAGAATCATTGGAAGAATCCTAACGAAATGCAGTCCGAATACAAAGGAAGTAGGTTACGGTACACTTGTTTGTCCACAGCTTGAATACTGCTCACCGGTGTGGGATCCGTACCAGGTGGGATTGATAGAGGAAGTAGAGAAGATCCAACGGAGAGCAGCGCGCTTCATTACAGGATCATTTTGTAATCGTGGAAGTGTTACGAAGATGATCCATAAACTCCAGTGGAAGACTCTGCAGGAGAGACGCTCTGTCGCTCGGTACGGGCTTTTGTCGAAATTTCGAGAACATACCTTTACCGAGGAGTTTAGCAGTATATTACTCCCTCCTACGTGTATCTCGCGAAGAGATCATGAAGATAAAATTAGAGTGGTTAGAGCCCACTCAGATGCATACCGACAATCTTCTTTCCGCGAACAATACGTGACTGGAATAGGAGGAAGAACCGATAGTGGTACTCAACGTACCCTCCGCCACATACCGTCGGGAGGCTTACGGAGTATGGATGTAGATGTAGACAAATCTTAAATGGATTAGCGGAAGGCGGGGCAAGATGGGGAATCCAACATTACTCCCTCACAAAACGGACAAAAATAATTGTGATTGTAATTTGACTATCGAACTATTGAACTATAACATGCAAAGAAAACTGCAAACTTGTTATATTTATTTATATATATCTCGATTTGAAAAATACACTAAAAATTCCCCGTTTTGCTCCATATGCGGGGTAAGACGGGGAATTGGCATGAATTCATGGGTAATGCTTAAATAAAGATTGGAATAACGGAATAATGAGAAGAGAATGTTTCAAAATATATCTTTATGAATTGTAGAATCAAGTATTTTTTTATTTGGGCCTGTTACTTTCACAAAGTATATAAATTTGAACACTCTCAGCACTGTTACACCACAAAAATTGTGACAGGGAAACGTGTTTAAGATCTTGGATTGCTCATCGTAGCTCTGTAGTATAAATGCTCGATTGTCTTTCATGACGACGGCAGACACTGCGTCGGCAAGTTGGAAAGCCTACCGTCAGCGAACTGCTGAGTGAGTGAGACGGCTGTCCGACAGAGAGGCAGCTAGTAAACATTTCATGACTACACGTAACTCTGTCAAAAGAGTGAATAAGACCACGAATGCGTCAGCGGTAAAGGCACATCGAATGAACACTGCATTTTCAACTGGAATACATTCGAACCGTTTCATACGTCATAGCAACAGCAAAACTTACGTATGTATACTAACGCTTTTAGAAGTAGTAGTCAATTGGTTTTCGGGATCGACGATGCTCAGGAGGTAGTCGTCAATTCACTGGCTTAATCAGTGTGCTCTTTGTTACTGATAGCAGTACATACTGGTAGCTGCTAGAGGCAGCTAGGAGATGGAGTCTTGTCGATGCCATACTTCTCACTAACCTTCATCCGGAGAAGATGGTGATCCGCTGTGCTGACGACTTCACAACACTATAGTTGCTGCCTCAGGCCAGCGCAGTCTTCAGTGGTTAGTTACCGAAGGCCAATGTCCGTGTCGTCCAGTAAGCAATCTGGTGCTAATCCTGCCAGCCAGTATCCAGAGTCGGGTATCAGCACGGCATCCGACTTCAGAGGGGGTCCACGCTTGGATCCACTAGCAGCTGCATAGACTCGACAAGGGACCGAGTACTTCTCAATAACAGCCTCTGCTTCGCCTCCCAGACGTCACAGTGAGGGAAAACCCGTCCAGACGACTCAAAGCAGTCGTAACACCGAGGTCGCAGCGTGAGGGCAAGCGGACGCGCCCGAAGGCGACGCCACCTACTGCTCTAGCTGCTATCGAGCTAGCGCATCTATCCGAATTATTGTATGCTATGGAATAAACGTGTAAACTTTAACTCTGTTTTATTAGCGTCCTCAGGCGCTACTCCAGGTTCCACGCCTCATCCGAACATAAAGCTGGGAACCCACCGCTCGGCCCCAGCGGCACCATCACATTCTATCCCTGCCCACAAGTCATGGGCCTAGCGTCCGCATCCAACACACAGCATCCAGAGTCCTTCAGAGAAGTCGTAGCAGTATGAACAGTCTTCACTCTGTTCCTCTTTGTCTTTCGACGTCGTTTAGTGTCTCCATGTAGCAAAAAGCATTGTTTAAGAACTTAGTAACGCTCATCACTATTTCTTTGTCATTAAGGAGTTTTTTTTTCATCCTAGGATCATTAAACTCCTTTTCCGGAGAGTTTTCGTGTAGATGAAGAAATTTTGGGGAATTCTTTTCTTTTAATTTCTTAGTTCAATCTTATAAGGAATTTAAATTAAAGAATTATACCTAAGGCATAATTAGTAATAAACTACGAAAAGTTGCAGTAACAAATACCACTCTATTTAAAATTGAATTCCAATGTGGTAGTTCAAAACCAGCAGCTAGGTAAACACATAATAGGATAAGTACATAACGGTTGGACAAGTAGCAGGGGTAAACAGGGAAGCTCTCCATCTTGCCCACGCCTTCTTGCCCCCAAGCATGCTGTCAGGATATGTTAAGCCTGTATGAAAACAATTTAGTGAAAAGTGACTACATACACAGCAGTTCGTTGTTAATAAATGTTCAAATGTTCGTTAAGCTTATGGGACTTAACTGCGGGGTCATCAGTCCCTGAACTTAGAAACTACTTATTAACTAACTCATATTAAAGACAACACAAATATCCATGCCCGAGGGAGGATTCGAGCCCCGAATAGGAACGGCGTGCCGCGGTGGATTAGCCGAGCGGTCTAAAGCGCCTCGCTGCGGGGCGCGCGGTTGCTCGCCATGGAGGTTCGAGTCCTCCCTGGGGCATGGGTGTGTGTGTGTGTGTTTGTCCGTAGGTTAGTTTACCTAGGTTTAAGTAGTTTGTAAGCTACGGACTGATGACCACGCAGTTTAGTCCGATAGATTTACAAGCATTTGAACATTTTTGAGGAACGGCGTCGCGCATTGAAGCATAGCGCCTCAATGCGCTCGGCCACTCCGCCGCGACGGTGTTAATAAGACATAGTGCTCAGTGATATATGTATGGTCTGGACAAAAAATCGTATTACTACCTCGAAAACTGTGAACAAATCGGTGTAAAAATTGTACCTGCGTTGTAAAGCTCACAGAACTCGCTGCGACAATGAGATCTAGTAATGTCAGTACAATGGGAGCTGTGTATCCATAAAGTAGACGTACGTATCTAGAGATGGCAGCCCTGTAACAGCGCTTCCTCGTTTTAACCCACCACCCCGTCTTGCCAAACCTACCCTACGTTCTGCAACATGACTGCAGCTATGACATGGCTCACTTTATAATACGGTGAATTGTTCTCGGAACGATGGTGCAAATGTTATTCGGAAACGTCGACGGTAATTGTGTACGACATAAGTCGACCATATGGCTTAATGCCAATCAAACAAAAGCGCCATGTACTTTGCGCCAATCATCCTACTGACAAACCGGGGTGAAGATACGCATCACGTAATATCCTCGTGTAGCAAGACTCCCAAACGTTTAAAGACTTTTTTAAGAGGATACAAAGGCGAGCCGGCCGCGGTGGCCGAGGGGACTGAGGCGCTTCAGTCACTGTCTGCACGGCCACTACGGTCAGGGGTTTGAATCCCCCCTCGGGCATGGATATTTGTTCCGTCCTAGTTCGTAAGTAGTTCATAAGTAGTTTGTAAGTTTAGGGACTGATGACCCCGTAGTTAAGTCCCATAAGCTTAACAAACATTTGAACATTTTTTCCAAAGGCGAGATAATTACAAGGGGAGAGATCAGCAGCATATGTCGAATACTTGCCTTGTATTTGAAGTGACGTTACTGACTGCTTTGGGATTTTTATCGGTCACTAGCTGAAAACTCTGCGTTGCCAGGATATTTATGTAGTTTATACTCCCACAGTCCATCTCTGCTCCCCACCTCTCTCTCCGTCCATCTCTTCCTCTGCCATGTCTCTCTTGACCCCACCTCCCCTTCTCTCGGCCCATTTCTTTCGTTCCCCCTCCTCGCTCCATTTACTTCTCCTTCTATCTAGGAAAACTTGTATATTTTATTATTATTTATTTGACATGCCCTATTACATACAAGTTCGAAAACTAATTTCAGACTGTTACATCAGGTACTTCTGCAAACAGAGCTACAGTACGTAAGTTGAAGGATTTACAAAATAAAACATTTTAGCTTTTCACGATTTATCGTTTTACGAGGGGGAGTTGAAAAATAAGTTTCCCCTGTCGACTATGGGCAGAGTTGTGTATGAAGGGTAAAAAGAAGAAACGAATGAGACATTAAAGATAAGGCATATCTTTACATTTCCACATATTTTCCAAGTATATTGAGACATTTGCCAAACCGTTTTATGAGCTTCAAAAAGCCGTCCAGGAAATAATCAGGGCGTTGCATAAGGAAGAAGCGTTCAACGGCTATGGGCGAAAGGCGACACAGCAGGTGAACGCGGACGTGCAAGACACCAATACGCCATTCGGTAGAGGTCGACCAAGAATATGACAATGACTTTCTGTTTCGGGTTGTGACAGGGGATGAGACGTGGGTCCACGATTACACCCCCGAATCGATGGGAGCATCCATGGAGTGCAAACATCCCTCTTCACCTGTACGCAAGAAGTTCAAAAGTGCTCGGTCTGCAGGAAAGGAAATTGTAGGTCCTCGAATTTCGTAACAGGTTCAAAGTAATGCTGCTATCGGTTTGAATTACTGCAGCTCTATAAATATTCGAGACATTGGTTATTTTATATTGCGTGGCGATCAATGAAACAGAGTCAACGTTTATTGCTAGGTACTGTTCAACACCATAGGATGACCCTTAGAATCATAAAATCTCTCTCCAAGAAACTATACGATCATGGGCTAACTTTCATAGTAACTGGAAAAACATACTCTTGTTGAGGTACCCTGCATCAAATGAAACATTATGTAGAAAGTGATCATCCTTCCGTTTGCATGTCTAGTCTGTATAATTTCTTCAAAGTTGCAAGTGGTGTCGAAGTCCCTCTTGTTTTGAAGGTCAAGATCTGAATAAAACTTTAACCAACTGAAACATCGTAACTAGAAGCAGAATGTTTCAAACTTGCAAGATCATTAGCTGAATGACGCACTGCACGTGTTTGTGAAACACGAATCATTTCAATTTCACCTTGCCCTTCACGTTTGTTAAAAGAAAAAAATATGTCAAAGATACACATGGATCTTAAAAAAAAAAAAAAAAAAAAAAAAAAAAAAAAAAAAAAAAAAAAAAAAAAAACTCTCCACGGAAACATCCGTACATTAGCCAACTTCCACGGTAATGTCATAGTTATTGGAATAAAAACGTAGATTTTGTCGGATTCCTTTCGGTAAAGTATCTTCCGCTGTGCACCATTCGGAATTTTATGTAAAAATTTTCAAGTCTGGTGAACAAAAATTCAACAAGATCAGAGCAAAACTGAATTTAATGTACTCATCTTAGGGAGCGATCTTATTGTATAAATGGAAGGATAGGTGGCAAGTTCGCAATTTTTACTTTATTTATTCAGGACGACCGGTTTCGACGCTCTGTGGTGTCATCAGCTGGTCTCATTGACATTAAACTGCTTATTATAATGCTCCACATAAACTCTGGTAGGTGTACTGAATGATTGTTAAATATAAAATCATGTGCTGGTGGATAGTCAGAAATAAAATGGATGGATGGTCGTAATTAAAACAGTAAAATATACATAAAATAATAACTACCACAGTACACATCTGTTTCAACAGCTCCATGAAACTCATGATCGTAACAAAACTATAGATATGTATGCAGTAGTAACACACGAACACTTTGAGAAAGTACTATCAGATTTTCTCATATTTTACAATTACCCCGTACATTTTCCAAAAAATTGTATTTCATAAAAACCTTGTCCTGAGAATTACGAATACACCTACATCTACATACATACTCCACAATCCACCGTAAGGTGGCGGAGGAAAAAAAAGTTGTCACATCGGTCGAGCCGTTCTCATTAACGGCGTGACAAAGGGAAACAAGGGTTCATTTTTATACGTGAAGACTGTTCACTTCTTTCACCTCAGGTAATGTTGAAGTGAAAAATGCCGACTTGCACCGTGGTTCGGGATTCATGTTACCTCTTTCCAGCCCAAAGATGCCATATGGCATTGTCATTTTAATCTGTTACTCTCGGCCCACTACAGTCGGGGGTTCGAATCCCCCTCGGGCATGGATATTTGTGCCGTCCTTAGTATTAGTATTAGCTAGTTCGTAAGTAGTTTGTAAGTTTAGGGACTGATGACCCCGTAATTAAGTCCCATAAGCTATACAAACATTTGAACATTTGAACTCTCGGCCCAATAGATTATAAAGAACACTGCAGGACGTTCCAAACTTCATTGTTGGATAGCCTGTTTACCATTACTTCGAGGAAACAGACGAGCAATAGGCTACAACTCATTGACAAAATATGTATTGTTGCTAATGCAACTGAGTGCGAACAACAACACTTTGAAAATATTATGTCAAGATAAAAGAAACAAAATCATTAGAAAATTTCATTAAAAATTATTGTAAATTGGAAAAGGTGTTAGGTACGGTAAAGGAAACATATGCTGCCCAATGATGCCACATGAAATAATCACAAATTTCCGTCCAAAAACTACAAAATCTCAAAACTTAAAATTATATATATATTATTCCAATCATTATGACTAGAAATATGCAAAGAATTACTTTGGTTCACAAATTAATAAAATTTGGAATTGAAAGAGTTAAACTGGGTAGTTCCCTATAACTGGCTAAATCAGGTGAAAGATCGGAGGAACGCAATGGTATACCAGCACCCAAACATGAACATGCCTATTAAAGCACTGTACTGTTGAAATCAAACTTCGGTTTGCTGACTGCTTTACCTTAAGCGACTAGTCTCCAGAACGACCTTCTTCATTTGTCGAATCAGCTCGGTACCTTGATCTGCATTTTACAATAGTGTTTTTCGACAGACATGCATCACAATGAACATTCTTTCCCCTGTACATGCTGGTCGGTGTTTCTCTTTCGGCAGCCAAGACATAACTGGAAGTTGGTCCTCTTTGTGTGTGTGTGTTACACATCTTCATCAAAACCAGTTCACCTATTTTATCAAACTTGGCACACTTAATTTTTAGTTTCAGGAATCAATGACTGTGGGGCTAACAACAAATTCAGGAGATATGAAGTAATAAACAATTATATGCGCAAAAAAATTTATCACTGTGACGCATGTCAATAACCAGACTTTATTCACCCACTTGTGACACACTATAGTCATCGTTTCAAAACTGTACAAAATCTGTTCCAGCTGAAAACTGCAGCAGAATGATGAAAGAAAAAGTGTTTCTCACTTGTTACCTTTCTGCAGCTTTCGGCGGTGTGTTAAAATTCATTACTACTGCACTACTGTGTTCAAGAGACACTGTAGAAAGACTATGGAGACATAGCACTAAATGTAATTTCGAAATTACATCATACTACGTCACATAGTTCGGGTAAAATGACGTAATAAAGAATGAGCTACATCAAGAACCTCACCATCACGCATCAGGGTTATTTTAATACGCCGTCAGTGCTAACTCACTTTTAGTTTCGAGTAGACGTTATCTATCGGCCCCATAATTATACAATATTCTATGTCTTGCATTTGTCCTCTAGCCACTCAGGTGGTCTCTCGTCTCAAAAACGTTTGGGAAACATTGAGCAGAAGACGAGTGCTGCCAACTGAGATGAATATAAATATCAATTTAAATATAAATTCAATAACCCTGAGACGGTTTTTCGTCTGGAATATGTCCAAGACATTACAGATAAAGGAGAAGCAATGAATTAAAATTTGTGATGCGGCCGGGAATTGAACGCGGACCTCCATGCTTACTAGGCTGACGTCTTCCGTTTCTCTCTCTCTTTTTTTCTTCAGGTATATCTATGATTTGCGGTTGTTGTTTCAGTTCGTTCTCGGTTGTTGGTTGATCAGTTAGCTCAGCTCTTTTATTGCAGAGGACGTTCAGCTCCCTGACTTGGCACTGTTAGACTACCACACCACTAATAATTAAAGCACCTCGGAAAAGTCTAAGTACGACTTACTCCACGTCACAAACTTTAATTCAGATTTTGTTCCATAGATAATTTACACTACTGCAATTATCTATGGAACAAAGAAGCTGAATTAAAGTTTGTGACGTGGAGGGAAGTCTTATTATACTTTTCCGAGACGCATTAATAGTTAGTAGTGTGGTGGTCTAGCGGTGCCGGGCGCCGTGGCTCAGCGCGCCCGGTCAGGGGGCTCAACGCCCTCTGTAATAAAAAAGCTGAGCCAAGAACACTTCGAACATCAACGAGCAAATACGATCTGCGTCCGCATTGAAAAGAACTACCTATAGACCAAAAAAAAAAAAAAAAAAAAAAAAAAAAAAAAAAAAGCGGTAAGACGTCTGCCTAGTAAGCATAGAGGTCCGGGTTCGATTCCCGGTCGCATCACAAATTTTAATACATTGCTTCAGCTTTATCTGTAATGAGATGAATATGTCTGAAACACTGCTTCCGTCCGTTTGCCTACCAGGTTCACGGAACTAATGACGCCGGAAGCTAGCGTGCAAACTACTTCCAGGGTATTACACAGTTTCTTTTTTCAATAATCACCGACTTAATGGGACAGCTAAGAGCGACGCGGTTAATATGACTTGCAAATTACCCAATTCACGGGCACGATCGCATTAGGTAGCACACACTGATGGCCCGCCCCTGCTCACCGTAGCCGTCTTCTGATATGGAAATTTATACATGTACAGATTGTCGCGTTGCGACTCTGTAAATACCCGTTCGGTCGCCGGGGCGGAATATTCATAGAGTCCTACTGCCACCGCGGCCTGAATTATGGGTCTCCGGTTGTACCGAGGCGCGCGGCAGTCCCTTTACACAGGTGCGTGAGTGATTAATCGTCCGACTGTGTTTCAACTATAGGGTGCGTGTACCTCTAGCCTCCCGGGCTGTAGCCTGTTATTTTCCTATGCGTTCTCCAGTTCTCACTGCATGTCCACTGGGTCGAAATTAATTACTTAATGCAGACTGATGCCCTTGCGACTCACAGCTACTAATTGCCTCAGCAGAAAATACACTGTTCTCACACAATTGTTCACAGATTAACGTTTTGCAGTTAGTTACTGTCGATCAGATACAGAGCTGAAAGGTACTGGTCGAAGGTGAGGGAACTAGAAAGGTAGACACAATAGCTCGTTTACCTTTACAGACATCACAGCAACACAAAACATTCAACGCTGCCCCCTTCCGATAGAATAATTGCTGTGAACTGTGATATTTGCGAGATCGTTTAAATGAAAATTCGAAATGCAGAAATGCCATGGGAACATGATTCTTGAATTATTTAAGAAGGAAAAATGTTCAAATATTAGTAAACCTAATGGACCAAATTTCGATGGCCACCATTCCCTAGACTTACAAACTACATAAACTAACTTACACTAAGAACAAAACACACACACACACACGACGTTACAGTGTTCAAGGAAATAAATCGCAATTTTCGATCACTTATGGCATCACTGTACTAGGTTTAGAGGGAATACCAAAGGACGGAGAATGAAAATTTGTGCTCGGCCGGGATTCGAACCCGGGATCTCCTGCTTACTATGACGACGCGTTGACCACTCCGCCAACGAGGACACAGTGACCAGCCCGATTGCAGAGGACTCTTCCCTGCACGTAAAATAAATATATATATATAAATTGTATACAAGCCGAGGCTGGGCTCCTGACGACAATTAATTGTGTCTCGATACCTCATGGTCTGTTCCCCCTGATGCGGGAATACAGTATTGTGGCTTCGAGCATTACAGAACAAATAGGCTGTGGTAATAGGAAAGAGACAGCGTGGCGAATGGAGATTTGAGTGTGGCGGGAGACGTGCAGGGAAGTCCTCTGCAGTCGGGCTGGTCACTGTGTCCTCGGTGGCGTAGTGGTCAACGCGTCTGCCTAGTAAGCAGGAGATCTCGGGTTCGAATACAGGCCGGGATTAAATTTTCATTTGCCGCCCTTTGGTATTCCATCTAAATCCAGTACAGTGATGCCATAAGTGATCGCAAATTGCGATTTATTTCATTCTCTATAAATGTCCGAGCTCTTTCTTCCATTGAAACTACTACCTTTTTTCCATTTTGAAGCTATCACCTTAAATTTTATAAACAAAGCGGAACAAGTCCAAGCCACTACAGATCTAGGTTAGCTCTGAGGAGCGGGGAGTAGGAGACGGGGACAATGAGCTGAGTGATAATGACTTGCGCCGATACAAACAATAAGTAAAATCACTGATCTGTCGGTTGGCGCCCGGGTACTGCTTATAATTCCAGCGCGGTCAAAGGGTCGGATAACACGGAAGGTCGGATAACCGAAGATCGGATAATTGAGATTTTACTATACTACGTATATAAGTTTTTAATAGGATAATTTTATGGTTTTTACGTGTAAAAGTATGTAGTCCCTACCGTCAGTTTCAAATTTAAACAACTGATAAAATTAAAATCTGTTTTTTTCAACGTGCCCATATCTGCCCTATAATATGGACAGTGAAACACCGTTTACAGTACCCGGTATTTCTTACTGTCTATCTGGATGGAAGACGAGTGGGCGAGGTCTCGCTCGGTCGCTGAAAGCCCGGCCCAGTTCTACCAGGCGCGGCGCCTAGCCGGCTGCAGCGCAGCGGGTGAAGTAAGACCTCTGTGGGTCGGTGAGACGCCGTGGCCCGCCAGTTCGTTACTCAAGATAAATATTTAACCGGGGTCGCGGGCCACGCTAGGGCAGCCTGCCAGCAGCCCAAATTGACGCTGCAAATCTTTGCAAATATTTGAAAGCGCGCCCGAGGCGTGTTCTCAGCGCCCGGAGGGACCCGGCACTCATTTACACAGAAGACGTTCCCGGAGGCCGCTTGTGACTTCATCGCCCGTGTTTTCACGCTGAGATACTAGCGCGCCGTCCGTGCTGTTTTCTAGCTCAGCGGTGGAGTGAGGCGTGTCCTACTGCAAACTCGAGATAGCTCGTAACTACATCTCCTTGACATAATCATTGGGTTGTGACTACAGCTCATAAATCTGAAGGAGGAAGAAAGAACCAGCAGCTGTATAAATATTGTTTATGCAATTATGCGACCGGTTTCGGTGTTACAATCACACCATCTTCAGACGCCCGTTGTGTACTGACAATTGGAAAACGGGTGCATGAAAATTATGTGATTGTAATACCGAAACCCGTCGCGTAATTGAATAAACAATATTTATACAGATGCTGGTTCTTTCTTTCACCTTCCCATCTCCTTGAGGCTGTTCTGTTCGAACCCCCGACGGGGAGCGGCCTCACGCATCGCAGCATAGCGCCTCAATGCGCTCGGCCACTCCGCCGCGGCTAATAGTCTCGTGACGCATTCCTTCCATTGCTAAAAGTTATGAGATTTCTTGTAACGCGAATTCGGTTATTTTTGTTCCTTCACCAAAGAGGATGAACCAAATACTAAAGAATTCGAATCAGGAACATCTGCCAGCATGTACCGGATGATCAAAAAGTCAGTATAAATTTGAAAACTTAATAAATCACAGAATTATGTAGATAGACACACATGCTTGGAATGACACGGGATTATTATTAGGGAAGAAAAAAATGGTTCAAAAATGTCCGGCAGATGGCGCTTCATCTGACCAGAAAAGCAATAATTAACATAACAAATTAAGACAAATTAAGATGATATTCTACATCTACATCTACATACATACTCCGCAATTCACCGTAAGGTGCGTGGCGGAGGGTACACTGTACCACTACTAGGCTTTTACTTTCCTATTCCACTCCCAAATAGAACGAGGAAAAAAAGAATGTCTATATGCCTCCGTAAGAGCCCTAATTTCTCTTATCTTGTCTTACGCGAAATGTAAGTAGGCGGCAACAAGATCGTTCTACACTCAGCTTCAAATTCCGGCCCTCTAAATTTACTTAACAGAAATTCACGAAAAGACCGTCGTCTTTCTTCCAGCGATCCCCAATTGAGTTGCCGGAGCATTTCCGTGACACTCGCGCATTGGTCGAACCTACCGGTGACAAATCTAGCTGCTCGCCTCTGAACCGCCTCTATGTCTTCCTTCAAACCGATCTGCTGCGGGTCCCAAATACTTGAGCAATACTCAAGACGTGGTCGTACAAGCGTTTTATACGCGGTCTCCTTTACAGGTGAAGTACATCTTCCCAAAATTCTCCCAATAAACCGAAGTCGGCTTTCTGCCTTACTCACAACTGTCCTTACATGCTCGTTCCATTTCATATCGCTCTGCAATGTTACGCCTAGATATTTGAACGACGCGACCGAATCAAGAAGCTCACTACTGATGCTGTATTCGAACATTATAGGATTGTTTTTTCTACTCATGCGCATCACCTTACATTTTTCTACATTGAGAGCTAGCTGCCATTCTTCGCACCAACTAGAAATTTTGTCTAAGTCAACCTGTATGCTATTACAGTCAGTTACAGACGACACCCTCCCATACACCACAGCATCATCAGCAAACAGCCGCAAATTACAACTTACTCTGTCCATCAGATCATTTATATAGATAGAAAATAATAGCGGTCCTATCACACTCCCCTGGGGCACGCCTGACGATACACTCGTCTCTGATGAGCACTCGCCGTCGAGAACAACGTACTGCGTTCTATCACTTAGGAAGTCTTCCAGCCAGTCACAAATCTGTGAACCTATTCCATAAGCTCGTATCTTCGTTAGCAGTCTGCAGTGTGGCACCGTGTCGAACGCCTTTTTGAAGTCGAGAAAAACACAATCCGCCTGTTGCCCTTCGTCCATGGCTCGCAAGATGTCATGTGAGAAAAGGGCAAGCTGAGTTTCGCATGAACGATGTTTCCTAAACCCGTGCTGATTCATGGAAAGAAGCTTTTCCGTTTCAAGGAAATTTACTATATTCGAACTGAGAATATGCTCCAAAATTCTACATGAAACCGATGTCAACGATATTGGCCTGTAATTGTATGGGTCAGTTCTCTTTCCTTTCTTATACACTGGAGTCACCTGCGCTTTTTTCCAATCACTAGGAACTTTGCGCTGAATTAAAGATTCGCTATAAATGCAAGCTAAGTAGGGGGCCAATGCCGCAGAATAGTCTTTGTAAAACCGAACTGGTATTCCATCCGGACCAGCAGACTTTTTCGTATTTAGCTCTCTCAGCTGCTTCTCTACACCGGAAATACCTATTGCTATGTCCCCCATTTCGGAATTAGTATGTTGATCAAATGATGGTATATTTGTGCGGTCCTCCTGCGTGAAAGATTTCCTAAAGGTTAAATTTAGAACTTCAGCTTTCCGTTTGCTTTCTTCTATTACTGCCCCGGAATGATCAACTAGTGACTGGACAGTGGGCTTTGACCCGCTTATCGATTTTACATAGGACCAGAATTTTTTCGGGTTCTCGGAAAGATCTTTTGCTAAGGTATGGCTGTGATAATTATTGATGCTTCACGCATCGATCTTTTTATAGACGCACGAATCTCTACTAACTTTTGCCTGTCATCATTTGCGTGTTCTTTTTGAATCGAGAGTGCAACAGCCTTTGCTTTCTCAGCAGCTTCCTAACATTATTATTATACCACGGTGGATCTTTTCCATCCTTAATCGTCTTTACTGGCACATATTTCTCTAACCCTTCATTAACAATGCATTTAAATTTAGTCCACAATTCCTCTACATCCATAGTCCCAGAATTAAACGATGCCCATTCATTTTCTAAGTGCGATCGTAACATTAGCTTGTCGGCTTTTCCCAACAAAAACACGCTCCTAGCCTTCTTGACTGGTTTATGAACTTTGGTCACCATCGACGCTATGACGATATCATGATCACTAATTCCTGTCTCTACACAGACATCGTTAATGAGGTCAGGCCTGTTTGTGGCTATAAGGTCTAGAATATTTCCATTGCTCGTGGGTTGCCGGTTTAACTGCTCAAGACAGTTTTCGGAGAATGTGTCCAAAAGTAGCTCGCAAGACTGCTTGTCTGTACCGCCTGAAATGTAACTAGCGAGGTCCCAATCTATACTCTTAAGGTTGAAGTCACCTCCGACTAATATTGCATGGCCCGGATACCTATGCGCTACCTGGTGTAGACTTTCCTTGAATGATTCTAAAACTGCTACAGCAGCACTGGGGGGCCGGTAAAAACACCCAACTATTAACTTTACTTCTTTTAGACCTGTTATGCGTGCCCAGATAACTTCACAGTTACTTTCTACCTCGATCTCAGTAGAAACAATATCTTTGTCCACGGCGATGAACACTCCTCCTCCGGTTGTATCAGATCTATCTTTCCGATATACATTCCACGCATCGCTAAATATTTCTGAACTTGCCACATCATCATTTAGCCAGCTTTCGGTGCCTAAAACTATCTGAGCGCAATAACTTCCGTGCAGCGCTGCAAATTCGGGAACTTTGTTTCTAATACTCTGTAAGTTCGCGGCTAATATTTTTATGTTCGAATTTTTGTTCCGAACGTGGCCTGAATTCGCTGTTTGAATGCTGATAGGCGAGTGCTCATCAGAGTTAGCGCCTAGCCTAAAAAACCCCCATGTGCACTCCACAAGTACTCTGCTACCCGAGTAGCCGCTTCCTTAGTGTAGTGCACCCCTGATCTATCTAGGGGCACCCTACAATTCCCCACCCGATAACGCAGATCCAGAAATCTGCAGCCATGACTGTCACAGAGTCGGCGAAGCCTCTGGTTCAGACCCTCCACTCGGCTCCAAACCAAAGGACCCCGATCAACCCTGGGAACAATGCTGCAAATCGACAGCTCTGCTTGCACCCCGCGTGCGAAGGCAGCAGCCTTCACCAATTCCGCCAGCCGCTCGTAGGACCTGAGGATGTCCTCAGAACCCAAGCGACAAGCGTCATTGGTGCCGACGTGAGCTACGACTTGCAGTCGACTGCACCCCGCACCCTCGATAGGAAATGTTCAATATGTTCACCATCATTGCTCAACAGTAGCTGTAGTCGAGGAATAATGCTGTGAAGAGCACTGTAAAGCATGTTTGGAGTTATGGTGAGGCACTGGCGTCGGATGTCGTCTTTCAGCATCCCTAGAGATGTCGGTCGATGACGATACACTTCCGACTTCAGGTAATCCCAAAGCCAATAATCGCACGAAGAGAGGTCTGGGGACCTGGGAGGCCAAGCGTGACGAAAGTGGTGGCTGAGCACACGATCATCACCAAACGACGCGCGCAAGACACCTTTCACACGTCCAGCAATACGGGGTGCAGCGCCATCCTGCATAAAAATCGTACGTTCCAGCAGGTGTTTGTCAGCCAGGCTGGGGATGATGCGATTCTGTAACATATCGGCGTACCTCTCACCCGTCACGGTAGCAGTTACAAAACCAGAATCACGCAGTTCCTCGAGGAAAAAAGGCCCGATAACAGTAGATGTGGTAAATACAACCAATACTGTGACTTTCTCGTCGTGCAATGGAGTTTCCACGACAGTTCCAAGATTTTAGGTAGTCCAAATTCTGCAGTTGTTAAAAACAAAAATTCACAAACAGAAACAATGAACACTACAAGTTTCTCCTATTCTGCTTCTCTACTCCACCGCTGAAGACAGCAACAAATTTGCCAAACTGTAAGCAAAGACTTACAGGGATGATGTAGGAGAACCAACCAATCCAACATGTAAAACAAGTAATACAAAGGACCCACTGTAGATGATACAACTGTAGTGAAACATGTATGGGCATACAAAAACAAAATCTGTTTTTCTCAAGGCATATCCTTATCCAAAATCAACTAACTTAAAAATTTATAAAGCGAACACAGATCAAAACATTATAATTGAATATGTTTATCTACGCTTTTTTTCAGTTCGAATGCATACCTCCGATTTGTTAAGCTTCTCAGTTCTACAATGGACCCCACCTATACCCTCCTATCCAACCCATATATTTTTGTCTATTTGTTTGTTTAGTTATAATAGTGTGTCAGGCTTCTAATATTTCTAATATTTACATCATTTTGTGTTTTGAACAACCCTTAAAACACCAGATTCTTGTTTAATTTTATTTTTATTCACTATAGACTTGTTGTAAGAATTTATGTGTGCACTGTTTCTCTATGTATGGTATTTATGTTTCCTTTGTTCAGTACTATTAATTTACAGATTTCATTCAAATATTTATTTACACTGTAACTACTCCATCAAAGAAGTTAATTTACTTTTCTGTATGTATGTAAGATGTCTTGTGTTTTACTGACAACATAAGTTCCTTGACTGAACTTCAGTAAATATCTGATGATGGCCTAATAAGCCTAAAATCGATTCACAAAATAAACAAAACCGCAGAACAAAAACAAAATTGTGTATTTTAATCTTCAAGATCGAAAAGGGTTTCAATATCGGGTTTATTAACTATCAGAGTTTCTTATATATATATATATTATAGCAAAGAAGATGGCACATCGTTGTGCATGGACCAAGCGAGGTGGCGCAGTGGTAACGCACTGGATTCGTATTCTGGAGGATGGTGGTTCAAATCCACCTCCGGCCATCCAGAAATAAGTTTTCCGTGATTTCCCTATAATCACGCCTGGCAAATTCCGGGATGTTTCCTTTCAAAGGGCACGGCCGCTTTCCTTCTCCATCCTTACCCAAAATACCGGGCGTTAGCTCCGTCTCTTACGACCAAGATGTCGACGGGACGCTAAACCTAAGCTTCCTTCTTTCCTTCGTTGCGTATGAGAGCTTAGATGGTGGTTGCAGGCACTATTGCTCATAGAAGGACAAGACTTGAAACAAGTTCCAGAAAACGTCTCTATAGAAAATGTTTATTTCTGAATTTGTAAGAAAATGTCTAATATTGTGCCTACTGTTTTGTGTCGAGTAACGTGCTTGCAAGAAAATGTATTATATTGCTTCTACTGTGTGTATCGATTTGTGTACTTAAGTATGTGAAGTTTCATCTTTGGCAAAGATTATGTATCGCATAGCATTGTAGCTCGCGCAGAGAGAGAGTGGGACTTGTGGTTCAGCTCGTTTAGAGAGCAGTTGAGTTGTATGTATGGCTCCGATGTAGAGCAGAGGCTGCTGTGCCAACAAGTTGATTTGCTTGTATTTGGGACATATATTGTATTTTTTATTACTATACAAACGTTGTACCACCGCTGGAATGAAGATAATTGCATTTCATGTCATTACGGAAAGGTTGTGTTATGTAGTAATGTAATGGTGATTATTAATAAGTAACAAAGTTGACCTTTCTTTCCTGTTGCATTTACGTAGTTAGAAGATTAACCTACCTTTTTTTTATGGGACTTAACTACGGGGTCATCAGTCCCTAAACTTACAAACTACTTATGAACTACTTACGAACTAGGACGGCACAAATATCCATGCCCAAGGGGTGATTCGAACCCCCGACCGTAGTGGCCGTGCAGACCGTGACTGGAGCACCTTAGTCCCCTCGGCCACCGCGGCCGGCTACTTCCTTCATTAGATAATTAGTTATTTGTGGATTTAAATTGCAGTATTGATTTTGATAATCTTGTTGAACAGATTTCGTTATTGGTGCCGTAGTAGATGATAGTTATACAACACTGCAGTTAATTAATTATGATACTGAATTTTGATAAACAGGTACTGATCTGCATAAAATTCTCGCAGTCAAATATTCAGAAAGTGGTCTGTGTTTTTAATATCTACCTCGCAGTCATGGTTTTTTGAGTACAGTCACTGTGTGTTTCATGCAGGTTATTTGTCACAGTTGTTTTGTTAAAAGATCCGTTGCGCACATAATCGGTTTAATGCACTGTTTCTTATTTAACAGTATATAGCCGGCTGCGGTGGCCGAGGGGACTGAGGCGCTCCAGTCACGGTCTGCAGGGCCACTACGGTCGGGGGTTCGAATCCCCCCTCGGGCATGGATATTTGTGCCGTCCTAGTTCGTAAGTAGTTCATAAGTGGTTTGTAAGTTTAGGGACTGATGACGCTGTAGTTAAGTCCCATAAGCTTAACAAACATTTGAACATTTTTAACAGTATATACATCAATATCAGGGCCATAATTAAACCAAGTTACTGTGTTAATGAACAATTTGTTGTCTGATTTAAAAGATAGGTTCAACTTCAAACTACACGTACACACCTTTTAAGCTAACGCAGTTTTGATGTTTCCTGAGAGCAACATTGCCCAATGAAGGGTTAACGAAATTCGGTTCCGTCGTCCGAATGAAGTGTCTGATGTAAACGTGGTGTATTAGCGCCAGAGAAGCATGAAAGATGCGGAGCACTTGAGCGGCGAGAGACAGCCCTCGGGCCCGCTCTCCGGCGACCCCGCGAGCTGCTTGCTTAACGCTGAGAAGTTGCCCGCGCTCGTGCCACGTATAATTCATTCGCGTATTACGGCGGAGCGCGGAGCCGCCGACTCGCAGAGTCCGTAATGCTTGGCGCATATGTTGGCTCTGGCAGCGGCGGCGGCAGGAGGCTGCGTTTAAAATTTTATAAGGCTCTCCTCTGGAGCGGGCGACTTAGGCAAAGCTCCGGAGCGGCGCGCAGCCGTTTCCTGCCCGAGCGTAGCGGAAGGGAGCGACAAGGTCGCGCTGGCGAGAGAGCCACGCCCGGGGACCCCACTCACCGCTTCTGGGAACGCCTGCCGAAAGGAAAAACATTAAATCTGAATTACCTCCAGGACTGATAAATGTTGCTTACTTACCTTAACTGTTTCCAGCCCAAATTTGTGAACAAAAGTATTTATTTGCGTATTTCTGTTCATAATGATTGGAATTACGTACTTTTTATTATTATTATTTTTTTTTTTTTTTTTTCAATTAGGTTTTTGTGTGTTTGGAGAGACATTTGGCCGGCCGCGGTGGCCGAGGAGACTCAGGCGCTCCAGTCACGGTCTGCACGGCCACTACGGTCGGGGGTTCGAATCCCCCCTCGGGCATGGATATTTGTGTCGTCCTAGTTCTTAAGTAGTTTGTAAGTTTAGGGAATGATGAGCCCGTAGTTAAGTCCCATAATCTCTACAAACATTTGAATTTAGGAGCATAATATAACAAATTAAGAAATTAAAACAATTTCCAGAAAACAAATACCCTACTGTTTCTGTGGTATCCGCTACCACGCCGCCGCCGGCCGACAACCCAGCAGCTGGCGCCACGCCAAGTAGACGGCCTGCAGCGCAAGCCACACAAGGAAGTAAGGCGCGCAGACCGAAGGCTCGCCGGCCGGCCGCACGGTACAGTTCGACTGGACCGCTAGAGGCAGCACCTCCTACAGAAGAAAGCCTGCGCACGGCGTCACAACATGGCGGCGGTGAGAGGCTTAGAGTCCTCTGAAAGATTGTAAACATTAGCAGTGCACGCTGTTTATAGTGCATTCTATCGTTCAGGAATGTATTTATTACGTAAATTGGTGTTGTGTAAGGTATGACAGCTACTCTGGACGATTAGTGTGTGTGAGAACAATGTGTGATCTCTTTTTTATCGATAAAATGCCATTTCGTTGTTCTGCGACGAAATGTAGAGGAAATTACAACTGTGGCCCAAAAGTTACCGTCTTTAAACATCCGGAGAAGAATAAGTTAATGGGGGTGGTTACGTAAATAAAATTAATCGCGATATCCAACGGTAAACAGTCATGACTTTAAACTCTTTTATAAGGTTAAACAAAAATGAAAACTTATTATTAACTTGAAGAAGAAGCCAAAATATCCTTGGATTTCTTGATATCCATTTCTTCTTCTCCGGACGGTAACTGTTGGCACACAGTCGTAATTTCCTCTACATTTCGGCACAGAACAGCGAAACGGCATTTTGTTAGTAAAAAAGAAATCAGACGTCGTTCTCACACACACACAAATCGTCCAGCGTAGCGCTCACACCGTACATAACACCAATTTACGTAATAAATACACTCATGAACGAAAGAATGCACTATAAACAGCATTCACTGCTAATGTTTACAATCTTTCAGAGGACTCTGAGCCTCTCATAGCCGCCATGTTGTGACGTCGTGCGCAGGCTTTCTTCTATAGGGGGTGCTGCTAGAGGGCTAGTGTTGCGAGGTGGAAGCAAGTCTACACTAGACGTCCACGGCGCCACCGCCTGCCTCACACCCGAACTACCAGAACCAAATATAGGCGGCCGCACCTGCCTAAGCAACCCAGTGTAATCTCGCCTTTGCCTGATACCTTCGCTAACAAGAAGACTGAGTTATTGACGTGCCGAACTTGGTGCTACGAGGACTTCAATAGTGAGCTGCCACTTCCGGCTCTAGATTCCTTGGGCATTTCTACGTGATTGGCGTGCCGTACCAATTGAAGACCAACCGACGTATGACTTGTGTAACTGTGCGTTTGTGAAAGTGCTGTGTTAATAAATTGTTGGCAGCTTGGATTTTGCTTTTATTGTGTTATCATTATAACACTATTGTAGAATGCAGATCCAGGTACCATGCTGATTCGACAGTAGAGGATGGTCAATCTGAAAGCTAGGCGCTTAAAGTAAAGCGTCAGCTAACTGAAGTTTGACTTCAACTGCAAAGTGCTTAAATAGGAATGGTCAGGTTGGGTGGTGGTATACCATTTCGTTCTTCCGACCTTTCAGCTGACTTAGCCAGTTATAGGGAACCCCACAGTTAAACCCTTTCCATGTGTGGTATCAGTCGTGCCACTCCAAACAGGTTGACATTGCTCTTCACCAAACTTGTCGCCAGCTGACTAGATGCTTGACACCAACCTCAATAGGGAAGATCCCAAGTTCTGGCAGGAATAGCACCATCCGACATCAGACGCACAGCAACAGCAAAATTGGAAAGCCGGCCTCAGTGGCCGAGGGGACTGCGGCGCGTCAGTCAAGGCCTGCACGTCAACTACGGTCGGGGGTTCGAATCCCCCCTCGGGCATGGATATTTGTGCAGTCCTTAGTGTTAGCTAGTTTGTAAGTAGAACAAAAAATGCCCGACAGATGGTGCTTCATCTGACCAGAAAAGCAATAATTAGCATAAAAAATTAAGACAAAGCAAAGATGATGATCTTTACAGGAAACTCTCAATGTTGTGACCAGGACTGTAAAGCATGTCCGGAGTTACGGTGAGGCATTGGCGTCGGATGTTGTCTTTCAGCATCCCTAGAGATGTCGGTCGATCACGATACTCTTGTGGCTTCAGGAAACCCCAAAGCCAACAATACCTCTGACTGAAGTCTGGTGACCTGGGAGGCCAAGCGTGACGAAAGTGGCGGATGAGTATAGGATCATTACCAATCGACGCGTGCAAGAGGTACTTTTTTGAACTTTTATTTATTTCTTTATTTCTTATTGGTTCTCATAAAAGCCCATGTCATTCCAAACATGTGTGTCAAATTTTACCTCTGTATCTACATTATTCCGTGATTTATTAACGTTTCAAATTTATACTGACTTCTTGATCACCCGGTAGTTGGGGTGAGATGTGTTCGCGAAATTTCTTTCATCAACATTGTCCTCCGAATGCGAATATATTTCGTTAGAACCCTATTGGAGATTGGAATGATAAATAAATATTATGAATTCTGTTCGATAAACCCTCTTCGAGGCATTTATATGCGGACTGCAGAATAGGTATGTAGATGTAGAATCAGCAGAGACCGTACATTTCCTACAGAACAGGTGCCCGTTCTGGAGTCGGATCCCAGGCGCGCGCGCGTTCGCGACACAAATTTCGGTTCTTCGGAAGCGCCTCACACACACACACACACACACACACTGACACTCGATGAGGGGAGTTCTTTTCTGCCGAGTCTGCGAGATTGATATTTAGGGGGGAGAAAGAGAAAGCGGCGAGCTCTGGCGGGCGCCGGATTATGTGGGCGGCCAGTAATGGTCCCGTGTGTTGATGCCGGGGTATTTGTCCTGCCCCCCCCCCTCCCCCGCCGCCCGCGGTTTGATGAGCTATTGATCTGCGCAGGCGCGGCCGTTTGCGGAGTCTTAAAGGATTTGCCGCGCCTCCGCCTCCGCTTCTGCTCCCGCAGTTATTCCATCACGCGCCGCGCTTATCGAGTTTGCCTGCCCGAACGCGCGGGCCTGTCCGCCGATCGAGGCGCATGCGCTCTACGTGTTCTTTTCTCTTTCGGTCCGGACAGCTGTCGGCGGAGCTGGGATGAGATAAAGGTCGAGCGCCTAGTGCAAAGACCTTGAAAGAATAACTAGACTCGCTATCGGCGCTGCTGTCGCGGGATAATTTGAACCTTCGGCCGCCCGCCATGATAGTGGCACTATAGTCGGCGTCGTGTAAGAAGGCGCTTCCGCACATAGAGGCGAAGCGATATGAGAAGCATGGAGGGGAGAAGCTACGGCCGTACGCCAACAGTTACGCCCAACAGCTATATAAACTACACAGAGAGGCTATCTCTGGGTTAACAGCGCTCCTTGTGGCAGCAACCAGGAACTGTAGCAGTCATTTTTTCAAAGTCTAGTGCGCCGAATACGAAAGTTAGAGCGACGCTATTTACGTGTTTTGGTTTCACATTTTATGTATCGCAGTAATCTTGCAACGTTATTTAGTAAGCTGCAATCATGCCGAGTGTATGCGCAGCATATAACTGTACAAATCGCAGTAATAATACTGTTGACATATCGTATTTCCAGTAAGTATTTGTATGTTTTCGTTACTAACATTTTGTGTACCAGTCTTTTGTACTTACAACATTTCTGCATACAATAGTCCCATAGGTTATGTAAGTGTTTAACTGTAACTAAAATAAGCTGTAATTATATTTTTCAGTTTTCCTTTCAAAAATGAAGAACTTACAGAACGGTGGTTAGCCAATATGAGGCGAGATAAGTGGAAACCTACTGCATACAGTAACATTTGTTCATCACATTTTGAGGAGAAATGTATCCAATAAATGATACAAAGCGACCTCTGGTTAAAGCGATTCCGACGATATTTTCGTTCCCTGAACATCTTCAAACAACAAAAACACAAGCAATGAGACCTCAAAAGAAGGAGGTCAGATAACTGAATCAGCTTCATTTGAAGATATGTCATGTAGCCAAGCAGGATACATGGCACTTCTTTAATTACATATTACAAATCATGAGATGGCGCTGTAATATTCAGGAACATAGTGGTCACAATTTTAGACGAACAGTGGGTAACAGGCAGGTTTTTTAAATAAAAACACAGAACGTGGGTACGTTCAAACTGCTCAATACCTTAGAAAAGAAAATTTGTGGCAGTGAACTATGAAACTACAGCTGAGCTGTATCTCAGTTCGAAATGACGGTAACTGGCAGAAGGGAATCACGCGATTCTACGCACTCTCGCTGTTCCCTGTCAGTCTTTGGAAAAGGAGCGGACGAACTAAGAGGCGAGGGATCTGCGAACTAGTTCACGTAGTTAGCCTGTGGAAGCGCTCTTTCGAACTAGCTCGTTCGCGAACTACACAAGACTATTGCACTGGACTTAACCAAAAAATTTTCCACCTCATATGCCTAGCGAAAAAACTGTTACACATACACACAAAAAAATAATCACATTCACTGAAGCAAAGATCTGTCAACAGAGGTATCTGACGCGGTAACAAAATTTTCCTGGTAAACCCTTACGCGGAAAACATTCACAGCGTAGTCGGCGAGATGATTTGCGGAGACCGACCAAGTATGAGGTTCTTGTGAGAGCAAAATTGGAGACGAAGTGATTGCCGATAGAACGACGAGGACGGTAGTTTGGTACAAAGGAAGGTAGGTAGGGAGGGAGGGGAGGTAGCGTGCCGGAGATAAAGAGGTTCAAAACCTCCGGAACAAGCCAAGAAACGCCGGTTTATTGCCGTCTGCGACGAGTGAACACGAGTAAAATTAAATCCCGTCTGCGACGGCGGAGCTCCTGGGCTTGACAGGCATAAAGGAAAGGGCGATTGCAGGGGGGGGGGGGGGAGAGGTGACGCGATGTAAGCGTGAAAAATGGAATGGAATTGCGGCCCAGGGGCTGATGGTTGGGGGAAGGGGCGGGCAGTCCGCTGCGAAAGCGGGGAAGGGGAGGGGAGGGGAGAGTACAGTTGTCGTCTGTCTGCTGTTTCTCCTCCCCTTCCCTTCGTCCTCGGCTTCCGCCCCGCGCCCCACCGGGCCAGCGGCCCGGAAATATGCGCCGTTAATTGCTAATCAAAATGCGTGAAAATTAAGAGAGAAGAATGGAGGCCGCTCCCGGCTACAGCAAGTGACTCGCCGGAGGGCGGCGGAGGGCGGCGGAGGGCGGCGGACGGAGGCGAAAGGGGGCGGACGGAGCGAAAGCAAGAGCGTCTGCTTCTCCAAACCGCATCGAGTTTTCGGCTTCAGTGGCGCGGGGAAGTTATTAAAATTGGTGCTCTCTCTCTCTCTCCCTCCCTCCCTCCCTCTCTGTCTCTCTCTCTCTCTCTCTCTCTCTCTCTCTCTCTCTCTCTCTCTCTCTCTCTCTCTGTGTCTTTCTTTCTCTTACTCACTGTTGTTACGAATTCGGGGCTCGAATTGCAAGGTTAATTTCTGATCTAGCAGTGCGGACGACTTCGTACCGTACAGATCTATTTACATTCTTTGTAGGAACAACTTTTTCTTTCGGTATGTATGAAGTAAGTAGCAAGACTAACTTAGCAGTGCACCGCTCTATCTTTCGACCAACTTTGTTGTATGGGAGTGAAAGTTGGTTGGATACAGCTTACCTTATTCATAAGGTAGAGTTTACATATATGAAAGTACCAAGAATGATTGCAAGTACTAATTGATGGGAACAATGACAGGAGGGTGTCCATAATGAGGAAATCAAAGAAAAACTGGGGATGAACACCACAGATGAAGCAGTTAGAGCGAACAGACTGAGATGGTGGGGTCATGTTACACGCATAGGAGAAGCAAGGTTAGCTAAGAGACTCATGAGCTCGAGAGCGGAGGGTAAGAGGAGTCGAGGTAGACCTAGAAGAAAGTACTTAGATTCGGTGCAGAATGATTTAGAAGTAAAAGGCATAACATCAGACGAGACATCAATGTTAGCATTGAATACTGGATCATGAAGGAATTTTATTAGAGGTACTATGCTCCAGACTGATTGCTGAAAGGCATAATCAGTCTGTAATGATGATGATGATGATGATGATGTACCACTTTTTCGTTTGGCAGTTGACACTGTGCAACGTATTCTCTACTCAGAATCTTTGTTGCGACGCGTCCTATGTATTCACTGGTTCAGTGAACCTCCAGAAAAAAAAGCTCGTAGTGAAAAAAAGTAAATAAATAAATAAAATAAAAATGTTTTAAACCATCATTCTCCGTTTCGTTTTTGTATCGGATCATTTTATATGTACATTGAAAGTATTTTTATCGCGCAAGAAACGTTTTACGTCGCGAAGACAGCACTCAAATGTTTCATCCCAGATATCTCTGAAACTACAAGAGATACTGAAAAACTATTTTTACGGTCATGAACGTACGGCAGGGCTTATGAAAGTAGGTACTATGAGACACTCTAAAACGTGAAGAAATATTATTTTCAACACATTTTTTTAAATGGATACCCCATATTATTTCTTAAGCAATTGATAGAATGAAAAATCACAAAAAGAACGGCGTTGGTTGCATCGCGATGCGTCAATTACATCCGGGGAAACTGCGAAGCGAAGTTGACGTTTGAATTAGATGAGGCGCGCTGCTATCTCGTGTCCGAGGCTCAAGCGAGACTCACAGTTGAGTCTCGGACACGCGCTAGTACTACGCCTCATGTATTTCAAACGTCAATTTCGTTTCGCAGTTTCCCCTGATGTAATTAACGGATTGCGAAGAAACCAACGCCATTCTTTTTGTGATTTATTATTCTATCGATTGATTAAGAAATAATATGGGGTATCCATTAAAAAAAGTTTGTGTTGAAAATAATATTTCTTCACGTTTTAGAGTGTCTCATAGTACCTACTTTCATAAGCCCTGCCGTACGTTCATGACCGTAAAAATCGTTTTTCAGTATCTCTTACAGTTTGAGAAATATCTGGGGTGAAACATTTGAGTGGGACACCCTGTATAAAGAACAACATGAAGGACATGAGCGATATAGCTTACTAGATTTGTAACACAGTGTATGTTATGATGTTATGTAACTAAAACTAGAGTAAGTTTTATTGTAAAGTTCCACACTGCGTACTATTTCACACCAGATGCTTCGACACACAAGTATGTGACCAATTCGTTTTGCATGTACAGGTGAAAAACAGTTTTTAACATTTAGTGCACGTTCTGTGTTTTTAAGTTGGTGTGCAATTTACTTTCGGTGATACTGCCTTTTCTTTATACCCCAATGCTGTTTTTTACGTGTTGTTTGGTGGGGTCAACCAGTTAATGATGTATGTTTTGTTTGTACTCTGCAATTTTCGCCTGCTTTTCTTTTTTTTTTTTTTTTTTTTTTTTTTTTTCTTCCATACGCGGTGGACCCATCCAATCTCTAGCCATCGACTGTAGCACCATATTTCAAAATCTTCTATGATAATCTTGTCTGAACTCCGTATCGTACACGTTTCACTTCCGTTCAAGAAACACTTCACACAAATACCTTAAAAATATAAAAGTTTCTCCAAATCTTAATATTGGATGTGAATAAATCTCTTTTATTCAGAAATAATGTTCGTTCCATAGCCATTCTGCATTTTGTACCTTCTTTATCTCGCCCATCAGAAGTTGTTAGCTACCCAGATAAAACTGATCTGTTACTTTTATTTCCTCATTATTTAACGTAATTTCTTCAGAATCCCCCGATTTTCGTAGACTAAAAACATAGGTTTTCTTTTTTCGAAACCTCTCTTCTAAGATAAATTGTAATGTAATGCCTCAAGTGTTCCTACATTTCTCACGTATGCAAATTGATCTTCCCCGACCTAGGATTCTACCAAATTTTCCATTCGTCTACAAATAATTCGTGTTAGTCTGTTGCAACGATGACATTAAACTGATAGTCCTGTAATTGTCACCCTTGCTCCACTTCCTTTCTTTGGAATTGGAGTTATTATAATAATCTTGAAGTCTGAGGCTACTTCGCCTGTCTCATACATCATTCAACAAGGTGGAACAGGTTATTCTTGACTGAATCTCCCATTGATGTGAGCAGTTCATAAGGGAATATCATCTACTCCAGGGGTCATGTATCGACTCAAATCTTTCAGTGCTCTATGAAATTCCTATCGCAGTATGGTATTTCAAATCTCATCTTCAGCTACTTCTCTTTCTACAATACTACCTCCAAGTTAATTCCCTCTATTTTTTCTTTCCACCTTTCAGCTTTCCCTTCTTTGGTTAATACGAAATCAAATATTTGGATATCTATGGAACTTACGCTGAGAACAAGTACACCGATGCCCGAGGGAGAACTCGAACCGCCGACGGCGAACAGCGGCGCGCTCCGCAGCTAGGCGCCTTCGAACGCTCGGCCAATCTACCGTACCAGTACTGTTTTTCTATCTGAGCTCTTGACATTCATGCAGCTGCTATTTTTCTATCCAGACGTCTTCGTTATTTTCCTGTAGGCGGTATCTTCCTTCCCGCTAGTTATATGTTTCTCTAGCCTCTCCTGCTTAGCCAATCCTCATTTCCTGTCAACTTCCTTTTGAGTCGTTTGTACGCCCTTTAGCCTGCTTCACTTGCTGCGTTCTCATATTTCCTCCTGTCATCATTTAAGTACAGCCGGCCGCGGTGGCCGAGGTGGCGCTCCAGTCACGATCTGCACGGCCACTACGGTCGGGGGTTCGAATCCTCCCTCGGGCATGGATATTTGTGCCGTCCTTTGTCTTAGTTCATAAGTAGTTCGCAAGTTTAGGGACTGATGACCCCGTAGTTAAGTCCCATAATCTATGGAAACATTTGAACATTTGAATTAAGTGCAGTATTCCCTGTGATATCCAAGGATTTCTGTTAGTTCTTGTTCTTCTATCTACATGATCCTATGCGGCCTCCACTACTGTGTCTCTCGGATCTACCCAGTTATCTTCTACTGCATTACTCTTATTTTTCTGTAGGCGGGTTCTATCTTTCCCCTAGTAATTCATTCTTCTACGGAATTGATTTCGTCCTCTATCCACTCGTGATGAGCCAGTCTGCACTTCTGTTGAACCTCATTTTTCAGCCGTCTATTGCCTGATTCATTTGCTGCATATTTTGTATTTTCTCCTTTCACCAAGGGAGCTTCGTATTAGGCCGTTTCCGTATACATATGTGATCCTCTGCGGCTCTCACTACTGTGTCTCTCAGAGTTACTTATTCTTCGTCCACTGTATTTGTTTCCCCCCGTTTCGTCAATCCTTTCCTAATGTTTTATCTGAAACAGTCAACAATCTGTACTTACTTCAATTTATCCAGGTTCCATGAACTTACTTTCGTATCTCTTTGCCGTTTCTTAAGTTTTAATCTGCATAATTACAGGCCGTTATCATTTACATTAGTTTCCTGTGGAATTTTGGGGCATATTCTCTGCTCGAATAGACTCAGATTGCCCTTTTCTCACATGACATCTTGCGAGCTATGGATGAAGGGCAACAGGCAAGTAGTGTTTTTCTTGATTTCAAAATGGCATTTGACGTGGTGCCACACTGCAGACTGCTAACTAAGATAGATCATATTGAATAGGTTCACAGATTTGTGTCTGGCTGGAAGACTTTGTAAGTAATAGAACGCAATACCTTGTTCTCGACGGCGGGTGTTCTATCTATATAAATAATATGAGCAGAGTATCTTGTAATTTGAGACTGTTTGCTGGTGATGATGTGGTGTACGGGAGGGTGTCGTCTTTAATTGACTGTAATAGGTTACAGGATGGCTTAGACAGAATTTATAGTTGGTGTGAAGAATAGCAGCTACGTCTAAATGCAGAAAACTGTAAGGTGGTGCACATGCGTAGGAAAAATAATTGCATAATGTTCTAATACAGCATCAGTAGTGAGCGTCGGGATGCTGTCGCATTGTTCAAATATCGAAGCGTAACATTGCAGAGCGATATGAAATGGAACGAACATGCAAGGACAATTGTAAGGCGGACAACCGACTTCGGTTTATTGGAGAATCTTTGGAAGATACACTTAATTTGTAAAGGAGACCGCGTATAAAATGTTTGAGCGACCACGTCTTGAGTATTGTTCAAGTGTTTGGGATTCGTAGCAGATCAGGTTGAAAGGAACACATGGAAGCAGTTCAGAGGCGAGCAGCTAGGTTCGTTACGAGTAGGTTCGACAAATGCGCGAGTCACAAGAATGCTCCGGGAACTCAAGTGGGAATGGCTGAAGGAAAGATGACGTTCTTTTCTAGAAATTCTGTCGAGGAAATTCAGAGGGCCGGAATTTGAAGCTGAATGTAGAACGATCTTGCTGCCGCCTACTTACATTTCGCGTAGTGATCACAAAGTCAAGATAAGAGAAATTGGAGCTGGTGTAAAGGCGTATAGACATTGTTGTTTTACCTCGTTTTTACGCACTTTACGGTGGATTACGGAGTATATACGAGAGGAACCCAAAAGAAACCGGACTCCAAGGGCGCTGCCATTTGTAGACATAGTACAGGGTTCTCACGCTTGATGGCGTTAGTAGAGACCTTCATAAGACAGCTGTGAGGACGGCGTCAGTGTAGAGCTGAACGTGCAAGTGTGGTATTACGTTTCTCTGACTGTTGGCAGGTTACCCCTGCAGATTCGTTATGGCAACTTTAAAAGAACAAAGTGTGTGTGTGAAATTTTGTTTCTTGCTTAAAAAAACTGCAACGCAGACACACCAAATACTTCAGGAAGCTTCCCAGGAGGACGCTATGAGCCGCACACAGGTTTTCGAGTGGTTTGGGCGCTTTAGACGTAGTGAGATGAGTATTGAAGACCAAGCTCGTTCTGAACGCCCTTCAACATAGCGAAACGAGGAGAACATTGAAAAGGTCCGCCAAAAGATCAACGAGGATAGTCGCCAAACGATGTTTTCAGGCGTCTGCGAGAGGATGTGAGGAGCAAACGCCCGGAACTCTTGCGATCAGGTGACTTGTTTTTGCATCACGACAACGCTCCAGCACACACGGCCTTAAGAGTGACCCACTATTTGGCATCTCAGAGACGGTTCAAATGTTTGTACAGCTTATGGGACTTAACTACGGGGTCATCAGTCCCTAAACTTACAAACTACTTATGAACTACTTTACGAACTAGGACGGCAGAAATATCCATGCCCGAGGGGGGATTCGAACCCCCGGCCGTAGTGGCCGTGCAGACCGTGACTGAAATCAGAGACGGTCTGTCGTCCCCACGCTCCGTATTCGCCGGACCTAGCCCCATGCGACTTTTTCCTATTTCCACGAATTAAAAAAAAAAAAAACCTCTAAAAGGGGAGCGTTATGATGATGTGGAGGCGGTAAAAACAGCTTCGCAAAGAGCACTGGACAATGTCAAACTTGAAGGGTTCCAAACATGCTTCCAACAGTGGGAAAAGAGACTTGACAAGTGCATCGCATGTAATGGAAAGTATTTTGCAGGTTACTGAAGTAATTTTGTAAAAAGGTTCATCAATAAATTGTTTATGACAAAAATCCGATCTCTTTTGTGTCCCCCCCCCCTCGTATGTAGATGTAGATGTAGATGTACAGTTCATGACTAACAAGTTGTAGTCGGAGTCTGTGCTTTCGGTGTGCCTTTTATTTCAAATATTGACATAGCACGACAGAGGAGTGCGTGAGCACAGGGTTAGCGGCCCTGCCATTGGCCAGTGGCGTGGCGACCACGGCAGAGGTGTACGCGGCCAGGCGCCAACGACGTGCCGCGGTTACCGCCGTGTGGGGCGGCCGTTTTTAATAAAGATCTCCCTCCTCTAGAAGCGGGACGTGCCCTGAAAGAAACCCAGATTGAATGGGACGCCGCGCAGCCCGCGAAAACGCCTCCGTGCCCGCGCCGTCCTCGCGTTCAAATGAACTCCGCCGCCTGGCCCGTATAAGACCCAGCCCAGCCCTCGCTGCCACACCGAGCGCTTCGCTCGCCGCCCCTCGTTAAGGACATTCCAGAATATTCCTTCGGATTTTGCGGTCGACACTTACTTCGAGTGCCACGTATCCCTTTCATTACATTACATGAAGGACAGCACTGGTACGTTTTTAACAGGCCGCTACTGCGCAAGGTTCGGCCGACGTTTCTACCCAAGGATAAAGTAATCAACAATTAATGAATATTTACTCAGAACAGGCATTACTCCTCTGTCAACACTCACATATATGTCGATACTAACTGAAAACCCGGTTTTGCCCGGATATTTGTTTAGTTATTCCAGCCTTCATTTGGTACTTCTCCCATCCCTTCTCTATCTCTCTGTGAATCTCTTTCTTCTTCTAAAAGCATGTTATATTTATGGGAAAATGTTTTAAGAAATAAGACTGTCTTGCATTACGTACAAAATTATAAGTTCAGTATCCAACCAAAGAATGACAGTAATTAAAATACAAATATATATATAAAATTTGTATCATCTCATATTTTTTGAGTTATATATTGTACAATTTTTCAGGTATATATTCATTTGTAGAAGTACTATATGTCTGTAAAATCTGTCACGAACATAATTACTAGTAAAGAAGTAACAGATTAAAACCTGTGCGTGATGGGGTGGGAAAGTAGTAACCGAGAAACGTTTTTCCTTTCATCATTTTAGTGTGGTTATCAGTGAAAAAAAATATAATAAAGGTTTGAAATTATGTTTAAAGTTGGTTGCAAGTCGCTAACTACCCTCATTCTCATACAGTGTATGAATAAAGAGTCGTCGAATTATGTGGCAGTTTTTTTCGATTCTTATTGTTTATGACGTCATATATCCTGAACAGTGTGTCGTATGTGATTCTTAATCCTGCAGGAACTGTTTCCTCACGGTAAGGAATGTGTATTAAATTTGGGTGAAATCTGTCCAGTGGTTTAGGAGGAAATGTGCAATATTGTCGCGTGATGCAGCAGTTTTTCTCGCATCTCATTGTTTACTACTTCTTACCTCGTGAACTAAGTGTTGTGCTATGATAAAATTTCGAACTTACGTTCAGTGGTATGTGTGTATGCTGTCTGTAACATTTCCCGCGAATACAATTAATAGCGTACGAGCAATAAATTGTCATGCCAAATGCTGTAATTTTACGGCGTGAACGGCGTAAAAGTAGTAAGCGTGAAACTTTTTTCCTTCCATCATTTTGCTGAGGTAGTCGGCGAGTAAAAGTTTCCTAAAAGTTTGAAATTTTGCTTAAAGTATGTTGCAAGTCGCCAAGTGCTCTCCTTCTTAAATAGTGGACTGATAAAGTCACACTATCACGTGTCGCAAGACGGGGAACTTTTCATTGTTTATGACGTCATATCTACTGAACTGCCAGCCCTATCGCAAAATACTTTCTTATCTGACGTCTTCTACCTATAAACTACATTCCTTCCAAATTTCAACTTTATAGGTGAAGTAGTTTCCGAGTTTTCGTGTTTAGTCAGTGAGTGAGTGAGTGAGTGTGTGAATAAGCGTCCTTTCGCTTTTATATAGATAGAGGTTATACGTCTGTGGATTTAAAGTATTGTTTCAAAATTGGAAGCTTCTGAAGGTGTTTGTGAACCTATTGAACCAAATTTCAATGGTTATCAGTTCCTAGGCTTACAAACTACTTTTAAGTTAAACGAACCTAAAGCCGTGGGCACATAGAGCGTGTGTGTGAAGAGTGTGGTCAATGTGCCGAGTCCAACGTGCGGCTGAACGCTCGGAGACGGCGCGACTTGAGCATACGGGACGTGTGCCTCAACGAGCTACACGCGACAGTTGTCGGCGGCATCAGGTTCTGGAGTCACACTGTTCACGAAATCAAAAGAGTGGAAATTTATTAAATCGCTTATTTCCGCGCTTGTGCATATGTTCATTTGTTCTGTGATATAGGTCTTCAAAAAGACTCTTATAAAAGTTGCGTGTTATGTCAATTAAGTGCAGCGAATTATAAAAGTTTCATGACAAATTCTGCAATATAAAATTAGGAAAGGCATTTACATGAAGCAAACATTATTGAAACAGTCTCGCTCTTTAGTAGAACTTAATGGTCAATGTTGTTATTCAGTAGAAGAATGTAACGAACATGTAAAATGCAATACGTGAAACAATAAAGTGCGTATTTTACTGTCAGTAAGGTGTAAACACGTCATGTTCGTAAAGAGAATCCAACAAACTCACTCCTCAGAGGGTGCGCATTTATGTTTACATAGCATCTAATATTATGCAGTATACTTCTATGAAATTTGTAGCAAAGTCTTTGAGTCTTATCAGATAACCCAATATAAGAAGAAAAAATATTTGCTTCCTTTGAGCTATGAACTAACGCCATTGGACATCTTCCATTCACAGTCCACGACTTTGCTGCACACGCTACGACCACTAGCATATCCTGGTAACATCGACGAAGGTATCAGACATGTTGTATACACTGCTGGTAGGTATGTCGGTTGCTGACATGTAATTACAACAAATTATGTAAAGAGTAATTCGTGTTCATTGATCTTAATCCTACACTGCATGCATTTTTCTTTTGTTATTTCATAAAGATATATGTGTAGTTATTTTCTGCTTATTACCTCTCTTAGCTGGTAGAAGCTGACCTCGGGGAAGAACAGTTGGAGTTCAGGAGAAATGTAGGAACACGGGAGGCAATACTCACTTTACGGCTTATCCTAGAAGATAGATTAAGAAAAGGCAAACCTACATTTCTAGCTTTTGTAGATTTGGAGAAGGCTTTTGACAATGTTGATTGGAATAAACTCTTTCAAGTTCTGAAGCAAGCAGGAGTAAAATATAGGGAGCGTAAGGTTATTTACAACTTTTGGCAATGTATTAACTATTTATTTATTAATTTATTTACAACTTGTACAAAAACCAGACAGCGGTTGTCAGAGTTGAAGAGCATGAAAGGGATGCAGTGGTTGGGTAGGGAGCAAGACAGGGTTATAGCCTTTCTCCAATGTTATTCAATTTGTACACTGAGCAAGCTATAAAGGAAAGCAAGGAGAAATTTGGAAAAGGAATTAAAGTTGAGGGTGAAGAATTAAAAAATTGCGTTTTGCCGACGACATATTAATTCTATCAGAGACAGCAAAGGTTCTGGAAGAACAGTTGAACGGAATGCACAGTGTGCTAAAAGGTGCATATGAGATGAAGATTAACAAGAGCAAAACTAGGGTAATGGAGTGCAGTGTAAGAAAATCAGGTGATGCTGAAGGACTTAGATTAGGTTACGAAACAATAAAGGAGGTAGATGATTTTTGTTACTTGGGCAGTAAAATAACAAATGATGGTGGCAGTAAAGAGGATATAAAACGTAGAATGGCAATGGGTATAAAATCGTTCTTGAAAAAGACAAATTTGTTAACATCGGATATTGATTTAAGCCTAAGGAAGTCCTTTCTGAAGGCATTTGTGTGGAGTGTTGCCTTGTATGGGAGTGAAACATGGACAGTAAACAGTTCGGACAGGAAGAGGATAGAGGCTTTCGAAATGTGGTCCTACAGAAAAATGCTGAAGATTATGTGGGTGGATCGCGTAACTAATGAGGAGGTACTGAACAGGATTAGGGAGAGAAGGAATTTCTGGCATACCTTGACTAAAAGAAGGGATCGATTGGTATTACCCATTCTTAGACATGAAGGAATTGTGGGTTTAGCGTTGGAGGGAAGTGTGTGGGGTAAAAACCGCAGAGGGAGACCAGATGGATGCAGTAAGCTGATTCAGACAGATGTAGGCTGCCGTTCTTATGTGAAGTTGGTGAGTCTTGCTCAGGATAGGGTATTGTGGAGAGCTGCATCAAACCAGTCTCCGGACAACAACCTCTTTTATGGCACTACATACTTTCCATGTTGTAAAAAGTATGTTAAAATCAATTTAAACGACTCTGTTCACAATCATCTGATATGGTATTCAGAAATGTACCTTGCCAACTGCTTGGAGCGCTGCTGTCGTGGCGTATAACAGAAGTCAGTGGCAGTGTGGTGAGTGTATATGTTAGACTATGGTAGAAGGCCGTTGGCTCTGCACCGTTTAGGCGGTAGGGCGCCGTCCGGCGTTTCAGCAGGGAGTGCGGTGGCCACGGCAGCCAGATTGGCCCCTGGCCTTCCGGGAACACCCCCTCCCCCTCCCCCTCCCCCCCCCCTAACCAAGGCTAGTGCCCGCGGCCTCGACAGTGCGATAATCGAGTTACCGAGGTAATTGCGCCAACGCGACATCGATTCTGACGCTGCGCCCGCCTCTTCGCTCTCTCGTAATTGATTGGCGCTGCCTGGCGGAGAACTTTGCCTCGCTCCTGACCCCTGCAAATACACTAAAAACCACAGCTCGCCTGTAGTGCGCGAAATTCACTCAAACAGGAACGTAATACATCTTCTTCTTTATATATAACTACTCGAAAACCCGGCGTTGCCCGGGTATTTATTTATTTATTTATTTCTGCCATTTTTCATTTGCATAATGGATGTATGTAAAATCTCTTGGGAATGCAATTAGTAGTAAAGTAGTAATAGATTAAAACTTGGTGCGTAATGGGCCGGCTTTCCATGAACGATACTGTTTATGTGGTCATATGTCATGAACTACGTATCACACTGTGATACAATTTAGAAGGTACATTCAGTTATACGTTTGTATACTGTCTGTAAAATTTCATTCAGCTATAATTAAAACTGTACAAATCACAAATTGTAGCGTCATACCGAATGCCGTAGTTTTAGTCCATGAACAGAGGAACGTTACTGTTTACGTGCTGATATCTCATGAACTACGTGTCCTACTATGATACAGTTTAGAAGGTACACTCAAGTATATGCGTGTATATTGTATGTAAAATTTCCTGCGGCTACACTTTGTAGTGTAGAAATTGTAAATTGTAACGTCATACCGAGAGCCGTAGTTTTACTCCATAAACAGCGGAAAAGTAGTAAGCGAGAAACGTTTTTCTTTTCATCATTTTACTATAGTTGCCAGCGAGAAAAAGTGTAATAAAGGTTGAAAATTATGTTTGAAGTTTATTGCAAGTCGCTAAGTACTGTCATTCTCATACAGTGTATTTCGATAGTCTCTCCGCATCATATGGCATTTTTTACGATTTCTATTGGTTATGACGTAATATATTTTGAACCATATGTCATATGTGATTCTTAAGCATGCAGTGCAGCAACTGTTACCTTACGGTAAGGAATGCGTGTATAAAATTTGGTTGAATTCGGTCCCATGGTTTAGGAGAAAATGTGCAAGCATTGTCGCAAAATGTAGCAATTTTTCGCGTACCTCATAGTTTATGACGTCATATCTCGTGAACTATAAATCGTATGTGATTCTTACACTTACGGCGACCGTCCTCATGGATTGAAGCTTACGTGTACAAAATTTTATAAGCAGTATAAAGATTGGAACAAAACTGTAGATTTGTATGCAACATGTACAAACATACGGACACTCTGCTTTATATATTAGATAGCTGAAAACCCGACGTTGCCCGGGTATTTATTTATTTATTCAAGCTTTGAGTTACTACTTCTCATATCTCTTCTACCTCTGTCCATCTCCTTGTTTTAATAATATGTCCCTTTTCGAAGGCACATTCAGCTATATGTGTGTATACTGTAGAAATTATGAATTCAAATGTTTGTTAAGCTTATGGGACTTAACTACGGGGTCATCAGTCCCTAAACTTACAAACTACTTATGAACTACTTACGAACTAGGACGGCACAAATATCCATGCCCGAGGGGGGATTCGAACCCCCGACCGTAGTGGCCGTGAAGACCGTGACTGGAGCGCCTTAGTCCCCTCGGCCACCGCGGCCGGCAATTATGAATTGCAACGTCACATCCAATGCCGAAATTTAGTCCATGAACTGCGGAAAAGTTTTCCTGTGATTCGTAGCGAGATAAAGTGTAATAAAGGTTTGAAATTATGTTAAACGTGTTGTAAGTCGCTAAGTGTATGAATAAAGTCTCATCACACGATATGGCAGTTTCATGCGAGTCCTATTGTTTATGACGTCATACATCTTGAACCAAGTATCGTATGTGGTTCTTACCCTTACAGCAATTGTTGCCCTACGGTAAGGAATATGTATATCAAATTTGGTTGAAATCAGTGCAGTGGTTTAGGAAAAAATGAGCAGCATTTTCGATTAATACAGCAGTTTGTTGCGCATCTCATCGTTTATGACGTCATATCACGTGAATTATGTATCCTACAGAAACATTACATTCAGGTTCTCGAGTTTTAGCGACACTAACGGACAGCAGTTCATTTTTATCTTTGACAGTTCATACACGGGTTCAGATCGTGTAAAGTGAACTTTACTCTTTCAAAGCATATTTCTGAACGTACCAAACACAACAACCAAGTCATAATTTCACATGTTTTAAATCTAAATTGTCCTCGCAATTTTCCTCTATTTTATCACCGTTTAAATCTTCCATGAACTTCCACGAAAGTGGCATGAACATTATCCTGTACATGTGTGCGTGATTTGCCCACTCTTTCCGCCCGCTATCGAGCCGATACTTAATCTGTCTGATGCTTTTATAAAGCTAGCGGGTCTAAAATACATATGATTTAAATTAACATGGTTTATAATAAGAGGTAAGTGATATGAAGTTTCCAAAAAATTTATTTCATGCAAACCTTGTTCTGTCAAGCCGTACTCAAGTGATGCTCTTACAACCATCTGGCGATTGATTTTTATTAATAGTAAAAAAAGAAATTGCTTTTGGTTTTTCTTAAATTTTCCTACTTTTCGGGTGACTTTTCGAAATTTTTATTTGATGCGTACCTTCCTCTTGTTCTCAACATGAAGTGTACAAAATTTTATCGAAATTGGACGAACGGTATTGGTAGCACACTGGAAAATGCTGTTTCAGCTTTTCCCGATTTTCCACATTTCCAGATCACTTTTCGATATTTTACCACCGTTCAAACCTACCCTGGCCTTACACAAATATTTCAAGATTAAAATTTGCCGAATCGGTTCAGCCGTTCTCGAGTTTTAGCGAGACTAACGAACATATATATATATATATATATATATATATATATAAACAAACTTAATTCCCGCTGCTACGCAGGCGTAGACTGGTTGGTTTGCATTAATTGTTTCTACTTCTAAATATAAATTTTCATAGATTTAGCTTTAAAAATGCTTTCCTAATCAAGTATTTTTGTACAACTTGCCACCCCCTATTGCACCACTGATGGCAGATTTCAAAACATCCAGCAACACACTTTTCTTTTTTTATTACAATCATGGTTCCAAATCCAAATTATCGCATTTCTAGCATCAAAATAGTCTTAGTAGCACCCTTAAAAGATTTTCCCTTATTTAACCGCTTAATGGTTGAAATTCCAAAAATATTGAAACACATGTTTTTAAAATTAAAATAAAAAATCTGCATCCGAAGTTTTGCATTTCTTTCTTCAAAATTGCCTTAATAGCAACATATTATAAAAAACCATCAGGGATGGGAATATCGAAAAATCACTGACGCATACAGTGTAAGATAAACAACGTCTACAAATTTCAAGCTTTTATTGTCTGTAGATTAACTTTTCAGCACCGTTTCCTGTCTTTTAGAAATTATGTGACAGCCTTCATGGATTACAACATATCCACTAAAGTATTATACACCTACTCCTACCCAAGATAAAAATCTGAAATCATTGACCCGCTTCCCTGTTTACATTTGGTGCACCGTGGTTATTGTTCAAGCCTCACTCAGAGTTGTGGTTAAATAATTTTTAGTTACTGTGTTCCTGGCGATTTTACAATCAACAATACTATGGTTTCCACAAACGAAGCATAGTAAAAAATTTCAGGTGAAAGCAGGGGTGGTCAGCAAGGTAATAAATAATTATCGAAGAAGGTTCAGCACTTATGACTAAAATTACAAGCGGTGAAGTGATGAAATATTAGGGCTTCACTACTATGTAGTCATATAATTGGTTCCATAGGTATCAATTGTTAATACTTCTTAATTTGTAAGTAGGCGAACAAATACCGTAAGATGCTTTAGGTGCATTACAAGCAAGATTGTTATCACATAGTACAGCCACCATACTTGAGTTGCCAATTTTGTATGAATCTAAACATATTCTCTTTTCTGAAGACAGACAATGGTAGCCCTAATCAGCAAGCAAGTAATTTTAGTCGTGCTATAGTATTGTTTTTCACTATGTGCAGTAGTTAAAATGGTTTGTTTTATGACAGAAGAATACCTTACTGTCTGTAGTATAAGATGTAATAAACAAGCTGCAGACTTAAATGTTTACCATTTTAAAGCAAGCTAAACAAATTATTTCAAGAGAACGTGCCGTGCGGGAGTAGCCTAGCGGTTTGGAACGCCACGTTGCGGATCGCGCGGCCACCAGCGTTGGAGGTTCGAATCCTCCCTCGGGCATGGATGTTTGTGTCGTCTTCAGTATAAGTTTGTTCATAAGTCGTTCGTAAGTTTAGGGACTGATGACTCAGCAGTTAAGTCCCATAAGCTTTACACACATATACATTATACATATATATAAACCAAGTACGTCAACTGTTAAATGCCAGTTTGCGACTTTTGAGTATTGGTAGAATAAGATATACGATTTCTAAAAAAACAGTTAATAAGAGAAGACACATACATTGCTAAGAATACAAAACAAATAGTATTTCATTATAAATACAAAAATAAGCAAGAGCACATGGCCACGAAACTAAAACCTGATAATATACATTTTATGAAAACATAAACGAAGTTTTTGGGGAAATGTCGCTTATAAAGCGGAACTGAAAAATATTCCTATCAGATTGCAGAAGTCTATGCACTTACCGTTTATCAGGAAAGTAAGTAGTGTAGATCAAATCACACATAAAAATGCACTCGTTTCGAAGAATTCAATCACGAAATTCAACAATAATGATTATAATAATATCACAGATCGATCACTTAATGTAAATCGCGAAACGTCAAATCGATTATTTTTAAAGAGATGTATGAAAATAAATTTCTTTTTTACTACTTTATTTTTTTATTCTTATATTTACTTATTCGTATGCTTATCCTTACAGAGAAAGAGCTGAAGGCATTGTAGCACGCATAGACCAAAGTTATTGTCTGTGGCATCACGTTTCGCTGTATGTAACCTCCTTGCTATACAGTCGCAAACGTCATCGCTGGCCTTCAGTCCGAATTTTTTTTATAATTTGACGACTTTAAACCACCATATCTTCCACCCCCTTATAGCCTTCGGCATGGAACTGCTATGGTGTACAACGGGAGACTTCGAACAAAAATTACACAAAGACAATTCGTTTGCGTTCTGTAGTTTTCGCTGCAGAGCGAAATATTAACACACACACACACACACACACACACACACACACACACACACGCGCGCGCGCGCGCGTAGAATTTTATATACACTGATAACTTTCCATCCCAATATACTCCACCCTTTTATCATTATCAACCCTCAAGCAACAATGCAACCAATAAAACAATTTTCAAAGAGTAAATATAGTTTTCAAAGAGTAATTATTGTTCCGCATTTCGGGGTTATATTCTTCAAATTACTAAATATCTATCAGCTCGCTATAAAACTGTGCCTAAAACCTTCCTCAGGTATAAATTAGTAACTGTACAAATATTTGAGTGTCTGCGTCTTGTTGTTCGGACGTGAAAAGCGTACACCGAACAGACATTCACACACACACACACACACACACACACACACACACACACACACACACATATATATATATATATATATATATATATATATATATATATATATATGAAATAGCTATCCGATCGCCATAAAACCGTGCCTAAAGCCTTTCCTGGGTAGACATTAGTAACTGTACAAATTTTTAGCTCTTTATGTCTTGTGGTTCAGACGTGATAAACGTACACCGAACAGACATTCCTATTTATAGACATAGATTTGGAGGGGAGCGATCCCTCACACTACGCTGAGCGAATAAACAAAACTTCACAAATCTATGAAGTTATTATAGAATTTAGTGCTTCCCGTAAAATTTACTTAATGAGGTTTACTATTATCTAGCACAGAGCGACTCAGTTTTGCTAAAGTGAATGGCGAGTGGTTAGCCTAGCCATGCAGAAGAGCTGTTCATTACCGTGACTGAGTAGTTCTGTGAAACAAAAAGCGAAGCTGACCCCTGGCGCTAGCTGGCAGCGGCGCAGCTGCGGGCCGGCGGTTGCCATGGCGACGGTTGCCAGGCAACGGGCGCGTGCGCGCGCAGCCTCCCTGATTTATGGTGCTAATTGGCGGAACTCGCTGCAGCCGACGCCCCCGCAGGTAGCAGGTAGCCGTAATCGGCTTCCGTTCTAATGGAGCGCCATTCGGCGCCACTTAATAACCACATTCCGCCCGTTACCCGGGCTACCAAAATTGAAGGAGGGGGGGGGGGAGGGGGAGGGAAGGCAGGGCCCGGCCGGCGCGTGCACAACCGTTCCGATAATGCCCGGCTGGAAATCTATATTTGACCTCACATCCGCCGCTGCAAGGCGACGCTCACGAGGACCGGAGAACGGCGGTTCACATCCCCACGTGTCTGCCCACATTTAGGATTTCCGTTATTTCGCTAATTTTGCAGATTTCGTTTGCAAGCCTTCGCCAACCTTATTAAGTGCAGCGTACCTATTCAACGATGTATCCGACTCAAATGTCATCAACACGTATTTAAGCCGAAGAAAGGCACATCACATTTGTAGTAAATACGAGGCGCATCCGTTTGGTTATATAAAACGAACGGGTACAGATACAGAAAAAACATTGAAAATTCCTGGCAGATTAAAATTGTGTGCCGGAACCGGGACTGGAACCTACCTTTGCCTTTCGCGGGCAAGCGCACTACCGACTGTGCTATCCCGACACGACTCACGATGCCGCCTCACAACCTTACTTCCGCCAGTACCTCGCCTCCTATTTTCCAAGTTTCACAGAAGCTCTCCTGCGAACCATACAAGACTAGCACTCCTGGAAGAAAGGATATGGTGGAGACATGGCTTAGCCACAGCCTAAGGGATGTTTCCAGAACGAAACTTTCGCTCTGCTGTGAAAGTTTCATTCTGGAAACATCCCTTAGGCTGTGGCTAAGCCATGTCTCCACCATATCCTTTCTTCCAGGAGTGTCAGTCTTGCATGGTTCGCAGGAGAGCTTCCGTGAAGTTTGGAAAGTAGGAGGCGAGGTACTGGCGGAAGTAAAGTTGTGAGGGGGCATCGTGAGTCGTGTCGGGGTAGCACAGTCGGTAGTGCGCGTGCCCGCGAAAGGCAGAGGTCCCAGGTTTCAGTCCCGGTTCTGGCACACAATTTTAATCTGCCAGGAAGTTTCATATCAGCGCATACTCCGCTGCAAAGTAAAAGTTTCATTCTAGAAAAAATATCGATTTTATAAAACTCCACAACTGTTATACTACTTTTGTACATCGCTTCCGAAATTCTGTAGGCAATTGTCATAGCATGGCACAAGGTTTTGTGTGCCTTTTTCATAGAATGTTGCCGCCCGTGTATTCAACCATGTGGTAACACGTTCTTTCAGTTCGTCATCATCGTTCAATTGTTGTCCACCAAGGACAGATTTTAGGTGTAAGAAGAGGATTGCTGTCAGAAGATTTTTTTTCTCGATAAGCCCTGACCTAACACACCGAATGTAATCAAACAATTCTTAAGGAAATTTCAATGGGACCTGTTTGATCATCCTCCATACACCTCGGACTTCTCTCCTAGCTACTTTCATCTCTTCTTACAACTAAAGTCTGTCCTTGGTGGTCAACACTTCAACGGTGATAAAGAGCTGTTACCACATGGTTGAATAAACAGGCGGCAACCTTCTGTGAAGGATGCATGCAAAAACTTGTGTCACGCTATGACAAGTGCCTACAAAATTTCGGCAGTTGTGTGGAAAAGCAGTTTGAGAGTAGTAGAATTTTTTGCAATAAACATTTCTTCTGTATCTGTGTACAATTTCATTTTATTACCAAACGGAACTTACTTTCTGGACGTGCCTCGTATATCTCGCTGTAAGGGAATTAAATAAATGTAATAAATTGTGCTGTATCAAAGATACTGCTATACGAAAAATTATTTATCAGCACAATCGCCATCTTCGGATTTATTGATCTTCAGTTCCTTCCAACACCGCTGTCTTATTGGCTGTCATGACGATTTGACAATTTCATTGTTGTTAACAGTGAACGCAGTTAGTATAATGCAGCCAACTTTTTCAAAACTCAATGCGGGACATTTAGAGGATGTGAAGGAGATCACGTGACTCATTGTACCAGTTATTCTGAAACTAGGAAAGAAAGTTAGGCGAGAAAGTAGGCCTACTCATTTACGTTTAAAGTAACATATCTAATAGACATTTTATTCTTAATTTTCAGTCTTTATTTACAGTTCATAAATATTTTCTCGTGCTCCTATTTTGAATTTTAGAGTCTGACAATTTTTACATATTCTTTCTACGCTACGTTTACCGAATCACTTTCGTTGTCTGTACTACTTTTATTTGTTCCAGCTCTTAGGTCATCGTGCTCAACACATTTCGACAAGTAGCTTATTCCATCCAAAGAATTATGTTTTGCTATGACCTAGAATTAAATTTCATAAAAACTACTTTTTAAAACCATTTTAACTACTCTGTTGTAGAAATTCTTTCGAGCATGTGCATAGTTTGCGCTTTACTACATGCAATGGTCACTCACTTTCGTTGTTGCATTTTCAAAATTTTGCCATCTTTTTATTCCTGAAGGAAGTGAGATGACTGCTGATATTGTAATTGCATGTCAGATTGTAATTACTTTTATAGACTGTGATATTACATCATGTTTACCACTTAAGCACCGAAAGATATTCCATTACACTTTTTGAAACGTAATTAAGAAGGCACAGAAAATATGCCAAAAATAATAAGTCATTCCATCACCAAATGCAATACCAGCTTAAAACAGAAACAACTTCCACTGCTAGCGAATTTGTCATTTTCAAATAGTCAGATGATGTGTATCTTTTTTTTTATTTAATGTAAGAAGACAGAGATTCATTCCTTGATTTGCTAGCAGTATGAGATAGCGTGCCGTACACAAACAGTTTTGGATTCTGCTCTAAGACCAACAATTTTAAAATAGCTTTAATGTTGGAATGCGTAACACTTTTGCCATTTTGCAGGACGTTTTCAGTAACTATTCCAATGCGGGACAATGATACAAATGCGGGACTGCCCCGCAGAATCCGGGATGGTTGGCCGCCTTAAGTTAGTATAGCTATTGTAAATCCGATTTTTTTTTTTAAAAATTTCGTGTTATAACATGTTATAATATCGCTGACTGAGCTGTCGAAATAGCTGTCAAAACACGAAAAAAAATTTAAAAATTAAATTCTGAATTATAAGAGCGATACTAATTCCGTTCACTATTAACAGCAATAAAATGGTCAAATCATCATGACAGCAAATACGAGAGCGATGTTGCAAGGAAGTAAAGATCAATAAACCTAAAGATGGCAATTGTGCTGAAACAGGCATGTCGTAATTAATAAATAATTTTTCATATAGCAACGTCTTTGATAACAGCACAATTTCTTGCAGTGTAGTTATATGACAAATTTCGGAGCGGGGCCAGAGGAATACAAAATTAGATAAAGGTAAGGATGGGCCCACGCGGATAGTACACATTTTGACGTATGAATGTTTGTGTCTGCACGGTAGGCGTAAAAGGATAGCGATTAAATTACCTCGAAGTTCAGTGACGCTTTTAAAATGTTCAAATGTTTGTAAAGCTTATGGGACTTAACTACGGGGTCATCAGTCCCTAAACTTACAAACTACTTATGAACTACTTACAATTAAGGACGGCACAAATATCCATGCCCGAGGGGGGGATTCGAACCCCCGACCGTAGTGGCCGTGCTGACCGTGACTGGAGCGCCTCAGTCACCTCGGCCACCGCGGCCGGCAGTGACGCTTTCAGCGGATAATGCTGTAGAACAGTGTTTTCTCAGCCTGTGGGTCGCGTCCCCAGAAGATTCGCTAAGCCTAGATCGCGGGGTGTCCGCCATGAGGAAGTACTTACACCGTAAAATATTTCAAATGTTTGTAAATATATCGGACTCAACGGCTTGGTCATTAGTCCTTAGCTTACAAACTACTTAAACTAAGGTAAACTAACTTGTTCAAATGTTTGTATAGTCTATGGGATTTAACTACGGGGTCATCAGTCCCTAAACCTACAAACTACTTATGAACTACTTACGATCTAGGACGGCACAAATATCCATGCCCGAGGGGGATTCGAACCCCCGACCGTAGTGGCCGTGCAGACCGTGACTGGAGCGCCTCAGTCCCCTCGACCACCGCGACCGGCGGTAAACTAACTTAAGGACAAACAAACACCCATGCCCGAGAGGGGACTCGAACCTCCGACGGCGATCAGCCGTGCGCACCGCAGCACGGCGCCCCAGTACGCACGGCTAATCCGCCGCGGCCACCGTGTTTTATTAAGTTTTCAAATTTATACTGACTTTTTGATCACCCGGTATATTAAAAGACTACCCGGCCGAATTTCTTCATTTTTGTTTTAAACGAAACGTATTCATCCACAGATTTGTCATCAAATAGAATTTACATAACTCTCACCTTCCTTTTCCAATACTCAAACGCGATTTCCTTCTGTATATTTCTTATGCGGATGTCCTTGCTGTAAACTAAAATCAATCAGTCAGACCGTTCTATCCGACCAATTTCCTTCATTTGTGCTTTAAACGAGAGGTTCCAACCCATATATATGAGATCAAATTACTCACGGTTCTTTCATGAGTACGTGCGTGGCGAGAACGGGTCTCCGAGCTAATGCAGTCTTTCTTCCTTCTTTCCTCCCTGGATTGCATTTCCTTTCCCTTCCCCCTCCATTCCTATCCTGACCCCTTTCCCTCCCCAGCGGGTGAGTGATGACTTAGCAGTTTAGTTCCGCTGTCCCAAATCTCCCACCAACCAATTACTTAACATATTCTAAGGATAACACATGCACCAATACCCGTGGCAGGATTCTAACTTTCGATAGGAGTAGCTGCGAAACCCGTGACATGCCGCCTCAGCCCACTCGACAATCCCCATGCGCCAACACGATATTGCAATAAATAAATACCCGAACGGCGCCGGCTTTCCAGCTAGCAAATACAGAGACAAGCCTGAGAGGAGGAATGAGAAAGTAAGAAGTAGACGTAAATTAAGGGATGGAGCTGGAAGGGAAAGGGAGACGTGAGTGAATGCTCGATTTATCGTCCCATTCGACTCCTCTGTCACACTTTAAAAACATTCGTACGTGTACTTGATAGCAGACTCAGAAGTAGACTACTGTCACTGTAACACCAAACTAGTGCTGATTTGTTAAGGGATGCAGTACCATCGATGCTATCCATGGCACACGCCTTTTGAGGGAAAATCACAGAGAGAGACAGAAGAGTTTACACATGGCATTTCTAGATCTAGAAAAGGCTTTTGACCGTATCCCACATGATCTTATCTGGCGAGCTCTTCGTTGTCATGGTGTCCCTGAAGAGTATGTAACCTGGGTGCAACTTCTGTACCGCAATTTCACTAGTGCAGTTCGGAGTCCTGGTGGTATCTCTCCGCCTTTCGGTATCACTGCGTGTGTTCATCAGGGTTCTGCCCTTTCACCTTTACTATTCATCCTCAGCATGGATACGGCAACACCTTACAGACTTCACATCCGTGGACCCTTCTTTATGCCGATGATGTGGTACTTGCCGAACAAACCCGCCCAGAACTCCAACACCAGGTTCAAACGTGGAACGACAGACTAGCTGAAAATGGACTGCACCTCAATGTCCAGAAGACTGAAAATACTTATAATGCGGCTCCCAAACCAGAGGCACCATAAGTATCGGTGAAGAAGACCTGCAGAAGACGACGTATTTTAAGTACCTGGGGTCCGTTGTCACCTCAGACAGTGAAACAACTCTAGATACTCGGACGAGAGTGAGTGCAGCATGGATCGAGTGGAGACAGGTCACGGAAGTCCTCTGCGATAAAAAGATGCCTCGTCTAAAGGTAAAAGTTTAGAAAACCATTGTACGTCCAGCAACAATCTGTGGGACTGAGTGTCGCCCTATGACGAAATAGCATGAGCAAATGCTGCATACGACGGAAATGAAAATGTTTCGTTGGTCCATGGGGCTGACCCGATGTGACCATGTAAAAAATACAGAAGTCCGGAAAAAGTTTGGTGTGGCGCCCATTACAGACAAACTGAGGGAAGTCATCAGAAAGGAGGTCAACTCGGTTGCGAAGTCAGCGCTCCACATCAACCCAGGAGGAACAAGACCACGAGGAAGACGGACTGACAACATAAGAGCAGCCATAGACGTTGTTTGTTTAAGGCAAGAAGATGTCAACGATCGACAGAAATGGAGGAGACGCAGCAAAGTAGCAGACCCTGCAGGTCGGGATTAATGCTTGGAAAGAGAGACAGCTTGGGATGTATCTCTAATTGACATACATATATAGCGGTTGCGGATAATTGGCGGGTTCGCTATCTTCAGTAAACAGCGCTCTGCTCTGTTAAGCTCCGTGATGGCTCGACGGCGGCGTAAAGCTGTTAGCACAATATTTGTCGCCGGCACGGCTCCGTATATCCCAAAGCCACACTCCCGGGGACGGCCAGTTCGTTTGCGAAGCCGGCTTAATGTCGCTTTTGACGCCGGCCGTGAAGTCACTTCCGGTAATGAGCGTCGCGTCGCGTCGCGGGAGCGTGACGTCACGCCTTGTGGGACGCCTCGGGGACGCTAACGAAGGAGCGTCGCGACGCCCGCCGACGTTCATTAACTAAACGGGGGCGTCGCCGACGTGTGGGTCAAACGACGCGGCAGGTACTCCTCGCCGCCGTGCCGGAAAATCGCCAGCTATAGTCCGTTCGGAATTACTTTGCAGTTAAGTCTGCTAGAGCACGGAAATATTCGCAAAGAGTTGCCACGTCCCGCGCCAAACTCACGCGTCACCGCAACATTTCATTCAACACGCTCAAACAAGAATTCGAAATATTAAAACTAGAGTCCGAGTGAAACATGATTTGTGGCCGAAGCCGTGACCGAATATTCGCCTCCTCTCTTAGTTTCAGCCGAAATCGTAACCGTAACTTGCGTAATCATACAATGTAGGCTTTCAGGGCCGGCGTAAATTTCACTTAAAATTTCAGGGCTGGTAGGCCGTGGTCGATGGATTAAGCTCTCCCCTAACGTTTCGTCTTAGCTGCGGAAGACATCTTCGGAGGCTAAGTTGTAGCCCTTTAGGTTGTTTGGTGGGAACGTTGGAACCTTGGAATTGACTGCTTGCTACTTCCTCCCCCTGGAGAAGTGGCGATCATGCACCTCACCTGTACTTTTGCTGCTGCCTGACCGTGGCTGGCATCGAACTCCGTTTCTTCTAGCAGGGTTTCAGTGCTATTGAACCTTACTAATAGGACAGCAGTGGAGGAGTTACATACGAAGTAAGCAAACAGGATCAATCGGTATAACTGTCTGTATTGTTCTTTTGAGCAAGAAGAATATGAGGTAGCCTGTTACACATGAAATAATAATAATAAGTCTCGCTGCAGGACCAAGACACTATGAAAGTCAATTCAGTAAACTCATTCAAACTCGAATAGTCCAACCCCTAGCTGAGAGAGAGTGCGCTGAGAAACATTACGTATCTTTGAGAGTTAAAGGAAAAAGTCCAGTCCTAACGGTAACCTCGCGTACACTTTTGCCCGTTGCTTGGCGAACGTTTCCTTGTCCCTGGCTCAACTAGCACTGGCGTAGAACTGCGCAAGACTGGCGTCGGGAGCGTCTCCCGTCAGCTTTATGTCCGTCACTGCAGATCACTGTATTGCTCCGCCGAGGAGAAGAGGGGCTCCGCAGCCAACCTGACAACGCGCCTTCTGCGCCCTTCCCCCAGCCCGCGCGGCAAGGGTCGGCGCCCTGGGTGGTTGGGACACCTGGAATAGCGGTTCTTCCGCCAAACGGCGCGAAGGCGTGTGTCCCTCCTCCGTTGGCGAGGAAAAATCGAAATTAAACTAACGGCCAAACGGGGCTTTCAAGAGTACGCCATATTCCTCCATTTCCGTATTAATTAAACGGGACACGACAAAATTATAAATCCTCCGCCAGTAGGGAGTCAAGGTGTCAGCCAAGCCTGTGGAGGTTCTTACTTGTGTGGGAAAATTCACTTTATGTAATTAAATTGGCAATTAAATTATGCTACTTTTAAAGTACTGTGCCGATCAACCAGCGATCGATATTATTCTAATCGTAAATTCACGTAAGGGCCGAATCTGCTATCAAAATCACGGAATTAATTTTATCAGGGCACTCTCCCTTTGTCACAGGGCTGGATTATCTGTAATATGCATCTGCCTTCCATCAGCACTTAGGTAACCCAAGATATTGGTGCTAGAAAGTGGCAACTGCAATGGGGCCGTCTGCTTCTTCAAAAGCCTTAACCCTCTAGGGGTTCCGCCAACAATTCTGGGTGTGTTGGTACCAGGTGCTTCTATTGTTAGTTGTCTTCACTGTTGTGTATTCCTTTATTGGGCTACTTCCTATAGGTTAAGAAGAGCTACCGGTCTTTTATATCGGTCTCTTTCTTCGTTTGGAACGTCCTATTTGGTTGATAAGTGGATCCTCAGCAATCCAGGCTTTGTCATATAATTTTTCTGCATGTTTTCGAAATTTGTCTCTTGTGAGTGGTTCCTCTCCAGCATGATGGAGATATTCTGCTGGGAAATTGTCTCGTACGTGGAACACTCTACAATAATCCAATGTTTGTATAGCTTATGGGACTTAACTACGGGATCATCAGTCCCTAAACTTACAAACTACTTATGAACTAGCTAACAGTAAGGACGGCACAAATATCCATGCACGAGGGGGGATTCGAACCCCGTGGCCGAGCAGACCGTTACTGGCGCGCCGCAGTCCCCTCGGCCACCGCAGCCGGCTTGAACTCTCTTCTGAGAGCAATATTTTGCACTCTCTGGAGCTTTATTATGTGGCTTTCTGCCGCATTTCCCCACACCGGACAGGCGTAGTCCATCACAGAGCGCAGGCAAGTACTGCGTAACATCAGTCCTTTGTCAATTGGTAAAGAGGATGTAGCATCTCTAAAATGTTCGTAAAGCTTATGGGACGTAACTGTAGGCTTGTCAGTCCCCAAACTTACAAACTACTTATAAACTAGCTTATATTGCAGACAGCACAAACATTCATTCATTCGAACCCCCGACGGGGAATGGCCTGACGCATTTTAGCATGGCGCCTCAATCTGCTCCGCTACGCCGCCACGACTGTAGCATCTCTAGAAATGCCAACATTATTACTAGAAGATCAGTTGTCAACGTGCTTGTGCAACGTTGAATTCGAAATCTTGTCTAATATAACACCTTCCTCCTTACTATTGAAAGTATTACGATGTTTGTAAATTTCAATGGCTTCTCTGTATGTGCGAGCACACTTCGGAGTGTGGCAGTCGGAGGTGATGGTTGTATGACTGTGTTGTGTGCCTGTGTGATTGCGTGAGTGCTCTATTTCTGAAGAAGGCCATGGCCGATAGCTGAATGTGTTGTATGTGTGTGTCTTTTGTATGTGCCTGTCGCAGCTCGTCGCCACGTCTTTGCGGTGAGTAGTAAACTGTCCTCACTATATTATTTATTCCAACCTGGACTTTCCATTATTATAAATATTAAAGGAAGTTAGACAGTAAATAAATTGAACTCGATACAGAGGAGTCTCTATTTTACGAGCCTCTGAATTTCGAGTTTTCCATAAATATTAGCCTCATAAAACAAAACAACTGCAGGTACACTCTATCTTCGCAGAAAAAGGAACCACACCGTCATTACGCGAAGTAAATAGTGAAAAGACTTTACAACCTTTAGCCTGCCAATATAAGTCACTGAAAACTTTTTTTTTTTTTTTTTGTAGGGAGAAAAAAAGTCATATTTTTTACACGTGTATTCAAGGTCGATTTTCTTCTCTTTCACGCGTAAATTTCGATAGTTCGATGTGATCGCGGTCCCGTCAACCTCGAATTAACGAGACTACTGTATAGCTACCACACATTCAACCGTGAGACTCACTTGAGCCACGAACATGCGCTAGCACCGCGCCTGATGTGTTTCATACGTCAATTTCGCTTCGAAGTTTCTCCGAATGTAATTGACGCATCGCGATGCGTGATTTTTCATTCTATCGATTGCTTAAGAAATAATATAGGGTATCTTAAAAAAAAAAAAAAAAAAAAAAAAAAACGTTTGTGCTGAAAAAAATATTTCTTCACGTTTTAGAGTGTCTTGTAGTACCTACTTTCATAAGCCCCTCCCGTACGTTCATGACCGTAGAAGTGGGTTTTCAATATCTCTTGTAGTTTCAGAGATATCTCCAGTGAAACAGTTGAATGGGACACCCTGTATAATGGAATTCAAATACAAGTATTCTGGAAGAACTTAAAATACATTTTTATTTACTTTTATTTGCGGTAACAGATTATTAATACGATATACTGACAGTTTACGAAAACGAATTTTCTGTCAAAGTTACATAATTTTTGACATGCGCGGAACCTTTCTGTTATTGTAGGTAAGTGAGCACATTATGCAAAAGAATGTTAATAATACATCAAAATTTATTGTACTCCAAACCGGAACTCTGCTCGAGCTTTGTGATACTAGACAATTTCAGTTAAATATTACGCACTAGAGCCCCCTCACGAATCACATAAATGAGAAAAACCACAACTGTCAGCCAAAATTCACATTGAATGTAATGACAAAAACGTCTTCCTGTCCCGAGCTACGAGACTTAGTTGTCGGTTTGAGTATAATGACATGATGTGATGTCTATATTTGCTCCATCATTTTCCTTCCATTGAAGAAGCTCATAGAAAGTAAATGGGGAGCTAGCCCCCACGTGATTAAAACGACGGCTGAAGCAGTGTGTTTTTCCCCAGCTGAATATGCATTCCCCGTGTGGAACAGATCTGCACGCACAAAAGAGGTGAACATCGCCCTCAACGAAACATGTAATCTCATGACTGGCTGTTCGAATGCAGCGCCACTGAGACAACACTTTAAAGCGGCTGGTTGTGAAGCACCTGCAACTGGACGACTTGCTGTAGAACATACTGAGAAACTTAGGCAAGCATTCGATGATAGACACCCTCTCTCTGAAGCACGAGAGTCACTGAGACGGCTGAAATCCGGATGAAGCTTACTGAGGTCTGTCCCCATGGAACTACCAGACAAATATCCACTAACCCCCACCAGGCTATCACTTGGACTGGAGGAGCTGGAAGTCTCTGAACCGTCTCAGAACAGGAGTCGCCCCTGTAAAGACGAACCTAGTGAAATGGGGAATCATTGACGAAAGCGACGTCAGATGTAACCGTAGAGAGAGACAGAATATGGAACATCTCCTGGCGTGCAAGAACTGCCTAAGGACCTGCCCCCTTGATGATATTTCAATTGACGTCAATTTGCAGCAGGGTTTTGGAACATGTCCTGTATTCAAATATTATGAATTATCTCGAACAAAATTATCTATTGACCCAAGGACAACACGGATTTAGAAAATATCGTTCATGCGAAACAAAACTAGCTGTTCATTCACACGAAGTGATGGGTGCTATCGACAAGGGTTCGCAAATTGATTCCGTATTTCTTGATTTCCAGAAGGCTTTTGACACCGTACCTCACAAACGGTTTTTAATCAAGATGCGTGGTTATGGTATATCGCCCCAAATTTGCGATTGAATAGGGGATTTTCTGTCAGAGAGGACACAGTTCGTAGTAATCGATGGTAAGGCATCGACTAAAATACAGGTGATATCGGGCGTTTCACAGGGTAGTTTTATTGGTCCTCTGTTGTTCCTTATTTACATAAACGATTTAGGGGAAAATCTAAGTAGCTCCCTTAGGTTGTTGGCAGATGACGCCGTCATTTACCGTCTAGTAAAACCATCTGAAATCAAAACCAACTGCAAAACGATCTGAATAAGATATCAAAAAGGTGTAAAAATTGGCAATTGAGTCTAAATAACGAGAAGTGAAAAGCCGTCTACATGAGTAAGAAAAGAAATCCGTCAAACTTTGTTTACAAGATAAATCAATGAAAAGTGAAGGCCGTAAACTCCACAAAATACGTAGCAATTACTATTACTTCAGATTAAATTGGAAAGAACACGTAGACAATGTAGAGGGAAAGGCGAACCAGAGATTGCGTTTCATTGGCAGAACCCTTAAACGATGCAACAGAACTACAAAAGAAACTGCATACACTACGCTTGTCCGTCCGTTTTTGGAGTATTGATGCCCAGTGTGGGATCCATATCAGGTGGGTTTGACGGAGGACATTGAAAGAGTCCAAAGAAGGGCAGCTCGTTTCGTATTGTCACAATACAGGAGAGACAGCGTTACGGAAATGATACAGGATCTGTGATGGGTATCATTACAACAACGGCGCTTATCGCTGTGGCGTGGGCTACTTACGAAACCCCAATCGCCAAGATTCTCCTCCGAATGCTCGAATATATTGTTGACTCCCACATACGTAGGTAGAAATGACCATCAGAATAAAATACGGGACATCAGAGCTCGAACGGAGAGATTCGAGAATGGGATGGGAGATAAATAGTATTGGTGGTTCGATGAACCCTCTGCCAGGCACTTAAATGTGATTTGCAGAGTATCCCATGTAGATTTAATGTAGATGTAAATTTATGACACACTAGAGACATTGCCCTAAACGTGGCCCGATACTGGGCTGATGTGCTATGACATGGATTCGGACACGAAAAAGTAAAGTCAGTCTTCCATTGATTCACTTGTATCGGACGTAAATGGTCCAGAGCTGGTGCCTTTTCGTGCAGTATTGCCGTCGCTGAACGACAGACGCGTCGAGGGCTCAGTTGGGCCCGCTGTTAATTGTGTCGTGGCCGTTAACAGCGGGCTGGCGGGGTGTGCGGCGTTTAGCGGGCCTGCTGACCACCCCTCCCGCGCACCCTGGCCTTCCTCCGCCCCCGCGCCGGGCAGCCCGGCAGAGTGGAGGCGGCTGCGGCTGCGGCTGCGGCTGCGGCGTTTTTAATCTGCGCGCCTTCGGCAGCAGCAGTCGATGTCCGGATTGAGAGAGCCGCCGCGTTTGTTGTTCGCCAGCGAGGCCTGTTGTTTGGCCGTGATTACAGGCCGCACACCCTCCTCGTATTTCGCCCTCCCCGTCTCAGTCACGCCACCCCCACCCTCTCTCTCACCCTGCCTCCCTCTGCTGCCCTACTTTCACTCTGCAGCCCCCCCCCCCCCCCCAAATCCCCACCTCTGATATTCTTCGCTGGCCCGTTCCGCTGCGACCGTGGTTTACGCCCATCGATTGATCCTCGAATCGTCCCCCCGACATGTAAACAGCTCTACTAATTGCGTTCGACTAGTGCGAGAGAGGCGATGCGAATACTCGCCGATTCCTCGAACTTAATAGGAGGACCCGCCTGTTTCTCATCGCCGAATTCGTCCAAATTTCTGGTACATGTAGGACTGGGTGACACATGGAAGTGCCCAAGTGAGAACTCCAGATGGCTAAGAGTTTAGGAAATAAAAAAGAAAATTTGCTCCGTGGCAAACCCTTCTTTACCAGCTCTGGTCCAGTTATGTTCGATACAAGTGAATCAATGTAAGACTTTACTTTTTCGTGTCTGAATCCATGTCATAGCACATCAGCCCAGTATCGGGCCACGTTTAGGGCGTTGTCTCTAGCGTTCCACAAATCATCAAGGGGACAGGTCCTTGGGCATTACTTGCACATCAGGAGATGTTCCATATTCTCTCTCTCTCTCTCTCTCTCTCTCTCTCTCTCTCTCTCTCTCCAGTTCATCTGACGACGCTTTCACCTATGATTCCCCATTTCACTAGGTTCGTCTTTACAGGGGCGACTCCTGCTCAGTACCTCCTCATTACTTACGCGATCCACCCACATAATCTTCAGCATTCTTCTGTAGCACCACATTTCAAAAGCCTCTATCCTCTTCCTGTACGCACTATTTATCGTCCATGTTTCACTCCCATACAAGGCAACACTCCACAAAAATGCCTTCAGAAAGGTCTTCCTTATGCTTAAATCAATATTGGTTGTTAACAAATTTCTCTTTTTCAAGAACGCTTTTCTACCTATTGCCATTCTGCATTTTATATCCTCTGTACTGCGTCCATCATTTGTTATTTTACTGCCCAAGTAACAAAAATCATCTACCTCCTTTATTGTTTCGTTACCTAATCTAATTCCTTCAGCATCACCTGATTTTCTTAGACTGCACTCCATTATCCTCGTTTTTCTCTTGTTAATGTTAGTTCTATATGCACCTTTCAGCATACTGTCCATTTCGTTCAACTGCTCTTCCAGGTTTTTTGCTGTCTCTGATAGAATTACTATGTCGTCGGCGAAACGCAATTTTTTAATTCTTCACCTTGAATTTGAATTCCTTCTCCAAATATCTCCTTGCTTTCCTTTATAGCTTGCTCAATGTACAAATTGAATAACATTGGAGAAAGGCTACAACCCTGCCTTACTCCCTTCCCAACCGCTGCATCCCTTTCATGCCCTTCAACTCTGACAACCGCTGCCTGGTTTTTTACAAGTTGTAAATAAATTAATTAATAAATAGTTAATACATTGCCAAAATATATAAAAGTAAATCTGTTAACTATACATGTAGTTACATGTGTGTCAGGTTTTTATATTAAAGATATTATAATAAGCTATCTTAATACAAACAGGAGAGAGTTACTATAGGTGCTCAGCTTTATTGTTCTAAGTTATTCTGTTTTGCAATATTATAATTTATCTGGAAAATAATCTGGTGGTTTTGTACTGCGTATTTATATCTACGCATAGATATCGCTGGAGTCTAAAACTTTACCGATTTTGCACCTCTCACTTACGATTCTATAAGTGTTAATCTCGTTTTTCAGTTAAGTACAATGACCCTGAAAAATGTACCCGTATGATGAAGATATGTTCAATTGCTGTTGATAAACGATGTATATGAATTTAAAATAATAACTAGTGATAGGAACATAAGTTTCTATTTATAGTTATGGTACTCATACAGGGATATGTCAATGGCTGCCACATATTGGTAAGGAAATAAGATCTATTGCGTCCCTCGTGGGTCTAATTTTTGCTTACTGTTGCACACTCTCAACCAATTCCCAAAAAGCTGTATTTTTCGTAGTAACTTCGTCATGAAGTAGCTTACGTCCTACGGATCTTTGGTGGCAAAAAATCTCAAGTTCTCTGTGCAGATCGAGAAATCTTTCCTTCTCACTACCTAGATCTGGAAAATAGTTACTTATAAAAATAACGACCGATTTCTGTATAAAACCCATTTGGATAGCAGTTCTTTATCACAAAATACGTTGCTTACTGTTTTGTACTCGTGTTATAGGAAAACATATTAAAGCAGTCTTGAGCACAATATTCTTATGTACCCATCAGACATTCGTCGGTTGTTCGATTGTCACGACATCAAAGTTTTTCTGACAGTGCAGTAACAAGAAGCATAGCGGAATCCGTGGGTACTGGTAACTGCGATGAAGCAACCCTTCTGGGCTAATTATGGCATTCTTTCCATACCCACTCCCACCCCGCATTACAGTTGCAGCTTTTTCTGCCTTCTACGTTTCCCTTTGCACTCCGCTGCTCAGTTTTTCATTTCCGTTGAACCATCCTCGTCGGTTGCAGTTTGTGCGAGATAGAAGCGAGTAGGATCGCTCCGCGCTCGTCTTGATTGCTGGAGGCAGCGGGATTTCGGTTTCCCACAGCAGAGAGATATCCTGCGCATTTATTGTGCTTACGGGCGGAAATTTCCCGTGCTGCTGGACCGCTTTCTGCGGTTCTTCTGTCGCCAATTACCACTGGAGCGTTTAGCGGTGAGGCTCCCACTAATGAAATTCGCAACGTTGGTCTGCACGCTGTATTCGTTAGTGATTAAGAAGAAACGCTTCAGGATGTACAAACCTAAAGGGTATTCACAAAGACGCCTGGTCTATAAGCATACCTAACAGATACCATTTTTCCACAGTCACTAGTTTTAAAAAGGGTGACAAAATATTTTGACAGTCATTTCATTGAATATTATCACATCTAATTTGCTCCATAATTATCATCTTCAGTTATCCACATAAATATTTGATCTTCAGTTAGACATGTTCTTTCTAATGCAATGTCGATATTACGTAATTGTTTCTTCTAAGGGCTTTAACTGAATAGCTAAAGAAACGGCATACACTACGCTTGTCCGTCCTTTTTGGAGTAATGCTGCCCAGTGTGTGATGCTTATCAGGTGGGTTTGACAGAGGACATTGAAAGAGTCCAAAGAAGGGCAGCTCGTTTTTTATTGCTACGGTACAGGGAAGACAGCGTTACGAAAATGATACATGTTCTGGGATGGGAATCATTACTGAATCGGCGCTTATCGCTGCGGCGTTGGCTGCTTACGAAACTCCAATCGCCAAAATTCTCCTCCGAATGCGAGAATATATTGTTGACTAGAAGTTACATAGGTAGAAAAGATCATCGAAATAAAATACGAGAAATCAGAGCTCGAAAGGAGAGATTCAGATGTTCTTTTTTCCCGTGCGCTATTCGAGAATGGAATGGGAGATAAATAGTATAATTGTGGTTCGATGAACCCTCTGCCAGGCACTTAAATGTGATTTGCAGAGTATCCCATGTAGATGTAGAAAAGCGGAAATAATGATTGTGAATTATAAAATAGGCGTAACTTTTCACAGTGAAATGCCTAGCATTCTCTTAAAAGTATAGTTCAGGTTTTATTTTCTAAATTCTAGTGTTCCCAGAATTAGTGGTTAAACAAGTACCTGGTGATCAGGAAGTCAGTATAAATATGAAAACTTAATAAATCACGGAATAATGTAGATAGGTAAAAATTGACACGCATGCTTGGAATGAGATGGGGTTTTATTAGAAAAAAAAATGGAATGGGAGATTGCCGCGGTGGAGTAGCCGAGCAGTCTAAAGTGTCTCGCTGCGGAGCGCGCGGTTTCTCGCCGTGGAGGTTCGAGTCCTCCCTGGGGCATGGGTGTGTGTATTGTCCTTAGGTTAGTTTACCTAGGTTTAAGTAGTTTGTAAGCTACGGACTGATGACCACGCAGTTTGGTCCGACAGATTTACAGACATTTGTGATTTGCAGAGTATCTTATGTCGATGTAGATGTCTCGGCGATCCTGTGCCGCCGATATTTACGTTTGTTGCAAGATACAACTGTTTGCACAGTTATTAAATAAATTAGTTTAAAAATCAAAATTTTGGAACTGCCGCTGTGGAAGATTATATGCCAGTATTTCTACCTGTAAAGCGACGCTGGCAGCTGTACTGCAGAGACCTGTGGTGCTCGACATCAGTGTGTTAAGATAAGCAATCAACATCCATTCATTATTCGCACGGAGTATAGAGAATCGGCACGTGTGCTTGCGGAAGTAGCCATGGATTGCCTTGTGGCAGCACGGGCCATGGTGTGTAGCCTTAGCCGACGGCAGAACGGGCCGCTGTTCTGTCGTATCTCTTGGCCACACGCACGCACGCACGCGCGCGCGCGCGCACACACACACACACACACACACACACACACACACACGTACGCCGCGGCACGGCGCGGCAGATAATTAAAATTTCGCCGGCGACGGCTCCATTTTCTCGGAGGGCACTATCAGGCGCGCCCATCTGGCTCGTCTCCTCGCAGACTGAGATACCCCACGTGCACCCTCCCTCCGGGAACCGCTGGCCCACGTAGCCGTCAGGGTATTTCAGGTCTCACAGGACCGCCACGGCGGAAGGATCTTGTCGGGACAATTTCAGCGTTTCTTGGGTACTTCAGCGGTAATATCTTGATCTGACTGCTTCCTGGTAATTAGGGCGAATCAACACCGCCTCAAGAGGAGGACTGAGAGCTACGGTGTGACGTCACAGAGAGAAGACTGCGTTCCCTCGACTGCTGGGGCGCAGCCAACGCCGCCTAACGCCTGTCCGCTGCCTGCCCAAGAGTAGTCGTAACAATAGCAAAACGCTAGATTTGTAGCATCGTACTGACTTCCGGATTACGTGCAGATATTTATGAAATATTAGCTGTGAAATACGTCGTTGGGCTGATATAAATTTTTCCAATGCTCACAACTCCTGTTCCTACCTGTCTTTCTCTACATTTCCTCCTCCCCCCAATATTTATGTCTATTCCCTAACTACTCTTTTCCATCTTCTTTTCTCTCTGTCAACGTCATCCTTCCCCCCTCTCCCCCCATCCATCTCTCCCCGCTTCTCAGTATGCTCAGCCACGCCCATCTGCACATGTAACTAACGGATGTATTCTTTGCACTGTTGTATGCATTTCCTCTTCCCTATTTCTTCACCCATCTCATCCTCCATATATATATATATATATATATATATATATATATATATATATATATATATGGCAGTCTCATCCTCACCTCTCCTGTCCATCTCCCTCCCTCCCTCCCTCCCTCCCTCCCTCCCTCTCTCTCTCTCTCTCTCTCTCTCTCTCTCTCTCTCTCTCTCTCTCTCTCTCTCTCTCCAACATTCTGCTTCCTCTCGCTTTACATCTCTTCTTCCGTACTTTATCTCTGCCAGTCTTCTCCTCCCCAATGTCTCATGCTAACACCCCACTCTCTCTCTGTCCATCTGTTACCCTCTTGTCTGTTCCTTCCCATCTTCTGTTCCATATGTCCCATCTCAGCCTCACATTTATAAACACTCCTTCCTTACCACTCTCACTCTGCATATCCTCATCCCCTTCTCTCTCTATGCCCCTCTCCTACACCCAAATCTATTTATGTGCATCATCTCTTTGTACCCAACTCTTCCTATCCTTCCTCTAATTCAATGTCCTCCTTCTCTTATTTATCCATGTGCTCGTCACCCTCTCTTTGTTCATCCTTGCCAATGGGATTATAGATTAAGATTTTGTGTTTAAAAAATGATCTGTAGCTTCACTCTGATGGTAGGGTATTGGTTAACTGTCGCAAGTAAGCGCCGAAGGCACGAATGTTTGAGCCGAGATCTGTGATCGATGGTACATTCTATTGTGGTAATCTGTAATTTACGAGGATAACAAAAAATGTGCAAATGTTTTTAGAGCTTATGGGACTTAACTATGGGGTCATCAGTCCCTAAACTTACACACTGCTTATGAATTAGCCTATACTAAAGAGGGCACAAACATCCATGCCCGAAGGGTATTCGAACCCCTGACCGCAGCGACCGTGCAAACCGTGACTGGAACGCCGCAGACCGCTCGGCCACTGCGGCCGGGCTACGAGGATAACCTCAGATTATTTATTATGTACATCTACATGGGATACTCTGCAAATCACATTCAAGTGCCTGTCAGAGGGTTCATCGAACCACCGTTGTACTATTTACCTTTCATTCCATTCTCGACTAGCGCGCGGGAAGAAAGAAAACCTGAATCTCTCCGTTCGAGCTCTGACTTCTTGTATTTTATTCTGATGATCATTTCTACCTATGTAAGTGGGAGTCAACAATATATTTTCGCATTCGGAGGAGAGTGTTGGCGATTGGAGTTTCGTTAGCAGCCCACGTCGCAGCGATAAGCGTCGTTGTTGTAATGAAATGTTCAAATTTTTGTTAAGCTTATGGGACTTAACTACGGGGTCATCAGTCCCTAAACTTACAAACTACTTATAGACTAGCTTATACTAAGGACGGCACAAATATCCATGCCCGAGGGGGGATTCGAACCCCCGACCGTAGTGACCGTGCAGACTGTTGTAATGATTCCCATCCCAGATCCTGTATCATTTCCATAACTCTGTATCCCCTGTATCGTGACAACACGAGACGGGCTGCCCTTGTTTGGACTACAATACATAAGTATTAAGAGATTATCCCGATGGCACTGTGATAATTATGTTTACTCGAAACAATTTAAGCTGCACTCTTAGGTCCCCGCTTTTGTGTCTAGTTTCCGCCGGTTATCGTGGGTGCTAGTGGCGGAGTAGATAGAGACCGACACAGGAATAAAGGATGCACGCGTGTGCAGGTACGGAGGTGACCAGCCAGTGGGACAGCAGAAACTAGAACACTTGGCTAAATTAGAACAAGATATATATTTCGTGGAGTCTTGGTAATATTTAACTTTTACATAGTTCTTGACTGCAGTATGCTGATACATAGATTAGATAGAGGCCTGCCTACTGATGATTCCTAGTACCTATCCGATAGCCAAGTCTTAACTGGTGCCTATCTGATTCCCAGGTGTTAACTGGTTCTTACTCAGTCCCAAGTGAACGATGCTGCAGAGGGCGCTCATGGCTGACGTCGTAAGAACGCCGCACCGTGCGTGCATGGCGGCACGCGGCGAAAGTACGTGGCGCGCACTTTAGACTTGTGCGACACCACACCCGCCTAACCACATTCTTTAAAATCATGACATATTCGTAAAAATTACCGAGATTTTCACATTACTCAGGGTCATATTGGAAGCGTGTTCTGAGTTCGCCACTTGTGTCGCCGGACAGTGAGCAGGTGAGTAGGACGTGTCCATGTGGGGTTGGCAGGCCTGGAGGGTCTCCTGGGTCGTTCCAGCGGCCGCTGCACGTGCCTGGTCTCCGCGCAACGGCCTTCCGCTCGGCGCCCGGCGAGCTGGAGAAAACTGGACCGCTGGAAGCGTGCCCAATGGCCTCTGGAACACTTCTCGCGCCCGCTATCGATTCTCCAGCATTTCACTAGATATCACGTCCCACTCACTTTCAGGGTCTGTTACGCCCTTTCCGCCGACCCGGTTATGGCGCCGCTCGAAACACATACAAACTTATAGTGCCTTCTCCAGTGCCAATGGAAATCTCACCCTGCTGCTACCCGAGATGTTTGTTCCTCCAAGATATCCGTTTCTCCGGTTCTCTGTTTCCTAACACACTCAGGCCTACTAACGGACACTTTCACTTCCTGTTGGCAACACTAAATTTTCTGTACGTTATTTATTATTTTGGATATTCAGCTCTTATTATTTCCGTGTTTGCAATCAAAAATTCTGACTGTGAGTTCCGCCTGATGCGCAGAACACTATTTTTACTTTTCACGCAAACATGTTTTGACACCTCTGTGTCATCATCAGTGGGTATTTTCTATTTATTTATGGCTGTGAATACCAAAATACATTCTATTAGTGCTATCCCACGTGTGAATATTATGCCTAAATGTAGTATGGCTAATTTTTTATTGTTACTTTGGCTTTACATATCGTGGTCATGCAGGACCCTTTTTACATAGACAATGGTAGTGTGGTCATCTGAAACGAAATTTCCTTCCCGAAGGCGAACATCATCCTAGCCCGGTTGCGGATCGGTCACTGCCGTTTCAGCCACCGTCACTTGCTATCCGTCGACCCTGCACCGCTGTGCTCCTGCGGTGAACTGCTGACAGTGCGACATGTTTTACTGACTTGTGTTAATTTTAATCACCTCCGTGTAGCCCTTCACTTTCCATCTACACTGGAGGAGATTTTAGCTGATGACACACGAGCAGCTGCTCGAGTTTTGCGTTTTATCAACTTGGCCAACTTATCGAAGGCTATTTAACCCTTTTCATTGTCCTTTATCTTTCGTTTTTAGCCTCTTCTTGACTTTCTGACAGTCACAATTTTTTTGAGTTCCAGTGAATCTAAGTTCTTGTCTGGGCGCTAATGACCGTAGAAGTTGTGCGCCCTAAACAAAAAAACAAAAACAAAAAAACAAAAACAACAAAAACCGAAGGCGAACATACTTTGTTAGTACCCACCTAAATAGCGAGACATGGACATCATAATAAAATACTGAAATCAGATCGAAAACGGAAAGGTTTATGTGTTCCTTTTTTTCCTCGAGCTGTTGGAGAACGGAACTTTAGAGAAATATCATGAATGCCGATCGATGAACCCTCTGCCATGCACTTCAATGTTACATCAAGAGAATTTACGTACATGTAAAAGAGTGCTTTTAACCACATGACGCAAAGCCCGAGTAGGGTTTATTCAACTGCGGCTATGTTTGAATTTCGCGTTTGTAAGAAGCAGAGATCGGTCGTTTCCCAGACCGCAAACACGGTTACCGTTTGAGGGCTAAGTCCTACATCTACATGGGATACTCTGCAAATCACATTTAAGTGGCTGGCAGAGGGTTCATTGAACCACCGTTATACTATTTATCTCCCATTCCATTCTCGAATAGCGCGCGGGAAGAAAGAACACCTGAATCTCTCCGTTCGAGCTCTGATTTCTCGTATTTTATTCTGATGATCATTTCTACCTATGTAAGTGGGAGTCAACAATATATTTTCGCATTCGGAAGAGAATGTTGACGATTGGAGTTTCGTAAGTAGCCCACGTCGCTGCGATACGCGCCGTTGTTGTAATGATTCCCATCTCAGATCCTGTATCATTTCCGTAAAGCTGTCTCCCCTGTATCGTGACAATACGAAACAAGCGGCTCTTCTTTGTACTCTTTCGATGTCCTCCGTCAAACCCACCTGATATGAATCACACACTGGGCAGAAATACTCCATAAAAGGACGGACAAGCGTAGTGTATGCAGTTTCTTTTGTAGTTCTGTTGCATCTTTTAAGGGTTCTGCCAATATAACGCAGTCTTTGGTTCGCCTTTCTCACGACATTATCCAAGTGTTATTTCCAGTTTAAGTCTGAAGTAATAGTAATTGCTAGGTATTGTGTGGAGTTTACGGCCTTCACTTTTGATTTATTTATCTTGTAAACAAAGTTTATCGAATTTCTTTCTCTCATGTGGACGAGTTCACACTTATCATTCAAATGTTCAAATGTTTGTAGAGCTTATGGGACTTAACTACGGGGTCATCAGTTCCTAAACTTACAAACTACCTATGAACTAGCTAATACTAAGGACGGCACAAATATCCATGCCCGAGGGGGGATTCGAACCCCCTACCGCAGTGGCCGTGCAGACCGTGACTGACGCGCCGCAGTCCCCTCGGCCGGCCACTTCTTATTTAGACTCAAGTGCCAATTTTTACACCATAGTGATATCTTATTCAGATCGTTCTGGAGTTGGTTTTGACCTTCAGATAATTTTATTAAACGGCAAATGACTGCGTCATCTGCAAACAATCAAAGAGAGCTACTAAGATTTTCTCCCAATTTGTTTATGTAAATAAGGAACAGCAGAGGACCAATAACAACCCTGTGGAACACCCGATATCACCGCTGTTTTAGTCGATGACTTACCATCGATTACTATGACCTGTGTCCTCTCTGACAGGAAATCCATTATTCAAAATGTTCAAATGTTTGTAAAGTCTATGGGACTCAACTACGGGGTCATCAGTCCCTAAACTTACAATCTACTTATGAACTAAGACTAAGGACGGCACAAATATCCATGCCCGAGGGGGGATTCGAACCCCCGACCGTAGTGGCCGTGCAGACCCTGACTGGAGCGCCTCAGTCTCCTCGGCCACCGCGGCCGGCAATCCATTATTCATTCGCTAATTTGGGGCGATATACTATAACCACGCAATTTGATTAAAAGCCGTTTAAGAGGTACGGTGTCAAAAGCCTTCTGGAAATCAATAAATATGGAATCGATTTGCAAACCCTTTTCGATAGCACCCATCACTTAGTGTGAATAAAGAGCTAGTTGTGTTTCGCATTAACGATATTTTCTAAATACGTGTTGACCTTGGGACAATAGATCATTCTGTTCGAGATAATTCATAATATTTGAATACATGATATGTTCCAAAAAGCTGCTGCAAATTGACGTCAATGAAATAGGCCTGTAGTTTAGTGGGTTACTTGCCTTTCTTGAATATAGGTGTGGCCTGTGCAACTTTCCAGTCTTTTGGTACATATCCTTCTCTGAGAAAGCGGTTGTATATGGCTGTTAAGTAAGCAGCTGTCGCTTCAGCATAATCAGATATAAATCTAATGGTTACGCAGTCCTGGCTACTGCAGGGGCGAAGAGCAGCCGGTTCGCGAGTCCGCTGGCCGCGTTCACGACTACCTGCGCCGGTGGTGCGTAGCCGGCGACCCGGACATATAAAGCGGCCATATTCGGCCTCAAATTGCTTCCGCGCCAAAGTTATAATGTTAATAAGCGGCCTATAACTTCAGTTCGAGGGCCGCGTTTAATCAGTGAACTTTCCGCAGTGGCCGGGGCTCGCGGCAGCGGCTTATTGTGACTGCCACAATGGGTCGCTAACTACTCGGCCGTTCTGCGCCACGCGCTATTTCCGACTCTTCGTACGCAGTGCATTAAATTTGCCTCGCAGTGCTGTTACCTTTGGCGAGCTTGCTGTAGACGTGCGTAATCAACTGCGTCCAATTGCGATCTTTATCCGTGATGGGACAAAGTCATAAACTGAGACATAATGGCACTATTGTTCTATATAATTGGAAAGCAGTATACGATAAATGAGTTATTTTATGCTTTTAGTAGCCCTTTCGCCGTAGCAACACCTGCGATCACGTTCCTCATACAGATTTCTGACCTTCTCTGTGTCTAGTTGTTCCTCCTAGCATCTGTCTGATCACTTAAAATACTATCATCTCTCTATGTTCGAGGGGCGTTTGCAAAGTCCGTGTAATAAAAAAAACTATTAAAGTCTTTGTAAAAAACTATTTTTATTTTTGGACATCGTCTCCTTTTAGAGTTACACAATTCGTCCAACGCTGTTCTGATTTAATATACATTCTTTACTTCGCAATTTGCGAGAATTTCCGACTTTAGCTGCTCTTCTTCAGTTGGTCTATCATATTGAAAGATATGAAAATTTGTGCCGGACCGGGACTCGAACCCGGGTCTCCCGCTTATCGCGAGCGGTCGCTTTAACCACTTGGCTACCAGGACACGCTCCCCGGCCAGACCCAAACTTCCATATGTTACAGTTGTCTACTTCCCTCAGTGCACGGACTCGTTTAGGAGTGATTCGCGCGACGGGGAGAGACATACTACAGCATCTTTAGCCTATCTTGGCTGTCATATTTACAATTATACGTCCGTTCCTAAGGAACAGACGCTGCTGATAGTCTGCAGCTATAAATGTTATATATACATTCATTACTGCGTAATTTGCGAGAATTTCCGACTTATAGCTGCGAACCATCAGCAGCGTCTGTTCCTTAGGAACGGACGTATGATTGTAAATATGACAGCCAAGACAGGCTAAGGATGGTGTAGTATGTCTCTCCCCATGGCGGGAATCACTGCTAAATGCGTGCGAGGACTAAGGGAAGTAGACAACTGTAACATATGGAAGTTTGGATCTGGCTGGGGAACGTGTCCGGGTGGCCAAGTGGTTAAGGCGACCGCTCGTGAAACGCGGGAGACCCGGGTTCAAGTCCCGGTCCGGCACAAATATTCACATGTTACAATAAGATAGACCAACTGAAGAAGAGCAGCTAAAGTCGGAAATTCTCGCAAATTGCGAAGTAATGAATGTATGTATAACATTTATAGCTGCGGACCATCAGCAGCGTCTGTTCCTTAGGAACGGACTATCATTGCTGTTCTCATTTGTTGATCCCTTACGAATAATAGCAATTGTCCGAGCCCGCAAAATAGCTATTAGTTTCTGCAATCACCTCCTCTTTTAAATGAATTCGTCCCGCCACCCATTTCTTCAAATTGGAGAACAAATAGTCTGGAGCCAAGTCTGGAGAATAGGGGGAATGTGAAATGAGTTTGAATCCTATTTCCAGTCATTTTGCGACCACAACTTCTGAAGTGTCTGATGGTGCATTGTCGTAAAAGAAAATGATACTTTTGTTGGCCAATCGACGGCGTTTTTCTTGCAGCTCGCGTTTCAAACGGTCGAATAACGATGAATAATACGCACCTTTCATAGTTTTACCCTTTCCCAGATGGTCGATGAGGATTGTCCCTTGCGAATCCCAAAAGACCGTCGCCATAACCTTTCAGTCTGAGGGGCCGGTCTCACCTTTTTTGGTGCTATTCTCGCATCCTAACCCATTGTTTACATTGTTCTTTGGTTCCAGGAATATATTAATGTATCCGCGTTTCATCCACAGTGACAAAACGAGGCTTGAAGTCCTGCGGATTCTTCCTGAACAGCTGCAAACCTTCCTTGCAACACTTCACACGATACCGTTTTTGGTCAAGCAGTGAACAATCGCGACACCCATCATGTTGATAGCTTTTTCATGTCCAAATGTTTATGTACCCTTTCATTCGTCATGTCCACAGCACTAGAAATCTCATGCACCGTAACTCTTCTGTCATTCATCACTATATCATGGATTTTATGAATGATTTCTGGAGTCGTAAACTCCACAGGGCGTCCAGATCGTTCAGCGTTTATACGCCACTTAAAAAAAATGTTCAAATGTTTGTACAGCTTATGGGTCATCAGTCCCTAAACTTACAAACTACTTATGTACTAGCTAACACAAAGGACGGCACAAATATCCATGCCCGAGGGGGGATTCGGACCCCTGACCGTAGTGGCCGTGCAGACCGTGACTGAAGCGCCTCAGTCCCCTTGGCCACCGCGGCCGGCTCCGCCACTTATAAACTGTTCTAACCGAAGGTGCAGAGTCAGGAATTTGTGAGAAACGTTGGTCAGTATTAATATCGATGTCGGTTTTAAAAGTTGTTACAACTAACTCGGTATAGATGGATTAACAACGTTATGTGCGCTTCTTCTTTAATTACGAAGACATATATTCCATCTTCATTCAGTCTGTTTCATTTCCTTATGTACATATTGTGGCTTTAACCATTTGGTTCTACTGGCCAGAATACAGTCTGTGACACTTTGTACGTCCTTTCGTTCCCTCTAAGTACCTTTTCGTGAATCAATCTGCACACCATGTTGTTATATCAGAAAACGTAATTTTGTTAAGTGTTATGTTTTTCATTTGCAATCCATATCTCAAATCTTTGAGGAGAGGTAGCTGATGTGTGAAAATTCACCACAGATTTCCGCATTCCTCACTACTCTGCTTCTCCACATACATGCAGACCAGATCTGGTGTAGTAGCGATTGGTGTACTCCACATTAGATGACACTGTAATCGGAAAGAATAAAAAAGAGTTGAAAATTGTGGAAAACGATAATATCTCGAACAAAAGACACATCAATTTAGGACAATAAAAGTACAGTTTTTGATATTTTTGATAATGTTACCGTGTAACACCTCTCAGGCGAGCAACCGCGCGCTCCTTAGCAAGGTGACTGTTCGCTGTACGTAAATTATTCGCACTATACACATCTGTACGCAGTTTTTTCACGATGTTATCTATTTTCAAAAGATTGAATGAGATTACCTCGTACTCTGAGGTTTCTTAGAAATGATGAAGAAGCTCATCAAAGGTATGCTAATCTGTTCCCTGACAGGAATGTTCCTTTTACAACGATTTTCAGCATTATTATGCAGATGTCCGATTAGCCAGGATGGGGACAGAGACTCCATTTATTGGACCGGAACCTGCCCTGATAACCACCAAGGCAATGATAAAATTGGAGCTTCGTAACTGGCTCAGAAGATAGCACACAGAATATTGAACCAAGGTCTATAAACAAAAACATGGCAATGTAATGATGCCAAAGCCATGTTTTGAAAGAAGCTCTGTAATCCTGGGCTTGAATAGGAGAGATATTAGACTCATGGTTGGATTGCTGACAGGCCATGGGAATTTCAAAAAACACCTACGTACAATGAGTATAATAGAAGAGGACTCTAAATGTAGGATCTGTGATGACGGTAATGAAACTGCATCGCATTGGGCCGGCCGCTGTGCCCGAGGGGACTGAGGCGCTCCAGTCACGGTCTGCACGGCCACTACGGTCGGGGGTTCGAATCCCCCCTCGGGCATGGATATTTGTGCCGTCCTTACTGTTAGCTAGTTCATAAGTAGTTTGTAAGCTTAGGGACTGATGACCCCGTAGTTCTACAAACATTTGAACATTTTTGAACATTGCATTGGAGGGCAAAAGGTACAGATCATTTGGGACAACCAGATCGTAAGAAATTGTGTCTAATAAAGAACTGGTAAAGGGACTCCTTGCAATGTTCAAGGGCATTGGTTGGCTTTACTAGATATACAAGGAGCGATACCGCAAAATAAACTTAGTTTTGGTGCGGGCAGTGGCAGGTTGGAAAAAAAACTGTTTCGGCTTCTCTGACAGAATCAATCAATCAATCAATGCAGCTGTCTGCTTAAAGTGGAAGTGTTAAACTTAAGGAAAATGTCCAATGTTTGTCCGCGATAATCACAATTTTCAATTCATTTTTATTTTTACCGATTACAGTGCCATCTATCATGAAACGAAACAAGTGTTTCATACAAAAGTTACATTTTTTTTCATTTTTTCACGAAGAATTCTAATCTGAAATTTAAAAAATAAAGGGTCCTTTTAAGATTTCAGTCACCCCCTTTCCGCCCTTGGGTTTGGAGCAGGGGGTTCGAACTTTATGTTAATGGACGGCCCTCTTGGAGGTGAACAACTTCTATTGCAACTTTTTTGATCCGATTTATATTTTTCCAAATATTCCGAAAAACAGTTTTAATTGCCTCACCCTGTATAATATTACGAAAAATGTGTGTGAAGTTGATCATCTTCTTGACCCATCGCCAAAACACTTCATTCACATAGTCCTGTTATTTCAGTCACTTATCATTTAATGAATCTTCATGAAAACTTCGTTACTGTAAAATTTTCTTGCTTGTTTGCCACAGTTAGCACTGACTGGAAATTGAAAGTCGTGAATTTTCCACGCAGCCTTGTACTTATTTATGTTTCACAGAAACTGGAAGCAGGCAACAGGGAAACAGCACTGAACCAGAACAGACGGCGTATTTTATATCGGAAACTTTTCGGTGACTCCTTCCGGTCCCTTTCCTTACGAAATATTGCATTCTGCCGGCTTGCTCATGCGTCTTTCCAATATTGCCAAACTCAAGCCTTCTTGCCGATATTTTTCACTTGAAATGCAATAAAACGAACTCCAATTTCTGCAGCTGTTTGGAAGTACAGATCGAATTGGAATACAATTTGTTGGTTGCGTGACAATAATTAGAATAGTATTGTCGCGCATTCACTTCTAAAAATCCAGATACGACCATCGACTGTGATGTACTTACTTCTTCCTAACGAGACACATTATTTTGGATTTTATAACACGGATGGAGAGATACAGTTCTGTAACACAAAAGAGCTCAGTCGGTCATCAACTTGAAGGTACTTTCGGACACCATAGTGGTTTAGTAGTCACGATACATTAGTTGGTGGATTTCATTGCCTTAATCTGATCTTTCAGTCACTTTTTCCCTGCTGGTTGTAGAGTGACTTAAAGTGGAAAACACTCTATTTTTATATAGGAAATATTTCTGCAGGCCAAAGAAGTGATAAATGACACAATAATGACTGGTAATCAAATTCCAGTCCTAGATCAGACAACTGAACCACAGTGTCACAAAGAAATATATCCATTGCATGCGTTATTGGTCCAAATTCCTAACTAAGGCACACTAATATCGTAGTGTCGCTTGTACGTTATTCAACTTTCTGTACTGCAAAGGATCGGATTTAATTTACATCAGCTCTGAAACTACCATATTCCTGTTCCAGGCATGCATGATGTTATACAGGGTGTCCCACTTAATTGTTTCACTCCATATATCTCTGAAACTACAAGAAATATTGAAAAACGACCTTCACGGTCAGGAACGTACTGTAGGGGCTAATGAAAGTAGGTATTATGAGACAGTCTAAAACGTAAATAAATATTATTTTCAACTCAAACTTACCGTTTTTTTAAATGGATACCCTATATTATTTCTTAAGCAATCAGTAGAATGAAAAATCAGAAAAAGAATGGCGTTGGTTGCATCGCAATCCGTCAATTATATCCGGAGAAAATGCGAAGCGAAGTTGACGTTTGAAACACATGAGGCTCGCTGAGAGCGCGTGTCCAAGACTCAACCGCTTCGTCGGTCCACAGCACGTTACTCAATCACTCGTCATCTTCCTCCATCTTTTGAAACGCCCACATCGCAAATGCCCTCCGCTTCACTAAATAGCCAGTTAATAGTTCATGATGCCGATGAATTTTGTAAGGAGGGTACGCCTATGTGTCAACCAAACAGAAGCGTGTGGAATGCCGGTGCGACGTGCGACTGCACGAGCGTTGACTTCCCCGTGCATAGACGAACCCGCTACAGTCTCCATTTCTTCCTGAACTGTCTCAGCAGCATTAAGTCTTATGCTCGATCGGCCACTACGGGGTCTGTCGTCTAAACAACCCGTCGCTTCGAACTTCGCAATCATTCTCGGCACAGCTGCATTTGTCAAGGGACCTTTACGCGTTCGAATCCCCTTCCTATGGCGATAGGATCGTAACGCTGAACTAGCACATTCCTCCATTCTTAAAAACAGCTTCACTAAAAGCGCCTTTTCAGGTAACATCAACATGCTGCGTCTGCTGGTGTATCTGATTCTCTCTCTTTTATTTTTTCCTTTATTGTTTTTTAAAAACCCCAGAAGGGGCAGGCTGGCAGCAGTGAACATGCTGCTCTTCAGCCGAGAGCAGACAGATATGGGAGCAGAATATTTAAAATAATAATAAATACAGGTGACAATATATGAAGAATTTAAAAATAGACACAGTGAGATAAAAGGGTGGAATGACAATGACTGTGAAAAGGATGACAAAATGTACATATTTAGAATTTAAAAAACCACGGTGGATAAAACATTCATGTTGAAGAAACGGAGCGATGACGACGAGACGAAGAGACACATTTAAAAAACATGGCAACTCTATGTTCTGCCTGTGCGGCGGTTGCTGATGTCTTAAAAACACGCGTACACTCTAATCACTAAAACACTGCACACTTAATATCACTGACGCAGAATTAAAATCACTGAGCAGGACCCGCAGTGTTGAGGGGAGGGGAAGGAAAGTGCGGTGGGTACAAAAGGAGGGGAGGGGGCGGAGTGGGGATGGGAAGGGAGGGGAGGGGATGGAAGGAATCCAAGGGAGTGCGGGGGGGGGGGGAATACAAGCGGAGGAAGGGAAATAATGGGTGGCATTAATCTACAAGGAAGGCTAAGGTTGATGGGACGGGTATATGTCAGGACGGACTGTTCTCTCTATCTCTCATTACAGGTCCTTTTATACACGATTTTCATGCGCAGTCACTGACGTGCTGTCCAGCGCCATCTGACGGACATTTTTTGAACTTTTTTTATTTGTATAATTTTTTTTTTTTTTTTTTTTTTTTTTTTGTCCTTATAAAACCACCACGTCATTCCAAGCATGTGTGTCAATTTTTACCTCTCTATCTACATTATTCCGTGACTTATTAAGTTTTCAAATTTATACTGACTTTCCTGATCACCCTGTATGACAGTAAAATGTACAGGAACCTAACAGTTAAAATTGCTATGGCTGAAACAAGTATGAACGATATTCATAATCTTCATCTCACACAGACATAGTTGGCTGTCTTTTCCGAATATGTGGCGATTTCCGAGTGTGTAGTTGCGTAGAAACTTAAGAAGGAAGAATTAAATCATTTCGACTTAAACAAGTGCATTACCAAAAACATTTATATTCTGCCCAACAAGACCACCAGTAGCATTTTTCTTTTCAAATTACGGACTATTAAAATCGGATGGAACACAAATGCTGCGTATAGGGATTGCAATCCAGCACTGTTTTACATGCAGCAGGATTTTTTCTGGGTTGCTTTCAATCCAGCGGGACCCCGCAAAGGTTATATTTCTTTGGAAGTCTCTCTCTCTCTCTCTCTCTCTCCTCATTAGTTACGAGATATACCCACCTTATCTTCAGAATTGTTCTGTAGCACCACATTTCAAAAGCTTCTATCATGTTTTTATCTGAACTCCTTATCGTCCACGTTTCACTCCCATTCAGTGCTACACTCCAGACAAATGCTTTCAGAAAGGACTTCCTAACATTTAAATTAATATTGGATGTTAACAAGTTTTGCTTCTTTAGAAAGGCTTTTCTTCCCATAGCCATTCCGCATTTTATATCTTCTTTAATTTGGCCATCAGAAGTTATCTTGCTACCCAAATAACAATATTAAAAATGTCATTAATGATTTTGCTGTTCAACTGTTTATTTATTAACAAAAAGCCCAAGGATAATACCAAATGTCAATTTGTGGTAATTTTGTGGTCCTTCTATTCTATTTAACTAAAAAACTGGGCCAATATTACTTCTTATCTTTATCTAAGATAATTGTAAATCAGTCTTATTTACTGAGGGATTAACAGTATCACTAAATTTAGTTTAAGTTAATTAATTGTCTTAATTTTCTTAGTAAAATATACAGTCAAAAGGTTACAATTTTATAAATAGAAAATAATAAGTCACTTCTCGTGTTGGAAATGTGACCTTAAGAAACAAATGACATCAATAGCTTCACAAATAGTTGGCTGATTACAGATAAACGTGTTCAGATTTGCATGTGTGTTAGGCAGGAACCTAAAAGAACTGCTTGAATTACTATGATTGAAACGAATACCATCGACATTTATGTTATGGTTATTTTGTAACTCTGCAAAATTGCCACAGTATGTCCAGTCATGACTAGCGTATGATGTGGCTTTGCTTATGAATTGGTAAATTGTGGGGGACTAGAATCATATGTACCGTAACGTTTAAGGACATTAGACTATCATGAAATTTTTGTAAATTCTCAGTTATGATTTTGATCGTCCAAGCTACTTTCGTGTGTCCCAAAAATGAATTAAAATTGTCAGACATCATATCACGATGCAATCTGTTTCACAACACCAGTTGTCCACTTCCATTACTGACCACAAATTGAAAATGTACTGTTTCAATGCACAGAAACCACACTTAACAGAAACGTACAATTTATTTCATGCACAACACACTGGTATGACCGTGGTTTGATTTGATTCACCCATCAAGTAGCATTACCATTTACTGTACATAACAAATGCGGAAATGATGATTGTGAATTATAAAATAGGCCTAACTTTTAGCAGTGAAATGCCTAGCATTGCCTTAAAAATATAGTTGAGGTTTTATTTTCGAAAGTCTTGTGTTCCACGAATTAGTGGTTAAACATATACCGGGTGCTCAAAAAGCCAGTACAAATTTGAAAACTTAATAAATCATGGTATAATGTAGATAGAGAGGTAAAAATTGACACGCATGCTTGGAATTGCATGGGGTTTTATTAGAACTAAGAATATTAAAAGTATCGATAGACGCCTGAAAGATCCCTTGCGCGCGTCGTTTGGTGATGATCGTGTGCTCAGCCGCCACTTTCGTCCCGCTTGGCCTTCCAGGTCCTCAGACCTCAATCCGTGCGATTATTGGCTTTGGATTGGCTTTGGGGTTACCTGAAGTCGCAAGTGTATCGTGATGGACCGACATCTCTAGGGATGCTGAAAGACAACATCCGACGCCAATGCTTCACCATAACTCCGTACATGTTTTACAGTGCTGTTCACAACATTATTCCTCGACTACAGCTTTGTTGAGGAATGATGGTTAACGTATTGAGCATTTCCTGTAAAGAACATCGTCTTTGCTTTGTCTTAATTTGTTACGGTAATTATTGCTTTTCTGTTCAGATGAAGCGCCATCTGTCGGACACTTTTTGAACTTTTTGTTGTTGTAATAAAACCCCATGTCATTACATGCATGTGTGTCTATTTTTACCTCTCTATCTACATTATTCCGTGATTTATTAAGTTTTTAAACTTATACTGACTTTTTGATCACCCGGTATATTTTATAGAGCTATTGCCAGTGAAACGAGTTGTAACAAAATTCATATTCCTCCACACCACAAATCGTCGTCTGTTCGTTTACGAATATAATGTCGAAGTAGCGACAATCACGGCAAAAAGAATTCAAGGAGGAAAGAACTGCTACGCCAAAGATCATCAACGGAAATGAACGCCTCTTTCTGAGAGCAATGCATCAGCTCCTAACGCCTACTACAGTCAAGGTGGTTAGAATCTAGGTAGGTGGCATTGTCTGTGCTGAGAACAGGCACTGGTTGAAGCCACGGGAGCCATGGTTTCGTGCCCAAAACAACGATTAAAATTGTATGTAAATATTGTCCTCCTTACGGAAAGCCACCAAATTGGTGGTCATATCGGAGTATTTACTTAGATATGACAAACATTTCAACGACTAAAAGTACTTTACCACACAGTTTTGTATCCCATCATCGTCGCCACTATTGAGTCTCGTTTCCGCCGGTTGTCCTAGGTGTCGGTGGCCGAGTAGAGAGAGAGATCGACACAGGAAAATAGGATGCACGCGTGTGCAGCTATGGAGGTGACCAGCCAATGGGACAGCAGAAACTAGAAACACTAAGCTAGATTAGTATAAGAGATATATTTCATAGAAATAATACATTACTTAACTTGGAGAGCAGCAGACTAGTAGAATGTTGATACATAGTTTAGATAGAGGCCTGCCTACTGATGATTCCTAGTGCCTATCCGATAACCAAGTCTTAGCTGGTGCCTATCTGATTCCCAAGTGAACGATGCAGCAGTCGTGGCCACGAGCGGAGTTGCAGCAGAGGGCGCTCGTGCCTGACGTCGTAAGAACGCCGCGCCGTGCGTGCATGGCGGCGCGCGGCGAAAGTACGTGGCGCGCACTTCATACTTGTGCGACACCACACACAGTACGACCAATGTTTTGCGCACAAACAAATGCCGGGATACGCATTTTACTGGCTTCACTGTTTCAGTGTTAGGGCATATCTAGAGATTCTATCCTCCTTGATTACAGTTTACTGCCTACACCACAAATGTGCGTCCTAATTTGGAGCATTGCTACGCATTGTAGGATCTCCACCAAGTGGGACTGACGGAGGACATACAGAAAGCTTAGACAAGCGTATCTCGTTTTATATTGTCGCGTTATAGGGAGCGAGTGTCACGGAAATAATGCACGATCCTGTGGTGTTAAGGCGGAGTGAATCGCCTCGCTAGCTGGCCCGGCCATCTGGCGTCCTCGGGGAGGCGTACCTCGTGAGCACGCCGTCAAATCGCGGCCACGAGGAATTTCCTCCGGCCCCCTCCCTCCCTCTCCCCCGCGGAAACCGCCGCGCGGCAGTCGATATTTACGACGGCCGGATCAGAGTTTTCCCCCTCTTGACGCCGAGTTACGACCCGTGTACGGCGGCGCCGCTCGCAAAATCTTTGCCCGAGGCGTAAACTCGCGCCAGACTTATCGGCCGGCGCCTCCGCGATATGAGCGGAAGACTGCGGCCGCGCCGCCAAAACACTGCCGGGGCCGCCTGCTGCCGCGGAGATGGCGCGAGTAGGTGTGCGGTGTGGGTAACGGGATACAGTCCGGCCTCAAAACATTCCGTCCACTGCAGCCACTCTAAACACTGCCAGTGGTACCCGATGTCAGGCAGATGGTGCGAACCTGTCAGGATGGGTATGCGAGCAGAGTGAATGCATTATAGAGTAGGATTCTAGAGACCGTTCTGAAAACATTTTTTCAACTGCATTTATTTATTTATCGTGTGACATAAACACTTGGACACGCAAGATACATTGCACAATGACACTTCCCCAGGTGGGAAGCAGAGACAACAAACAGCTTATATCAAAATTTAAGTGCATTAATTACAGAGACATATACAGGTATGCAGTAGAAAGTCCACTATTATGTGTGATGCACTAGAATTTGGAAAAAAAAATATTTATAAAATATTAATACAAATTTATGAAAGATATATTACATCTTACAGTAAGATGAACAATTGAATCAACACTAATATAAGAATATTAAGTTAGGAAACTAAAATAAGTAATAGGAAAAACAACAATGACATCAGCACTAAATTTACACAATTTATATTAACTGAATTAAGAAACATAAGCAGCGAACATGGTCCTTCTATATTAATGTCTAAACCAGCCAGCCATGAAAGTGCATCATCTGTCACTTTATACAGGTCTGTTTTTGAGACCTGGATAAGACCTGATGTTGCAGCCATATACAGTATGGTCTATTGTCTGACGCAAAGCACCACACTCGCACTGAGGACTTGTCGATATGCCCCACTTGTATAGAGAATCCTGACAGACTCCGTGAGATGTTCGGATTCTGTTAATTGCTTTCCATTGTCGGCGGGGAAGTTCGAATCCAGTAGGTCTTTCTGTGGGGTCGGGCCAGAGAGCTGTGAAGTTGACAGTGCTCCAGTCCGTTCGCCATTGCTCAGTGATGCTGAAATCCGCGTCTTGTAGTAGTTGTGCTGAGACTAGTGGAGGCTTCCTGGACTTCAACCTCCTCAGTGCTAGATAAGGAATGTCCTTATGCACTGGTAGGTCTGGGTCACTTTGGATCTTATTCAGCTGTCGGACCAAGCAGCGCTTTCTTCGTAGCGGAGGTGGAGCAATGTGACTCAGCACAGGTACCCATTGCACAGGTGTGCTTTTGATAAATCCGCTGACGAAGTTAGAGCCAGAAGTCACGGCAGCCAGACCACTTGTGGATTGTCCTGGCTATCAAACACTTGGGCTGATTTCAACTGCAATCTTTCTAAGAATCAATTAAAACACTGCCATTGGTGCCCAATGGTGGGGATATGGCGCAAGCCCAGTCGTGAAGGGTATGTGTGTGGTGTGATGCCAGGGACGCCTGATGCCGAAGAGATGGTGCGAGTCAGTCGCGAAGTATACGTGTGCGGTGTCAGTAACGTGATACAGTCCGTCCTCAAAACATTCCGGCGACTGCAGTCACTCTAAACCAGAGCTTTCCAAACTGGGTGTCGCACACCCTGGGATGTGTGGTGGAACAGCCGATTCTTCCTTCAGATTATAATGGAATTGTGTATTCAGGAGTAAATTTCTTCAGTTTGATTTAGACGGACTTCGACCCTGGCCATTCCACTAAACTCGAATTAATAAAAATCTTCATTCATAGGAAAAAATTCTTTTAAATATTCGCTGCTAGGTTATCATGCAAGATAATCTGTATCTATAAATGTGAATGTCTGTTCGGTGTACGCTTATCACGTCCAAACGACAAGACGCAGAGACTTCAATATTTGAATTTGAAGAATATAACGCGAAATGCGGAACAATAATTATTGTTTGAAAATTATATTTACTCTTTGAAAATGGTTTTATTATTGCTTGAGGATTGATAATGATATAAGGGTGGAGGATACTGGAATGGAAAGTTATCGGTGTATATAAAATTCTATGTGTGTGTGTTAATATTTCGCTCTGCAGCGAAAACTACAGAACGCAAACGAATGGTCTGTGTGTAATTTTTGTCCGAAGTCTCCCGTTGTACACCACAGCAGTTCCATGCCGACAGCTATAAGGGGATGGAAGATATGGTGGTTGAAAGTCGTTAAATTATAAAAAAATTCGGACTGAAAGCCAGCGATGACGTTCGCGACTCTATAGCAAGGAGGTTACATACAGCGAAACGTGATGCCACAGACCATATCTTTGGTCTATGCGTGGTACAATGCCTTCAGCTCTTTCTCTATAAGGATAAGCATACAAATAAGGAAATATAAGAATAAATAAATAAAGCAGAAAAAAGAAATTTCTTTTAATACATCTCTTTAAAAAAATCTTTTTGACGTCTCACGCATTACATCAAGTGATCCATCTGTGATATTATTACAATCGTTATTGTTGAATTTCGTGATTGGATTCTTCGAAACGAGTGCATTTTTATCTGTGATTTCTTATATATTCTCTGATAAATGTAACATGTTTTTAGAAAAAAGGAGATGGACAAAGAGAGAGTGGATAGGAAAAGTATTAACTCAAGGTTCGAATAAATAAATAAATAAATACCCGGGCAACGCCGGGTTTTCAGCTAGTAGAAAAATAACTGTTCAAAAAAAAAAAAAAAAAAAAAAAAAAAAAAAAAAAAAAAAAAAAAAAAAATACTGCAAACTCTGGTACGCACTTCCGTTGAATATTCTAATATATATTCTTGTTGAAGATTTCGTAAGATATTCTTTTACTATCACAGATGTTGCTCACTGAATCAGTAGTAAAATATATCGATTCATAAAACTTGATCTCACTGTTTTCCAGTTAATAAAATTATGGCTGAGTCCCTACACTGGTATAAAATCAGAGAAATTATAAGTTCCAAAAATATAAATTCATTTCGATATGTAAATATCTTCTCTTCTTATTCAGTGCAATAATTATTTTTCACACACTGCTACGGGAAGTAAAAGTTTACGTTTTATTTCGTAAGTTATAAATCCACGTAATACATGACATACAATCAGAACTTGCTCGTAAGGACTGAACATCAAGACTGAAACTGTTTTTAACATAAAACATGAACAGACTTTTTCATTACAATACATTTTTCAATTTTTCTTGTTTATATGAATGTGACGGTTGGCAACGGAGGTGCTCCAACAGGATCTTCTCTGAGCGTGTGGCTGTCGACCTGCGACGATTGGTGGCCAGGTACCTCATCTTTGGCTTCAGCAGAGAAGATGCTATTTTCGTAGGTTGCTCCGTTATCACCGCACGTGAAACATAAAAACAATACATATTTCCTTTGAGAATGAAATAAAACCTATTAAGACTAAACATTATTAACAACAACATATATAAACATGTTCTTTTACCTGCGAAACTGAGTTGACGTAAAGGTAGTAGCAGGGGATAATATTTCGTCCCACTACAGGTGTCGCGTTGTAGTATCATGGGTGTCGCGAGACTAATAAATTTAGACTCTAATAAAAAAATAGTCATAAACTAACACAAAACTACTTCATACTACCCTGAAAACTCGACTGCAGCTAATCATCCTTCTCTTCATTCAGTGCACCACAGATCACATATTAAAGGAATGATCGCTGCACATTAATCGCGTGTTAAACCGCTAGGCGGCAGGTCTGCTTTAGCAGCAATAGACACCCAGAGTTCGTTCAAGCAGCTGCCAGTTGCCAGATTCCAGCAAACTGCGCATGCGCAAAGCTGCTGCTGATACTCGATAACAGCTTTTCCCATTCGCAGTTTGCTGGAACTGACAGCTGCTTGAACGAACCTTCACTGTAGTCTGCTTTCCTTCTAAAAAAAGCTTCACCTGAGCATTTATTAATGGATTTATCAAAGCCACGGCACCCTCGATAGCGTTTCTTACAATTAAATGTCAATCAGTGACACTGTGGCTGTAAAAGCTGTCACAGAATGTAAACGCAGTCTCAACTGTCCACTGACTAAATCTATTCAATAGCGATGTTTAGTATGGAGTATGTCCGGGTGTTTAACGGAGAGTATTATTTTAAATTCAGTGATCGTTGGTTCGAACCCTGGTATGCGATAATATTTTTTTCCTTTCTGTTCCTGTATGTAACAGATTCTGGGACCAGAAATGTCATTCATTATCTTACTTGTCACAAATATTTATCCATTTTTTCCGCATATGTCTGGACTTCCGAAATCTTGGTAAAGCAAGAACCTAAAAATAGAACTTCAATAATAATTCATCACTTGTCATAAATACATCCTCTTTATTTCTGAAAGTAATGTGATAATATTGAACTGAAAGGGCACAGCCACTGTGCTGTCTAAATCAGAAATCCGAGCAGCTAATTTCCAGATGCCGTTTTCAATCGATCCAGCAAAACCGTATTTGGCCCTGACATGTACACACGACAGCGAAAAACGGTTTCCGAAATTCATGTTTTGTGTTTAGGAAGTTGGGTCGCATGCAGAAGAAGCATTACTGTGTGAGTTCGGCATTGTTGTCTGCGGTGTTACTCTGTTGTACATCTCCGTAGATCCTAATGTTTCATTTTCTTACGATGAGTGTACGTAATTGCTGCAGTCAGGATCAACATTAAACATGTCAATGCGTAGGAGGATTTCAGTTTCGTTTACAAACTACATTTAAGCGATACTTTATTTCCGTTCCGTCCCCGTCCCCCCGGACCCCGTTGGAATCATCTAAACTCTAGACTTCCTTACACTTAAATTAATATTTGATGTTAGCAAATTTCTGTTTTTCAAAAATGCTTTTCTTCCCATTGACATTCTGCATTTTATATCCTTTGTACTGCGACAGACATATGTTATTTTACATCCCTAAGTAACAAAACTGATCTGCCACGTTCATTGTTTCATTACCTTATCTAATTCCTTCAGCATCGCCTAATTTTCTAAGACTGCATTCCATTATCTTTGTTTTTCTCTTATTAATGTTCATTTTATACCCACCTTTCAGCACACCGGCCATTCCGTTCATGCTCCTCCAGATCATTTGCTGTCTCTGACAGCCGGCTGTTGTGGCCGAGGAGACTGAGGCGCTCCAGTCACGGTCTGCACGGCCACTACGGACGGGGGTTCGAATCCCCCCCCCCCCCTCAGGCATGGATATTTGTGCCGTCCTTAGTCTTAGTTAGTTCATAAGTAGTTCGTAAGTTTAGGGACTGATGACCCCGTAGTTAAGTCCCATAAGCTATACAAACATTTGAATTTGTCTCTGACCGAATTACAATGTCATCGGCAAAACGCAATGTTTTTAATTCTTCAACATGAACTTTAATTCCTTCTCCAAATTTCTCCTTTTTTTCCTTTATAGCTTTAGAACACAATGTACAAACTGAATAGCATTGGAGAAAGGCTACAATATACCGTGATATAATTTAGAAGGTACATCCAACTATATGTTTGCATACTGACTGTAAAATTTCCTGCGGCTACAATTTGTAGTGTACAAATTATAAATTGTAGCATCATAGCAAATGCCGTAGTTTTACTCCATAAACAGCGGAAAAGTAGTAAGCGAGAAACTTTTTTCCTTTCATCATTTTGCTATGGGTGTCAGCGAGAAAATGTTTAATAAAGGTTTGAAATTATGTTTAAGTTTGTTACAAGTCGTTAAGTACTCTTATTCTCATATAGCGTATTTATAAAGTCTCGCCGCATTATGTGGCAGTTTTCTGCGATTCCTATTGTTTACGACGTTATAGCTCCTGAATCATGTGTCACATGTGGTTCGTACTGGTACGGCAATTGTTATCTCACGGAAGGAATGTGTGTACCAAGTTTGGTTTAAATCGGCCCAATGGTTTAGGACAAAATGAGCAGCATTGTCGCCAAATGCAGCAGTTATCGCGCATCTCATTGTTTATGACGTCATATATCGTGAACTATATATGGTATGTGATTCTTACACTTACGGCGACCGTCCTCGTGGATTGAAGCTTACGTGTAGAAAATTTCATAAAGATTGGAACAAAACTGTAGATTTGTATGCAACACGTACAAACATACGGACAATCTGCTTTATATTTTCAATTAAAAAATCGCACTGACGTGTTTTACGGCCCACTTTAGATTTGTAGTTTTATAAGTTTTTGCAAACATTTTGGACCAAAATAATCATCTAAATAATAATTGATTAATAAGTGTGTCTCAAACCCTTTTAGGAAAAAAAAATTTAAGAAGTGGCGGGTCTCAGTCCAGCACCTTGCCCATTACGCTACGTCTATAAATCATAACAGGAGTTCTTAAATCTCATACCATTAATGGCCGTTGTTAACCGATGTTAATATGGCATTTGTAGACATTAGATTATCATTTATCATACGAAGAACGATGTGTTTTTGTTAATTCCTCATTGTGCCGTTGTTTTGAAATGACAACGTGTAAGTTACAATAAGAAATTCATCAAATACGCGAGGAATGTCACGTGACATCTCCGAACGGCTGGTTTTCATTAATGCAATGGAGGGTGTCAAATCTCCGTTATTTTTGCAAATATGTGTCAAACGATATGAGATATGAAAAAACATAAGGGAGATAAGTTGAAGAGAATTTTCTCCTCTTCCAATTAGGTTATTCAATTTTCGTGTCTGATGAACGGTTCGTTTGCAATTACAATTATATTACAAACGGCTTTTTTTGTTTTACTACCGTATTTTTTGTCCGAAAAATTTGAAAAAGGGAGGTTCTGGTTTCTGGCGGCCTACAATCATGTCTGTAAAATTTGGTGCTGATCGGTTGAACGGTTCGTCTTACAAAACAGGGAACACGTTACGGACAGACAGACAGACAGACATACATCCCAAAATCGCCGTTATTTTTGCAAATGTCTTCGAAACGCTACGAGATACGAAAAAAAAAAAAAAAAAAAAACATAACATGGCAAAGTTATAGAGAATTTTCTCCTCTACAAATTCGGTTATTCAATTTTCGTGTCAGATGAATAGTTAAGCCGTTATTTTCATTTAAATTTCGAGCTGTCAAAAGACGATCGCAAAGGCCCACTTTTAGTGTTACTACCGTAACATAAAGTGGGCCAAAAGGCATGCATTACAGGCTTAAATAAAAGAACGGTAAAGAAACATCGTAAAAGTGATTCGATGAACCTTCCGCCAGGGACTTAGATGTGATTAGCGTAGTATTTACGTAGATGTAGAGGTCGCAGCCGGTTGTGTAAAGCAACGCCGGAGGACCGCCGCGCTAGTTGCCTCTGACATTTCCAACCGCGCCGATGTAATAACTGCGACAAATTGCACGGCACATTATTATGGAAGAAAGCGCAGTTCCCCATATAGCTGGCCCGCACGTGCAGCCACAGCGCACCGCAGATGAGCGCACACGTGCAACACACACACACACACGCACACACGCACACACATAATCCACACTCGCTAGTGCACCCACTAATACTGGAGCGCACAGGGATGGTAAAAAAAAAAGGATAGGGAGAGAGGGGTATGGGGAAGGGGTCGTGCTCGGAATATTCATTACAAATTGGGCACCGTAAATCATATTACAAAGTAATAGAGCAGCGGAACGCGCTCGCCCGGGCGCTGGAGTGTAATGAGTGGTATCGCAGTTGTGCGGCTTCGGGCAGACCGCGCGCGGCGAAGCACATTTCGTGGCTAATTTGGTGCGCGCGCCTTCGCTCTCCACCCGCGGCTAATGTGGCAAGCGCTGCATTATTTGTAAGGACGGACGCCGCGACCAGCGGATACCGCGTTTGCGGCGAAGCGTCATGGCGAACGCCTCTGCGATTCGTGCCCGTCCGGCGGATAGCCCACTCGACTAATTTGCATTTTTAAAGCGGCGGGAAGATTTGAGGACGCGCGGTAAGTGCCGCTTGGTGGTTTCGCGGGTAAGTGACAGGTTACATACCAGCCGCAAGTCACTTCATTAAGCCGTCGTACGCTAACGGCAGTATCCGCATCCACATTGGGCGATAAAGCAGTTTGGAAGCGGAAACGGAGGCACGTCAGTCTACATTACTGTCGATTACGGACATGTAGGTAGCAGAATAGGTCAATCTGCGAGCGCCAGACAAGACCACCAGAAGCATTTTTCTTTTCAAATTACGAACAACTAATGATGAATGAAACACAAAGGCTACGTTTAGGGTTTGCAATCCAGCACTGTTTTAAATCCAGCGGGATTTTTTCTGTGTTGCCCTCAATCCAACGGGACCCCGGATAAGGTTATATTTTTTGTTGTTATAATATATTTATTAATAATCTGATTAATTATTTTGTTCAAATTGATGAAACGAATATTTTAGGAGGAAACTTTCCTGGTGGGATAAATATCTATAAAAAATAGAAATCGAATAACTTACCCAAAGCACAGGCTCGTAGATAGTCACAAAACACACACAAACAGAAGATACAAGCTTTCGCAACCGATGGCCGATTCTTCAGGAAAAAAGGAAGGACGGGAAAAAGGGAAGGATGCGGGTTTTAAGGGAGTGCAAGAGGAGTTATACCAATCTCGGGAGTGGCAGGACTCACCTTAGGAGAAAAAGGAAAGGGAAACAAGCGCACACCCACCCACACACATACCTCGGTGTGTTTCTCTCCTAAGGTAAGTCCTTCCACTCCCGGGATTGGTATAACACCTCATGCACTCCCTTAAAACCCGCATCCTTCCCTTTTTCCCCTCCTTCCTTTCTTCCTGAAGAAGCGGCCATCGGTTGCGAAAGCTATTATCTTGTGTTTGTGTGTGTTTTTGTGTCTATCTACGAGCCTGTGCTTAGGGTAAGTTATTCGATTTCTATTTTTTTTATACATGATTAATCATTTTGCTGTTCGAGTATTTATTTATTAACAAGAAGTTCAAGAACAATAGCAAATGTCAATTTTTGGTAATTTTGTGGTCTTTATATTCTAGTTAACTAAAAATATTACTTCCACTCTTTATCAAAGGTAATTGTAAATCAGTCTTATTTATTGAGGGATTAACAGTACCACATGAATTTAGTGTAAGTTAACTAATTGTCTTAATTGTCTTATAAAGAGTCACAAAGGTTACAATTTTATAAATATAAAATAATAAGTCACTCCTCGTTTCGGAAATATGACCTTAAGAAACAAATGGCATCAATAGTTTTATGAGCAATCTACTTCTTATAGAACTACATATGCAGCCAGCGGCGAGAAAGGATCTTTCTGCTTCCTCACTTGCAGGTTTGAAGGTTAATAAATAGTCATGCAACTAAGTCAAATACTTCCCTTTTAATCCATCATTTCCAAATTCTGACGTTTCTTTTTATATTTTTTCGTAGTCTTTGTCCGTCCCAGTTTTGATCTGTTTAGTGTAATCTTCATTGTCTTGTTTCAGCTGCGTTTCTAACTCCTCTCGTAAAGTTAAGTTATTTTCTAGACACTGTTGACTATTATTTGCTTCTGTATCGTCTCTAAGTTGTACATTTTCAGCATCATTTTTAATGAATCGTGGTAACATGCTTTTAATTTCTTGTTTTAAATTACTCTTTTTCGACATTACAAAGGTAGCATTAGGCGTTTCAATTCTTGCTCATATGTTTTTTGGATGCTGCAAATAAATCAACATAGGACTAATTTCACTAAGCCTTCTTTCACTCTCGCACGTAACACGTACCGAGCAGCGCTCTAGCAGCATACACTTACCCTCAATTCTCTGCTCACCGCTCAAGTGCTATCATTCAGTTTACACATTGTGTGTCCGTAAGTGCGATTCAAAATAAGACAACGTCACGTCAACTCACATCTCGGAACGCGTCGCATATTTAAGACAACGCACTGCGAAGTGGCTCTGAGCCGGCAAATTTGAAAATAAAAGGAAAAAAAGAAAAAAAAGAGGGATTTTATGCTTGCGGAACCGCCGCGCCGACTGTTGCGGAATCCCGCAGTTCCTAAAATTGTGTTGTATCCCGCTGGATGGAGGGATACCACTGTTCTGGATTGCAATCCCTAGCTGCGTTGCACTAGCAGAAAACGTAAAAAGAAGCATCTCTATAGTCTGAAATCACTTACATTTGATAGTTCACGCACTAGATATCGAGTCAAAATATGTCTCTGGACATAGATTTAATAAACATAGTACAAGTTTTATTTGCTTTTTACTAACAGTCAGTATCGATATAATACACTCATGGCCATTAAAATTGCTACACCACGACGATGACGTGCTACAGACGCGAAATTTAACCGACAGGAAGAAGATGCTGTGATAAGCAAATGATTAGCTTTTCAGAGCATTCACACAAGGTTGGCAGCCGGTGGCGACACCTACAACGTGCTGACATGAGGAAAGTCTCCAACCGATTTCTCATACACATCCAGCAATTAAGCGCCGTTGCCTGGTGAAACGTTGTTGTGATGCATCGTGTAAGGGGCACCGATTCCACATTCTGCTAACAGTCATTGGATCACGACCAACTCGAGCAGCAATGTCGCGATTCGATAAACCGCAATCGCGATAGGCTGCAATCCGACCTCTATCAAAGTCGAAAACGTGAAAAAGTGATCCAATGACTGTTCGCAGAATATGGAATCGGTGGGTTCAGGAGGGCAATACGGAACGCCGTACTCGATCCCAACGGCCTCGTATAACTAGCAGTCCAGATAACAGGCATCTTATCCGCATGGCTGTTAACGGATCGTGCAGCCACGTCTCGATCCCTGAGACAACGGATGGGGACGTTTGCAAGACGACAACCATCTGCATAAACAGTTCGACGACGTTTGCAGCAGCATGGACTACTAGCTCGGAGACCATGGCTGCGGTTACCCTTGACGCTGCATCACAGACAGGAGCACCTTGGATGGTGCACGCAACGACAACCTGGGTGCACGAATGGCAAAATTTCATTTCTTCGGATGAATCAAAGTTCTGTTTACAGCATCATGATGGTTGCATCCGTGTTTGGCGACATCGCGGTGACCGCACATTGGAAGCGTGTATTTCTCATCGCCATAATGGCGTATCACTCGACGTGAAGGTATGGGGTGCCATTGGTTACACGTCTCGGTCACCTCTCGTTCGCATCACGGCACTTTGAACGGTGGCCGTTATATTTCACGTGTGTTACGAGACTTGGCTCTAATCTCCATTCGATTTCTGCGAAACTGTACATTTCAGCAGGATAATGCACGGCCGCATGTTACAGGTCCTGTACGGGCCTTTCTGTATACGGAAATTGTTCGAATGCTGCCCTGGACAGCCCATTCTCCAGATTTCTTACCGATTGAAAACGTCTGATCAATGGTGGCCGAGCAACTGGCTCTTCACAATACGCCAGTCACTACTGTTGATGAACTGTGGTATCGTGTTGAAGCTGCATGGGTACCGCTACCTGTACACGCCATCCAAGGTCTGTTTGACTGAATGCACAGGCGTATCAAGGCCGTTTATTACGGTCAGAGGTGGTTGATCTGGGTACTGATTTCTCAGGATCTATGCACCAAAATTGCGTGAAAATGTAATCACATGTCAGTTGTAGTATAATTTATTTTTACAATGAATACCCGTTTATCATCTGCATTTCTTCTTGGTGTAGCAATTTTAATGGCCACTCTGTATGTCTCTGAACATATATATAATAAACATAATTCAAGTTTTGCTTTTTATTACAGCCAGTAACGATATAATACGCTTGGTATCTATAGCTTCAGTCTTAGGAATTTCCTAATATGCAATGTTATGAAGCATGAGAAAAAGAACCAGATGAGATGGAAATTATTGGTTCTATAAATGACATACAGCATAATTGTATATATATGTAGTATTGTTACAAACTAAACTGTATACATTTTCTTAGTATAACTACAATCATACTTTATTATTAATGATTTTTATTTTGTAAAATTGTATATTATTCTAAAAGTTAATAAAGCCGCGTGTAATAAACATTGTCATATATTGATTTTACTGATGGAATTGTTGAGAGGCTGTGTGAGCCACAGAGACGCACTCAAGGCTGAGAAATAGAAACCATTGCAGATAACAGGCTCAAACAGACACGTATATCTTACGGGATGTAGGCACTAAAGAAATCTCCTAGCGAACTGCTGATTCCCTCAGCCACCGTCCCAGGGTGGAGGTTACCTTTCGGAGAAGATGGGCGTAACTTCATGTAGCGTCTAGACGCTGTGGTAAGATGTTACATTAGTACTTGGTGGCCAACAGGCACGTTTTAATGTACGTAGCAAAGTTGATACCAGTCACTTGGGAACAGCAATGTCAGTGGTTTCACGAGGCTAGAGTGAGAGGGTAAAGAAGAAAAACTTCAAGTTAGCAGCTCCCCTGAGGCGTGGCCTAAGGCGGAGCCTAAGGCGTGGCGAACTGACATAAAACATTGTTGTGTTGCCCATATTGGGTAGCGTCGTGACGTTTTACTTTCAGCTGATCAATGTTGCTACCAAGTATGGATTTTGTTAGTGTACAAACAAGCCACCTCCCCACCCGGGGAATGGCAGAAGGGACAGGGCTGAAACGTGGTTCGCTAGAGGACTCAGAGAGAGGGCAAGCTACAATTTAGATTGGTTGAACCAAGCAGCGGCCAATAGGAAATTATTAACTGTCGGAAAGTGGGGAAAAGAGGTGCGCCCACACCGGCCGTTAAAACCCCCGGTTTTTGGATCAAGAAGGGAGTTCTCAGTCAGACGAGTCGGGCGCCAGCCCGTGACTATCGCCGTCGGCTCCACGACAGTCTGTTTCTCGCGGGGAGTGCGTCTGTCTGGGGGATGCTGCTAGGGAAAGTAATTACTGGCTTCTGTTGTGGCAAACGATTTGTACTTTTTTTTTTTTTTTTTTTTTTTTTAAATAACTAACCCCAGTGTAGTAGACCTAGTATGGGATGCAATAAATTCAGTGCAAGGTACCTAGGAGTTCCATAAAGTTTCCTAAACAAGTATCGTCTCGAGTCCCAAAATCCGCATCTCTAGTAGATGCCTGTACTGTCTCTCTGCAGTCACTCCTTTCCTCTCGGGATATGCAGACTGACCTTGCTACCTATGTAGGACACAACATAACTGCCCAATTCCCACAGCAAGTGGGCCACCTCCACGTGGTGGGACATCTGCAACGGCACACCGGTCCGCCATAAAACAAACTTCTGTTGGCATTGTATAATGAGACATATATTTGAATAAATATTTAATTAAATTTATATGTTTATGTCTGGACTAGTGTGACGTCTACGAGACCAACTGTGGCGAATCCAACCCGCTATATTGTATATAGACAGACAGCAGTGGAAGAAAAAAAAGCCTCGTGTTCCGTGCGCGTCAGTTCTACCACGGAACTGGCGACTCTGTAGTCTATTCCTCCAAACTTCCCACTCACACAATACAGCGACGTGGTGGGCCAAGCGCACCATCAGGCGAGAAAGAGGTGGCCTGCAGGCCATCGGCCCGCCCACGGGAAAATTTCGTGGCCGCCCCAGGTATTAGCAATGCGCCACCTCGTTCGGTGTTGCAGAAAAAGTCGGTAGCGCCGTCCGCGGGGCACAGTAGCACTGCCTACTGTTTCTGCGTGGGGCGGCGCCGGCTGAGATCCCGAGGCGAGGGCGGAGTGGCTGAGGGATGGGCGGAAGTGACTTACAGCGGACGTGCATTAGGCGGCGCTGATTGGCGCGCTAGCCTCGGGCCTAATAATCTGATCCGTCACTGTCCGCGCCGTCCCCGGGGCCGCCGAAGCCAGCGCTCGGCGACAGGCGGCGGCGAGACTCACAACTACCGAAAAACGCTCACCCTCTGCGTAGCCAGCGACGAACGCGTGACGTCTTCTAGCCAGTGGCGTAGCTGTGCTAGGGCTAGGCGGGGCAGTGCCCCGGGGCCCCCGAGCTCAAGGGGCCCCTCGGCCTTACGTTCGAGAAAACAGTAGAGCGTCGAATTTTTAAATTTTATTTTATTCTCCTGTCGTAACGTCCATCACCTCCCCCTCCCCTCAAACAAAGTTTCCCACAGTAGCCGCACTGGGGCATCGGGTGGCGGAACGTTGTTTCTAATGGGGCCTTCACAAGACGCCTCTCTGTGGCGTTGTTGACCGGCCAAGCCGCCAGTCGCTGTGTACAATAATTCAGTCGGCGTAGCAGCAGAAGCAGCGGCAGCATCATAGCTGCTCACAGCAACAGCTCAGCCTCCAAGTGTTGCGGCATGCTGCTCGGGACAGTGTGAAGGATCGAGCGTCTCCAAATACTGTATAAACTTCTTATTGGCAAATAAAAGTGTATAGTTCGATTATCCGAATAAATCGGTTTTAAGAACATCCATGTTCCCAAATTACTTCGGATAATCGACGTTCTAGTGTAAATAAAATTTCAGTTGAATGAAGGATTTTCAGTTTTAACTTTTTGAACACTGACCAAAAAACTTCAAACACACGAAGAATATAAACATTACAAGGTCTGTTGCTTGTATATCACTTTTCGGCAAAGACATGGACCCTGCCACTATTAGCGTGTTGTCGTTTGAAGTCTGAGCGCCATGGCTGCCAATTTTTGCGAAATAACAGTCAGTGGCGCTGAATTACTAGCAGTGTTTGACAATAACTGTGTGACAACATTTGAAGTCCCTACAAGAACGGTATTGTTATACTAACACAACTGTTTGTGTAATGAATTCCCCAAGGAAATTTTCCTTAACCATAGATCCCAATGAAGTGCTGTAACCAATTGCACTCTGAAATTCATGCAAGGAGAAGAGAAAATATGCATAGTGGATGGTCGTGTGGATTGTATTACTGATCGGCGCGTCATCAGTGAAGCTTCTGTCAGCAACTACATTCGCTTAGTATGGAGTAACTTCGAAAACTATCCCATGGGGTCGTTTTATCTGTATGTCCTACCCAGGTCCAACTCTATCCCTCTGCAAAATTTAATCCAAATCCACCCAGTAATTTTTGCGCAAAAGCATAACGAACAATCAAATTTTCACAGTTATAATTACGTTAGAGAGTACAATTAATTATTATCTGCTGCGTGACACATAATTCACTTAGTAGTATTTAGGTTTGCCTTATTATGTCTGCCAGTGGGTGGTAAGAAGCTGATGATGTAGTAGTTTTGTATCTGTATAGTTTTAGTTTGAAGAGGGCCCCAATGTCATCTATTCCCCGGGGCCCTTGGTGACATAGCTACGCCACTGCTTCTAGTGAGTGTTAACTCGAATGGAATCAACAGCCCTAACTTTCTTTTCATAACTGAATTACATAGCTCATGAGCAGACAATAACAGTCATATAGCATTAGTACGGCTCGATAGCTCAGTGGTAGAGTGCCAGACTATCAAACCAAAGGTCGGAAACTTTACGGAAACATTGCCCATCCAACGTTATGTTAGACAGGGTTTCCCATTAGCTACACTTCTCAACGATCCATGGAAACGAGAAAAAATTTCACCATTCATTTTTTTTTTTTGTTAATTAACTTGTTTTAAAAATTGTATTTGTAAGATCAATTTGTAAATAAAGATATTGAAAAATTAAAAAAAAAAAAAAAAAAAAGAAAAAGTTGCTCAGTAGTAGAGAACCAGACTATCAAATCAAAGTTCGCGGGTTCGATCCCCGCCAGAGCCTAGTTTTATAAGTTGCTTTCCACCTGTTTCACTTCTGGCAGTTTTCTGATGTGAAAAGTATCGAGTAGCACCGTAGTTCGGAATCCACGTTAAAGTTTAAAAATGTTGAAATGTTTGAATAGTCTATGGGACATAACTACGGGGTCATCAGTCCCTAAACTTACAAACTACTTATGAACTACTTACGAACTACGACGGCACAAATATCCATGCCCGAGGGGGGATTCGAACCCCCAACCGCAGTGGCCGTGCAGACCGTGACTGGAGCGCCTCAGTCCCCTCGGCCACCGCGGCCGGCCGTTAAAGTTTATATCTCCCTATAGCTGGCTGGGTAAATCATTGCTGACAGGTGTGAAAATTGCAGAACCATCTGTTTAATAAGTCATGGTTGCAAAATTTTAACACGTAATTATTTACAGAAGTATGGAAAGCCTGATAGATGCTCGCTCGAGGTAGAACAGTTAGCATTCAGGAAAAATATAGCAAACAGGATGCAATACTCACGACTTATCTTAGATGATAGATTAAGGAAAAGCAAATCTACACTTGTAACTCTCGTACATTTAAACAAAAAGCTTCTGACAAAGTTGATTGGACTACTTCATTTCGTATTCTGAAGTCGTCAGGGTTCAAATACAGGGAACGTAAGTTTATTTACAACTTGTACAAAAACCAGACAGCAGTGTAAGGACATGAAAAGGATGCAGTGATTGAGAAGGAAGTAAGGCAAGGTTGTTGCCTTTCTCCAACGTTATTTAAGTGTACATTGAGCAAGCTGTGGAGGAAAGAAAGGAGAGGTTTGGAGAACGAATTACAGTTCAGGGAAACATTGCATTTTGCCGATGACATAATTTTGTCAGGGACAGCAAACAACCTGACAGAGCACTTGAACGGAATGTGTTAAGCGTATAAGATAAGCATTATCAAGAGCCAAACAAGGGTAATGGAATGCAATCTACTAAAATCAGGTGGTGCTGAAGGAATTAGATTACGTTACGAAACAATAAAAGCGGTAAATGAGTTTTGTTATTTCAGCGTTCCGCACTAAGCGCCTTAGAGCGCTCGGCCATTCCACCGCGGCAGGGGCAGAGAAAAGCAGCTCAGGCAGTGTAGGATGTATATCGAATTCCCATTCACAAAGCATTACTTATTTTAGAAATGATAGGTTTCTCTTTTCTTTCTTTTCTTTCTTTCCGCTAAATACCTAGAAAGGAAGGAACACGTAGATGATATCGTAGGAAAGGTGAACCGAAGACTGCGTTTTATTGGCAGAACTCTTAAAAGATGCAACAGAACTACTAAAGAGACTGCATACACTACGCTTATCCGTCCTCATTTGGAGGATTGCTGCCCAGAGTGGGATCCTTATCATGTGGGTTTGACGGAGGACATCGAAAGAATCCAAAGAAGGGCAGCCGGCCACTGTGGCCGAGGGGACTGAGGCGCTCCAGTCACGGTCTGCACGGCCACTACGGTCGTGGGTTCGAATCCCCCCTCGGGCATGGATATTTGTGCCGTCCTTAGGATAAGCTAATTGATAAGTAGTTTGTAAGTTTAGGGACTGATGACCCGGTAGTTAAGTCCCATAAGCTATACAAACATTTGTATTTTCTTTTAAAGAAGGGCAGCTCGTTATGTATTGTCAAGATACAGGAGAGACAGCGTTACGGAAATGATACAGGACCTGGCGTGGTCTACTTACGAAACTCCAATCACCAATATTCTCCTCCGAATGCGAAAATATATTGTAGACTCCCACATATATAGATAGAAATGATCATCAGAAATCAGAGCTCGAACGGAGAGATTCAGATGTTCTTTCTTCCCGCGCGCTATTCAAGAATGGATTATTTAGGAGATGAATAGTACAAAGGTGGATCGATGAACCATCTGCCAGGCACTTAACCCTTCCAGAAGTGATTTTTTTCTCTGTGAAGGAAATTATTTTTAACGCTGTAATACTCTTAAGTTAAATTTTCAATGATTTTAGAAGCACGATTTATGCAATTATATGCATCCATTTTCATTCTACAATACTGCGTATACTGAAAAACAAGGCTTTTTTAAAGGACTAAATTAATTAATTTTGTAGTACCAAGTGTTGTAATAAATCAACTGATCGTTCAATAACTACATCGCAAAATAACAACTACTACTTTCAGTTATGCAGTGGAATACAAGTAATCTACAATTTCCGTGTTCTTTGAAGTTCGCCAACTGCTGCGCATTACAACACTCGCTTCTTAATATTTTTAATAGAGATCTTCCGCAGATGGCAGTAATCGAGCATGATGAAATGATTGAAGACTCAGGTGTCGTATACATGTTCTTTCCACTGAGAGAAAACACTTCTGAATCATCTTAGATACCGAAGAAGTTATGTACTCATTTGTAGCCAGCGGGTCCGAAAGGGTTAAATGTGATTTGCAGAGCATCCGATGTAGATTTAAATGTATCTATAAGAACAACAGCAACGCTTCACTAGGTACAGCTGGTAATAAAAAGGAAACAAATAAAAAAATAAAATAAAACCCTGAACTACGTGTGGGAGCAGTTCAGTGACGGGAGGAGGGAGTTAACACGCAAGTTACGGCGCAGAGACGATGGAATATCATGAAGCTACCTGCAGTCAGTGGCGTACCAGATATATCTTTAGACGGGATAAAAAGAAAACCTATTTACTGATTTCGTCTTTGTGATTCCAGGACTTTGGTCTGGGGGAGGGGCCGAGATAACGGAACTTTCATTTAGCCGAGGTGTTCCAGACTCCGTTAGCAATAAAAAAGAAAAAAATTAGGATGGCTCGTGAAGTTGCGCTTGCATCTCATTTATATGTAATAGCGACCTTGGGTGCCCCATCAGTACGGATGTTGTCCTTTCTTAGCAGTCACAGACTGAAATATAAGACGAAAGGAGAGGATTGAATGTAGTAGTTGTTACAAGATGCTTCAGTTGAAGGCAAAAATGGCTGCCATCAAAAATACTGGAGCGGGGACAGAACCCGTGTCTTGGCCCTCCAGCTACATCAACATAGATACTCTCAAAATCACATTTAAGTGCCTGGCAGAGGGTTCATTAACCACTTTCATAACCTTTCTCTACCGTTCCAATCTCTAAGAGCACTCGGGAAGAAAGAACACCTAAGCCGTTCCGTTTTCGATCTGATTTCTCTTACTTTATTGGGATAGTTATGTCTCCCTATGGAGGTGGGTGCTAGCAAAATATTTTCACATTCAGAAGTAAAAATCTGTGACTGAAATTTCGCAAATAGATTTCGGCGCAACGAATAACGTCTTTCTTTTAATGATTTCCACCTCAAATCGTGCAACATTTCCGTGACGCTTTCCCCTCTATAACGTGATATAACAAAACGAACTGCCCTTCTTTGAACCTTCTCAATGTCTTCCGTCAGTCCCACCTGGTGAGGGTTCCACACTGGGCCACAGTACTCCAGGAGAGGACGCACAAGTGTGATGTAGGCAGTCTCTTTGATGGGGCTGTTGCATCTTCGAAGCGTTCTGCCAATGAAACGTAACCTTTGCTCTTCTTCCCCACAATATTTTCTGTGTGTTCTCTCCAGTCTAATTTGTTCGTAATTGTAACTCCTAGGTATTGGTAAAATTTACGATTTATCGTATTTGACTGATTTATCGTGTAATTGTAATTCAGTGGATTTCTTTTAGTGGTCTGTGTATTACTTCACATTTTTCATTATTTTTTTTTTAATTGCCAATTTTCGCACCATGTAGAAAATTTGTCTAAATCGCTTTGCAGTTGCTTTTGATTCTCTGTTGACTTTACTAACCGATAAACGAGAGTATCATCCGCGGACAGTCTAAGGGAGTTATTCAGATTGTCTTCTAAATATCTATATAAAAGCGAAAGGACACTCACTCACTGACTAAACACGAAAGCTCGAGATCTACTTCACCTATGAAGCCGAAATTTGGCAGGAATATAGTTCATAGGTAGAAAACGTCAGCTAAGAAAGTATTTTGTGATAGGTACATGTCGAAGCATACTTCTCCTACAGACTCACGAAATCTACAGTTTCTTTCCGATTTTCACGAAATTTCGCACGCTCGACCTTCAAAACAAGAGGAACGTCACCGTCTACCTTGAGTTTCATACGGTGCATGGTGGAGGGTACTTTGCAATATAAAAATGGATCCCTAAATACCTTGGTCGCGCCATAATTTGAGAACGGCTCGACCGATTTCACAGATCCTATTTTTGTTGTTTTTGTTATTCTCAGAACAAGGGTTGTATGAAATAAAACTAGAATATTTGAGAAAAACAAAGTGCGTTTTTCAATGTGACCCTGCGTTTCTATTGCAGTACTATTGCTATAGTTTTGTTCCGATATTGATGAAATTTTGCACACTCTACCTTAAAAACAAGAGGAATGTCACTGTCTGTGTAAAATTTCTTTCGGTGCGTAGTGGAGAGTACTTACGGAATTTTACAAAATGTGTAGCTTTGTTTCAATCTTTATGACAGAGGATACCTCGTTGAAAACTTTGCCGCGACAGGGAAAAGTGGAAACGAACAGAGAGAAGGGAGAGGAAGAGGTGGATGCAGAGAGAGGGGGAAGGTGATTTGAAGTACGAGAGTGTAGGATAAATAAACACCCGGGCAACGCCGGGTTTACAGCTAATCGTTTATAAACACAAGGAAGAGCAGGGAACCTATAACGCTTCCCTGGGGAATGCCAGATATCACTTCTGTTTTACTCGATGACTTACCGTCAGTTACTACCAACTGTGTCCTGTCTGATAAGAAATCGTGAATCCAATCGCACAATTGGAGCGATTTTCCATATTCCAAAGTTTCAAGTGTTGATACGCCCATGCCTCCTACAGTCAGGGCCGGTGGGACGGTAAAATATCACCTGGGCAAAGAATCCATATGGCACCCCCTACAACCCATTGGTATTACTGACTTTAAATTTGCTATGCTTTTTGGCAGTTAAATCGCAGAGTAAGTTTTCGTTAACGATATACGAAACAATTATTTATACATGAGCATTCAGATCATTCTACGTCACTGATTAGAAATTTACAGAACGAATCAAGAAACAACGATTTATATAAAATTATGATTGATGATGGGATACAGCATTTAACCTTGATAACTGCGAAAGAGAACACATATATGAACAAAAGAATATACAAATATATATTGCAACAGCATTGTACAAAGATTTCGTAATACAAATAATGCAACCAATAATATAATGTTATATCTTTATACATTTTGAATGCAAATTGTCCTTTGAGTTGTTTACAAAGCTAAATAAAGTTAACTTTTTGTGCCTTTTTCTCTGCAGAGTCTTTAATTAAAGTTGGTTAATATACATCTAACGAGTACAAGTCTTATCGCTTTGGTACATCTATCAAGCATCAGTGTTGGTATAGATTGTAATTATTGCTACTTATATCAATGGGGAGAGACCTTTCTTTGAGCCTGAAGTTCGCCGCCTATCTGAGAGGCCGCCACCGTACCCACCCCAGCCAGCTAAGACGCTACGTGTGTAAACACCTGTTATCTATTAAACGCAATAAAACGAAAATACGTTACGTAATGTAGGACTACTTACCAGTACTGTGTTTTTATCTTCTGTAATATTTGTTTATTTCTTGCTGGTTTCCTCATTCTCCGGTTCTAAGTTTTAATTTCCATTATTGTCTGTTTCAGGAGTAAGAAAGAATTTCTTCAATGCTATTGCCTGTTACTCATTTTCAGCAGCTAATTGTGCTCTTCTTTTCCTGTCTACTTTTTCCCGACATGTTGATAAAGAACACATTGACACAACGATTGTTCTACTAGGAGTCGAAATTCAGGAGACAAAAGAACAACACACACACCATGAAGCTTGCACTACATATACATGACTTCTGATTTATAATTTTCTTTCACGAGACATTTGATAGTACAAACAGGTCTATTTTTATTATTTTTTTTTATTTTTTTATTTTTTTTTTTTTTTTTTTTTTTGCTGATTACTCAATATTGTTTCTGTGTATTGTTAGAGCGGTCGACATAGCTTTGTCGCAAGGAGTGCAGTTGTCGGCACCGCGACGGTTGTAATTGTCAGAGCGTGGTATTGTTGCTCAAAACTCCCAACTCTCAACAATAGCCTTTAGATTTGTTAGCGGAAATTTTTTTATAGACAAATAAGATGAAGGGATTTTCTTTATAGGAGATTCAAGAAAAAATTGGGGTTGTTATAAAGAGTGAGGCGTATGGCATGAGGTAGTAACCAATGTTCCTACGCAATTTATGAAAAAGTTAATTTTTAGTTCACTGTTTACAATAATATGAACTTGGCAAGGATTTTGACGTCCCCCAAACTCCCCTAAAATTTGTCCGGTACTGATTACAACGTAGAAATCGGGCAAAAGCGTTTCTTCTTCCTAATTAAACCGATTTTTTTTTTTTTTTTTTTTTTTTTTTTTTTTTTTTTTACATTTTCGCATTATACAAACAGAAGTAGCCGGTCTAAAGCGTCTCGCTGCGGAGCGCGCGGTTGCTCGCCCTGGGGCATGGGTGTGTGTTTCTCCTTAGTTTAGTTTACCTAGGATTAAGTAGTTTGTAAGCTACGGACTGATGACCACGCAGTTTGGGCCGATAGATTTACAAACATTTGAACATTTTTTTGAACTCCAGATATCACTTCTGTTTTACTCGATGACTTACCGTCAATATCTACGAACTGTGTCCTTTCTTATACGAATTTGTGAATCCAATCGCACAATTGGGGCGATTTTCCACATTCCAAAGTTTCAAGTCTTGATACGCCCTTGCCTACGGTGACCGTTTCTGACAAGTCGAGGAACACTGCTCAAGGCCGTTTCAGCGGATAGGAAGCGGCGTGCATTATACAACTAGCCGGGTGGACGCGTTTGGCGGGTGTGCATCTTTCAGGGGCGCTATTCTGCCCCGAACAATGGGCCGAAACGCCCCACGTGCTTAACCAGCCAGCATCGATCTCCACGAGCACCTCGCAAGCACACTCCACCAAAGTAGCACACCTAGCCGCCCCGGGGCCTACGTCTCGTATCCACACCGCTCCGCAAAGAAAAGGCTACGTCCTTCTGCATCTACGTACGACAAAGGGTGCATTGTTCAGGTCGTGCAAAAGTCGCAGTGCACCTTCTTGGGGATTCCATTAATTACGTGAGATGATTTTTGGCGTTTTTTTTCGCTCCCCCCTCCCCCTCCTCATCTAGCAATATCGTGAGATTTTGCTCGCCCTATTCCCTCCCACTTAATCTCACGTAAGATTTTTAAAAACGTGTATTTTTAGCATCACTAAGTTAATCTGTACTTCGTTAGATTGGATTTATTTTTGAAAAACACAGTTATTTTAGAATAATTAAAATATGTAGTGTCGCGTCCCAAACTTGGTTATTGCAAGGGATTGAGCGACACGGTTCGTTACAAGGGATTTTAGCCGTTCACCGAATTGAGAGGGAGACTTTGTCTGGCTAAGATGTTATTATCCCTGGGATTGACTATAAAGGATTTTAATACTGAAATAAACCTTCTGTTTAAGTTTAACAATTTCTAGTTTATTCAGGTAACTTTACAAGCAAACTGTCTGGGTGAGGTATCTTCCACTAAGTGGCCAAGTCTTTTACAGAGACGATGTCTAACACCGTTCCGTCTGCCTTATCAAGAACCCGTCAGTATTACCCACACGCCTAAAGAACAGAGTCCCCCGACTACTTCCCAGTCCATCAGGTCCCGCAGCTACCGCTGCCCTTCTCTCCCGGCTGCCTGCCTGCAGCTCCTACCTTCTGCTTCCAAGTGACTAGGCCCAACAACTCTCCGAGGAGCGGCCTGCTCCTAAGTTTTGTACACGTTTTCCCCTTCTACTCCTCACGCGCCTTGCGGGAGCGGCGTCGAAGACTACTCGCCTTCTCATTGGCTGTGATAGTGCACTAGCATTCAGTCGTTCTCCAGAGGCTGGGTGGAAGGGCAGAGGCGCCTCTCCTAATATGGTCACACTCTGCGTCCTGAGCCTCTCACTGGCTCCTCAGGACGGAGTGCTACCCCCGGCAGAAGCACTCTCTCTTTCCTCTTCTCCTCCCACGCTCTCTGTCTCTCCAGAAATGCTTACTATCATAATTGCTGACTTTGCTGACCCTCTTATCCAGCGCACACAGAACCTTTGTGCCTCCTATCTGGCGTCTGGCGTCCGCCTGGCCTGCGAGCTACCTCGTGACGTCTCCTGCCACGCTACAGAACTTTCTGCTTCTCAATACTTCGTTTTCCCATTTTTATTAATTAATTAATCAATTAAGACTTGGCTTTTGGCGTAGATATGACAGTAGTTTACAGAGAACATATAGTCACAGAAATAATCGACCATTAAAATACAATACTCAACAGACAATTCTCTCTAAAAATACACTCCAAAACTAACAAAAAGCACAGATATATACCAAAAATCTAGAATATATCAATTAAAGTGCAGTACCAGTGATCACATATAGGACATACAAGCAGCACCTTTGATAACATGAAAATAATTAGAATAGCCGCCCGCAGTGACTGAGCGGTCTGTGGCTCTCCAGTCACGTTCTGCACGGCACCTTCGGTCGAATGCCCCCTCAGGCATGGATATTTGCGCCGTCTTTTGTATACGCTAATTCATAAGTAGTTTGTAAGTTTAGGGACTGATGACCCCGTAGTTAAGTCCCCTAAGTTCTACAAACATTTGAACATTTAATTGGAATAAATAATAATAGTAATAAACACCTTCTCACTCTTCAGGAGCCAGCCGCAGTGGCCGAGCGGTCTGCGGCGTGCCAGTCACAGTGTGCACGGCCGCTACGGTCGGGGGTTCGAATCCTCCCTCGGGCATGGGTGTTGGTATTGTCGTTAGCGTAAGTTAGTTTAAGTTAGTCAAGTAATTAGTGTGTAAGTCTATGCGACTGATAACCACGCAGTTTGGTCGCATAAAAGCTCACACACATTTGAACATTTGAACTCTGCAAGAAAATTATCACATATAGAAAACAAAGGTGAAAAGAAAATTCTGCTGAATGATCAAGTAAACATGTCAAACAGTTCACTGTTTACGCTGCTAGATATAACAGTCACATAGCCCAATCCCTCAGGCATATATTAACCTACCCCCTTACAGATAATTTAAATCAAAACAAAAATCAACTAAACACCAAAATTTGTACCACCCTCATACAGACATTGCAATCATACAAACACAAAGTAAGACTATTCTCTTTCTCTCTCTTGCTTCAATTAACATTCTTACCCTTTCATTTAGTTCACACACAAAGGTTAGCAACCAAAATACATTTCGTTCCATTGGAAATAAAACAAATGTAACATAAAAATACAGAAAAGTCAATCATGGCTCCTAAACATCTCCAAAATGTGTAAAAATGAGCGAAATTCTGTTAGTTATACAATGTGTAACATGTGGTATCGTGTTGAAGCTGCATGGGCATCTGTACCTGAACACGCCATCCAAGCTCTGTTTGACTGAATGCCCAGGCGTCACAAGGACTTTATTACGGCCAGAGGTATTTGTACTGGGTACTGATTTCTCAGGATCTATGCACCCAAATTGCGTGAAAATGTAATCACATCATATTCTTCTTGGTGTAGCAATTTCAGTGACCAGTAGTGTATGTATAATATCAGTTAAAAGGATAAGACTAAAATTCCCACTATCGCTTGTATTTATTCATAGACTAGTGTGTCTTAGAATATTAGTAAAGCCTAGGTTGTGTTTATAGTGTTTAAATGACAGTACGTATACGGTTATTCTGTTATTGTAGAATTGTATTGTTCTGAAAAATCCATAATCATCATCATTATCGTCATCATTATCATTAGAGACTGATTATGCCTTTCAGCGTTCGTCTGGAGCAAAGTACCTCTAACAAAATTCCTCCATGATCCCCTATTCAATGCTAGCATTGATGCCTCGTCTGATGTTATGCCTTTTACTTCAAAATCATTCTGCACCGAATCTAAGTACTTTCTTCTTGGTCTACCTCGACTCCTCTTACCCTCCACTGACGAGCTCATGAGTCTCTTACGTAACCTTGCTTCTCCCATGCGTGTAACATGACCCCACCATCTCAGTCTGTTAGCTCTAACTGCTTCATCTATGGTGTTCATTCCCAGCTTTTCTTTGATTTCCTCATTATGGACACCCTCCTGCCATTGTTCCCATCTATTGGTACCTGCAATCATTCTTGCTACTTTCATATCTGTAACCTCTACCTTATGAATAAGGTAACCAGTATCCACCCAACTTTCACTCCCATACAACAAAGTTGGTCGAAAGATAGAGCGGTGCACTCCTAACTTTGTCTTGCTACTTACTTCCTTCTTGCAAAAGAGAGTAGATCTTAGCTGAGCACTCACTGCATTAGCTTTGCTGCACCTCGATTCCAGTTCTTTCGCTATGTTGCCACCCTGTGAGAAAATACATCCCAGGTACTTGAAATTGTCTACCTGTTCTAACTTTGTTCCTCCTATTTGGCACTCAATGTGTTTAAATCTCTTTCCCACACACATTACATTCGTTTTGGAGATGCTGATCTTCATATCATAATCCTTGCACCTCTGACCGAGCTCTGATATATTAGTTTGCAACCTTTCAATCTAATCTGCCATTACAACTGTCATCCGCATATGCGAGACTGCTTATTTTGTTTTCACCTATTTTAATCCCACCCTGCCAGTCTACTGTATTCAACATATGATCCATAAGTAGTATGAACAGTGGTGACAGGTTACAGCCTTGTCTTACCCCTGAAACTACCCCGAACCATGAGTTTCATTTGCCATCTACTCTAACTGCTGCCTGACAGTCTACGTAAAGCCCTTTAATTGCCTGCAAAAGTTTGCCGTAATGGATAGTCTAAATACAAGAAATACAAGATGATGATTTCTCCGACGAGCATGAAACGTGAGTCAATTCCTGTTTATACATACCTTCACTTGTCATTTCCGATGCCAAATTAGCTAGTAATGTGCGAGAGTGAATTGCTGCGTTGGATGCTTTCGATCCTAGTAACAATTGGCCCTGTACCTCGTCCGCGAATTGAACAGATTCGCGGAACGGCTCCTGCTGTGCTTTCTGAGGAGGCTCCTTATTTGTGCTGTATAATTCTAAAGGCTACTTAGGCTCGGTGCTCCGGCAGAAATGCGTTTAGAGAATATTCAAAGGGACTGGGGCCCTCAAAGGCACGTGTGCGCACCGCGGCAGGAAACAGGATCCGCACATTGAGCGACGCGACAATGCGCCCGCTGTCTGCTCTGCGCCCATTGTTGCCGCCGCCTTTGATGTGCCGACAATCCTTTATGCCCAGTCTGCGCGCCGCGCCGCGGTCCAGTTAGCGAGAAAAGCGAAAATGCGCCACCAGCCTTCAAGATGTTCCGCAGTTGGCGTGGCCAAGTCTAGCGGATACTCTTGAGATGGGCGTAGTGACTGATCCTTACGTATCAGTTAGAACAGGACCGCAACAACCCCTAAACTAGTCAAAGGATAAAAATGCAGCCCTCGATCGCAAAATTAAAATTAATTAACCTGATTTCGGCAACAAACTACGATTGCCTTCATCACAAATATAAATTAAAACAAGTTACATAATAAAAGTTACAAATCAGTTGTAAGGTTTACATCACAAGTTCCAAAACAATTTTTGTAGACAAAGCTAGCCACTGTGGGCTGTAGGCCTGCACGGAGGTATCAGATGGCGTGCAGTGATGCCACCTTCTGAAGCTCAGAAGTCCCATCCAGGAGTTCAAAATGTCCCTTTTCAGCAACAAAGTGTCCCATAGCAAGCAAAAGCATGAAAAAAAAGGTCGAAAGCTCCATGCTTTTCCGCAGGTGACACCGACAGACGAGGAAAAAAAAAAAAAAATCTTTGGTATGGCCATTGACGGCAAACTGTCGAAAACCGTCTTATATCAGTTGAGCTGGTGGCGTTGAAATATCCCATTTCATTTCACTTTTCGCAAAAAACTCCCTTTTTCTCTTTATGAAAAATAATTGTCAAAATGTCCCACGATATGGGACAAATCCCCACACTGCTGGTGTGTACTAATTGCAGCTGTCTACAGGTAGACGTAACCCCTGTAGTACCATCTAGTAGCCGCAATTACAACTAGGCTACTGTACAGAGAAAAACAGTATTGGGAAAACAATTGCTACAAGAAGCTATGTTTAACATGAGATATGGCTGAGGCAATACAATATTAGTTGAGAGAATTGATGAGTAACAAAATTGTAATAAGCAAAACAGTTAAAATAAGTTTTGGAATATAAACTTTTGGATCAAGTCGGAAGAAGTATTTCTGACACTGCACGAAGTACGCCATCAAAGGCCGAGTTAGGGTTTAATACCGTTAAAAAAACTTCTATTACGGAGTTGTAACTGTTCATTCAGAATAAGCCCGAAATTGCGAGAATAATCTGTCTATATAAAGCAGAGTGACCGTATGTTTGTTTGTGTGTATGTGTTGCCGCGGTGGAGTAGCCGAGCGGTCTAAAGCACCTCGCTGCAGAGCGCGCGGATGCTCGCCGTGGAGGTTCGAGTCCTCCCTGGGGCATGTGTGTGTGTTTGTCTGTAGGTTAGTTTACCTAGGTTTAAGTAGTTTGTAAGATACGGACTGATGACCACGCAGTTTGGTCCGATAGATTTACAGACTCTAATCTGTGCCCTTTCTTTTCGGTATGCAAAATGTTCAGGTCATAAAATGCTTTAGGTGCGTGACCTGTAATGAGAAAATTGTCAGCAAAAGACGAATTCTGGGGGGCTAGTGCCATTCTTTCTCAAAAGACGTTCTTTAAACCTGATTTTAAAAGAACGTCCCGTTTGACCTATGTAGTAGGAAGACGAAGTATCATAAATAATTTTGTAAATGCCAGAATTATCTAAGGGAGAACAAGTTGATCTTAAATTGTGAATGAAATTTTTCTTCAACTTATTGTTGGGTTACAGAATCGAGAAAAATCGATCGAAAATGTACCACACAAGGTACAATATTGATCACTTCCTGGTCAAATTTCTATCACTGGCATCTTCCACATAATAAGCACTTTTTCGCTTCGAGAACCAACGCATACTTCGTGCAACTAAACATTGCAAGATATAGGATTTGCAAGCGAATAGAAGCTAGAGTAAGTAGCTTAATCGGAAAAAATGTATATCTCCGTATCACAAAGTGGTGAATTCTTGGAAAAGCCAGGAGGAGCTGTAGAAACCTGCTACACTACAACATCACACAAAGGCAAGTGCTACCGACACTACCAGTCTGATAAATGGCGCGAAACCTTATGTTGATCGGAATTGTACCTACAGTAGAACCCCTCTAATCCTATCTTGGATGGTCCATCACTCCGGTTAGTCCGACTACGCTCAGACTCGCGAACCTATCACTGACTGGACGCCTGTCGGGCCATGTTGCGGTGTCTATCGCTGTGCGTATTGTTATACTTCACGTTATTATGCATTTTTATCCTTTGTTGGGATTAAAAACGTCGTGGTTTTATTTATTCCGTGTTCCCTACAGTACTTATTACATCCATTGTGTGTACAGTTGTCTGTTTTTCAACATGTCTGGATTCAAACTTAAACACGTAACTCTTTCACTAAATGAAAAATTAGCAATGCTACAAAGACTGGACAAAGCAGAATCGCTCTGAAAAAATTGCAAAAGAACTGAATGTAGGTGTTACGACAATTAAGGATTGGAGGAAGAATTGCAAAGACACTGAATCCTTTACGGTTACGACTGATGGTGAAAACATTCTGAAGAATCGCAAAATATTAAAAATCCTAAACTTGAACTGCAGGAACTCCAATATCCGGGCTAATTCTCAAACAAAAAGCGATACTTTTCCACAATGAACTGGAAGCCGAAATTAAATTTCCAGCCAGTGAACGCTGGATTGCTTGTTGGAAAACTCCTCATGAAGCCCGATTTCTTATTACAGTAAGTACAGTACAGTACTGTAATTTGTTTATCATTTTTCCTTTTAAAACCAATACATATTATAGCGTTTGTAGACGTTTTTTAGTTAACATATTATTTAACACCATGTAAAACATCTATTTATATTACTGTAGAGATCTTTTAGTTCTTAAATCGTTTAATTTTTTGTTCTAAATGTCTTTTTATATTTTTTGCGATAAATATTAGATTTTTCGGATAATCCGACCTTTTTCTAGTTACGACAATGCTCACGGTCCTGAAGGTGACGGATTAGAGGGGTTCTACTGTATATCGAATTTGTTACACTTTACTTTACTCCAGTTATGAAGGGGATAAAGAATCTCAACTTACTTTTGTCGAGTTCAAATCCCCCCTCGGCCATAGATATTTCTGCCGTCCTTAGTTTTAGCTAGTTTATAAGTAGTTTGTAAGTTTAGGTACTGATGACCCCGTAGTTGGGTCCCATAAGCTTTAAAAACATTTGAAACATTTTTACTTTTGTCGAACCGTGAAAACTGCTTTAATGAAATAAGGAAACAGGTATTCATTTGAAAACTTATCCGGCAGACGCGAAGTTCGAGTAATGCGTGTTTTCGTCTATCGATTTTTCTTGCTCGAAAGAAGTCGAGTTCCTCCCGCGCCCCTTGCAACGTCCCGCGCTCCCTGGAGCCGTTTTAAGGCGTTTTCTATAGTTGGGAAAGACGCGCTTTTCCGGGGACTAAGCGGCTTTCGCCCCCGCGGATGTGGGCGAAGGATTTTCCGGAAGAGCTGGCGGGCCAAGTCGCAACTTCGTTTCGCGGAGGCTTTATCGCGCGGGCCTCTGGGGCGTTAGCGGCATGTCTGCGCCCGTAACAAGCCGCCTCTCAGCCGAGCAATAACGCCCGGGACGCAATCTGTCGTCCGCTCTTCTCTGCTGCGCTCCGCCGAACGCGGAGGCGTCACGTGCTGCGTGGCTCTTCACGAGCCAAACAACCGCGTTTTGCGCCAGGGAAGCAGCAATATGTCAGCAGGCGGAGAGGAACGCGCTGCGAGGAGAAAACGCGGTCACGTGTGCGAGATGGAATTCGAACAAAATTGTTGTTAAATCAGTGGCGGCTGGTAATGAAATAGCGTGCTTATGGAATATCTCCTGTCTGTCTGTCTGTCTGTCTGTCTGTAAATCTATCAGCCCAAACTGCATGGTCATCAGTCCATAGCTTACGAACTACACCTAAACTAATCTAAGGACTAACACACACACACACACACACACACACACACACACACACACACACACACCAGGGAGGACTCGAACCTCCACGGCGAGCAAACGCGCGCTCCGCAGCGAGACGTTTTAGACCGCTCGGCTACTCCACCGCGGCGGAATATCTCCCCAATTGTGCGATTGGATTCATGAAATCCTATCAGAAAGAACACAGTTCGTCGGAATTGACGGTAAGTCATCGAGTAAAACAGAAGTGATATCTGGCGTTCCACAGGGAAGCATTATAGGTCCCCCACTCTTCCTTGTGTTTATTAATGATTTAGGAGACAATCTGAATAGCTCCCTTAGACTGTTCGCGGATGATGCTGTCGTTTATCGGTTAGTGAAGTCAACAGAGGATCAAATACTGCAAAGCGGATTAAAATTGTGTGTCGGAACCGGGACTCGAACCTGCCAGGAAGTTTCATATCAGCGCACACTCCGCTGGCCGGCTGCGGTGGCCGAGGGGACTGAGGCGCTCCAGTCACGGTCTGCACGGCCACTACGGTCGGGGGTTCGAATCCCCCCTCGGGCATGGATATTTGTGCCGTCCTAGTTCGTAAGTAGTTCATAAGTAGTTTGTAAGTTTAGGGACTGATGACCCCGTAGTTAAGTCCCATAAGCTTAACAAACATTTGAACATTTTTTTTTTTTTTTACAAACTACTTATGTACCAGCTAACATCAAGGACGGCATAAATATCCATGCCCGAGGGCGGATTCGAACCCCCAACCGTAGTGGCCGTGCAGACCGTGACTGGAGCGCCTCAGTCCCCTCGACCACCGCGGCCGGCTGCATCTCTGTGTAAGTTGGCGGAATATTTTGGGAAGTATCAAATGTGACCATATTTTACGTGGTCTGGGGAGGGTGGGGGAGAATGGGGTGACCGCCGGGTCGGGGCTCGCTAGGAATTCGAATCGATGGCGACGGCCCGCCTCCGCCGCTGCGGAACGCACTCCCAGTTCTGTCGCAGCACTAGCCGCCACTTGCTCTGGCGCCGCGCTAATTAAGTGCACTAATGAACTAACTAATTACCAGCGCGGCGGCGACAGGAATTCTGGCTCGGCCGTTGCGTGATTTGGGAGGACGGTCGGCGCAGTGTACATACGCGTGTCCCGCGTGTGTTTTGTGTGTGTCGCCGGCAAAGCGTATCGATTGCCGAGGGGTGTCCCGTTGCCCACCCCAGCAGCCAGTGGGTCCAACTCCCCGTCTGCGCGCCTTGGACATCCCGTGGAATTACTGGGTGGTTATTGTAGCTGGTAATATTTCCGGCTTTCGGCCATCGTGATAAGAAATCGGTAGGCTTCCTCAAAGCAAGCAGAAGTATACGGTATGCACTTTCGCGGCGCGTCTATGTGTTCACTGATTCACTGAACTACAAACACTCTTCGTGAAAAATAAATAAATAAATAAATAAATAAAATAAGTAAATAAAATGAAAAGTGTTTATTAACTATTACTCTCCGATTCGTTCTTCTTCTCCAAGCTCTGAGTTGATTTTGAACTCTTCTCGCTCCCACAGGAGAGCACTCCGGATTCTATATATCGCTCGAGGTTTGTTGAACTTCAAAACGGTGGCTTGTGGCGCGCAGCGAAGTCCGGCGACAGTCAGTCGAGCGCCGACCGCGATACCTTGCACATTCATGTTAGTTCAGTGCGGGCCAGGGACAGTTTATACGTTATGTATCGTTTATATATTTAATAATACGCAGTCTGTGTATTTGTGCTTGCATATACACTGGCATTTCTTCAATAAAAACAAGCACTGGCATCCTACAAAAGCTAAAGTTTTTCGTAGTGCAGTACTTCCTAGCCACATCTCACCTCTTTAAGCATCACTTCTGGTACAACGGATGCGCGACCTGTGTGCTTCATCTGCGCAATGGGACATAAACTACGACAGAAGACACAAGGTTGGTAAAAGAGTGATTTTAGACGTGCTCTGAAGTTGTATGTCGATACGGCACCTCGCGTGCAGTGCTGCCCTGTTTACAAACCAGGGCACTGGCACGAAGTGCGTTGGTAACATCGCCGAGGGAAGGCATGAAGGAGGGTGCGTGGGTGAAAGGTCGGGGTGAGAGTTTAAAATAGGGAAAGTTTAATTTTTAAATCTCACAACCACCAACTGCGAACCAAATTCCTAAACATGCAAAAACCCTGGAACTGTGATTGCTAGTTTCTCGGGAATGATATCGCACGTTCGCAGCTTTCCTTCCCTGCTTATGATTAACAAAAAATTCATAATAAAGTAAGTTCATGTGAGAAAAGGGTGTACTAACTACAATTTTTGAAAACACGTGAAAGTTCACTTTATGTTGTTTATTACACCACATTAAAACCCTGTGGCTGATACGTCTGTACGTCGACACATTTATCAAATAAAGTTATAGCTCGTGAGCCCCCAGACAAATTGAATATTTGTCGCAAATTGTTTTCACACCATGTGCCTGTCTCAAACACCGTTTATGTTCATGCCTATGCGACGACACGTGTTACATTAACAAATCACAGTCACTTTAATTCAGTGCGATGCACAACTTGTTCCACCGGCTAAATATTCACAACACACAGTAGCACTCGATTCAACTTTGTGCAGTCTACGACGAGCAACCACACTTGGCAATTGCCACACAAAAATCTATAGTCTCCACCTCGAGATCCACATGCCGACTATGCAGAGCGACGCCGCCTGGCCAGCTACACCACTCGCTCCCGACTCGTCACTTCCTGGGGCCGCGCGCGCGCGCCAAAAGCCCAACTGCCGGGTTTTTTCCCTACGTCATCAACTTCCCCATGTGAGCTGTTCGAGTCGGTTAGACTTGCCAATGTACAGCGCTCAGTCAATACATTTCTAAAACTTTACTTAAAATCAAAATAATTACACTACACATTAAACAAATTTCTTCTTAGTTTTTTTTTATATTGGTATAAACATCCTTTGTACTATTTATTATAATCGTGCAATTTCTTATATCACAGATAAGTGATTTAACTGAATATTTCAAGATAAAATACACAAGATTAATTGAAAATAAAATGAGAAATAGTTAATATATTATTTTTATAAACAAAACATTGCCATGCTAGTTGTGTAACTGTCTTGTATTCATTGGTAATTTATTACTTTTCATTGTCAATTAAACATATTACGCCAGATGTGACTATATCAGCCAATGTATTGTTTATTTATCAACAGGCTATTTTGTAATGAGGGCCTTAAAGGTTCCTAACTGCATCGTATTACTTCAAATACAAGTAGTATTAGAATATTTTTATTTCACGCTGTGCACAGCATTGCACCTGGCACTCGCCATTGTCCCTCTCTCCCCTCGCCGGAAACGAACCTGGAAAATCCTAAGCTGGAACAAGCCACCAACGTCGGCCTGCTCGCTGGCCTCCCGTCAGCTACAAGCACACAGCAAATCTCAACGTGGAGAATTTCTACCTATGGCCTAACTATAAATGTTGTCACCCAACTGCGTACATACATTGCTACCATAATTAATAAGATTAAAATTGTGTAACATTTAGTGCATTGGCATGGTCAATGTTTGCAGTGAACTTCATACTGTTTAATTATTAAATGGTATTAATTACCAACATTTCTATTGGGCGTTAATCTCACAAGGGCGGGGGGTGTTTTAGGAACTTTGTCAACTATGCACTGACCTTGCCTCCCTGTCTTTTTAAAAATAAGCCCCCCCTGTATGTTGCCTTTAGTTTTATACTATTTTGTGAATAAAAGTATTGGTAACTGAAGCTCGTTATTATGTACTTTATCCCAGTTTATTCTTATTTCAGTTCAGAAATTGAAGGGTTTGTACATTAACCGTCGCAATACCAAGCCATTTTCAGTAACATGTATTACCAAGGGGGGAGGGGTACTTTGTGCCCAAAATAAAAAAAAGTTAAGAATAAATAATATTCATTAATTGTTCTTGAATTACACTAATAAATACTTTTGAAAAATCTATTAATGCATAATCAGGATCCAGTACCTGAATATTTCATGTAAAACTGTTTTCAATAATGCATTTCATATCTTTCACCTAATTGGATCTGTAGCTACTCTTTTCACTGTCCGCATCTCCGCGCACAACACAAGTCCTCTTCAGGTTCACTCACTGCAATGTCAGTTTCATCAAATTCTGTTTCAGAATCTGTAGATTCTTCCAAAATCTGAGATACTTCCCTGTGATTAAGTGGCTGTCGATACATTTTCAATCACTGGTCTAAGTGCCACTGAACAGGAAACAATTAAGAATCACAGGAAAATGAATCATTATTGAGACCATCGTTGCTGAAATATAATGTCCGTGTGTTCTAAGGTCACGTAATGCTTTTATTTGTGGAGTAAGACGACCGTTATGGGAAGTCGCATCTACTACCAAGAGGGGATGTGTACATCTTGACCACTTCCCTTAAAATTAAATTTTCCGATTAAGGTTAAACGAAAAATGTAAAGCAATCATAGAATCTGGAAGAAGACTTCATTAAAGACAATAAATACTTTTTTTACAAATTTTTTAAAGATAAAGTACCTGGGTAGATTTCAATATTTTCAAAATGTGGGCATAAAGTACCCCCGCCCTGGTTGGTATTGCAATCGTATACATTTATTATTTTGTAGCCTATATTTTGTAGTAAAGTGTAATGAAGTTGCTACACTGGTTGTATGTGGCTTACCGATAGCAAAGGGCCGTTTATGCCAAGTTGCAGAGTTCGTGTTATGACGTATTTTTTACACTACACTAAAGCCACATTATGAATACTTCACCTTATTGCCTCGGTTGTTCAGTAGTAGATAGTTGTTTCAATAGCTCGCGTGCCTTTAAATAAGTTCGACAACATTAGGACGTCGGATTCTTCCAAGTCATGGAAACTGCTAATATGACACGTTTCATTTTATGCACATTTATTTAATCTTGATGCAGCACATGAACAGAAGTAATACATTTTTAAGACTGCTTGTTACTGACTATAGCAAACTTATTACTTTTTAAGACTAACTTTATATTGATTGCGTTCAACATATTGACTGCTTTTAGATTACATTATTATGATTCTTAAACTGACTAACAAAGTGATACTAACTCACATTCGCGCCAATTCGCGTGTATTCATACATATTATATTTTCGAGAACATTCTAGGACACGGAAGTTACTATGTTTTATATAAAATAATTTGTTCATGAAACATAAATAAATTGTTCATCAAGAAAAGATAAGAAAAATTATGAAAAATGTAATGATAAGATTTTCATATCAAAACAAAACAATACAAAAGATCGTAAGTAAATAACAATTAGCGCAGTACTAATATATGTTTACATTATTTAAAATCGTTCAATTACGTAATTTTACGGTCAGCAAAGTATTACATTATGGTCATTACATTACAGAGGACATCAAATATTGTTAGTTATTAATTTCATTAACAAACAAATTATTGTCCAGCATTAAGCTTTAGACTTTCAGTAATTAATTAATCTATTTAGTTCATTAAAAGACCCAAGTAGTGAAAGTGATAAAATCAATGTGACTTGCCATAAGCGCCATAAAATGCTTATATAGTATAAACAGAATATTAGGGCACAATAGTACTATCAAATGTGGTATCGTACTTTGCATTAATCCAAACAAACGAGACTGTCCAGGCTAAATACATTAGTGTGATGAGCAGGTAAAAGTTGCAGAGATAGTGCGAGGCGGCTTAAGTAGTTTTTAAGACTAGGGATCGTTGACTCTAGAAATTTTGCCCCTTAGAATTATAAACATTTGAAGATTTGTGAAACAAACAATTCAGAGGCTGCAGTGAAAACTCTACATTGCATATCCACGTGTATACTCCTCAAGGCACATCACATCAAGGACGGACCTTGACAGGAACAGCCACGTGGCATATTTTGCGCTTCTGAGCGTTTTTCCGGGGAACAGTCTTGGAATGGCCCTTACATTCACTGGAGAGGATGCCCGGAAAGGTAAGACGAAAGGAACGGGCTGATACCTTTGATCTGTCATGCAGGTGTGTCACCCGCCCGCGTTCCATTTTATTTTTATTTTATTTCATTTATCTTTATTTTTTCGCAGTCGAGCAGTTTCCTTTCTGGCGATCGCCGAGCAGAAGGATCGAAGTCTGGAGCCAAACGGCACGTCGCGATGCCGGAAGGGGTAGCGTCCCTTCGCCCTGCAGTGGACTCGCCTTTTATTTGCATCACCTTGACAACAGCGGGAGCCACCCTCCCCCCTCCCATACCGACGACAACAAAGCGACTGGACGCCAGCGTAGGGGGAGGCAGAGCCTGTTAGCGATATACCGTGCCCTCTTAAAAAAAAAAAAAAAAATATCGACGGTGGTACGATCGCTAGCCGTGTCTCGTGCAGGCCCCCGTTTTCCAAGTGGCACGCGAAGGGGGCAGAATCCGGCACCGGGTGGTTGGGGGAAGCAGGCAAAGTTGCAGTTGAAAAGTGGGATGAGGGCGCAGTTTCCCGGCCCTGCCACCGGCGGCGCTCGTGTCGCCCTCCGGCCGAGCGAGCAGAGCAGTCTTGCGCGTCATCGGCCATAATTTGCCGACCCGGGCCACACACACACACACACACACACACACACACAGAGCAGATAGCTCCCGGCGTCCGCTGCGCCAGCCGACAGCGCAGAGAATAATAATAACAAGGGAAAAATAAAGACAAATGGGAGGACAGGGACTGGAAACAAACTTGGCCGGCGAGTTGCTTCTTCCGAGCAGCTGGGCGCGTGTTTTGATTTCTCGTCTTTTTTGCGGCGACAGCTGGGCCATGCTGTGCTCCCTCTCCCCAGTTGCAGCGACGGCTGTGGTGGGGGAACTGGTGAGAGGGTGGGTGGGGGGGGGGGGATTGGACTGACGTCAGCTGACACCGTTCCATTGCGACAGCGGTGCTTCCAAACTACTTGCTCCGCCAAGTGGCTATCTGACTCCGGCCAAGTAGAATCAAAACTGTGCGGCGCGCAACACTCTGTATTTTCTCCGCGTCTCCGACACAAGATGGTGTTGCAGAAGGGAAACAAAGTTTGGACAGAGAAGTCTTTAGATTCTTCGAGAACAGTTAGTTCTGAAAACATTGGTACCCATCCCATCCCATGATATTTTTTTTTCATTTGGTGAAAAATAGTAGGGAAGAGTGGGGAACAGTAAACCACGTATTGCCAATTTCAGTCTTTTGCCTAAGTAATTACAAGAAAATAACTTTGAAAAGTGTTTCATCTACATCTACAAGGGATACACTGAAAATCACATTTAAGTGACTGGCAGAGGGTTCATCGAAACACCGTTATATTATTTATCTGTCATTCCATTCTCGAATAGCTACCTATGTAAGTGGGAGTCAACAATGTATTTTCGCATTCGGAAGATTGTTGGCGATTGTAGTTTCGTAAGTAGCCCACGCCGCAGCGATAAGCGCCATTGTTGTAATGATTCCCATCCCAGATCCCGCTTTTTCGCTTACGGTCGCATTTACCACTTGGCCACCCGGACACGCTTCCCGGCGGGACCCAAACTTCCATATGTTGCAGTTGTCTACTTCCCTTAGTGCTCGCACGCATTTAGCGTGATTCCCGCGGCACACACTCATGCCATCTTTAGAAGTAGACAACTGCTTCATATGGAAGTTTTGGTCTGGCCGGGGAGCGTGCGCGGGTGGCCAAGTGGTTAAGGCGACCGTAAGCGAAAAAGCGGGAGACCCGTGTACGAGTCCCGGTCTGGCACAAATTTTCGTATGTTGCAAGATGATAGACCAACTGATGAAGAGCAACTAAAGTTGGAAGTTCTTGCAAACTGCGAATTAATATACGTATATTCCACCCTTTTAAGTTAAGGTTTCAAAGTTAGTAGCGCCAGTCAGGCGCGAAAACACATTTGAAGTTAGGAATTCGTAAAAATTAAGTACATGAAAGGCAGGGGGTCTACGAAGGGTAGAAAAAGTCGGTAAGGGGTCTACGAGACAAAAAAAAGTTTGGGGAACTCTAAGTTAAGCCATTCGTAACGAATTTTATTTTATTTTATTTATTTATTTGTTTATTTATTTATTTATTTTTTTTTTTTTTTTACTCACGGCTTCCCTTCGTTGCACCTGCACCAACATTGCATGTCTTCCAGTTAAAGTCTTCTCCAATCTGTAGGAGAACTGACGGCTACACGTTGCTCCATTGCGCTATGACACATCCTCTCACACTGAATACGTTCAACTGATGGCAGTTTGTCTACACTGCCAATCACAAGCAGTACATGCTGAGTATCGATTCTTCTCAAGTCTCTGAAGACCCATGCCCATGCACCCACAGTTGCGCCAAGTTACCGTTCCAATATGACACCATTCACCGTTTTTTTTTTTTTTTTTTTTTTTTTTTTTTTTTTTTTTTTTTTTTTTTTTTTTTTTTCCGACACACCACATATAGTGTACCAGTAATCGGCACTTTTGCTGCGGTGGAGTGACCGACCGCCCTAAAGCGCCTTACTGCGAAGAGCAGTTTTTCGCCGTCGGAGGTTCGAGTCCTCTCTGGGGCATGGGTATTTGTGTTGTCGTTAGCTTAGTTTAGGTGGTTTGTAAGCCTACGGACTAATAAAAAACGCAGGTATGTCCCACAGAATTACAAAGATTTTTTCGGCACTTTTCGAGTAATTGTCACTTTACCTGTACATCTAAAACACGTGTTTAATCACTAAATACTTCCGTCATCTATAAAATAGTACGACTAAATGCCGATAACAGAGTCTCAGTACGTTTTGCACTGCCGAACACTGGTACGAAAGATCGATATTAAAAATGTAATTATTTTAAACTAGCTTAATTCCCGTTACTTCGCATGCGTAGACTGGATAGTCTGCGTTGGTTGTTTCTACTTCTGAATATAAATTTTCATAGATTTAGGTTTAAAAATGCTTTCCTAATCAAGTATTTTTATACAACTCGCCACCCCCTATTGCACCATTGAAGGCAGAATTCAAAATATCGGGAGACTCTCATTGTTTAAAAATTTTAACTATGGGTCCAAATCCAAATTTTTCCATTTCTAGCATCAAAAAAGTCTAAGTAGAACCTTTGAAAAATTTTCCCTTATTTCTCCATCTTAATGGTTGAATTTACAAAATATATCGAAACACGCGTTTTTAAATTTCCAATCAAAAATCTAAATACGAAGTTTTGTATTTCTTGTTTCAAAACTGCCTCCTTTATGGATAGGAATATTGAAAAATCTCTCATGCCTACAGTGTAAGATATACAACGTCTCCTAATTTCAAGTTTCTGTAGTCTGTAGAGTCACTTTTCAGCGCTGTATTCTGTCTTTTAGAAACGGATAGAGAAAGCGAAATTTCCTTCTTACGCTTTGGCATCTTTCTTGGTGGTTTTACTTTTCAAACTGCAATATGTACTTATTTTTCTTTATTCGTACGCTTATTTAAAAATAATAACAATAATAAATAGTGAAAAATGTTCATCACGTTTCGCTGTAGATAACCACTTTGCTATTATAGTGTCAAAAGTCATCGCTGGTCTTCAGTCCGAATTTTATATAAGCTGACGACTTTCAACCACTATATCTTCCATCCTGTTACAGCTCTCGACACGGAACTGCTATGGTGTACAAGGGGAGACTGTACTACAACACAGACAGATCGTTCGTCACCACTGTGTAGTTTTTGTTGAAGAGCAAAATATTGAGACCAACTCGTAGAATTTTATATAGGTCAGTAACTTTTAACTCCCATATCTTCCACCCCCCTTATCGTTATCAATCCTCTACCACCATACTGCACAATGGGTAACTGGCATCTACTATCACATACATACACTATTCGTTTGACATTTGTTGTTTTAACTGCAGAGTGAAGTATAGGCAGAAACACCTCTATATATTATTAAGTTTGAAGTGGTAGTTATTACAAGGACTTGAGCATATTCTTACGAAACAGAACAGATGTATGTGGCATGTCACAATAAGTTAGAACCAATATTGTTTCATTAAATAAGAATTACACTTGATAATTAATGTGAATGCCATTAAGATGCCGATATCTGTTACACTTACCACAGCTTTGCATGTGGCACTGCTGAATACATCAATGAGGCTATTCCATTTAGTGTGACTAGGAAGATATACGATGAACATTAACAAGAGTGAAACGAAGGTAATGGAATGCAATGTCAGAAAATCCGGCGATGCTGAAGGAATTAGATTAGGTAACGAGACAATAAAGGTAGCCGGCCGCGGTGGCCGCGGGGACTGAGGCGCTCCAGTCACGGTCTACACGGCCACTACGGGCGGGGGTTCGAATCCCCCCTCGGGCATGGATATTTGTGCCGTCTTTAGTGTAAGCTAGATCATAAGTAGTTTGTAAGTTTAGGGACTGATGACCCCCGTAGTTGAGTCCCATAAGCTATACAAACAGTTTAATATTTTGAACAATAAAGGTAGTAGATGAATTTTGTTAGTTGGGTAGCAAGATAACTTCTGATGGCCGAAGTAAAGAAGATATAAAATGCAGAATTGCTTTGGGAAAAAAAAGCGTTTCTAAAGAAGCGAAACTTGTTAACATCTAATATTAATTTAAATGTTAGAAAGTCCTTTCTGAAAGCATTTGTCTGGAGTGTGGCATTGTATGGGAGTGAAAAGTGGACGATAAGGGGTTCAGATAAAAAAATGATAAAAGCTTCTGAAATGTGGTGCTACAGACGAATGATGAAAATTAGATGTGTAGCTCACGTAACTAATGAGGAGGTGTTTAACCCAATCAGGGAGAAAAGGAGTTTCTGGCATATCCTGATTAAGAGAAGGGACAGATTGGTTGGACACATTCTGAGACATCAAGGAATTGTCAACTTAACATTAGAAGGAAGCGTGCGGGGTAAAAATCGTAGAGGGAGACCGAGGGACGAATACAGTAAGCAGAGCAGCCGAACGTACTGTCAGATGAAAAGACTTGCACAGGTCAGGGTAGCGTGGAGAGTTGCATCAAACCAATCTGTAGACTGAAGACCGCAACAACAACAACAACAACAGGAATGCATGCTAGCAGGACTCGTTCTAAAGCCTGTTTTCTTCTGGAATAGTGGTTTCCACTGGAAAACAGCAAGTTCTTGGAGGAATCTGCCCAGTTTTCTACTCTCGCAAGACAAAATTTTCAAATGTTTGTATAGCTTATGGGACATAACTAAGGGGTCATCAGTCCCTAAACTTACAAACTACTTACGAACCAGCTAATACTAAGGACGGCACAAATATCCATGCCCGAGGGGGGATTCGAACCCCCGACCGTAGTGGCCCTGCAGACTGTGACTGGAGCGCCTCTGTCCCCTCGGCCACCGCGGCCGGCATTCTCGCAAGACAACGAGTATCGTTAGGACGGCCTGGGGGAACGTCAAATATTCGTAACCAGCAGTGTATTTATTTAAAAGCGGCCGTTTTTTTATCCGTATGCGCTGCCTGTCTGTTCCCATAACTCACTGCGACCATCAGTTCGTACCACAAAAATAAAAAAAATTAAAAAAATAAAATAAACATCCAGCGCAACCGTGATGGACGCAGCGTTTATAGAGCGCGAAGCAAGCAAAACAATGCGAGCAGATACGACCGAAGCGTGGGAGGGGTTGCGTGAGGGGGCGGTACGGTGGTCGGCAGATACAGCTTCAAAAAAATCTGCTCGCGGCGTCCCCTTTTGGGGCCGAAAGAAAAGAGAGCTGATGTGAATTCTGTGACATCCTGTCGGCGCGCGGTCCATTGTGCGCCGCCGCTCGGCACTCGTTATCTGCCTTGTCGTCGGGGTGTGAATGGTTCCCCGGGCTACCCTCCCAGGCCGCTCGCCGGACCCGTGTTCCTCCTCTTCCACACTCTCTCTTTCTCACTTTTTTTCCCTACCGTGCGGAATAAATACGCGTGTACAGCAGGAAGCAGCCAGCCAACCGCGAAAGCGCTGAGCAATCGTTTCGTGCGACGCCGACTACGATGGGGAAGCAAGCCCTCCGTGTCCAGTGGCGCGACGGAGCGCGCGCGCGCGCGCGCGCGCGCGCGCGCGCGTGTGTGTGTGTGTGTGTGTGTGTGTGTGTGTGTGTGTGTGTGTGTGTGTGTGTCCTATATTTCAGATGGTCCATCAGGGTGGCAAGAAGCACTGGTCTTCCGTGTACAGACCGCCAACCGGCTCTGTTGTTTTTTCCCACCGAATCGCCGGGTACCAGAGCGTTCATTGTCTTGCTGAAGCGATAGCGTCGAAGAATAGGACTAAGCCGGATAGTTTCATTCTACACCAGCACACTGTACTTCGTGTGTGACGTGCAGTTTGTAAGGTTTTTAGCCCACTTTACGTTATGGTAGTAACACTAAAAGTGGGCCTTCGCGATCGTCTTTTGACAGCTCGAAATTTAAATGAAAATAACGGATTAACTATTCAGCTGACACGAAAATTGAATAACCGAATTTGTAGAGGAGAAAATTCTCTACAACTTTGCTCCGTAATGCTTTTTCATATCTCGTAGCGTTTCAAAGATATTTGCAAAAATAACGGCGATTTTGGGATATATGTCTGTCTGTCCGTCTGTCTGTCTGTCCGTAACGTGTTCCCTGTTTTTAAGACGAACTGTTTAATCGATAAGCACAAAATTTTACAGACATGATTGTAGGCCTCCAGAGACCAGAACCTCCCTTTTACAAATTCTTCGGACAAAAAATACAGTAATAATACCAAAAAAGCCGTTTGTAATGTAATTGTAATTGCAAACGAACCGTTCATCTGACACAAAAATTGAATAACCTAATTGGTAGAGGAAAAAATTCTCTACAACTTAGCTCCCTTACGTTCTTTTCATATTTCGTATCGTATGAGACATTTGCAAAGATTACGGAGATTTGACACCCTCCATTGAATAAAGGAAAACCAGCCGTTCGTAGATGTCACGTGACATTCCTCGCCCAGAACTCTCTCTGGCATCTTGCGTTGCGAATTTGATAATTTTCTATTTGTAACTTACACGTTGTCATTTCAAAGCAATGCCGCACTGAAGAATTAACAAAAATACATAGTTATTCGTACGATAATCTAGTGTCTACAAATGCCATATTAGCATCAGTTAACAACGGACAACAATAGTATCAGATTAAAGAACTCATCTTCCGATTGATAGCCATAGTGTAGTAGCTAAAGCGCTGGACTATGACGCTACCTCAATTTTTTTCCTAAAAGGGTTTCAGACACTCTTATTAATTATTTTTTTATTATTTAGATTATTATTTTGGACCAAAATGTTTGCACAAACTTATAAAACTACAAATCTATAGTGGGCCGTAAACACGTCAGTGCGACTTTTTATGAATACTTCTGGACTTTAAATTATAAACGTTTGCTTTCTTCCTCATTAATGAAATAACGAGTCCCTAACACGTCTGAATCAAATGTATGAGACTATTGCAACGCACGGGCGGCTTCCTGGCAGTGGGGTTTTAGTAACTTCAGAGACCCACTCAGTGACTCGGTAACACAGGTCTACTTCATCTACATCTACACAGATACTCTGCAAATGACATTTCATTGCCTGGCAGAGGGTTCATTAACCACTTTCATAACTTTTCTCTACCGTTCCATTCTCTAATACCGCGCGGGAAGAAAGAACACCTAAATCGTTCCGTTTTCGATCTGATTTCTCTTATTTTATTGGGATGGTCATGTCTCCCTAAGTAGGTGGGTGCTAGCAAAATATTTTCACATTCAGAAGTAAAAGTCGGTGATTGAAACTTCGCAAACATATCACGCCGCAATGAATAACGTCTTTCTTTTAATGATTTCACTTCCGTGACGCTCCCCCCCCCCCCTCCGTAACGTGATAAAACGAGCTGCCATTCTCTTAACCTTCTCAATATCTTCCGTCAGTCCCACCTGGTGAGGGTCCCACACTGGGCTACAGTACTCCAGGAGAGGACGCACAACTGTGATGTAGGCAGTCTCTTTGGTGGAGCTAGTGCATCTTCGAAGTGTTCTGCCAATGAAACGTAATCTTTGGTTCGTCTTCCCCACAATATTTTCTGTGTGTTCCCTCCAGTCTAAGTTGTTCGTAATTGTAACTCCTAGGTATTTGGTAGAATTTACGACCATAAGGTTTGACTGATTTATCGTGTAATTGAAGTTCAGCGGATTTCTTTTAGTGGTCATGTGTATTACTTCACACTTTTATTTATTTACTGTCAATTGCCAATTTTCGCACCATATAGAAATTTTGTGTAAATCGCTTTGCAGTTGCTTTTGATCCTCTGCCGCGGTGGAGTAGCCGAGCGGTCTAAGGCGCCTCGCTGCGGAGCGCGCGGTTGCTCGCCGTCGGAGATTCGAGTCCTCCCTGGAGCATGGGTGTGTGTATTTGTCCTTAGGTTAATTTACCTTAGTTTAAGTTCAAAATGTTCAAATGTTTGTATAGCTTATGGGACTTAACTACGGGGCCATCAGTCCCTAAACTTACAATCTACTTATGAACTAGCTAAGACTACAGACGCCACAAATATTCATGCCCGAGGGGGGAATCGAACCCCCGGCCGTAGTTGCCGTGCAGACCGGGACTGAAGTGCCTCAGTCTCCTCGGCCACCACGGCCGGTTTATTTTAAGTAGTTTGTAAGCTACGGACTGATGACCACGCAGTTTGGTCCGATAGATTTACAAACATTTGAACATTTGATTCTCTGTTGACTTCACTAACAGATAAACGACAGCATCATCGGCGAACAGTCTAAGGTAGCTATTCAGATTGTCTCCTAAATCGTTTATAAAGACAAGGAAGAATAGGGGACCTTTAACGTTTTCCTGGGAAAGCCAGTAAGGGATGCCAGCTATGTCTACCCTACATTGCACTACATAATTAGTTCGTCACGTGAGCGTTACACGCGGACACACTCTCTCACAACGAATGTCAGTGTTAATAAAAGTTCCTTAAACACCGTGGCGCGAGTCCTCTCCTGCCTCCTCTTTCCACTACTGTTCACGATTTCTCACCTGATGTCGAAATATTAAGTCCCACTGGCTGTCTCCTCTCCTCAGGTCGCAGACTCTTCCAGTGTGTAGATCTCGATGCGTGTTGCTGGAAAATGTGGAAGTACAGGTTCAAGTCGCTGCCTACTTGGAAACGACTCTTCGAATAACTGTTCTTTACTGCTATCAACCTGACAGGAAATATCTTGGAGCAATATGCACTGACAATAACAAATAAATCGCAGTAATAAAGAAAATATCTTAATGATAAATTATTTTTCAAAAGAGACAGAATGGCTGGCCAGTACTTACGTTTTTGCTGTACCGCCGATAGTTACACACAGAAAGAAAAAAAAGGACGAAAATAAAACAAGCTTTCGGAACTGTGTTCTTTCTTCAGGAAAGAGAGAAGGTAAGAAAAAGGAATGGGAAGGTACTTCACCACCTAGGTCATGAGGATGGTGTTTGAGGACTGTGGAAGTCAGAGACACTGTGTAGTAGTACTGACCCATGATAAAGAAGATATATATACCGGGTGATCAAAAAGTCTGTATAAATTTGAAAACTTAGTAAATCACGGAATAATCTAGATAGAGAGGTAAAACTTGACACACCTGCTTGGACTGACATGGGGTTTTATTATAAAAGAAAAAAGAGTTCAAAAATGTCCGACAGATGGCGCTTCATCTGATCAGAAAAGCAATAATTAGCATAACAAATTAAGACAAAGCAAAGATGATATTCCTTACAGAAAATGCCCAATGTGTTCACCATCACCGTTCATCCCCTATTTCACCCCTTTAGGGATGGGAATATCGAAAAATTGCTGATGCTTACAGTGTAAGATAAACAACGTCTACATATTTCAAGTTTCTATAGTCTGTAGAGTCACATTTCAGCGCCATATTCTGTCTTTTAGAAACGGATCGAGAACGCGAAATTTCTTTCTTACGATTTGACATCTTTCTTGGTGGTTTCACTTTTCGAACTGGAATAAGCACTTATTTTTCGTTATTCGTACGATTATTTACTAAAAAAAAAAAAAAATCTAACTGAAGAATGTGCGCCACGTTTCGCTGTAGATAACCACTTTGCTATTATAGTAACAAAAGTCATCGCTGGTCTTCAGTCCGAATTTTATATAAACTGACGACTTTCAACCACTATATCTTCCACCATCCTATAGCTATCGACACGGAACAGTTATGTTGTTACACAACACAGAGAGATCGTTCGACCCCATTGTGTAGTTTTTGTTGAAGATCAAAATACTGAAAGCAACACGTAGAATTTTATGTAAGTCAGTAACTTTCAACTCCCGTATCTTCCACCCCCTTTCGGATTATTGCAGATCTAACAGATGGGAACAATGGCAGGAGGGTGTCCATAATCAGGAAATCAAGGAAAACCGGAGAATGAACACCATAGATGAAGATGTCAGAGTGAGTAGGGTGAGATGGCGAGGTCATTTTACAGGCATGGGGGAAGCAAGGGTACCTAAGGGACTCATGTAGGCAGTAAGAGAATTCGAGGTAGACCAAGCAGAAAGTACTTGGATTCAGTAGAGAATGATTTTGAAGTAACAGGCTTAACATTAGACGACGCTTCAATTTTAGCATTCAATAGGGGATCATAGAACAGTTTTATTTGGGGACTTTGCTCAAGATTGTAAGGCTTAATCAGTCTCTAATGATATAGGCATTTCAATTGTCATGTGGAATACCGCTGAATTTAATATAAAATTACATGGTTCCACATACACCACTAAAATGACTGATGCACGAAGGAGGCGCCAAGTTAATGGAAAGAAAATATTGACGCAGTTTCGGCCACAGAGATAATTCATCTGCTTTGTTTCTGTTCTTTTTTTCGTTCCTGGGTAGCGAAATGAAAGATTATCCCTCAGAGTATATGATAATAGTGTTTCGTCTCACAACCCCTTTCTAGTCCTTAATGGACTTTGACGTAAGTGTTCTTTCAGTTTGAGTTTATTTCCTGTAAACTCACATTAATCGTGTTATTTTGTTGATATGTCAGTGCGTCTTCGTTACGTAAAAGAAGAACGAAGCTATTTTGCACCCTCTGCCTGTACCTTCAGAGAGCAAGCGTCAGAGATGCCGCCAGTTTCTACTGATATCCGTGATTAGACGATAATGTAAACAATATATTTTTTCTTTTGTTTATGTACTTATTTCTAGCGTTAGTAGTAACTGTGTGCAGTTGAAGCCCGCTCCGGCAACCGCCATCGTCCAACAACAAGATTCCAAAGGCCTGATGATAATCCTGTAGGGCCGAAACCGGTTGCCAATAAAAACCTCTGCAACTTGCGATCAGTTCAGGGGGGAAAGAAGGAAGAAAGACTGCATTGGCTCGGGGCTACGCACGTTACGCACGTAGTCACCAAATTACCCTGAGGGGGGGGGGGGCGGGGCGGCAGAAAATCAGTTATTAAATCTACTGTGTCACTCAAAACGACTACTTATATTTCAGTTTCTTAAGTACATAATATAAGATGATAAACTATTATAATTTGTTCCTTTAAATTTTGCCCCTGCTATTTATATTTCCAGGGAAGGTTTCTAGTTAGTTTCTCGTGTATTTACATCTCTGAAAAATCACATTTAACTGCCTCTCAAAGGGTTCACTGAACCGCTTTCAAAATATTTCACTACCGTTCCATTCTCCAATATTGCGCGGAAAAAGGGAACAGCACACGGTTTCCGTTGTCGATTTGATTTCTCTCATCTTATTGCGATGTTCATGTCTTAATATGCAGGTGGATGCCAAGAAAATATCTTCGCATTCGGAGGACAAAGTTGGTGAAAGAAATTTAGAAAACAGACCGCCCCGCAATGAATAACGTATTTCATTTAACGATTTCCACCCCAACTCGTGCATTATTTCCGTGAGTCTCTCCCCTCTATATCGCGATAATACGAAATGGGCTACTCTTCTCTGAACTTTCTCTAATGATCAGTATCCCAAATATTACGAAACGTAATTTATTTCTGAGGAAAACGTCGCTGATATATTCGAGGAACACGCTTGAATGACAAGAAACGTTCATAAAAACTTTTTGTTATACCTGGAAAAGGCCAATTAATAGCGACGCTTCAGAATGAAGTAAAGGACTGTACTAATTACGCACCGTTTTTCTCCGAATACATGATAGCATTTCGGGCCTCTACCTCTCTCTTCGCTACATTGGAAGATACATTACCGTGTCAGGTGGACCTGCCTGTGCTTTCGAAAAAAAAAAAAAAAAAAAAAAAAGGTAGGGGGAGTTCAACTGGTATTCCATTTGTCATAACTTAATTATACAGCACAGCACTTCCCGGCGACGGTAAATTGCGCGGGTGTAATCAGCAAAAAATGAATAATGAGGCAGAAAAATAATTGTGCCGCATTTCGTGCCGGACACCGGTATGAATACAGAACGGCTGAATGAGGAGATACGAGTGAGTGGAATGAGAGAGAGAGAGAGAGAGAGAGAGAGAGAGAGAGAGAGAGAGAGAGAGAGAGACCAACCTACCTACGTGGCCACGAGTATCTTTCTGGTAAACAACGACGTGATGTATCGCCCCAAGTTGATTTAATGGAGCCAGAATTCCACGGTGAGTTGGCGAACCGTATTCCTGCGGTAATTCGGTCTCCCGAATGCGTGGTAGCTCTTTAACCTCGGGTCGCCAAGTTATCTGCACTGGAGATTTGGGGCAACTGAAATGTTGCACACGCAGCTGAAATAGATTCGTGTGAAGCTTAGCAAAATCGATCCTGACGGCTTTGGCGATTATTGAACCGTGGCTAATTACGTCCAAATCGTTTTCCATAGTTTCTGCCAGGTAACAGAACTACCACTTGCACGTCGTATGCAAACGCTTTATTACTCAATGCGGTGGGGGGGGGGGGGGGAGCGGGGGAGGCAGAAGTTAATGGCGAAATACGAGAACAACATTCTTTAATTTTGGCCCACATTAGCTCGATATTTAAATGAAAATTCTCTACAACATCGCTCGCTTATGTTTCTTTATTTTTTATTATTATTTTTTTCAAATATCGCATATATTTCCAAAAACAACGGCGATTTGACACCGTCACTCGATTTTACGTAAACCAGGCGTTCGGAAATGTCACGTGACATTTCTCGCCCAGACCTCGGCCTTGCATACGCTACCTTGCTGTCTGAATTTTATGATTTTCTTATTGTAACTTACGCGTTGTGATTTCAAAGCAATGACACGCGGAAGAATTACCAAAAACTAGTCGTTATTAGTACGATAAAGTATAATCTAATGTCTAAAATGTCATATTAGCAGTTAACAACTGCCATCAATACCACGCGAATTAGGGAACAATTTCTTAATTGTTCGCCGTAGTGTAGTGGACAGCGAGTTAGATGGTGATGTACATGGTAACGGTAGTTCGAAACCGCCACTACCATTTTTTTTCTGTTTTCGCTTTGGCTCCTAAAAGTGTTTCAAGCATCATTATAAATTAAATAGAGCTATGTTCTGTAATGTTTAGAATTGTGCCTATGTCAGACTGTTGCCTCTAAAATGAGCGTTTGTTCTATTTTGTGAACATACCGTCTTCTGAAGCATATTCTCATAAACTGGGTGGACAGTGTATTAATGAGTATTCTAAACAACGTGACGATACTGGTAGTTTGATTTATAAATGAAGTCCTAGGTTTCTGTGGCAGCTGTAGTCCCTTAATGAAACGAAAGGGAAGTGTATACATCCCAACAAATTTCCTTACTTTTTTAAAGCCATTATTCATTATTTATGAAATATATTGAAAGTCATTAATTAGAATTAATGCGTCTACTAAAATGTTTGTTTTGGGCATGATTGCTGTGGACGATTTTAACGTAGAGTGTATTACTTTTTCTTCACTAAAATACTTTGTTCTGCACTAATATAAAGAGCAAATATTCTGTTTCAAACCGTGACTGCGCTTTCTTTTACAGTTTAAACAACAAACGGAATAAGTTCTGTAACACTTAATTCTACATAACTCTTGTACTTAATCTATACACAGAGTTACTACTAACATTACGTCATTTACTACTGTCATTAGAATGGGATCTCCCCACTCACATGTGAAACAGACGTCTATGTTTGCAATTCGTTCGTATATATTTTTGGTGTGTTCACAAAATAGAAGAAATGCACTTTTCAGAGAAAGCGCTGTTACCTTTGAACAACTCGGAATCTTGCAGAATATAGTTGTGTTCAGTTAACAAGAATTTTTTCGTTACAGAGAGCGTCGAGCCCGGCAAGTTTCGAACCACCGTTCGTGCATCACAAAATAATTCGTCGCCCATTACGCTGCACCGAACAGCTGCGAGAGTAATCTCGTACCATCGATGGCAGGTGTTATCTGCCAACATGGCATTTTTAGACATTTGATTACAATTTATTGTTCTAAGAATGACGTGGTTTTGAAAATTTTCAGTGCCCCATTGTTTAGAAATGACAACGCTTGAGTTACAATAAGAAAATCATCTAATACACGAAGCCAGATGGCGTATGCAAAAGAGTGTTTCGGGAAAGCTTTCGGTCGAGGAATGTCACGTGACTGATTTCAGAACGCCAAATGTACGCTACGTTCCTGCCAAGCTATAGTCATTCGTAACCAGTACAGGCAAAGAAAATAAACTTAAAACATACTACCAAAGCAAGACAGGTGATAATATTTTAAAGGAAGAAGATAATGAAAATGTGGGAGAGATATTACAATAATAGTTTAAAGAGCTAAAAGTTCAAAAAAGAGTATGTTCCTCAAAGCTAAAGTCAAATATCAAATAATTTTGGCTGTTTGTTAAAATACGGTTACAATGTTTTGGGTGCATAGATATTATCAAATGTTTGTTTATAAATCTATTGGACCAAACTGCGTGGTCATCAGTCCGTAGCTTACAAACTACTTAAACCTAGGTAAACTAACCTAAGGACAAACACACACACACCCATGCCCCAGGGAGGACTCGAACCTCCACGGCGAGCAACCGCGCGCTCCGCAGCGAGACGCTTTAGACCGCTGGGCTACTCCACCGCGGCATAGATATTAACATTGTAGTAGAGTAGTAATAGTGTAGTCCATAATTTTTATTATTTATATTTCAATTATTTGTCGGGGAAATGTTTGCAAAAAATCATAAAACAACAGGCAAATCTAAAGCGGGCCATAAAACACGAAAGTGCATTTTTTTTTCAATAATAACAACCAGCGTAACACTAAGTTAGTACTATATATTTTGTTTCAAATATTGTTTCGTAATCACGCAGTTTTGCACGATGTTTATATTTGCAGGTGTAATTAAAAATACCGAAGCTGTATGATTTTTAAACTTAGCACAGTTCAGGGTGCAGTGATTGTTCAACTACGTTCGGCGGTGGCGAAAGGGTCGAGCGGATTGAGGTGCTATGCTCCGGTGCGCGAGGCCGTTCCCCGTTGGGGGTTTGAATCCCCCCTCGGGCATGGATGTTTGTGTCGTCTTTAGTATAAGGTAGTAAGTAGTTCATACGTAGTTTGTAAGTTTAGGGACTGATGACACCGCAGTTAAGTCCCTTGAGCTTCACAAACATTTGAACATTTGAATTACGTTTGTAGCTAACAGTTCGCAGCATATCATTCTCAATGGATAGAAGTCTTCAGACGTCAAAGTTATCTCAGGCGTGCCCCAGGGGAGTGTTATAGGACTGATGCTTTCCACAATACATATAAGTGACCTCGTAGATAATATCGACGTTCAAAATTTTCGTAAAACTGTAGTGATGTATGAGTACATGGTCTCGCGGCGATATGAATTAATAAAATCTTCTCGAGCTTCTAGCAGCGTCAAGTGGTGGTGAACCCAGGAGCTTTCGGCCAAGTTCTCCTTGGCCAATGTCAAATGGTAAAATGACTGCTGTATTGCCGTCGCCTTGCCGTTATATAGCCGCGCTGCTGGCTGTGACGTCACTGGAGCCTCTGCTTCGCCATATGAGGCAATGTTTATATCCTGAGTCGGCAGCGTCCGCTTTTGTCTGCTGGCTGTGACGTCACTGGGGCTCGCTTCTTCGTCCTGTGTCCGCCGCGTCTGCTTCAACCTCGCTATGGCCGGGTCCCACGCTGTGCTGAGCTGCAAACCGACGTCCTTATTAATGGTGTTCCCAGATATTTTGATTTCAATAGTTTTTTTTATAACGCTATCCCAATATCCTTTCGGTTTAGCAATGACAGATGTTTCGTCGAACAGAATACGGTATTGATTTTCTAAAGAATGTTCTGCCACGGCTGATTTTTCCGGGTAGCGACGACGTAAGCACCCCCGAGTTCGGTCAAGGTTGCTCCAGAGTGTGTACAGTTTGTCCAAAATAACAGCAGCCATACTCGCATGGTATTTTATATACTCCTGATGTTTTGAGACCGAGGTCGTCTTTTACTGGCCTTATCATCTGTCGAAATTATGCTGGGGGCCTGAACACAGAAGCGATGTTATATCTCTTCAGGATCCGGCTAATCTTTCCCGACACAGTTCCACAAAAAGGCAAAAAAGCTAGATCCTTGCTCTCTTCTTCCGACGTTCTTTTCCTCCTTTTATCGCCAGAAATTGCTTTTTCTATTTGTTGGTGACTATAGCCGTTATCCCCGAAGACCCTTCGGAGATGGGTTAGCTCTTGTGGCAGACTCTCAGCGTCATATCAAGCATCTGTGTCAATTTTTACCTCTCTATCTACATTATTTCGTGATTTAATAAGTTTTCAAATGTACACAAACTTTTTGATCGCCCGGTATTTAAATTCGGGCCATTGTTTTTGGAAGACCCTGTATTTTGTCCAGATGCATAAGTTGACGAATTGGCTTGAGATAGCAAGAATTCAACAAAGCAGGTGAACAAGGCAACGCAAGATCTCCCGACCAATAAATGACATAATACAGTTCTCAGTTCCTTGTCGGCTTATAGCGATGTATTCAAATAATTTTTCCCCACTTACGAACCCATTACTTTTTTTACATCAAACCGCATATTAATCCATCCACCGTTGCCCTTATCGCTTTCGTTGCAAGCTGAAATGTGCGTTTGTCGCTGCGTGAAATTTCAGTCGATTACGAATGACTTCATTCCGGACGTGTTTTATCTTGCAACATCCGGAAATTACGCATTGTTACGAACAATAGTGGGCGTGCAGAGTGCGTGCGCGTGACAGATGAACACGATGACATGCGAGCGGGTGTAATGAATGCGTGGCAACGTTGGCAGCCCTGGCGGGCGCGCCAGAGCGGAACGCCGGCTTCACGCCTGGCCAGCGCGGCGGCTAAAATCCCCGGGCTTCGTTAATTCACGGACGACGGCTCTTAATTGGTTTATTCTGTTAAACTGCTTAGTGCGGCCTATCAAAGCCGAAACGGCAGATGAATTTCTGCGAAACTTCGGGCGCGCCCAAATTTATTGGATTTTCATCCGCGGCCCCTGCTGGAAGACTGTCCCCTGCAGCCAGTTGTTTTCACGCGTTTATAACTCGGCGCCGGAATACTCGTTAGCAAGTATTATGATGTGCGAGTGGCGCGGACGGTCGAGCGAAAAACTCTGATTTCGACGGTAATGCGCGCTGAGAGAGGCAGACTGCGGATATGTAGCGATCGCAAGTGAAGTCGTACTTCCAAACAATGAGTACTCGAGAACGAGTAACGTTTTAGTGTTTGCAAAACAGCTACTAGGCGATTTGATAGTTACGTTCTCATCATAAATACTCTGATCAAATAATGAGCGTATCAGTTAAAATATCTAGGTTCTGAAACATTGTCATCGGTAGAAGGAACTAAAATGCTGCGACATCTTTCTGTCGGTTCTACACAGTGGAGACAACATTACGGCAACCGACATTGTGCTAATAACAGAAAGTTGCTGCAGATGTGATGATACTAGCTTTTAAGTGGCCTCAGATATAATAAATAAACAACTTCTTCAATGACGCGAAGTTAAATAGCACCCCACCAACAAAAATTATAATGACCGATTATACAGATTGTCTCACGAAAGACGCCAGCCAGTCGTCAGCGGATCGCGCGGTACGTCTCCCGGCCGCCGCCACCGCATCCGCCGGCCACGGCAGCGCCCGATACTCGGACTCTATTGTGCCGCGGGCGCATACACTGAGTTAAAGTCTAAAAAAACATTGCCATCTCAGGAACCTAAGCTTACCTTTATTTACAGTAGATGTTCAAAATGATGACCCTCTATGGAAAGAGCGGCCTGATATCTCTTGAACGCATTTTCGAACACTCTACGAATTTCGGCTGCCAAAATCTGGGAAATGGCTAGTCGAATCCTGTCTTCCAACACTTCGAGTGTATGGGGATTGCTCGCATACACCTTGTCTTTTAACATTTCCGAAAGATAAAAGTCACAAGGATTTAGATCTGGAGAACAGGGAGGCCAGTCAACAATTCTGTCATCAAAAACACTTTGTATTGCTGCCACAGAAGCATTGGCAACGTGTGGTCTTGCATTGTCCTGCATGAAATAATCGTACAGCTTTTCGTTGGGTGAAAGTTCTTAAAAAAACGGATGCAGGATATTGTTCGCATACCTGTCAGAATTTATTGTTTCCTGAAAAAAGATTCGACTAGTCATTTCCTAGATTTCGCCAGCTGAAATTCGATGAGTGTTCGCAAATGTGTTCAAGAGATGTCAGGCCGCTCTTTCCATAGAGGACCATCATTTTGAACATCTACTGTAAATAAAGCTAAGCTTAAGTTACTCAGATGGCAATGCTTTTTAGACTTTAACTCAGTGTATGCGCCCGCGGCACAAAAGAGTCCGAGAATCGGGCGCTGTCGTGGTCGGCGGATGCGGTGGCGACGGCCAGGAGCCGTACCGCGCGATCCGCTGACACCTGGCAGGCGTCTTTCCTGAGACACCCTGTACTAATCTTCATATTCTTCTTGCTAAAGTTCTTAAAATATATAAATGAATGAATTCAAAACTATTTTCCACAGGCAGATCCAGTAAGTTGGCAAACCATGGGAAAAATTTTAATTGCATTCGCTATGAGAGTTTTTGTTCATTCCGCAGCTCGTCTATAACTGCTATCGATATCACAGCATCAATAACCATGCAACTTTAGTGACACATAACGTCCTTGTACGTTGTTAATATCACATTCAGAATTAAATTCAAAATGATCATCACTTGAGAAAAGCTCCATGAAACATATTGAATAAATATTTAGAAATCTTGAAAACACTTCGAAGACTTCTTGGTTTAGTTTTTTTAAATATATGTGACGTATAAAAGACCACATAGTTCGGTAATCAAATCATTTCTCAACGAGACCACATCTCTATACCAACTAAACATATTTAAACATCTTTCCTTTTCATTTTTATATACATTGTCAATCTTTTAAAAAATGTCAATCGCTGTCCCAAACAGCAGGTTCAGCGCGTTAACCTTTGGCTAATCAACGACCGCGACCTGCATTTTCTTGCTGACGTCGGCGGATAAACCGTCACTGCGTACTGCTGCAGCACCATCGTTACACATGAAACAAAGAACGAATAAAATTCAGAGAAGTACATCTTTTCAAACATTGACAACATTCAAAAGAATAGATTTTTTTTTAAAATTAAACAATGAATAATTCTGAAATTAACTTTATGAGGAAAATAGTGGACGGTTAAATACAAGTGCCACTACACAGAGGGGATTGGTTTAACTTTACAAGCATCCTAGGGTTTTATTTGCGGACGGAGAAGTTAGTACTGTTTCCTCCCACAAGTCCCCTAAAACCTCCACATCCTTGCGGATGCTGTTGCGTAGCAGTGTGCGTTTGTACCGCCCTACTGTACGCACTAGGTGCCGTAGTTCCTGTCCCAAACCTTTATGGAAAGCATAGAGTTCTGATTAACCTGTTGTCTTCTATAGTTGTGTCCCCAGCGCAGAAGACAGCACACAGGTCGCTGGTTCTTGTACAGCATACAAGTGAGGCTAAAATAAGTTCTGTGTGATGGAAGCATAAGAAGCGACTCGCGAGATTTTTATTTGTCAGGGGTGCCATTTATTAAATAAATAATAAAATATCAACAACTATTGTTAATACGACACGGCCTATGCTGCCCGTAGTTCATATTGAGACCTCGACTGTTATCACAATTACACAAGACTTTACTCATGACCGGTGCGGTCCGGCGCGTATAGTGGTCAGCTCGAGACTGCAACTGCGGCGCGTTGCGAGAGGGCACCTGACGCTCTATTTCGCGCCAAAACAGGGATGTCGTGCGCCTTCTGCAAAATCGCTCTTCTCTTGTTACAATAAGAGAAGGCAACTTAAACTTTTTAAACTGTCAAAACCTAGCCTGTCCTTGAGAGATATTTATTACAAATTCTCAGCTCTGAATAATTAATATTTAGCATATAATAAACAAAACTAATTTCATAAGAAATCACGTGACGTGAAATGCAGCAGCCAATGCCAGGAGAGCACCAGTAACATAGGCGCGCTTTCCAACGGGAACCAGCACCTACTGAGCCATATGCTACTGCTCCCCACCCCACATTCCAACATATGCTGCATTTCTGTCTTTCTTCCGCATTTAAGACACGTACAGTGTTAGCAAAGAAACGGCCAGTGGCCAGAAATATGAAGTTGCCATAGGCCAGGAATATCACAACTTGTATTTACTCTACCACGCAAATTACACAAGCAGTTGTGTTCCGTTAGTGTAGTGAGAAGGTAGTACAATGCAACAACATCGTGACTTACGCGAAGCTGTGGCATGGAGTGCCATATGAAGGTTAGAAGCGGGACAGACACAGAAGGACGTGGCCGTAGCTATTGTAGTGTCCCAAAGTGTGATTTCCAGGTTCTGGATGCAATTTCAGACGACAGGAACCGTCAAAAGAAGACAAGGCCAAGGTCATCCAGTGGTAACATCAGCAGGAGATGACCGTTATCTCAGATTAACATTCCGACGAAACAGGAAGCTAAATGCAACTCAACTGTATCGCACCCTCCAGACAGCAACGGGACGTGGAATATCAACACAAACAGTTCGAAATCGCTATGTGGAATGTGGCATCTACACACGGAGGCCTGTGGTGTGTCCCACTAAAATCACGACACCCTTTATCCCGCAGAAACTGAGCGAAGGAACATCAGCGTTGGGATGTAACTAATAGCGCCGGGTTTTATTCATACATAAGTCAAGGTTGGTTGGTTGGTTGATGGGTGGATGGGACCAGACAGCTAGGTCATCAGTCCCTTGACCTCTGTATGGAGTGCAAGCCAGGGTATTGTCGGCTAAGACCGTAACCAAAGTGAAATAGAGGAACTAGAAGTGGAAGTTATTTTATAATTGGGGAATCCGCAGCTGAGTAAATACATTTTCTTTTATGAATTTATCAATTGTTTAAAAAAATTGATTTATGACTTTATGTAATAAAAGAAACTATTTTAAAAATTGAAATAGAAATGTCCTCTTATGAAACAATCAATAAATTCTGGAGCCGCTTCAGCTGTTTTCATTGAGATCCTTTTATGTACAGGTCCACTACCGGTTTCGCGTCAATAGAGACGCAACTTCAGGTGTTAAATTTTTTATTCTCTCATCATAATTCGCTACTGAGTCCCAACATTCTAGTTGCTTTCATCCGTCAATTGGTTAAAAATTCAATTGGGCCAAATACATGGGTCCAAGTCCAAAATCAAATGGTTGTCTTTCAGGATTAAAACATGGACGTTAAAATGTGGGACCATTTGATTTTGGACTTGGACCCATGTATTTGGCCCTATTGACTTTTTAACCAATTGACGGATGAAAGCAACTAGAATGTTGGGACTCAGTAGCGAATTATGACGAGAGAATAAAAAATTTAACACCTGAAGATGCGTCTCTATTGACGCGAAACCGGTAGTGGACCTGTACATAAAAGGATCTCAATAAAAACAACTGAAGCGGCTCCAGAATTTGATTGTTTCATAAGAGGACATTTCTATTTCAATTTTTAAAATAGTTTCTTTTATTACATAAAGTCATACAATCAATTTTTTAAAACAATTGATAAATTCATAAAAGAAAACTAGAAGTGGGTTTAAGTCAAGTAGAACAGGACTAATACCAATAGAAAAAGCGGGGTTCTTCAAGGAACGTCGCGACAGATCTAGAATCCCCGTTAATTAACGACAAGGAGATACGGGAGAACAGTGTCAAAGTCAAAGTATCGAAAACATTTTCAAACAAAAGTTTCTCGAAACGTTTTCGCTCCGAAGCATAATAACCGAGATAGGGCATAGTGCCGCCCGATAGTGGCATCCGTTTATATTATCAGAGAGATGTTTCGGACGCTGGAGGCAAACAATTAATTCTTTGAAATGTAGTGCTGATCGGTTGACCGTCGAGGCCTAAGAAGTGAGAAGACGTTACGTACAAGCAGACGGTATCAAATCGCCGTTATTTTGGGCAATACTTCTGCAATGATGCAAAATGTGGAAAAAATACAAGAGAGCAAAGGTGTAGACAGTTTTGTCATCCACAGTCCCCTTTTATTCAATTTTCGCAGCAGATTAACGACGAAGTCGCTATTACATATCAAATTCTGAGCTATTAACAGACTATCGTAAACTGCCACGTTTAGTGTTACTAACGCAGACTGGACCAAAAATTGAAAAAAAAAAAAAAAAAAGTTCAGAAATAGTCTGACAGATAGAACTGAACTGCTACCGTGACGGGTGAGAGGTACGCAGATATGTTACAGAATTGAATCATCCCTGGCCTGGCTGATAAACACCTGCTGGAACGTACGATTTGTATGCAGGATGGCGCTCCACCCCATATTGCTGGACGCGTCGAAGATCTCTTGCGCGCGTCGTTTGGTGGTGGATCGTGTGCTCAGCCGCCACTTTCGTCCTGCTTGGCCTCACTGTTCCCCAGACCTCAGTGCGTGCGATTACTGGCTTTGGGGTTACCTGAAGTCGCAAGTGTATCGTGATCGACCGACATCTCTAGGAATGCTGAAAGATAACATTCCATACAATGCCTCACCATAACTTCAGACATGCTTTACAGTGCTGTTCGCAACAATATTCCTTGACTACAGCTATTGTTGAGGAATGATGGTGAACATATTGAGCATTTCCTGTAAGAAACATCATTTTTGCTTTGTCTTAATTTGTTATGCTAGTTATTGGTTTTCTGATCAGATGAAGCGCCATCTGACGGTCATTTTTTTAACTTTTTTTCCCTCCTAATAAAACCCCATGTCATTCCAAGCATGTGTGTCAATTTTTACCTCTATATCTACATTATTCCGTGATTTATTAATTTTCAAATTTATACCGTCTTTTTGATCACCCGGTACATTTCACTTTTCTTAGGCCTATGTTCAAATGTTTGTATAGCTTATGAGACTTCGGGGTCATCAGTCCCTACACTTACAAACTACTTATGAACTAGCTAATCCTAACGACGGCACAAATATCCATGCCCGAGGGGGGATTCGAACCGCCAACCGTAGTGGCCGTGCAGACCGTGACTGGACTGTTAGGCCTATGTTTTTGCATTACGGAAACTGGTCTGGTTATTATATGGTGCAACTACTTCCTCCTGTACGGCGACCTCCAAGCAAGACTTGGCGCCCTCCTTGGAGTCGCGACCCACTGGTTGAAAAACACGACCCTACAGGAATATTCAGGTTTCTAAATGGCTGCAGAGTCTTTGAAATAAATTGATGTACTGCGACTTTTGCCTCACTCTCCGTTATTGCTAGAAATCTATTGAGCGTGCGAGGGCCCCTTTAAGAGGACGACAGACATACGGTAGCGGTGGCCAGTGGCCACGTGGCGCAGCCTTTCAGGTGCGGCGGCAGCGGCTGCAGCGTTTGAGCGTGCGCGCGCGGCTAACGCGATCTGCGCGGGGCCCGCTGCACGCTAATGCAGCCGCCGGACACACAGGCCAGTGCACGCTTCACGCTCCGCTCCGCGCGCCACGCTTCGGCGACACTCGGCCACGTTCGGGCGCGCTCGGCCGCTGCGGGCCTGTCCGGCGCGATTGGCTGTAATCCGATTGTCCGCCGGCGCTGGCGATACTGGAAAGCGAGCGGCACCCGACGGCTGCCGCCTGCCGCAAATGCGATTCTGCCGCGCCTACGTCCTTGGCACAATTCGGAACATAAAGCCGAACTGCACTCTGCCAAGCTTTCTATTTTTTCTTTTTTTATCCTTTTCCCCCCTCTGTCTCTTTCATCAGCGATTCTGTTCTAAATTGCCGGCCGCGGTGGCCGAGGGGACTGAGACGCTCCAGTCACGGTCCGCACGGCCACTACGGTCGGGGGTTCGAATCCCCCCTCGGGCATGGATATTTGTGCCGTCCTTAGGATAAGCTAGTTTATAAGTAGTTTGTAAGTTTAGGGACTGATGACCCCGTACTTAAGTCCCATAGACTATACAAACATTTTAATCTGTTCTAAATTGGAAGGGCACTCACCAGCACAACATTTTCACTGTTCGGTCACCTTATAACGAACGGGCGGCTGTCTCTGAAGTGAGGTAGCGACGTTTTTTTTTATTTAATTAATAACCCGCTAATTATGATGTAAAAGAAGGAGGTGTTTTTCCGTCCGTTACTTCTAATTTTTATTTTTAGGATATATAGGTTCCCTTGAAATTTCTGTGACCTGGTGATCATGAATATTGAATGACTTGAAACCTGCAGAAAGAATTTTCGTGCGTTCAGCATAAAAAATCGTCTCTTCAGTACTGAACTTACGAAAATGATACAGCTTACAAGCTTCCTAGGGTTTTATATGCGGGCGGAGAAGTTAGTACTGCTTCCTCTCACAAGTCCCCTAAAACCTCCACATTCTTGCGGATGCTGTTGCGCAGCAGTGTGCGTTTGTACCGCCCTACAGTACGCAGGAGGTGCCGTAGTTGCTGTCCAAGACTTTATGGAAAGTATAGAGTTCTGAATAACCTGTTGTCTTCTATAGTTGTGTCCCCAGCGCAGAAGACAGCACACAGGTCGTTGATTCTTCTACAGCACACAAGTGAGGCTAAAATAAGTTCTGTATGATGGAAGCATAAGAAGCGACTCGCGAGATTTTTAATTTTCAGGGATGTCATTTATTAATTAAATAATATAATATGAGCAACTATTAATAATATGACACGGCCCATGCTGCCCATAGCTCATGTTGAGACCTCGACTGTTATCTCTATTACACAAATCTTTACTCATGACCGGCGCGTATAGTGGTCAGCTCGAGACTGAAACTGCGGCGCGTTGCGAGAGGGCACTTGACGCTCTATTTCGCGCCAAAACAGGGCCGTCGCGCGCCTTCTGCTAAATCGCTCTTCTCTTGTTGCAATAATAGAAGGCACCTTAAACTTTTTATACTGTCAAAATCTAGCCTGTCCTTGAGAGATATTTATTACAAATTCTCAGCTCTGAATAATTAATATTTAGTATATAATAAACAAAATTAATTTCAAAAGAAATCATGTGACGTGAAATACAGCGCATATGCTACTGCTCCCCACCCCACATTTCAACATATGCTGCACTGCTGTCATTCTTTCGCGTTTAAGACACGTACGATGTTAGAAAAGAAACGGCCAGCGGCAAGAAATAAGAAGTGGCCACAGGCCAAGAATATCACAAGCTTGGTTCTGTCATTATTAGGAAAAAACATTTGTAAAGCATTTGGGTATTATCCCGATTTGTAAGTCATACTTACCGAACGAATTTTTGCAATAGGCTTAATAAATCACAGTTCAGCTATCTGGATGGTCTGTATTTGTCCACAAAAGTAGACTATATCAAATATACTCAGAAATGAGTCATTTAAATGGGTTAATGTTAACAGGGCCAGAACCACATAGTGCTGAAATCTAAAAACATATTTTCTTGGCTTCCCAAGATGGCGGACTGTCTTCTATAGACAGTTAAGCTTTGCATAGTAGCACCTACTATGCAAAGCTTAACTGTCTATTGAAGACAGTCCGCCATCTTGCGGAACCAAGAAAATATTTTTAGATTTAACACTATTTGGTTCTTGCCCTGTTAACTTTCATAAATTTAAATGAGTCATCTCTAAGTATATATTTGATATAGTGTACATTTGTGAACTGTGATTTATTACTGCAAAATCTCGTTCGATAAGTATGACTTACAAATTGGGATAATACTCAAATGCTTTACAAGAACTGTAATTTCTATTTGTAATATAGAAAAAGTTTTTCCTAACAATGACAGAACCAAGCTGTATCATTTTCGTAAGTTCAGTACTGAAGAGACGATTTTTTATGTTGAACGCACGAAAATTCTTTCTACAGGTTCCACGTCATTAAAAATTCATACTAAAATTCTGTACCACCAGGTCATAGAAATTTCGAGGGAACCTATATTTCTTAAAAATAAAAATTCACTGAGGGAAAAACACCGAAACAAATACTTAGTATTACTTTATCAAAAAAATCTGTTTGTTTTCTTTTTTAGATAAGGACCACTTGCCAATCAGACTGCAATGAATACACACTCGTCACCACAAATGTTACTGGCACCGTAATATGGCGACAATGGCTTCACTTCTGTGCCGTTAAGGCCATCTCCACTTATTCTAACCTCCTTGATGTAAAAGAACTTACCCGCATAATTACAGGGCAATATCGTTGACATCAGTTTCCTGTAGAGTTTCCTAAGGCTCGAATGTAGTAAATTTCCTTGAGACGTATAAGCTTCTTTCTGTGAATCAGCACGGGTTTAGAAAACTTCGTTCTTATGAAACTCAGATTGCCCTTTTTTCAAATGATATATTACTAGCCATGGATGGAGGGCAACAGGCAGATTGTGTTTTTCTCGATTTCAAAACGGCATTTGACGCGGTTGCACACTGCAGACTGCTATCGAAGATACGAGCTTAGGTTCACAGATTTGTGACTAGCTGGAAGACTTCCTAAATAATAGAATACAGTACGCTGTTCTCCACTGCGAGTGTTCATCACAGACGAGTGTATCGTCATGCGTGCTTCAGGGGAGTGTGATAGGACCGCTATTATTTTCTATCTAGATAAATGATCTGATGGGCAGAGTAGCTTGTAATTCGGGGCTGTTTCCTGATGATGCTGTGGTGTGTGGGAGGCTGTCGTCTTTGACTGTAACAGCATACAGGATGTCTTGGACAAAATTTCTTGTTTGTGTGAAGTACAGCAGCTAGCTCTAAATGTAGAAAAATGTAAGGTACTACACATGTCGCGGCAATATACCCTTGCGCACTAAGGCGCCTTGCTACGGTGCGCGCGGTTGTTCGCCGTTGGCGATTCGAGTCCTTCCTCGGGTATGGGTGTTTGTGTTGTCCTTAGTAAAAGTTACTTTTACTTAATTTAAGTACTTCCTAAGCCTAGGGAGAAATGATCAACGTAATTAAGTGCCTTAGATATACAAACATTTCAGCATTTTATATGCAGACGGGTAGGAAATCAGTCCCATAATGTTCGAATACAGCATTAATAGTGACCTTCTTTATGCAGTCGTGTCGTTCAAATATCTAGAGGTAACATTGCAGAGTGATATGAAATGAAACGAACATGTAAGGACAGTTGTGAGTGAGGCGGACAGCCGACTTAGGATTTTTGGGAGAATTTCGGGAAGATTTACTTCATTTGTAAGGGAGACCGCGTATAAAACGCTTGTACGACCACGTCTCGAGTATTTCTCAAGTGTCAGGGGCCCGCAGCAGATCAGTTTATAGGAAGACATAGAAGCAGTTCAGAGGCGAGCAGCTAGGTTCGTTACTGGCAGGTTCGACAAATGCGCGAGTGTGACGCAACGCAACTCAAATGGGAATCGCTGGAGGAAAGACGACGTTCTTTTCGAGAAATTCTGTTGAGGAAATTTAGAGGGCCGGAATTTGAAGCTGAGTGTAGAACGATCTTCCTGACGCCTACTTACATTTCGCGCAAAGATCATAAAGACAAGATCAGAGAAATTAGGACTCGAACGGAGGCATATTCTGTATTTCCCTCGTTCTACTTGGAAGTAGAATAGGAAAGGAACTTTCTCGAATGCAAACAACATTTTTCACGCCGAGCAGCATTACGGACTTGGATAAAAGACAGAGATCTTCGACCCCTGTACTATCAGGCTTCCGGCAGAACACTGCCCGCTAAATGTTTGCCAAAATAAAAAAGTCACCCTCCTGGTTCTCCGAGCTTATCGTGCTACTGAATAATTCATCAAAGCTCAACGGCGGCACGAATACTTGGCCAGATAGCCACTTTCCTAATTACTGTAATTAAGTACCTTAATGAATTCATACTTCTCCCTTTTGATGTTCGCCCGGGGAGGTCAGATAACGTTTCGTTTAAACTCACACAGGTTTAAATGCGAATTTTCTTTGAATTAACACGGGAGGGGTTTTTTTTTATCTTGCTGTCTTTGGTAGGGAAGTTTCAAGCGCAAAGTTTCGAGAGAAAACGGAACGAAGCGTTGCGGGGAATGAAATAGGGGGTGAGGGGTACCTTACGTGGTAGCCACGTGTTGCTCCCGTACATAGCCGGCTTGTCTATTATTCACATGCAATCAGTGACACGTGCGGCAGGAAACGCTATGAACATCCGCAGTCCACCATTTCGTCTCCGAAGCAGATGCACGTCCCCATGTACCAGGTCCAGAAAATTCTTTGCATAAGTCAGCTCATAAAAAGTGGAGTGACGACAGCGTATACGACTCGCAAAAGTGTTTGTAGCCACTGCTGTTTATCTTCATAACGCAAGCACACACATAACTAGAAATACTGGGATCTGCATAGCAAAAGCTTCATCTAACCTTTCTAAAATTAAAACGCATATCGTTTGCAGCAATGTAATAATGATTTATGTTCCAGACTTGTTCCAGTTTTTATATTTAAAAGCATTCCCAGTGAGATTTTATGGATTAATGATTAATGCAGTGATGTTCTTACACAGTGACGGCTGGTGATAATGTGCTAATGTGCTGCAGCACACTGTAAATATATTACTAAAATTATGCCATTTCTCTTCGAATGCAAGCAAGAAATCGCTGTAAAGTTACATCCTTTCTCTTGGCATACGAGCCAGATATCACAATAAAATTATGCCAATTCCCTTCCAATCCGTATTAGAATGCTAGTAATGAGGATGAAAACGCATTTTGGAGCGCTCTCGCCGCGATAGCTGGAAGCCAGCTCCGTGTGCTGAAGTGGTTTTTAGCCGCACTGGTACGTGCGCAGAGAGGCGGCGCAGTCGTCTGTTCGCTAGTGCGCATGCACAGACGTGATGTCAGGCCTGGCGACTCATGTGTGCTGAGACTGCAGCACCACATCAATATTTCTCTTCGCGCTGCGTGTGACGGCTGCGGAAGAATAGTATATGACGAATATTGCGGCTTACAGAGTCAAATAGCGCGCTGACTCAGGCGTCTTGCGCGTTGTCTCTCAATTCCTGTGTGAGGCTCGTATTCAAATACGTCTGAGTCTAAATTTTTAATTTCTGTAAATAAAATTAATATTTTTTAAACGTTACATTTACTACCTGCAGTGAATATGTGCAGTTGGCAACGTTGTTATAGATTCCCCTGAAGTTCTTACTGTCAATACAATATTAATTGATATTTAATTAAAGGCAATCATACAAAGGTTGACTTTTTATTTCAGTATATTTTGTTTCCTGTTTGTTTTTGTAATATTGTAGCACACTGGTCAAATTTTGTACAAGCCGCCACTGTTCTTACGTGTGATTCAGTCTACCGAGCAGTTCGCAGCGCTGTTAACGCGCTATTACACTGTTACTTACTTATTCGACTCTCATGCTGAAATCTGTTTGTCATTTGTGGGCATACTTCCACATCATAAAAATTATCACACACTAGCTGTACTCGACATGCTTTACAATGTCATGGAAAGAAAAAAAGTGTTTGGTGGGGTGACAGGTTCTTGCGTGTTTGTGTGTACCCCTGTTCGGTTAGTAAAATAATTATCGGCGGAAAGCGAACATTTCATAGCGAACCTTAGCACTTTACGCCGCCGGAGACTTGACGCCTGGAAGATACGCAACCTGCACGATCCGTATGTTGCACACGCTGCCGCATTATGCCTGTAATTAGTAAATATCTTGAAATAAATAAAAATCTTGATCCGATCGCTACCAAACTTCTCAGGTACTCCCTCTGGGCTAATCTAATTATTGTATAATGATGCCATCAAAATCGCTCCAGCCGTTTTCGAGATTATAGAGGACATACAGACAACATTTTTATACAGCGTGTTACAAAAAGGTAGGGCCAAACTTTCAGGAAACATTCCTCACACACAAAGAAAGAAGAAATGTTATGTGGACATGCGTTCGGAAACGATTAATTTCCATCTTAGAGCTCATTTTAGCATTTCTCTTTAAAAGAAAATTGAAATAATTCGTGCAGCAATTGTCAAAATACCCAATTCTTTCGTTAGTATGTACTGTACTTCCTCGATTCACTGCCAGTTGGCGCAATTGAAGGAATGTAATGTTCACTTCATTGCTTGTGTTGACATGCGACTCATTGCTCTACAGTACTAGCATCAAAATGTTCAAATGTTTGTAGAGCTTATGGGACTTAACTACGGGGTCATCAGTCCCTAAACTTACAAACTACTTATGAACTAGCTAACACTAAGGACGGCACAAATATCCATGCCCGAGGGGGGACTCGAACCCCAGACCTTAGTGGCCGTGCAGACCGTGACAGGAGCGCCTCAGTCCCTTCGGCCACCGCGGCCGGCAGTACTAGTATCAAGCACATCAGTACGTAATATCAACTCGTTAGTATTCATCATGATCGTGGTTTTGCAGTCAGTGCTTTGTTTACAAATGCGGAGTTGGCAGATAGCTATTTGATGTATGGATTAGCACGGGGCAATAGCCGTGGCTTCTCAACAACAAATTCGGTGACCGACGGATTGGTAGAGGCGGACCAATTCCATGGCCTCCACGCGCTCCTGACCTCAAACCTCTTGACTTTCATTTATGGGGGCATTTGAAAGCTCTTGTCTACGCAACCCCAGTACCAAATGTAGAAACTCTTCGTGCTCGTATTGTGAACGGCTGTGATACAATACGCCATTCTCCAGGGCTGCATCAGCGCATCAGGGATTCAATGCGACGGAGAGTGGCTGCATGTATCCTCGCTAACGGAGGACACTTTGAACATTTCCTGTAACAAAGTGTTTGAAGCCACGCTGGTACGTTCTGTTGCTGTGTGTTTCCATTCCATGATTAATGTGATTTGAAGAGAAGTAATAAAATGAGCTCTAACAAGGAAATTAAGCGTTTCCGAACACATGTCCACATAACATATTTTCTTTCTTTGTATGTGAGGAATGTTTCCTGAAAGTTTGGCCGTGCTTTTTTGTAACTGCCTGTTTATAGAGAATCACGTTTGCATCAGTTGGTTTCGTAGCCTTCATACTGTTTTTAAGTTAGTGTCTGACATCATTTAGTTTACGAAAAACGAAGTAGGAAAGCGCTCTACCCGCCTCTACGCTGTCAGATTAGCGATTGTTGCAGAGATCATAAATATGACATTTCGTAAATGTGCGGAACGTGTCAGTTTAATGAAAGGTCGCTTTACATGATATTTGAAAAATGCAATTTGTTTTATAAAGTTACTGATTTATTTCTAAAAATTAATTTGCTGAGTATACGCAGTTAGCAATCAAAAACTTTTAATTTCTTTCTAAATGCTTTTGAACTGCGTTTATGCACAGCTGGGTGGCAAGAAGAAGTGTGGATTACAGCTCTGCAACTGGCTGGCGTTTGACTTCCTTTGAGTAAAAAGAAAATTGTTAGTTTTAATTTCACGTAATATTATTTTTAGTTCAACAACGTTACTTAGTCGATTCTGTAGAAAGTAAGCGGTAAAATATTCTGATTTTTACAAGGGTTCATGTGAAATATAAGCTCCTCAATAAGCAACATGCCTTTTCATAATTCGTAAGGAGTAATGAAATGCCTTAGTCTGTCTTGCACGCGTCCGTGATTGTGAAATCCTGAACTTACTGAGAGCTAAGATTTACGTCATACATTACTACAGAGAAATGTACATAGTTAAAACTACAGAAGAGTGTTGCTAATTGTACTGAGTGCATTTCTATCGTTTTCACAAGTAAATACATGTTATTCAGTGGATTTAGTGCCGCACTTGCAAGCCAACAAAAGTCACGCCTGAAACATAAAAAAAAGACAATGATCATCATCTTCACATTTGACCTCACTTACCTTGCTTTTTGGTATGGGAGAATTGGGAGTCCTCCACTGGCTAGACGCTTGCTTGGTTTCTGGGTCATACCCATAACACAAACTCTCATCCGCTGTAATGACTTTGTTCAAGACGTTTCGCAGGGGTACGCGCCAACAGTCAGAGAAACACAACACCAGCTCTTACACTGACGTCGTCTGCACAGCTGTTTCATGATGGTCTCTACTAACGGCATCTAGCGTGAGAACCCTGTACTACGTCTACGAATGGCAGCGCCCTCGGAGTCCGGTTTCTTTTGGGTCCCCCTCGTATATTTTTCTGTTAGAAATCATGTAATGGTAGCATAATGTGTTGCATTCCGAAAATACACAAAAGAACTAGGTGCAGTAATTTAAAAGAAAACAAACTAAAGAAGATGAAATATGTTTCCTTTGAGATAACATTGTTTTGTTACTGTTCGTTGGTTCATGAGGACGGCAGGGTGGGAAGGGGGATGATGGGAGAGGGGTGGCCAGAATATTTTTACTATGAAGAGTGTCGCATATTCGAAAAGGTTGAAAAACACTGGTATAGAGCATTTGACCCTACCGTGCATGAATATTCGTGTTTGGCACAACTGTACTGACATGAGTATAGCTCAATCCACTGGTGGCAATAAGGGGTACCAGAATCAGCACCAATCGGCAGACACATACAACAGCAGAGCGGCGGGCCTGCTAGGTTAGGTGGCTAGTGCCCCACTATACCTGGCGTCAGCGTCATGTACGAAGGCGCTTCCGCGCATAAAGGCGGAGGGATAGGGGAGGCGTGGAGAGGAGGAGCTACGGCCGAGCGCCAACAGTTGCGCCCGTGGGAGAAACATTGCGTAACTCGTGGCCAGCCACACGCCTACAGAATGAACGTTATTGGCTGTCATTGTGGTGATGGAGGGGGATGCGCAGAAGGCTGAAAACTGGGCCGCCTTCGTACATGACGCCGACTATAGTCTGACTCAACGGAGTGCTGATCAAGCGGCAGATCGCTCCGAGCATTCATACTCCAAACAGCCGCATCCGAGGGTGTCTCCCTCGAGCGAGTATGAACGAGCAAAATCCTCCACATCTCTAATGTGGATGTCAGCCAGGGTCGTCTTTCCTAAGGGGTGCAAGGGGAGTGGGGCACCCAAGGGAAGGTACCCAGGGGCGCCTGACGGGAGCCGCGCGCGATTGCTTGCGTCGTCTAAGGCGCCATGTCGTCGTGCGGCCGCTCACACCGGATGTTTGAGTCCTCCCTCGGGTTGGGCTGGGTTGTTTGGTTGGGATAGGGGGGCTAAACTACTGAGATTATCAGTGCCCTGGTCAGGAAGGGAAGGAGTGAGGATAGGAAAGGAAGGGAGGGGGAAAGAAAATGCAATCCGGGAAGTAAAGAAGGAAGGAAGACTGCATTAGCTCGGAACCCCGTGCTCGACACTCACGTACTCACGAAAGAACCGTGAGCCACCTGGAGTAGTCCTCCGTCGGACATGGGTTTTTGTATCGTCTTTAGAATAAGTTAGTATATGCTAGTTTAAGTGGTGTGTAAGAGTAGGCACCAATCACCTTAGCAGTTTGATTCCATAAGTACTCACACAAATTTTGCCTAGAGAGCACCTTATACCATCTGCCATCTGCCAGTTTACTGAACAAACATTCATTACACCTGTAAAATGTAGGCACTGATATTTTTTACAAGTATGCCTCATGGAGCTTTCGGCACAGTTTCAACTTTCGTTGGGCAGATATGTCTCTCTCTCTCTCTCTCTCTCTCTCTCTCTCTCTCACACACACACACACACACACACACACACACACATACACACAGGACTGTTTCCTGCATGAGTGAATGGAATAACTTGACTGCTGTTGAGGAAAGGGAAACGTGTGACTGGAAACGTTAACATACCGGTGTTGCCGACAGAAGTTGCAATTGCTTTTGGTGATTCGCTCCCTCTGGTAGTGAGAATGGGAGTAGTGAAATTTGTAAAAAATGACAACTGATGGACGTATTTTTTAAATTATGTTATTTTGTTGTAGTGTAGTACAGTAAATAATTTCACGTCGCTACAGGGAAAGGAATCAAATGAATTATTCAGGAAATAAAGTGAGTAACTCGCCTCTCCAGCGTCACCACACACACACACACACACACACACACACAGTTTGGTTCGGTACTGAGCCATCATTCCTGGATGGTTCAGGGACGTCACGTGTGACACATACAGCGGGTCGGAAAACGGCCGGCCCTAGAGAACGAGTGCTTGTTGCTGACGTGTCAGCGGTCACGTGCCGTGGCTTCGTGCAGCTCTTTCAGCTCTTTGTGCGACCGCCCACCGTCGCTTCCGACCGCAGAATTAGTGGCACGTTGTCCGTCCAGATGGCCGGAAGAGCTTCAGCGGGGCGCTGCCGTTTTAAATTCAGCTTCCTGTGCGCAGCCGCGCCGAGGGACAGGAACTGCGACAGCGCAACAGAATTTTGCCCAAATGAACGCAGAGGCCACGCTGGGCATATATGTCTGTGTGAGTAAAAAAAGCTGGCAATACGTATGGCCGCGTTTTCATTATGGCTCTTTTTTCGCCCTCATTAATGTAAAAGTGACTTTTGAATACACGTTTGATTTTTCCAGCTACCGAAATTGCGACACGTGCAAAGAAAGCTAGTGGACAGAGGACTCGTAATTAAACGAATTTTCGTCTAGCCACGGTACTCTTTATTAACTTATCAGTGCCATCGACAAGGGATCTCAAATATATTCCATATTTCTGGATATTCGAAAGGCTTTTGAAACTGTACCTCACGAGCGGCTTCTAATGAAATTGCGTGCTTATGGAATATCGCCCCAATTGTGCGATTGGATTCACGATTTCCTATCAGAAAGGACACAGTTCGTACTAAGTCATCAAGTCATCTAGTAAAATAGAAGTGATATCTGACGTTCTCCGGGGAAGCGTTACAGGTCCCCTACTCTTTCTTGTGCTTATAAATGATTTAGGAGACAATCTGAATAGTTACCTTAGACTGTTCGCGGATGTTGCTGTCGTTTATCGGTTAGTGAAGTCAACAGGAGATCAAAAGCAACCGCAAAGCGATTTAGACAAAATTTCTATTTGGTGCGAAAATTGGTAATTAACACTGAATAATGAAAAGAGTGAAGTAATACACATGGCCACTAAAAAAAATCAATTACGCGATAAATCAGTCAAACCTTAAGGTGGTAAATTCTACCAAATACCTAGGAGTTAAAATTACGAACAACTTAGACTGGAGAGTACACACAGAAAATATTGTCTGGAATGCGAACAAAAGGTTAAGTTTCATTGGCAGAACGCTTCGAAGTTGCAACAGCTCCACCAAAGAGGCTGCCTACATCACACTTGTGCGTCGTCTCCTGGAATACTGTTGTCCAGTGTGGGACCCACACCACGAGGGACTGACGGAAGACATTGAGAAGGTTCAGAGAAGGGCATCTCGTTTTGTTTTATCACGTTACAGGGGGAAAAGCTTGTCGGAAATGTTGCACGATTTGAGGTGGAAATCATTAAAATAAAGACGGTATTCGTTGCGGCGAAATCTGTTTGAGAAATTTCAAATCAAATGTTCAAATGTTTGTTAAGCTTATGGGACTTAACTACGGGGTCATCAGTCCCTAAACTTACAAACTACTTATGAACTACTTACGAACTAGGACGGCACAAATATCCATGACCGAGGGGGGATTCGAACCCCCCGACCGTAGTGGCCGTGCTGACCGTGACTGGAGCGCCTCAGTCATCTCGGCCACCGCGGCCGGCACGAAATTTCAACCACCGACTTTTACTTCGGAATGTGAAAATATTTTGCTAGCACCCACCTAATAGGGAGACATGGCCATCCCAATAAAATAAATCATATCGAAAACGGAACGATTTAGGTGTTCTTTCCTCCCGCGCGCTATTAGGGAATGGAACGGTAAAGAAAGTTTATGAAAGTGGTTAATGAACCCTCTGCCAGACACTTAAATGCTATTTATCAGAGCATCTATGTAGAAAATGAAAGTAGTGAGAGTCGATTGAAAAATATACTTAGAATAAGACACATTAGCGTTAGTCCTGTCACAAATTGTCATTAACAGTAAAAGGTACAGTATATGATCAAAAGCATCCGGATACCTGGCTGAAAATGATTTAAAAGTTCGTGGCACCCTCCAACGGTAATACTGAAATTCAATATGGCGTTGGACAACCCTTAGCCTTGATGACAGCTTCCACTATCGCAGGCATAAATACAATCAAATACTGCAAGGTTTCTTTTGAAATGAAAGCCCATTATTCACGGAGTGCTGCAGTGAGTGGAGGTGTCGATGTAGGTCGGCGAGACCTGGCACGAAGTCGGCGTTCCTAAACATCCCAAAGGTGTTCTTTGGATTCAAGTCTGGACTCTGTGCAGGCCAGTCCATTGCAGGGATGTTATTCTCGTGTAACCACTCCAGCGGAGGCCGTGCATTATGAACAGGTGCTCGATGGTGTTGATTAAGATGCAATCGCCATCCCCGAATTGCTCTTCAACAGTGGGAACCAAGAAGGTCCTTAAAACATCACATCTGTTGTGATAGTACCATGAGTAAATAACAAGGGGTCCAAGACCACTCCAAGAAAAACACGACCTCACCATGACACGATCACCTCCGAATTTTACCGTCGGCACTACACACGCTGGCAGATGATGTTCACCGGGCATTCGCCATACCTACACCCAGCCATCGGATCGCCACATTGTGCACCGTGATTCATCACTCCACGCAACGTATTTTTCCAATCGTCCAATGTTTACGCTCCTTATTCCGAGCAAGGCATCGTTTGGCATTGACCAGCTTGACGTATGGCTTACGGGCAGCCGCTCGGCCATGAAATCCAAGTTTTTCCCACTCCCGCCTGTCATAGTACTTGATCTGGAACCTGATGCAATTTGGAATTCCTGTGTGATGGTCTTAACTGAGGCGTTCCTGTTACTCTGTGCGACCTGTGGGCCTGTAGACTTTCGTGCTGTACATCTCCCTTCACGTTTCCACTTCGCTACCACATCAGAAACAGTGGACTTTGGGATGTATAGGAGTGAGAAAATCTCGCGTACAGCCTTCTGACAAATGACACCGAAATACCTGACCACGATCGACGTCCGGGAGTTCCGTGGTGCACCCCATTCTGCTTTCTCACGAGATCCAACAACTACTGAGGTCGCTGATATGAATAACCTGGCTGTAGGTGGCAGCACAATGCACCTAATATGAAAAAAACGTATGTTTTTGGGGGTGTCCGGATAATTTTTAACACATAGTGTATTTGTGGATGGATCGATATCTGGTATCTGAGTATCGCTTTAGCTAAACTACTGGCCAGTAAAATTACTACTCCAAGAACAAAAGCAGATGATAAACGAGTATTCATTGGAAAAAATATATTATACTACAACTGACATGTGATTACATTTTCACGCAATTTGGGTGCATAGATCCTGAGAAATCAGTACCCAGAAAAAAGATCTCTAGCCGTAATAACGGCCTTGATAAACCTAGGCACTGAATCAAACAGAGCTTGGATGGCGTGTACAGGTACAGATGCCCATGCAGCTTCAGCACCATACCACAGTTCATCAAGAGTAGAGACTGGCGTATTGTGACGAGGCAGTTGCTCATCCACCATTGACCAGACGTTTTCAGTTGGTGAGAGATCTGGATAATGTGTTGGCCAGGGCAGCAGTCGAACATTTTCCGTATCCAGAAAGGTCCGTACACGACCTGCAACATGCGGTCGTGCACTATCCTGCTGAAATGTCGGGTTTCGCAGGGATCGAATGAAGGTTAGAGCTACGGGTCATAACACATCTGAAATGCGAAGAAGAGATGCCGATACTTGTGACCAATGGCACCCCATACCGTCACGCCAGGTGATACGCCAGTATGGCGATGACAAATACACGCTTCCAATGTGCGATCACCACGATGTCGCCAAACACGGATGCGACCACCATGATGCTGTAAACCTAACCTGGATTCATCCGAAAATATGACGTTTCGCCATTCGTGGAGCCAGGTTCGTCGTTGCGTACACCATCGCATGCGCTCCTGTCTGTGATGCAGCGTCAAGGGTAACCGTAGCCATGGTCTCCTGAGCTTATAGTCCATGCTGCTGCAAACGTCGTCGAACTGTCTTGCAAACGTCCCCATCTGTTGTCTCATGGATCGAGACGTGGCTGTATGGTCCATTAGAGCCATGCGGATGAGATGCCGGTCATCTCGACTGCTAGTGAAACGAGGCCGTTGGGATCCAGTACGGCGTTCCGTATTACCCTTCTGAAAACACCGATTCCATATTCTGTTAACAGTCATTGGATAGCGACCAAGCGAGCAGCAATGACGCGATACGATAAACCTCAATCGCGCTAGGTTACAATTCGACTATTATCAATGTTGGAATCGTGATGGTACGCATTTCTCCTCCTTACTGGAGGCATCACAACAACGTTTCACCAGCCAACGCCGGTCAACTGCTGTTTGTGTATGAGATATCGGTTGGAAACTTTCCTCATGTCAGCACGTTCTAGGTGTCGTCAACCTTGTGTGAATGCTCTGAGAAGCTAATCATTTGCATATCACAGAATCTTCTTCCTGTCGGTTAAATTTCGCGTCTGTAGCACGTCGTCTTCGGGGTATACAATTTTAATGCCCAGCAGTGTACTTACCTGTAAATATAATCATTTCATGTAATCCATATAAAATGTTTCAACAATAAATCACGAGGGAATTCGGGCGTACTGATTTCAATTTCCGGCCACGTATATCGGCTGCGCAGGAACATTGGCCGTGTGGAGCTGGCTGCCTTCACGCGGTTAGTGTTTGGTCGCTGTCTCGCCCAGGATTCAGGGGGCCGTAAGTTTGGCGCAGGCCGTTGGTCGGTGACGCACGGGGCACCAATCCGATGGCCAATGGGGCGCCTAACGCGACGCCCCGAGCCCTGGCCGTCCACCGCCACACGTCTTCATTCCACGCCTTGGCCTCATAAACATGTCTCTGCGTCGCGAACAACCTTGCGGCTTCCTTTTCCAACTGGGTATTCTTAGCCCTTTTTTGGCAGTGTTACTATCAAGCAACATCAAAATTGTGCAGTGGAGTTGCCGAGCGGTCTAACTTTAACAACTCATAAAAAGTTTTACCAATTTTTTTTCCACCAAAATTCCGGTCGTTGTCAGTCACAGATAAGCTGCGACAACGGTAAAATTGTAACCTCCACTACATTTATAGGATTTAAATTTTGGACGATTGCCTTTCCAATAATTTGTGTTTGGACACATTGGATACCGTGCTTTTAGCTATTGACTGTGGCCCTTAGTATAGCTCCTTAGTTGGTCTAAATATAAATTAAGAACAATATCTTACTTTAAATACAGTGTGTTATATTAATAATTCGTAGCATAATTAAAGCATTGCTTAAATGTATAGGCAAATATTTTCATTACTACCTCTCTGTCAGCATAAATATCTATATACAGGGTGTTACAAAAAGGTACGGCCAATTTTTCAGGAAACATTCCTCACACACAAAGAAAGAAAATATGTTATGTGGACATGTGTTCGGAAACGCTTAATTTCCATGTTAGAGCTCATTTTATTACTTCTCTTCAAACCACATTAATCATAGAATGGAAACATACATCAACAGAACGTAGCAGCGTGACTTAAAACACTTTGTTACAGGAAATGTTCAAAATGTCCTCCGTTAGCGAGGATACATGCATCCACCATGCGTAGTGGAGCGTACCTTCGTCACCGTTTCATCTATCATCATGAAAGTTGACTCATTTGCAGGGAAAGGGGGAGAAAAAGGAATAACAACACCGAAAAATACTTACGTTTTAGTAAGGTTCTTCGTGAATCACTGGCTTTGAGAACAGACGCAACATTTCGAGAAACATATTCGTAAAGTCTCTTCATAAATTCGATCAGAATGGACAACATTCTTGCACCAAAACTTTCGCTAGTTACTTATACGGTGTCGGAGCTACTCTATTCTCTAAAACTCTTAATAACGGTACAGTTATGTTGAAACGTGTTGATTTTGCTGCCCAATGGAGATGTTTGAAAACTTTTCTGATGTTGTACAAAACTCCTCTGAACCTTTTTGCGCGTGGAGGGGACAGGATATGGTAGTCACATTTTTCTTCAATTTTTACGCAGTAACCAACATAAATTTTCGCAATTTTTTAAACTATACTTTTAAAAATGTGTATAAAAATTATTTATGGCTTCATCATTATTGTGATAAAATTATCATTGTATTTCCTATTATGAGATGTTAGTGGCTACAGAACCCGGAACTGGGATGAATATCACGGGAATCTGGGTTGATTGTCCCACGTTAATATTATGTGAAAAATACAGGTGTTTGATGGAACAAAATCTTTGCTGTATTCATGTAAATCACCATGACCCCGAAGGGTTATTCGCTCCGCAGCAGTCCACTGGCCCATCACGAATAAAATGGACTTTGAAGTCTACCCGCAGAAAAAATGAATAATGGTGGAATGCAGTTCGCAGTAGCAGAAACAGCAGCAGCTAAAGTAACTAAAGCTACCTCATTCTTCAGAGTGTTAGACCCCACTTGCTTCAAATTTTTTCGTGACAGGATTCGATTTGACTCACGCACTGTCGTAATGGCAGTCTCGTCAGTGTTACAAATATCTTTCGGTTCAAAGTTGTGTCATTTCGTTGCAGTAGACACGCTATAGAAAAGGCGTCAACGTTAGTTCTATTAAAGCTAGAAGGTCAGGCAAAGGTGGCAGCTTCTAACCGACAAATCTTTCTCTCGTCACGAACCCAGTAAACCATTCAGCCCCAGTTTGTCGAGTTTCAGTCAATCTTATAGGTACTTGTAGGCCATTAGAAATAGCTAACTCGTAATACAATTTTCGCACTTCTTTTGAACTGACACCGAAATAGATATCAGACACTGCTTTTGTGTATTCTGCGTATTTATTTCCAAGGGCAGCTGTTAGGCTAAGTCTATGAGAATAGTAGCCTACATGGAGTAAATGACAGGTCACACCACTGCTTATTCGTCATCACAAAAGATTTTACAGTAACGAGCCAGTGTCTGGCAATTTCTATTATAATCCTCGGCAACACTGCAATCGATTCGTTTCCCAATTTGACCAACGAGCCGCTTTCAACAGTATCGGTTTTCTTTTCGTAATTCCTAGGTACAATGCGACTGAAAACGAAAGAACGTTATAGGATGGTATTATATTTGAAGCGCAAATACTTCCGTGCGGATAGTTGTCCTTCGTGACAACCATCCTCGTTAATTGTGTGACAAGCAAACTGAAGTACCATTTTGAAAACTTTAGCTAATGTTCACGATCTTATGTTTCATAACGATTTAGAAAGAGCGCTCGTAATATGTCGTATATTGAATAATACGCAAAGTGACTGTAATTATTTATTGAATTTAACCGGTTTTAAGAGCATCGTCAGAATGTAGAGTTTGATAATAATTGATAGCTGTCGATTTATATAGTCATATTTGAATATAGTAATTTTCAATAGCTGTAGTATTACAGCTGGACAGCTGGATGAATTTTAAATTCAAACTGTATATTCTGATTATGCTCTTATTCATAGAGTGAAACCGGTTAAATTCCATAAATAATTGTAGCGACCTGTGGCTGTTTTATAAAATCTAATTTATTTTCAACAGTCGATTTCCCCTGTATGCAATGCCTGCTCTTTCTATAATGCTTTTAATTTTACTCACCAGGACTGCTACCAGATACATGTGAATAGATCCTCACTCACTCGACGGTAGCAACTAAAACTTCAAACAGATGCGGATAGTCCTGCCACTCTTATGGAAGTCATACCAGTACAGTGGCTCATCTAGTGGCCGAATTATAAATATTGTGACAACCAACCCGTGTGACTACTTTACCCAGTTTACCCTATGTATGTGTGGGTGCATTACTATTACGGAATATGGCGGAGTTACTTAGCAATATGTTAGTAATAGTGTACAGGTTGTTATCGAGGATGGTGAGATATTCATTCACAGTTATTGGACCTGTGAAGGTCAACACAGAAACAGATGAATAACACGGTATTGGTGTCCAAATCGTGACAGAGCCTGCCCTATACATGACTAAGAAGCAGGCATGATGTACCGGAAGCTTCTTTTGGGGTTATCGATAAATAAACTCGGTGTTTGGTAACTGACAACGATTATTACGGATCACGGATTTAGAAAATATCGTTCGTGCGAAACACAACTAGTTCTTTACTCACACGAAGTGATGGGTGCTATCGACAAGGGTTCGCAAATCGATTCCGTATTTGTTGATTTCCAGAAGGCTTTTGACACCGTACCTCACAAACGGCTTTTAATCAAATTGCGTGGTTATGGTATATCGTCCCACATTTGCGACTGGATAGGGGATTTACTGTCAGGATACAGGTTGTAGAAATCGATGGTAAGACATCGACTAAAACAGAGGTGATATCGGGCGTTCCTTATTTACATAAAAGATTTAGGGCTAAATCTAAGTATCTCTCTTAGGTTGTTTGCAGATGAGGCTGTCATTTACCGTCTAGTAAAATCATCTGAAGATCAAAACGAACTGCAGAACGATCTGAATAAGATATCAATATGGTGTAAAAATAAAAATTGTGTCTAAATAATGAGAAGTGTGAAGTCGTCCACATGAGTACGAAAAGAAATCCGTTAAACTTTGTTTACAATATAAATCCATCAAAAGTGAAGGCAGTAAACTCCATAAAATACATAGGAATTACTATTACTTCAGACTGAAACTGGAAAGAACACGTAGATAATGTCGTGGGAAAGGCGAGCCAGAGACTGTGTTTTATTGGCAGAACCCTTAAAAGATGCAACAAAACTACTAAAGAAACTGCATACACTGCGCTTGTCCGTCCGTTTTTGGAGTATTGCAGCTCAGTGTTGGATCCTTATCAGGTGGGTTTGACGGAGGACATCGAAAGAGTGCAAAGAAGGGCAGCTCGTTTCGTATTGTCACGATACACGGGAGAAAGCGATACGGAAATGATACAGGTTCTGGGATGGGAATCATTACAACAACGGCGCTTATCGCTGCGGCGTTGGCTACTTACGAAACTACAATCGCCAACATTCTCCTCGGAATGAGAAAATATATTGTTGACTACCACCTATATAGGTAGGAATGATCATCAGAATAAAATACGCGCGCTATTCGAGAATGGAATGGGAGATAAATAGTACAAAGGTGGTTCGAAGAACCGTCTGCCAGGCATTTAAATGTGATTTGCAGGGTATCCCATGTAGATGTAGATTGTGCACTGGGCAATGCGATATACTTCAGTATATCATGTGTCCTGGTTTTTTGATTGCAGCATCATTTCTTTCGGAGCTTTGTGTTACCTTCCGTTATCAAGAGCATAGCTTCTGCAGTGTTTCCACGAATGTTAATCACCAGCCGTACTGTTTTTATCGAAACATTAATCTAATATATAAAGCAGAGTGTCGGTATCTTTGTACGTGTTGCATACAAATCTACAGTTGTGTTCCAATCTTTATGAAATTTTGTACACGTAAGCCTCAATCCATGAGGTCGGTCGTCGTAAGTGTAAGAATCACATACGATATATAGTTCACGAGATATGACGTCATAAACAATGAGATGCGCGAAAAACTGGTGCATTTTGCGACAATGCTGCTCATTTTCTCCTAAACCATTGGACCGATTTCAACCAAATTTGGTACACACATTCTTTACCGTGAGGTAACAATTGGTGCATGGTTAAGAATCACATATGGCACATGATTCAAAAGATATTATGTCATAACCAGTATAAATTGCAAAAAATGCCATATAATGCGGCGAGACTATCGAAATACACTGTATGAGAATGACAGTACTTGACGACTTGCAACCAACTTTAAACATATTTTCAAACCTTCATTAAACTTTTCTCGCTGACAACCATAGCATAATGATGGGAGGTAAAAAGTTTCTCGCTTACTACTTTTCCGCTGTTTATGGAGTAAAACTATTGCCTTCGGTATGACATTACAATTTATAATTTGTACACTACCAACTGTAGGTGCAGGAAATTTTACAGACAGTATACACACATATAGTTTCATGTACCTTATAAATTGTATCTCAGTACGACACGTAGTTTATGAGATATGAGCATATAAACAGTAACGCGCCACTGTTCATGGACTAAAACTACGGCATTCGGTATGACGTTACAATTTATAAGTTCTACACTACAAATGGAAGCCGCAGGAAATTTTATAGACAGTATACACGCATGTAGTTGAGTGCACCATCCAAATTGTATAGCAGTACGACACGTAGTTCATGAGTTATGAGCACGTACTACATTCATGGAAAACCGCCCCATCACGCACAAAGTTTTGATCTATTACTTCTTTACTACTAATTGTATTCCCAAGAGATTTTACAAACAAACAGCACTTATATGAATGGATATATACCTCAAAAATAATGCAATTGTACAGCATATAACTCAAACGAATTTTATATGCCATTTGTATTTTGATTGCTATCTTCGTCTGTTTTGGTACTGCACGTATAATTTTGTACATTATGGAAGACAGCCTTATTTCTTATATATTCTTCGATAAATATAACACGTCTTTATAAAAAGTGAGTTGGACAGAGAGAGAGAAGAAATAAGAGAAGTACTAACTCAAGGGAGGAATAAATAAATAAATACTCTGGCAACGCCGGGTTTTTAGCTAGTTATAAGGTTGTAAGTCTAGCGACTGATGACCATAGCAGTTTACAAATATTTGAACATGATCTCCTCGGATGTTGTCGTGGTCTTCAGTCCGTAGACTGGTTTAATGCAGCTCTCAGTCCTACTCTACCCTCAGCACATCTCCTCCTAAGATCGGCAAGAGCCATCTATTTGAACCTGATTACTGTATTTGACAGAGGTTGGAGTCCTCCCTCGGCATGATTGTGTGTATTGTCCTCAGCATAAGTTAATTTAGCTCAAGTAGTACGTAAGCGTAGGGACTGATTACTGTAGCACATAAGTCCCTTAGTTTTACACACATTTGAAGATTTTGCTGTGTTCGTCTCTTGGCCTACCTCACGATTTTTGCCACACGGATATGTGACAAATGCACCAGTGACATTTGCACCCAACCAAAAATCTGTGACATTTGCACCCAGTCTGACTGGAAACTACCTGCTTACTACGTCACGACCTACCTGCAGCTAAGCCGCCCCTATGTCCGCGCCACCCTCACCCCCAGGAGTCCGCGTTTACCGGAAACGCTCGATCGACACAGTCTGCCTGCAGTCCCGAGGTCCTTGTCCACCTCAGCGGATGACTGCTGTCAGTAGGATTATGAATATCGTAGTGTTCGGTTGGTGCAGCTCGTGTGTTTGTGAGCTTATAGGTTCGATATGGAGATATCAACGACCAACAAGGGAAAGCCATGTTGTCACTATAAAGTAACTTCATAGGTGTCTTGTTAGACAAAAGAACGTGGAAAAAGGTTAATAAAAATAAAATACCAAAAAAATTAAAACAAGAAAAAAAATAAAAACGTATATAAAATTAAATAACTGATTTTAAATACGTCTAAATGACAATTTACTTCTGCCTTTTAGCCAGTCCAAAGCCTGGATAAAAGTGTGATGGGAGTAGATCAAATGTTCAAATGTTTGTTAAGCTTATGGGACTTAACTACGGGGTCATCAGTCCCTAAACTTACAAACTACTTATGAACTACTTACGAACTAGGACGGCACAAATATCCATGCCCGAGGGGGGATTCGAACCCCCGACCGTAGTGGCCGTGCTGACCGTGACTGGAGCGCCTCAGTCACCTCGGCCACCGCGGCCGGCGATGGGAGTAGGTTTATTACGAATAGTCGGTAGACAGAACATGGTCTCTCTGATGCAGTCACAAATTTTTATTTATGATCAGTTTCAAGACAAGCCAATCATCTGTGGAAAAAATACAAAACTTTTTTTGAGTCATCAGTAAGGATGCAACATCTCTCTAAAATACATCGATGTTCAGACGGACAAACATCGATGCTAAATAACATCACTGTGAAAACATCGATGTTTGAAAATATAGGTTTTTTCATACTTTTCAGAAATATTATAGAAAGCGCACTGAAATGGTTTTATTTGTCGGTATCATAATAACTGAAAGTAAGGTGTGCTGTCAGAGACATTTTGAAACACAAACGAACTGGAAATAATTACCTGTTTCTTTACACAACCCGACTTATACATGACGTTAGCGGCGGGGTGTTTGTAACGGTATTAAAATGTGAAATATGTGCTTCGATATGTTCTTTGTCTAGGCTACGAATACACAGCGAAATGGCAGATCTGAATGAAAGCAAAGTTGGGAATGATGTTTCGCAACATATTGTGCTGACTGAGTTGGGATTTAAATCGATGTGTTGATTACGTGTGAAATAACTTGCGTTTTGCTTACTTATTGCATGTTTTCTTAGCCGTCGATGTGGAGAAAAATTAAAAAACATTATGTATCTATCATTTATTATTTAATCATGTATGTATTTTTAAAACGAATAGGACTATTCACCTATGACGTTTACAAAAACATGTATGTAGCAGAAATGGAGATCTGTGTGTTAAAGGTACTTGTCTTCTGTCTCGAATTTTTCGGCCGATGTTTGTTTGATGTCTTAACTGAAGTTTCGACAGCACGATATCAGAGTCTAATTGTGGTAACAATGTTGAAGTTTCGATTGCACTGCTGTTGGAAGATGAAATTTCGGCAATGCGAGCCGCCCGTGAGGGCGAAACATCTAATTATCGAACGTCGAAGTAAAAGAAAAAAGGAGACACACGCCAGCAGGCAGTAAGTCAAATAATATCCTTAAAAGCTTAACAATTTTGCTACAGATTATCGAATGCTTTTCTCAGGTTACAAATCTTATGAATATGTTTTGGTGCTTCTTTAGTCTCGCTTCCATTATGAACTGCAGCAGTGCTATTGCGGCCACGCATTGCCGTAAAGTACGGCCCGTGTCGATGCGACCTCACAGCCCTCGGCTCTTCTACCTGCCGGGCAGAGACCGGACGGAGAGATTAGAAGACCGCCCCTCGACCAGAACTGGGTGCTAATGTCACTGGGTGCATTTGTCACTGGGTGCTTTTGTCAGGACACCTTACCACACACATCCCTCCATTGCTCAATTCATGATTCCTAGAGGTCTCAGAATGTGTGCAACAAATCGATCCCCTTCTTTCAGTCAAGGTATTCCCAAGAAATTTTACAGATATACAGCAGTTATACAAATAAATATATACCTGAAAAACGGCTGGAATAAATAAATAAATACCCGGGCAAAGTCGTGTTTTCAGCTAGTACTAAAATAAGTGTCGAGTTTTGCTGTTTCTTTTGCCTGGGTAGTTTCATGTTGCATGCAACCCCGAATTAAGCGATTATTGTACGCGGCAGTACGCGGGCTGAGTTTTGAAAGCTACCTGTCGTTATTCCTGGCGACGACGGGATTTCAATCGATGGGAACGGCGTGGGCGTCAGCTCGCAGCCGGCGTGAAAGGCCTGCGGTTTGTGCGCCGTGTGTCCGCGCATTCATCGCGCCAATGTGCGGCAGGCATTCGCGCCGCCCGGCCCCCCTGCTGAAGCTCATGCGGAGCCGCGCACTCTTTGTCCGTAATGAGCGGCGCGCCCGTGACGTCGCCGTGACGTCATTGAACGGTTGCCATGGCGACGCGCGCCGCCGACTGGGGCGGCGCCATGCTGCTCGCCCGGGACGCTGCTCGCTGCTGCCGGGCCCCGCCCAGCCGGGCCGTGTGTGTGTGTGTGTGTGTGTGTGTGTGTGTGTTAGAGAGAGAGAGAGAAAAAGAGAGAAGTAGGGAGAGAGAGAGAGAGAGAGAGAGAGAGAGAGAGAGAGAGAGAGAGAGAGAGAGAGAGAGAGAGAGATGCCTCTCGACTGTGTAGCCTCGTAGCGTGGCTGCGAATTAACCACCACATGACTGCGTACACTTGCTGTTGCGACGTCAGATCTTCGTTAACTGTGTCAATAGTGTACCCAAGCAACGGCTTTTTATACCGTCCTAGTTGCCGTATTGAAACAGAATCGCAGTATAGTTATAAAGACGCCCGGTTGCGTCACGCCATATTCAGTTTGTACAGGCCTTGAAGTGCTTAACATCTCAATTACGTAGGATATAGGCCAGTCGCCAGTTATGTCTAGGTCCAAAAAAATTGCAGGAAGCTGAATTTTTGGTATGTTGTTAGGACATATTAGACTAGTATTAAACCAAGTTTGCAGCTTCGAAGTCCTTTAGCTTAACTTCTAAGAGCCAAAAAGCCTCGAAACTTTCGGACTTTTTTCTGATTTTGGCTTATAACTCGTGAAGGGTGGTATTTGACAAAAAGTCATCCACACCTCTATTAATGTAGATAAAATATTCTAAAATTTAAGCCCAACCGCAGCTCTGTAAGTCCAACAGTTCCGAGATACTGGTCTTCAAAAATTGACTTATTTCTCCAAAAAGTTCAAATTTCCAATTTTAGTCATCTTTCGGCTAGAATATTGGCTCAAATGTTCTCCCATGGGGAAAGTTATACAAAACAAAATTATAGAGCAGTTATTTAGCTTTAATCTAAGTACAGAATGAAGTCTATAGGCCCAATAGATTTCTAGTTATCGTTAAAAAACGAAAAGTTGGAAAAATCGGATTATTCAAAAAACTGACCCAGATGAATTGCAGGATGCCTTATTCCGTGAGACCCAAGTTGGTGTTGTGGTCTTCAGTCCGGAGACTGGTTTGATGCAGCTCTCCACAATACCCTATCCTGAGCAAGTCTCTTCAACTCCACATGAGAACGGCAACCTACATCTGTCTGAATCTGCTTACTGTAGCCATCTCTTGGTCTTCCTCTGCGGTTTTTATCCCACACACTTCCCTCCAACGCTAAATTCACAGTTCCTTGATGTCTAAGATTGTGCCCTACCAATCGATCCCTTCTTTTAGTCAAGGTATACAAAAAAATTCCTTTTCTCCCCAATTCTGTTCAGTACCACCTCATTAGTTACGCGATCCACCCACCTAATCTTCAGCATTCTTCTGTAGCACCATATTTCAAAAGCCTCTATCCTCTTCCTGTCCGCACTGCTTATCGTCCATTTTTCACTCCCATACAATGCAACACTCCACACAAATGCCTTCAGAAAGGACTTCCTAATGCTTAAATCAATATTCGATGTTAACAAATTTCTCTTTTTCAAGAATGCTTTTCCATTGCCATTATGCATTTTATATCCTCTGTACTGCGACCGTCAGTTGTTATTTTACTGCCCAAGTAACAAAACTCATCTACCTCCTTTATTGTTTCGTTACCTAATCTGATTCCTTCAGCATCACCTGATTTTCTTAGACTGCACTCCATTACCCTAGTTTTGCTCTTGTTAATGTTCATCTTATATGCACCTTTCAGCACACTGTCCATTCCGTTCAACCGCGCTTCCAGGTCCTTTGCTGTCTCTGATAGAATTACTATGTCGTCGGCAAAACGCAATGTTTTTAATTCTTCACCCTGAACTTTAATTCCTTCTCCAAACGTCTCCTTGCTTTCCTTTATAGCTTGCTCAGTGTACAAATTGAATAACATAGGAGGAAGGGTACAACCCTGTGTTACTCCCTTCCCAACCTCTGCATCCCTTTCATGCCCTTCAGTTCTCACAACCGCTGTCTGGATTTTGTAAAAGTTATGAATAATCTTACGCTCCCTATATTTTACTCCTGCTTGCTTCAGACCTTGAAAGAGTACACGTAATACTGTGATACTCTGTTCAACAACGTACCACAGCGTTATGATGCATATTCCTCGCTTTCTGAAGCATCGAACAGATACCGCAGAATGTCTGCGTTCTAGTTCTATGCACCCCGAGCTCTGCGGGAAACAACAGAACTACAACAGGGTAGGTGGCAGTGAACATCGGTCAAACGCTCGAGAATTGCGGTGCTTTGTTACCGCTGCTCAAGAAATACTGATTTGACAGGTAAATATCAGTGGCAAAACGTTGAAAATGCTTCGTAACCTAGATAAACGCACAGGGAGTCATTGCATGTCAGTATTATCATTATATCGTGCTTACACAGTCCTGGAACACTTTTCCAGTTTCATGTTTTATTTTTGCATTTTCTGCAATATGGCGTCTTACTGAAAGAGAATTATAGATGAAGTATAGTACACTTCATGAATGGGAGCCGCGGTGGAGTAGCCGATCGGTCTAAGGCGCCTCGCTGCAGAGCGCGCGGTTGCTCGCCGTCGGAGGTTCGAGTCCTCCCTGGAGCGTGTGTGTGTGTGTGTGTGTGTGTGTGTGTGTGTGTGTGTGTGTTGTCCATAGGTTAGTTTACCTTAGTTTAAGTAGTTTGTAAGCTACGGACTGATGACCACGCAGTACGGTCCGATAGATTTACAAACATTTGAACATTTTTTGAACATGAATAGAATGCTACGCATACATGCATCTTCTGCAGAGCGTAAAACAAGTTTACTGGAACGTCTTCTAACAGACCGCAGGGAAGAAATGGGGGAAGAAATTCCAAATCTCATGACAAAACTAAGTGTTTGGTGCGCAATTTCGACTATGAATATAACGTGCATAATAAAACTGAAGCAGAGTAGATACAGTGTTGTTTTTGTCTTTAGTGGTATCACAACAAATGTGAGGTTATTGGGTATGTTTACGACGAAGATGTTTATATGTGTTCAGTGTGTGCAGATTAATGATTTTGTTTGCATAATGAGATATCTGGTTTCTCTTTCTGTATTTGGACTTTTTACTGATTATCTTTGTTTCTGTTTCTTTCACTTTTGAACACCTTTTCATTTATTTCATCAGTGTTGCTTTAGGTGTAATATTTTTCTGTATATTTTTAAATATAGGCCTATTCCATCACGCTAATATGTTGCAACATTACAACAATGTAATGGATGACAATGAAATGTTATCTAGTAATCGTTTTGTATATCTTATGCACATGGAATTAGGATACCACTCTCGGATTTAGGATACCATTATCACGGATTTAGGAATCTTGTCATGCATTTAGGAGACTCTGTCACTTAATTTATTCCTATACTTTTTGTTGTATATGTAAAAATTAACAATAAGTGGCAAAATAAAAAATGGTTAGAGAACATTGAAACTGTCTAAATGACATGTTATTTATATGATTTCTTATTATTTATGGATATTGAGGAAGAACAATGTGAAACATATGACGTAATTAGGCATCTTTACCCTACAAATGGTAGGTTGCATATAAAAGGAATTAAAATGTACGTACACAATTAAATTTTCCATTGTATGTGTTTTGGGTACGTTATTTTGAAAGGCGAGGTAGGTGGAATTCAAAAGAAATGTCGCACATTGGTGCTGCTAAACTTTCCAGGTAGTATGGCCGTGGTCTATGAAAATATTCTGTTCTTACGTTTCGTCCCAGACTGCGTTGCGCTCTTCTTCCGCTGAGTCTTGACGATTGATGGGTCGGAGGTCTGAGAGCGACATATATCGGGTGAGTCATAAATGAGGAAAAATATTTCGTGCAAATTGTCACACACTGAGCTACAAACATAAAATCGTTTTCCGCATGTTCCTATGTCAATAAATGACAATGCAATTGAATGATAAATATCTGGAAATATAAAGCGGACTTTTGGGTGTTACGGTGCAGCGACATTGGCCAAGGGGACAGATCAGCAAGTTCCTTTCCCTATGCTAATTAGCCACGATTCATAATACCGGCCGGCTGTCATTGCTTGCAGTTTCACACAGACCGTCGCTTGACGCCGCATGCCTCGCCTTGTCGTGAGCGGCTAGACTACCTGCAAATCCCCATTTTTCGTATAACTTGAACGGGTGCAAGATGTAAAAATAAAAAAAAAAAAAATAAAAAATAAAAATCATTCGACGTATTACAAGCCAAATTATATTTTGCTAAACTCTATAAGAATTTGCACTGTTTCTAAATATCTCATCTTGCACGCGTACTGAATCCCACGCGATTTAGCACTCCTCCAAATTTAGGAACTGAACTGTTTAGCATAAACCGCCTAACAATTTTTTTCAGTGAAACCGATAAGGTTTTCACCGATTAGGTTCATTGTAGTAATTCAGCCGCTTAACTAAAGTTGATAATAAAATGAGGTTTTCGAAATGATACGCACTATTCTGATTTTTTTTTTCACTTAGAGGCCAAACTGATGAGGTCATAGGCCCCTAGGCTTACACCCTACTTACACTAACTTATTATAAGGACAACACACACACACACACACACACACACACACACACACACACCTTTGCCCGAGAGCGGACTCGAACCTACGGCAAGGGAAGCCTTGCAGTCTTTAACATGGCACCTCAGCTCGCGCGGCATGTGAGTGATTATCATATTGATTTGTACAATTAATTAAAATTAATTATTGATAATTAACATTCTAGAATAAAAAATTTGGCACACAGGCCACTGGGTAATTCCTCCACAGTTTGTTACAGCACAGAGACAAGTCAATTCTGTTTAGGCAGTTTCCTACGACTGCTCTAAACGGATACTATCGCCCGTCATTCTAGTTTCACACTACCTTGTGACGTCACATGTTTGCTGCTGTGTCCTTACTCAACTAAGGTGTAATGGGTGAAAATAAAGGTATGGAACAAGAGCCTTAAATGTTACATGTCTTCCACAACGAATCATACAGCCTCTGACAATGAAGTTCGGTGAACAGTCCCGTAAAATTAACGTACATGGACTATGAAATACAGTTATCTTACTGTTCTTCGAAATAGAAACCTCCCATAACTTTTCACCTCTGAGATCTGCGATCCGTGTCCTGGAAGGTTTTCACGAAGTCTTCCTTTAGGATGGTGTTCAAAAGCCTCATTACGTTTTTTTATAGCTTATGGGACTTAACTTACAAATTACTTATGAACTAGCTAACACAAAGGACGGCACAAATATCCATGCCCGAGGGGGTATTCGAATCCCCGCCCGTAGTGGCCGTGCAGACCGTGGCTGGCGCGCCTCAGTCCCCTCGGCCACCGCGGCCGGCTCATCACGTTTCATTGGATGTCAGGGATAACGTCAAATCTCTTTCCTTTCAAAGCTAGTTTGAGTCGGGGGAATAGAAAGAAGTCAGGAGGAGTGATATGTCTGAAATGGTGGATGTTTAAATTGTCGTGCAACCTGAACGTCTACCATACTCGGCGGATTTCAATCCTCCAGACTGCTTCCTATTTCCTCGACTCAAATTCGGTTTGAAAGGAAAGAGATTTGACGAAATTCTTGTCATCCAACGAAACGTAACGAGGGTTTTGAATACGATCTCAAAGAAAGACTTCGTGAAAAGTTTCTAGGATATGTATCACAGAACTCAGCGATAGATAGTTATGGGAGGTGACTACTTCGAAGAACAGTAAGTTAAATGTAGTTCATAGATCTGTATTACTCTTACAGGACTAGTCACCGAAATTTGTCAGAAGTTGCTCAGTGTGATTCTGTGTTTGTGTAGTAATGATGTTTATATCTACAATTACATAAATACTCGGCTAACCACATTTAAGTGCATGACGAAAGGTTCATTGAACCGCTTTTATGAAATTACTCCAGCGTTACATTCTCTTACAGCTCGTGGGATAAAGGAGCACCAGAATGTTTTCGTTCCGAGTTTTCTTATTTTATTATAATGATCATGTGTCCTTATGTAGGTGGATGCTAACAAAATAATGTTGGCATTCCGAAAAGAAAGTTGTTGACAGAAATTTCGCGAATAAATATTTCCGTGAACTATATCAGTTTTGTAAATACAAATATACAATCCCTGAGACGGATTTTCGTCTCGAATATATCAAAGACATTAATGATGAATCTGAAGCACTGAATTAAAATTTGTGATGCGACCGGGAATCTAACCCCGACCTCCATGCTTGCTAGGCAGACATCTTACCGCTAGACCACCGCATCACTAGCGATTAAGGCGCCTCGGAATAGTCTGAGCACGATTTCCTTCACGTCACAAACTTTAATTCGGGTTCTGTGTTCCACAGAACACTGCTAAGGCTCTCCATGCAGCGGAATAGCACTTCGGCAATGCAGTAGTGTCAATGTTCTATGGAACAAAGAAGCTGAATTAAAGTTTGTTAGGTGAAGGAAATCGTGCTTAGACTATTCCGAGGCGCCTTAACCGCCAGTGATGCGATGGTCTAGCGGTGAGACGTCTGCCTAGTAAGCATGGAGGTCCGGGTTAGATCTCCGGTCGCGTCACAAATTTTAATTCAGTGCTTCATATTTAGCATTAATGCCTTTGTATCAGTATTTTTTGTGTACAATCGGTTTCGATAGGACGGTTTACACTATTCAGGGCCCAAAGTACAACAAACGTATCGTTCCTTATGTAACCTACTTCAACATACGGAACAATATAAATTACTTACGAGTCTGAATGAGTCATGGAGTACTTCACTTTGAAATGATTTGGTTTCCTACTTTTAAAGCATTTTATAACGTGTTAACGTGGTGTGGTAAATCAGCATCACTTAGTCTACTGGTGCGTAATATCCTCAGAACTGACGCAAGAGACAAGGGTAGGATTGGGTTCAAAACAGTTAATCCTTTTTTCTCATATTTACCGTATATGAGTTATGATCGTAATTTTCACTTTCTTCTTTTTTACTGTAAATGGTCTATTTTCACAAATTTCTCATTACTTTTCCTTCTGTCTCTTTGCAGGTAAGACTACAATTCAGACTAAAAGATACATCTGGGATGCATCGAGAGAAATCTCTTCAGGTGCTGCCAGCATCCAACAGGTTTGTATCGAAATAATGATAAAATAAACTGTCAGTGGCAATTCGGGGCAAGCAAAGTGAATCTGAAATAATTTAGCGTCTTCCGTTTTTGTCGCTATATGACACGTGTAAAATAAGTTTCTGCTTCTTTGTTGTTCGTGAAACTGGTGATGGAAACCAGAGAATTCTCCAGCACATCTGTCCTCGGAACATATTTCTAGTTACTAAGCAAACTATATTTGTCTCAGAATTCGCCGTGATACAAGATACTACCATACTTTGAACCGGCATATATTTAGGTTTATCTACTGTAGTTTCATTTCACCAATGAGGAATCTTTCCGCTCGCTCAAAGTCCGATTTAAGTTTTATTACCCACTAGATGACCCGGTGAACTTCGTATGACTTACCTCTTAAAATAAACCATATTAATTTCATTCCAAGAGCTTTATAAAGGCATCATCAGATAGTCTAAGTATCGGCTCTATAGTTGGTGGAAAGAGTGGGCAAATCACGCACACATGTCCAGGATAATGTTCATGTCTCATTTGTGGAAGTTCAGGGAAGGTTTAAACGGTGATAAAATATGGAAAAATTTTATCGTAATCAGATGAATGATACTGATATTTTATAGAAAATCTTTTTCTATTTTTTCTGAATGTTCCAATTTTCGGCGATACTTTTCCAAATTTTTATTTCATAAGAACGTTACTCTTGCTTTGAACTTCAAATATGCAAACTTTACCGCAATCAAAAGAATAATATTGATATCCGATTGAAAACAGCTCTTTCAGTTTCTCGCGAATTTTCAAATTTTCCGTGTAACTTTCCCAAATTTTTTGTTCATAAGAACATTCTTCTTTCGTTGAACGTCAGATAATCAAAATTTTATCGCAATCGGATGAACGGTTCTCAGCTTATAGTGTTGAGTACATTTAGAAACATATTGAAAAAGGAACTTGGTTCCAAATTTTCGACTTTCCTTTGTCAGTGTCCCCATTTTTTCATTTTTTTTTTACTGGAACTTTTCGCAAGACCATAATGGAAAAAAAAATATAAAAAAAAAATAAAAATAAAATAAAAATAAATAATTACCCCTCTGTCTCAATCAAAAACATATTGAAAAACGCACATTCAGTTTTTCTCAAATTTTCCATATTTTCGGTAGATTTTCCAAAAACTTCGTACTGTTAAGTCGTACCCAAGTGATGCTCTTACAACCATGAGGCAACTGATTTTTATTCATAGAAAAAATCGCTTTCGGTTTTTCGTCAATCTTACTACTTTCCGGGCGACTTTTCCAAATTTTTATTTGCTGCGAATCTTCATCTTGATTTATACATGAAATGTACAACATTTACAACATTTTATCGCAATTGAACGAACTGTATTAATAACTCACTGGAAAAAGCTGTTTCAGTTTTTCCCGATTTTTTTTTTTTTGACAACTTTTCCATATTTTATTACCGTTTAAACCTTCCCTGGACTTATACAAATATTTCAAGACTAAAATGAGCCGCATCGGTTCAGTCGTTCTCGAGTTTTAGTGAGACTAACGATCAGCAATAGGGTACGCACCATTCGTTGCAAAAGGGTTAGGCCTATGTCGCTTTTGAATGATGTATTCCAACAAATAGGATTTTCCAGCATCTCCCTTCGAGCGATTAGTTTCTGATTTTTCTATGATGAGTTTGTGAATTGTGGAACTTCCGTATGCAATTTAAATGACCCCCAGAGTTTTAAATTTCCTGGGGTATTCGTTAAAGTGTTTTTTTCATAAGCGTCTTTCGGCAGTTTTATGCTATTTGCTCTCATCATAACTTATCTAAAGAGCTTTATTATAACAACTGGTAACAAATACACTGGATTATAGTCAATAATTTCCGTTGTTCGTTGTACTTTAGTGTCGTGCACATCGGCACGCAGTTGAAACGCATTTCCAGGCAACCGTACACCGGACGGGACCAGCAGCCGCTGTTTCCACGTGGTTATCGGCAGAGCCCCGTATCAAATACCGCGGAAAACATGTCACCCTACACCGTATTTCATGCATAAAATTTTCGATATAAATTTTGTTATGATTGCGAGTAAATTACCTGATAATTAACACATAGCGAATGTAATTTAAAACATGCTATCTATAATGCGTCGAAAACGTGGCATTCGTTTGACATGAATAACGTTGCCGAATGCTTTTGTCTCATAATTTATTAACACAGCCCGGTTTGGGACACCCTATGTATTATTCAGGGTATATTAAATAAAACACAGTATAATTTCATGGAAACAAACAGAACAGTTTTAAAATCACTTTTTTACTATAGCTTACGACTGTTTATTTCCTGTCTTGACAAACCAGATACAACCAGACGTTACTTTATTCAACTTTTCATGGACTTTTAACGGTTAATTCCTTGATGTTTGTTTTTATAACTTTTTGTATTAGGTTACTTAACTGGTATGAAATGGTTTTTAGTCTACGGCAGGTAGGCTTCTAATCACATCCATATAAATAAAAATGTTCAAATGTTGGTAGAGCTTAAGGGACTTAACTACGGGGTCATCAGTCCCTAACATTACAAACTACTTATGAACTAGCTGATACTAAGGACGGCACAAATATCAATGCCCGTGGGGGGATTAGAATCCCCGACGGTAGTGGCCGTGCAGACCGTACTGGCGCGCCGAAGACCGCTCGGCCACAGCGACCGGCCCTAATAAATTCCCAGTCTTTATCTTCGAAGAGTTAGTCTGCTAGCGATGTATAATATCCGCATTGAATTTCCTCAAAGATGATGACGATGTCATCATGAATGCACCGAAATTTACTGCAGTAGTTTCGTACGTTAGTGATTCATCCAAGTAATAGACAAATAATTCTAATTTTTATTTTTCGCTTATTATTGACCGGTTGTTAGTATTGATACAACTGCCTAGGACGCTACATTTTTCAATCTATTAGGCATTTTATAAAAATAAAGTTCGTCGCCAGTATTTTTATTCACTCGTCAGTCTTCTTGTGGGCCTTCACTACTCGCCTAATACTCATCATTACTATGTCACACTCAAATTATTTGTCGCATTCATCCCGATGTCCAAATCTTTCGACTCTTACTCTGCTCTTTTCCTTCTTGCCCTTTCTTCTCACTCCAGTGTTCTGTTCTGTTGCTACACAACGCTGCCTGTGGCCATTGTTAGCTTGTAGCAGATAGTACCACTTGTCCCCATACGTTGTGCAAATGAAGTCTGTTAAACTCTGCCCTTCTCTTAAAGATGCTTTTCATTTTCATATGCTTTTAAACAAATGTGGTTGAGTTCAGGGTAAACCTCTTTACCTAGACCACAATAATAATCATACTTTATTTAATTAAATATGAGGGACAATAAGGACTCCAGTCACACGGTTATAGTTAATGGTAAAGTAACTTTATTTCATTGCTCCCTGACATTATCATTCTAACGCTTCAGTCGAACAGGGTTTCTTCTACTTTTACTGTTTTTCTTTTCATTTTTTATGTCTTATTTTCATAATACACTGTGTTTGGAAAGTCTCTCCGCAGCACATTCATGTCGTTCAATAAGCTAGCGGCCGGGTTTCATTGCTCCTGACTGCAGTTATGTTGTAAGATCGGGTTCATCATTCTTACAATTAACCAATCATATTAATTATATTAATTACAAGAACATCCACTGGACTCACCATTATACCGTAGGTGCTGGAAATGATTTCCTCTTTCTTGAATACATTAGTTTAACACGCTTACATTTATTTTCGAATACCTTTAGCGATGTTTCACGTGTAATCGAATGCAGATGTTTAGTTATCGCCGTCTTAAGTCCATGTATTGTCTTTGGGTTATTTTGATCAACAAATGTTTTAGCCGCACCTCACAGCAAATAGTCGGGAGGGGGACAAATCCGGTGAGAGAGGGAGACAGACAAATTTTGTAATCTCCAAAGATTTCATCTAAAAGCCATAGAGATTTGTATATTATATGAGCAGTAGCGTTGTCTTGTTGGGAAAATGAATGATTGATCTCATCTTAATTCAGCTGCACAATAAATGGATAAATTGCATGTGGAACAATAGATGTCAGTGGTAACGGTAGTTTGTAAGAATATCTGGTCTTTAATTCTCGCTCGTGTTATGGCGATCAGTTCCACTATTGAAACGTGAAAATACTTTAGCGTACTTAAGGAAGAGATTAAAACCATGTACTCCATTGAACAACGCGTTTTTCTGGTGCTAGAGTGCCACAGGTTAGGAGAGAGTCCTACGGCAACTAGGCGAAGTTTTCAAGCACAATTTAATGTTCCAGTAGGACCCGATGCGAAAACCATTCGTACGCTCTTCGCAAATTTCCACGAACAGGCAGCGTAACATGATCTAGAGGGGCATGTTGACCGCAAGCAAACCGCAGTTACGCCTGAAAATATCGCGAGTTTCTGGAATTATTCAGCGAAATCCAATGTCATCCGTCCGTATAATAGCATCTGAGACTGGTTTGAAGTGTTCCAGCACGCAGAAAATACTGAGGAAGAGCCTACACATGTTTCCATTCAAAATTGAAACGCACCAGGCCATACCCGTACGAGCTGTGGAACAAAGGGTTGCCTTTGCTAATCAGATGCTCACAATGACTGATAGTGAAGGCTGCATCTGGTTTACAGATGAAGCACACTTCCACCTGAATCGATACGTGAATAAGCAGAACTGGCGATTTTGGTGTTCTGAAAAGCCATATTGGTGTGAAGCGAAACCCCTGCATTCTCCTAAAGTTACTGTGTGGGCTGCAGTATGCAGCAGAGGCATTACTGGCCCTTTTTTCATTCGAGAAACGGTCACTGGTGCTCGTTACGTTGCAATTTTGGAATAATTTGTCGCCACACAGCAAGCGTTAGAGGACTGACCAGGTACTGAATGGTTTATGCAAGATGGAGCCCGACCACATCGGCCCGAACAAGTGTTTCGCATTCTTGAGGAATACTTCGGGAATCGAGTCATTGCTTTGGAATATCCCAAATTAACTGGTGTAGGCATGGATTGGCCTCCATATTCGCCGGATTTGATTCCCATGACTTTTTTTGTGGGGCACAGTGAAAGACATGGTCTACCCGAAGCATCCCGCCACGCTGGACGAGCTTGAATCTGGATCTCTGTGGCATGTGAATCCATTTCGGTTGAGACACTACGAAATGTGATAGCGAATTTCATTCTTCGTATGCGCCACCTCTGTAGTGCAAATGGTGAACATTTCGAAAACATTGTGATGTGATTGTTTGAAAAGAGTGTTTTCATACGATTATTTCACTTATGTGTGCTGATATGAGCTGTAAAGCGTACAGCGCCATCTGTTAGCAGCTTTTGTAACTGTTATTTCAAACTGCTGTATAAACTACTTACAGCTTTCACAATGAACATAGGCTACCGTTTAGGCCAGCCGCGGTGGCCGAGCGGACTGAGGCGCTTCAGCCACGGTCTGCACGGCCACTACGGTCGGGGGTTCGAATCCCCCCTCGGGGATGGATATTTGTGCCGTCCTTAGTCTTAGTTAGTTCATAAGTAGTTTGTAAGTTTAGGGACTGATGATCCCGTAGTTAAGTCCCATAAGATTTACAAACATGTGAACATCTTGCTACCGTTTACTGCATTCCTCTATCGATCTTTGTTTTCGAGATATTTAATTTTGAAATCATGGAGCCCTTTTCTGGTCACCCTGTACGTCTGAGGCAGTGACACCATGCACCCGGCGGGTTGTCCTATCACACTCTCTTATTGGCATTGCTCTCGTCAGGTACAGCTTTCCTAACTTGTCTATCATAAGTTTCATAAATCCCTCTAAATCGGAAATATTTGTACAGGCTCAAGATGGCCTGAAATAGAGTGAAACTAATCCGAAAATAAAAACGTTTAATGCGATCAACGTCTGTTTATTATTATTATTATTATTATTGTACACTTTTTCCTTAAGACAGTGTTTAAACTGAATTAACATTATTATTTGTTCTGTCCTGTTTCTTTCATCTTTTCTCTTCTGGAAACCTCTTCATTCTTAGACTGCGGTCCTCTATCCTTTGCTCTGTCCTGTTTTTCCCTGTTTTCTTCCCTTCTTTTACTTCAGATTTAAGGCTCATGATTTTGTTTCTGAATTTGTCCCTTTCATTTATCACTTTCCTATTGATTTCTGGATGAGTACGGTCTTCTTCTATCTTTAGAAACCATTTGCTTTATTCACGGAGTTCTATACTAAATCAACAATCGTCTTTGTCAGTCGGTTGCCGTTCATCCTATGTATATGTCCATAGAATTTTAACCGAAGTTTTTTCATCATGTCTGTGAGTTTATTTTTCTGTTCGTGTAATTCTTTGGTTGGTCCTTGATCCGAAAACTATTTTATTGTACTGCTCCAAAAAAAATTTCTCAGCATTTTGCGTTTTATATTTACTGTTTCTGTGATACCTGATCCTCCGATTGTGGTTGTTTCTGACGAGTAAATTGCTTCGGGTATTACAACTCTATTGTAGTGTCGAAGGTTGGCCTGTCTTCATATGTTTCTTTTATTGTAGTGTGTCCATGTTAGTCCGCTTTTAAAGGTTTTTCCTCTCTTTCTACTTAGGATGCCTTGTTTGATCCTCCTATTTCCATATATTCGCCTAGGTGCTTGAATTTTTCCATTCTTTTACTCTTCCCGCATTTTATGTGCGTGGGTTATGTTTTGTGTTTTTTCTGTCTTTCCATGCACTGAGCTTTCTCATCTAATATCTGTAGGCCTGTTTTTATAGAGACTTCATATAAGGTTTTCAGTTCTTCTTCTGCTTCTTGCCGATTCCTGCTGAGTATTGCTAAATAATGTGCAAAGGCCAGGCATTTTATGAATGTTTTGTTTGCACGCGTTCTTCGTAATTGAAACCCTTTTACTTTTTCTTCCCACTGTTTAATAATTTTACCTACTGCAGTGTTGAATAAGTGCGGTCAGAGCCCGTCTCCTTGTTTAACTCCTGTGTGCATCTCGAAGTGGTTCTGACAAGGAGACCACATGAGTATCGGATTTTAGAATTTCTCTATATTTATGTTAAATGAAGTTCAGAACTGAAATAACAATCAGTCAAAGCCATTCGACGTAACTCTAAAAAATTCTCGACAAAATCGACTTTGATATTTTGCAAATAAGCGTAAGTACCACTCAATTAATGCAGTTCAGCATCTGTCGGTATAGCTCAGGAGGCAGTGTTCTGGCCAAACCATAGAGTCCATGGTTCGAATCCCACTGTGACGGACACTTTTTTTCGTTTCCGAATTCAGTTATATAAATCTTTTTGGTGTCAGTAATTCCGCCCACACTGTAATAGATCTAACTTGTGTTTCTTTTATTGAAACCGTTATTAACGTTTACTTAGGTAGAAAAGACTTTTCAGAATAAAACTTGAGAAATCAGAGCTAGAACGGAGTGATTCAGGCGTTATTTCTTCCCGCGCGCTATTCAAGAATGGAATGGGAGATAAATAGTATAAAGGTGCAGAATGAAACTTTCACTCTGCTACCTAGGTTTAGGTAGTTTGTAAGCTACGGACTGATGACTACGCAGTTCGGTCCGATAGATTTACAAATATCTGAACATCATCTCTTGCGAACCATGCAAGACTAGCACTCCTGGAAGAAAGGATTTTAATCTGCCAGGAAGTTTCAGTATAAAGGTGGTTCGATGAACCCTCTGCCAGGCACTTCAATGTGATTTTGCAGAGTATCCCATGCCGATGAACATGTAGATGTAGAAACAACCTTCTATAAAATATAGGAAATTACGAATAAACGGAAAGTGGTGCACTACAGTGTAAATGTGGTGGGGCTAGGAGCGTGCACGAGGCGAGTTCCGCTGGATCCGGGAAATTGACGGGACTCCGGGCCAGTGTGCGATCAGGGAGAGGGGCGGGGGCGGAGGGTAGCGACGTGGGTGGGTAGCGGGGGCGGCGTCGGGGGCGGCGTCGGGCACGCGAGCGACGCTCGGCGCGCGTCGGCGGCGCGCCTGGCGTGCCCCGCCCCCCTGCCCGCCGCCCACCTGCCGAAGCCCTGGTGCCGTGATTGCGCCCCCACCTCACCGGCCGGCTATTGGCCGCCCCCACAACACGAGACGTGCCACCCTCCTACTCCTTCAGCTCCACGCTTTATTGCCAGCCATTATATCTTTGGCCCACTTCAGGTTACAGCACAGACACACATTACTGCTCTGACAAACTCGCCTCTGTGACTGAAGCCTGACGTCGCCATCTTGCCTCACCTCTTCTACATCTACATCGATACTCTGCAAATCACATTCAAGTGCCTGGCAGAGGATTCATTAACCACTTTCATAACTTTTCTCTACCATTCTCTAATAGCGCGCGGGAAGAAAGAACACATAAATCGTTTCGTTTTCGATCTGATTTCTCTTATTTTATTGGGATGGTCATGTCTCCGTAAGTAGGTGGGTGCTAGCAAAATATTTTCACATTCAGAAGTAAAAGTCGGTGATTGAAACTTCGCAAACAGATCACGCCGCAATGAATAACGTCTTTCTTTTAATGATTTCCACCCCAATTCTTGCAACATTTCCGTGACGCTTACCCCCCCCCCCCCCCGTAACGTGATAAAACAAAACGAGCTGCCCTTCTCTGAACCTTCTCAATGTCTTCCGTCAGTCCCACCTGGTGAGGGTCCCACAAGGGGCAACAGTACTCCAGGAGAGGACGCACAAGTGTGATGTAGGCAGTCTCTGTGATGGAGCTGTTGCAGCTTCGAAGCGTTCTGCCAATGAAACGTAACCTTTGGTTCGCCTTCCCCACAATATTTTCTGTGTGTTCTCTCCAGTCTAAGTTGTTCCTAATTGTAACTCCTAGGTATTTGGTAGAATCTACGACCTTAAGGTTTGACTGATTTATCGCGTAATTAAAGATCAGCGGATTTCTTTTAGTGGTCATGTGTATTACTTCACACTTTTCTTTATTTACTGTCAATTGCCAATTTTCGCACCATGCAGAAATTTTGTCTAAATCGCTTTGCAGTTGCTTTTGATCCTCTGTTGACTTCACTAACCGATAAACGACAGCACCATCCGCGAACAGTCTAAGGGAGCTATTCGGATTGTCTCCTAAGTCGTCTATAAACACGAGGAAGAGTAATGGACCTATAACGCTTCCCTGTGGAACGCAAACCTCACGTCATAAAGTTTCTGTACGGTATTAGTATGAACTTCTGACACGATATGACGTTGTAAGCACTGCCGTCCCTATCATTGGGGCACAAGGGGCACAGGCCAAGGGCCCCCAAGCCTGATGACGCCCCCCAGTTTGATGGGGGTTTCGCACCTCCGACGGGAAGTGGCCTCGCGCATCGTAGCATGGCGCCTCAATGAGAGACTCCCCCGTCCACTTGGAAATACATGTATTACCACAAAAAATAACTTTTGGAGGCCGCCTAGGACGAGAGGCACAGGACAGTCTAAAAAAATCTTTAGAGATTCGGAGGCCCCATCCAGAAAAAAGAGGCCAAGGGCGCTCAAAAGAAAGAAAAAGAAAATAAATGTGCTTTCGAAGTATTTGGAGATCCCTAAGACGAGAGTCCCGGGGTAGTGTAGCAAATATGGCTGGAAAGTTATCAGGTCTTCAGTCAAGAATGAAAGAAAAATATGAATTTACAACTTTTTTCCATGTACGACACATTCAATAAATTTAGTAGGTGTTCAGGAGGCTGCATGTTTTTCTGAAGCAACAGCATACTTCTAGTTTATGCAAAAATTGCTCAACTTTTTTTCTGCTTCGAACAATCGATAGAAAGTTTTGAAAGGATATTTAGGTGCAAATGAAGTTATGACGTCCCTCTCTGAAGCTAACTGGTCTGCTCATGCTGACGCTCTTAACGCTTTACATAATGGCTACAATGATAATTTTGAAGCTTTAGAGTCAATTACTAGCAACACTGATCAGCCAGTGGAAACAAGAAATGAAGCTCAAAGACTTTTCAAGAAAACAGAGGTGCCCACAGGAGGTGGGAGGGAATCATGATGCAAATTGCGTCATTGAAATTTCTGGGCGGTGGGGGGGGGGGTGAAAAATTTGTACTTTTGTCTAGCCTGGGGGGACCTCTATAAAACAAGGTGGTGACTGGGTACCTCTGCAAGAAAATGAAAAAAAAAAAAAATAAATAAACTCGAGACTATTCTCCCAACATATATATGACATGACCTTCTGAGAACTGTCAATGAGACAAATGTAACTATACAAACTAGTACCGACGCGATAGGCGATGCAACAAAACTTTTTGCATCTATTTCCGATCTCATCAGTTCTGCACACAGTAGATTATATCAGTATGAATCTTCAACCAAAGAGAATAATCCAGGTGCTGACCGTAAGGGTAATTTCCAAAGGACGAGAATTTGCAGCAAGCTTATACCTTTTCCGAAGATTCGTCAGAGAGTGTCCAGCTGAGTGCCGAAGAAAAATTTGGTGTACATGTTTTCCTACCTATAATTGACACATTGGATTCTAGTTTTAAGCGACATTCAGAAACATACGAGAAAGTTGGCAAACATTTTAGTTTCGTTCCTCAGTTAAAACAAATCGATTCTGAACAGGTGCAAGGAATTAGCAGAATTTTATCATTCAGACGTTAATGCTGATGAGCTCATATCAGAATGTTTTCATTTGAAACAATTTTTGAAAAACATTCCAAATGTATCTCCAGAGCTAAGTATATCATCCTTACATTCTTTAATAAAAGCAGGTAAACAGAAGAAAACTTTAGTGCAGGGAGAGAAATTAAAAATATTGCGGTTTGCCGATGACATAGTAATTCTGTCAGAGACTGCAAAGGATCTAGAAGAGAAAGTGAATGGGGTGGACAGTGTCTTGAAAGGAAGATTAAGATGAACATTAACAAGAGTAATACGAAGGTAATGGAATGTAATGTCAGAAAATCAGTCCCTGCTGAAGGAATTAGATTAGGTAATGAGACAATAAAAGTAGTAGATGAATTTTGTTATTTTGGTAGCAAGATAACTTCTGATGGCCGAAGTAAAGAAGATATAAAATGCAGAATGGCTATGGGAAGAAAAGCGCTTCTAAAGAAGCGAGCCTTGTTAACATCCAGTATTAATTTAAATGTTAGGAAGTCCTTTCTGAAAGCATTTGTCTGGAGTGTAGCATTGTATGGGAGTGAAACGTGGACGATAAGGAGTTCAGATAAAAGGATGATAGAAGCTTTTGAAATGTGGTGCTACAGACGAATGATGTAAATTAGAATGGTAGATCACGTAACTAATGAGGAGATGCTTAACCGAATCGGGGAGAAAAGGAGTTTCTGGCATATACTAAGAGAAGAGAGAGATTGGTTGGACACATTCTGAGACATCAAGGAATCGTCAACGTAGCATTAGAAGGAAGCGTGTGGGGTAAAAATCGTAGAGGGAGACCGAGGGACGAATATAGTAAGCAGATTCAAAAGTATGTAGGTTGCCGAACGTATTCTCAGATGAAGAGACTTGCACAAGACAGGGTAGCGTGGAGAGCTGCATCAAACCAGGCTGTGGACTGAAGACCATAACAACAACAATGTTGAAATTTTACTTAACGCCCAGGCGCCCTCGCGTGATTACGTTGTCAGTCATGTTACGTTGGCATTATCCTGTCGCATGACAACGCAAATGTTTGTCATGAAATCTTCGTTTTACCAGCGCAGTTTCTTTCACTGAGTGAACGAGGGTACATACAAGAACCTGTCAACCATAGAGCAGGAACAGCATTATTTATTTACTTCATCGTCTCTACGAAACACTAATTAAGTACCTCAATGCGGACTTCTGAGAATATTAACATCTTGGCAGAAACTTTCTTCCGTTTCGTTAATGTTGCCAACATAATCATGCGAGACCGCTGGGTAGGTAGGTACAATTTTACCGTTACATACAGTGAGAGCAGAAATAGTTATCTGAATAGCACCAAGAAGAATAAAGATATATGTTGTCCATCATAAAAAACACGTTTATCACGGTCATACTATTGAAAGAAAAGCCGAATTTGACAGAAACTGAGAACCAATTAATAAAAACATGAAACTTGACTCATTAGTGTATATGTCAAAGCAGACTACAGATTTCCGGAGAACTCTCAAAAGAATGATACGTGTTATACACGATAAACAACACTTCATAATTGCCATACTACTGAAGGAAAATCCGAAATGGATGGAAATTAGTAAGAGATTAATAGTAACAGCAAATCGATGTAACTCATTACTGTATGTGTCAATTTTACTCCAGCTGAAAAAATTATAGTCATATACAACACACCAATTTCCCATATGTCAAAACTCCAAAGATAGCGTAGTTACGTCAGTTCATCCGTATTTTACGACTTTTTTTCCCTAATAACACACGCGACTGCTCTCACGTTTGTAGTACAGAAATATGGCGGCGAGACTTCACTGACACCAATGATACAGTATACGGTATTACCGGTATAGTAGTATATGTCTACGGGTTACGGTAACAGCACTACAAGTGGGGATTTTGTGATCGCCTTTTGACAGCTCGGAATGTAAATGAAAATACCCGATTAACCGTTCATCTAACAATGAGACCACTTGGGTGTCGGAATTTAGAATTTCTCTCTACTTATGGTGCGTGAGGTTCAGAACTTAAACCTGAGTCTAATTACATAAACGTACCCACACGATAATAGTAGGCGGTGATTTCAATTTACCCTCGATCTGTTGGCGAAATTAGATTTTAAAATCAGGAGGTACGCATAAAACATCGTACGAAATTGTACTCAACGCATTCTCTGAGAATTACTTCGAACAATTAGTTCATGAGCCAACTAGAATTGTAAATGGGTGTGAAAACACACTTTATCTCTTAGGAACAAACAATCCTGAGCTCATAACGAGCATCAAAACGGATACAGGTAGTGAACACAGAGCTGTCGTAGCGAAATTGAATATCGAAAGTCCTAAAGTTACCAAAAATAAACAAAAAATATATTAGTTCAGGAAAGCAGATAGAAATCAAATACAATGCTTCTTGAAAGACAGCTACCACTTGTTTCTATCACTGAACGCAGGTGTACACCTGATGTGGCTCAAATTCAGAGAAATGGTATTAACAGCCATAGACAATTTTATACCAAATAAGTTAATAAAAGAAAGAGGTGATACCCCTTGGTATACAAAACAGGTCAGGAAACTGATGCAAAAGCAACGAAAAAGGCATGCTAAATTTAAACGAACACAAAATCCCCAGGATTCGCGATCCTACACAGAAGCTCGAAATTAAGCGAGGACTTCAATCCGAGATGCCTACAATACTTATCACAACGAAACTCTTTCTCGAAATTTGACTGAAAACCCAAAGATATTTTGGTCATATGTTAAATATACTAGGGGCAAAACAAACAATACCCTCACTACGTGATAGTAATGGCGATCCTGCCGATGACAGCGCTACTAAAGCAGAGTTACTAAACATAGCTTTCAGAAACTCATTCACCAAAGAAGACGAAACCAATATTCCAGATTTCGAATTACGAACAGACACTGTAATGAGTAACGTAGAAGTAGATTTCATTGGAGTAGTGCAGCAACTAAAATCACTTAACAATAACAGGTCATCTGGTCCGGACTGTATACCCATTAGATTTCTATCTGATTATGCTGAAGCGATAGCTCCTTACTTAAGAGCCACATACAACCGCTCTCTCAAAGAAGGATCTGTACCAAAAGATTGGAAAGTTGCACAGGTCACACCTATATTGAAGAAAGGCAATAATAGTAACCCACTAAACTACAGGCCTATTTCATTGACGTCAATTTGCAACAGGGTTTTGGAACATATCCTGTATTAAAATATTATGAATTATCTCGAACAGAACGATCTAGTGACCCAAGGTCAACACGGATTTAGAAAATATCGTTCATGCGAAACACAACTAGCTCTTCATTTACACGAAGTGATGGGTGCTATCGACAAGGGTTCGCAAATTGATTCCGTATTTCTTGATTTCCAGAAGGCTTTTGACACCATACCTCACAAACGGCTTTTAATCAAATTGCGGGGTTATGGTATGTCGCCCCAAATTTGCGATTGGATAGGGGATTTCCTGTGAGAGAGTACACAGTTTGTAGTAATCGATGGTAAGGCATCATCTAAAACAGAGGTGATGTTGGGCTTCCACATGGTAGTGTTATTGGTCGTCTGCTGTTCCTTATTTACATAAACGGTTTAGGGGAAAATCTAATTCGCTCTGTTAGGTTGTTTGCAGATGACGCCGTCATTTACCGTCTAGTAAAATCATCTGAAGATCAAAACGAACTGCAGAACGATCTGAATAAGATATCACTATGGTGTAAAAATAAAAATTGTGTCTAAATAATGAGAAGTGTGAAGTCGTCCACATGAGTACGAAAAGAAATTCGCTAAACTTCGTTTACAAGAAAAATCGATCAAAAGTGAAGGCAGTAAACTCCATAAAATACCTAGGAATTACTATTACTTCAGACTGAAACTGGAAAGAACACGTAGATAATGTCGTGGGAAAGGCGAACCAGAGACTGCGTTTTATTGGCAGAACCCTTAAAAGATGCAACAGAACTACAAAAGAAACTGCATACACTACGCTTATCCATCCATTTTTGGAGTATTGCTGCCCAGTATGGGATCGTTATCAGGTGGGTTTGACGGAGGACATCGAAAGAGTCCAAAGAAGGGCCGCTCGTTTCGTATTGTCACGATACAGGGGAGACAGCTTACGAAAATGATACAGGATCTGGGATGGGAATCATTACAACAACGACGCTTATCGCTGCCGCGTGGGCTACTTACGAAACTCCAATCGCCAACATTATTCTCCTCCGAATGCGAAAATGTATTGTTGACTCTCACTTACGTTAGTAGAAATGGCCGGCGGCAGGCGGAAATGGACTGACGCGGCCTCCCCTTCCCAACGAAGGAATGAACTCGCCCGGCGCTTCGGACGAAAACTCGTCTCTGCGCATCGGCCACCTTATCCTGCGCGGACTCTAGCAGTGATGCACGCCCGTGACTGGGTCGCGTCGCGGCGTGTGAGTTTGCTGGCTGCGGTAGGCGCTGGTCCGCACCCGGAGTCGGCCATGAATCTGGGTCCTCGCCTTGTTTGCCGCAGAGGCGCTGCCCCGTAAATCGCAGCGACACGCCGCTGGCACGAGCCCAGCTCTGCACTTGTCCCCGCCGCCGCCGACGCTGCCGCTGCTGGTGCTGGTGCTACACAGCTACACCACTGTCGCTAACTGCCAGCCCTCCACACCTCGCCACACCACTGACGAGGAATCCACACCACTTTTAGCTTATATTGCAGCAGCGACCTGTGTGTTCACTGGTTCAACGAAAAAAAAAAAAAGTAAATGAATAAATGAAATAAAAAGAGTCAGTGAACCAAGCCAAAGAACTACAGAGACAAGCAGCTAAAACGGGTTACACATCTCTATCGAGAAAACAAAATATTCGACAAACATCACGGAAGCTCCTGGATGGATCCAAAAATTGGGGCCTGAGCCCCAAGGGTATGCACTGGATATAAACCGCAGTGATTAAACCCAGGATCAGCTATGGGCCGGTCGTGTGGTGGAAGAAGGTAGAACAGCAGGTTGCTGCTAAGGAGCTTGGTAAGGTGCAGAGACTAGCCTGCTTAGCCATAACAGGCGGAATTAGCAGCACACCAACTGCTGGGATGGAAACCATGTTGGATATGCCCCAATTACAACTTTGGGTCAAGATGGAGGAAGCGGATGGTGCATACAGACTCAAAACTGGCAAAAACTGGAACTCTTTGGGATATCCACAATCACACACTACAGTAGTGAGTGAGGTAAATATAGGAAAGGTTGGGGAAATGCCAGCCGACTATATTATAACCCCATACTGCTTCAACAAGCCTTTCAATATAACATTAGCAGAAGGGAGCAGTGGGAGGAAATAGTTCGACACCGTACGGGGGATATTGTCTGGTTCACTGACAGGTCAAAATCAGACCAAGGCGTTGGGGCCGGGGTATACGTGGTGCAGCCAAGACTGGAGGGTGTCATCTCTCTAGGGAAACTGGCCTCAGTATTCCAGGCCGAAATCACTGCCATCAGGGCGAGTGTGGAGGAGAATTTTCGTAGGTGCTACAAAGACCGTATCATTTATATCTATTCAGACAGCCAGGCAGCCCTGAGATCACTGGCAGCTCCTGCAACAAGGTCTAAAATTGTTGCAGAATGTCACAGGGTTCTGGTGGAGCTAGGGGAAAGCAATAGAGTAAACCTATTGTGGGTCCCTGGCCACTCGGGGATCAGTGGCAACGAACATGCCGACAGATTAGCCAGGATGGGGGCAGAGACTCCATTTATTGGACCGGAACCTGTCCTGACAATCACCAAGGGAATGAGCAAATTGGAGCTACGTAACTGGCTCAGAAGACAGCAAGTAGAATATTGGACCGAAGTCTATCAACAAAAACATGGCAAGGTAATGATGCCAAAGCCATGTTTTAAAAGAAGCTCTGCAATCCTGGGCCTGAACAGGAGAGAGATTAGACTCATGGTTGGATTTCTGACAGGCCATGGCAATTTCAAAAAACCCCTACATACAATGGAAATAACAGAAGGGGACCCTAAAGTAGGCTCTGTGATGACGGTGATAAAACTGCATCACATCTTACCTTGGAATGCATTGCATTGGAGAATAAAAGGCACAGAATATTTGGGACAACCAGACCCGAAGAAATTGTGTCTAATAAAGAACTGGTAAAGGAACTCCTTGCACTGTTCAAGGGCATTGGTTGGCTTTACTAGACATACAGGGAGCGATACCACACAATAAACTTAGTTTCGGTGCGGGCAGTGGCGGGTTGGACCAAGACTGTTTTGGCTTCCCTGAGAAAATCAAATCAAATCAATCCTGGATGGATGGCAATACACAGAGGGAAAATTCAGAGCCGGCCGCGCTGGCCGAGGGGACTTATGCGCTCCAGTCACGGTCTGCACGGCCACTACGGTTGGGGGTTCGAATCCCCCCTCGGGCATGGATATTTGTGCCGTCCTTAGTATAAGGTAGTAGATAGTTTGTAAGTTTAGGGACTGATGACCCCGTAGTTAAGTCCCATAAGCTTAACAAACATTTGAACATTTTGAACATTTGAAAATTCAGAAGGTGGAAAAATTCAAATACTTGGGAGAATGGATAGACACTGGACTGACAGAAATGCAATGGAAGCACGAATAAGCAAAATTAATTTAACATATAAACTGACAATGAACATCTATAATAAGAATATTTCTATCAATGCAAAACTCAAACATTACCAGACAATGATTTTGGGTCTCAGCCTCGTCGCCGCTTTTGTGTCTCGTTTCCGTCGTAGGTGTCGGTGGCCGAGTAGAAAGACCGACACAGGAATAAAGGATGCACGCTTGTGCAGGTAGGAGGTGAGCAGCCAGAGGGACAGCAGAAACTGGAAACACTAAAGTAAATTAGAACGAGATATATATTTCTTAGAGACTTAGTAATACTTAACTTTTACATAGCTCAGTACTGCAGAATGCTGATACATAGTTGAGCTAGAGGCCTGCCCAGTGCCTATCCGATAGCCAAGTCTTCACTGGTGCCTATCTGATTCCGAAGTGTTAACTGGTTCCTATCTCAGTCCCAAGTGAACGATGTCGTTCAGTGGTGGCCACGAGCGGAGTTGTAGCAGAGGGCGCTCGTGGCTGACGTCGTAAGAACGCCGCGCCGTGCGTGCATGGCGTCGCGCGCCGAAAGTAGGTGGCTCGCACTTTAGACTTGTGCGACACCACAAATGATCCGCCCTGAAGCTTTATATGCAGCAGAAACACTCAACCTGATAAGAACTGGAGTGATCAAGAGGCTAGAACTGGTGGAACGAAAGATTCTCAGGAGAATATTAGGACCTCGAAAAACAGAAGATGGTCAGTTTAGAAATCGATCCAAAATAGAAAAAATATCCAATATCGTTGAGGAAAGAAGGTGCGAGTTCTTTGGACACATTTGCAGAATGGACCAGTGGAGGATAACACAGCAAATTTCACTATTCTTGTTGGACAAGAAAAGCAAAACACGGTGGATCCAAGAAGTACAAAGGGATCTGGAAGAAATGGGAATACGGGATCAAGAAATACACAACAGAGTGAATTTTAAATAAAAAATTCAGGCATTTTAAAGATTTGAAGACAGAATTAGACCGAGAACGAAATCATCGTGGACAGAAGAGCGAAGAAAGATGCAAAGTATGAGAATGAAAGAATACTGGAAGAGGAGGAAGAACTGAATAAAGGAAGCTGACGTGAATTAACTTGGTCCAAAAATGGCCGAAACGAAAGAAGAAGAAGAAATAAAAAGTTATTTTAAACTATTATTCTTTCTTTCGTTCTTCTATCACCTAATTTGACATGCACATTCAACGTATTTTATCGCATTAGAAACGTTTTACGTCGCGGAGACAGCACGTATACGAGTCGTAGCGCGACCGTCTAATATAGGCGGCAGTAGCAGCAGCGTTGCAATGCGCATGCGCGGCTGTGGTACAAATTCTCTTCTGAATCCCCTGGAGGCAGCATACGGGCGCCCCCGCGGGAGGGAGGGGCGAGGGGAAACGCCGCATTTAACATTGGCGTTGGAGCTGGTAGAGACACCAGCTCCTGGCTACACGAGCTCTGGCGGTTACGCACGAATCGTCCCGAAGCAAGACAATGGAGCTACTGCGCTGAGCACCTCGCCTTCAGCATGTGCAAATCCTCCATGGAGGCATCATCGGCCTTTCATATTTGTTTTTGGCGCATTGAAGATTAATCAAAAACACGTCACATTTGGTAAAATATCTTGTAACTATAAATTAAAGGCGAATCAACTACAAAAGCCTTCAGAAGATACGATTATGAATAATAATGAAATCACAACTCTCCATCTTTTAAGAATAGCCGTGTGGTTAGCGGCATCTCGTAGCGCTGTCGAAGGGATTGCGTTCGATACCGACAGTAAACAATTGTTTTAACCCAATCTTTATTTTTAACAGATACGGGAAAATTTTTTTTCAAACCCAGCCTTCTTTTTAACAAATATGGGAACGACATTGTCTTTGGTATTGTTACTTGCCACGCATCTTTGGACGTTTTAGCAAATGTGTCACGATTGTTAGGGTAAATGACATTTATACTCCTTGTCGTACTAATTATTTAACTCATATTTACAGAATACATGACATCAACTGCGAATAGGCAGAGCTGAAAATGTGTACCCAACTAGAATTCGAACTCGGGTCTCCCGGTTTCTAGGACTTAGGTAGTCCTTGCAGGTGCGGTGATCACTGTGTCCCAAGTGGTGTAGTGATCAGCGCAACTGCCTAGAAAGTGGAAGACCCGGGTTAGAATCCCGGCTAGGTACACATTTTCAGCTCTGCCCATTCGCAATTGTTGTCATATATTCTGTGGATATGAAAGAATAAGAACTGCAGGTTCTTTTAGAACAGACAACCCCCCCCCCCCACACACACACATAATATATATAAACTGTCTCGTCACCCAAAGGTAGCTTGTCTCTTCATCGTAACATTAATTTTGTTACGATTACTTAACAGTGTAGTCAGTTAGGTACTATGTTTTAGTGTTCTTGTGCATATTCATAGGTTCTTGAAGTTTATTATGAAAGAAAAATTAACAACGTTCAATATCTTTTAGAAACAAATAACCCGGCTTTAATATTGGCACGAAAGTGTGAAATAAGTAAACTTGGTTGACCGACGCCTCAGCTAGATTTGAAGCAAGTGTAAACAAGCCGAGGTAAGACGTTCTGCAGAACTTTTAACGATAATATATCTAAAGGGGGGTGGGCAACTCAGGGATCTTTCCCACAGCGCCACGCGCAAATGTGCGTCATATTGTCTTTTTGGCCACCGAGCGAGGGGGGAGGGGCACTATCAAGATCCGGCATTCAAAGAAGTGAACACCAGGTCAACTGAATCACCAGCCGCCACTGGTCAGGAACTTGCATCAACAAGCACATGACATACATCTTTCTATTGTAATAAAAGTACACTACTGGCCATTAAAATTGCTACGCCAAAAATAAATGCTGATGATAAACGAGTATCAATTGGACAAACATGTTATACTAGAACTGACATTTGATTACATTTTCACGCAATTTGGGTGCATAGATCCTCAAAATTCAGTACCCAGAACAACACCCTCTGGCCATAATAACGGCCTAGATACGCCTGGGCATTGATTCAAACAGAGCTTGGATGGCGTGTACAGTTACAGATGCCCATGCAGCTTAACACGATAGAGTAGTGACTGGCGTATTGTGACGAGCCACTTACTAGGCCACCACTGACCAGACTTTTCGATTGGTGAGATATCTGGAGAATGTGCTGGCCATAGAAGCAGTCCAACATTTCCGTATCCAGAAAGGCCCGTACCGGACCTGCAACATGCGGTCGTGCATTATCCTGCTGAAATGTAGGGTTTCTCAATGATCGAATGAAGGGCAGAGGCACGGGTCGTAACACATCTGAAATGTAACGGCAACTGTTCAAAGTGCCGTCGATTCGAGCAAGAGGTGACCGAGAAGTGTAACCAAAGGCACCTCATACCATCTCGCCGGGTGATAAGATAGTAAGACGAGACGAATACACAATTCCTATGTGCGTTCACCGCGATGTCAAATGTTCAAATGTTTGTAGAGCTTATGGGACTTAACTACGGGATCATCAGTTCCTAAACTTACAAACTACTTATGAACTATCTTATACTAAAGACGGCACAAACATCCATGCCCAAGGGGGGATTCGAACCACCGACGGCGAACTGCCGCGCGCACCGCAACACGTCGCTCCAGTACGCACGGCTAATCCGCCGCGGCCGATGTCACCAAACACGGAACTTGAAGGAAATGAAACAGTATGACGATGAATAATACACTCTTCCAATGTGCGGTCACCGCGAAGTCGCCAAACACGGATGCGATCATCATGATGCTGTAAACAGAACCTGGATTCATCCGAAAAATGACGTTTTGCCATTCGTGCACCCAGGTTCGTCGTTGCGAACACCATCGCAGGTCCTTCTGTCTGTGATGCAGCGTCAAGCGAAACCGCAGCCATGGTCTCCGGGCTGATAGCCCATGCTGTTGCAAACGTCGTCGAACTGTTCTCGCAGATGGTTGATATCTTGCAAAAGTCCCCATCTGTTGACTCAGGCTTCGAGACGTGGCTGCACGATCCGCTACAGCCATGCGAGTAAGATGCCTGTCATTTCGACTGCTAGTGATATGAGGCCGCTGGAATCCAGCACGGCGTCCCGTATTGCCCTCCTAAACCCACCGATTCCATATACTGCTAACAGTCATTGGATCGCGATCAACGCCAGCAGCAACGTCGCGATAGGATAAACCGCAATCGCGATAGGCTACAATCCGATTTTTATCAAAGTCAGAAACTTGATGGTAAGCATTTCTCCTCCTTACACGAGGCATCACAACAATGTTTCACCAGGCAACGCCGATCAACTGCTCTTTGTGTATGAGAAATCGTTTGTAAACCTTCCTCATGTCAGCACGTTGTAGATGTCGCTACCGGCTCCAACCTTGTGTGAATGCTCTGAAAAGCCAATGATTAAATATCACGGCATCTTGTTGCTGTATGTTAAATTTCGCGTCTGTAGCACGTCACCTTCGTGGTGAAGCAATTTTAATGGCCAGGAGTGTATATGTGACCTAATCGCTTCTTTCAGTTGCAGACCTTGACCAAAATCCTTGCTAGCCATGGACCACCTTCCGAACATGCCGTTGTCAGTAGCAAAAGTTTGTCCAATAGGTTGACAAACATTTTTTGTTTGGGTCTGGAATGATTATATTTTTCTTCCAATTTATATTTCAGTCTGTGAATCACTATTCCTGTTTACTACTGTGCTGCGTAACATCTGTTTTACTCAGACTAGGGGTGAAATGCGAGAATGATTGAGTGTCGGATGCGTTGGCAATCAGTGCGCGCTCGTCACCCGTAGCTGGCACAGGTAAGCGGGAACCCCGCCTGCCCTCCCTGCACGCAGGGTGCGGTAGTTCCCACGCTCGTGCCGCTGGTTAATATTGGAGGCCGTGGGCCCTGAATAATGCACCGCAACCTGAGGCGGCGGCCCGCATGCCGATTCCAGTCGCCGCCCCCTCCACCCCCGAGGCTCCTCCCCCTCCCCCTACCACCACGGCGTTTTATTGCGGTCGTTACTCGGCGCTGGCGCCTCGTCCGCAGCGTCGCGCCAAAGAGGCATTCGGCGCCTGTTACGTCCTTTTAGTGCGAACTGCCGAGACATTATCGGATTCCTGCGCTCCCGCGTCCACGGATTGTGTTAGGGCGCGTTTTAATCGCCGCAAACACGGAATTATAATTTATGCTTAGTGGGAGGAGTGCCCCAGGGGTCAGTTCTGGGACCACTGCTGGTGCTTGTTTACGTAAACTAGGTTGCACCGTACCACGCTCGCGACAGTATGTTTATTGCCATCGTACCGCGTAATTTCAAATACTAAAATGGTGAAATCCCTTAGGCTGTACTATGCCATGTCTCCACCATATCATTTCTTCCATGAGTGCTAGTCTTGCATGTTTCGCAGGAGAGCTTCTGTGAATTTTGGAAAGTAGGAGGCGAGGTACTGGCGGAAGTAAAGTTGTGAGGCGGCATCGTGAGTCGTGTCGGGATAGCCCAGTCGGTAGAGCGCTTGCCCGCGAAAGGCAAAGGTCCCAGGTTCGAGTCCCGGTTCCGGCACACAATTTTAATCTGCCAGGAAGTTTCATATCAGCGCACACTCCGCTGCAGAGTGAAAATTTCATTCTTGAAAATATGTGTTTCATATATTAAAGATGACAATGTTTCGTTATGTACATACTACATTGAATTACGAAAATATTAATGGTATTTACGTAAATACATTTTAGAGTTTGTAACATGTGACCTTCCTGTCTCTTGAGAAAGGGCTGAGACCAATCCGAAACTAGTCATAATGAAAAACAACATCTCAAGAAATATTTACCATTAATATATATATATATATATATATATATATATAGGGGTTGCATAGTTATATAATATATATATATATATATATATATATATATAGGGGTTGCAAAGTATAGAGACCAATGGAGGGAAAAATTGAAGGAAAACCAAAAAATGTTCAAATGCTTGTACAGCTTATGGAACTTAACTGCGGGGTCATCAGTCCCTAAACTTACAAACTTCTTATGAACTAGCTAATCCTAAGGACGGCACAAGTATCCATGCCCGAGGGGGGAGTCGAACCCCCGACCGTAGTGGCGTGGCCGTGCAGACCGTGACTGGAGCGCCTCAGTCCCCTCGGCCACCGCTGCCGGCGAAGGAAAACCAGTGAGAGGAATAACAATGTCATAAATTGAATGGAGTATTGTGCGTCAAATTTACGTTACAACGAGTTGTGTTAGATATTTGGGTTAGGGGCCGCGGTGGAGTAGCCTAGCGGTCTAAGGCGCCTCGCTGCGGAGTGCGCGGTTTCTCGCCGTCGGAGGTTCGAGTCCTCCCTGGGGCATGGGTGTGTCTGTGTTGTCCTTAGGTTAGTTTACCTTAGTTTAAGTAATTTGTAAGCTACGGACTGATGACCACGCAGTTTGGTCCGATAGATTTACAAACATTTGAACATTTGCATTATTTGTGATACAAATCCAGTTTTAGGTGGATGGAAATACTTCCGTACACTCAAAACCGTCAGTATTCAAATTTTCTGGAGCAGCATTCACCCTCTATCTGCAGTAACAAAGCAGTTTCGCGCTTGTCCAATTTCGATTAAGTCGTAATAAAATGCATTGCCGTAAGATTTATGTATAGAGTCTTCTAAACTTCGCGTAAATCTATCTTACATGAAAGTATATTGCAGCTCTTCTAGAGCGCATTCATTTCATTTGCATATAAGTACGCTAGCTGGTTTGAAACTCTGAGCAACTGAAGCCGTTTAAGATTCTGATATTAGAATTCAACATTTCTAATGAGAATCGATTACGACATTATTCAGATGAAACGTTTTTATCCCTGAGTTAACTTGGTCAGTTAGTTCCTTAAACTGAGTCAATAACGACATTTGCGTTTACCAGATTTTTAATTCCAGAGCGGCTATCAAAATACATTATTTTTATTTCGAGGTGTCATTAAGGTTAGTGAAAAGCGTGTGATGAACCTTGAACGTACATTTTCATAAATTCAGACGTTCGGTATCTGAATTATTTGTGATTGATTCAACCCGTGAAAGCTGCTGATAATAATATATTCGGCTTATATGGTCATTTACTTTATGAGTCTGGGTTTCATGAATAGTCTGTAAATGTTGCGCAAACAACTATTCCACCAGCTGTTACTAAACTGTGAAACCATAATTACGAACTATTCAAGCTGAAAGTGCTTCATCTCAAGTTCACATCCACGAACCAAACTCATTCTCTCCAGCTGAAAATACAAGAATACTTAATGAACCTTCCCCTATCAGAATAATCAGGTATAAAAACAAATTTACAAAAGAAGGAAAGCAATAACTAGTATTACTTTTGATATAATTTGAACAATTGTGTTTCAGATATCTAACTCATGTTTTAATCAATTGGAATTCATTCATGTGCAGATTCTTAGATCCTTCCTGAGCCCTTAATTTCCATATAATATTTGAAATAGGAAGTCGTGGATTTTCAAAATGAAGTAATTAAAAACTAGGAACTTAATTGAATTCTATAGTAGCATCAACAGATGACCTTAAAGTTATTCTTGTTGATCCCTGTTCAGTACTCTGGGAATTCTGACGTTGGCCTCTCAATACACATTTTATTTAATGCCTTTTTACGTAACGTATTACTACCATACATTCCATTGCACGAAAATAACGCAGAATGGTTTCGTAACAGCTCATCTGTCATCCCAACCATACGTCAGTTGTACGATATCTAGTCATAGTAAAGAGGATCAATTCTAGAAAAGGCGGTATTGTAGAAGTACATGTAAGAGATTTTTTTGGAAAACGTGCAATCGTTTAAAAAGACTACTGATCTGCACTACAGTTTTCATATATTAAAGTGTTAACTAAAAAAATAGAGACATACTGGTGCCCTTTTTTTTTTGCATGTAGTTGTCGGATAAAGTTGCTGTCCTATTCTAAAGAAAAATAGATGGAAATAATAATACTCGATGGCCTGTTGCTACCCGTCTGTTGTGAATTATTTTAACGACAGAATTATGTTAGTTTGTCGTTTCCAAACAGATATTATTGGTATGTTTGCAAATAAATTGTGTAAGCAATAATACCAGAAAGCATTTTACACACGCTTTGGGACTATTAATTATAATATCACAAACTCAGATGGTGATAATTGAAATTCTTTTGCGCGTCATTGCAAAGCCATTAATTAGTTGGTAATCGGAGTACGCTATTGTTATTGATGTATCTTTGTGTGTTTTGTTACTTTTGTCTAGAGCCATATATTTAATAACACTTGCGACCACGTCAAACAGAGTGATGTAATTACTAATTATGAATCTTTAATTTCGATATAGATATCCCATATTATCCTAAAGTTTTCTCTTTCTCCCCCTCCCTCCCTCCCTCCCTCCCTCCCTCTCTCTCTTTTTTTCTCTCTCTCTCTCTCTGTAGCTATCTACATATAAATTCTTTAGTCCCTCCACCTTTTTCATAGCAAATCTGAATGTTACTGGTATTGAGTGTATGAAAGTACTATCTGCAGTGTTAGCCGTGGTTGAGGAATCTGTTCTAAGGAAAATTTGACGCCGAAAATTCATCCTAAGTACTTGATACTGTCTACTTGTTCTAACTTTGTTCCTCCTATTTGGCACTCAATCTGTTTAAATCTCTTTCTCACAGACACTACTTTTGTTTTGGAGATGTTGATCTTATATCATAACCATTACACCTCTGATCGAGCTTTGAAATATTAGATTGCAACCTTTAAATCGAACCTGCCATCACAAGTAAGTCATCTGCATATGCAAGACTGCTTATTTCGTTTTCACCTACACTCCTGGAAAATGAAAATAAGAACACCATGATTTTTCGACCCAGCAGAGGAAAATTTTATTGACACATTCCTGAGGTTGTATACAACACACCATCACACAGGCAGAGGCGTACGCACGTGATTACAGTCATCAGAGCATCCGCAATGTTGGCGTTAGTACCGTGTATACCCTCCTTTAGCAGCAATGCAAACTGTAATTCTTTCGGGGAAACGGTCGTAGAGGTTCCGAATATGGTTATGCGGAATGTCCTGCCATGCAATTTCCACTTGGTTCCTCAGTTGGGCAAGATTTCGTGCCGCTCATGCAGACCGTCCATCGTAACGTTTCATGCAGTCCCAAACATTGTCAAAGGTGGAGAGATCTGGGGATCGTGCTGGCCAGGGTAGTTGACGTACACCGTGAAGAGCACGTTGGGTGGTACGGGATAATGTGGATCTGCATTGTCCTATTGGAAAAGCATATCACCTTGTTGGTGCATAAATGGTAGCAAGATGGGTTAAACGATGGTTTCAGTGTACCGTGTACTGTTCAATGCTCTCTAGACAATCAGTAGAGGAGAATGGTGAGTGTAGAATATCTCTCCCCTCATGATGATGCACGATCATGCATGCCGTTAGTGTCCTCCGCTCACGCGCAACATCGATCAGTCCGCCTCCAATGGTATCATTGTAGGCGTTTATGAAGGGACGAATGGAGACGTGTCGTCTTCAGTGAAGGAAGTCGTCGCTGTCTCGGTGCCAATGATGGTCGTACGCGTGTGTGTTGTCGTGCAAGGGAGTGCAAAAATCTAGAGTGTACGCGACAGGGGCATTTGTGTGCTTTGTGCATTTGCAGTAACTACAAAGTTACTCCTGAGAGGGAGATAACTCTGGGACGTCAAACGAGGTACTTGTAAATTACGTTTCTGAGTGAAATGTCAGGATATAATGTTTCAGTAGGAATTTAATGTGTTTGGTAGATGTACAGTTGGATACGTGTATTTGTAATGAAGATGAGCTAGGGGTAAAAAATCCAAAAAAATAATTTGTGGTGCTTTCTAAAGATAATACATAAAACTTTACACAAATAACAGATGAAAGTGTTGTATTTGCAGTAATTAAAATATAAGATGGAACGGGAATTGACCAAGCGACCGCAAAAATAACGTGTGTTACAAGTTGATAGCCCAGGTCGCTACCCATACGCTTTTTTTATTTTTATTTTTTTTTATTTTCATTTTTTTTCTTATGGGTAGTTCCGTTCGTTGCGTACGCTTATCGTGATTGTTCTCTCTTGTTCGGTGTGTTGTTGGCTCAGCTTTTTTATTACAGAGGGCGTTGAACCCTCTGACCGGGCGCGCTGAGCCACGGCGCCCAGCTACGCTAAGCCGACTAGTGACGGAAAGGTACGGGCTAAAGGGTTTACTATCGCCCTCTAATAGGACATATTTCCAACTTATTCAGTTGTTGATGGTTTGTAATCACAAAAAAGGATTGAGAACATAGTCGAAAGTAGCTATACTCGTCGTTGTACTTTCGAAAGAATTTAGGCGGTGATCTTCATAGTCTGTTTTCGTATTTGAAGTTCCGAATGAAATAGAACACGAACATTCCTCGCTTTGTAAATGTAATGCACAGCATTCTTTTTACGCCTTATTTCCTAAAGCGACAAAACTTTATAGCCTTACTGTGGAGCTATCTCTACTCTACGCTTTACGGATGCCAAACTTTAGAAACAGCTGATCGGTTGTAGCGGCCATCTTGTAGAGAGAAATTGTCGCTGTCACGTAGGACACCAGGCCATGTCGCCGAATGTCGCCGCTTGTAGCAGCAGTGTCGCGTCGCTGGATGTCGCGCTCTGTCGCTACCACTATGGTGCATGAATTATTAACACACGAGGAAAAAAGTTGTGAAATGGGTCTTATATAGTAAAGAAGAATGTCTATTTTCATAAATTCCAAAAATTTAATGAAATTTTCTGTTTGAAAAAAAAAAAAAAAAAAAAAAAAAAGGAAATGCCATGTGGTCATTGTACAATTGAGACCTGCCGAGTACTTTCAGTGAGATTTTGTTTATTGTGTGGAAACTTTTGAACCGTTTTGGACACAGAGGCTCCTTGCATTCGGTGCAAATGCACTTTGCCTCTTTTTTGTGAAATTTGAGGAATGTCGTTACAGGACGCTTGCCGAGCTTCGAGTTCGCCACCTTAGCTTGCTACTGCCGCCTTCGGATGGAGAACTGACGCTTTTCAGTTCAGCTGGCGACGTCTACAGTGCAGCATCTGTCGGCCAGGTCCCCTGCGGTGGGCTCCATGCGCTTACGACTGGAAGAACGATTTAGAATGCTCACAAAAGCTTCCAGTAATAGCCGTCCACTACAGTGGACGCTATGCACCACAGGGCTAGAAAGTGTAGCCCACGCAGGCCGCCGCCTAAGGCGCCTCGCTGCGGAGCGCGCGGTCACTCGCCGTCGGAGGTTCGAGTCCTCCCTGGGGCATGGGGGTGTGTGTGTTGTCCTTAGGTTAGTTTACCTAGGTTTAAGTAGTTTGTAAGCTACGGACTGATGACCACGCAGTTTGGTCTGATAGATTTACAAACCTTTGACAGTCGAGTGGATCCGCAGCGGTTCTCCGTGCCGTGCCGTGCCGTGCCGAGCCCTGCAGAGTGATAATGGCGTGGCGTGCTTCGACAGGATGGGTCGGGTCGGGTGGGCACGGTGCCGGCCACAGATGGCGCTGGAAGCATTCCAATAACGATTTATGTGACTCAGCGCACAGCCGCCGCCGCCGACGACGACGACGGTTGTTCTCTTTTTCTTCCGTTTCTTTCTTTTCTTCTCCTCGTCCTCTTCTTTTCTTTTCACTGAAAGCGGCGAGTTTCTGAACAGGAGCCGCGGCGAGGCGCCAAGGCCTGCTGGAGAGAGAGAGAGAGAACCTCCATCATCTTTTGTTTTCTCGACGCGTCTCTATTCTCGGTGGGACAGCGACGTATGCGACGTCGTTTTCTGATGATATTAACACTAGTAAATAAGCAAAAGAGACTGGGACGGGTTGTGTCCCAAGACTGGTCTGAGGCAGCCGATCTGATGTAAAAAAAATTTATTTCTGAATTATGACTGCTTTGCCCTCCCTCTTGTAATGTTCCGTTCTGGCCGTGAATTTTACTTTGAGGTTTAAAAAAATCTTGGCACTAAATAACTTGACAAGAAAGAAACAAATCTGGGTACATTTGAATAAACAACTGCGTGGTTATCAGTCCGTAGCTTACAGACTACTTAAACCTAGGTAAACTAACCTTCGGACAAACACACATACCCATGACCCAAGGAAGAACTCGAACCTCCACGGCGAGCAACCGCGCGTTCCGCAGCGAGACGCTTTAGATCGCTCGGCTACTGCACCGTGGCGCGGTGGAGTATCCGAGCGGTCTCAGGCGCCTCGTTGCGGAGCGCGTGGTTGCTCGCCGTCGGAGGTTCGAGTCCTCCCTGGGGTATGTGTGTGTGTGTGTGTGTGTGTGTGTGTGTGTGTGTGTGTGTGTGTGTGTTTGTGTGTGTGTGTTTGTCCTTAGGTTAGTTTACCTTAATTTAAGTAGTTAGTAAGTTACAGACTGATGACCACGCACTTTGGTCCAATACATTTACAAACTTTTGAACATTTGAAACAACCTCTGACAATAAAGTTCGGTAAATAGTTCTGTAACATTAACGTAGAGGAATTTTGAACTGTAGTTACCTTGCTGTCCAAAATAGTCGCCTCTCATAACCCTTTCAGCCCCAATGTTGTAGGTGATGTGACATTAATATAGAGAGGAACGTTTAACATACAAAAATGTTCAAATGTTCAAGCGCCAACCGCATAGGCAAACTATTAATTCACGTAACAACATCCAATAATAATTTATTCGAACAATGGTGTTTATCCTTACAAACCATGGCCAAATAGACAAAAGATTGTACATGAGACATATAAATGTTAATTCTTGTGCAATGTAAACAAATATACCTTAAGTTCACTCATTAAAAAGCCCTATGGATGAACTTTCCACAGCTAATCAAATTAAATCTATGTAAACATGTAGTGAATAACTACTTCAACGGATAAAGAAAATTAATACTCTAATTTTTCTCTAGATACTCCTAACTACATTTTGATGGTAATTTCAAAACTTTTCTTCCCTTAGATGTTTAATGTCATATTCAACACATCTACTGATTTTCAATACAGTCAGACATATGGACTTCTTCGAAGAGCTAGTGTTTCATTGGGTCTTGAATGTGTAACAACGGTTGCAAATTTTATGCAAGGTATGTCGAGTAACACTCACGAGTCGTATCTGGCCAGAGCTTCATCACATCATCGGTACTTTGGCGCCGTTGGCCATCCAATTCTGTCGAACACTGCGTGACTCTGTCCCTCGTCGTAAAACGCAGAGTCGAATCGGACAATCGGCTCCGGGGGCAATTAGAATAATGAGAACCGCTCTCCTGACATGCTCCCGCAGAAAGGCTGAAGGGGCATTGAATCAGGCAAACACGGTGATCGCCCGAATGGTGAGTTCAATCTGCGCGTTGTACCCCTAAGTCAACGGCCGGCTGTACCCGCGGGATGACGCTGCAGCGTGATGGCTCTCAACAATGAACGTACCAGTGTGGAAGCAAAACCGCGATGTTCATTACACGCTATTATTTCCCCCATCTGCTGTGAGCTCAAGCTAAATTGAGATTTGTGGCTGTTCACTTTCGTGTCCCGACCGCGACTTAGACAGGATGGGGTTTCCAAGTAAACGTTATGAATTACGATTCGCATAAACGGGTAGTGTTCCGTGAATGGACACTACAACAAATGAGATCGACTCCCTCGTACTACGCCGAGGTACTGTTTGCCGATGAATCTACCTTCACAAATCCTGATAGCGTTAACCGGAATAACATGCATTACTGGAGTGGAAACAATCCCCACAGGTTACGGCAAGTCGATCGTCAACACCCTTGGTCGGTCAACGGATGGTGTGGCATCATGGGGAACAAATTAGTTGGCTCGTATTTCATTGATGGGACGTTGGATGGACGCAAGTATGGAACGTTTTTGGAACAGGAACTGTCGCTAGTACTCCACGATGTTGCCCTTGACACTCTGCAACGAATGTGGTTACAGCGTGATGGGTGCCCAGCGCATTTCGTAAGTAAAGCACGTGAAGAATTAGACCATGATTACACTGCTCGATAGATCGGCAGAGGAGGCCCTATTAACTGGCCTGTTAGGTCATCGGATTTGACGCCAGTAGTTTTCTTTCTTTGGGAATATTTAAAAGTTGAGGTGTGCCAGTAAATGCCAACAGGTCGTGAAGACGTGATCGACCGCGTACGTAAGGCTTGTACTGACAATTCCACAGGCATGCTTATATCCTGTGTACGGTTATTTGCAGAAAAGGTCACTGCCTGCACTGTGGGTGAAGGTGCTACATTTGAACAGTTACTTTTACTGGAAAAGCAGGGTAACTTACGCTTCGAGCCCCGGTCACAGAGGTGCATCGAGTAATCTCTTTATCGATATATCGGAGTATACAAAGTTGTGAGTAGAATGTACAACGAAAACCTATGAAGTAATGGCATATCCTACCGACTAAGAATGGAGGTGAGGGCCTCAGTGTCATTGACTATTAAGTAGACATAGTGCTGCATGTTGTAAATTAGAGTTGTGGAACCATTTCGTTTCTGTTGATTCCGGCGCCATCTGTGGCGAAACGTAAAAATGTTAAGACGAAACGTACGTATTTTTTGCCGTACATTCGTGATTTTCAGTGAAAATCTTGTGTTACCGTTGAAGATTTCAAAGTCACCCCCTCCCCCTCATGCCACCCACGCACGTGGTTCTTTGACGGGGCCGAGTTTAGTAACATTGGGCGTCCCCCTCCAATACCAACGAATTAGTATTGTATCTTTCTTTGATCCGACTTTTTGTTTGCGTGATATTTGAATGTATTCAGTGAACGTGAACACGCGATATATACAGGGTGCTCCATTGATTGTGACCGTGCCAAATTTCTCACGAAATAAGCATCAAACGAAAAAACTACAAAGAGCGAAACTTTTCTAGCTTGTAGCGGAAAAACTGACGTCGCTATCGTTGGCCCACTAGATGGTGCTGACATAGGTCAAACGGATGTCAACTGCATTTTTTTAGTAGGTACCCCCATCTTATTACATATTCGTCTAGTACGTAAATAAATATGAATGTTTTATTTGGAACACTTTTTTCGCTTTGTAATAGTTGCACTGTAATATTCACAAACATATTGCTCACAATTTCAAACGAACAGTGGGTAACAGGTAGATTTTTGAAATTAAAACACAGAACGTAGGTACGTTTGAACTTCATTTCGGTTTTCCAATGTGATACATGTACTTTTGTGAAATTATCATACATTATGAGAACGCATGCTGTTACTGCTTAATTACCTGTAATTCCCTCATGACTTCAATAAATACCTCAAAATGATGTCCTTCAATTTCAATACATTTGGCAAAATGAGTAACGAAATTCCTCTCAACAGCGAGTAGTTCGCCTTCAATAATGTTCTCGCATGCACTGACAATGCGCTGACGCATATTTTCAGGCGTTGTCGGTGAATCACGATAAGCAAATATCCTTCAATTTTCCCCACAGAAAGAAATCTGGCGATGTAAGATCCAGTGAACGTGCGGGCCATGGTATGGTGTTTCTACGACCACTCCACCTGTCATTAAATATTACATTTAAGACCGCTTCAACTGCATGCGAGCCATGTGCCGGACATCCATCTGTTTGAAAGTACATCGCCATTCTGTCATGCAGTGAAACATCTTGTAGTAAAATCGGTAGAACATTACGTAAGAAATCAGCATACATTGCACCATTTATATTGCCATCGATGAAACCGGGGCCAATTATCTTCCTCCCATAATGTCGCATCATACATTAACCCGCCAAGGTCACTGATGTTCCACTTGTCGCAGCCATCGTGGATTTTCCGTTGCCAAGTAGTGCATATTATGCCGGTTTCCGTTACCTCTGTTTGTGAATGACGCTTTATCACTATGCAAAATGAGTGAAAAAAATCTATTATCATCCAGTAATTTATTTTGTGCCCAGTGGAAAAGCTGTACATGACGTTCAGAGTCTTCGCCATGCAAATCCTGGTGCATAGAAATATGGTACAGTTGAAATTGATGTTGATGTAGAATTCTCTACACCGACGTTTTTGAGATTCCCGATTCTCGCTCAGTTTGTCTGCTTCTGATGTGCGGATTAGCCGCAACTGCAGCTAAAACACTTACTTTGGTATCATCATTTGTTGCAGATCGTGGTTGACGTTTCACTTGTGGCTGAACACTTCCTGTCTCTTTAAATAACGGCCGGCCGCGGTGGCCGAGGGGACTGAGGCGCTTCAGTCATGGTCTGCACGGCCACTACGGTCGGGGGTTCGAATCCCCCCTCGGGCATGGATATTTGTGCCGTCCTAGTTCGTAAGTAGTTCATAAGTAGTTTGTAAGTTTAGGGACTGATGACCCCGTAGTTAAGTCCCATAAGCTTTACAAACATTTGAACATTTTTTTTAAATAACTTAACTATCCGACGAGAGGTCCGGACACTTGGAAGATGTCTTCCAGGATAACGATCAACATACATAACACGGGCCCGTTGGGCATTTTGATCACAATAGCCGTACACAAATACCACATCGACCTTTTCTGCATTTGGTAAACAGTCCATTTTAATTCTAGTAATGTATCACGAAGCAAATACTGTCCGCACTGGTGAAATGTTACGCAATACCACGTACTTCTACGTTTGTGACTATTACAGCGCCATCTATCACAAAGCGACAAAAGTGTTACATAAAATATTCATATTTATTTACGAACAAGACGAATGTGTAATAAAAATGGGGGTACGTATTTTTAAAAAAGGCAATTGATATCCGTATAACCAATTGCAGCGCCATCTAGTTTCTTGTAGTTTCTTCGTTTGATGCATATTTCGTGAGATATTAGGCCCGGTCACTATCAATGGACCACCCTGTACATGTAATTAGCTGACTATAATAGCATACAAGATGACTTAGACAAACTTTCTAGTTTATGTGAGTAATGACAGTTGGCTCTAAATGTAAAAAATGTAGGGTGATGTACATAGGTAGGAAAAACAAACCCATAATATTCCAATACAGCATTAGTAGTGAGCGTCTTTACGCAGTCAAGCCGTTCAAATATGTAAGCGCAGCATTGTAGAGCGATATGAAATGGAACAACATATGGCAGTTGTTTGGAAGGTGGACCGCCGACATCGATCTATTGGGAGAATTTTCGGAAGATGTACTTCACCTGTAAAGGGGATCGCGTATAAAACTCTTGTGCGACCACGACTTGAGTACTGGTCAAGTGTTTGGGACCAGCAGCAGATCATTTTAAAAGAAAACATAAAAGTATTTCATAGGTGAGAAGCTAGGTTCGTTACTGGTAGGTTTGACGAATGTGCGAGTGTCACGGAAATGCTCCGGGAACTCAAATGGGAATCGCTGGTGGAAACACGACGTTATTTTCGAGAAATTTTGTTGAGGATATTTAGTTCAAATGTTCAAATGTTTGTAGAAGTTATGGGACTTAACTAAGGGGTCATCAGTCCCGAAGCTTACAAAATGCTTATGAATTAGCTAAGACTAAGGACGGCACAAATATCCATGCCCGAGGGGGGGATTCGAACCCCCGAACGTAGTGGCCGTGCAGACCGTGACTGGAGCGCCTCAGTCCCCTCGGCCACCGCGGCTGGCGGAAATTTAGTGGGCAAGAATTTGAAGTCGAATGTAAAACGCTATTCCTGCCGCTTACTTACATTTCGCGTAAAGATCACGAAGACAAGAGAAATTAGGGCTCGGGTAGAGGCATAGAGACATTCTATTTTCCCTCGTTCTATTTTAGGGTGGAATAGGAAAGGAAATGCCCAGTAGTGGTACAGTGTACCCTCCGCCACGCACTTAACGATGGATTGCGGAGTATGTATGTTGTTGGAGGAGAGATAATAAACAAGCGTAGAGATGGGATAAGTGACGGGGACAGAGGTTAAGGAAAGGATTTGAGGATGTATATGTCATTCCCATGCATATTTAACAATTGCGTAGCATTGCCAGATTCGCTGTTGTGGACGAACGAATAAACTGAACTCTGCCCGACAGGCCTCGAGATGCTCACTGTATACTGATAGGTTACCGTGTCATCCTCTGCTGGAAGGCGTTAACGGATGCGGTATGAAGGGGGACGAGATGAGAGCCCCGTACTCCCGGCCGTTGTGACGTTTTTCGTGACCGGAGCCGCTACTTCTTAATCAAGTAGCTCGTCAGTTGCCCTGACAAGGGCTGAGTGCATCCCGCTTTCACTCAGCAGAGCCGAACGGTAACCTGTCCAAGTGCTAGCCAAGCCCGACGGTACTTAACTTCGGTGATCTACCGGGAACTGGTGGATCCACTGCGGCACCGCCGTTGGCACCCGTTCGAACTGATCAACCACTAAAATTTTATTTTTATATTGCAGGATATGGTTATTGCCCTTATTATCTGTCCCATCCCACTCTCTGAACCCCTCCCACGCACGCCAACACACTCGGTCATCAGTGTCGTTAGTGTCAACCACCAGTATTACCTCGCTGACACACAAGACGGTGTCGTCCGATCAGACGGCGCGGGCAGGCCGTTGTGAAATGAAAAGAAGTCCTGTGACGCCGGTACAAGGCAGACACGGGGCGTTCTTTTTATTGTGGTGCGCGCGCCTTGCAGCCCTCAGGTGGGCTTGTAATTACGTCGGCAGGGTAGGGCGTGCCTCTGGCCTTTGGCAGGACATGCAGCTACCGGCGCTGGCCGCAACAACGCGGCAGCCCGCGTCAAAGGGAGGCCGGCCACCGCAGCCGCCGCACACCCCACCTGACTACCTGACTACCTGCTGCAGCGCCGGCGTCCCTGTCTGAAATACCAGGGGACATCCCAAACTTACTCCACCACAAAAAAAAAAAAAAAAAAAAAACTTCCACAGCAAGCATTACGAGGTTCATTCAAGTTCTAAGGCCTCCGATTTTTTTTTCTCCTGACTGGAAAGAGATGGAAACATGCGCATTGTTTTAAAGTGAGGCCGCGTTCATTGTCAATACGTCCCAGAGATGTGTAACACCTCGTTTGTATTTCAGTTAATATTTTTAATTATTTAGGGACCAGTAGTCAACTTGCGTAATGGGGAAGCCACAATTGAAATTACTCAAAAATGTTCAAATGTTTGTATAGTCTATGGGACTTAACTACGGGGTTATCAGTCCCTAAACTTACAAACTACGTATGAACTAAGCAAGCTTAAGGACGGCACAAATATCCATGCCCAAGGGGGCATTGGACCCCCCGACCGTAGTGGCCGTGCAGACCGTGACTGGAGCGCCTCAGTCTCCTCGGCCACCGCGTCAGGCACACGCCTAAACCAGCACACAATCATTCGACTGATATTAAGTATCGACCGTAATGACTGATTTCGATACTGTTAGTACCAATTACAAAACTATTACGCAATTCAAATTACTGTGAATATTAATTTAACAGTAGGTCAAAGTGATTACGGGAGTACCAGCATGGAGGGCGAATAAGATCGTAGTTATTTGTTCCGTGGGGTCATATAGAAGCAAAATTTCCGCATTGTTAAATTCAGTCTCATGTTTTAGCCGAATTAATCGATGAAATGTGTGTGATACGCGTTACTATACTTTATTAATGGACTTTGTACGAAAGATTTAGTACCGCGTAATAGTTTTGTGATTTATATATACATGTGACGTCTATTCCGAAAGAGCAGACGTCACTTCTGATCCTGCAGTTGTTATTATTTAATATTCACAGAATATATGACGTCAACTGCGATTGGGCAAAGCTGAAAATATGTACACAGCCGGGATTCGAACCCGGGTCTCCTGCTTTCTAGGCAGTTGCGCTGACCCCTACATCACTGGGGACACAGTGATCACCGCACCTGCAAGGACTACCTAAGCACGCCTCCCGTCAGATACAAATTCCCAGCTTAGTGGGGAGGGTGGGCAAGTTTGAAGCCCTTACTCTTACGGGAATTAGTTTCATAACTACGAGTTTGAGTACTGTGGGCAGGGCGAAGTTGGGAATTTGTATCTGACGGGAGGCGTGCTTAGGTAGTCCTTGCAGGTGCGGTGATCGCTGTGTCCCCAGTGGTGTAGGGGTCAGCGCAACTGCCTAGAAAGCAGGAGATCCGGGTTCGAATCCCGGCTGGGTACACATTTTCGGCTTTGACCAATCGCAGTTGATGTCATATATTCTGTGAATATTAAAGTTTTGTGATTGGTACTAATAGTATTGAAATCAGTCATTACGGTCGATACTTAATATAAGTCGAATGATTGTGTGCTGGTTTAGGCGTGGATTTGACTTGATAATTATAAAAACTACATTTTGGGACTTGATCGAACTTATCTTGGATATTAGCAACATTTCATTCATATCATTACATTCAAAAGTGACTGAATATATTCGAAGAATCTAGAAAAAGTTTCGCGTGTGTACGTTAATTTATTTACATAATATTATCTTTGACTGAACGAACTAAAGCGTGTAAACACTCGATCGGGCTGTTTCCACAGGAATTTGACATGCAGTCATATTAAGTGCAGTAAATTCAAGTTTATGAACTACATAATATTATTCCAGAGCGTGAAATGTAATCAGATGCAGATTATGCAGATCTCGCCGTTTTATGTACTGTTTGATGGATGTTAGAGTTTTGCTAGGCAACGCGCTTGTTTTCTCTGGATATAATTTATATAGTAAATTACGGATATAAGTAATGGAGTCTAATACTATTTAAATCCAAACCCATTTACTAAAAGAGGGAACAGTTAGTTAATTTCGATTCCGAGAAAGCGCTTGTTGTGGTATTCCTGCCAATGGAAGCATTAATTTAAAAAAATTAACATTAACAGCCGGGCATATCACGCTTTGTACATTGGTTTATGTGTGGTTTAACAAGAGGAATGCCACAGATGTCAGCACCATACGGCAGATGGAATTTTACCGCCAGAGGCGAGAATGAGAACTGTTTTAGATACTTAAAATGGCGACGTTTTCCTTACTTGTACAGCGTGCAATCATTCGTTTTCTTAATTTACGTGGTGTGACACCAATTGAAATTCATCGACAGTTGAAGGAGACATGTGGTGATGGAGTTATGGATGTGTGGAAATTGCGTTCGTGGGTGCGACAGTTTAATGAAAGGCAGAACATCGTGTGACAACAAACCGAAACAACCTCGGGCTCGACGACATGATCGAGAAAGTGGAGAGAATTGTTTTGGGCGATCGCCGAAGACTGTTGAATAGATCGCCTCCAGAGTTGGCATTTCTGTGTGTCCTGTGCACACAATGCTGCATGACGACCTGAAAATGCGAAAAGTGTCATCCAGGTGGGTGCCACGAATGCTGACGGACGACCACAAGGCTGCCCGTGTGGCATGTTGCCAAGCAATGTTGACGCGCAACGACAGCATGAATGGGACTTTCGTTCGGCGGTTGATGCCATTTTTCAATCCAGAAACAAAGCGCCAATCAGCTCAATGGAATCACACAGATTCACTGTCACCAAAAATATTTCGGGTAACCGCCAGTGCGAAAAAATGGTGTCCATGTTCTGGGACAGTGAGGGCGTAATCCTTACCCATTACGTTCCAAAGGGCACTACTAAAATGTTTTGAAGAAGAAATTCCTTCCTGCACTGCAACAAAAACGTCCGGGAAGGGCTGCACATGTGCTGTTTCACCAACGCACCCGCACATCGAGCTAACGTTACGCAACCTTTTCTTCGTGATAACAACTTTGAAGTTATTCCTCATGCTCCCTACTCACCTGACCTTTCTCCTAGTGACTTTTGGCTTTTACCATCAATGAAAGACACTCTTCGTGGCCGCACATTCACTAGCCGTGCTGCTATTGCCCCAGCGATTTTCCAGCGGTCAAAACAGACTCCTAAAGAAGCCTTCGCCGCTGCCGTGGAATCATGGCGTCAGTGTTGTGAAAAATGTGTACGTCTGCAGGGCGATTACGTCGAGAAGTATCGTCAGTTTCATTATTTCTGGCAAGTAGTTGATTAGAAAAAAATCGGAGGCCTTAGAACTTGAATGCACCTCGTACATACACTGCTGAAAAGAAAAACTACAATACCGTATTAGATTTTCACAATACACTCAAGATTTATGAACTAGCCGTAAACCCGGCGTTGCGTGTATATTTATTTATTCTATAGTCTCGTAGTCCACCTCCCCTTCCCCTCTCTCTCTGCATCCACCTCTTTCTCTCCCATCTCTCTCTTGGTTTTCACCATTCCCTCTCTCGGCAAAGTTTTCTGCAAGATGTCTTCTGTCTTGTACCATACAAACATTTATGTACCCACTGATTTTCCTCTTCGTTTCATCAAAAGAGTCATACAGTCGAGATGGTTGATGACGTTAAAAAGTGAAACTTATGTGGTGTTGGAGTAGTATAGAGATAGCAACAGTCGAAGTAACTAAGTAGACTGCCTAGAGGGAGGCCCTGAAGGAGAGACCTGCAGTAATGCGTTTGTCGTGTTTTGTTGGAACTGGAGGGATGTGACCGAAAAAGGGGGGGGGGGGGTGAAGAGGGAGTTGGGAAAACTAGACAAGCCATTGGATGCGACTAGAATTGTTTTTATTGTTGTATTTTAAATCCCTAGGAAGGGCAGTGTGGGAGCAGCTTTCAAATCCACTCTTCAGCCAGTTTTATAGTAATACTAGCTGTAAACCCGTCGTAGTCCGGGTGTTTGTTTATCCTACACTCTCGTAGTCCACCTCCCCTTCCCTTCTGTCTCTCAATCCACATCTTTCTCTCCCATCTGTTAGTTTCCACTGATCCCTCTCTCGGCAAAGTTTTCTGCAGGGTACCTTCTGTCGTGTATCATACAAACATTTATGTCCCAGTGATCTTCCTCTTGGTGTATAGGTCATTTGTGCGAAAATTCATAAAGAACGGAGCAAAACTATGAATTTTGTAAAATCTCTTAAGTTAAGTTCAAGTGTTCAAATGTTTGTATAGCTTATGGGACTTAACTACGCGGTCATCATTCCCTAAACTTACAAACTACTTATGAACTAGCTAACACGAAGGACGGCACAAATATCTATGCCGTTTTCGTGATTTCGTGTTTAATTAGTGAGTGAAGAGTGAGAGTCCTTTCGCTTTTATATAGGTAGAGGTTAAGAAAAGAGGTTGCTTAATTTTGGATGCAAGAGAATTAAGTGAGAACATGAAGACAAAAATAAATAGTAAAATGCAAATCTGTAATGCTAACTTTTTGATACAAGGTCATGTCTTATGCGACAGTTTTACGGCATCTAAAGGAAACGTGATCTGTAGACTTCGTTTCGTTTCATCATTCAAACTTTGTTGCAGGACCCTATATATTTCCATTTTCCTATAATTGGCAAAAAAATATAGGTATTCTCACGTGGTGGCCTCTCATTATTTATGACGTCATATCTCATGACCTAAATGTCGTGCTCTTTTGTTTTTGGGTCAGGAACCTTCGTCGGCGTACGGTATACAGTTCACCAAAGTTTCATTGCAATCGAATGAATGGTTTATGAACACTTAGGACATACAGACAAACATTCATTTATATATATATATATATATATATATATATATATATATATATATAATAGTGTTTTCCGATCCTATCTCGTATTATCCCGACGTTTGCTTCTTATGGGACTGTGAGATCTCTATCTCTGGAGGATTGTTGAGAGGTACAGTATCTGGACGCAGTGCGTTCTGTCGTTGATTCATAATCAAACCAAGCTAAAATAAAATACAAAATAAATAAATAGGTAAAATAACAGCAAACTGCGATCTTGTGATATGCGATTGATCATTTGTTGACTTTTGTTACGAAATTATACGAACTATCCGTGCTAAAAATATGGTCGACCATACACATACCAGATAATGGCAGCGTTGTGCTTCGGTCTCAGCCGCACACCGACTTTGGGACAGCTCATGTAACTGTTGGTGGCATGAATTATTTTATGGCATATCACGTGAGCAACTGCTTCCAAAATTTCTTTCTCAAATTATTATTCTTATTCGCACTATGAATACTACCAATTATAAAAGTGACCACCATCATAAATGAAATGTATGTTGCGTCCATCGATTATTTACATAGATAAATTGGTTCTGAATTGCCAAATAGTGGTTGAAATGTAAAATCTTCACTCTGAAGATTTATTTTGTGGCTTTTTCCGAGATGAGACAAGTCACAGAAAGAAAGTCACATTTCACATTCCACTATCAGGAAAGCACGTTACACGACCTGGTATCAGCTGTAATCAACCCTCGTGCTTAATACCTGTGGCACAAATGAAGCCAATTTCGCCATGCAGTACGTACGGGGGTACAATGATTAGTGTTGGCATGACGTCAATAACAAACTCAAGAGACTCCAACTAATTAAAAGCAGATTAGTATTCCTATGGAAAATTGATCCCCTAACTAACACTGGCAATCTGCCTTGTAAATGTGTTAAACTACCGGAGCTAGCAATGCTTTGCAATTGCTGAATATGTATAGGAGTTGGATATACATCCTAAACTACTCCCCCCCCCCCTCTCCCTCTACCCATCTCCTCTAGTCGGCGTCTTTGTCCATTTCCGCCACCTGCGCCCTTTGTATTTCTTGCCAAAGGGAAAGCGTTCGCCTAGTAGAGCGACAATCCTACCGACATCACTGGGATGCGTGATGCCTACTCAGCGCCTGCGTCAAACGCGAGACTGTTACGTTAGTAGGTGCCACCATACTTCGAATGCAGAGCGCGCTGCCAGTACACGACCTACTGTATTCTCAAAATTACTAAAAATTTCCGGGCTATTATGCCGTGGTTTTATGGATTTATTATGTAAACCCAACATTTCTTCCGCAACTGCGGAGGACATTTTCAATGGGGATCGTTGCACTTATTGAATGTCCGATGCACACCGTAGCTCGCTACGGTCTGAAGTCAAACTCCGTGTATGAGGGTTCAAATGTTCAAATGTTTGTTAAGCTTATGGGACTTAACTGCGGGGTCATCAGTCCCTAAACTTCCAAACTACTTATGTGCTACCTCATACGAAAGACGGCACAAATATTCATGCCCGAGGGGGGATTCGAACCGCCGACCGAAGCGGCCGTTCAGACTGTGACTGGCGTGCCACAGATCGCTCAGCCACTGCGGCCGGCTATGAGGGCTCGCGCGCAGAGATGTGACGTCAGATGGTTTAGATATGCGCGCGCAATTCGTCGTTGCCGATTGCCATCTTCCGTTACTATCGTCCCATGGTGGAAGACTGTTACATTTCTTCATCAAAACCGGAATCCAGATTTCATCTAGTTTCACGCCCTCCTCCATCCTATTGAAATTATTGGGGTGTTGTACAATTTCTATAGCCTCTCTGTACAGTATTTCGTGGTATCCATTTGTGACTGCTAAAACCTGGGTCTGTTCAAATGTAATAAGGTGGTCCCCTGGTTGAAAAACTTGTTCAGCAAAGGCAAAGGTCCCTGGATCGAATTCCGGTTCAGTACTCAATTTTATTCTGCCAGGAATTTTTGAATACATTTTTGTTTCACATAAAATGATTGCGAAGAGAGGCAATGAATTATTTTACGTTCTACGGCCAGGATTCGAAACCTGGTCTGCCACGTGCAATGGCCGCATTGCATATGGCGTCATGCTACGGACGGGGCGTACCTTCCCGGCGGAGGTTCGAGTCCTCCCTTTGTGTGTGTGTGTGTGTGTGTGTGTGTGTGTGTGTGTGTGTGTGTGTGTGTGTGTGTGTGTGTGTGTGTGTGTGTGTGTGTGCGTGCGCGCGCGCGCGCGCGCGCGCGCGCGCGCGTGTGTGTGTGTATGTGTGTGTTGTCCTTATTGTAAAGTAGTTCGTAAGTCTAGGAACTGATGACTATAGCAGTTTGGTCCAATAGGTTTACAAACATTTGCACCCTAGTCTCCTGCTTACTATACAGTTGCGTCATCCAGTCAGCAGACCCGGTTAGTATTCCGGCGCCTTGGCACATATTTTAATTCATTGCCCCTCCTTGTAAATATTATCTGTGATATGTTCAGACGAGGTCTGTTTTTTTCTTCTTTATTTATATTTACTTTTCCCGTCCTCTGTGGGACTGGGTAAGCTTACAATCTTCTGCTATTAGTCAAGAGTGACACTATTTGAAATCGTAGATGTTAATATTTCTCAGGGTGAAAAACAAAAAAGAAAGAAAAGACATGAATGTAAGAGACAGAGAGATATTCATAGACGTGACATATTAAAACTAGGACGGTCATTCGTAAGAAATACACATAAAGAATGGAAATGAAGATGCACACAATAAAAGACATTGTCAGGCCAGTGACGAGACTCATTTGCTCCTTCTGAACCTTTTGTATGAAGAAAACAGAGAGAGAGGAAGTAGTCTTCTTAACCCACAGGTACACGACATCGATTGTTTAGAAATCAGGTGCGCCTTTTTGGGCCACGAAGACACTCAGCCGTCCTACACCCCCCGCCCCCCCAACCCAGACCAATATTTTGTCCTTATTTCGCTACTGGGTCAGACATATACATTAATAATAAGACTTCGATTAAATTTTCATCAAAAGAGTCGTACAGGCGAGATAGTAGATGGCGTTAAAAAGTGAAACTGATGTGGTGTTGGAGTAGTATGGAGATAGCAACAAACGAAGTAACTAAGTAGACTGCCTAGAGGGATGCCCTGAAGGAGAGACCTACAGCAGTGTGGGAACTGGAAGGATGTGACCCGAAATGGGGAGACAGGACGAATAGGGAGTTGGGAAAACTAGCCAAACCATTGGATGCGACTAGACATTATTTATTGTTGTATTTTAAAACTCCTAGCAGGGCAGTGTGGTAGCAGCTTTCAACGTCGCTCTTCAGCCAGTTTTATAGTAATACTAGCTGTAAACCCGGCGTTACCCGGGTGTTTATATATCCTACACTCGTAGTCCACCTCCCCTTTCCCCCTCTCTCTGCATCCACCTGTTTCTCTCTGTTCGTTTTCACCTTTCCCTCTCCGGCATATTTATCTACAAGGTACCCTCTGCCGTGTACCATACAAACATTTATGTACCCAGTGATCTTCCTCTTGGTTTAAAGGCCGTAGGTGAAAAAATTCATAAAGATTGGAGCAAAACTATGCATTTTGTAACATTCCGTAAGTTAAGCACCCTGCACCACGCACCGAAGGAAATTTGATACAGACAGTGACATTCCTCTTGTTTTAAGGCAGAGTGTGCAAAATTTTATCATTATCGGAGTAAAACTGTAGATTTTTAGACAGTAGAAACGCAGGGTTCCACTGAAAAAGGCACTTTGTTGTTCTCAAATACTCCAGTTTTATTTCATACAACCCTTGTTCTAAGAATAACGAAAAAAATATTAATAATAAAATAAAAACATAAAAATCAGTCGAGCCGTCCTCAAGTTATGGCGCGACCAAGGTATTTAGCGATCCATTTTTATGTTGCAAAGTACCCACCCCCATGCACCGTATGAAACTTGTTTTGAAGGTAAAGTGTGCGAAATTTTGTGAAAATCGGAATGAAACTGTAAATTTCGTGAGTCTGTAGGAAAAGTATGCTCCGCCATCCACCTAACCCAAAATACTTCCTGAGCTAACGTTTTCTACCTATAAACTATATTCCTGCCAAATTTCGGCTTCATAGGTGAAGTAGTTTTCGAGATTTCGTGTTTAGTCAGTGAGTGATAGTGTCCTTTCGCTTTCATATAAAGATTAAGAAAACAGATTGCTTAATTTTGGAAGCAAGAGAGATAAGGAAAACTTGCAGACAAAAATAAATATAAAATGTTCAAATGTTTGTATAGCTTATGGTATTTAACTACGGGGTCAGCAGTCCCTAAACATACAAACTACTAAACTAGCTAATACTAAGGACTGCACAAATATCCATGCCCGAGGGGGGATTCGAACCCCGACCGTAGTGGGCGTGCAGACCGTGACTGGAGCGCCTCAGACCTCTCAGCCACCGCGGCCGACAAAAATAAATAGTAACATGCAAATCTGTAATGCTTACTTTATTTGATACCAGTTCATGCCTGATGCGACAGTTTTGCGTCATCTACAGCGAAACTGCTGTGAGTGGTAGACTTCTTTGCGTTTCATCATTTTGTGGGAAGGGGGCGGGGGTTCAGTTACCAAAAAATTCGCAAACGTCCGAAATTACATGACTACTTTGTTGCAGGTCCCTAACTACTCCCATTTCCCAAAAATTGACGCATAAATCTGGGTATTCTCACGAGCTGGCCTCTTATTATGTATGACGTCATATCTCCTGAGCTATTTGTCGTGCTCTTTTGTTTTTGGGTCAGGAACCTTCGTGGGCGTACGGTGAACAGTTCACCAAAGTTTCATAGCAATCGAATGAATGGTCTATGAACACTCAGAGGACATACAAACATACATTTTTATACATATAGAGAGTGCGCCTCGGTTGCACAGTGGTAGAGTGCTAGACTACAAGTCCAAAGGTTCTGGGTTCGATCCCCGCCAGGTCCTAGGATTTTTATCTGTCACTTTCCACTTCTTTCCCCTCTGGAAATATTGCTCATGTGAAAAATACCGAGTAGCAATATTGGAAATATTGCTCATGTGAAAAATACCGAGTAGCACCGTGGTTCGGAACCCACGTTAAACTGTAGGTCCCCTATAACTGGCTGGGTAAGTCAGTTCGAAGGTCGGAGGAAGGCAACGGCATACCACCTCCAAACAGGACCGTGCCTAGTAAAGCACTGTGGTGTTCAAACCACTTAGATATGAGAAAGTTAAAACGCAAGAGCAGTGATAAATATGAGTGTTTAAGAACATAGTGGAAACATCAATTGGCTATGATAAAAAATGCATTAAATGAATAAAACAGTGAAGTATCTTAATAATGGGCCTCCGTGTAAAATACTCATAAAATGTCGAATACACTGTTAAAGACACTAGAAGAGACACAGTGACAATGTCCACAGTTTAACTCCGCCGTATTAGGCGGTCGCAACGGATATAATTTTTAATGAAAATTAACGAATCACTATCACAAACAGGATGCACTGTTGTTAGAATGCAATGATATAGACAGGACCTGCGAAGAGGATGTGGAGACAGAACGCTCAAAGGTGTGGAGGTGGAAAAGGTGTCAGGAAGTGCAAGCATTCTGAGGGGGGCGAGGCTAGGAAAGGGGGAGGGGCTGGATTTGTCTCGAGAATATGTACTTATTTGAGAGCTATGTGCGTGTACATTCCAGAAGTTTGTAAACGCTTTCGTATTTGTTCTGAATGTGAGAAAAGAGCGCCTAGTACCACGCAGTAACAATATCTAACGATTATTTATTTCTTTGCTATTATTCGACACTGCTGTAAATAGTTACAGGAATGCCGTATTCCAAGCAGCAACGTGCAACGTCACTGCCGAGCAGATTCACTTGCCGGCAGTTTGGGGCTGGCGACGTTCACTGATAGGATAGGATAGGGTGGGATGGGCAGGGCCTTGTTCCCGCAGGAGGTAGGGTAGCGTAAGGGATGCGGGTCACGCGGGCGTGAGCTCATTGGGCAGCATCATAGCTCACCAGGGTGGGGGAGGGTCTGGAAGCGCGCCAGTCGGGGCCACTCTTGCTCCACCCCCTCCCTCCCTACCCCCTACCACTTAACTTGGCCGCCATGCCTCCAGGGGCCAGCAGATCAAGTGCGCCGGGTGTGGACTCAGACGCTACTGCATGCCGGCTACTGCATACTAAAGTCTACCTATTCTTCATCAAAATGTTTCGTTTATTAATATTTCAAATGCTGCCTTGCTGTTTACCTCATTGCGATAACATTTTGTCAGCTTATTGCCAACATTTGTGTGATGGTTTGTAGGCATAATACAGTTAACTACACTGTTGTTGTTGTGGTCTTCAGTCCGGAGACAGGTTTGATGCAGCTCTCGACAATACCCTATCCTGAGCAAGCCACTTCATCTCCACATAAGAACGGCAACCTATATCTGTCTGAATCTGCTTACTGTATCCATCTATTGGTCTTCCTCTGCGATTTTTACCCCATACACTTCCCTCCAACGCTAAATTCACAATTCCTTGATGTCTAAGAATGTGTCCTACCAATGTATCCCTTCTTTTAGTTAAGGTATGCCAGAAGTTTCTGTTTTCCCCAATTCTATTCAGTACCTCCTCATTAGTTACGCTATCCACCACCTAATCTTCAGCATTCTTCTGTAGCACCATATTTCAAAAGCATCAATCCTCTTCCTGTCCGCACTGTTTATCGTCCATGTTTCAGTCCCATACAAGGCAACACTCCATACAAATGCCCTCAGAAAGGACTTCCATAGGCTTAAATCAATTGTCGGTGTTGGCTTCGTATCTATCTTGACAATGATAATGCGATCACTGTGCTGGTCATAGTAGTTTACCCGCATTCCTAGTTTCTTATTCATTATCAATCCTTCTCCTGTGATACCCCCAAATGATTTTGTATTTATAATCCTGTACTCACTTGACCAGAAATCCTGTTCTTTCAGCCACCGAACTTCACTTATCCCCACTATATCTAACTTCAACCTATCCATTTCCCTTTTAAATTTTCTAATTTTCCTACTCGATTAAGGGATCTAACATTCCACGCTCCGACCCGTAGAATGCCAGTATTGTGATTGCACCTACGGTACGGCTATCTGTATAGTTGAGGCACGCAAGCCACCCCACCTCGGCAATGTCTGTGATTCATGGGAGTGGGTTAACTACACTACTCAAAACAATTAGCGGATCGGTTAGATATCATACACAATATACACATGGTTACGTAGAGGAAGGTGGGGCACATTGAACCACAGAAATTATTTCTCTGTCTTACTCGTCCAATAATTTTATTACAGTGTTGTAATTTTCTGTTTTTACAGTTTTATCAATCAAGTATCAAACGGCGTTATATGATTGCTCTATGAGTAATTTGTTTCTACACCTACATCTACATGGGATACTCTGCAAATCACATTCAAGTGCCTGGCAGAGGGTTCATCGAACCACCATTACACTATTTATCTCCCATTCCATTCTCGAATAGCGCGCGGGAAGAAATAACACCTGAATCTCTCTGTTCGAGAGCTCTGATTTCTCGTATTTTATTCTGATGATCATTTCTACCTATGTAAGTGGGAGTCAACAATATATTTTCGCATTCGGAGGAGAATGTTGTCGATTGGAGTTTCGTAAGTAGCCCACGCAGCAGGTTTAAGCGCCGTAGTTGTAATGACTCCTATCCCAGATCCTGTATTATTTCCGTAACACTGTCTTCCCTGCGTCGTGACAAAACGAGCTGCCATTCTTTGGACTCTTTCGATGTCCTCCGTCAAACCCACCTGGTAAGGATCCCACACTGGGCAGCAATACTCAAAAGAAAGAAAGGAAAAAAAAAAAAAAAAAAAAAAGACGGGCAAGCATGGGGTATGCAGTTTCTTTAGTAGTTCTGTTGCATCTTTTAAAGGTTCTACCAATGAAACGTAGTGTCTGGTTCGCCTTTACCACGACATTATCCACATTTTCTTTCCAGTTTAAGTCTAAAGTAATAGCAATTCCTAGGTATTTTGTCGAGTTTATGGTTCTTCACGTTTGATTGATTTATCTTGTAAACAATGTTTAACGGAATTCTTTTCGTACTCATGTGGACGACTTCACACTTCTCATTATTTAGAGTCTATTGCCAATTTTTACAACATAGTGATATCTTATTCAGCTATTTGAGGTTTACTTGGAGTTCACTTAGAGCGAAGCATCGTGAGGCAATCATAATAATGAAAATATCATTCTAGTTGCCCTCTAATAAGATGTGTAAAAAAAAGTTAAGCTTATGGTACTTAACTACGGGGTCAACAGTCACTAAACTTACAAACTACTTATCAACTACCTAATACTACGGACGGCACAAATATCCATGTCCGAGGGGGGATTCGAACCCCCGACCGTAGTGGCCGTGCAGACCGTGACTGAAGCGCCTCAGTCCCTTCGGCCACCGCGGCCGGCTTGCGTACACCATCGCAGACTCTCATATCTGTGATTCTGCTTCAAGGGTAATCGCATTCGTGGTCTCCGAGCTGATAGTCCATGCTGCTGCAAACGTCGTCGAACTGTTCGTGCAGATGGTTGTCTTGCAAACGTCCCCATCTGTTGACTCAGGGACCGAGACGTGGCAGCACGATCCGTTACAGCCATGCGGATAAGACGCCTGTCATCTCGACTGGTAGTGATACCAGGCCGTTGGAATCTTGTACGTCGTTCGGTATTGCCGTCCTGAACCCACCGATTCCATATGCTGCTAACAGTCATTGAATCGCAACCAGCGCGAGCAGCAATGTCTGCATACTATAAACCGCAATCGTGATAGGCTACAATCCGACATTTATCAAAGTCGGAATCGTGATGGTACGCATTTCTCCTCCTTACACGAGGCATCACAAAAACATTTCACCAGGCAACGGTGGTCAACTGCTGTTTGTGTATGAGAAATCAGTTGTAAAATTTCCTCATGTCAGCACGTTGTAGGTGTCGCCAGCGGCGCCAACCTTGTGTGAATGCTCTGAGCTAATGATTTACATATCACAGCATCTTCTTCCTGTCGGTTAAATTTCGCGTCTGTAGCACGTCGTCTTCGTGGTGTAGCAATTTTAATGGTCAGGGAGTGTATCTCAGTAGTCAATGCGTCAATCTGAACCATTTAAAGGGCCGTTCGCTTGCCACTACTGACTCCTGACCACACCATTCGTCAACCACCATGATATGGTGTATTTTCCTGCAGATAAGCTACATTGTTCTGTGTTTCACGCTCTTTGTAGATGAGGTAACGGCGATTGTCCGGCTGAACACAAAATCTTAACTCATCTGTGGACAGAACCCGAAGCCATTCCTTACGCCTCCAATCCTGATGTCCCACTGCCCAGAGGAGAGGGAAAAGATATTGCATCGAACTTATTTAACATGAAACTGCTAGACACCAATGTACGAACGTAGGCTTTCGCGGTCATTATTGTTAACGTTACAATTCTTCTGAGCTATTTGCCGCGTCATGATAATAAAATATTTCCAACGTTTCGGATCCGTTGCAGGATCCTTCCTCAGGGAATACTGACTTATTACCTCCTTATGCTGGTCTTATAAAGCGTGTACTGTCCTATCAAAATCAAAATTAAACTGTTAGGACAGTACACGCTTTTTAAGACCAGCACAAGGAGGTAACAAGTCGGTATTCCCTGAGGAAGGATCCTGCAAAGGATCCGAAACGTTGGAAAAAATCTATTATCATGACGCGGCAAATAGCTCATAAGAATTTTGATGCTAGATACAAAATAGATACGAAAGCCAAATTAGCTTACTGCTTTCAAATGTTCTGCAGCGATGGCTTCATTTCATTAGTGGAGCTCACTTCCACGGCGATCGTGGCAACTGAGACGACTCAATACTTATAAAGACGGCCAGTGTAGGTTGCGCAGGTATTACAGCGGAGTTGCTGCTGGCTGTGGCTGCTGTGTTACCGGTGGCTTATTGGAGCGGCGGAATTTTTCTATTTTGGTGGGAGGCACGGCCGCAGGGGCAGACGTCAGCGGCAGCGACAGCGATCAAAGGGCTGCTGCTGCCTTGTTCCTTCCTGCCCGGGAAAAGAGCCGGCCGCGACTCAGTGGCTGCCAGCAGATTGACCGCCTGCGAAAAGAAAATACGCCGACGCCGCCTGTGTATCGCCAGGTAGCTGACTCTAAGGCGCTGTCAGCAGACCCATACACTCACCTTTACCCAGGAGTGAGCAACTGCACCACCAAAGCTACCGTTCCATACTCTGTTGTCACCTCCGAAATTGTATTAAAATTCATTATGTCTGTTCCAAGGGAACAGACGTTGACGGTGATCCGCAGCAGAGATAAATATATACATGTATATACTTCGCAAATCGTGAAATTGTCCGACGTCTGCTGCGATGGACAAACAATCTGCAACACATGAAAATTTTCATGTGTTGCGGATCGTTACAGGAGCAGCAGACGTTGTAAAATTCCGCGATTTGCGAAATATATACATGGATGTATTAAAATTAACTAAAATCTCAGATCAAAAGGTTGATAATTTTCATTACAGAACAGAGCTGCCAGACACAGAATGTGGGTATTAGGTAACACTTCCCGAAGTGGCAGAGAGGTGTTTCCTTCGAACACGTCAGCAAGTAGTACGCATGGCCGACTGCTAAGTGACCCCGGGGTATCATTCGCGAATCAAATGGAAGAATTGCCATATCAAGTTAGAATACGTACGCAGTCACATGTGTAGGACAAATTTTCGTATATGAAGACACGTGGTAAATCTGTATGACGGCAGACGGATAGTGACATTTCGTGGAAAGATCATTTCCCAATGAAAACTAGGATAAAAGTGCGACTTTAGCCAGTAACAAGGGGGTACATTGTTCACTGCAGATCCGAACACGAAGTGGGCTGAAATCCACAGCAGCGGCAGATGTCTTAATGACGGCTTCAGCTCCAAATGAACATTTACTGACGAAATTTACATGCTCGAATACTTTACATCCACCATAAGGTGCGTGGCGGAGGGGACACTGAACCACTACTAGGCATTTTCTAAATAGAACGACGAAAAAAAAAAAAAAAGAATCCGAAAAGAACGTCGTCTTTCCTCCAGCGATCCCCAATTGAGTTCGCGGAGCATTTCCGTGACACTCGCGCATTGGTCGAACCTACCAGTAACTAACTACTCGGAGACTATTGCAGCATGCATGGACCGCGATGGGATGGCCTTGTCCTCTAAGGCGCCTTCTTGCGGAGCGCGTGGCAGCTCCTCGTCGGAGGTTCGAGTCGTCCCTCTGGCATCTCTCTCTCTCTCTGTCTGTCTCTCTCTCTCTCTCTCTCTCTCTCTCTCTCTCTCTCTCTCTCTCTCTCTCTCTCTCTCTCTCTGTGTGTGTGTGTGTGTGTGTGTGTGTGTGTGTGTATTATCCTTCGGTTAGTTTAAGTAATTCGTCAGCCTAGGGAAAATTTGGAAATTCGCGAGAAACTGAAAGAGCTTTTTTCAATGGGATACCAATATCATTCGTCTGGTTGCGATAAATTTTGCATATTTGACGTTCAAAGCGAGAGGAAGGTTTCAGTGAAGTAAACGTTTGGAATAATTGGCCAGAAAATAGGAAAATTTGTGGAAAAATAAAAGAGCTCTTTTCTTTGGGATACCAATATCATTCGTACGATCGCGATAAAATTTTGCACATTTGACGTTCAAAGCAAATGCCTTCATAAAGCTACTGGGTCTAAAATACATACGATTTAAATTATTATGATTAATATTAAGAGGTAAGTGATACGAAGTTCACCGGGTCATCTAGTAAGAGAATAAAAATCTGATGTTTCCTCCGGCCCAACGAAACTTGAAGCTCGTTGTTTTGGTCCTTGTCAGGTTTTGAATTTGAAATCTTTGCTGTAGAGTCTTGATTGCCGGCAGTCCGTGGACTGTTGGCTAGCTCCTAGTTCGCAAGCCAGCTAGATCGCCTGACGTGACTCTCATCGAAGATTTATGTGAGATAATCGGGAGGTCAGTTCGTGCACAGAACCCTGTATCGGCAGCACTTCTGCAACTGTGGGCGGCTATAGAGCCTACATGGTTCGATATTCCTGCAGGGTCTTCCAACGACTTGTTCAGTGCACGCCACGTGGCGTTGTTTCACTTCACCAGGCAAAAGGAGGCCCGACACGATATTTCAAAGTATCGCGAGACTTACATAGCCTCCAGTGTATACAGTTTGTTTCAGGATGATTACTGAGTACAGTAGTTAATCTTTATCACGCGGGTGATGTCAAAAATGTGCAACCCACCCCACTGCTGTGCAAATAAGATGGGTTGGAGGCGTCGTCAGTATGGAAGCGAAGCGGTAAAGGCTTTTGGGCACCTTAGGAAGTGGTGGCTGATTGATAAATAAAAGGATCCAAGTTAATATTGACTGCATTCTGAAAGTACGGGATACATAACGGGACACGCCCTGAGGTTGGATGCAATTAATGAGTGGCAGTCTAAGTTAGTGGATAGAAAACGGAAAAGGTAACGGTTATATTGGGTCGTCCTCGTCGCCATCTGTTTATTCGTCCCTGGCCTGTCTTTCAGGAAAGGTTCTATCAGGACTGTTGGGATGCGACAACATCTAAAACAGCTATACAGATTAGTAATACAAGTTTTATTTACTGAAAGTTACAATTGCTTATATTTTGAATATTTCTTTTCTCTCGGCGGTGACTTCTTCCTCGATCCTAGCTGCGCTGAGTCCTAGTGACAGCCTAGTTCGAAGCAGAGTTCAGATCTGCCCGTCCAGACGCATGTCGGCCTAGATATAGCAGCTTGTAGAGGGCGCGCTTCTAGGTTTCTTCCTCCAGGAGGCGCGGTGCCGGCGTGTGATTGGCTGCCGGTCTTCCGCTGCCTTCTCCGCGATTGTTCTCGTTCGACTGGCGTGTGGCGCTGACTTCACGACACAACAGGTTACGGTTCACACAGTTTATGGCTGATACCGAACAGCCACTAGGCGGGGGCGGACGGCACAAAGCCGTTCGCCCGTACAGAGGCTGGGTCTCCGGAGTACGTCTGTTCTGTACCACAGCTAGAGTGGAAGAGAGACAAGGAACTGATTCTCGCACCTCAGAGTCCTCCAGCAGTAGCACACGTGATCAGTCGTGGGTGTCTGCTATTGGCTCCACAGTAGCATGGAAACGTCACCAGTCTTAGCACGGACGCCAGAAGGGTGGCGTGGTTTAAGAATTAGCAGTCAATACTGGTTCTGGCCGGCTCTGTCCTGCAAGGTGGACAGCCCTGGTCAAATTGTCAAGGCGGATGTTGCAGTGGAAGAACACTTGTAAAACTTCGGCGAAATTATAAAATAAAATTTTAGAATTATTTCCCTAAACTATTTTAGACTGGCTGGTTATCCTGTTCAACTGTTTTAGGACGTAGTACTATTGACGAATTGCCATGAAATATAATATGTGTCAAATTTGTGCTGAGTGCAAGCATTCGCTTGTTAGTATGTAACATAAATAAACATGAGGACGTTCAATGTTGCTGTTCACGATATACATAAATGACCTTGCGGATAACATCGGAAGTTCACTGAGGCTTTTTGCGGATGATGCTGTAGTATATAGAGAGATTGTAACAATGGAAAATTGTATTGAAATGCAGGAGGATCTGCATCGAATTGACGCATGGTGTAGGGAATGGTAATTGAGTCCATGCGTGGTCAAAAATTAGTTTGAATTGAATTTACATTCTACTAGGTGTGCTACATCGATCAATGACGCTGTTTCCATTCAAATCAATATTTTTAAACATTTAACACGTTGACTGCCGCAATGACGGTAGAGGCGCGCCAGAGCCGCCTGCTGTGGCCGCCGGCGGCCACACGGCAGCCAACGCGTTACATCAGGTGCGAAATTTGACTTTCGGTTCAAAGGGCAATAAGCCCGTTCGTGAAATTGCTTCAAATCGCGTTGAGTCCATTTACTGTCGATTGCTAACAAACGTTTCACCACTAAGACCAATAAAAGCTGTGACACCAAGACATAATATGATTTCTTCAAGAATCTGTTGTGTACCCATACCACATAATGTTGTGACCAGTGCATTGTCACATGAAATAGATTGCTTAACCAGTATCTTGTTCATGTGAGAGCTTGCTGTTTGTGAGAAATATGACTAATGTGGAAGGAGTTTCATGTGTTAGAAACCACTCCTCTGAATCTAGGAAGTTGGCCGAGAGTGCTGTGAAAAGTAAGATGGAGAGATAAATGTTTTAAAAGACAATTTTTGTAAGATTGGTGCAAAATTAGAAATGTCCATGGATTTCAAAATTTCAATTGGTATCACTGCCTTTAAATAAAGAGTGAAATTTGTGTCACTCATTCCATTCTTCTAACTTATTGAAACTCAATAAATTCTCGTCCACAAATCTTAATTTACTCCACAACTTTGGCTAATATTAGTTGTGTGCTTCTCCTGTTCAATTTTTATTTGTGGGCTAATCGCGTTTTGGTAAGATATATATGGTGTCTCACCTAAGAGTCGTCAGGCGCATTTTCTCTGGTGTTTGAGCAGATATTTGCAGTTTCTTTTTTTGCAGTGTGTAGCTGGACTCAGGCCAAACAAATTCTGCTCCTCAAGTCATTGCTGCGTCGCCCGGTGTAGATGTAAATCGTCGGTTTCTTTCCCGTCACGAACAAAATTTAAAAGCGAAATTGTCTGTGCTCAGTCGTTAGAGCTGTCCCCAATTAGTGTATTGTGATATTCGGTTTATCGAAATGTGTTAACAGAGACAGTGAAACACGACCATTATACAGTACTCCGGAAGCGGTCGTATAGCGCTTTCATAAGGCACTAGCAGACGTGTTTTACTGTCTCCTTTAAAACATTTCGATAAACCGAATATGACACTAGACTAATTGGAGACTGCTCTATCGACTGAGCTAAAAAATCGCTTTAAAAATCTCTTTGTTCGTGACGGGAAACAAACCGACGCTTTACATCTACACTGGGCGACGCAGGAATGGCGTCATGATCAGAATTTGTTTGGCCTGAGTCCAACTACACATAGCAAAACCGACCCTGCAAATAACTGCACAAACACCAGAGAAAATGCGCCTGACGACTCGTAGGTGAGACTCCGCGATATTTGAAAATATCGTAAACACTTAACGTGGGCCGTAACAGATGCCGGTGATTTTTTTCAGTCAGTAAGGTGATAGACATTTTAAAGTCGTCCGACGATTTACCTGAAGAGACTACGCGACCCGTAGTTTTCAAGCCACTCGCGTAGAGCATTCCTCTCGCGAAAATTGATTTCATTTCTGACAGCGGAATGGGGCGACACGATCAGCTGTGGAATCACGTAGAATCTGGGAGGCAGCAGAGGTTGTGGAGGGGGGGGGGAGGAGAAGGGCGAATCAAGCATCAGCACCGATACCGTTTTATGTGAGGCCCGCCCACTGACAGATATGAAACATTCCGGGTGAAACATGGCGGCAATCCTCCGATATTGCCGCCAACCACCCCACCCCCACAAATACCTATTTGGCTCTTTGCAAGATAGCACAAAGAAAAACCATAATTTGAAGACGTCACGGCTCGGAAGATCTGCAGACGCAGGGAGGATGCAGCAGGGGGAAGGGGAACCGAGAGAAGGCGAATGGTGAGGGGGAAAAATGTGGAGGAGTCGAAAGAGACAGAGAAAAAAATAGAAAGGTTTGGCAGCGGAGAACGCGTTCGAAGTAGGAGCGGACGGTCGGTCGCGAGAATGTCGGCAATGCTCGCGAGGCGGCCGTGGAATGTTAATCGCTGGCGTTCTGGGCACAGCTGCTGCAGCCGGCGAGTGAGTGATTAAAATTGTTCGCGGGAGACGCCCAGATTCGTCGGCGTTCTGGTGGCTCGTGAGCAAGTGGGAGGGGAGGGCACCCCACTTCTTTCCTCCCTCGTCCCCTTTCCCCTCCCCTTCCAACCCCCCTTGCGCCCCCACCCTCCTTAATCTTGGAGGACGAATTACATGTTCGAGCCTGAGTAATGGCGTCCTCGCGCTCGTCGCCATGGTTAGCTGGCGGATGTGCGGCTGTAAAATCCACCCCCGCAGTCGTCGCTCTCTTTCTCGCGCTCTCTGTTACAACTTGTTCCTCTGCTCTGCCGACATGCCACCAACCAGCCCCGTAACTACCCTGGTTGCAGCTCCGCTGCCGTTATTGCCCATCTAATCAGACTGTCACTGTGCCGGATGGGAGCGGTTAATGTCTTAAGGCATGGCATTTCCAGTGTAGTTCATCACCGAGTACTAAGAGTGTTCATGTAGATTTAGTCTACTTATTACCTCGAAAATACACCCCTAGCCATTAAAATTGCTACACCACGAAGATGACGTGCTACAGACGCAAAATTTAACGGACTGGAAGAAGATGCTGTGATATGCAAATGATTAGCTTCTCAGAGCATTCACACAAGGTTGGCGCCGGAGGCGACACCTACAGCCTGCTGACATGAGGAAAGTTTGCAACCGATTTCTCAAACACAAACAGCAGTTGACCGGCGTTGCCTGGTGAAACGTTGTGATGCCTCGTGTAAGGAGGAAAAATGTTCAAATGTTTGTAGAGTCTATGGGACTTAACCATGGGGTCATCAGTCCCTAAACTTACAAACTACTCATGAACTACTTACAAACTAGGACGGCACAAATATCCATGCCCGAGGGGGGATCGAATCCCCGACCGTAGTGGTCGTGCAGACCGTGACTGGAGCGCCTCAGTCCCCTCGGCCACCGCGGCCGGCCGTGTGAGGAGGAGAAATGCTTACCATTACGTACGGGTTTTCCGCGAACGTTACTGTTTATGTGCTCATACCTCATAAACTATGTGGCGTGCTGTGATACAATTTAGAAGGTACACTCAACTATATGCGTGTATACTGTCTGTAAAATTTCCTGCTGCTACAATCCGTAGTCATACCAAATGCCGTAGTTTTAGTCTGTGGACAGCGGAAAAGTAGTAAGCGAGAAACTTTTTTCCTTACATCATTTTGCTATGGTTGTCAGCGAGAAAAAGGTTATTTATGGTTTGAAATTATGTTTAAAGTTCGTTGCAAGTCGCTAAGTACTGTCATTCTCATACAGTTTGTGAATAAACTCTCTTGGCATTTTGTGGCAGTTTCTTGCAACTGTGTTGTTTACGACGTTGTATCTCCTGAACCATGTGTCATTTGTAGTTCTTACCACAACAGGGTAAAGAATATGTGTACCAAATTTGGTTGAAATCGGTCGTGTGGTTTAGGAGAAAATGAGCAGCATTGTCGCTTAATGCAGCAGTTTTTCGCGCATCTCATTGTTTTTGACATTATATCTCCTGAACAATATGTTGTACGTGATTCTTACACTTACGGCGACCGTCCCTATGGGTTGAAGCTTACGTGTACAAAATTTCATAAAGATTGGAACAAAACTTAGATTTGTATGCAACACGTACTCAAACATACAAACCCACAAACCCACAAACATACGGACACTCTGCTTTATATATTAGACTGGACATTTTCTTCCAGCACCAAACACGCCTCACTGCGGCAAAGCTGTTAGCCAGAAGTATTTGCTACTAACTGTGGAACCTGGATTGCCCGGGTATATATTTTCCCGCATGCACAATCTCTTTTTCCCACCTCTCTCTCTCCCTCTCTGTCCTTTCCCTGCACCACACTTTTCCAGCTTCCTTCCATCTCCATATCATTCTCCCACTTTCTGCATAATTTTCCAAATTTTAGAGAGTAATATTAGGAAACTACGTTGAGTAAAAAGTAGCTAATGAAGTCTCGTAAATCACGCGTCGTGTGATGGGAACGATTTTGTGACTCACTATTTACGACGTCATATCTCGTGAACTATGTGTCTTAGGTAGTTTTTTAACCCAACACCGATTGTTGTCTGATAGTAAGTAATACGTTTACCAAGTTTAGTTGAAATCTGTCCATTATTTTAGGAGGAGGTGTGAGAAAATAGCGCATGGTGTAGCAGTTATTCTCAATTTTCATTGTGTATGAAGCCATACCTTCTGAAATGTGTAAAATTGAAGGTACGTCCAGTGGTTTAAGTGCCTAATGTCAGCAAAATATGTCCTGAACGGTGTTACTAGTAGAGACGTTATAAATCGAAAACTTACGTGTGTTGATGCAGTTTTTCATGACTTTATATCTCATTAACTATATGTCGAACTGTGATATAATATCGAAATAACATTCAATGGTATGCATGTGTATTGTCTGTCAAATGACTTGCGAATACAATTTACAGTGTGGAAGTAATAACTTGTAACGTCATGCTAAATGCCGTAGATATACATCATGAACATCGGAAAAGTAGTGAGTGATATACTTTTCTCCTTTCATCATTTTTTGTGGTTATCAGCGATAAAATGTTTCGTAAAGATATGAAATTATGTTCAAAGTTTATTGCAAGTCGGTAAGTGCTCTTATTTTTATATAGTTGAGGAATAAAATCACGCTATCACGCCCCACAAGATGGAGCAATTTTCATGATTCACGGCGTGATATCGTGTAAAATATGTATCGTAGGTGTTTTTTGCAAACATAGCAAATGATTCCTGATCGTAAAGAATATTTGTAGCAAATTTGGTTGAAATCGTTCTGTTTGTTTAGGAGCAGATGTAGAATATTATCGCATGATGCGGCCGTTATTCACGAATGTTATTGTTTATGACTTCATATTTCCTTACGTATGTGTCGAAGGTGGTTCTTACGTGAAAAGCGATTGTTATCTGATAGTAAGTAACAAGTGAACCAAGGTTGGCTGAAATCGGTCCTGTAGTTTAGGAGATGTGGAACATACATACATTTTATAACATATACTAGCTGTAAACCCGGGGGTGTCCGGATTTTTATTTACTCATTTACTCTATAGTCTCGTAGTCTACCTCCCCTTCCCCCCTCTCTTTGCATCCACCTCTTTCCCTCCCATCTCTCTGTTCGTTTCCACCATTCCCTCTCTCGGCAAAGTTTTCTGCAAGGAACACTCTGTCATGTACCATACAAACATTTGTGTACTCAGTGATCTTCCTCTTGGTGCATAAATTCATGGAGATTGGAGCAAAACTATGCATTTTGTAAAATTCCGTACGTTAAGTACCCTCCACCATGCACCGAACGAATTTTTATACAGACAGTGACATTATTCTTGTTTTTTAAGGTAGAGTGTGCAAAATTTCATTAATATCGGAACAATACTATAGATTTATATGCAGTAGAAACGCAGGGTCACATTGAAAAACGCACTTTGTTGTTCCAAAATATTACAGTTTTATTTCACCCGACCAATTTTCTGAGAATAACGAAAATAACAACAAAAACAACAACAACAAAAAAGGATCTTGGAAAGTGGTCGAGACATTTTCAAGTTACGGTGCGACCAAGGTATTCAGGGATTCATTTTTATTTTACAAAGTATCCTCCCTCATGCACCGTATGAAACTTAAGGTAGACGGTGACGTTCCTCTTGTTTTGAAATTCAAGCGTGCGAAATTTCGTGAACATCGGAATTAAACTATAGATTTCATGAGTCTATAGGGTAACTATGTTCCGCCGTGTAACTATCACATAATGCTTTCTTAGCTGACTTTTCTATCTATAAACTACATTCCTGCTATATTTCAGCTTCATAGGCGAAGTCGTTTTCGAGATTTCGTGTTTAGTCAGTGAGTGATTGAGGTGTCCTTTCGCTTTTTTATAAACATAGATTAAGAAAACAGATTACTTAATTTTGGATGCTAGAGAATTAAGAGAGACCTGCAGACAAAAATAAATAGCAACATGCAAATCTGTATGCTAACTTTATTTGATACGAGGTCATGCCTAATGCGACAGTTTTACGGACTCTACAGCGAAACTTCTTTTCGTTTTATAATTTTGTGTGTGTGTGTGGGGGGGGGGGGAGGGGGGGGGCAGTAACAAAACGCTTCATAAATCGTCTGAAATTACATGCAAACTTCTTTACAGGTCCATAACTACTGTCATTAACCAATAACTGACGCATAAAACTGGGTATTCCCACGCGGTGGCCTCTCATTAGTTTTGACGTCATATCTCTTGAGCTATGTGTCATGCTATTTTGTTTTTGGGTCGGGAACCTTCCTGGGCGTAAGAAGTTTCATTGCGATCGAATGAATGGTTTATGAACACATATAGGACATACAGAAAAACATTCATTTATATATGTATATACTAACTTAAACCCACGGCTACGCTCGCGTGTTGGTTGATTATGATAGATAATAGGCGAAACTTCAAACCTTTTTTTAAAGAGATGTAATAAAAGAAATTCCTTTTTACTGCTTTATTTATTTATTCTTATATTTCCTTACTCGTATGCTTATCCTTACAGAGAAAGAGCTGACGACATAGTAGCATGCATAACCCAAAGATATGGTCTGTGGCATCAGGTTTCGCTTTATGTAACCTCCTTGCTATAGAGTCACAAACGTCATCGCTGACCTTCAGTCCGAATTTTTTTTTAATAATTGACGACTTTCAACAACCATATCTTCCACCCCCTTATAGCTATCGGCATAGAACTATTATGGTGTACAACGGGAGACCTCGGACAACAATTACACACAGAACATTCGTTCGTGTTCTGTAGTTTTCGCTGCAGAGCGAAATATTAACACATACACGCGTAGAATTTTATATACACCCATAACTCTCCACTCCAATATACTCCACCCTTTTATCATTATCAAGCAACAATGCAACCAATAAAACCATTTTCAAAGAGTAATTATTGTTTCACGTTTCGCGTTATATTCTTCAAATTACTAAATATCTTATCAGATCGCTACAAAACCGTGCCTGAAACCTTCCTCGGGTATAAATTAGTATCTGTATAAATATTTAAGTATCTGCGTCTTGTCGTTCGGACGTGATAAGCGTACACAGAACGGACATTCACACACACACACACACACACACACACACACACACACACACACACATATATATATATATATATATATATATATCCGACCGCCATAAAACCGTGCTTAAAGCCTTCCCCGGGTAGTCATTAGCAACTGTACAAATTTTTAGCTCTTTATGTCTCGTGGTTCAGACGTGAAAAATGTACACCGAACAGACATTCACATTTATAGATATAGATTCCTTCTGAACACTGTATATGTCGTGTATGTTTGTTTCTCTCTCTCTCTCTCTCTCTCTCTCTCTCTCTGTGTGTGTGTGTGTGTGTGTGTGTGTGTGTGTGTGTGTGTGTGCGTACAACCGTCGTTATTGCTATAAGCCTTTTGGTTTCCTTTTAGTTAAAGCCTAAGCTCCAGTCGATATAATAAAAAATATTAAGAAGCAGTATGACTCGTTTCATGCACTATGTCCCACTTGTGCTTTCAGGGTGGAAGCCGCACAGATTGAGACATCATCCGGACGCCGTTGGTTGTTTTCATGTTGAGCAGAGGTCGTCCAGAGTTAATACGCACAGGGCGGCCTGTTTTTATCTGCTAAATACGGAGGATTTTCGGCCGGTGGGCGCCCGAAGCGGGGGGGGGGGGGGGGGGGGGGGGGGGAAGAAAGCGGACGCCGACACAGCGGGCCTGCTCCTTATTAACCGCCCCGGCTGCAGGTGCTCCTCCATTACAGATAATGCGCTCCCCTAACGGGCCGCTCTGCGCATGCGCCGCTGCACCGGGCTATCGCCCCTCCGGAGAACACCCCCTTCCTAATAATTAACCCCACGGAATTAAGTTGCTGCCCCGGATTCCGTGCCACCGTTGCGCGTCACGTGAATCAGAAGTCGTAAATTCGCCTCGGCTAGGAAAAAGGAGGGCGTCGGAGGGTGGGGGGTGGGGCAAAAAGAAAAAAAAATTGTAATGAGCCGCAGTTATCGCACCGCCAAGTTTTTTTAAATGCGCGGGAAGGCGGCGTGTTTGCTGCTGGAGGCGAGGCGGTTCTTACGGAGGGGTTGCTTTAGTGCCGCTGCTTCCGCGTAACTCAAGATGAGTTGGAGAACGAGCGAGTTTGAAACGGCTTTGGTACGTGATGTCGGGCAAGTGCCGTTTCTTAGAACTGCACGTATAGGATGAAACACCTGCCTGACTGTAGATTCAGTCTGGTGCGTTGTACACCAAAGAGGCAAAGAAACTGGAACACCTGCCTAATGTCGTACAGCGTCCCCGCGGGCAAGAAGAAGTACCGGAACAAGACGTAACATCGACCCTACTTACGTCTGAGGCAGTGTTGGAGGGAATTGACACCATGCATCCAGGGGGGCAGTCCTATTATAATCTCTTATTGGCATTGCTCTCACCAGATACAGCTTTCCTAACTTGTCTATTAAGTTTCATGAATCCCTCTAAATCAATGATATTTGTACAGGCTCAAGATGGCCTGAAATAGAGTGAAACTAATCCGAAAATAAAAACGTTTAATGCGGTCAACGTCTGTTTATTATTACTAATATTATTATTGTACATTTTTCAATCAAATGTTCAAATGTTTGTAGATCTATCGGACCAAACTGCGTGGTCATCAGTCCGTAGCTTACAAACTACTTACAATATGGTAAACTAACCTAAGGACAACACACACACACACACACACACACACACACACACACACACACACATGCCCCAGGGAGGACTCGAACCTCCAACGGCGAGCAACCGCGCGCTCCTCAGCGAGGCGCCTTAGACCGCTCGGCTACTCCACCGCGGCGTACATTTTTCCCTTAACACAGTGTTTAAACTGAATTAACATTATTATTTGTTCTTTCCTGTTTCTTTCATCTTTTCTCTTCTGGAAACCTTTTCATTCTTTGACTGTGGTCCAGTATCCTTTGCTCTGTCCTGTTTTTTCCTTTTTTCCCCTTCTTTTATTTCAGATTTAAGGCTCATGATTTTGTTTTAGAATTTGTCCCTTTCTTTTGTCACTTTCCTATTGATTTCTGGATGTTTAAGGTCTTCTTCTATCTCTACAAACCATTTGCTTTATTAATTGAGATGAATACTACATCAAAAATCATCTTTGTCAGTCGGTTGCTGTTCATCCTATGTATATGTCCGTAGAATTTTAACCGACGTTTTTTGATCATGCCTGTGAGTTTGTTTTTCTGTTCGTATAATTCTGACGGCAGCGGTAGCCGAGCGGCCTGCGGCGTGCCAGTCACGGTCTGCACGGCCGATGCGGTCGGGGGTTCGAATTCCCCCCCCCCCCCCAAGGCCATGGATGTTTGTGTTGCCTTTAGTATGAGCTAGTTCGTAAGTAGTTTTTAAGTCCCATAGACTCAACAAACATTTGAACATTCGTATAATTCCTTGGTTGGTCTCTTTATCCGAATACCATTTCATTGCACTGATCCAAAACATTTTCTCTGCACTTTACGTTCTATTTTTCCTGTTCCTGTGGTACCTGATCCTCCGATTGTGATTGTTTCTGACGAGTAGATTGCTTCCGGTATTACAACTCTATTGTTGTATCTGAGGTTGGCCTGTTTTCATATGTTTCTCTTATTGCAGTGTGTCCATGTTAGTTAGTCCGCTTTCGAAGGTTTTTCCAGGCCAACTACAATAGAGTGGTAATACTTGAAGCGATCAACTCGTCAGAAACAACCACAATGGCTTTGGCTGATTGTTATTTGAGTTCTGAACTTCACGTACCATAAATATAGAGATATTCTATTCCGGTACCCATGTGGTCTCCTTGTAAGATATCTCCCATGAATAGTTTGTTTTATGAATGCCCTAATTTTTCTGTCTACCCCGTATTCTTTTGTTGTGTAATATTCTAGATTTTATATACTTATAAAACGCATTTGTTGTCTGTCTATCTATGGTCTTATAACTCAAGATTAAAACAACCAAATAACGTGATATTTCGTACACGTAATTACGTGTGGAAGGTTCTTAAACAGGTTTCGCACCATTTTTTGGAAAACCAACTGGAAAATCTGGGAAAAGTGAAAGTGCGTTTTCAATGTGTCCGTATAAATCTATATCTTCGCACTGATCTTGATGAAATTTTGCACAAATGACCTTCAAAACAAGTGCATGTTAGAGGGTACTTATGGATTTCGCCAAAATCCACAGTTTTGCTCCGATCTTGCAGAAATTTTGTACAGTTGACGTTGAAAACAAGATGGTTACTGTCTACATAAAATTTCATTCGGTGTATGGGGGGAGAGTACTTTACTTACAGACTTCGATTGCAATCTCTATATATATAAGACGCATTTGTTGTCTGTTCCCTTATAACCCAAGATCCAGAGACTCAAATAACGAGAAGCTTTGTACACGTACACAAAATTACACGGGGAAGGTTCTTAAATATGTTTCGTCGCCCCCCCTCTCCCACCAAATCTCATTCTGGCATGTGCCTGCTCTAAGCCGTGTGATAATGAACGCTCACGCCACCCCCTCCCCCCCCCACCACCCCAAAAAAGGAAATCATGCAAGTTGATTATTGAGAGTGATTTTGGATGTTTTTTTTGTGGTGATGATGAGATGATGAGGATGTAAGTAAAAGTGATGGTCGTACATGTGTAGGGTGGGACGGGGGGGGGGGGGGGGGAGAGACGGTGATCCTGATTTTCAAGCCCACCACCAAATTGATTCTGAAAGTTGGAGCTCCAATAAAGATGATCAGAAATATTGATGCACCCAGTTTGTGCAACGGCACAAGATTAATTGTGAAAAAGCTGATGCAACATGTAATTCAAGCCACAGTACTCACAGGGAGTGCTGAGGGTGAGGATGGATTCATTCCAAGAATACTTATCATTTCCTCAGCCAACACCATACCATTCAAGAGAATACAATTCTCTTTGAAACTGTGCTTCTCCATGACAATCAACAAGTCACGGGGCCAGTCTCTTGGGATTGCTGGTATAGACTTGCAGACAACTCGTTTCTCTCAGTTGTATGTGGCCTGCTCCAGAGTGGGCAAAGACGAAAATCTTTTTGTACATACTCCAAATGGAACTGCCGAAAATATTGTTTATCACATTGCCTTTTATTACATGCAAATAAACGGTTTTGCACGCTTCTACAGAAAACCTTATTTTAAACCTGGGCAAAGCCGGGTACTCGCAGCTAGTAAAAAAATAAAATTGCTGTTGCTGCTGTACGCCATTAGATCGAGAAGGTGTAAGTAGGTACTGTTGAAGGTGTTACGCTTTTGGTGAAATGTATCTGGAGAATGTCAGGAAGTGTAGGCGGTGTGTGGGAGGAGAGGAGGAATAAGAGTGGGTCAGGAGCGGCGGCAGCTAGGCTCGTGGTCAGCATTAGGGCCCTCGCGGCTGTCGGCGCGTCCACTGGGTTACTTGAGTTTGTCGGCGGTGACGTCCGCCCCGCGAAGCAGCCACACGGGCAATTTGTCAGCGCGGCCCGCCCTGCCCTGCCGACGAGTGGCGCATTCAGCCGCCGAGAGCGCCTTTCAGGCGGCGGCTCCACCAAAGCAGCCGCGCTGCCCGTGGCTTCCTCATGCTCCCCAAATAAAAACCTGGCAAACACGGCCGTGAGTGAGCCAACGATGCGGCTATTGTCTCCTTACCTGTAGATGCAAAATGCTCAAATATTAGTAAAACCGAAATAAATCGCAATATGGAATCAGTTATGTCTTCATTATACTAGGTTTAGATGGAATACCAAAGTGCGGCGAATGAAAAGTTGTGCCCGGCCGGGATTCGAAACCGGGATCTCCTGCATACTAGGCAGACCCGTTGAACACTCCGCTATCGGACACAGTGACCAGCCCGACTGCAGAGGAGTCTTCCCTGTGCGTCTCCTGTCACACCCAAATTTCCATTCGCCACGCTGTCTCATTCCTATACCACAGCGTATTTGTTCTGTGATGCTCGCAGCCACAATACTGTATTCCCGCATCAGGGAGAACAGACCATGAGGCATCGAGACACAATTAATCGTCGTCAGGAGCCCAGCCAAAATGTTCAAATGTTTGTACAGCTTATGTTACTAAACTACGGGGTCATCAGTCCTTAAACTTACAAAATACTTATGAACTAGCTAATACTAAGGATGGCACAAATATCCATGCCCGAGGAGGGATTCGAAACTCCGACCGTAGTGGCCGTGTAGAACGTGACTGGCGCGTCGCAGTCCTCTCGGGCCCCGCGGCCGGCTGGAGCCCAGCCTCGGCTTGTATATAATATACATATATATTTATGGTTTGTTCTCCCTGATGCGGGAATAAAGGTTTCAGGCTGTGAGCATTCCAGAACAAATAGGCTGTGGTAATAGAAAAGAGACAGCGTGGCGAATGGAGATTTGGGTGTGGTGTCAGATGTGCAGGAAAGAGTCCTCTGCAGTCAGGTTGGTCACTGTGTCCTCGGTGGCGGAGTGGTCAACGCGTCTGACTAGTAAGCAAGAGATCCCGAGTTCGAATCCCGGCCGGGCACATTCGCCGCAACTTAGTATTCCATCTAAACCAAGTACAACTAAGCCATAACTGATTGCAAATTGCGATTTATTTCACTCATTAAACGATGCAACGCCGTCAAAAATAAATGCGTAAATAAACTACTTTAACTTACGCTAAGGAGAACACGCACAGACACCCCTGCCCGATGGAGGACTCGAACCTCCGATGGGGAGCGGATGCCCACTCCGCAGCAAGACGCCTTACAGCGCACGGCGACCCCATCAATGGCCTTATAGTAACTCTCATCAAAATTATTTAAACGTTTTTATATACAAAAATTATCACAGCTTTTTTCTTAACTGTTATTTTTATGTATTTATTGTTTTACCCTAGAGTTCATGTGGCAACAATGTGACGACTAGCGAGATACGACACCCGCTTCGGATTCTGTTGTAAACAGTGAAGCTCCGTTTCCAGGTTTCATAACTGTGATAGGTAAAGGAAACGTTAGGAACCGAAGCTGAATCTATTCAAAATACCTGCACCAGGCTACTGGCTACACGACATTATATTCCATTTCCACAATTTCCTTAATCCTACAAATTGTTGTTGTTGTTGTGGTCTTCAGTCCGAAGACTGGTTTGATGCAGTTCTCCACCCTACTCTGTCCTGAGCAAGCCCTTTCATCTCCTCATAAGAACGGCAACACACATCCACTTGAATCTGCTTACTATACGCATCTCTTGGTCTCCCTCTGCGATTTTTACCCCACACACTTCCCTCCAATGCTAAATTTACGATTCCCCGATGTCTAAGAATGTGTCCTACCAAGCGATCCCTTCTTTTAGTCAGGGTATGCCAAAAATTCCTTTTCTCACCAATTCACTCATTGTAGAACACACACGAAAACCGTGTTTCACGAAACAACGCACAACGGCCAAGCTCCGTGCCTCAGCGCCTTCTAACTCGTACTGACGGCGCAAGACAGCTCCATCTGCCTCCCCGCCTCGGCCCGCTGCCCCAGTAAAGACCGATCGAACGCTACATGGTCAGTCTTTTGACTTAATTTACACGCCTCTTACGATACTTTATGTCTAACATTCAGGTGCGACAGGCTGCTAGAACCTCAAAAGGAGGTCACGGAAGAAGACGCGAACTGACAGACAACACGAAGCTGTTGTGGCTGCGATGCTAATGAATCCCCACAGAGGTACGAGACATATAGCCAAGGAATTGTGATTATCCAGGCGCGTGTCATTCGCATCATACAACGTCACGACCGAGCGAGGTGGCGCAGTGGTAACACACTGGACTCGCACTCGGAAGGACGGCGCTTCAAATCCACCTTCGGTCATCCAGATTCAGGTTTTATGTGATTTCCCTAAATCACTCCAAGCAAATGCCGAGATGGTCCCTTTGAAAAGGCACGCCTGATTTCCTTCCCCATTCCTTCCCATAAAATCCAAGCGTGAGCTCCGTCTCTAATAACCACGCTGTCGACGGGACGTTAAAACCTGAGCTTCCTTCCTTCGAATGTCACTTCAGAGTTCACTGAAGTTTCCTGGGTGTGGGTTTTGCTGCTGGGTGGCATAAAGGTGACCACGTGAACCGTGGTAGCACGCGCCGACAGTAAATGCTGACCGTTGTCTCTGCTCCTGTCAACAGATGTTCGCAATCAGTGCGGGATTCACACACTTGACGTATTCGCCAGCACGTAAACAGTCTCGCAGAGAGCAACAGAATTGAAATCAGCACTGCATAGCGAGGCTCGTTAGCGATGAAGAGAGGAGCCCCTGCGGGTTAAGGGCAGGCAAGCCCGCACAGCATGGTTGTTGTGCGGGAAACAGCGGTAGCCGGCGAACACTCGGATTCTAAGCAAACGTATGTATTCAGTAATGAGAACTCCCATAACCAGTAGGCCGAAACCCTCACAAAGGCCTTCACAGTCAGAAATTACCCACCAGACCTAGTCCATAAACAGATTTCCCGTGCCATATCTTAACAGCCCTCCCTGCAACCCTACTAAGCAGCCACAAAGGAGTGCCCCACGTGTCACCCAATACCATCCTGCACTGGAACAACTGAACCATATCCTACGTCAGGGCTTTGATTATCTGGAAATATGCCCTAAAACAAGAGACATCCTACCTAAGATCCTCCCGACCCCCTTAAAGTGGTGTTCCGTCGCCAACCCAACCTCCACAACATCCTAGTCCATCCCTACTCCACTCCTAATCCCAAACTCTTACCTCTCATGCTAAACCTGCGTAATCCACACACCCAGTACATCCTATTCCAGTCCCGTCACAGGCTTGTCCTACCCTATCAGAGGCCGGGTCACCTGTGAAAGCAGTCACGCAATATACCAACTCAGCAGCAATCACTTTTCTGAATTGTACATTGGAAGGACAACTAACGGGCTCTCCATCAGGATGAATGGCAACCGCCAGAATGTGGCCAAGAGCAATATGGTCTATCCTGTGACGCAGCATGCAGTGGAGCACAACACCTTGGACTTTAACAGCTGCTTCACCAACTGAGCCACCTGGATCCTCCCCTCTTCCACCAGCTTTTCTGGACTGCGGAGATGGCAGTTATCCCTACATAACATCCTACGGTTGCACAATCATCCTGGCCTCAACCTCAGATAACCTGACATCCTACATTCCATGCCCCTCAGTCTGCCTACCCCTCACATCCAACATTTCCTTTCGATACATGCGCCTTTCCCTATGTCCTTCCTGTTTTTTTAAAAAAATTCTCTCTCTCACTCTATCTCTATCTCTCTCTCTCTCTCTCTCACACACACACACACACACACACACACACGCGCGTGTGTGTGTGTGTGTGTGTGTGTGTGTGTGTGTGTGTGTGTGTGTGTGTGTGTGTGTGTGGACTGTTTTCGCAAAGGGCGGTAAATTCGATAGAGGGCGCGTTTGTGAAGGCCACTGATGCGCATGCGCCTCCACGACAAGTTTTGCTATAAAGGCGTCGTCGAGAAGTAACAGTCTCCAATGGAAGGCACTCACCTGAAGATGGAACGTGCCGTACGTCGGGTACACTTCAAGAATCACAACGAGTTTCTTGTACTATTTTTGGCCCACTTTAGGTTACGGTAGTAACACTAAAAGTGGGCCTTGGCGGTCGTCTATTGACAGCTCGAACTTTAAATGAAAATAACGGCTGAACCATTCATCTGACTCGAAAATTGGATAACCGAATTTGTAGAGGAGAAAAATCTCTACAACTTTGCTCTTTTGTGTTTTTTCATATCTTGCATTTTTGCACAGATATTTGCAAAAATAACGGCGATTTGACGATGTCTGTCTGGCTGTAAAGTGTTGCCACTTTTTAGGTCGAACTGTTCAACCGATCAGCACCAAATTCTACAGACATAACTGTTGGCTACCAGAGACCAGAACCTCGCTTTTTGAAATATTTGGGACAAGAAAGACGTCAGTAATACCAAAAAAAGCCGTTTGTAATGTAATTTTAATTGCAAACAAACCGTTCATCTGACGCGAAAAACATACAGCTGAAGAGACCTCCTTTCGTGCGATAAAAACCTGTATTACCGACATCAAAGTTCCAAACGACGAAGCTTGAAGATAGGACAATGAGGTGTTTCTCTGAGCGTCTGTGCGTAATTATGTTCAGCTCCTCCGTATGAGGCGCAGTATATGCGACGTACGGGCCACGCGGCACTTTTCATTTGCTGCAAGCTGAACCCGAAAATTGCAAACTACGACAGCGTCCGTGACGTGGAAGATGAAAGCTCCGATATTGCAATTGCTGCCGGCCGTCGCCATCGCGTCTGGCAACGATGCGAGCAAAAAGCGGCGAGACGGAAAATTCTGGCGACCCGTCGCAGCGGCGGCAGCAGTTATTCTGCTGCTGTCATTACCGGCCCCAGCCGAGAGCACTTTAGCTATCAAAGCAAACTACGGGCAATCCTCGAAAATTTCGCTACAGGCGCGGCAAACCGACGGTTAATTGGAGACCTTTCTGTGCTTTTAGTTACGTTTCCGTGGCACGAGAATGTATTCCACTTAGTTGTGTTGTGGGAATTTTTGTACAAACGCAACTTCCAACATGAAGGTCGAGATGTTTTAAGTATTTTAATCGTTTTTTTTTAAACATTGATAATTACCACACAGTGGTCGAACTCTAGCTCTGCCAATAAATAAATATTTTTAAGACTGATTGGTGAAAAATTCACACAAGTCAAATACAGCCGTGCAGCACAAATTCCACCATGGAATCCAGCCTGATAAACTTAGTTGTATGTTGACGATTAGTGTTATAAATTTAGTTTGAATTGAAGTTTCTAGTATTTGTACGACTGCTTTGTAAGAGTTTTCCGTAGACAAAAAGCGTTTCTTTGAGACTATAGCAAAAATGTCAAGCTTTTTCCCACTTTAATAAAATGTTCCGAGTTTCCATCCGCGTCAGGTGGTTAAAACTCCACGAGCTTTCTGCCAAGCACTCCTTGCTCATTGTCAAGTGGTATTGACTACCTAGTGGCTGCAAGTACGGGCTTTTATACACTAGCTGCCGGCTGTGACGTCACTGGTGCTCCGCGACATCGCCATATATGGTCATGCTTTGAGTCAGTGTTGGATGCGCCCGTTTTAACTGCGCGATCGCTGGATCCTACACCGCGCTGAGCTGCAGGCCGCCGTCTCTGTTAAGGTTGTTATCAGATGTTTTAATTTCGTTGGCTTCTTTAATAATACTGTCCCAGAAGCCGTTCGTGCGAACCACGGCAGCAGTTTCATCGAATTTGATGAGATGACCGTTACTAAAGCGTGCTCAGCTAAAGTAGATTTGTCTGGGTACTGTAAACGATAAAACCTTTAATGTTCCTCCCTTCGTTATTCAAAAGTTCGTGCTGTTTGTCCGACATAAGACTGGCGACACTCGCAAGGTATCTTGTGGACCTCAGGTGTTCTGAGACCTACTGCGTCTTTAACTGGTCTCAGTAATTGCCGGATTTTCGTCGGGGGCCTGAAGACTGATATGATCTTCTGTCTCTTCAACAGGCGGCTTATTTTGCCCGACACAGATCCACAGAACGGCAAAAAAGCAAGTTTCTTTCCTTCTTCCTCGTCAGTGGTCTTACTGTGTTTCCTTCCTGAGATCGCATCACGTATTTCACGATCATTGTAGCCATTATTTCCGAAGACCTTGCGTAGATGTTTCAACTCTTGGGGCAATTTATCGGCGTCTGATATTGTTTTTTGCACGATGTGCCAAAGTTTGCAATATAGTGCGCTACTGTGCCAGCTGATGATGGCTTGTGGCGTGCAAGTACAGATCAGTGTGGGGAGGTTTTCTATAGACGCTGTGACCAAGGCATCCATTCTGTTTGCGACGGACGAGAACTCTCTTTTTCTACCTTCATGTCGGACAAACCGTACGAACTGTTGAACAACGAAGGAAGCACCATGAAATGGTTTATCGATTACGGTACCCAGACAAATCTGCTTTAGTTGAGCATGCTTTAGTAAACTGTCATCGCATCAAATTCAATGAAACTAACGTCGTGGCTCGCACCATCGGCTTCTGGAACAGTATTATTAAAGAAGCCATCGAAATTAAAACATCTGATAACAACTTTAACAGAGACGGCGGCCTGCAGCTCAGCGCGGCGTGGGATCCAGCGATCGCGCAATTAAAACGCGCGCCGGCAGCTAGTGTATATAAGCCAGTAGTTGCAGCAACTAGGCAGTCAGTACCACTTGACAATGGCCAAGGAGTGCTTGGCTGAAAGCTCGTGGAGTTTTAACCACCTGACTCGGACGGAAACCCCAGAAATTTTTATTCAAAGTTATCGCCGCGAGACATTGCATTCCTACTTTTGTCCCACTTGTTCATATTCACGGAATGTATGATATTAACTGCGAATGGGTAAAGCTGAAAATGTGTTCCCAGCTGCGACTCGAACCTTGGTCTCTTGCTTTCTAGGCAGTTTCACTGGCCTCTACGACATTGGGGACACAACGATTACCACACCTGCACGGAAGTACTCAAGTACGTCTCCCGTCAGGTACAAATTCTCAACCTTACCCTGTCCACTGGAACTCAAACTCGTAGTTATTGTAAACTAATTCCCGTAAGAGTAAGGGCCTAGGAGTGTCTCCACACTGAAGGAAGGGTCATGTCCAAAAGAACAGACGTCAATTTTGATCCTGCAGTTATTATCTATTCATATTCACGGAATGTATGACATTAACTGCAAATGGGTAAAGTTGAAAATGTGTACGGGGAATCAGTTTACGAAAACTACGAGTTTGAGCAGGATAAAATCGAGAATTTGTATATGACGGGAGGCGTACTTGAGTAATTCCTTTCAGGTGTGGTGATGACTGTGTCCCCAATGATGCCTAGAAAGCAGGAGACCCCGGTTCGAGTCCCGGTTGGGTATACATTTTCAGGTTTACCCATCCTCAGTTGATGTCATACATTTCGTGAATATGAACAGATAACAACTGCTAGATCAAAAGTGAAGTATATTCTTTCGGACATTTATGTAACTTCCCCACTTGATTGTAGCTTCTTATCCAATTAGAACAGTGTACTTCAACCTGTGGGTTGCGACCTTCAGGGGGGTTGCAAATTCTTCCTTGAGGGGTGGCCTTTACAGGAGCAAGTACTTGCATTATAAAATAACTAGGAGTCCAGAAAAAAAACAAAAACGTATCACTAAGTGAAATATATTTAATGTTAAAATTACGGAGTTCCTTGTATAACTTTAAATTGAATAGATAATAGATTGTTTTATAACACAGTGTGTTAAAGACGAATACCTGCAAAGTCAGAAAACTGTTTTCAGGAACCAATCAATAGGTAGAATAACATGATACAATAAGTAATTATGAAAAATTCGAAAAGAAGTTCTACTTGCTTACAAATTGTCTATACAGTGGACTTTTTCAATGAGCATCATCCGTTACTTAGTCTTGCCTGAAATGCGAAAGACTCGTCAAGTAAAATATTTTTTTCTGTCACAAATCATATAAAAATCGGATAATGAGTTTCATTCGGAAATTAAAAAAAGAACATCATCCAACAATCTAAAATAAAGCTGTAGCAAAATGAATAACATGAAACAAATTTAATTTGAGATAACATAGTTTTGTTACGGTTCGTGATGATGGAGGGAAAGTAGGAGGGGGTCTATGGCTCGAGGCAATTGTCAACAAATTTCCTCTCCGGGCAAGTGTCACTCCGTGCAGGTGTCACAGACTCCTATAAAACTGTCGCCGCACCCGAGAAACAAGAGAACGATTCACATTCAGCCATCAGGTCGCGAGACTGCCCTACTTCTGTTCATCCATTTTTATGTAAATGGCCATGAACAGTTAGATTAATGGTGATGCAACACATTTTTTTATCTTTAATAATGAGGTCCAAAACATTTTTTAGTCTTTTAAAATTACTATTTGTATGCATCTCCTGATTCTCGATAACCTATGTCTGTCATCATCAGGTGCATCTGCAAATAATCTATATTAATAAAAACGAATTGCCGCATGTATGAAAGCGCATCTCTTGAGAATGGCTTCACCGATTTGACTTGTGTTTTCCTTGTTCTGTTCGTAATTCTCACGGCAAGGTTTGTATGAAAGAAAATTTTTGGAAAATCTACCGAAAAATATTGGAATTTGAGAAAAACGTAAAGTACGCTTCCATCTGGGATCATTTTCTGCATTCTCCAACAATCAGTTTATTCATTCGCTACTCGCCTAGCAACAAAATACGCTGTAATAGAGCGAACAAATACGCCAAGGAGGATAGTATAAAGGGAGATGGCGTTACGCACACAAGTTTCAAACAGCCAAACAGATTTAACATGAAACGTTGTTTCTTTACAAGCCCTTCGGTATTATTCTTCTCTTCATGGTGTTATCGGTGGTGATCTTATCTTTGTAGCGTTGCAAAGATAGAATTTTTGTCAGTTCGTGTTATTTTGAGTGTTACAAACAAGTTGAATACAGATCGTGGTGTAATTTTTATAATTTGGATCATCGTGATCGATTAGAGCTGAACGTTTGGCGTTCAGATACGCTCCGGCAGTGGATTACGCTGCGGATACACCAGTTTCCTTCGGAACAAACTGTCTCCATCTACAATTTCATTGGCTATCTCAATCTTTGTCACGATTGGTCAGCTTCATTTCCACGATCCAACAGCTGTTGCCAACATAGCTATACCACGCATGTGTCACGGATTGTAAAGTTTCACCGGTGTCTAGCAATGTTGTTAATCGTGCTTCAGTTAGATTCCTAATAAGACAAAAAATGAAGGCAACACAAAGACTTTCGAAACGTTGTATTTCAAATGTTCAAATGTTTGTTAAGCTTATGGGACTTAACTACGGGGTCATCAGTCCCTAAACTTACAAACTACTTATGGACTAGCTAATCCTAAGGACGGCACAAATATCCATGCCCGAGGGGGGATTCGAACCCCCGACCGTAGTGGCCGTGCAGACCGTGACTGGAGCGCCTCAGTCCCCTCGGCCACCGCGGTCGGCACGTTGTATTTAACTTATTTTATTTCGATTAATTGCTCTGTTTCATATGGAATTTCTATCATTTAAGTATGATCTTGCTTAAATTGTATTTAATTCAAAAAGTCTCAAGGGGATATAAGCATGTCATAAAAACATTTCTATTCTGCTCACTGCGAAAAAAAACATGCTAAGCTGTGCTGTAAACACGTGCTGTTTTTGTTCGTTTTAATATGAAACAGGAAAGTTGTTTTTATGCTTAAATTTATAATTATACCTGTTCGTACAAAACAAACATTAAAAAAAGAGGCCATTAAAGCTACTAACCTCACAGACAGAGTAGCTCAAAAAGTCTCTCTAATAACCCGTCTCCAATTGATTTACCCATTCATTTCGACTATTTTGACTTATATTCCCAAACAAGAGAGCGATTTCAATAATCTGTATCTATAAATGTGAATGGCTATCCGGTGTACGCCTATCACGTCCGAACGACAAGACGCAACGACTTAACATTTATACAGTTACTAATTTATACCTGAGGAAGGTTTTAGGCGCGGTTTTAAAGCGATCTGATAGATATTTACTAATTTGAAGAATATAACAACAATTACTCTTTGAAAATTATATTTACTCTTTGAAAATTGTTTTATTGGTTGCATTGTTGCTTGAGGGTTGATAATGATAAAAGGGTGGAGTATATTGGAATGGAAAGTTATCGTTGTATATAAAATTCTACGTGTCTGTGTGCGTGTTAATATTTCGCTCTGCAGCGAAAACTTCAGAACGCAAACGAATGGTCTGTGTGTAATTGTTGTCCGAAGTCTCCCGTTGTACACCATAGCGGTTCCATGCCGATAGCTATAAGAGGGTGGAAGATATGATGGTTGAAAGTCGTAAAATTATAAAAAAATATTGGGACTGAAGTCCAGCGATGTCGTTTGTGACTCTATAGCAAGGAGGTTACTTACAGCGAAACGTGATGCCACAGACCGTATCTTTGCTCTGTGCGTGCTACAATGTCTCCAGCACTTTCTCTGTAAGAATAAACATATGAATAAGGGAATATAAGAATAAATAAATAAAACAGTAAAAATGAAATTTCTTTTAATACATCTCTTTAAAAATCCATTTACAGCCCTCATTATTTTCACATGGTCAATTATACGTCGCTTGCTCAAGGGTGGGCAACCCAAGAATTCCCTACATTTAAGCTCCAAACAATACTACAAAAAACCTTGTTTACCAGAATGCCCTAAAATGAAATTAAAGTGAATTTGGACATTACTCTCACATAATTTTTTTTAATGTTGATTAAAAATATCTGTTTCTACAGAAGGTATTGTATTTCATTCCATCCTTCAAAACCAGTCTCAAAGAACACTACTGAGAGATAGATAACCCATCATAATCAACCAACACGCGAGCGAAGCCGCGGGTTTAAGCTAGTGATGAATAAGATCAGAGAGACAGGGAGGAGATAGAGAATGAGGGAATGAAATGGATTTAAAAAAGAGACGATGATATAGATGCAGAGAGGAGGAAGAAATGAATATGTTGTGGGACAAGAGGCAGTAGTGCGAAGATAGGGGGAGGAGGAGATGGACAAAGGAAGAGTGCAGGAAGCGATAGTCAGAGGGAGAAGAAGAGAGGAGATTAAGGTATATATCCAATACACATTAACTACTCCACAGCGTTGCCGGGTTTCGAGGGCGGCTCCTGAATAGGTTTGCAGGTTTGCGCTACCTCCAGGAATAATAATATTGTTAAACTGCGTTTGCTGATCAGAAATTCTATGCAGGGGGAGAAGTAGCGCTCCATTTATCTCTTTTGAAACGCCCGGGCTGTTACGCACCGACCGCTCCCGAGTGGGCCGAACTTTGCCGACAGCGGCTGGGTTTGCAGCCGGCCTGCAAACGCCGACTAAGGTGTCTCAGGGGGTGTGCGGGTTGCGGGGGCAACGCTTGGCAACAGTGTTCCCCTATAGGCGCCTTGAGTGTATACACATCGCGGCCGAGCCACCCTGTCAGCCGCAGAAACAGAGTCCCAACTCTCTCGAAGGCAACCGGAGTCGTCCGCTCTTCGAACGAAGCGGGCTTTTCGCGCCTTCCTTAGCTGCCAGCGAAGTAACTGTGCATTGTGTCCGTTGTTTAGCGTGTTTTATAGTAAGTCTTGAGGCTCATGAGTAATTCGTCACGTGAGGTGCAGGCTCTTGTGAAGCAAACGTTTTCCAATCCTTCATACATTCATTGCTATGACCACCAATTAAATCTCATTATGCTTAAAGCCACTTCTATTAATAAAGATATGCGATTATTTTTCTCCAAAATTTAGAGAGTTTGCAGCTTTGCAGTTTTTTATTCATCTACGTCTATGATACCTTGGCTCAATAGCATTTTTTTCTGAATGCTTTGTAGAGATAGGCAAGAAATCACGTACTCGTGAAAAATCACGGTGATTGAAATTCACTGTTTTCACGGTCGCGGCGATCTGGAATCTGACCGTGATTTCACTCACGGTCACGGTTGGGTAGCGACGAGTAGGAATAGCAGCGAACAGCAGTACAAACTACAAAGAGCCATCTGGTGGCCGAAATGAGTACTAAAAGCAGCAGCGAATAGCGGAAAAGCGAAGAGGAGGTGAGAGAAGAGAAGCAGCAAAGGCTAAAAGAGCCATCTGTGGGTCGAAATCTGTACTAATATCAATGTAGCAAATAGCGGGTATAGCAGCGAATCACAGATAAGCGAAGAACGGGTATAGCAGCGAGTCTCCGATAAGCGAAGAGCGAGTATACCGGCTAAAAGCCGATTACGGACAATGACCAGTTCTCATACACTTGTGCGTTTTTTCCTAGAAAATCACCAGGGCCCGGCAGGGAGAGGTTAAAAATTGAAAAACATATCTCGTCCATTTCGCCGTTCGTCGTCTAAAAGTGTATATCTTGTTTCTGCCGAGATGAAGCGATCGAGGACGAGCGGGATGTGGTGTCATTTCACCGCTCTTAATAGCGACTATGCGAAATGTAATTTGTAATACAGTTGTATTACATTAAAGAAACAAGTTATTAAAATTGAGGGCATATATTCATTGAGAATGAAATAACACCTACCTTGCAAATAATTTTTACACTTACTAAGAATATTTAATATTCTTTCATTGTCTTGATGTGGTTAGAAAGTTTATTGTACAGTTATTTTAAACTACACTTACTATTGACTGATTTGTTGAGATTTACTTTTCTCGGTTCACAACATAACTTTCATAACAACAAAGAGACGATAAATTAGTTACTGGCGCATGAAACATTATCACAAAAGTATCTAATTCAATTTTTGTCAGTTCCATGGTAAATCATACAAGTCGCCGCAATCGCGGCGATTCAATCACGAAATAGCGAAATGAGCAGAAATCACGGAATAGCGGAAAGAGCAGAAATCACGGAATAGTGGGAGGAGTAGAAATCGCGGAGGGATACATGTCGTGAAAACCTCAAACAGTGATTCTAAACCGTGATTAATCACGGTGATTTAAAAGTAGCAATCACGGAAATCACTGTTAGCGGAAAATCACGGTTTAGCCCATCTCTAATGCTTTGAGCTGCCATACTGGAGAGGTGGCAGCTGGTGAAAAAAGTGCACTACCATCTTTTCTGGTCACCAGCCGCCACTGCCGGATTTGCTAGTAATAAAATAAAATAATGACATCCGTCATGCAATAAAATGACTACCGTGCATCTTTATTACATTGGTGATGTATGTATATTTTCCAAAGTTAAGTTTTGTTGGTGCAAGAGGCTTTCACAGCAGGTGTACGCAAGCGACTTGCCCTCTTAGCCCCGACTGCCCCGTCGGCCAGTGTGTATCAGTTTGCCGGTTCTCCACCCAATGCTCCCACCCCTCTTCCACCCCCTGCCTCCCCCTGCGGCGTTAAGAATGGCGCGGCGGCGTCCTTTGTCACCCCGGGCCCCGCACGAGTGGATTGCCGCTACCTGCCGGACGGTGGCTGGGGTGTGGCATAAACCAGGCGGCCGCAGGCCTTTCACGCAAGTGCGGCGCGTTGGTCACGGCCTGTTGTGCCGCCGAGAACTTTTCCTTCCCCTGCCGCTCTGCCAGAGTCCTCCCCAGGGGCCAGACGCTCTCAGCGCCCCCTATATACCTGCTCACCCGCGACGCGAGGCGTTCTGCTGCTGCACCAGGACTCCACAAAAGGACACCCGCTCGCCACTCTACATTCCACACCGGGGTGTCGCGTCCAGGCACAGATCCCTGTTATCAATGTAGAGTTGATTGGGCCTGCGTAGCGCAATCAGGACGTTATCGACAGCGGGTCTTTGTGTGTTCCTTAACCATCCTTTGTATCGAAGATGAGAGAGAGAAAATCTCCTTGGTATGTAAAGGGAGGGTGTAGGCTGTGTAAGTACAGCTGGCAATATTTTATATGAGACAGGGGATAAGAGAGGAGGTGGTAGACTTGAAGTGATTGAATTCAGGTTCGCCCTAAAGTAATTTATTTCACCAATCACATAAAGCATGTCAGGTGCCTGAGACTTCCCCTTATATTAACCAATTATATTCCAACAGATTAGCCAGGATGGGGGCAGAGACTTCGTTTATTGGACCGGAACCTGTCCTGACAATCACCAAGGCAATGATCAAATTGGAGCTACGTAACTGGCTCAGAAGACAGCACGTAGAATATTGGACCAAAGTCCATCAACAAAAACATGGCAAGGTAATGATGCCACAGCCATGTTTTAAAAGAAGCTCTGCAATCCTCTTCCACCCCCTGCCTCCCCCCTGCGGCGTTAAGAATGGCGCGGCGGCGTCCTTTGTGACCCCGGGCTCTCGCACTTGTGGATTGCCGTTACCTGCTGGACGGTGGCTGGGGTGTGGCATAAACCAGAAGGCCGCAGGCCTTTCACGCAAGTGCGGCGCTTTGGTCACGGCCTGTTGTGCCGCCGAGAACTTTTCCTTCCCCTGCCGCTCTGCCAGAGTCCTCCCCAGGGGCCAGGCGCTCTCAGCGCCCCCTATATACCTGCTCACCCGCGACGCGAGGCGTTCTGCTGCTGCACCGGGACTCCACAAAGGACACACGCGCGCCACTCTACATTTCACACAGGGGGATCGCGTAGTCCTGTGAAGTTGGCACACCTTTTTTTGGAAAATGTACATTTTTTTCAGAGTTCTAGACAGATATGCAATAGTTCTACAGTTCTCTGTACAAAATTTAAATAGTTCTGCAGAATTTCGTGAAATATCGCAATTCTGAATAGTGGGAGAGCTGTGAAGTTGGCACCCCTTTTTTTTTAAATGTAAATTTTTTTCAGAGTTCTAGACAGAAATTCTGCAGAACTATTTAAATTTTGTACAGAGAACTGTAGAACTATTGCATATCTGTCTAGAACTCTGAAAAAAATTACATTTTTAAAAAAGGGGGTGCCAACTTCACACGACTCTGGCACAATTTTGTGTAGTTTGTCCCTCATTTACGCAATTAACTCATGAACTATTATCTGGGCAAAAAAATATCATTGGGATTTTCTGCAGAACTCTTTGAGAGCTATTTAGAGTTGTGATCAGAACTATGTTTACGCTTGTAGGCAAATAATTATTTGGAAAAAACTAAAATTTATTCTAATTTTTTGTAATTTTTTCGCTAATTTGTGCAGAACTATTTAAATTTTGTACAGAGAACTCCAGAACTATTGTATATCTGTCTAGAACTCTGAAAAAATCTACATTTTCCAAAAAAGGGGTACCAACTTCACAGGACTGTGTCGCGTCCAGGCACAGATCCCTCTTATCAATATACAGTTGATTGGGCCTGCGTAGCGCAATCAGGACGTTAACGACAGTGGCTTAACCAACCTTTATATCAGAGATGAGAGGGAGGAAATCTCCTTGGTATGTAAAGGGAGGGTGTAGGCTGTGTAAGTACAACTGGCGATATTTTATATGAGACAGGAGGTGGTAGACTTGAAGTGATTGAATTCAGGTTCGCCCTAAAGTAATTTATTTCACCAATCACATAAAGCATGTCAGGTGCCAGAGACTTCCCCTTATATTAACCACTTATATTCCGACAGATTAGCCAGTATGGGGGCAGAGACTCCATTTATTACACCGGAAACTGTCCTGACAATCACCAAGGCAATGATCAAATTGGAGCTACGTAACTGCCTCAGAAGACAGCACGTAGAATATTGGACCAAAGTCCATCAACAAAAACATGGCAAGGTAATGATGCCAAAGCCATGTTTTAAAAGTAGCTCTGCAATCCTGGAGAGAGATTAGACTCATGGTTGGATTGCTGACAGGCCATGGGAATTTCAAAAAACACCTACATACAATGGGAATAACAGAAGAGGACCCTAAATGTAGGATCTGTGATGACGGTGATGAAAATGCATCACATCTAATCTTCGAATGCATTGCATTGGAGAGTAAAAGGCACAGAACATTTGGGACAACCAGACCCAAAGAAATTGTGTCTAATAAAGAACTGATAAAGGGACTCCTTGCACTGTTCAAGGGCATTGGTTGGCTTTACTGGATATACAGGGAGCGATACCGCACAATAAACTTAGTTTCGGTGCGGAAAGTGGCGGTCTGGACCAAGACTGTATTGGCTTCCCTGAGAAAATCAAATCAGTAGACTCAACCAGTATCTCAGTAACTCAATTTGACTTGCAACCCAGGAACTACTGTCCTATAATTTTAGGACACAAGTACGCCATAGTGACTTGTTCCTACTTAATAATGAGAAGCTACACAAATGCTATTTGAGACAGAGGCAGACGTTATCTGTTCAAGACGATTCCAATGAGAAGTACAATTTCTACTTAACCAACTGTTTCTGTTGTTTCCACCGCAGTACCACAGGTTTCTCGTAGTCAAAGTGTTATCCGCCCATTAGTAACTACCCTCCCCGACTGCAGAGTGCTGAGTGCCTGGCTGCTGATGCACCCTCTGACGTCTGCGCCGACTGGTACTGCTCGCCGAGACTGCTATCTGTGACTGCCCAATGATAGTTTAGGACGCCCTTATATTCTGCTTTTGAAGGTCCACGGGACCATTAAAAATGTTTGTATAGCTTATGGGACTTAACTACGGGGTCATCAGTCCCTAAACTTACAAACTACTTATGAACTAGCTAATACTAAGGACAATACAAATATCCATGCCCGAGGGGGATTCGAACCCCCGACCGTAGTGGCCGTGCAGACCGTAACTGGCGCGCCGCAGACCGCTTGGCCACCGCGGCCAGCACGGGACCTCTGTTCCGCCTTTCCCTGTCCCGCGTCCTTGCTTTCTAGAATATTCCACCGCATTTAGCCCTGCAAGTGATTTCTCCCGGTATTGGAACTACAGGTGAAATCGTCTTCTTACTGTCCGAGGTCCGGCTAGGTGTCCGCAACCCTGTTTACGTCCTCGCGACTATTCTGGGGCGCAACACTTTCCCTCCTGCTCGCTGACATCCGTGTGCCGTGAGGCGCTTGCTTCAGAAATACTGGCTGAGTCTTTACAATCTGTTTCCGTGGTTTTAATTAAAATATTCTGCGTTCATGACAGGGGGTCCACATCGTAATGTTGTGACATCAAGTGAAGCTAATTTTTTACACTTAACCCGTTACCTGCGAAAACGTGTTCAGCTATTTTTTGCAGCATTCTTTTACATTAGCTCCTTCAGTCCCGAATTATTTTAAAAATTGAATAAAACGTACTTCAGGTAAAACTTCCGACGTTTCGTCTCCAACTGCGGGAGACATCTTCCAGGGTCTTCTGGCAACTGCCACTGTGGTCTGAGGGGCTCTTGTAGAGGGCACCGCCATACGTCACGTGAGGCTGACTGTGTGGCTATCTTTGGGTGACGTCATCATTCTCGATTAAAAGTAATCTATTGTCATCTTGTTCGTGCTATGTTGACGTCCTTATTTTATCTAACTTCAGACCTTCTTCTTTTCTATTAAAATTATTCCGGTGTTAGTGAATCCCTATTGCTTCTCTATACACGCGTGCATGTTAATGTGATGTTCTAGCTAAAACGCTCGTTTCATTAAATTTTATTTGATGGTTTCCATGTTGAAAAACATGTTCTGCTACTGCCGATTTTTCCGTATGGCCCGGACGACAGTTCCTTTTAAGTTCAGTTAAGCGGGTATTGAGGCTTCTTTTCGTTGTTCCAATATATACTCAACCACAGCTGCAAGACCACAGTAGCAGTTGCCGGAAGACCCTGGAAGATGTCTCCCGCAGTTGGAGACGAAACGTCGGGAGGAAGCTTTACAGCCGGCCGCGGTGGCCGAGGAGACTGAGGCGCTCCAGTCACGGTCAGCACGGCCACTACGGTCGGGGGTTCGAATCACCCTTCGGGCATGGATATTTGTGCCGTCCTTTGGATAAGCTAGTTGATAAGTAGTTTGTAAGTTTAGGGACTGATGACCCCGTAGTTAAGTCCCATAAGCTAGACAAACATTTTAACATTTTTTCACTTCTGCTTTAGTCGATGCGTTGCCATCGATTACTACGAACTGTGTCCTCTCTGACAGGAAATCTCCTATCCAATCGCAAATTTGGGGCGATAACTAGGTATGGGGCTATACCCACTTTTTCTATTCAATACTACTCTTAATTCCTGCATTTCTGCACGATCATCCTCAGCGTGGACGGCTTTATGTAAAGTAACACACTGGCCCGTTACGCTAGTTATCGCTAGTTTGCCACAGAGGTTAAAATCTAAGTAAAGGTGCCCAGGTTACAGGAAATCAATCGCTAGCAGTGGCACTGGTGAGCGGCCGCCGCGCCCCTCTGGAAGGCAGGCCGCGGGCGGCTATAAAATCGCCATAAAGAGCTGGGCGTGCGGTAAGCGGTCATAACGTCGCGACGCCGGCCGCCCCGTGATGGACGACGCCCCGGGGAAATCGCCGTCCTGCCCGGGTTAAACCTCGCCGCGTTAAAGCACGACACCTCTGCTCCGCCAAGGCCCGGCCCTCTGCTGGCCGTACTATCCATCAGCTGCACGGGCTACGTGCGTCCGCTACGACAATCCTTCGGGTTCAGTTCCCAGCTTCAGCAATATTATATATTAATTATATATTCGCAAATGAACGATGGTGGTGGTGATGATCGTGTGGCGTTGTTTGGTCGTTAGACTCGAGCTGGGATCGTGTTGGGCGTTGCTACTGCAAGTCTTTAGTTGACGCCACTTGGGTGACTTGTGCGTTGACGATGATGAAATGATGATGATGACGACGACGACACAACACCCAGTTCTCGAATGGAGAAAGTACACGACCCGACCAGGAATTGCAACGGGAATCCCGACGTGGTATTCTAACACGCTGTTCATTTTTTTTTAAATTTTCATGTATTTATTTGTTTCTTCAGAGTCCAGCATGGTTATAATTATGACAGTCGTCTCTAGCATGACGTAACTTGTCCTTTACGTCTCTCTCTAATGTTCGACACAAGGCGGTTTCCCGCGATTCATTGTCCTGTCTCTGGAGATAGACTTCCGAAATCTACGACAATTCTGGTCAATGGACTACGTATGCGGACATGAACGATGGTAACTCGGCTGGTCTGATTAATGGGTAATAATGCCCTGTGGTGTCGCACAAGTCCAAAGTGCGCGCCACCTACTTTCGTCGCGCGCCGCCATGCACGCACGGCGCGGCGTTCTTACGACGTCAGCCACGAACGCCCTCTGCTACAACTCCGCTCGTGGCCACCACTGAACGACATCGTTCACTTGGGACTGAGATAGGAACCAGTTAACACTTCGGAATCAGATAGGCACCAGTGAAGACTCGGCTATCGGATAGGCACTAGGCAGGCCTCTAGCTCAACTATGTATCAGCATTCTGCAGTACTGAGCTATGTAAAAGTTAAGTATTGTATAAATTCTGTGCAATATATATCTCGTTCTAATTTACTCTAGTGTTTCTAGTTTCTGCCGTCCCACTGGCTGCTCACCTCCGTACCTACACAAGCGTGCTACCTTTATTCCTGTGTCGGTCTTCCTACTCGGCCACCGACACCTACGACGGAAACGGGACACAAAAGCGGCGACGACGCTGGGACACAATATGCCCTACACTGTATTTTAATATTTACTGCGTTGTTGTTGTTTTCGTCTTCATTCCGGAGACTGGTTTGATGCAGCTCTCCACCCTACTCTATCGTGAGCAAGCCTCTTCATCTCATAAGAAAGGCACACCACATCCGTTTGAATCTGCTTATTGTATATATATCTGGTCTCCCTCTGCGAATTTTATCCCACACACTTCCCGCCAAGGCTAAATTCACGATTCCTTGATGTTTAACAACGTCTCCTAGCAATCGGTTCTTTGAGTCAACGTATGCCAGAAATTCCTTTTCTCCCCAATTCTTTTCTGTAACTCTTTATTAGTTACGCAATCTACCCAACTTACCTTCAGCATATGTGTATAGGACCTGTCTGAACTATTAAATGCCCATGTTTCACTAGCGTACAATGTAACACTCGACACAAATTCCTTTACAAAAAATTCTTAACACTTAAATTAATATTCGATGTTAACAAATTTCCCTTTTTCCTATGGCATGTGCCGCGACCATCGTATGTTACTTTCCTGCAGAAGCAACGAAACTCGTCCACTAATTTAATCGTATCGTTAACTAAACGAATTCCTATAATATAACAAGACTTGCTTAGACTGCATTCCTTTACACTTGTTTTGCTCTTGTTAAAGTTCAAATGTTTGTAAATCTAAGGGACTTAATACTTTGGTCATAAGTCCCTAGTCTTACAATCTACTTAAACTAACTTATGCTAAGGACAACATAAAACCTATGCCCGAGGGAGGACTCGAATCACCGACGGCGAACGACCGTGCACATCGGAGAAAGGCGCATTAGTACGCACGGGTATTCGGCCGCGGTTATTGTTATTGTTATTGTTTATCTTATTATCTCCTTTCAAGATGCTGTTCACCCCGTACAACTGCTCTTCCAGGTTCTTTAACGTATGTAACCGAATTACAAAGGCATCAAAATAGTGTCCAAATAACCTACCATAACTACTCCCAGCCAATGATCGGCTCAATTGAACCAGAACACTCTGTCCATTCCATGTGGAAACAGCACAGAATTCGACAAACTCCATCTAAGGTGGAATAAAATTGACCAATCTGAAAACAAAAGCCTCCATACTATATGAAATAACATTAACTTGCTCAGTAGTTTACCTGAGCTACTTAAGTTTACCACAGCTGCAATTTTGGTTAATTTTCATAAATGGGAAATCAGAGCTTAGTTTCTTTTTTAAAATATGTCATTCAGTTTCGTTAATTTTTGTAATAGTTGTTGGAAACACTTGAAAATGCCGTATACTAGCCCGAAACTAGCCGCGTGTCTAATAAATGCAACAGTTACTGTTGTCGGATGAGCATAGTAACCACATATCTCGCAAATACAAGGAAGAAAGATGTGACACAAAGATTGAATATTGCGGATCTAAACCTATGAGAATGGGCCGTGAGCAGTGTACAGGTAGTTCAGCCGGTATAGCGGTTGTCCGCGAAGGGTGAAGTCCTGGGTTCTAGCCTGGCCTAGAACACAGTTTTAATCTACCAAGAAGTTTCATATCAGCGCACACTCCACGGGGGAACAAAAATTTCATCCTTGGCTCAAAGATTGTCAAATACAGAAGTACACAATATGACCGCACATCGACATCTACAAAGATTGCTGCAAGTCACACTGAAGAGCATGGCATGTGGTTTATCGAATCGATATTATGACCTTTCTCTAGAGATCCATTGCCTAATATCTCGCGGAAAAAGGAACAATTAAATCTTTCCGCTTTCTATCTGATTTCTCTTAAGTTGTTACGACGATCATGTCTTCCTATGCAGGTGCCTATTAACAAAATATGTTCGCATTCGGAAAAGAAAGCTGGTGAAAGATAATTCGCAAAAAAAATCTCGTCGCAGCGAATAATGCTTTTATTTTAATCATCTCCACCCGAACTCGTGCATCATTTCCGTAACACTCTCTCCCCAATATCGAGATAATACAAAACGAGCTGCATTTCTTTGAATCGTCTGCCAGTCCCACTTTGTGGGGATCCCACAATGAGCAACAATACTCCAAAATAGGACCCACAAGTGAGATGTAGACCGTTTCGATAGTGGAATTCTTGCATCCTCTTAGTGCTCTGCCATCGAAACGTAGTCTTTGGTTTGTATTCCCTACAATATTTTCTTTGTTTTCTTTCCTATTTAAGTTGTTCGTAATTGTTACTCCTACGTATTTAGTTGAATTGATGGTTTGTAGTTTTGAGTGATTTATCGTGTAAATGAAATTTATCGGATTTCTTTTACTGGTCATATGAATGACTTGACTCTTCTCATTATTAAGGGCCATTTGCAATTTTTTGCACGATGCTGATATCTAAATAATTTTGCAGTTGCTTCTGATCTTCTGGTGACTTTACTAACCGATAAATGATAGCATCATCCGCGAACAGTCTAACAGAGCTACTCAGATTGTCTCCTAAATCGTTTATAAATATAAGAAACAGTAGGGGACCTATAACACTTTCCTGGGGAACGCCAGATATCACTTATGTCCTACTCGATGACTTACTGTGAATTACAACGTACCGTGTTCTTTCTGACAGGAAATCTCGAATCCAATCACACTCAAAAATGTTCAAATGGTTGTAAATGTATCGGACCAAACTGCGTGCTCATCAGTCCGTAGCTTACAAACTACTTCAACTAAGGTAAACTAACCTCAGGACAAAACAAACAAACACTTAGACACACACACACACACACACACACACACACTCCGGAGGACTCGAACGTCCGACGGCGAGCAACCGCGCGCTCCGCAGTGAGACGCCTTAGACCGCTCGGCTACTCCACCGCGGCCCAATCACACAGCTGTGGCGATTTTCCATAAGCACACAATTTCATTAGAAGATGCTTGTGAGGTACACTGTCAAAAGCCTTCCGCACAACTGACCATACCGACTACAATTTCTAAGTCAGGACAGGCTTTCAGCTTGTTTTGAAACTGCAGTCGACTCTCAATTAGTACACTGACATAAGAAGACACGAATGAAGGAACCCAAACTGAAGTGAGAGACATTTTGGTACACGGCGACTAGAACTTTCAAGTTGAGTAGAGGTGGTGGCTTGGTGGACGGGCGTTGTGGCGGTGCTCTGATAGATGGCGGCTGGCGGGTCATTAGTGCGTGGCCCGGCGTCCATCCATCTCTATTAGATGTCGATGATCCTAGGCCAGGCGCGCCCTCCTCCATCCTTGTTTACACTGTGCTCGCGCCATGTTAGATGCGAGTGGTCACACGCTCTCTGAGACTACCGTCTGATCAAAACTACTTGTTAATTGAAGTTCCTCACCAACTGCTCTTGGGTTGCCACATAGACCGTTTGTTTGTTAAGCTTACGGGTCTTAACTGCGAGGTCAGCAGTCCCTAAAATTACAAACTACTTATGAACTACCTTATACTAAAGACGACACAAACATCCATGCCAGAGGGGGGTTCGAACCCCCGACCGTAGGGGCACGCAGATCGCTCGGCCACTGTGCCCGGCCATAGACTGCCGCCGGGACGCCAAAGGGGACGAGTAGAGGCAGTTGCAGCCCCTACCTACCCCCTAGAAATTTTAGGTCAGGGCTATGTTTTAACTAATTTATTTAAATTATAATTAGTTGTAATTTTCAATTCCATTGTTTATACCTTTTTTGTGATTAAACAATATTTTTAAAAAATAGGGTAGCAAGATAACTTCTGATGGCCGGAGTAAAGAAGATATAAAATGTAGAATGACTATGGGAAGAAAAGCGTTTCTAAAGAAGCGAAACTTGTTGACATCCAATATTAATTTAAATGTTAGGAAGTCCTTTCTGAAAGCATTTGTCTGGAGTGTAGCATTGTATGGGAGTGAAACGTGGACGATAAGGAGTTCAGATAAAAAGATGATAGAAGCTTTTGAAATGTGACGAATGATGAAAATTTGATGGGTAGATCACGTAACTAATGAGGTGCTTCAACAAATCGGGGATAAAAGAAGTTTCTGGCATATCCTTACTAAGAAAAGGGATAGATTGGTTGGACACATTCTGAGACATCAAGTAATGGTCAACTTAGCATTGAAAGGAATCGTGTGTGGTAAAAATCGTAGAGGGAGACAGAGGAACGAATATAGTAAGCAGCTTGAAAAGTATGTAGGTTGCCGAACGTATTCTCAGATTAAGAGACTTGCACAGGGCAGGGTAGCTTGGAGAGCTGTATCAAGCCAGTCTGCGGACTGAAGACAACAACAACAATAACAACAACAACGGGAGTGACATTGTATTAAAATTCGTACCGCCTCCGGGATTCGAACCCGAAACCTCCAGCATACTAGGCAACGCTTTAACCACTCTTTTAGCAGATTTTTCTGTTTTATAAGTCAAATACAAAATCAAAAATTTTCAATTCTTATTCGCAGCAAGAAATATACCGTCATACTTTTGCTGAAACCACTTCATGGCATTTTCTTTTTTAAGCCGGTGTTGGAAACCAACTACCACAGAATGAAACTTTCACTCTGCAGCTAAGTGTGCGCTGATATGAAACTTTCTGGCAGATTAAAATTGTGTGCCGGAACCGGGATTCGAACCTGAGACCTTTGCGCTCTACCGACTGAGCTATCCCGACACGACTCACGATGCCGCCTCACAACTTTACTTACGCCAGTACCTCGCCTCCTACTTTCCAAACTTCACAGAAGCTCTCCTGCTAAGCCATGTCTCCACCATATCCTTTCTTTCAGGAGTGCTAGTCTTGCAAGTTGTAGGAGAGCTTCTGTGACGTTTCAATCCACGTTCTAGAATCTCTCCTGCCTTGGCACCTCTCACTGTACAATGTACTGCAATCTTCTCATTACGTTTGATACCAAAAGACCTTATAGTGTATCTCGTCTTGGAAAACACAAGATTTTAGCCTGTGAGCTGTTACAAAACTTTTGCTACTCTAGTTAATCTGTCAACAAATCCACCGACGCAGATATTCAGACACAATTTCCTGATGCGAATTTCGCGTATAGGGTTCTTTGTCTTGTCCTTTGCCTCCTTCGTCGGTACATCGCAGGAAGCCTTCGCTGGTGTCTTAGAAGTTGTTTTACCGTTTTCCCCCACCATTTTCTCGTTTCAGCCAGAGCAAAATTAAGTGGTTTTGCAGCTCCTTAGACTGCTGTGTGTAATTTATTACGAATTATCTCGAACAGAATGATCTATTGGCCCAAGGTCAACATGGATTTAGATAATATCGTTCATGCGAAACACAACTAGCTATTTACTCACACGAAGTGATGTGTGCTACCGACAAGGGTTCGCAAATCGATTCCGTATTCCTTGATTTCCAGAAGGCTTTTGTCACCGTACCTAATAAACGGCTTTTAATCAAATTGCGTGGTTAAGGTATATCTCCCCAAATTTGCGACTGGATAGGGGATTTCCTCTCAGAGAGGACACAGTTCGTAGTTACCGATGGTAAGGCATCGACTAAAACAGAGGTAATATCGGGCGTAGATAATGTCGTGGGAAAGGCGAACCAGAGACTGCGTTTTATTGGCAGAACTAAAGAAACTGCATACATTACGCTTGTCTGTCCTTTTATGGAATATTGCTGCCCAGTGTGGGATCCTTATCAGGTGGGTTTCACAGCGGACATCAAAAGAGTCCAAAGAAGGGCACATCGTTTCATATTGCCACGATACAGGGGAGACAGTGTTACGGAAATAATACAGGATCTGGGATGGGAATCATTACAACTCAAATGTTCAAATGTTTGTATAGTCTATGGGACTTAACTACGGGGTCATCAGTCCCTAAAACTTACAAACTACTTATGAACTACTTACGAACTAGTACGGCACAAATATCCATGCCGGAGGGGGGATTCGAACCCCCGACTGTAGTGGCCGTGCAGACCGTGACTGGAGCGCCTCAGTCTCCTCGGCCACCGCGGCGCTTATCGCTACGGCGTGGGCTATTTACGAAACTACAATCGCCAACATTCTCTTTCAAATGCGAAAGTATATTATTGACTCTCACTTACATAGTTAGAAATGATCATCAGAATAAAATACGAGAAATCAGAGCCCGAACGGAGAAATTCAGGTGTTCATTCTTCCCGCGCGCTATTCGAGAATGGAATGGGAGATAAAATAGTATAACGGTAGTTCGATGAACCCTCTGCCAGGCACTTAAATGTGATTTGCAGAGTATTCCATGTAGATGTAGATTAAATATACTGGTTGAAGTGTATGAAGCGTACCTACAGTACCGCTTCAACCTCTGTGAGGTATCCGTACGAAACCAAAGGTGACATTAAACGTTGTGTAGGGCGCCCAATTGTGGATATGAAGTAGAAGTGCTGATGACTTATGCCGCCTTCCGGACATTTGGCAAAGGATCATAAAAAGAAGGGTGCGGTTATAATGGTAGTCTGTAACTGTAAGTACCTGTGTCACCAAAGTAGTTTGACAGACACATTACTTTTTAGCCAGCTCCAGTACTTAGAGGAAGTTGTAGCGGTTATGGACCCAATCATAAAAGAAGGGTAAGATGGCCTGGGGTGAGTGAACTCAGTACAGCAACCTAATAACTGCCTCTAGTTGACGACTTTGAAGGCGAACATAAAACTGAACTGTGCCGCTCGTCAAACTGGAAATTTATCTCCTTCGACTGGAATGTCAGCGTAGAGTCGTTGAGAAGTTGTCGTACGCAGTAAAGTTACCCTGTCGTCCGGAAACTTCCCCACCATTTAGGACAAATACTACCTGGAGTATTAGACAGCACGGACGTCATCAAAATGCTCTCAAAAAACCTACAATTCAAGTACATTAAATTATCTGCGCTAGAAGTGAAACATTTCAAAATTTCGCTCCCAGTCCACTTGATGGATTCGTATGACAGAAAAAGAAAGTTGAACTCCTCACTATAAAACATTTACATCCTTCGGACTCAGTTTCTTGGTCAAGTCTGAAGGTATTTCCTAACTTGTTTATGTGCTACGGAAACGAATGACAATAGTGTGTTTTATTTGGCAACCACTGTCTACGATACAGATAGTTCCATTCCCCATACATCTACATAGATACTCTGCTTGGCAGAGGGTTCATTAACCACTTTCAAAACCTTCTTTACCGTTAGCGGGAAGAAAATACACCTAAATCGTTCCGTTTTCGATTTGATTTCTCTCACTTTATTGGGATGGTCATGTCTCCCTATGTATGTGGGTGCTAGCAAAATATTTTCACATTCAGAAGTAAAGGTAGGTGATTGAAATTTCGCAAATAGATCTCACCGCAACGAATAAAGTCGTTCTTTTAATGATCTCCGCGTCAAATCGTGCAACATTTCCGTGACGCTTCCCCTCCTGCAACGTGATAAAACGAGCTGCCCTTCTCTGAACCTTCTCAATGTCCTCCGTTAGTCCCACCTGGCAAGGGTCCCACACTGGGCAACAGTACTACAGGAAAGGACGCACAAATGTGATGTACGCAGTCTCTTTGGTGGAGCAGTTGCATCTTCGAAAGGTTCTGTCAATGAAACGTAACTTTTAGTTCGCCTTCCCCACAATATTTTCTATGTGTTCTCTCCTGTCTAAGTTGTTCGTAATTGTAACTCCTAGGTATTTGGTAGAATTTACGACCATATGGTTTTACTGATATATCGCGTAATTGAAGTTCAGCGTATTTCGTTTGGTGGTCATGTATATTACTTCACACGTTTCATTTTTGGTGTTAATTACCAATTTTCGCAGTATGTAGGAACTTTGTGTAAATCTCTTTGCAGTTGCTTTTCATCCTCTGTTTACTTCACTAACGACATCATCCGCGAACAGTCTAAGGGAGCTATTCAGATTATCTCCTAAATCGTTTATGAACACAAGGAAGTTTAGGGAACCTATAACGCTTCCCTGGGGAACGCCAGATACAATTTCTGTTTTACTCGATGACTTACCGTCACTTACCGCGAACTGTGTCCTTTCTGATAGGAAATCGTGAATCCAATCGCACAATTGGTGCGATATTCGATAAGCGCAGTTTCATTAGAAGCCGCTTGTCGGGTATTTCTGGAAATCCAAAAATATGGAATCGATTTGAGATCCCTTATCGATGGCACTAGTCACTTCATGTGAATAAAGGGTAAGCAGTGTTTCGCAAGAGCGGTACTTTCTGAATCCGTGTTCACTGTTGAGTAGTAGGTCGTTCTCTTCCTGCCTAGTATGCAAGAGGTCCCGGGTTCGAATCCCGGACGTGGCACAAAGTTTAATTCAATGCCTCATATTTATATATTTGAAATACGTTACCACGTGTACGTTGTCTGTTGAGCAGTGTATTTCGATTCGGGCAAAAATTATTTTGAACTAACATGTTAGCATTGAGTATGGAATCGTGGAGGAGTTTTATAAGCGTGACTTTGCTCCTGACGTAAGAGTGAAAGGCATAATCACTCTTAAATGACGATGAAAAAACATCGCATACCCATTAAACTCGCGAAGTTTCATACACCCTACCAGCTGTCTGACTTTCGTCGCATGCGCTGTAATTAATGCCCCAGTGTTCGTCTGGGCCAATTCCGGTGCCCGCCTGACGTTATCGTGTTGCTACAGTCAGATGTAACAGAGCACCCGGATTGTCTAGCTCGCCGCTATTAAAGAGAGCTCCCTTTTCCTGCCGTGGATATCCCCTGCAAAATGGCGAGAATGCCTCCTCGGATAAAGAAGACAGTTGGAGCCCCCGCCGGACGATTGCAGTGCACAATGCGTCCAGATCCCCTCAGCAGAGCCATTGTGCTGAATGCCTCTGCTCTCGATATGTAATATTGTATTCAAATAGGCACCCCGCCCTCTCCCTTCCTGCCCCGGGCGCCGGTAGACAGTCAACATTACCTGGGAACGGAAAATTGTGCTCCGCTCGCCCTGCTGGCTAAAAGAGCCAATTTAAAAGCAAACGGTGGCCCGAGCTGCGACGACTATCAGCCGCGATGGCGCTGCGGACGTCTCCTTTTAATTCCCGATATTCCCGCTTCCGCGAGTCCACGTCGGCGCAACGAATTTTCTAAATCCCAAACTCCAGACAACCCCTTATAATCCTCTAAATAAGACGTGTACGTTAAAAGTCGCACTGCCGCAAAATCCTTCTCTATGTGAATTTTGTAGCCGAAAGTTAAATACGTGGAACGAATTATGAATGAAGCACTCATAAGCAGAAAAAGTAGAAAATCCTACGTCTGCACAATTTGTTGCGAAGTAAGGTGTAATATATTACCTGTATAGATGTATATAATTTCTTTACAAAATCGCACTGGTGTGTTTTACGGCCCATTTAAGATATTCCCGTACTTTTATGATTTTTCCAAATTTCGGAGAAACAATGAAAATATAAATTGTAATAGTTATGAACGATACGATCACGACTCTACTATTACGATAATATCTATGCACTCTCTCGCCGTATTTTAAGAAACAGCCAAAATTATTTGATATTTGCGTTTAGCTTTGACAAGCATACTCTACTTTTTAACTTTTGACTCTTTAAACTATTATTTTAATATCTCTTCTATATTTTCGTTATCATTTCGGCTAAAATACGAGGGTTGGAACTTACATAATGGCAACTATTTATTCGCAACCGATACCAAAACGTTACAGGTATGCAGTATGCACCCGTTACTGTCCATAGTAGTCACCACCTGTGTCCCCCTAGGAGGCTCACGGTTCTTTCGTGATTTCGTGCGTGGCGAGCATGGAGCTCCGAGTAAATGTAGTATTCCTTCCTTCTTTACTACCTGGACTGCATTTCCTTTCCACCTCCCCTCCTTTTCTATCCTCACTCCTTCCCCTCCCCAACTGGGGACTGTAACCTCAGTAGTTTAGTCGCCCTATCCAAACCAAACAACAACCCAACCAGCGTTGTGCGCCGGCCGCGTTGGCCGAGGGGACTGAGGCGCTCCAGTCACGGTCTTAACGGCCACTACGGTCGGGGGTTCGAATCCCATCTCGGGCATGGATATTTGTGCCGTCCTTAGTATTAGTTAGTTCATAAGTAGTTTTTAAGTTTATGGACTGATGACCCCGTAGTTAAGTCCCTTAAGTTCTACAAACGACAAACAGCGTTGTGCAGTACCCGTTGCCAGCGATGTGGAAGGCCTAGTATACCGTTAGCAGAGACTGTTCCGGAGATAACCCGCTCGGTTAGCCGTATGGTCTAACGCACCGCTTTCCGAGACTGGGAGGAGTACCGGCCCCGATTCGAATGCTCCCGGCTGATTAACGAAAGGGGTCGGAGTGCCGACCACCCTGGATGTGGTTTTTAGGCGGTTCTCCACATCCCCATAGGTGAATACCGGGCTGGTCCCCAAATCCCGACTCAGTTACACGTTTCGCAAACATTTCGCAACACTTTACACTTTCACACAGACATTTGGGGTACACATTTCCTCCTATGGACATGGGGTGGCGGCAGGAACGGCATCCGGCTCGTAACTGCGGTCTGATTTCTGTGCATCCTTAAAGTTGACATTGGCCGAAAAAATCCAGGAAAAGCACGCTCTCTCTTCAATATTAACGCGTACGTCGTCCTCTTTCCAAAAAAATGTAATATTCATACACCAAATAAAATAAGACATTTCGACGAATCCGGTGAGGTACAAAACATGCGATGTGACCAGAATATGAGCTCAAAGTCAGGGTCAATCATTATGAAACGAACAGTAGTCACAGCCACAGGAATTGTGGAAACAAGGAATTCTTCAGCTCGTTAAACTGTGGTATTACTTTTGACTAAAGACTTCACTTACGTCCACTGTCTCGTTTCGTACCTTTTAATTTGGACACGCCATGTAGTTTACGATGTAAACACCAAGCTAAAGCTCCACTGAGCGCTAGAGTTGGGAACACTGGCACTTCTGAAGTGGCCAAGGGCAGTGCTCTGTTCTCGGACTCTTCTATTATTCGGGCCGTGCAATCTTTTTGCCTATCATTGTACAATAGTAAGGAGAATGAGACTGTTATTTTCGTCTTCCGCCCCCTGCATAACTTAAGGCATCCAGCAGTTGGCAGTATCATGTGCTGGGTCCTGAATGTTCCATGCGGAGTTAACAGTATTGTGTTTCCTGAAAGTGTCTGCGTAGGCGAGCGGCAAGCTGCGCTACTCGCAAAGTGCAGCGCGCCCGGGCCGCGTGCTTATCATTCAGGCGGGCTGCTTAATATTGTAGAAGATGCATGTCTGACAACGCGCAGAGTGCCTCCGTGGATCTGCCCGCTTCTGGGAATGACCGCGCCCGATGAATACTGCACGAACGGCTGGTGCGTTACTCGCATGGTCCAGATGGACGGCCTAGAACATAAGTGTGCGAGTCGCTACACGAGTGCTCGCTGTTCAGAGTGCTGGTTAGTACTGGAGAACAGGTGCGACGCCGTAGTGGCGTTAAGCCCCTTCTATACGAGACGTGCAACACGCACAAGGAAGTCATTGTCAGCTGTGGCGCCCTTTGCGATAGCCACCTTGTACGTAAAGAGGACCCACCGAATTGCCGATGTGGAAGTTTGTTGACAGTGGTCCACATCCTGTCGGACTGTCCGTTTTTAGCCGCCTTGCGGCAGTCTTTTAATCTACCTACTGCGTCTGCCTTGATTTTATCTGACAATACCTCTATGGCTGACCGAGTTTTAGGTTTTATACGTGCAGCTGGATTTTATCATTCTATTTAGTGGTGGGCTTGTGTCTGGTATCTCAGGCTCCCACCTCTCATATTTTACTCTGGTGTTTTTCTTACTTCTACCTTGTTTTACCTCACTTTTTAGTCCGTGCAGAGTGACTGGATCATCTTGTATTTGTTTGTGATCAGCCAGCCACTGTTGCCTGCTTTATTTTAGTTTCAAAATGTTCAAATGTTTGTAAATCTTATGGGACTTAACTACGGGGTCATCAGTCCCTAAACTTACAAACTACTTATGAACAACTTACGAACTAGGATGGCACAAATATCCATGCCCGAGGGGGGATTCGAAACCCCGACCGTAGTGGCCGTGCAGACCGTGACTGAAGCGCCTCAGTCCCCTCGGCCACCGCGGCCGGCTATTTTAGTTTGGTATCTCTTATTCTCGGCTACTTTAGGGTTGTTGAGAGTATCAAATTCACTGGCACTGTGTGCCCTTACGCTTCTCTTCTGGGGGTTGAGCTATATTTTACTTTTCCTACTTGGATGTCTTGTCTTCGCTAGGAACATGGGACTGATAACCACGTAGTTTAGTCCCCTCTAATTCCACAACAACAACAACAACAACAACAACTTCGCGATAGACCGTCGAACTACAAAGAAGCGTTCAAACGGTACGCATTTGTTGAGTCGTCTGCTTCGGTAAAAGTGGAGTTTATGCGGCATCGGCTAGCCATCGCACTTGCTATGTTAGGAACGGCAGAGCAGCCAATCAGGAGTCGCGATGCCGCGGCCAATAAGGAAGAGCGTTACAATTGTACTATGTAAATAAATCGAAGCGGTGTATGCAAAAGTTTTTTAAGATCTACAAGTTACAGTTGCTATCAGTATGGATGTCGCTTGATCACTGTTTCGAATATATAATAAAATAAATAAAACATGCTGTACCTGCTCTGTGGTTGACAGGTTCTTGTATGTGCCCTTGTCCGGCCAGTAAAAGTAATTGCGATAATTTCCAAGAATGCTTGCAATCGAGGTAGCTCGGACTGGATTGATATATATGTCGAGCGTACAACTGTAAATTGATTGTTTCTGAACCTCAGATTCGGGCGCCACGCGCCTTCACATGCTAAAAATAAAAAAAATAAAAAATAAAAAAATAAAAATAAATAAATAAATAAAAACTTCTCGTTTAACCTATACCTAACTTCACTTTAACTTAAAATGATCAATGTTTCGTACCGGTCATAAAACAAATAAAACATGTTTGACTGCTGTGGTGTATTAATAATAGGTCACTTATGTCCTTAATACGACAATTATCTAAAACTCTCTTATACATGGAAAATTAATTACAATCACACAAACGCCGCACCGATATCCTCGAATAAACTTCGAAATTGACGCCAAATTTACTCTTCATGAAACACGCAATCTCATTGGCCGCGGCATCGCGACTTCTGATTGGCTGCTCCGCCGTTCCCAACCTAGCGAGCGCGACGGCTAGCCGCTGCCGCATAAACTGCACTTTAACCGTCTGCTTCACACGTCTACTTCGTTTGTTGTCAACTTACAGCAAATGAATCGCCGCGTTAACACCACTTTTCGAAACTGTATTATATATTGTGATTAAAACATTTATTTGTGATTTAGACAGCCACTGTGAAACTGTATTTAATTGTTTTCGTGCAGTTCATGCGTAACTACGTCGCTCACATGTGTTAACGACCTCATTGTAAAATGCGATTACATACTTCCAGCCCCTGCGGTTTGTGGCACCTATGTATATGGTTAACGAGCTCAGGTGTCTATACATAGACCTTTCACTTCGGTTGTGCTTCAAATAATGCTCACCAACAAACAAGTATTTCATCTGTTAACTACATCATATTTCAGGAGAAGTAGCAAATATTTTGAAGATGCTAATAAAAACAATTTGCAGTTAAAATTTCAAATAAGGTGTTTCCAAGTGTTTTTCATTATGTTTGACATCAGTTTCATAAGTTTAATAATTACAAATGTTATAAATATTCATGTGGCCATCGTTGGCTGCACGACACACATCGACGCGGAAGCGAAACTCTTTCCACACACGTGAAAGCGTATCTGCTGTTATTGAATGCATGGTAGCAGTGAAGTATTTCAGCATATTTTTCATTGTGGTTTGCAGAGGAGGGACGTAAGGGCTTTCTTCGCATAACCCCATAAGATACAGTGACAGGGTGTGAGATCACGGCCGCGGCAGAGTAGCCGTGCGCACTAAGGCACACTGATGCAGTGCGCGCGGCCGTTCGCCGTTGGGGGTACGAGTCCTTCCTCAGGCATGGGTGTATGTGTAGTTCTTAGCATAAGTTACTTTAAGTTAGTGTAAGTAGTTTGTAAGCCTACGGACTGATGACCAACATAGTTAGTCCCATAGATTTACAAACATTTGAACATTTTTGTGAGATTAGGTGATCTCGGTGGCCACAAGTGCAGAGCTGGTCCTCAAGTCCCCTGCGACTAATCCAGCGTCGAGGGAGGGAGTCGTTCAAAAAGCCTCCTACATAACTGTGTTAAAAAATGAGTTCTGGAAATCTTCCGTAACTTGAGGGAAAAGCCATTGTTCCAACATGTCCACAACCATAATTCCCGTAACAGTTCTTTCTGGAAAGAAATATGGTCCATAAACCACAGAAGGTGTTGATCTATGGTGAGCCTTTTTCGTACTGACACAATGAAAGTCGATTTTCCAAACCCCATATGCGAACATAGTGTCTGTTATCTATTGACTTTTCCACTAAGGTGGAATGATGCTTCATTGCTAAAAATTACACGTTGTGGAAACACGTCATCCTCCATTATTACTACCACGGAACCACAAAATGCGAGATGCTTCTCTTTGTCATTGGTTTGAGAACCTGCACAAGTTGTAATCGGTTGGGCTTGTACAGCAAACGCCGTCTCAGAACCTTGGAGTATTCCGAATTCTCGACTGCTCTGTTCGTGGACTTACCGGAACTGCAAAAAAAACTTTCTTGAATCCGTAGGACATCATCCTCTGACACTCGCGGTCGGCCTGTGATCTGTCCTTTGCCACCACTTCCAGTCTGTTTAATTTGCTCAAACTAATGACTAAGCTTTTGTGGATTAGTGGTTGGATGGCGAATTTGGTACGAAATGCCTGCTGCACTATAATTTGAAGACTTGAAAAATTCAGAATACCTTGTGCTCCATAATCGGTATCACACTCACTATTGATCATAAAAAGAGATGTTGGCCCTATTGCATGCAAACTGTACTGGTTACTTGTGAAACAACCGTCACCATTGTACCACCACATCGCGACCATAACATTAGAATCACCATATTCCAACATTTTTCTCGTTTCGTAATTTTAATTATTTGATAATAGGAGGCAGAAATTTCTCATTTTTCAAATTTTTTTTGTAAATTCAAATTATATCAGTGTAATTCAGAATAACAGTATCCAGGGAATAAGAAGGTCAAACCGCCTCGTAATCAGAGATTATTTGTCAGATTGCCATTATAAATAGTACCCCCAGTTGAGTTACTCGCTCTCTATGTGATTAATGCTATATGTGATGAACGATCTATGTGATTAAATGTGTGTGATTAGCTCCCTATGGAATTAGCTCTCAGTATTTAGTGCTTAGCTTCAAAATATCATACGCGGCTTATGTTCAAGATAGAAAGGAACCCGCTAAATTATTTCTTAATATAAACATTCATATCGTGATCATACGCTAATGCGTGCAATATCTTTGGACTTTGATCGGGATAGGGTAGGATGGAAAAATTAGAAACTTCTGTCTCCCAATAATAAACTGATTAATATTCGTGATATTGGAATTAGAACTTATTGTCAAGTTTAATGATATAACTTTTTAAAAACGTATCTGGAAGAATTAAAGTTCATATTCAATGTAATAGGATCCAGAGACTTTAATTTAAAATGAAACGTTTACGAAAATAGTCACGTATTGTGAACTTAAGAAGTGTTTTCTATTAAAGTGATTTGGTTGTAACTCTTAATTTCAAAATAGAGAAGCCGCGGTGGAGTAGCCGAGCGGTCTAAAGCCTCTCGCTGCGGTGCGTGCGGTTGCTCGCCGTGGAGGTTCGAGTCCTCCCTGGGACATGTGTGTGTGTGTGTTTGTTCGCATGTTAGTTTACCTTAGTTTAAGTTGTTTGTAAGCTACGGACTGATGACCACGCAGTCTGGTCCGATAAAGTTAAAACATTTGAACATTTGCAAATAGAGAATCTGTGAAAATTAAAAAAGAAGTCTTAAACAGATATTCAAGTATTTAGTTCCCTAATATGGTCCAAGATTATTCTAAAAGTGAACATATAATAATATCTATGAAGTTCGTAAGAAATCAGTTAATGTGTTAAAGAAAAATATCTAAAAGTTTTAGTTAGGAGAGACTTGTAATAAAAAAATTTCCTAAAGAATAATTCAATAGAAAAAAAATCAGGCACAAATAATATCTTTTGTAACTGGCTTCAAACTGTCTGAACTACCGGGACTCAATGATTCAAGTTTTTTTTTTTTTTTTTTTTTTTTTTTTTAATTAAATGTCAGTCCTGAGAAACGGAATTTCATGCTCAAACAGTACAAAAAGTCTTTAAGTTTAAATTATGCACATAACCAATATTTACAGTGTGAAACAGATCAAGAAAGATATAAATTTTATTAATTACGAAAGAAGTACCAGATCTACCAACTTAAATTTCATACTGGAATGACAAAATTTAGAATCCATACATCCACTGCAGACTGTGAAAGTCAAGCCGAAATCTACAGCTTACAAGCCACAAACTAAAGCCAAATACAAAGCAACAAACTGAAGCCGAGTCACACCACCCACACACCTTCAATTGCCAACAACTTTGAAACTGAAACTTCCTGGCAGATTAAAATTGCGTGCCGGAACCGGGACTCGAACCTGGGATCTTTGCCTTCCGCGGGCAAGCGCTCTAACGAGTTTGGAAAGTAGGAAGCGCGGTACTGGCGGAAGTAAAGTTGTGAGGCGGAATCGTGATTCGTGTCGGGATAGCACAGTCGGTACAGCGCTTGTCCGCGAAAGACAAAGGTCCCTGGTTCGTGTCCCGGTTCCGGCATGCAATTTTAATCTGCGAGGAAGTTTCATATCAGCGCACACATCTACATAGATAATCTGCAAATCACATTTAAGTGCCTGGCAGAGGGTTCCTTAAGCACTTTCATAACTTTTCTCTACCGTTCCATTCTCTAATAACGCGCGGGAAGAAAGAACACCTAAATCGTTCCGTTTTCGATCTGATTTCTCTTATTTTATTGGGATGGTCATGTCTCCCTAAGTAGGTGGGTGCTAGCACAATATTTTCACACTGAGAAGTAAAAGTCGTTGATTGAAACTTCGCAAACAGATCACGCCGCAATGAATAACGTCTTTCTTTCAATTATTTCCACTCAAATTCGTGTAACAATTCCTTGACTCCCCCGTAACGTGATAAAACAAAACGAACTGCCCTTGTCTGAACGTTCTCAATCTCTTCCGTCAGTCCCACCTGGTGAGGGTCCCACAATGGGCAACAGTACTCCATGAGAGGACGCACAATTGTGATGTAGACAGTCTCTTTGGTGGAGCTGGTGCATCTTCGAAGCGTTCTGCCAATGAAACGTAACCTTGCCTTCTCCACAATATTTTCTGTGTGTTCTCTCCAGTCTAAGTTGTTCGTAATTATAACACCTAGGTATTTGGTAGAATTTACGATCTTAAGGTTTGACTGATTTATCGCGTAATTGAAGTTCAGCGGATTTCTGTTAGTGGTCATGTGTATTACTTCACACTTTTCTTTATTTAGTGTCAACTGCCAATTTTCGCACCATGTAGAAATTTTGTGTAAATCCCTTTGCAGTTGCTTTTGATCCTCTGTTGACTTCACTAACCGATAAACGACAGCATCATCCGCGAACAGTATAAGGGAGCTATTCATATTGTCTCCTAAATCGTTTGTATACACAAGGAAGAGCAGGGTACCTATAACGCGTCCCTGTGGAACGCCAGATATCACTTCTGTTTTACTCAATGACTTACCGTCAGTTACAACTCAGCTGCAGAGTCAAAGTCTCATTCTGGGATTGATTTGATTTGATTTTCTTAGGGAAGCCAAATCAGTCTTGGTCCAACCCGCCCCTGCCCGCACCGAAATTAAGTTTATACAAATGTTCAAATGTTTGATAAGCTTATGGGACTTAACTACGGGGTCATCAGTCCCTAAACTTACAAACTACTTACGAACTACCTTATACTAAGGACGGCACAAATATCCATTCCCGAGAGGAGATTCGAACCCCCGACCGTAGTGGCCGTGCAGACCGTTACTGGAGCACCTCAGTCACCGCGGCCGGCGAAACTAAGTTTATTGTTCGTTATCGCTCCCTGTATATCTAGTAAAGCTAACCAATGCCTTTAAACGGTGCAAGGAGACCCTTTACCAGTTCCTTATTAGACACAATTTCTTCGGGTCTGGTTGGCCCAAATGTTCTGTGTCTTTTACTCTCCAATGCAATGCATTCGAAAATTAGATGTGATGCAGTTTCATCACCGTCATCACAGATCCTACATTTAGGGTCCTCTTCTGTTATTCCCATTGTATGAAGGTGTTTTTTTGAAATTCCGGTGGCCTGTCAGCAATCCAACCATGAGTCTAATCTCCTGTTCAGGCCCAGGATTGCAGAGCTTCTTTTAAAACATGGCTTTGGCATCATTACCTTGCCATGTTTTTGTTGATAGACTTTGGTCCAATATTCTACGTGCTGTCTTCAGAGCCAGTTACGTAGCACCAATTTGATCATTGCCTTGGTGTTTGTCAGGACAGATTCCGGTCCAATAGATGGAGTCTCTGTCACCATCCTGGCTAATCTGTCAGCATGTTCGTTGCCACTGATCCCCGAGTGGCCAGGGACCCACATTAGGTTTACTCTCTTGTTTTCCCCTAGTTCCACCAGAACCCTGTGACATTCTGCAACAATTTTAGACCTTGTTGCAGGGGCTGCCAGTGATCTCAGGGCTGCCTGGTTGTCTGAATAGATATAGAGGCTATGGTCTTTGTAGCGCCTATGCAAATTCTGCTCCACACACGCCCTGATGGCAGTGATTTCGGCCTGGAATACTGAGGCCAGTTTCCCTAGAGAGATGACGCCCTCCAGTCTTGGCTTCACCCCATATACCCCGGCTTCATTCTGGGAACTTTGAAGCTTCTTTGCCGGCCGCGGTGGCTGAGGGGACTGAGGCGCTCCAGTCACGGTCTGCATGGCCACTACGGTCGGGGGTTCTAATGACCCCTCGGGCATGGATATTTGTGCTGTCCTTAGTTGTCAGTAGTTCATAAGTAGTTTGTAAGTTTAGGGACTGATGACCCCGTAGTTAAGTCCCATAGACTCTACAAACATTTGAACATTTTGAAGCTTCTTTTCTTCATTTGTATAAAGGTTGTTCATTTTGGAGTTGTACTCGAATAATACTAATTTTTCAAAATGGGTCTATCATTGGAATAGCCCTTTGTTGTGAAATCGGCACCTCCTGGGTATGATCTTACAATTGACCGCCCGGTACAGGAATAACGAACTGCGAGCTGGGTCTGTCGAACATATGAAGCAGTCAGTAAGGATGATAAATAAGAAAGCAGGAGAAGCTTAACGATTTGGTGGCAGTGCAGGCGGTGAATATTTTCGGCGCAGAAAACTCATTTTCCGCGTCGGCTACCAGAGGGCGCCAGCGCGCGTGCGTCGCGGGTTGCCTAGGCTGCGGCGCCTCGTTGTTATTCCGTCGTGTCGCCGCTGCTGTCGGCCGCATGTCGCTCCAAAGTGGTTTAGCCCCGCTGTCTCATCTCCTCAGCGCCGCCGGACACTACTTATCCAGCTCTCGGCTGTCCACTTCTTTCCTGTCGCCACCTGCCTCTCCCACGCGCGCGCCGTTTCTGAATGACAAGTAGAGTGGCCGGCTCTGTCTCGGCATCTCGCACACTTTTCTTTCACTCTAGCCGTCCTGTTTCTTTATGCTCTCTGTGTGTGCTCCGAGGGGTGGCTTCCGTGGCGTCTGAGAAAAAGCCGCCCGACAGGCGACATCTGTTCTGGTTCCGAGTAGGGATGGCGGTTATCGCTGAAACAACCGGTATTCGGTTATACCGGTTCTTTTCATCACCAGTTTAACCGCAGTGTAAAAACTGCTCAAGATATCCGGTTTTTTAAATAACCGGTTTTTGGTTTTTTATTGCTTTTATTTCCAGCAAAGTTCGACAGGAACTTAATTGGCAGCCGAAACAGAAACCGTAATGGAATTTTCGGTTCTTCTAGTTTAGGCCGAAAACGAAACTTAGGATCATCATCATCATCATCATTAGAGACTGATTATGCCTTTCAGCGTTCAGTCTGGAGCATAGTACCTCTAATAAATTCCTCCATGATCCCTTTTCAATGCTAACATTGATGCCTCGTCTGATGTTATGCCTTTTACTTCAAAATCATTCTGCACCGAATCTAAGTACTTTCATCTTGGTGTACCTCGACTCCTCTTACCCTCCGCTGCCGAGCTCATGAGTCTCTTAGGTAACTTTGCTTCCCCCATGCGTGTAACATGACCCCACCATCTCAGTCTGTTCGATCTAACTGCTTCAGCTATGGTGTTCATTCCCAGTTTTTCTTTGATTTCCTCATTATGGACACCCTCCTGCCATTGTTCCCATCTATTGGTACCTGCAATCATTCTTGCTACTTTCATATCTGTAACCTCTACCTTATGAATAAGGTAACCTGTATCCACCCAACTTTCACTCCCATACAACAAAGTTGGTCGAAAGACAGAGCGGTGCACCGCTAACTTAGTCTTGGTACTTCCTTCCTTCTTGCAGAAGAGAGTAGATCTTAGCTGAGCACTCACTGCATTAGCTTTGCTGCACCTCGATTCCAGTTCTTTCACTACGTTGCCATCCTGTGAGAAAATACATCCTAGGTACTTGAAACTGTCTATCTTCTCTAACTTTGTTCCTCCTATTTGGCAATCAGTCTGCTTAAATCTCTTTCCCACTGGCATTACTTTCGTTTTGGAAATGCTGATCTTCATATCATAGTCCTTGCACCTCTGATCAAGCTCTGAACTAAACTTAGGAAGTTCAGTTAAAATTTAGGTAAATTTACGTTATATGACAAATCACTAGCCTTTCCATATTTTCTGATATTCATCAGATTAATAAGAAAAAGAAAAAAAATTGAATCACTGCTACAGGAACTAATTGTACCGATTTTTTACCCGGTTTTTGGCAAAAAAACTAAAATACACAAAACTAAAATACCGGTATCGGTTTTTCCCATCCCTAGTTTTGAGTAAGACATTGCTCTTCCGTGAGAGTTCCGTGCAGAGGCTCCGACTTACAAGGAAAGTACATGGGCTCGAACAAACATATCTCTGTGAACGTTTGGTTATAGGATCTCTACGTACACCTCTATGTGCTGGTGGGTGTCGTTTTTCTGCAAAGCTCTGCAATCATGCTCTAGATAGCACTGTAGATGTAATTGTAGACGCCATACATAATGCAGATATCTTAACTATAACTTATATAATAATCATCGTACGTGTTCTCTAGCGAATTGTCATCAAAAGCCGTGATGATAGTTGCAACTTTAACCTTCTTCCCGAAATGCTGTTGGCATTCACTGCCACTGCTTCCATCGCCTCTTCCCGCACTTACTGTAGCACTACCGCTTGCAATGAGATGTTCGTCATTATCATCCCTATTATCATTATTATGAGTTTGTAACAACAGTATCTAACTTATGCTCATATTTCTGTACCATAACAGATACGAGAAAGCATGCTAATGATTCCTCTTCTACACTAATGCCATCTTCACGAAGAAGGGTTCTTCGTAACTTCATCTCAACTAATCGCAATACATTAGCAGGATTGATTAGCAATCGCCGCACCATCTGACGCTTCACCACACAAATTACATCACAAAACGCAACTTCGGAGGCACACTGCACCGTCCCTACTGGCGAACCGACAGGTCAAAGTGCAATGCGGCATGGCACACGCAGAGGCCTCTAACGGACGACTGCAGAGTTTTGCAGATGCGGGAGTATCACTAGTGCAATAAGGGATCTTTACATTATTTCTCATACGATTTTGGTGTATATGTGTTTGTTCGAGCCCAAGTACTTTCCTTGTTAGGGGGGGGGGGGGAGCTAGGAACTCTTGCCACCCCCTCCACCAATATTTTGAAATAGAGGTCTCTCTCTCTCTCTCTTGTCTCCCCCCCCCCCCTAAATTTCATACTGTAACGACGTACAACACCTATTTAGAGCGCAAAGCGCGCTAGTTTGACAGTGAAGAGTATCGAAAGTTGACACGAATGAACAGGCAATCAGCTGCTGTGAGGAGATTCGCATCGGTGGGCTAAGAGCACATGGAAAGTACGCTATGGTACGTGACTTCAGGTTCAACTGTCATTTTTCCTGCCGAGAAAACGGTTCTATCTTTTTTAGATACTACACTGACACTATTAGAGGTACAGACTAGCACTGAGAAGCAAATGAAAAAGGAGAACAGCGCGATTCAGATGACGTGTTGACATCATTTATATTAATTGTATATAAAAAGTTATTCAGAAAACTAATATTTATCAGTTGTAAAAATTCAGATGCTAAACTAATTGAAGTACAATAACCATGCGATGGCTCAAATGAAAGGTCTCATCGAGACGCAAAGTTTGATAACCATATTATCTGCTAAATTTATATTGCACATAATAATGAACTTTTAAGGATAAACAATAATGATTTGTTTATAACTATTAATATAAGATAGATACACAAACAGCGAGGCAGTGATTAGTTGAAGGTGTCATAAACACACATTACGACCGGTTTAGAGTATATTATTTTTGTTTATTTCAATATGTTGACTGTGTGTAAACTAAATTAACTTGTTTATCGACCGTAATTCGTTTAAATTGATGAGTACAGTAATACTGAAGAGTGCATTGAAAAGAGGACTGGAAAATCTACCTGAAAAACACTTTACTTATGTGATTAATTAAATATTTATTGTACGACGGCCGGAAGACTAATTTATCGGTAATGCAGAAAATATTATTTTGTTTAGACTTAAGATTTTTGGCGTAATATTAATGTTAGAAATGAAAATAAAGTATGTATATGCATTAGGATCGTAGCGAGCATCTAACGATGCCGTCATATTAACATTTCAACCATTATTTAAAAAGTTAAAGGATCCCTACCGTTAAAATACTCAATGTTAACTCTTAGTCAACACGCATTCAGAGAGTGTCGCTCTTTGTGAAACACAGCGAGCTCTTTACCCATAAAAAGTGATGAGTGCTGTTGACACGGGCTCTCAAATCGAGTGCATATTTCTACATTTCCAGGAGGCTTTTATCATATTTTGAGCTTATGGAATATTACCACAGTTGTGTCATTGGAATGGCGATTTCTGGGCAGAAAGACCACAGTACGTTGTAATGGAAGGAAAGTCATCGAGTAAATAAGAAGTGATATCTGGCGTTCCCCAGGGAAGACATCTAGGCCCCTGTTGTTGCTTATCTTTATAAACGATTTAGAAGACAATGTGAGCAAATCTATTAGACTGTTCGGTTAGTAAAGTCACAGAAGATTAAAAGCAACTGCAAAATGATTTAAATAAGATATCTGCAGCGTGAAAAAGTTGGCAGTTTACCCTAAATAAAGAAAATTGTGAAGTCATACATACGACATTAAACCTGATTTACACGAAAATGAGTCAAATCTAAAAGCCGTACATTCAACTATATACCTAGGAATAACAACTGCGAACAACTGACATTGGAAAGAACACACAGAAAATATTGCAGAAAATGCGAACCAAAGGTTAGGTTTCATTGGCAGATTTAGGTGTTTTTTTTCCGCACGCTGTTAGAGAATGTAACGTAAGAGAAATATCACAAAGGCTATTCGTTGAATCCTCTGCAATGCACTTGAAGAGTATTTATGTATATGTAGATGTATTTGGCGAGACATCTCTTACCGCTGATAGTGTGTTTAAATGTAGTCGGCTGGTTGAGAACAGCCGACATATTCATGTAATAGATATTAATGTACTGATTTGAACTGTCTCTGTGCAAAAATCGTGTATGCGACTCATTGCGCCAAATAAAGTTATATGAATAATCGATTAGTAGAAGTTCTTATATCGTCACGAGTTACTGGTATAAAAGAAAACATTAATAACTACACCTTACTTCTTGGTAAATGCTTGCCTAAGGCATCTATTAAAATCGAATCAAACTTATAAACAAAGATATATCGTATAGTATTTGAACAAGGGGAAATCATGATCCAGATTGCCAGTGCAGAGAAAGCTCCATACGGTTAATAATTGACAATACAGCTTTTTTATATCTTCTCTTCTAGAAGAAATGAACTCAAATCTAATTTGAAAATCATTTGCATGGAACTTTAAGTGTATTCACTTTCTCTGTTTCAGGTAAGTGCAACATCGCCCAGTACTCTTCCACGGTCAGATTTGGGTAGCTGTCTACAGACGTTGGAGGAACTGCACTATGTAAGTACACGTTATGTCACTCAAGAGACAGGTTCAGTCATCAACCCGTCAGATAAACTAGAAACCACTCTTTCACAGTGAACTATATAATATTTTGTACTAGTAATCATAATCACAGAGAAGTTTCACAAGAACTCCAAGAATATCTTTTATCAAAAACAAATTACGACATGTATCCTGCGAAGTGGAGAAAACCTATGATAATTATTATCATATTTTTAATTTCAGTCTGTTATCTCCCATCACCGATTTCGCTAAGCATAGAACATCTTAATCCTTTCATTATAACAGCATTAATTCAGTTTCGGGAATATTAAAATTAATTGTTTTCTGTATTAATACAGAACAGGTACAAAAGTATTTTTTAATACTTTTGTTGAAACAACTATTCTCATGCCATGTTTTTCATGCGTAACACATTTGTAACAAGGGATATTATTACTTCGGGCATTATTCTGTTGATTGTTAGCAGTGTCAGATCAATAATGCTCATATAATCTTCACAAAGCCACTAAACAAAAGATAATTCTCTTCTAACGTGAAGCTACACGAACCACAATCACAATAACAACCAAGTGTAGATAGCAATATAACGCGGCCTCTAAGTCGGAGACATTAATGCCTTTGAAATTGGTACATGCTCCATCAAATGGCAAAATGTTCCGAAATCATGTTGTTTCTCCAACGCGACTTTTACGACTGATACACTTAATACTATGTAAATCAGCTTTTAATAAGGTATTTTCTTGTAACTATACTGGGAATGAAAGAGTTAATATTAATAAATGATAGCTTTGAATAGCATTTAAAACTGTCGGATTGCACTGCAATTTCGATTGAATTCAAATTGCACTTAAACTAATCAAACCGCTTAGAATAAGTGCGAATGTTGACTGCAATAAGATACGATATAGTATCTATCTTTCAGTGACTAGATGATCGCACACACCCGTTCGACAACTTTATTCTTTACATTAATTTCAGTATTTACCTGATTATTGATTTGGTATTATGTCATTGGCTTCTTTATTGGTGAGTACTGTAGATATTTCCAATAGTTGTACCTTACCTAATGAAGGTAATGAGTAGAACCTTGTGATCAGTGTCTGTAGTTCTATGTTATAAAAGATGAAAATATTTTTTCGTTCAAATTACAGTTCAAAATTTCTTACATTTTCACAGAGAACGCTGAATCACGATCAGTAAAAGAAGCCTGTAAACAATTTTGCGAAATTAATTCCTTCAGATGAAATTTGCCTCACTTTTCACAAGTAAATTATCTGTCACTGTATAAACCTATAAAATAAGCGTACTGATACTAGACTGAAAATTCTTAGTCGTGTCATTTGTAACGTTAAAGAGACTACAGTATTAGACTTTTCTGTCCGGTACGGCACTCCTTTTTTTATCAATTTCACATTTATTTCAATTTAATACGTGATTAACTGCATCACCAATATGATTACATGTTAAAAATTACGAACTTCGGAAAAATTAGGTGTCGCTAACTTTTGTTCTTGATTAGCGCTTACAATTAAATTACTGAAAAATAATTCTCTCGTAAATGGTTTTTATGTTGTTCATCTGCATGCTATACAGAGTGAAAGTTTAATTCTGGAAATATTATGTTGTTTACAGTTTTTGCTCTTTAAGGCCTGCAGCATAATAAAGGTCATACAATGACATTTTATTAAAGAAATTACAATTTGCTGCTAAGTTTAGATATTTTTATTAATTCACAACAGACTGTTTCGGCGCATTAATGCCATTTTCAAGTGACTTGCAGATATAGGTACTAATTTTTACACGGTTTTCGTAATTGTAATTATAAATCTTATTCTTAAAGTAATAACAAAGGTGTTTTTTACTTACGTGTAGATGGAATGACGTGCATCTATCATCGAATCTGACTGTCTTCTGGTGTTATAAAATTTTTAAAATATTTTAAATTACGTTTGACAGTTCGATGACATATGTTTACATATTATCTTTTGATGGTGACAAAGATGATCTTTTTATCGCTATCAGTTGTAATTGCGCTCTCTGGTTGTTACATTACGTTTAAGTGCACATATTTTGCAATTAATATATCGTATATAAACGTCGTAAAATCGGCGAAAAGTAGAAAAGTAGATTTTTAACATGTAATCATATTGGTGATGCAGTTAATCACGTATTAATGTGAAATAAATGTGAAATTGATAAAAAAGAAGTGCCGTACCGGACAGCAAAGGCTAATACTGTAGTCTATTTAACGTTACAAATGACACGACTAAAAATTTTCAATCTAGTATCAGTACGCTTATTTTATAGGTTTATACAGAGTGACAGATAATTTACATGTGAAAAGTGCAGCAAGCTTCATCTAAAGCATTAATTTCGCAAAAATTGTTTCCAGGCTTCTTTTACTGATCATGATTCAGCGTTCTCCGTGAAAATGTAAGTAATTTTGAATTGCAATTTGAACGAAAAAATATTTTCATCTTTCATAACACAGAACTACAGACATTTTTTACAGTGTACATGCAATGTTTCGTATAATATTTTTTCGAATACTTATATCGGTCACTGTAGATGAGGAAACTCAGATAATATTGTGGTTCAGGTAACATGACGATCCGTTCATTTTCCCGCCGTCCGCACGCCGTTACCGCGACAGTAAAAGGACTTCATCGCCGCCCTCCGCGGGCGAACCGTTTCCGAGTTCCACCGGAGTTTCCTACGCCGCGCCGCCCGAAGCCTCTTAGCGCGTGAGTTGGCAACGCCGTCCGCCATAACACTTGCCGTGATTCCCCTTTACGGCCGCACCAACAGCCGCGCGGCCGAGATACGAGTCTCGCCGAACCTGGCCGGAAATAGCCGATGGCTCCGCGCCGACTCCTGCTGCAGGTAATTTTCAGTTCTGAACGTCACAAACGTATCGCTCTGACACCCCCGCCCCAACGCCCCGCTACCAAAACGCGACCGAACGCGTTGGCGGTGCCAGTTGTATCTCTTTTTTTTTCGACTTTTTTATTGCTGTACCTGTGAATGAAGCGTCGTAGAATTGGTTTTGCTACCCCTGGGCATGGAGGGGGAGAGGAACGAGGTGCTGCCCAAGGCAGGGAGAACGCCGAATAAATGCTGATTTAGTGCCGCGGAAGTTGGGGGCCGCATAAAAGGCGGAACAGCACACTGGAATGTATCGCAGCGATATTTATCTAAACTGCGGTCTACAATGGATTGGTTCTGCGCGGTAACTGCGAATCCATTTGTGCGCTGCCGAGGCACACATCCGCTCGGTCTAACATCCCAGTGGGGATGAGGCCCTCACGGTAGGACTTCCCCTCGTACTGCTGAGAGAAAAGAAAAAAAAATGTCGTGTTATTCCGGGCGGGTTTCCTGCGGAGCCCGCTTCAGAATACTAAGCGATACTATACGACACTGCTTCCCCGCAAGGCTCGAGTTTTGTGTCTCCATCTTCCCTCTATCTGATAAACAGAGTGCTCGTTACGTCCTCTTCCTATTCATGAGATTTCTATTGATACGCTTATGATCGTCCCTTCCGTGGCCGAGCAAGGTAATTTCCATAATGGTTCAGATACTGAAGATAATGGGGCGTATTAAATAACGAGAAAGCCCCCTTGCGACTGAGGTCGTGAGTGCAATCTCAAGTAGGACTCATTGCGAAGTGGTAACAGTTATGACAGGACACATTGACTGCAGAAATAAAACTTTTTACTCCCTCTTAGACATTTCCAACTCACTCAAGATTTATTGTAGTATCAGTGCGTGTTAAGTACATACAATGATTACATTTGTTAACCAATAGCCGGCCGCAGTGGCCGAGGGGACTGAGGCGCGTCAGTCACGGTATGCACGGCCACTAGGGTCGGGGGTTCGAATCCCCCCTCGGGCATGGATATTATTGCCGTCCTTAGTGTTAGCTAGTTCATAAGTAGTTTGTAAGTTTAGGGACTGATGACCCCGTAGTCAAGTCTCATAAGCTAAACAAACATTTGAACATTTTTTGTTAACCAATAACCCAAGCGATACTAACTTACCAGTTGTCGGTCCATGCTGAAACTCAAACATTAGTACGTGGTGTATCCTACACGAACGGCACTGTACTCGCTAATTATGACAAACATTCAATCATACTGATGGAGAGATACATTGGATCGCGGAAAAAAAAATTCGCACTGGCGTGTTTTACGGCCCACTTTAGATTTGTAGTTTTATAATTTTTTGCAAACATTTCGAACAACAATAATAATGTAAATAATAAAAAAAATTATAGTGATATGATTACGACATATCTATGCACGCAACACGTAACACTTTTAGGAAAAAAGGAGAAAAAATTCTTGATAGTGGCGGGTTCCGAACCACTGACCATGTGCTTTACAATCCAATGTGCTGCCCACTACTCTACCGCGGACAGTTGCGAAACTGGTTCTTTAATTTCGTCCTATTGACGGCAATTGTTAACTGATGCAATAAGGAATTTTAAGACACTAGATTATCATTTATCGTACGAAGATCGACGCGTTTTTGTTAATTCTTCAGTGCGCCGCTGCTTTGAAATAACACCGTGTAAGTTGTAATAAGAAAATCATCAAATGCGCAACGCAAGATCGCGTATGCCAGAGAGAGTTCTGGGCGTGGAATGTCACGTGACATCTGCGAGTGGCTGGTTTTCGTGTAATGAATGGACGGTGTCAAATCGCCGTTATTTTTGTAAATATCTCTCAAACGATACGAGATATGAAAAAAAAAGAGAGCGAAATTGTAGAGAATTTTCTCCTCTACAAATTCGGTTATTCAATTTTCGTGTCAGATGAACGGTTCGTTAGAAATTACAATTACATTACAAACAGCTTTTTTTTTTTTTTTAGTGTTACTGACGTATTTTTTTGTCCGAAAAATTAGAAAAAGAGAGGTCCTGGTCTGACGGCCTACAAGTATGTCTGTAAAATTTGGTGCTGATTGGTTGAACGGTTCGGCTTATAAAGAGGGAACACGTTACGGACTGACATTCCAAAATTGCCGTTATTTTTGCAAATATCTCTGAAACGATGCGAAATATGGAAAGAACATAAGACGTTGTGGAGGAAGCTTATGAGAAATCTATAGATTCATGTATTCAGTTTCCGTGTCAGATGCACTGTTAAGGCGTTATTTTCATTTAAATTTCGAGCTGTTGAAAGACGATCGCAAAGGCCCAATTTTTAGTGTTACTACCGTAACCTAAAGTGGGCCAAAATGTCTCTATGCCGCCGTGTGGTCTCCAACGACTCTTATTTTATGCCGCGAAGGAGTGGCCGCGTGTTCTAAGTTATCACCATACGGACGACTGATCGGTCACTCCCGCCGGATGTTCAAATCCTCCCTTGGGACTGGATTCGTCACGTGGGAAAGCGATTTTCAAATGTTCAAATGTTTGTTAAGCTTATGGGACTCAACTACGGGGTTATCAGTCCCTAAACTTACAAACTACTTATCAACTACCTTATACTAAAGACGGCACAGACATCCATGCCCGAGGGGGGATTCGAATCCCCAACCGTAGTGGCCGTGCAGACCGCGACTGGAGCGCCTCAGTCTCCTCGGCCACCGCGGCCGGCAAAGCGATATTCAAAAGAACGATTATGTAAGGACAGTTGTGGGAAAGGATGGTCGACTTCGGTTTATTGGAAACATTACGAAGATACTCGATTCATGTGCAAAGGAGCCGTGCTTAAAATCCTTGAGTACTGCTCGAAAGTTCGGCATCCTCATAAAATGGTATTACAGGAAGACGTAGAATCACTTCAGAGGCTGACTATTAAATTTATTACCCTATAGGTGTCATCAACGCGGCAGTATTTCAGCGACGCCATGAAAACTCGGATTTATCCGTGGAGGAAGGAGACGTTCCTTTTAAGGAAAACTGTTGGGGAGATTTAAATGGTTGGCACCTGAAACGTGCTGCTGAACAATACATCTGCTGGCAGACGCCAAATTACGTTTCTAGTAAGGACCACGAAACGAAGAAAACAGAAATTACGGTTCGAACGGAGGCTTACAGTCAGTCTTTTCTTCTTTATCCTTGTCCTGTCTGGGACTGGAACAAAAAATAAAATGACTGATAGTGTCACTAGGTACCCTCCGTCTAATACTTTACGGTGTCATGTGGAAGATATGTGTAAATGTTGGTTCGCTAAACCTGGTTCATATTGTCACCGATGTTACCTGCACTCCCACAAATAGAATTTTTACTGTTATTTTTCCCTCGCGATTATTATTCCCTACTACTACACTAAACAATGTTTGTGCCAAGTATGGCTTAAGGCGTTCCAAGCGTTGCAGGATTTAACCAGTAAAAAAGTAAAATTCACTGAAATTATTTTTTGTTTCACACACAATGATTACAAAGAGTGGCATTCAATTATAATACGTGCCAGAGCCAGGGTTTTAACCCTGGAATACCGCGCGGAATGGCCGCATTGTATATTGCGTCATGTTACGGACGCGGTGACCGTTCCCGTCCGAGGTTCGAGTCCTCTCTCGGACACACACACACACACACACACACACACACACACACACACACACACACACGTATGTGTGTGTGTGAGAGAGAGAGAGAGAGAGAGATTTGTCTTTAGTGTACGTTACGTTAAGTAGTTTGTAAATCTAGGTTCTGATGACTATATCAGCTTTTTATTTTATCGTTCTGCGAGATATATGTAGATTGTAGCGATATATTGTTTTTGCTCCTGGAGAAACTTATGCAAAAATGTTCAGATATTTGTAAATCTATCGGACTCATCTGCGTGACTATTAGTTCGTAGCTTACTAACTACTTAAACTTAAGTTAAACTAATCTAAGGACAACACAAACACCCATGCCCGAGGGGGGACTTGAACCTCCGACGGCGAACGGCAGCGCACACGGCAGCACGTTGCCCCAGTGCGCACGGCTAATCATCCGCGGCTCCACGCTGTGCAAGTCTCTTCATCTGAGAATACGTACGGCAACCTACATCCTTTTGAATCTGCCTCCTGTACTCGTCCCTCAGTCTCCCTCTACGATTTTTACCCACACACTTCCTTTTAATTCTAAGTTGACGATTCCTGCCTGTCTCGGAATGTGTCCCACCAAGCTATCCCTTCTCTTGGTCAGGATACGCCACAAACTCATCATCTTCCCAATTCTCTTGAGCACCTCCTTATTAGTTACGTGATCTACCCATATAATCTTCACCATTCGTCTACAGATCCACATTCAGAAAGCTGCGATCATCTTTTTGTCTGAACTTCTTATCGTCCACGTTTCACTCCAATACAATACTACACTCCAGACAAATGCTTTTAGAAAGGACTTCCTAACATTTAAGCTAATATTGTATGGCAACAAATTTCGCTACTTCAGAAACGCTTTTTTCCCATAGCCAATCTGCATTTTATATCTTCTTTACTTCGGCCATCAGAAGTTATCTTGCTACCAAAATAACAGAACTGTTCTACTAATTTTATTGTCTAATTACATAATCTAATTCCTTCAACATCTCCTGAATTCCTGACACTACATTCATTACCTTCGTTTTACTCTTGTTGATGTTCTTCTTATATCTTCCTTTCAGGACACTCTCCATTGCGTTTCATTGCACTTCCAGGTCCTTTGATGTCTCTGACAGAATTATTATGTCATCGGCAAACCGCAAAGCTTTTATTTCCTCTCCGTGTACTTTAATTCCCTCTCCAAATTTCTCCTTCCATTCCTTTACTGCTTGCTCATTGTACGGATTGAACAACATTGTGGAAAGGCTGCAACCCTGTCTCCCCTTTCATGCCCTTCGACCCTAATAATTACTGTTTGGTTTTTGTACAAGTTGAATATAACTCTTCACTCCCTATATTTTACCACTGCTGCGTTCAGCATCTAAAAAAGTGTATTGCAGTCAACATTGTCAAAAGCTTGCTCCAGATCTACAAATGCTAAAAACGTAGGTTCCCCTTTATCTTCTGCGATAAGTCTTAATGTGAAAATTGCGTCCTGAAAATACACAGTTGTACCGAAAATATTTATTAATGACTATCGATTTCAACCCATATCAGGTCATCTCGGACTTCGTGTGCAGAAGACGAATAAATACAGAACCTGTGAACAAAGCACTATGTGTTTTGAAATTAGTAGATTAAATACTAAATACGTTTGTCACAAATATTTACAGAAAGGTACTTAGAAAACTGGTATTCTTTGTAAATTTCAGTATTATTAATCATAAACATTTCTAGCGTAGCTGTTTCATAGTTGTTTGTAAAACAACCACCTCTGATTAGTAGCAATCGCGCGCTCTGCAGGAAGGCATCTTAGAGCCTCGACCATTCCATCGCGGCAGGTAATTGTTGCATCACCGTACATATACCAGAATGGACATAACATATACCCGAGATGTACTTAGATTGAAGCAATATATTGGTTGACTACCCGAGAGAGTTATACTCTCGGAACTTTGACAGAAGGACGCGATGCAGATCGTCTCTCTTGCAGCGTTTGCTGCTGGACTTTCCTAACCATTCATGTGATACTTCGCGCTTACTAAATGACCCCGGAACGAAGTGTGCTGCTCTCCGACGGCAAATTTCACGGATTGTGAATATACAGGGTGAGGCACCTAAAACTGTTTTTCGAAAGGTTATGGCGACGGTCTTTTGGGATTCGTAAGAGATAATCCTCACCGACTATCTGGAACAGGGTAATACTATTAGAGGTGCATATTATTCATTGTCATTAGACTGTTTGAAAACCGAGCTACAAAAAAACTGCCCGCGATCGGCCCACAAAATTGTCGTTTTCCAAAACGACAATTCACTGGCACACACATCAGCAATTGTGGTCGCAAAATTATTGGGAATAGGATAACAATTCGTTTCACAGCCCCCCTATTCTCCAGACTTGGCTCTCTCAGACTACTATTCGTTCCCCAGTTTGAATAAATGTCTGGCGGGACGAAGATTTCATTCAAACGAGGAGCTGATTGCAGAAACTAATAGCTATTTTGCAGGCTTGAGCAGTTCATATTATTCGGAAGGGGTCAACAAATTAGAACAGCGTTGGACGAAGTGTATAAGTCTAAAAGAAGGATCTGTACCGTAAGATTTGAAAGTTGCATAGGTGTCACATCTATATTCAAGAATGGCAGTAGGAGTAACCTGCTAAACTACAGGCCTATTTCATTAACGTCAATTTGCAGTAGGGTTTTTGAACATATCCTGTATTCAAATATTATAAATTACCTCGAAAAGAATTATGTATTGACCCAAGGTCAACACTGATTTAGAAAATATCGTTCATGAGACACACAACTAGCTCTTTATTCACACGAAGTGATGGGCGCTATCGACAAGGGTTCGCAAATCGATTCCGTATTTCCTAATTTCCAGAAGGTTTTTGACACCGTACGTCTCAAACGGCTTTTAATCAAATTGCGTGGTTACGGTATATCGCCCCAAATTTGTGATTAGATAGGGAATTTCCTGTCAGAGAGGACAAAGTTCGTAGTAATCGATGGTAAGGCATCGACTAAACCAGATGTGACATCGGGCGTTCCACAGGGTAGTATTATTGGTCCTCTGCAGTTCCTTATTTACATAAACGATTTAGGGGAAAATCTAAGTAGCTCTCTTAGGTTGTTTGCAGGTGACGCCGTCATTTACCGTCTAGCAAAATCATCGTAAGATCAAAACCAACTGCAGAATGATCTGAATAAGATATCACTATTGTGTAAAAATTGGCAATTGACTCTAAATAATGAAAAGTGTGAAGTCGTCCACATGAGTACGAAAAGAAATCCGTTAAACTTTGTTTACAAGATAAATCAATCAAAAGAGAAGGCTGTAAACTCCACAAAATACCTAGGAATTACTATTACTTCAGACTTAAACTGGAAAGAAGGGGAAGGGCGTGGGAAGGGCGAATGAGAGACTGCGTTTTATTGGCAGAACCCTTAAAAGATGCAACAGAACTACAAAAGAAACTGCATACACTACGCTTGTCCGTCCTGTTTTGGAGTATTGCTGCCCAGTGTGGGATCCTTAGCAGGTGGTTTTGACGGAGGACATCGAAAGAGTCCAAAGAAGGGCAGCTCGTTTCGTATTGTCACGATACAGGGGTGAAAGCGTTACAGAAATGATACAGGTTCTGGAATGGGAATCATTACAACAACGGTGCTTATCACTGCGGCGTGGTCTACTTAAGAAACTCCAATCGCCATCATTCTCCTCCGAATGCGAAAATATATTGTTGACTTCCACGTACATAGGTAGAAATGATGATCAGAATAAAATACGAGAAATCAGAACTCGAACGGAGAGATTAAAGTGTTCTTTCTTCCCGCGCGCTATTCGACAATGGAATGGAAGATAAACAGTAAAAAGTGGTTTCGTTGAACACTCTGCCAGGCACTTAAATGTGATTTGCAGAGTGTCCTATGTAGATGTAAAAGAAGACTGTGTCGAAAATTAAAAATGGTTTTCCCCAAACATGTTAGTAGTTTTTATTTATGGACGGATTTTTCGAACGCACCTCGTATATTTATTTGCATGTTTATCTGTTCCGAAAAACGGTTTTAAGTGCCTCAACCTGTACATGTGAATTTTTCTTCGTAACGTTGCGAGCATACGAAGAGAAAGAGCATCACAGTTGCGTTTTCCACGAGCCCGCCCATTCCGTGGCTTCTCTAGCCGCCGACGTGGCATGCGACGCACGTACCACTTCGACTCCGACCCAGCACGGAGCCGTTCCCCGGGCAAGGCGAAGGTCCAGTGACCCCTGACTTTGAGCTCATGTTCTGGTCACATCGCACGACGAACATCGATGTCTTATACCTCGCCGGAATCGTTGAAATGTCTACTAAAAATGTTCAAATGTTTGTAGAACTTATGGGACTTAACTACGGGGTCATCAGTCCCTAAGCTTACAAACTACTTATGAACTAGCTAAGACTAAGGTCGGCACAAATAACCATGCCCGAGGGGGGATTCGAATCACCGACCGTAGTGGCCGTGCAGACCGTGACTGGAGCGCCTCAGTCTCCTCGGCTACCGCGGCCGGCGAAATGTCTACTTTTATTTCGCATATGAATATTACGTTTTATTTCAGAAGGGGACGACATACGCGGTAATATTTGAGAGAAAGCGGGCTTCTTCTGGCTTTTATTTTTTCGGCGAATGTCAACTTACAGGCTGCACAGAAATCAGACCGTAATTACGAGAAAGTTTTTCAAATGTTTGTAAATCTATCGCACCAAACTGCGTGGTCATCAGTCCGTAGCTTACAAACTACTTAAACCTAGGTAAACTAACCTACGGACAAACACACACACCCATGCCCCAGGGAGGACTGGAACCTCCACGGCGAGCAACTGTGCGCTCCGCAGCGAGACGCTTTAGACCGCTCGGCTACTCTACCGCGGCAGGAAGTTTTTCTTTGCGCAGTTTAAAGATCCGACCGTGTTCTATTTGCAAACGGAGTTTCGTTATTTTCTGAATAGTCGTTTTGTCCTAATAATGGTAGGTGTATACTGCTGCAGTGATACGTATTAACAAGATGAAAAGTGTAAATGCAAGCTCTGCCCTTGCCTTTCACAGGTGTTATATTTTTATGCTCATAAATCTACATTAAGCGCTAATATCACATGATTTTTTTTTCCTTTTTTGCCTTTTCGATCCTATGCGCTACGGGCTCCTGTGTGCTGTGTTGCCGTTCTTCGCAGTTAAATAGGTGTTTCTGGCGCATTGTAATAGTGGCGGCGCGCTGATGTGACAACTACGCTCCGCAATTGCTTTACAAACTCTTACCTGACAAACACGGAGACAACATATTATTAATTACATCTGAGGTCATCAACAAAAGTTCAAGCTTAACAGAAATGCCCTCTCTGTCTCAATAGCTGCAACGGTAAGCTTAATCGCAGCCTCTTGCGTTTTATGTTATAGAGACGAAACGACTAATAAGAAAATAACGAAACTCCGTCTGTAAATAGAACAAGGTTGGATCTTCAAACTGTGCAAAGTTTCTCGTAAGTACAGTCTGATTTCTTAAAGTTCACAATCGCCGAAATAAGCCAGAAAAAGCATGCTTTCACTCAAATATTTCCTCGTATGTCGTCCCCTTTTCAAATAAAATGTAGCATTCATACCTACATCGAATAAAAGTAGACATTTCAACGATTCCGGCGAGGTATAAAACATCGATGTCCGTTGTGCGATGTGACCATAATATGAACTTAAAAATCAGGAGTCAATCATTATGAAATGGGCTATAGTACGACGTGAAATATACGGCGAGTGGAGAAAATAATATAAATAACTATTAAGGCTGTTGATCAAACATCGATATATCAATATGTCGATACTTTTTCAAAAAAAATCTATAATATCAATCATAAGGTACGCCGAAATATCGAGATACCGAAATGCAAATAAACGGTGCCCATATATCTATTCTACATTTTTCCCTCAATTTTCGGTAAATATTTAAACTTTTCTTTTGAATTGTAGTGGAATCCCCTATGGAGCATTCTAAAGTTTCTTCTTGTAATGATTGCACCATGTAAAATATTTCTATGTTTTCTACATGTAGCCAATGGCAAAATACTAAGGTATGAGAGGTTAACTGCACAGGGCGAAGCCGGAGAGGATCTCTGGGGCTGCATCCCTCCATTCCAACCCGTTCAGTACTACACTGGCTTTGTCTTTACGTTTCTCTCTCTCTCTCTCTCTCTCTCTCTCTCTCTCTCTCTCTCTCTCTCTTCTCTCTCTCTCTCTCTCTCTATATAGCCGGCCCGGCCGCAGTGGCCGCGGGGTCTGCGGCGCGACAGTCACGGTCTGCACGGCCACTACGGTCGGGGGTTCGATTCCCCCCTCGGGCATGGATATTTGTGCCGTCCTTAGTATTACCTAGTTCCTAAGTAGTTGGCAAGTTTAGGAACTAATGACCCCGTAGTTAAGTCCCATAAGCTCTACAAACGTTTAAATTTGAATCTCTCTCTCTCTCTCTCTCTCTCTCTCTCTCTCTCTATATATATATATATATATATATATATATATATTCTCTGCAGCACGTTTCCCGCACATGCAGGGTCGGCTGTGTTATTGCAGTTTTGGTATGGTAGTATTCACGGGGAGGCCGGATGGAATTCCTGCCGCCCCCCCCCCTTCCCCCCAAGAGGAAATGTGTACCCCAAATGTCTGCGTATAGTGTTATATGTGTGAAATTGTAAACTGTTATGAAATGTTTGAGAATCGTGTAACTGAGGCTGAACTTGGGGACCAGCCCGGTATTCACCTATCGAGATATGAAAAACCGCCTGAAAACCACACCCAGGCTGGCCAGCACTCCAACCCCTTTCGTTAATCCGCCGGGCGGATTCCAACCGAGGCTGGTACGCCTCCCCGTCTCGGAAAGCGGTGCGTCAGACCACACGGCTAACCAAAAGGCGGTTTTCTCTCTCTCTCTCTCTCTCTCTCTCTCATATGGTTAATCACCTAACACCTGCACCGCAGATATTGCGGAAACGGAAAGTGCGATTGATGTGCGGTTTTCACAGAACGGATTGGTAGTCGGGCTCGTATTTTTAGCCAACGAACAGATTCTAATATTACTTAGAAAGTGTATTTTTATGTAAACATACAGTTTCTTAAACGGAACAATGGTTGTTTCTACTCTGCACTGGAATTTTTGACACTAGCAGTGTACAAAGAATTTTTAATGACATTTTTGTCACGTTTAGTTTGGCAGCAACAACCGTTCAGAGTTTCGGTGGCGGAGGATGCGATAGCGTAGCTTAATGGCCGAGTGGCTAGCACCTGGTGGCACGGCACACTGTCTCATGACCACCAGCCAGTCAGCTACGCTGTCTTAGTCTCCACCACTTAAACTTTGAATGCTTGTAGCTGCCAAACTAAACGTGATAAAAATGTCATTCAAAATTCTTTGTACATAGCTGGTGTCAAAAATTCCAGTGCGTGATAGATACGACGATTGTTCAATTTGAGAAATTGTATGTTTGCATAAAAAGTACACTTTCGAGGTATTTTTACAATCTGTTTATTGGCTAACAATACGAGTCCTTGACTACCAAACTATTCTGTGAAAATCGTACATCAATCGCACTTTCCGTTTCCGCAATATTTGCGGTGCGAGTTTCAAGTGATTCACCCCTGTGGCGTAACTAAGGCCGGCCGCGGTGGCCGAGGTGACTGAGGCGCTCCAGTCACGGTCAGCACGGCCACTACGGTTGGGGGTTCGAATCCCCCCTCGGGCATGGATATTTGTGCCGTCCTAGTTTGTAAGTAGTTCATAAGTAGTTTGTAAGTTTAGGGACTGATGACCCCGTAGTTAAGTCCCATAAGCTTAACAAACATTTGAACATTTGAACATTTTGAGCGTAACTAAGGGGGGGGGGAATGAGGGGGATAGAACCTCCCTCCCAGAAGCCGAAAAAAAAAAAGAAAGGAAGGAAAGAAATCTTATAACAGCAATCTGGTAAAGGTAAAGATTGGAAATTTGGGGTGTTTTATCATAAGCTTTCATTGGATGGGAGTCAGTTAGTTTCTTCATCGGGAGTGGTAGATGGTAGTCTGTCTGGAAACTGACTAAAATTTTGCTCGTCAAGCAGATCTATCCCCCCCCCCAAACCCAAGTCCTAGTTACGCCACTGATTCACCCTGTATATATATACAATTCTTATCAGCTCAGACACCTCCCCTCCGTTCCCCCTTCCCCTAAAGACCGGAATCGTGATTTCGCCACTGACACTGTATGCTGTATATAGTTGTTAATTAACAACACAACATTCCAGTAAAAACTATTGTAATACAAGCTTTTCATTTGCAGAAAGTGAAATTATTAACTTAGAAATTGTCTCATAAAATGTTTTCCTTATTCATGCTTTGAGAGGAATATCTAATTACCATCAATTTTTAAATATACAGCTCTAAAACCAGTAGTATATTTACAATGTGCAGCCAATATTTACGTAGACATATTTTTCACAATTTTACCGATATATCGATATTTCTCTTCGATCTATATAGGTTCGATATTAATATTTTTTAATGTCGATTTCCGATATTTTTAAAAATATCAAAAGCCCTAACACGTATTCATTTATCGCGAATCTTTGAGCTAGCGAAAACTAAAGAACTGGAAAAAGGCACAGGTAACTCCCGTGTATAAGAAAGGTGATTCAACGGGCCAACGAAATTACAGACCTATATCATTAATACCAGTTTGCTGTAGAATTCTTGAACATAGCTCGGTTCTATTGTAGTAAATTATCTTGAGAAGTATTTTTCCATGCATCAGCACGGCTTTAGGAAGTGTCGTACACATGCACAAGCACACATGCTTGGAATGGCGAGGGTTTTATTAGAAGCAAAAACAAAACAAAAAAAGTATTGCTAGACATGTGAAAGGTCTCTTGCGCGCGTCGTTTGGTGATGATCGTGTGCTCAGCCGCCACTTTCGTCAGGCTTGGTCTCCCAGGACCCCAGACCTCAGTCCGTGCGATTATTGGCTTTGGGGTTACCTGAAGTCGCAGGTGTATCGTGATCGACCGACATCTCTAGGGATGCTGAAAGACAACATCCGAGGCCAATGCCTCACCGTAACTCCGGACATGCTTTGCAGTGCTATTCACAAGATTGTTCAAAAGTTTGTTACGCTTAAGAGGCTTAACTGCGGAGTCATCAGTCCCTAAACTTTCAAACTACTTATTAACTACCTTATACTAAAGAATACACAAACATCCATGCCCGAGGGGGGATTCGAATCCCGTAACATTATTCCTCGATTACAGCTATTGTTGAGGAATGATGGCGAACATATTGAGCATTCCCTGTAAAGAACATCATCATTGCTTTGTCTTAATTTGTTATGCTAATTATTGCTTTTCTGATCAGATGAAGCGCCATCTGTCGGATTTCTTGAACTTTTTATCTTATTTTATTATTATTATTATTTTTAATAAAACCCCATGTCATTCCAAGCACGTGTGTCAATTTTTATCTACATTATTACGTGATTTATTATGTTTTCAAATTTATACTGACTTTTTGACCACCCGGTATTTTCTCCGTTGTCTGACCGTACCTATTCTCCCTCCAACTGTGACCTTTTTGTTTGGAATAGGTTACATATTGGTTGGAGTGGAGAACGAAGATATTTATTCCGTATGGCTTAACGTCAGGTAGCACGAGTCTCTCGTTCAGAGAGCTTACATACAGAGTTGAGAGGTGGGGCGCCGAACCTGATTCCCCGAACAGCGCCATGTTCCACTCGCCTGCCGGAGCTCGACAGTCTGATAGCGAAGACCATCAGTTAAATATGGCGCTGCGCCCCAGCGGAAGCCCAAGTTCTTTTACACACTGTAAATAGGCGTAATCGCCTTAACTGGCATGTTATTTCGGTCCCGCTCGATGTTTTCATTACCGGGAAGCAGGCGGCTTCGTCGTAATATGGGTTTCGGGGAAAATGTAAACGTACGCTGCTCCGCAGGAACGGTGTCCGACCTGTGGAGAGCCCTCTAGCAAGACGAAAGAGAAACTCCGCTGGGGAAAGTCTTTTTCGAGGAGGTAACGTTATTAGTGTGAATGAACTACAGATTTTTCTTCATGTAGTAGCAAAAAGAAGATTCCTTCCGGAGAGAAGTCGCCAATACACGTTAAAATGAAATACATAGAAGTTGCCAGAATTATTTCTGGCGATAAAAAAAAGTATTAGTTACCACGATTTACCCAGAAATAGGACAGTTAAAACTTTTAAATGTCCAGATCATCATCTATGCTGATGTGTCGTGGACTTGTGAGAATGTCCTGAATTTGTAAGAACAATTTCATGTGCCGCGGTGGATGGCCGTGCGCCCTAAGGCGCCTGTTACGGAGCGCACGATTGTACCTCGTCGGAGTAATCGAGTCTTCCGTTAGGCATAGGTGTATCTTGTCCTTAGGTTTGTTTAAGTTTATTTAAGCAGTTTGTAAGCCTAGGGACTGATAACCATAGTAGTTACGTCCCATAGATTACATACATTTAAACAATATTTACTGTATTCGAGCTGAGAATGTGCTGATCTACACTATTTGACCAGTAGTATCTGATCGAAGAAGCTACATTAACTAGCTAATAGGAATAGTGCTACTGTGTGCTTTTTCATTTAGATTAGTAACAGTTAACTACAAATATCATCATTGATCCAATGAACGTACCATTTACTCTGAGTCTAGCTTAATGTACTTCAACTGACGGCCTTAAATTTAACAAACATTTGAACTTGAACGGCCAGTGAGGTTATATTCAGCGTCGATGAAGATCAGGCCCGAACCCGTGCGCCAATCGTAGATATGTTGCGAGAAGCCGGCTGCGGTGGCCGAGGGGACTGAGTCGCTCCATTCACTGTCTGCACGTCCACTACGGTCGGGCTTCGAATCCCCCCTCGGGCATGGATATTTGTGTCGTCCTTAGTATTAGCTAGTTTGTAAGTAGTTTGTAAGTTTAGGGACTGATGACCCTGTAGTTAACTCCCATAGACTTCACAAACATTTGAACATTTTTTGTTGCTAGAAATGAGTGAAAATGGGTAGGGGCAATTCATTACTCGTATGTGGATAATTTGATAATTTGCATCAGGCGGTTGGACTGCGTGCATCGTTCCAGTGGCTTAGTGGTTAGTGCAACTACGTAGTCAAAAAAATTCAAATATTTGTAAACCTACTGAAATCAAATGGCTATGGTCATAAGTCCCTAGACTTGCAAACTACAGGGTGTCTCACGAAAGACGCCTGCCAGGTGTCCGCGGATCGCGCGGTACGGCTGCCAGCCGCCACCACCGCATCCCCCGGCCGCGGCAGCGCCCGATTGTCGGACTCTGTTGTGCTGCGGGCGCAAACACTGCGTTAAAATCTAAAGAAAAAATTGCCATCTGAGTAACCTAAGTTTACCTTTATTTACAGCAGATTTTCAAAATGATCTCCTTCTATGGAAAGAGCGGCCCGACATCTAACACATTTTTGAACACTCGACGAATTTCAGCTGCCGAAATCTGGGAAATGATTAGTCGAATCTTTTTTCATGAAACATTAAATTCTGACAGGCATGTGAACAATGTCCTGCATCCATTTTTTCAAGAACTCTCCCCCAACGAAAAGCAGTACGGTTATTTCATGTAGGACTATGCGAGAACACACATTGCCAATGCTTCTATGGCAGCAATACGAAGTGTTTTTGATGATTGGCAAGTTGACTGTCCTCCTCGTTCTACAGATCTAAATCCCTGTGAATTTTATCTTTGGGGAATGTTAAAAGACACTCGAAGAGTTGGAAGACAGGATTCGACTAGTCATTTCCCAGATTTCGGCAGCCGAAATTCGTCGAGTGTTCGCAAATGTGTTCGAAAGATGTCAGACCGCTCTTTCCATAGAGGGACATCATTTTGAACATCTACTGTACTAAGATTAAGCTTACGTTTTTCAGATAGTAATGTTTTTTAGACTTTAACTCAGTGTATGCACCCGCGGCACAATAGAGTCCGAGAATCGGAGACTGCCGTGGCCGGCAGATGCAGTGGCGGCAGCCGCGAGCCGTACCGCGCGATCCGCGGACGCCTGGCAGGCGTCTTTCGTGAGACACTCTGTAGATAAAGTTACTTACATTAAGGACAAAACACACACACGCTCACACGCGACAGGACTCTAACCTCCGATGGGAACAGCTTGCCACTCTGTGCTGAATGATTTGAATAAGATATCTGTATGTCGTAAGAATTGGCAATTGACTGTAAATAATGAGAAGTGTGAAGTCATCCACATTAGTGCGAAAAGAAATCCCTTATACTTTGTTTACATGATAAATCAATCAAATGTGAAGGCCGTAAACTCCACAAAATACCTAGTAATTACAATTACTTCTGACTTAAACTGGAAAGAACACGTAGATAATGTCATGGGAAAGGCGAACCAGAGACTGCGTTTTATTGGCAGAACCCTTAAAAGAGGCAACAGAACTACTAAAGAAACAGCATACACTACGCTTGTCCGTCCTGTTTTGGAGTAGTGCTGCCCAGTGTGGGATCCTCATCAGGTGGGATTGACGGAGGACATCGAAAGAGTCCAAAGAAGGGCAGCTCGTTTTGTATTGTCACGGTACAGGGGAGATAGCGTTACGGAAATGATACAGGCTCTGAGATGGGAATCATTACAACAATGGCGCTTATCGCTGCGGCGTGTGTTACTTACGAAACTCCAATCACCAACATTCTCCTCCGAATGCGAAAATATTATGTTGACTTCCGCTTACATATGTAGAAATGATCATCAGAATAAAATACAAGAATTCAGAGCTAAAATGGAGAGATTCAGGTGTTCATTCATCCCGCGCGCTATTCGAGAATGGAATGGGAGATAAAATAGTATAACGGTGGTTCGATGAACCCTCTGCCAGGCACTTAAATGTCATTTGCAGAATATCCCATGTAGATGTAGCATGACGTCTTAGACATCGCGGCCATTTGGCACGGCCTGTCTAGTCAGCAGGAGACCAGCGCACAAATTTACAAAATGCCGCTTGGTGTCATTGTCGTAAATTCATTTGTTCCCCACGACTTTCGTCCCACGGTGGAATGTCTCCACACTATACTTGAGGCCAGTAAGCCAGCACTCCCCACACGTGCCAACGTCTCCATGTCGCCTCTCAGAGCTCAGCAGGCGAGGCGGATAAACTGCTCGGCGAAAGAAAGGAGCCTAAATCAGAAGCGCGGTGTCGGTGGAGGCGACCGGATTCCGTTCCGGTCACCCTCGGCACGCCGGTATTACCCTCGGCGGAGAGGGCTGCGGGGCCATTTGGCACGCGGGTCGTTCCTCTGGGTTAGGGCCGGGCCGCTCCGTATATTAGGGGCGTGTCCTCGCGCGGTGCGGCGACCGCCAGAATTAAATTCACCGCCGGGCCAGGTGGCGGAGATTTGCAGCCGCGCCATCCGCAGAGTTACGACTTCCGCCGACTTGTAATCGCCTCCCGAGAACGTGCCTCCGTGATGCATTCGCCACCCAGAGGGCACCCCACCCTAGCCGCCTCGCTGCGACACATCTGCCCAGGGTCATTATCTGGCAATGGTAACTGATGTGCCATAGCGGGGCACAGGTCTCAACACTCTCCTTACTAGACGTCTCAGAATGTGACAGAGTAACACCTACATTGCGTACATACTCCGCAATCCGCGCAAAGGTTGTGGAGATAGTGGTGGACTAAGGAGGGGGCAGAGGGTGTAGGGGGCGAACCGCCCCGGACCTCTGGTCTTGGGGGACCTTCAAATACCTTGAAAGCAAGGTTATTTTATATTTATTTTTATTTATTTTTATAGCGCACTTAGCATTTTGTTCTGCTGGGGCCTCAAAATCTCGAAAGCAATTTTATTCAGACTGTCCCGTGCGTCTCGTCCTGAGGGGGCCTCCAATTCTTTTTTATACTAATACATAAAAAAATACATAGTGCGGCTCCGTAGCACAGTGGTAGAGTGCCAGACTTGAAATCCATAGGTCCTGGCTTCGATCCCCGCCAGGTCCTAGGATTTTTATCTGTCACTTTCCACTTCTTTCACCTCTGGCAGTGTTGTTAATGTGAAAAATGCCGAGTAGCACCGTCGTTCGGAGCCCACGTTAAACTGTAGGTCCCCCTATAACTGGCTGGGTAAGTCAGGTCGGAGGAGGGCAACGGCATACCACCTCCAAACAGGACCATGCCTAGTAAAGCACTGTGGTGTTCAAACCAATCTTCGGATTGTTGACTGCTTTACCTTTTTTACTAATACATATACTTCCAAGTGGGCGGGGGGGAGCCCTCATTTGGTATCGCCGCCGCCCCGGGCCTCAATAGCCTTAGTCCGCCATGGGCGGAGGGTAAATAACACCGTTGATGTAGTGCTCAGACCGGAGACTGGTTTGATGCAACTCTCCACCCTACTCTATTCTGAGCAAGCTGCATACACTACACCTGTCCGTCCTTTATTGGAGTATTGCTGCCCAGTGTATGATCCGTATCAGGTGGGTTTGACGTAGAACGTCCAAAGAGTCCCAAGATACAGAGGAGACAGCGTTACGGAAATGATACAGGATCTGGGATAGGTAGAAATGACCATCAGAATAAAAAACGAGACATCAGAGCTCGAACGGGGAGATTCCGGTGTTCTTTCTTCCCGCGCGCTATTCGAGAATGGAGTGGGAGATAAATAGTATAAAGGTGGTTCGATGAACCCTCTTCCAGGCAGGTACATATGTAGATGTAGATATTGCTGTGCAGCGTTACGCCTAGGTATTTAATTGACGCGACTCTGTCAAGCAGCACACTACAAATGTTGTATCTGAACATTACGGGATTGTTTCTCTTACTCACCTGCATCACGTTACATTTTTCTACATTTACAAACTTTCCATCTTAGGTTGCGGTTGGAGATACGAAAATTCGCCTCATGTCGCTAGTGCAGGATTTATATTTTCCATCCTAGGCAAATACCTGATAATGGCGTTCCCTCCCTCTTGCCCCCCCCCCCCCCCCCACTAAAGATGAGTGACCACATTTCGGTGCCCGCATTCCTCAACCCTCATTTTTGCCACCTCCCCTCACAGTGCCACTCATTTTGGCGCCCCCTCTACCCTCCCCAACCCACCCCCCACCCACGCTCGTCAGTGGCACGACACCTTGTCTTACAAGAAGATCCCGTGGGCATCGGATTTTTATAAACTTTTATATTTATGATACGTGAAGTTGAGACCTCCAATAATAATCAGCCAAAGACATTTGAAAATGGCACTTAAAAAACCTTTGGAAAATCAACTTTAAAGTTTTGCAAGCATATTTAAATATTTAAAAACCTTTCTTTTTTAAATGTTGACTCTGAAAGTTGGTACACACGTCTAAGGACATAATTCATTGTATGGCTTACCATTGTAAATTATTTTTGAAGATTCAAAGAATGGTTTCAGGTTTATATTCATATATGGATGACTATACGTATTTTACAAAGAAATGAAAAACGTATTAATAAAGCAGGAATCGTAATTAATAAACATGAATAATAATCATTGTGATATGTTTGGTTATTTCCAAACGAAACACCCCCCCCCCCCCAAAATAAAAGTATTTTTAACGTAATTGGATTTTAAATGAAAAATGCCGAAAAAGGAAAATAAATTATAAAAAAAAATCGCAGTAGCTGTTCTTTGGCACACTTTTAGCTACATTTCGGACAACAACATAATTAAAACATGAAATTAAAAATATAAAAATATTGCGTAATATTATTCTTGTATTTTTAATTTTCTATTTATTACGTTTTATATACTATGTTTTTGAAAATTTCACTTCACGATACTTGTATTTTTATTTTTGTTGTCCGAGATATTTGCAAATTTCACAAAACCGTCGGAAAAGCTAAAATGGGCCGTAAAACACCCCACGGCGATTCCATTAAATGTAAAGTCTAACGTTAAGGCCAGGTGCCGTGTTACCTGCAGTTCTGAATTTCAGGAACGCTTGTATCTCTTTCTTCTCTTCCTGTTATCGTGTTCATTTCCTTAAAAATAAATTGTGGACAGTATGCTAATCGAAAATATATCAGATACTTCAGAATTTAATATTTAGATTTCATGTCTTTCTTCCGTTACTGTCCTAGGGTGATGCACGAGGAAGGTCGTTGAAATTTTGCATCTAATGTTCAAATTTTTACTGAGATGTGTGGTAACAGATGTAAATACTTTAAACAATGCATCTTGCCAACAAAATGTGCAAATGTTTGTAGAGTCTATGGGACTTAACTACGGGGTCAGTAGTCCCTAAACTTACAAACTACTTATGAACTAGCTACAACTAAGGACGGCACAAATATCGATGCCCGAGGGGGGATTCGAACCCCCGACCGCAGTGGCCGTGCATACCGTGACTGAAGCGCCTCAGTCCCTTCGGCTACCGCGGCCGGCCATCTTGCCAACAATTAGCTGTTTATTATATTTACAACTTTACCGGTTTCGGTTATGAACTATCATCAGAAAAGTAAATTAATTGGCTATACGTATTAATAGAACTCAGAAAGATATTTCTCGAGAAATAAACTGTAGAAACTATTGTGGTCTTAACATACAACTGCTCTCACAGTGACACCCCTCTTAATTACCTTCTTTTATATACAAAGCGCTACATCCTCTTTTATAGCTACAGTAAGGCAAACTCTAATTTCGCAACACTTTGCGAATGACACTATTAGACCGCAGTGAGTCTTTCCTCGCTACGTATTTATCCAGAGCGCGGTTTGTCGGAGCTGCAGATGCAAATGCTAGCGCCATTAAGTGGGATAGCTGGGGGCGTGTGCCAGTTGTACAGAGCCAGGAAATGAACCACGTCCTGTGCTCGCGGCTGTAGAATGTTCCCCTAGCGTCGCTGCGGTACCAACTTCAGAAGCGCAATCAACAGAAGTGTCCTGTCTCGCCAGAGGCCAGACTACTTCTGGAAAAGGGCTCTAACAAGGCACCACTTCCAGTACACGCGACCCTCACGCGGGAGCTAAACGGAATCCTTCTCAGTATCTAGGACTAAAGACCGTCGCCCCGAGAAGTCATCTTGCCAAAATCTTCTAAGGTAGGCCCTGTTCTTGACAATGCCCTCACTGTGGTAAGAAAGAAGGCCTACAAGTATCTCCATGTATGTAAAATACTAGTGCCGCGGTGGAGTTGCCGAGAGGTCTAAGGCGCCTCCTTGCGGAGCGCGCGACTGCTCGCTGTCGGAGGTTCGAGTCCTCCCTGGGGCATGGGTATTCGTGTTTGTCCTTAGGTTAGTTTAGTTTAGTTTAAGTAGTTTGTAAGCTACGGACTGATGACCACGCAGTTTGGTCCGATATATTTATAAACATTTGAACATTTATGTAAAATACTAGTAACGCAACTCATCGACGATTAGGCCTCCTAAGAAATAGAAATTGCAATGATATTGACAGCAATGTTCCACATGTTTTTCCTAAATACTCCCATTATTTCGTACATATTTCTTCTTTCCAAGGACGTAGCCAAAGGGAGGGGGGTCTTAGGGGTCCACCTCTCCCCCTCACCTAAACGATAAAATACTGGTCAAACTTATGCTAAGGAGAACACACACACCCATACTCGATGGTGGACTCGAACCTCCGAAGGGACAAAATGAAAGACACGACCTAGCTGCCGTGTAGTGAAACTGAATGATATTGTTATCAGTCATAAGCCGAAAAAGGGATATGCACTATCGACAGTCAACAAAGTCATTTTAATTACCGATAAATCGATAACAGCATGAGCTGTTACCCAGTCCTCCTTTACTCGTTGTCCATTGTTGGCCTTACTCCATTATTGCTATGTTAAGCACTACAGTAGAATGCTGCCGCTGCCGTTTATTTCTTTTCTGTTGTTAAGTTACCAATTACGGGTAAGTTCATGACAAGAAAAAAGGGAAAAACCGACTTTCATTTGTCCACTAGTGTTGTGGTAAGTTAATATACGTACTACTATAATAGCGTATTTATCTATTTACGGCAGTGGAGTCGGTATTTGGAGTGGCAATATTTCAGTATAGCTTAAGGAACCTCATTCAGTATGTGTAATAATTTTTAAAGTTAGCTTTAAGAGTAATATTTGATCTAGAGAATGGATACGTTGTAATGCCAACAAGAGTAAAAGAATCTTGGAAATAAAACTATAGACTTACACTTCCTAAATCAATATGTAGATATTTATTCTGTACAAATTTAACGCAGACAGGCTGACACTCAGCGAGCTAGGTGACATGCAACCGTGTCGTTGCCAGTGTTCAAATACAAAGAAACACTTCTCATTCTGATAATCTGACTTCGTTTGGAATAACGACTGATGGTTCTGCTGGCGTATATTGAAACAATTTTTAAGAAAGGTTTCCCTCATTTTGTATATAAAATATTGCAGTATTTGTAAGAAGGTATTACAAACGCAAACTATGTGCATAAAATATAAAAAAATATCGTAGCCTAAGTTTGTTTTTAGAATAAATGAAAAACATGAGCCTTTGTAAATTTCTCTTTAACCATGAGGACCCCCACTTTGACAATATCCTGGCTACGTCACTGTTCTTTCTTATTTGGCCCCCTCCTCCGTAGTTGCAGTTGAATAATTTTTATAGGTTAAAGCACCATATTTTGCGACTGCAAAAATTTGTCTAATTCAGACCAGATGCTTTTCGATTTATTTTAAAGCAACTTCAGTGGTCAACTGAAACAATATATTTCTTGTTTTAGATTTTTCTATTGCTTCATTGAACTCCATCGTGATCAGTTCTCATGCTATGGTTTTATTTTATTCCGAATAAAGTTAAGTATTGAGATTACTCACATCTATCTATATATATATAAAAATGAATTGCTGTTCGTTAGTCTCGCTAGAACTCCAGAACGGCTGAACCGATCTGGCTAATTTCAGTCTTGAAATATTCGTGTTAGTCCAAGGAAGGTTTAAACGGTGATAAAATATGGAAAAGCTGTCCGGAAAGGAGGAATATCTGGGAAAAACTGAAGGAGCTTTTTCCAGTGAATTATCAATATCGTTCTTCCAATTGCGATAAAATTTTGTAAATTTCATGTTGAAAGCAATAAGAAGGTTCGCGTCAAATAAAAATTTGGAAAAGTCGTCCGGAAAGTAGGAAAATTTAGAAAAAAATGATTGCGATTTTTTAGTTATTTTTTTTATTTTTTTATTTTTTACTTTTTAAAGAATAACATGAATTCCCACATGGTTGTAAGAGCATCACTTGAGTATTGCTTGACAGGACAAGGTTTGTATGAAATATTTCTTTTGGAAAATTGGAAATAAACTTAAAAAGCGTTTTCAATGTGTTTTTATTGAATTCAGCACTATAGCTATTCGCGCAACGGAGAGGGGTAATTATTTTTTTATTTTGTTCATTATGGTATTGCAAAAGTTTTCAGTAAAAAAATAGGGACAGCTGAATAGGAAAGTCGCAAAAATCGAACCAAGCTACTTTTTCAATGTGTTTCTAAATGTACTCAACACTATAAGTTGAAACCGTTCATCCGATTGTGGTAAAATTTTGATCATTTGACGTTCAACGAAAGATGATCGTTCTTATGAACCAGAATTTTGGGAAAGTTACCCGGAAAATTTGCAAATTTGAGAGAAACTGAAAGAGTTTTTTCATTGGGATATCAATATGATTCGTCTGATGGCGATAAAATTTTGCACATTCGACGTTCAAAGCGACAGGAAGGTTTGAGTGAAGCAAAAGTTTGTAATAGTTGGCCAGAAAATAGAAAAATTTGTAGAAAACTGAAAGAGCTCTTTTCTTTGGGATATCAATATCATTCGTACGATTGCAATAAAATTTTGCACATTTGAAGTTCAAAGCAAGGGTATACACATAGTAGAAATTGCAAAACATTGCCGGGTCGACTAGATGACTAGATTCCCAGTGAACTTCGTATCACTTACTCTTAATATTAACCATATTAATTTAAATCATACGTATTTTAGACCGTCACAATTTTTCCAAATTTTATCACCGTTTAAACCTTCCATGAACTTCCACGAATATAACATGAACATTATCCTGGATATGTGTGCGTGATTTGCCCACTCTACCGCCCACTATCGAGCCGATACTTCGACTATCTGATGATGTCTTTATAAAGCTACTGGGTTTAAAAGACATGATTTAAATCAATATGGTTTATATTAAGAGGTATGTGATACGATGAAAAGGCTTGCTCAGGATAGAGTAGGGTGGAGAGCTGCATAAAACCAGTCTCCGGACTGAAGACCATAACAACAAAACAACAACAACATGTGATACGAAGTTCACCGGGTCATCTAGTTTCTTATATTGTTCTCCACATGATTTTCGTTGCACTAACATTTCCGTTTTCGTTGACACTCTATTTTCAATTAATCTTATTTACCAAAGCCGTCAGCCTCTCGTCATTTTTCTGGCTTGGGGCGATGCGAGCTGTCTTTTGTTTTGCTTTCATTTGTACTGGATCGTCTGTATGTGTGTGTTGACTTGCTTAGATTAGATTGTATGTACTCATCCTTCCATTAGATACAACACTAGAAGATCCTCCTGGATGTAGAACATATCAGAACAAAATACGCAATAAATACATACAAAACGAGAGCATCGTATTATGCTGGTTGCACTATTGCTGTGACGTTCGGCGGCCTACACACGCCAGTTGATTGACACGGCACTGTCCCCGCTCGCTGTACAAAGTCACCTCAACAGGCCTTCGCTGTGTCAACACAGATGACAGCTCGTCGGTTTGGCGTTACGACAGTATTACCACTACTTTGTATCCAGCCCTCGCAGTTACCATGATTCTACGACGATAATATCGTTAAAACGCCGCCGGCGAATCGATACCCTCTCGCCCGTAGCGGATCCGGTGCTGGGGAGCGTGGAACGGAATTAAGCACCTCCTCCTGAGGAAAAAGCGATTTCCATTCATACCGGTTGCTCGTTGCGCCTGCGCTGCAGTCCTATCAGAGCAAATCTTTCTCTGCGACCTGCTCCCCCCCCCCCCCTTTTTCCCTTCCCCTATCTCCCCTCACCCCCTTTTTCCCGAGTCACTAACCCTGCTTTCGCAGGTACGCTCGCCCCCTACCAGTATTCTGATCTCTTTTCTTATTTCAATTTGCCTTTCGGGATTTCTGATCACGTTTTACATGTCGATTACCGAGGCTGTGAGCCGTGAATAGCAAAGAGGCGCCGATACGCCTCGCCGGGAACGCTACGTTCTCATCCTGCCGCAGCCAGGGAAGGTCTCACTCCCCAGGCGAATCTGGCAGCTGTACATCAGTACTGTATGCCACACCGCTAAAAAGAAAGCTTTCGTGTTACAAAATGTCAAAAGGGAACAGAAACATATGTGGTTTATAAATTTTAGTATGTTTAGCAGGTGTTTTCCCCCACTAATATTACACTAGAATTGCTAAATAGGGTATTTGACAGTTTTCTGTTAGGCGTCTTAAATGGTTAATAATGTCATCTTTTATTAATAAAATACTTGTTTTCTTAATGAGTTGCAAAATTTTTAATTTTTTTAAGGGTAATGAAAGTCGAATACTTCAAAGACACGCTAAAAGGCTGTACTTGATAACTGTGTCGTTAGTCCACACAATGCTGTTCCTGCTGCCATAAAAACCACTTGCAGTGATACAGTGCTTGGCCATTTACGTTTCCGAAAATGCTTTACATACACTGCATATTACTATATGGTGCAGCCGGCCGCGGTGGCCGAGGGGACTGCGGCGCTTCAGTCACGGTCTGCACGGCCACTATGGTCGGGGGTTCGAATCCCCCCTCGGGCATGGATATTGTGCCGTCCTTAGTTGTAGTTAATTGATAAGTAGTTTGTAAGTTTAGGGACTGATGACCCCGTAGTTAAGTCCCATAAGCTTTACAAACATTTGAACATTTTATACGGTGCAAATCCATCTATAAATGTCGAGAACTGTTTTTAATGTTTGAAGCATTAAGAATATTCGTAAAATATAGTCGAAACTCAGTCTAGATATCCAAATGAGATAGTTGTCAATTGACGGTTCATTTTATTTAAAAGAATTGCAACCATTTACCTTTATGAATGTTTTTCATTAATCCAGAACTAGTTTTCGAGTCAATGCAGGCACATCTTCAGTGGATACTTTACAGGAACATTTATCTTCCGCTACGGGTAGTTTTATGCTTTCATGGTGATTCTGGTAACATAAGTGGACTTTGGTAATCGAGAACAGAATATATCGGAATTAAACGTATTGCAACTTTATGTACTTACTTTGTTGTTGTTGTAGGTGTAGTGTAATCAAGTTCTGCATTTGGCCCTGACGTTTTTTTTACACATGACAGCATTTTTGCTACATTTAGCGTTACACATTTAAGTTGAAAACCGTTCATCCGATTGCAGTAAAATTTTGATCATTTGACGTCCAACAAAAGTTGAACGTTCTTATGAACTAAAAATTTTGGAAAGTTACCCGGAAAATTCGAAAATTCGCGAGAAATTGAAAGAGCTTTTTTCAATGAGATATCAATATCATTCATCTGATTGCGATAAAATTTTGCATATTTCACGTCCAAAGCATGAGTAACGTTCTTACGAAATAAAAATTTGGAAAAGTTTCCCGGAAAATTGGAAAATTCAGAAAAATAGAGATTTTTCTGTGAAATATCAGTACCGTTCACCTGATTGCGATAAAATTTTGCACATTCGACGTTCAAAGCGAGAGGAAGGTTTGAGTGAAGTAAAAGTTTAGAATAGTTGGCCAGAAAACAGGAAAATTTGTGGAAAACTGAGAGAGCCCTTTTCTTTTGGTTTTCAGTATGATTCCTACGTTTGAGAAAAAAAATTTGCACATTTGACGTTCAAAGCAAGAATACATACAAATTAGCAATTGCGAAGAATTGCCGGGTCGACTAGTATCAAATAAAATGTACATTTTCGTAAATAACAAATGCTGTATGAAAAATCCATAGACGTAATATAAGTATTGTTGCCTTAAAGACATAAATTTCAAACTTATAAAATCGTATATACAAAACAAAGTAACGAACATACGTTCCTTGAAGCTATCATTTGAGAAAGGCATAAGCCGAAACGACCGTCGTGAAAAAATAAAATATTTGCAGCAACTTGGGTAATTATCATTTATGAAATCATTATCAGTACATTTACGTATCCCCTAGGTGCCATCAGCCCTCATCAGATCAAACCCGGCATCGTCTTTCCAACTGTACTGCTTTTTCTTTATTACCACGACAGTGTACTTCCGGCTCCTGTTGCTGCTGCTAGTCGCAAGTCGGCCGGTGTATAATTCGTGGGCGCGGCGCCCTTGTTTAGAGCACAGTGTTGGCCCTCGATCAGCGCGCGACAAGTGATTTGCATAACGGCGACATCGCGGCGCGGCGGTTCCCCGCAGGCGTCGGCCGCCGCGGCCTACGGCTGCGCCGTGGAGCCGGCTGCCTGCTTGTAAATCTCCGGGCCCAGGCTCGCCATTTACTCGGCGCGGCGCTTTTACTGCTCTCGTAAATCGTGGCTCAAGTGCGCAGTTCCCGGAAGCGCCTATTGCGTCAGCTGCTCGCCTTGATTCCCTCCTGTCTTCGAACGCGCGCACCGCCTTCCGCAGAGCTCGCGGCGAGGGAGGTGTTCACCGCTGCGAAACAGCGGCTTACCGCCGCTCGCCGTGGAGCACGACCGGCGTAGCTCAGCAATGTGGACCACAGCCGCAATGTTATTACGTATTTTTATTGGCTACCAGTTTCAGTGGGCCGTGCCACCATCTTCAGGGCCTTTCTCGGCGGTGGAGCGTCCTGTGTTTTTACTGGTTCAGTGAACCCCCTGAAAAAAGCTCGTCGTGAAAAAAAGTAAACAAAAAGTTTTTTTCAAAGCATCATTCTCGTTTCTTTATTCTATCAGATAATTTTATATGCACATTCAAAGTATTTTCATCGCATGAGAAACGTTTTACGTCGCGGAGAAAGCACGTTATACGAGTAGTAGCGCGGTCGCCTAATATTGTCGCGTTCAAATGGAAACAGGCTTGACCTCGAAGGCAACTAAACACAGCACTTATACTGAAAACTGGTTTATTACGAACTCAACATACACGCAGCACTGACTGCCTCTCAAGCAGAGTGCTCTGCTATTTATACACAGACAGAATTTACCAGAAATTAGAAGAACAGTTAACATAAGAAACAATTAGAATTTACAAGTGAACATAAGAAACAGGTAGAACCTTCTGGAACTGTTAATTACAAAGAAATAAATTTTTTGCGCGGGATTGAACCGGTGACCTTCTGCACCGCAGTCCGTGACGCTATCGCCTGCGCCACGCCGGCAGTCGGTTTTCGTCTTCTCGCGCGGCAATATAGTCGGCAGTGGCCGCATCGTTGTATTGCGCATGCGCGGCTGAGGTTCAAATTCTCTTCTGAACCCCCTGGTGGCAGTATTATGAGCACGCCCGCGGCAGGGAGGGGCGACGGGAAACGCCGCTTTTAACATTGGTGTTGAAGCTGGTAGAGACGCTAGCTCCTAGCTACTAGAGCTCTGGCGGTTACGTACGAATGGTGCCGAAGCAAGATAATGGAGCTACTGCGCATCTCGCCTAGCGCATGCGCAAATCCTCCATGATGGCAACATCCGCTCTTCATATTTATTTTTGGCGTATTGAAGATTTATCACAAACAAGTCATATTTGGTATTATAAATATAAATTAAAGACGCATAATAATGAAGTCACTACTTTCCACCTAGAATGAATAGTCATGTAGTTAGCGGCATCGCTATGCGATGTCGAAGGTAGTGGGTTCGAGACCGACTGCAAGCAACTTTTTAAACCCAATATTCTTTTTAACAGTTACGGGAACAACAGTGACCTTTGTATTGTTACTTTCCACTTATCTTTGGACGATTTTGCAAATATGTCGCGATTTTGAAGATATATGACAGTTATACCCTTCGTTGTAACAAATATTTAATTGTTTGAAGAGATGTGGGGGGATAGTAGCCTTTGTGAATCCATAAGGTTACGAGGGAGTGCTGCTTACGGTGTTACTTGATCCGAAGGTACCTTGTCTCTTCATCGTAAAAGATTCATTTTGTTACAGTCACTTACTGTGTAATCAGTTACTGTATTTTAGTGTTAGTGTGCATATTCAATAGTTCTTGCTGCCACTGTCGAGATCCGGCACTCAAGGAAGTGAACCCCCAGTCATCAGAAGAACCAGGCGCCACTGCCATTTCTACAGGGTAGGCGGAATGAAGCTCCCTATTTTGAATTTGGAATAGCTATTGCTGCTAAGTGCAGATTCCAGCGAAAGTCACCTTTTTTTATAGATAGTAATGTGGCATTACGTACAATGTATATTCTTTTTTATTCGGGCTTCTGTATGAGAGATATCACAACTATTAACTACTAGCAGAGAAACCCTCATGCGCGGATATTACAGATAACGTGAAATTGGTGAAGATCTACGTATTGTGCATGTGCAGCCTAAGGGGCTGACACTCAACATTTTAGAAGAAACCGGCATCATCAAGTGCAGGTTTCATTACTATGAAAGAGCACTGAATGAACAAATTGAATTACAGCACAAGAGCATATTCTACATCTACATCTACATCTACATGGGATACTCTGCAAATCACATTTAAGTGCCTGGCAGAGGGTTCATCGAACCACAATTACACTATTTATCTCCCATTCCATTCTCGAATAGCGCGCGGGAAGAAAGAACACCTGAATCTCTCTGTTCGAGCTCTGATTTCTCTTATTTTATTCTGATGATCATTTCTACCTATGTAAGTGGGAGTCAACAATATATTTTCGCATTCGGAGGAGAATGCTGGCGATTGGAGTTTCGCAAGTAACCCACGCCTCAGCGATAAGCGCCGTTGTTCTAATGATTCCCATCCCAGATCCTGTATCATTTCCGTAACGCTGTCTCCCCTGTATCGTGACAATACAAAACGAGCTGCCCTTCTTTGGACTCTTTCGATGTCCTCCGTCAAACCCACCTGATAAGGACCCCACACTGGGCTGCAATACTCCAAAAATGGACGGACAAGCGCAGTGTATGCAGTTTCTTTAGTAGTTTTGTTGCATCTTTTAAGGATTCTGCCAATAAAACGCAGTCTCTGGTTCGCCTTTCCCACGATATTATCTACGTGTTCTTTCCAGTTTAAGTCTGAAGTAATAGTGATTCCTAGGTATTTTGTGGAGTTTACGGCCTTCACATTTGATTGATTTATGTTGTAAACAAAGTTTAACGGATTTCTTTTCGTACTCATGTGGACGACTTCACACTTCTCATTATTTAGAGTCAATTGCCAATTTTTACACCATACTGATATCTTATTCAGATCGTTCTGCAGTTGGTTTTGATCTTCAGATGATTTTACTAGACGGTAAATGACGGCGTCATCTGCAAACAACCTAAGAGAGCTACTTAGATTTTCCCCTAAATCGTTTATGTAAATAAGGAATAGCAGAGGACCAATAACACTACCTTGTGGAACGCCCGATATCACCTCTGTTTTAGTCGATGCCTTACCATCGATTACCACGAACTGTGTCCTCTCTGACAAGAAATCCCCTATCCAATTGCAAATTTGGGGCGATATACCATAACCACGCAATTTGATTAAAAGCCGTTTGTGAGGTACGGTGTCAAAAGCTTTCTGGAAATCAAGAAATACGGAATCGATTTGCGAACCTTTGTCGATAGCACCCATCACTTCGTGTGAATATAGAGCTAGTTGTGTTTCGCATGAACGATATTTTCTAAATCCGTGTTGACCTTGGGTCAATAGATCGTTCTGTTCGAGATAATTCATAATATTTGAATACAGGATATGTTCCAAAACCCTGCTGCAAATTGACGTCAATGAAATAGGCCTGTAGTTTAGTGGGTTACTCCTACTGCCTTTCTTGAATATAGGTGTGACCTGTGCAACTTTCCAATCTTTTGGTACAGATCCTTCTATGAGAGAGCGGTTGTATATGACTGTTAAGTAAGGAGCTATCGCTTCAGCATAATCAGATAGAAATCTAATGGGTATACAATCCGGACCAGAAGATTTGTTCTTATTAAGTGATTTTAGTTGCTGCACTACTCCGATGATATCTACTTCTATGTTATTCATTACGGCATCTGTTCGTAATTCGAAATCTGGAATATTGGTTTCGTCTTCTTTAGTGAATGAGTTTCTAAAAGCTAAGTTTAGTAACTCTGCTTTAGTAGCGCTGTCATCGGCAGGATCGCCATTACTATCACGTAGTGAAGGTATTGTTTGTGACTTTCCCCGGGTATATTTAACATATGACCAAAATCTCTTTGGGTTTTCAGTCAAATTACGAGAAAGAGTTTCGTTGTGATAAATGTTGTAGGCATCTCGCATTGAAATCCTCGCTAAATTTCGAGCTTCTGAGTACAATCGCAAATCCTGGGGATTTCGTGTTCGTTTAAATTTAGTATGCCTTTTCCTTTGCTTTTGCAACAGTGTCCTGACCTGTTTTGTGTACCAAGGGGGATCGCCCCCTTCTTTTATTAATTTATTAGGTATAAAACTTTCAATTGCTGTCGATACCACTTCTTTGAATTTGAGCCACATCTGGTCTACACCTACGTTTAGTGTTAGAAACGAGTGGAAGCTGTCTTTCAAGAAGCAATGTATTTTGTTTCTATCTGCTTTCCTGAACAAATATACTTTGCGTTTATTTTTGGTAACTTTGGGACTTTCGATATTCAATTTCGCTACTACAGCTCTGTGTTCACTAATACCTGTATCCGTTTTGATGCTCATTATGAGCTCAGGATTATTTGTTGCTAAGAGATCAAGCGTGTTTTCACATCCATTTACAATTCTAGTTGGCTCATGAACTACTTGTTCGAAGTAATTCTCAGAGAATGCGTTGAGTACAATTTCGGACGATGTTTTATGCCTACCTCCTGATTTGAAAATATAATTTCGCCAACAGATCGAGGGTAAATTAAAATCACCACCTACTATTATCGTGTGAGTCGGGTACGTTTTTGTAATTAGACTCAGGTTTTCTTTGAACCTTTCTGCTATTGTATCGTCAGAGTCGGGAGGCCGGTAAAAGGAACCGATTATTAACTTCTTACGATTTTCGGGTACAACCTCTACCCATAATAGCTCGCACGAACTATCAACTTCAACTTCGCTACATGAAATACTACTTTTGACGGCGACAAACACGCCCCCACCTATTTTGTTTAATCTATCCTTTCTGAATACCGTTAGATCTTTTGAAAATACTTCTTCTGAACTTATTTCCGGCTTGAGCCAACTTTCGCTGCCTATAATGATGTGTGTTTCGGTGCTTTCTATTAACGCTTGCAGTTCTGGAACTTTCCCGACACAGCTACGACAATTTACAACTGTTATACCGATAGTTTCCGGATCTACATTTCTCCTGTGATCCACCTGAACCCTTTGAGATTGCCCATTTTCTATTTCCCCGAAGCTCTTTATCCTAAAAAACCGCCCAGTCCACGCCACACAGCCCCCGCTACCCGTGTAGCCGCTTCCTGCGTGTAGTGGACTCCTGACCTATTCAGCGGAACCCGGAAACCCACCACCCGATGGCGCAAGTCAAGGAATCTGCAGCCTACACGGTCGCAGAACCGTCTGAGCCTCTGATTCAGACCCTCCACTCGGCTCTGTATCAGAGGTCCACAGTCGGTCCTGTCAACTATGCTGCAGATGGTGAGCTCTGCTTTCATCTTGCAAGCAAGACTGACAGTCTTTACCACTTCAGTTAGCCGCTCGAAACCTGAGAGGATCTCTTCAGATCCGAAACGACACACATCATTGGTACCGACGTGAGCCACCACCTGCAGTTGGCTGCACCCCGTACCCTTCATGGCATCCGGGAGGACCCGTTCCACATCTGGAATGACTCCACCCGGTATGCACACGGAGTGCACGTTGGCCTTCTTCCCCTCCTTGGCAGCCATCTCTCTAAGGGGCTCCATCACCCGCCTAACGTTGGAGCTCCCAACTACAAGTAAACCCACCCTCTGTGAAAGCCCGGATCTTGCAGGCTGGGTGGTGACAGGGTGAGAGACACCATCCGACTCAGGAACGTCGTCCTGAGCAGACAGCGCCTCAAACTTGTTCGCAAGACGAACCGGGGAGGCCTCACGATCGGTCCCCCGGAATGTCTTGCGCCTCCTGCCACGCACTGGAGCAACCTCCCACGCAACCACGGGTGGGATGTCTGCCTCACTGCTAGCAGTTTCAGGGCATGTCGCTGCCGCAGGCCGATCGGTGGAGACGACGGGAGTCCGTTCGGTCCCCACCGCCGGCCAACAACAACGACGCCCATCGATCGCAGCTTCCAACTGTGCAACCGAGGTTAACACAGCTTGAAGCTGGGAGCGAAGTGTCACCAGCTCAGACTGCATTAAGTAACTGTATAAAAGTTTTCAGGGTATTAAAACTCACAGGGAAAGTACTTGGGCTCGAACAAATACATATATATCAAAATCGTACGAGAGATAATGTAAAGATCCCTTATTGCACTAGAGACACTCCCGCATCTGCAAAACTCTGCAGTCGTCCGTTAGAGGCCTCTGCGTGTGCCTTGCCACATTGCACTTTGACCTGTCGGTTCGCCAGTAGGGACGGTGCAGTGTGCCTCCGATGTTGCGTTTTGTGACATTTGTGTGGTGAAGCGTCAGATAGAGCGGCGATTGATAATCAATCCTGCTAACATATTGCGATTTGTTGAGATGAAGTTACTAAGAACCATTCTTCGTGAAGATGGCATTAGTGTAGAAGATGAGTCATTCGCATGCTTTCTCATATCTGTTATGGTAAAGAAATATGAGCATAAGTTAGATACTGTTGTAACACTGACACTTAATGATGATAGTAGGGATGATAATGACGAATAACTCATTGCTAGCGGTAGTGATACGGTAAGTGCGGGAGGAGGCGATGGAAGCAGTGGCAGTGAATACCCACAGTCTTTCGGGAAGAAGGTCAAAGTTGCAACTATCATCACGGCTTTTGATGACAATAAGCTAGAGAACATGTACGACGATTATTACATAACTTTTAGTTCAGATATCTGCATTATGTATGGCGTCTATAATTACATCTACAGTGCTATCTAGACCATGATTGCAAAGTTTTGCATAAAAACGACACTCACCAACGCATTGAAGTGTACGTAGAGTTACTGTAACCAAACGTTCATACAGATATGTTTGTTCGAACCCAAGTACGTTCCTTGTCAGTGATTTTCACATATCCCAACTGTAGGGAATACCTGTATGCTTCTGTACAAGTCCTAGTTTCTCCCTTATCTTTATGCTCTTTACGCGAAATATATGTTGGCGGCGGAAGAATCGTGCTGCGGTCAGCTTCAAATTCCAGCCCTATAGATTTCCACAACAGCGATTCTCCAAAATGAAGTCACCTTTCCTCTGGCAGATTCCGTTTGAGTTCTCCAAACATCTCTGTACCACTCGCGCACTGCTGGAACCTACCAGTAAATACGTAGCAGACAGCCTCTGATTTGCGTCTGTCTGTCACTCTTTGACCCTTTTCCTGCATGTAGTATAGTGTTATATGTGTGAAAGTGTAAAGTGTTACGTAATATTTGTGAATCGTGCAAGTGAAGCGGGACTTGGGGACCAGCCCGGTATTCACCTCGGGGGATGTGGAAAACCGCCTAAAAACCACATCCAGGCTGGCCGGCACAGTCTGACCACTTTCGTTAATCCCCGCCTGTGGATTCGAACCGGAGCCGGTACGCATCCCCGTATTTTTTTTTTATTTTTTTTTATTTTTATTTTTTTTTTTTTTTATTTTATTTACCCCCGTTCACGTTGAACCAACCGACGAGGAAGAAATCTTCCAAACAAAAGTATATAGGATTTCTTTACCTCATCATTTTTGAGGAATCCGGAGTGGTTTTATGCATCGAAAATAACTTTGTAACTAAATGAGAAAGTATCTTCCTACAAATAAAGAGCAATACTCCTGCTACTTTAAAATAAACAAAAGTGACGAACAAAAACGATTCGATGCATAACATTTTCCTTCGAATATGTCCAACAAAACCTTTCTTCCAGTGGGATACGTAAGAGAACAATAGTTTATCATGCTCATGTGTAGTCGAAAATGTAATCTTCACTTATCCGTTGGTCACCTTATTTCAAGAACTGCAGGTAAATAGCCTCCCATCATCTCTTTCCATTTCCGGAGTTTAGAGTATTTTGAGTACTCTTGCAAGATATCATGTTGAAATTCCAGTAGGGACTTCCTCTCATTGCCCAGGCAGTAATTGATGAACCTGCCCATCAACCAGTAGGTGGACATCCTTTTTTGGTCTGGATACGGCCACCTGGTAGGCGCTAACAGTTCCTCTACAGTTACATTACTTTCTGATGTACGGTTCATAACTGCTATATTGTGCCGTACCCATTGCCATACGTCGTTAGCAGCACCGCAAGTGAACCGATGTAGTGTGGTGTCGGTCTGCTGGCAGTCCAGGCATTTGTCAGTGTTGGACATGCCTATCCTGCAGAGGTGCTCATTTGTGCTTATGATTTTGTGAATTGCGCAGTACCACGTAGCCCGTACATGTGATGACGAGGTTTTCAAATGTATATTTTTCCACACTCTATTCCAGGCGATTGTGGGATTGTTCCTCTGTACTTTACTGACGCCACTATCTTCTGTCAGCACTTTGTATATTTCCTTGGTAGTATAGTTTCTTAATCTTTCTTGAATATAACTGTTGTCAAGAATGTATTGTTGAACATGTCGTAGCTTGTAATTGATGTGTCCGACCATAACTGGCGCCCTTATGTCAGGTGGAATCACTGCGTTTACTATGTACGCTGTAAGATTGCCGTCTTCAGTAGCTAGGTCCTTACCTGTTCTAGATATAAGCAGCGCTTTGCATTTCTTCTTGACGTCGGTGAGTCCCAGGCCGCCTTTTGCTTCAGGGAGGGTTGCCGTGGAGTAGGCTACCCTAATGAGGCTACCCCGCCATATAAGCCATGCAAGCGCGGATTCAATACGTGCCCCGATTGTTGCAGGTAAGGGAAATATGCTCGCGAGGTAGTACACTTTTGGCAATATCACAAGATTAATCAACATGGTTTTCTGAAATATATTTAAAGAGCGGGTGGAATTCTCCCTTAAAATCGCTCGTAAGCTGTTGAGCCTCATTTTCCAGTTCCAAGCTGCCGTCTTGACAGGGCAGTTATTGTAACTGATCCCAAGTAATTTGATAACGTCGCTCAGTTCGAAGGGGCCATTTCCGACGAATTCTATCCCTTTCCCCAACTGCAGAATATGAGATTTGCGTAGATTGATTTGCGCTCCCGAACAAGAGCTATACGTTCCGATTACCTCTCGGATTGTAGTGAGGTCAGAGGGGTCACTCATATACACAGCCAGGTCGTCTGCATAACCTCGACAGACGTATTTATGGCCTCCAATTGCCAGACCCGGCAGCTGTACGTACAGGGTTCGTAGGAATGGCTCAATTGAAATGGCGAAAAGCATCATTGAAAGGGGGCAACCTTGTCTCACCGAAGCTAGAATGGGTACTTTCGCTGTACAATGTCCATTCACAAGAATTCGGGAAGCCGCACCAGTATACAGTCGCCGGATAATATTTATGAAATACGGCCGCATACCCATTTTGGACATCACCTCAAACAGGTACTCATGTTGAACCCTGTCAAATGCTTTGTCCATATCTAATGACAAGATGGCCGCTCTACAGTTGGATGCCGCGCTGACGGCCGTGATATCGCGGTATTCCTCGAGCGCTTGCTGTATAGATCTTCTAGGGACGGCGCACGACTGATAGGGACCGATGATACGAGCAGCAACAGCTTTCAGTCTTTGAAGCAAAACCCGAGCAACTATCTTGAGATCCGCGTTTAGCAGTGAAATAGAGCGCATATTTTGCAATTCTTTTGTTCCACACTTTTTAGGGACCAACACTATGATGCCCTCTAAAAACTCACTGGGAACCATATCAATAGTACGTAGTTCGTTAAAAATTTCCGTCAGTTTAGCGCCAAATAAGGACCAATACTTTACATAAAATTCAACAGGCAACCCGTCGAGTCCAGGGGACTTGTTCCGAGGGCTTGCTTTCAAAGCGTCGAAGATTTCCTCTTCTGTGAATTGTGCTTCCAGATCAACATTTTCTTTGTCCGTCACCGTTGGTGGAATAACATTCAAAAACGCTTCACATCTGGTGATGTCAGAAGTGTCGCTCGAAGCATACAATGTAGCATAATAGTCCTGGGCAAACATTAAGATCTCACGTTGAGAAGTGATCTGTCTGCCGTCGTCCGCGGTGAGAGCACTGATATGCTGACGCCGTCCCCTCTTGACTTCCGACAGGAGATGGAAGAGTGCTGGTTTTTCGTCCTCAATTCCACAGTTATCCCTCGATCGTATTTTCGTTTCAAGTCCGTTATTTTGGCCTTGAGTCTATTGATTTCGACGGTATGGCGAGACACATTGACTTCATCGGCATGTAAGTCGCGTAAGCACCGAAAGTAAAATTCCATAGTGTGTCTTTCCCATTGCTTCTTTTCAAATGAGTATCTCTTGAGGAATGATCGAAGTTTGGGTTTCACATGTGTGACCCACCATTCGAGCTTTGATCTATATCGATGAGAGTTCCTCAGACACAGTTCCCAGACTCGCTGTAATTCCGTTTCTAATGCACTGTCCATTACATGTGCAGTGTTAAATTTCCACACACCTCTACCTTGATATGTCTTCTGTCTGGCCATAATATTTGCTAAAACTGCCAGATGGTTAGAAAAACTGACTGGACAGGTTTCGGCACTGAGTACACTCCGGGTCAGACTAGGAGAAATATATATTCTATCAATCCGACTCTTCGAGTGGCTGGTGATAAACGTGAACCCTGCGTTCGCACGTGGATGGTTGTGCCAGATGTCGGTAAGGTGCAATCCTTCCACCAAATCTCCCAGTTGAATACATATATTAGGATTCGGCATCTGATCGTTTGCGGAAATGACACAGTTAAAATCACCGGCTAGTATGGTGTTTGCGGTCGCAGGATTTATTAACTCAATTATACTTTCTTGGAAGAAATGTATCCTGTCTGGCATTGGAATCCGACGGTGCATAGATGTTAATGATCTGTGCTGTGTCTGTTTCCACTGATATTCCCCGTCCAGTCACTAGCTTTCTCACGTTCCGCGGTATAATGCCGTTTTTCAGTAATGTGGCAGTACCACTTTCAGTGCCCCGGTTGAGAATTGCACTGTATCCCGCGATCTGTTCAACCCTGTCTGTACACACTTCTTGAAGCAGGACAACGTCTATGTCAAAAGCGTAGATAAAATCGCGTAGGCATTCCACTTTCGTTTGGCTTACGATTCGGTTGATGTTAACTGTGGCTATACTGTATGATTGTAGAGGAATATTAGCTGTCATTGCAATAAGATGAAGTGCTCCTATTAATAAAAGTTGTCTTTCATGTCGGAATCAGTCCTGTCAGCCCCCGCGACGGCACTTTGTATCGCCGACGAACGACTGGCGTCCCTGTCCACGTGACAATGCATGCTGTTAAATGAGGATGCACATGTGGTGACGCCGTTGGCAGGAGTAACTGCATCATGACTATCATGGTGTACTACATCCATCGGTGATTCCTTATTATTATCCCTGTCGTCAGACGCGGTAGTCGCTGTATGTGCATCCAGATATGCATGGCGCTGTGTTGGCTTAATTTTATTTTCTTTCATCCTTAGTCCCTTTTCGTTCGGAGCTTCAGGCATTTCTTCATCCGAAGCGCCGCTGTCTTCATCATCCCCCCAAGCTGGCATTTGGCACTCTTTTCCCGTCGATGCTTCAGCAGGTTCGTTACCTGTATCGACTGTAACCTGCAAAATATCAGCGGCCGTTGCTTTCCGCCCAACTTGTTCCGTCACTTCGTTCGTCAATTTCGTCGTCCGTGATTTTTTGACTGTTTGCAGATTGTCTTCTTGCCCTGCGGTTGGCACGCCCTGTAATTTTTGTTTGACTTGATTGGCCTTTTCCCGTAGGGCGGGCGCCGTTTTGTCCACTCCTTGATGGGCGATACGCCTCTTTTTGGTGTCTTTTGAATAGTTTTCAGCCATCTCTTGAACTGACGGCGATGACAAATTGTTGTCGGCCGGCTGCGAGTCAGTGGTGTGTGCGAGGGGCAAGCCCTCATTCCGTGGACGGTCCCGTGCTGGCTCTGTACTACAGAATGTTCAGGAAGTGCATCTCCGACTGGTTCGTCTACTCGAACGGTTTCCATGCGTGCGTCTTCCTCGGTGTTACTAATAGTGTCTTGAAGAGACGCATCTGTCGTCGGTTCCGTAATTCCGCGAGCTGCCGCTGCATAGGTCAGGGGAAACTGCGTCATAGCGGGTTGTGCTACTGTCTCGCCTCGCGGCGGCTGCGTCACTCGCCATTGTAAACACTGAGCGCGCACGTGGCCGGTGGCACCACATCCAGAACACGTTCGCGGCTGGCCCTCGTAGATCACTATAGCCCTGTATCCACAGACGGTTATATATGACGGAACGTGTTTAATCATCTCAATTCTGACCTGTCTTACGCCGTTTAAAACTTGAAATTTATGAGCAGATGACCATTTTTCAGCTACATTGCTAAATACAGTGCCGTACGGTCTCAAAACAGCGTTAATTTCCTCGTCTGTGATTTCGAACGGCAGTTCAAATATGCGAATAGTTCTCGTTCCAAGTCCTGCATGCGTAACTTGAACGTCACCGATACTTCCGTCAGGATGTTTAAACTTCAATTTGTTCGCATATAATTCGACAATTTGATCACATTTGGTAGGATTACGCAACTTCAAATACAAAGTACTGCTACTAATCGAGAGATGTATTCCTATAACGTCGTCACTAGTTAACTGCAATTTTTCCATCAAAAAGTCTTCTACATCAAATGATTTCGGTCGCGGAAGGGTATTATCAAATGAGATCTTCAAAGTGTCTTTTCTTTTAGGTTCCATTGTGGTTACGTCTACTATGTGTTCTATGTGAGACAAGAGTGCAACGCGCTACGGCGTTAAACTCACCAACAGCGCCCGGACACCAGCCGCGAGGGGTAAACACCACGCTTCCGCTCGCTACGGCCGCTCGGCCGCGACTCGTATCGGAAAGCGATGCGTTAGACCACACGGCTAACCGAGCGGGTGTCGGTTTTGCTTCTGTATCTTCCTTTTAAACCGATCTGGGAAGATCCGGAACACTTGAGCAGTATTCCAGAAGGGGTCGCTCAAGCGTTCTATACTGGATATTATTTACAGATGACCCACATCTCCCCAAAAAAATTCAAAATGTTCAAATGTTTGTATACCTTATGGGACTTAACTACGGGGTCATCAGTCCCTAAACTTACAAACTACTTACGAACTAGCTAATACTAAGGACGGCACAAATATCTATGCCAGAGGGGGGATTCGAACCCACGACCCTAATGGCCGTGCAGACCGTGACCGGCGCGCCACAGTCCCCTCGGCCACCGCGGCCGGCTCTCCCCAAAATTCTCCCAGTAAACTAAAGATGACCATCCGTCTTCCACACAACTGTCTCTAGTTTTCCGCTGCAGCGCTACGGCTGGGTATTGTGTGAAACAGCACAGTACTATTGGTGTATTCTAGTATGTTTCAACCTTTTCAAAGTTGCGAACCCCTTCCAAGTAAAAATATTCTGTTGACTCTCTTCCAAATATAAATTTTCTGGTGAACCCCCACCCCTCCTCCAGAGCCTTAACGAAACTATGTTATCCCAAAAGAAACGAATTTAATCTTCTTTCTTTTGCTTCAGCTTTCTTGAAAATTGTCAGACGAAGTTTTTCTTGTTTATTTTTCGAAATGGAACACATTACCCTATTTTTACATGATCTCCGACAGAAAAGTATATTTTGCCCAACGACTGTTTCGCATTTCAGGCCAGACACAGAAGCGAATTATGCTCATTAAGAAAGCTCCCATTGTATTGACGATTTGTAAAGAAGTAGTTCTTTTCGAATTTTTCAGAATTAATTATTGTATGAAATTCTTTTACCTATCGATTGGTTTCTGAAAACAGTTTTCAGACTTTTGTGCTTATTGGTCATTAATACACTGCATTATGAAACAATGGTAAAGGAAAGAATATAATCTTTGACTCTATTCCGTATTTTATAAGCAACTGGCTTAAACCCGCGGCTCCGCTCGCGTGTTGGTTGATTATGATAGATAAACTATCTTTCAGTAGTGTGCTATGAAACTGGTTTTGAAGGAACTGATAAATATTCCAATCAGATTGCAGAAGTCTATGCACTTACCGTTTATCAGGAAAGTAAGTAGTGTCGATCAAATCACACGTAAAAAAACACTCGTTTCGAAGAATCCAATCACGAAATTCACAATAATGATAACAGTAATAATATCATAGATCGATCACTTGATATAATGCGCGAAACGTCAACTCGTTTTTCTTTAAGAGATGTATTAAAGGAAGTTTCTTTTTTACTGCTTTATTTATTTATTCTTCTATATCCTTATTCGTATGCTTATCCTTACAGAGAAAGAGCTGAAGACATTGTAGCTCGCATAGACCAAAGAAATGGTCTGTGCTATCACGTTTCACTGTATGTAACCTTCTTGCTATAGAGTCGCAAATGTCATCGCTGGCCTTCAGTCCGAATTTTTTTATAACTTGACGACTTTCAACCACCATATCTTCCACCCCCTTATAGCTATCGGCATGGAACTGCTATGGTGTACAACGGGAGCCTTCTGACAACTGTTACACACAGACCATTCGTTTGCGTTCTGTAGATTTCGCTGCAGTGCGAAATATAAACACACACACAAGTCGAATTTAGAATAAACCGATAACTTTTCATCCCAATATACTCTACCCTTTTATCATTACCAACTCTCAAGCAACAATGCAACCAATAAAACCATTTTCAAAGAGTAAATATAATTTTCAAAGAGTAATTACTGTTCCGCATTTCTTGTTATATCTTCAAATTACCAAATATCTATCAGATCGCTATAAAAACGTGCCTAAAACCTTCCTCAGGTATAAATTAGTAACTGTACAAATATTTAAGTCTCTGCGTCTTGTTGTTCGGTCGTGATAAACGTACACCGAACAGACATTCACATTTATAGATATAGATAATAGATTAGCTGCATCGTTTATGACGAAGCAATTTCTTTTTTTTTCCTTGTGATACTGACAGAGATTTATACAGGTGTTCCATTCTTTTTTCATTCAGTTATGCCACGATCACAAAGAGTGTATAAAAAACTGGATAAACTGCGTTTGAATAAGTTAGTCAATAGAAGACCTGAGAAATAACGACAAAATAGCAATGAGGCTATGTCCAAGTAGAACCTCTGCTGACAATGTGAACTCCTAGCAGCTCGAAGCTAAAAATTAGTGAGGTGAATGATGCATAATACAGTGATGAATCTCTGTTTCTGGCTGATCCTGCACTTCTCAAAAAGTGTGTTCATGGCAAAACCCAGAATCCAAATGAGTCTCTAAAATCACTCATACGAAAACGATACCCTAAAACCACATTTGCATCTGCTAAAGTTTTCAGAAGTGCTACTTACGATGTAATTTTTTTAAATTAAAATAAAGTAAAACTATGAAATTTTCTACACCTCTTTCTGTACACCTAATAAACGTTGCCTGAAGAGCAAATTTAGAAATTCTGATTGCAAGCTGAGATGTGGGGCGAAGTGGTTGGAAATATACATGAATTTAAAATTGTACTTTTGCGGCTCGATAACACAGTGGTAGAGTGCCAGACTACAAATTCAAAGGTCGCGGGTTCGATCTTCGCCACATGCTGCGATTTTTATCTGTCACTTTTCACTTCTTTCATCTCTGTCAGTGTTGCTAATGTGAAAAATATCAAGCAGCACCGTGGTTCGAAATCCACGTTAAACTTTACGTCCCCCTATAACTTGCTGGTTCGAAGGTCGGAGTATGGCAACGGCATACCACCTCCAAAGAGGACCATGCCAATAAAACACTGTGGTGTTCAAACCAATATTCGGATTGTTGACTGCTTTACCTTTACCTTACCATGGAATTATAATCAAAAAAATAAGAATATTCTGTTATTTTACCTATTTCAAAAACCTCATGGGAGAAGCTTACAATATATAAAGTGATGAAACAGAGAATTTTTTCTAGAAATCTCTTGAATACTTTCTGAGAAAAAGGAACAGACATTAATTTTGAAAATAAAAATTCAAATTTCATTAAAAAACAAGAAGATTATATATTATCGAAGGATTTTATGTGTAAATCTGTTACTTTCATGTAAAGCGTGGTACAAAATTTCATTGCCATATCTTTAGAACTATAGTTCTGGTTTACTTTGAAATAGTGTGTGTTTTTAATCAACGTCCCCCCTCCCCCCCTTAAGGCCATTGACTTACAAAATGGGATTCACTGAGAGCTGGAAACGTTTTAAAGATTTTGAAATTACCGTCACACGCTGTCTGGCATAAGCCGAAGTTGCGAAGGCCGAAGCGAGCGACTGAACTTTGGGGAAGTCGGTGAGCTGGAAGTTGTAACACGTATCGGGCGACACTGGGTGACGGAGATCGATGCTGAAGCCAGCACGTGCTTGTACTTTCCGCCAGCTCTTCCCTGCACAGCCTCGCTGTGAACGTCATGCGACGTAATTTTATGTTCCTAACTGCGTTGGTCATCAGTCCCTAGACTTACAAACTACTTAAACTAAATATCAACAAATAGTACATTTTCTTGAGGCAATATTGTCTGTTTATACCAGTATAGGAGAGCCCTGGCAATTTGATACGCAGATCACAGGGAGCATTGAGGCAGAATTAAAGTATATGGTGTGGAGGGCGACGTGCTTTAAGACAGTCCGTATAGTCGCTTTGTCTGCGGCGCTGTGTTAGTTAAGTGGTATAAAGCGCTTACCTAGTAAGTTGGAGATCCCGGATTCTAATCCCGCCGACAGCACACATTTTAATTCAATGCCTCTCCTTATGTTTATAAGACTAAGTTAAACTAACCTAAGGACAACACACACATCCATGCGCGAGGGAGGATTCCAACCTCCGACGCGGGAGACCGCGCGATCGGTAACTCGACGCTCCAGACCGCTCGGCTACTCCCGCGCGGCATAATTAGCTGCTGATATATCATGATCGCTCTAGACTTAAACATAGAAATCAGAAGAATGATATAAAGGTAAAGAGTAGCACTTCATCAGTGGGCCCGAACCCTACCCGAGATACCTTTGACGATAAAGTTCGGTGATTAGCTCTATAATATTAAGGTAGATAAACTAAGATCAACTATGAACTATAGTTATCTTACCACAGTCTAAGCCGCGGCAGAATAACCTTGCTCACTGTAGCGCTATGCTGCGGTGCGCGCAGCCGTTCGCCGTCGGAGGTTCGAGTCATCCCTCGGGCATGGGTGTTTGTGTTGTTCTTAGCATAAGTTAATTTAAGTTATTCTAAGTATTTTGTAAGCCTAGGGAGTGATGACCAACGTAGTTAAGTCCCTTAGATTTACAAATGAACATGAACCACAGTCTAAGATATAGAGTCGCGACACTCTCACAGATTTTTGTTATATACTGCGACAGCAGCGCACCAAGCGGCCGGCAAACTAAATTTTTGAATACGATATTGGATGAGTGCGAATGGTGCTTTTATATTGATTTCGACGTACGTTTTACATTTAGGGAACGTATGTAGTGCCATGGAAATAGGTAATAATTTAACAATGGCTCCATAATTTTTATGTTTCCTTAGATACCTACAAGGTACGAAACGGTACAGTACTGGGCAGTTAATTTATAATTATCTTGTAACGTACATGCTTAAAACGAATAATTTCCTTCAAAAATGGCTACGAAATACCAGAAGACCTGCCCTTCAGCGGAGACACGTCGCTTTTCTACGCAGGTTCAAATGTTTGTAGAGCTTATGGGACTTATCTACGGGGTCATCAGTCACTAAACTTACAAACTACTTATGAACTAGCTAATACTAAGGACGGCACAAATATCCATGCCCGAGGGGGGGATTCGAACCCCCTACCATAGTGGCCGTGCAGACCGTGACTGGAGCGCCTCAGTCCCCTCGGCCACCGCGGCCGGCTTCTACGCAGGAACGTTAAGATTTCTCCTTTACAATTCCAGTAAAATCGATGAGCGTGGAACGGATGAAACGTATGTAGAATGCACTACATACAGCATTAACGCACCAAATGAGCCATCACAGCTGTAGCTGAAGGAAAATCGTCAATAAAACGTGGAAATAAAACGACTAAGTGTATACATTACTCTAAATTTACAATATCTTGCTGTTTGTATCAATGAACCTGTGAAAACAGAAAGATGGCCTGTTTTCACAGGTTCATTGCTACAAATATCAACATATTGTTAATTTAGATTATTTTATACTTTTAGTAATATTTTTGTATGCCTACAGCCTGATGATGATGCACAGCACCGAAACATGTCGCTAATAAATATTTTGTAACACGTAAATCGTATTTGTAATTGGTAGCGAAAATTGAAAACAACATCTTAATAAATCACATACAGTTGAGGTCGACGCAAAGTCAGCATAGCTTTAAGAACTGTACTAATACCCTGCATTAAACTCACGGCTTCTGATCCAACCATGCCTTTACAAATGACAATTCCCAAAAATAGATTCAAAGGGCAAGATTATATTTACCAGAACCTATTTTTTCGCATGGACATTTATACGTGGCCTTTTCACGAGTTCGCTGTCAGTGATATTTATATTTGTGCTAAAGACACACACAGCGAAAAAGTAAACGATGATCATATTATAATTACCAAAATTGTTTTCAAAGAAGTTTTGTAAAATAAACAAGTTTTCAAAAAATAAAATAAACATGAAAATGTTTGATATTTGTATGTTTCACAATTAACCATATTGTATTCAGTTATATAAATTTTCTTACAGTGAGACTGTTTGTTACTACTACTGTTTATTATCTTTTATACATATGTACTTGCATCTGCCTTTTTGCCATTACTATCTTACCCATCTGTGACTCATCAGGCCAAACTGCGAATTATTCGCACTGTTCAACTACTTGATTATGAAATGTTTTTCTCATGTCGGCTTTCCGTGTTGAGATTCTCAGTGCCGTGTTTTACTTTTAGATTTCGTTTTAGGAAATGGCAATTATTCATTTTGTAGCAGAAATAAAAGTGAACACGATACCAACTGTTTCCTGTGTCGATAACAGTACTTCTTAAACGTACGGGATAAAACGGTAACTAAACCTCCCTGCACTTCACACTCTTGGTGCCAGTAAGTGTTCAAAAATTTATAACACAATTAAAAAACACCGTGCGGAAAAGAGAGCGGTTAAAGTCTGTGAGACGGCGCAATCGCGCCTTTAGATCCCGCCAGGCGCCAATAAACTTGTCTGGCGAAGTTAGGCGCCGGAATCTTCTTAGGGAAGTTAATGTGCTCAGTGCTTTTAAGGCGGCCTCCCCGTGCCCCTCCCAGAATACACAAATTCCTGCCCTGCTGCCTCGTGGGTCCTCTGCTCGCTGAATTACGCCACCAAGTGTCCACGAGGAAGCAGACACAACCATTATTTACTGGAATGCTCATCATATGTATCCACTAAAGAGATAGAATGTACATAAAGGATCAGCGACACGATCTTTAGCGCTCCATGCGGTGCCACGCTGTACTACAGTATTACTCGCCATATTATCGTTAAGTCAGGCAGTGGCTTTCCGAAATCGAGATAGTACGTGTGCGAACAAGAGAAAAACGAAGGTAATCGAATGTAATGTCAGAAAATCAGGCGATGCTGAAGGAATTAGACTAGGTAATGAGACAACAAAAGTAGTAGATGAATTTTGTTATTTGGGTAGCAAGATGACTTCTGATGGCCGAAGTAAAGAAGATATAAAATTGGAGAATGGCTATTGGAAGAAAAGCGTTTCTAAAGAAGCGAAACATGTTAACATTCAATATTAATTTAAATGTTAGGAAGTACTTTCTGAAAGTATTTGTCTGGAGTGTAGCATTGTATGGGAGTGAAACATGGACGATAAGGAGTTCAGATAAAAAGATGATAGAAGCTTTTGAAATGTGGTGCTACAGACGAATGATGAAAATTAGATGGGTAGATCACGTAACTAATGAGGAGGTGCTTAACCGAATCGGAGAGAAAAGAAGTTTCTGGCATATCCTGACTAAGAGAAGGGATAGATTGGTTGGACACATTCTGAGACATAGAGTAATTGTCAACTTAGCATTAGAAGGAAGTGTGTGGGGCAAAAATCGTAGTGGGACACCGGGGGACGAATACAGTAAGCAGATTCAAAACGATGTAGGTTGCCGAACGTATTCTGAGATGAAGAGACTTGTACAGGACAGGGTAGCATGGAGAGCTGCATCAAACCAGTCTGCTGACTGAAGAACACAACAACAACAACAAGCAGTTCTAAATGTTCAAATGTTTGTAAATCTTATGGGCCTTAACTACGGGGTCAAACTTACAAACTACTTATGAACTACTTACGAACTAGGACGGCACAAATATCTATGCCCGAGGGGGGGATTCGAACCCCCGACCGTAGTGGCCGTGCAGACCGTGACTGGAGCGCCTCAGTCGTCTCGGCCACCGCGGCCGGCCAAGCAGTTCTTTTAGAAATCATGCCTATTGTTTGTGTAACGTATTACTGTACCAGCAGAAGCAAAAATACTGCGAATATTTCTTTTTTCAAAAGAGTACTATTTAAAATATCATATGTTACATATTAATTGTTTTGAGCATTTGAGATAAATGTTGATAATGCTAAACACACATTATTTTATGCAAGGTTTCCGTTGAAAACAAGCTGCTGACGAAGAAATGGGTTGTTGCAATGAGAAGAGTGAACTGGTTTCCGACACGAAGCACTCTTATTTGCCCTTCAAATCTTGAAACAAAATTAATGTATAAAGTGAAGGCAGTGAGGGTAAATATATTTAACGCACTTTTCATCATAAAAGCTGAAACGGCAAGGTAAATTCCGAATAAGGACATTCGCTAATGGTAGTTTCCGTGTATTTTGATTCAGAGTACCATAATCTGATTCATGAGAAAGACAAGCATAATATTGACTACTACTTCATTAAACCTACGACAAACTTGATTGCATATTCTACTGATTGGGTGGCTTATGTATAAAGCTCCAGTGTGGGATTGTATTTCATTGGCCCATGCAATAGTTTCTGGTTCCTGCTTCTAACATTAAAGGAATTGACATTAACGTAATCTTACAGTAAAAAGTTAGTCTGCAAAACGTCTACCATACTTCGAAAATTTTCTGTCCGAAACGGTGTACAAAAATAAACGTATATTGGTCTTAAACTCTCAGGCCATATCGTTTAGTTGAAAATGCAGCTGATCGTCGTGTGTTCAAATGTTTGTATAGCTTATGGGACTTAACTACGGAGTCATCAGTCCGTAAACTTACAAACTACTTATGAACTAGCTAATCCTAAGGACGACACAAATATCCATGCTCGAGGGGGGATTCGAACCCTCGACCGTAGTGGCCGCGCAGACCGTGACTGGAGCGCCTCAGTCCCCTCGGCCACCGCCGCCGGCGATCGTCTTGTGTACTGTACTTAAAATAAAGCTGCTGACACTTTCGAGAAACGACGTATTTAAAGCGTTTATGCACTATACACGGCGGTAAAACTGTTCTGGCTAAAACTGAAAGGCGCAAACAGTTATAGTTTAATGATATTCCAACCTACTGTCATTTAACACGGCCCCTCCCACTGGACTTCCGATAACATAGCGGACGGTTCTTCACCCTGGTCGCGGTGTTGCATCTCTATGGTAGTCTATCTCTTTGGTATCCACAGGCTGATATGTACAATCAAGTCACATTTTTCTATTAAAGTTGTTCACTTTTAGTAACAGTAGCACTCCTAACGGTGAGAAAGCAGCCACGCACAAACGGATGTCATAAGAATTATGTTGGTTTTTAATTATTTTGCTACTCAACTTTTGAAGGAATAGGTTAGTTACTTTCTTCCGAGCAGTTTCTAAATTAACAAGAGACATGACTGACGAACAAAACGTTCCAAGCTCACTGATTTATCGAGGTTAGATGCAACATATTCATTACGAAATCTATATAAAAATACGTTAAGGTCGCGCGGAATGGCCGCGTGATCTAATGCGTCGTGCTACGTATTGGGCAGTCGTTCCTCCTGGAGGTTCAAGTCCTCCCTCGGGCAGGGGTGTAAGTTTCAGTAGTTTGCAAGTCTAGGGACCGAAGACTTTTGCAGTTTTGCTAAATGGGTTTACTTCTTTTCTTTTTTTTTTTATTGTTCTATGGGACTTAACTACGGGGTCATCAGTCCCTAAACTTACAAACTACTTAAAAACTACTTACGAACTAAGACGACACAAATATCCATGCCCGAGGGGGGATTCGAACCCCCGACCGTAGTGGCCGTGAAGACCGTGACTGGAGCGCCTCAGTCATCTCGGCCACCGCGGCCGGCAAATGGGTTTACAAACATTTGAAATTAAAGTACCGCTTTTTAATATTAACTGTTGTGTTGGGGAACGAGAAGGCCGATTCTGCTGCAAAGGATGCAACCTGTTCCCTCGGTTTGCTACCTGTTCAGTCCTTCGGATGATCGCATCAGCGTCTCTGGCGCTCCCATTGCTCTTCCCTTGAAGGGAACCACCTCCGGGACATTAAACCTCTTCCAACTGTTTGGCTGACCCCGTCTCGTCCCCTCCGTAGCGAAGAAATTCTCGCACGGTTACGTATAGGACACTGTCATTTCAGCCAGCGCCACTTACTAAGTGGCGACCCTGCTACTATTTGTGGTCAGTGTTCTCAACGCCGTCTCAACGCCGTTCTCAACGCCGTTCTCAACGCCGTCTTCTGGCTGAATACCCATTTCTTTAACAGTCTACATCAGTCTGTGTTTCCCGTTCGAATTGCCTGATATCATAGCAGATAACACGCGGTCTGCCGATCGCGTTTTACTTTTTATCCGCTGTAGCTGTATGGCGAAGCCAAATTTAACATTCCAGGGGAATACAGCCATGTTTATACAGTAAATAGAAATCTACGTAGGGACTGCCTTGTTTTTACCTATTTCATTTAGAAAATTGACTAACTGCAAAGATCCTTCTCCTTTTATTTCTCTTTACCTGTGCATCATTATGCGTTAAATTATGTTCTTACTTGGGTGCTTATTACCTCAGTAGTTTTGCTCCCTAAAACGATAAAAAAATAAAATAAAATTGGTATTACCCGTGGTGGAAATTCAAACACTTGCTTCTGTCTAGCTGCGTGCCTTTCACTCCGATCCGTTAGTGTTCTCCTTCTGTTCATAGTCTAAAACAAGTACAGCTTCCATGTAATTACGAAAGTGGGAAGTCGTAACTATTAAAAATGAATTGATTAAAAAATAGGAATGTTATTCAGTTTTCCGATAACAGCATCAAATGATCACAAAATTGTTTTTTCAGACACTTGAAGTAGCGACGCCAAGAAATTGCTACACTCCTGGCCATTAAAATTTCTACACCACGAAGAAGACGTGCTACAGACGCGACATTTAACCGACAGGAAGAAGATGCTGTGATATGCAAATTATTAGCTTTTCAGAGCATTCACACAAGGTTGGCGTCGATGATGACACCTACAACGTGTTGACATGACGAAAGTTTCCAACCGATTTCTCATACACAAACAGCGAATGTGCCGACTTAAATCAGGAACTGAATCATCTGTTTTCCAGCCCTTATATTAAGTGGGATAGGAAATCTGATTCAGGATGTATGAGGTAAACGCGACAGCGAAAAATGGTTTACGAAATTCTATTTTCGTCTTCCGAAAGATGTCATAATAAGAAACATAATGATATATATCCATCTTCTGTTTTCATCGCCAAGAAAACAAAATTGGAAGACTCTAAATCAACCAATAAGAAAGATAAATGACAGACTGATGTCAATTTGCAGCGGTACAACCTGGGGGAAGGTGAATCAAAATGTTGTTACCGGAAAACACTTGATGTGTTTTACTTCTGTGCTGTTCGGCTCATCCGATAATCGCAACGGAGCTGTCGAAGGCACACAACACTGTAGGTGCCTTCCATGACCTCGTTAATTCTCTCCCAGCACGTCTCACAATGAAATGCGTCGCGAAAGGTGCACTGCTGAGGCTTTTGACAGATGCCCACATCGTTGTGAGTGGACAGTGTATTTGCAAGTTTTCGGAGTGGCATTCCCACTCTTTCAGTCTTGTCCTACTGTTGTGATATACTCTGCAGACCTGTCCCCATTATCGATAGCGCACCTTCCGCGTGTTATTTGGTAATACTTCGGAGGTGGATATTTCTTCCTAGCAGCTGTCCAAACTCGCGGGGAAGAATTCTGCGCGAAACCTCCCCTTGCCCGTTCGGCGTCCCCCTAATGTATGCGGCGGTAACTTGGACTGTCCCGCCTTTACATTATTCATAAAATACCCGCAACTTGTTCCCGACGTATCCGCCGCCTCCGCGTCTCGCCGATTCCCTCACTGACTCCCACGCTCGCAAATTTACTGCGGCGCCACCGCTCGTTTCTCTCCGAAACTTGCTTTTATTTCATCTAGTCTCTAATGGGCGGCCTGATTCACCCCCGGTGTGCTCATATCTTCCTATCGTTTTCACGCCACATCTTCCCTGCTTAGACATTCGCAGCACTCTTCGACGAAACACAAAAGAAATTGTAAACAGGGTGTTTCAGTTGAAGTGTTTACGTTTCTAACTTACAAAATATTAGCTAACGGGAAAAGTTTCATAGGTAAGTCTTTTTTTATTGCCAATGTTGGACCCCTTTCGTCAGTATTATGAATTAGGTTCTTCTGTTTATGTTAGACCAATACTTGTTCTTTCTCTCAGATCGTGCCTTTCCATCCTCACCCGACATCACCCATCCCAGTCAGTTTGTTAAATTTTGTTGGTTGTGTGACATGTTTGTCCTGAAGTATCTTGCCTTTCCTTTCAAATCTTCCATTGTTATCTGTAATTTCATCAAGTCCTCCTTTTTCTCTGTGATCCATCTTACGCTTCTCTTACTGTTCCATAACTTCTCAATTATCCTCCTGCTAATTCTATTTTCGTCCTCATCAAATGTCGAAGGAAAGAGATCCGTTCCTTTTTCATTGTACTTGTCACTGGTCCTATTTGTTTATAAACGCTTTCGTTTGTAGATAATACCCAAACTCCGTCTTTTAGTAGTTTTTATTTATGCATGTTCTGACTATCCTGCTTTCTATTTTGAGTAGTATGTCTGTTGCTACAGTGTTGGTTGTTTAAATTTAGTTTCATTGGCGTATGTTATTTGCGTCTGTGTGACTGTATGGTACTGTTAAATTTTAGCTTGGTGTAATGTGAATAATTCATCAGCAAAGTCAACAGGACTCATACATTGCATTTTCGTAAACATGAAATGTTTAAAATATATGAGGAATACAGAACCATTTCGTCATAGACAAACACAAAACGGTAGTTTTCGCTGCACTTCATGTGTCTATAACTTTAAACCCGTTTTATGAATGTGATGATAGAGACGATAATACGGAAACCTAACGTAAACTTCGGAAAATAGTAAACAAAATATTTTTTGCTTGTCCTTGGGGTGCAAAACTATAACAAACATAAAACGAGATTCCAGCTAGAAAGCAGGTCAACTATCTGAAGATGGATTTGTAACAAAATCCGAAGCCGGTCATAGTTTAAATAAACATTGTATACCATACTTGAGGCTGGTCGTCGTTTTTATAGAAGCATTCTAATGTCAAAGCCACGGTTCTCACAATATCAGTTTCGACAAAGAACGTACACCTTTTTGTGTATTTATTCACGCAAAATTGTTCCAACGCTTAGGTGGTATCTTCATTGAGTGTTTCGCATTTATTTCCTTATATGAAGATAATGACAGATTATTTATTGCTTTAAGTGTGCGGTAATATACTTTGGCACTTGTCATGTTCTTTTCTCTTGTTTTGGTCGTGTTATTACGTTTTGTTATTTCGTTGTTTTTGGGAATTTTGTACCATTTGCTCTAGAAGCGATCTGTTTATGCCGCCATTTGTCTTCATGCCGTCATAAACAGTGCGCTTTGACAGCAAATGGCGCGAAATTTCATAAATTCCTTAGTAGGTACCCAACTGACACACTGCAACAGGATAATGCTATCTCAAACTTGGCAATCAATAATCAAGACTTCACAAGACTTCTTCGTCGCCCATTTGATTGCATTTCTGTCCTGACCCCGCTGTTCTAACTCACTGTAGTTCGCATCTTTTCAGTTAATTAGGTGTCGTAGGATACAGAGGGCAATATCATTAGCACCGTATAAATTACGTCTATAATTCATTCAAATGCAACACGAACAAGAATTACGATTTCAGTTTCGTCGGGATTTAATTTTGATTACGCCCTCCTTTAATTATTCCATTGCTCTATCTGCAAGTTGTTTCACTACGAAACTTAAAACAAAGTAATCAACTTAAAGTCTGTTTCCATTATATGGAACGATGTGATCAACGGCCAGAGTATAATCATTAGAACCAATTAATGAAGCAGCATTGGTCGTAAAAATCATATGCATTTACTGTCGCAAATCGATTTCTGTTATCTTAGTAATCATCCTCAGTGCAAATGCTAAATCAAAATAAAGAAATATACAAAATCAGAACTATGTAAAGGTAAGTACAATTCCAATGAGCACGAAAATTGAAAATAGTTTTACATACAAGAAATTCCCAAGAGATGTTACATGTATTAAGTTATTACACCTATATCTGACGTCTTCCATAATAGTTTTCAGATACTGAAAGATACCATTTTCTGTGTCAGGTATACATTCAAATGAGCTAGCTGCCAGTAAGGTCTATATAGCTGGTCTCGGCAATAGACGACGCAAGTGCCCTGTTCCTTTCAAAAAAAAAAAAAAAAAAAAAAGAAAAGAAAAATGTTCAAATGTTTGTTAAGCTTATGGGACTTAACTACGGGGTCATCAGTCTCTAAACTTACAAACTACTTATGAACTACCTACAACTAAGGACGGCACAAATATCCATGCCCGAGGGGGGATTCGAACCCCCGACCGTAGTGGCCGTGCAGACCGTGACTGGAGAGCCTCAGTCCCCTCGACTACCGCGGCCAGTCTGTATGTATACCTGACACAGAAAGTGATAGCTTGCAATCATGGAAATTTTATTTTGAAATACGGCAGATATATGAGTCACGCCATAATTCATGTAACACATGTAATGGATTCTTGGGAATTTCTGGTGTGTAAAACCATTTTCACCTTTCGTGCTCATTGGAATTGTACTTATCTTTAAATAGCTTTGATTCTGTATATTTCTGATTTTGATTTAGCATCTGCACTGAGGATAGTTATTAAAATATCTGAAGTCGATTTGCGATGATAAATGCAAAAGATTTTTACGGCTAATGCTGCTTCATTTAATGGCTCTACACTCGTGGCCATTACAATTGCTACACCAAGAAGAAATGCAGATCATATAGTATTCATTGGACAAATATATTATACTAGAACTGACATGTGATTACATTTTCACTCAGTTTGAATGCATAGATCCTCAGAAATCAGTACCTAGAACAACCACCTCCGGGCGTAATAACGGCCTTAATAAAAGTAAACGAGGCCCTAAAGCGCAAAGCGTCGACTATAAGCCATTGCGCGGAAGTCAGTCAATATTAAAATCAACCTTCCACATTCACATGAATACACAAGTTCAATCACATGGGTGAAAATATATATAAACATGGGGCATTGATAATTAATAAACAGAATAAAAATAATTAACATACTAACACAATATTAATGTTGCAGAAACACTTTAGGTCAAAACTGGAACACGATCACACATTCAGTGGACGTGTTTCAACAGGACTCTTTCTGAGGCATCAGGTATCGTTAGTTCTCCAATGGAGGGAAGTGTCAGGAGTTGCAATATGTGGATCTGAACGAAGGCTTGAGCAAAGTAGATGTGTTCAAATAGGTACTGACTGCAGTAGTTGTCCAATGATGAATACGCCTGCATAGGATACACTAGAACGAAGAGCTTCATCTAGTCCTCCTTCAATATCACAGGAGTACTGGTCTAAAATGTAAATAGGTGGTTTACTTAGTGGTTACGGTATGTAGTTTGCGGGATTTGAATTTTTTTCTCGCGACCAGAAGTATCCAAAGAGTTGTGGGAAGCTGAGGATCGGCGACGGCCCTGAGCTATCCAGGCAGAAGATAACATGTCCGGCCTCGGGGTCTGCAGCCAGTTCCTGCCGGGTTTACGAGGGTCTCAGCTGCTGCGCTGTTAAATGGTCCGTGAGTCGCAGACGACCCTTAGCAACTGCGCTGCCGCTCCTACCAATGTTAGCCTCTAACGACGACGGCTTTACACTCCACCACAACAAGTTAACGTTTGTTCGTCTTCATGCCCAACTTCCAACTACTGCGCAACAAGAACGCTTTATTCTTGAACTAACTTAATTCCCGTTGATTCGCTCGCGTAGACTGGATGGTCCGCATTGCTTGTTTCTACTTCTAAATATAAATTTTCGTAGGTTTAGCTTTAAAAATGCTTTCCTAATCAAGTATTTTCATACAACTTGCCACCCCCTATTGCACCATTGATGGCAGATTTCTAAACATTCCGAAACACTTTTTTTTTTTAAATTCTAACGATGGTTCCAAATTCAAATTTTTGCACTCCTATCATCAAAATAGTCTTAGTAGCGCCCTTCAAAGTTTTTTCCCTTATTTCACCCGCTTAATGGCCGAATTTCCAAAAATATCGAAACAAGTGTTTTCTAATATTACAGTCAAATATTAAAATCCGAAGTCTTATATTTCTTGCTTCAAAACTGCCTTAATAGCAACGTATTTTCAAACACTGTTCATCCCCTATTTCACCCCGTTAGCGATGAGAATATCGAAAAATCTCTGATGCCTACAGTGTAAGATAAACATCTACAAATTTCAGGTTTCTGTGGTCTACACTTTTCTGCGCCGTTTTCTGTCTTTTAGAAACGGATCGTGAACGCGAAATTTCTTTCTTACGCTTTGGCGCACCTTTCTTGGTAGTTTTACTTTTCAGAATGCAATATGCACTTATTTTTCTTTATAAGTACGCTTCTTGCAGAAAACCAGCTGAAGAATGTGCATCAAGTTTTGCTGTATATATCCTCTTTGCTATTATAGTGTCAAAAGTCATCGCTGGTCTTTAGTTGAACTTTATATAAGCTGTTGACTTTCAACCACTATATCTAATACCCTGTTACAGCTATCGACAAGGAACTGCTGTGGTGTACAACGGGAGACTTCGTACTACAACAACATAACAGATCTTTCGTCTCCATTGTATAGTTTTTGCTAAAGAGCAAAATATTGACACTCAGAAGTAGAATTTTATACGATTCGGTATCTTTCAACTCCCATATCTTCCACTCCTTATCGTTATCAACACTCTACCACCATGGTAAACAATGGGAGACTGATATCTACTACCACATACAAACACTATTCGTTTGCGATGTGTAGTTTTGGCTGCAGATTCAAATATAGGTACAAACACCTCAATTTTTATGTATATTAAGATAATTTGACTAAATGCAGAACGTGTTGAGTAAATTGTCCCTATGTAAGTAATGACACAAGACAAAGAATAAATAACCACATGAGAAATGTTGGAGAAAACGTGATAAATTTTGAATGGCACGTGGACGCGAAATGATGAACGTGAAATTGGAATAGTGATTTATTATTGCACAAAAATAATGGATTACAAGGAGTGTCGAAGTTGCTGGAGAGTATGTTTAGCGACCAGCGCCGGCGCGTGTAACTTGGACTCCCCGTAACGTCGATGAATGGCGTTTACGGGCTTCGGTTTCTGTGCTCATTTTGTTCCTGAAGACGCCTTCTACACCCCTGGCAGATTGATCGTGTAGCTGTGTAATTCTGAAATACAGTGACATATGGATCATACACTCATCTCAGTGTTAGACGTCCGTGAACTGCCGGAATTATGCGCAGGACGAAATTTTGTTACAGATATATCTCTTATTGCTGACATAACGACATAACAGCGCAGCAAAGGTCCAAATGCGAGAATTTCGGCGTATGGCTTTTGAGACACAGATATGTTCCCTTATCGTATTCGTCTATCGAAGCGGCGGCGTTTGTGTAAGTACGGACTCGTGACGTTCACCGTGTAGTCTACAAACAAGAAAGTCACATTGGACAACGCCTCTTTGAAGGCCGAATACGATAGAACATATCTGTCTCTCAAAAACTGTTCGTCAAATTATTATGATATGCACGTATTGGGAAACGTCTTTTTAAGCCCATCACATTACGCTAAAATTTAACACAGCGTTTCATTAAAAAAATAAAAAAATAAAAAGTAGCACAAACGTGAAATGTGATGTATTCAAATAGCTCCTGTACCTGCAATCCACTATCCAAACGGCATCTTTGTATCTATTACGGTTGGGGAGATGCAAGGGGTGCTATGACTTAGCTGCCTCACCCTGTATACATACACGTTGGCCATATGCATCGTAACATTTATTAGAATTGATTATGGTAGGGGCTGTGAGGAAATGGCCAGGTACTAGACATTACATTAGACATTTACTAAAAACAATTTAGTACAACAGTAAAGTCATAACTGATATTACTAATTCTGAACCACGAGATATGCTGTAAACAAAACTTTTACAGCAACTGATTAAGGAAAAATGACAATAAACCAAACATTCCAAATCTTAAATTAAGGTGTATCAACACACCCAATTAAAACATATTCTACGTTATACTGAAGTTGTTATTCAAAGAAATGAAAAGTAAATATTCAAACTGCCCTATCTCAAACAACCATTTTATACTCTCTGTGGAAAATTCCACAATTGTGGATAAATAAATCATATTGTTTCCTATTGTTACCAAATATTTCCTTATTGTCAGGAAATCTTTCCTATTTTATATAATGCCTCCTTGCTTTTCATAATCCATTAATCTTTTCTTCAATTTATGTAAAGATTTTGTATGGTGGCGTTTCAGATACATTTAAAAGGACCAATACGTCTTTTGTTCGCTGCAGAGTGTATATTTCGCTTGTCCTTGCTCGTCAGTTAAAGGTCTTATAGATGATGACATTTAATAACGTCCAATCGCCTTAACTTTGTCTGTTACCATTACATAAGTTGGTCAATTTGCAAATAAAATGGGCTCCTTATTAAAATTATAAATAGGAATTGAGTAGGACAGCAAGACACAAATGAATAAATACGCAGCATTAACTTTTAATGTTCTCTCTTACATTAAATTCTAAACACGTTTGCCACGGCGGAACGGCCGAGCGCAGTGAGTTGCCATACTGCGATGCGCGAGGCCGTTCCCCGTCGGGGGTTCGAATGCCCCCTCGGGCATGGATGTTTGTGCTGTCTTTAGTATAAGCTAATTTATAAGTAGTTTGTCAGTTTAGGGACTGATGACCCCGCAGTTCAGTCCCATAAGTTTAACAAACACTTGAAAGCAGCTTTCTCCACTTTTTCTTTCGTAAATCATTGTAAATTATAAGCATGAATAAATTTATCCTGCATATGTTTCTAAATATGAAGGTAACTGCGTATTTTCAGGAGCAGCCCCCCTTTTTTGTCGTTCATATTCCGTTTAGTCCGTCCCGGTGTATTTAGCTTTCAGCCGTACAGACACTGCCCTTTACACAGTAATCAAGCCAAAATCCGCCCGTATTAGCACACAGCCATTTCCCGTATTTCGCTTTATAGAGCTATTACAAAATAATAACGCATCAGTGTTTCTCTCATCGTGAAAATAACAGTTAACGGGTAGTGAACGGGAAATGTACCAGTGTGAGCCATACGCTGGATTAGTAATCAAACACTTTTTAAAACTTTTATATCGTCGTCAATTAAATTTGCTGAAACACCGCTTCAAAATCAAACGGGAAAACAAACCAAGCGCTCAGGTCAGTAAAACAACTTTTTGTTGATGTGTAAAACCCATGTAAAACAATTTCAGAGCTTGTCTCTGTTATCGAGATGTCACCGAGTGAATATTTACGAGGTCAACACAGCTACTGCTATAGCTCGATTTCCCAGAAAGTTCTCTCTTTGGAAGAGTAAACAAACACGAGTCCCGGTCAGATATTTTTTCGTTTCTGGGAAAACGACGCAGAGAGTTTGCGACGTACTTCAGGTACTTTCAGTTGCCTTTTAGCAACCAGTATGGCGGATTCACAATTTTGCGTTCCGTATTCGAAAACCAATTATTGTTGTTATTTAATTTTCAGCTTTTCCATGTGTCTATCCATGTCGACAGAAGATTATTGTGCAGAGATAACTCAGAAGAATTTTGTGTTGCTGCAGTGGTCTAGCGTCATCTTTATCTTCACGTAACACGAGAGCTGTCCAAAATAGTGCGGAATATTCAGAATTTCGCCAGTGGAGCGTTGGAAAGTCTGTGTTGAATGTGTAACTGCCGCAAGTTTCATTATTGTATGTCTGTCAGTTATTGCTCAGTGCTGTAGTTAGTAGAACGTTGTGCCGCAGTGTTTGAGAATTTAGAGGAATTAAAGAAGCCGCGCGTGTATATAATGTTTTGTATGAAACTGAAGAGAACCCTTACAGAGATACTCCAAATGATACAGGAAGGCCTATGGTCATGGGTACTTAACCTTTTCTCGGTTTTTTTCAAAGGTTCATACGGTTTATGAATGGCCGGACAGAAGTTAAAGATGATTATCGTTTACTGAAGGAAGCTTAAGGCTTAACGTCCCATCGACAACTTGGTCATTAGAGACGGAGCTAACGCTCGGAGTTTTGGTTCAGGATGGGGAAGGAAATCGGCCGTGCCCTTTGAAAGGAACCATCCCGGCATTTGCCTGGAGTGATTTAGGAAAATCACGGAAAACCTAAATCTGGATGGCAGTAGGTGGATTTGAACCACCGTCCTCCCGAATACGAGTCCAATGCTTTACCACTGCGCCACCTCGCTCGGTCCTCGTTTACTGGGCTATGGCGTAACTACACTATGCGATCTTAAAGCTTCCGGCCACATGGCTGAATATGACTTCCAAGTTCGCGGCGGTCTCCATCGGTAAAGCTGTAATTCAATATGGTGTTGGTCCACCCTCAGCCTTGATAATAGCTTCCACTATCGCAGGCATAAATACAATTGGGTGCTGGACGAATCCTTAGGGAATGACAACCCATTCTTCAACGAGAGCTGCACTGAGGACAGGTATCTATTTAGGTCGGTAAGCCTGGCACGACGTCAGCGTTCCAAAACATCCCGAAACCGTGATGGAGTGGCCGAGCGTTCTAAGGCGCCTTGCTGAGGAGCGCGCAGTTCCTCACTGTCGGAGGGTCGAGTTCTGCCTGGGGCATGTGTGTGTGTGTGTATGTGTGTGTGTGTATGTGTGTGTGTGTGTGTGTGTGTGTGTTTTGTCCTTAGATTACTTTAACTTAGTTTAAGTACTTTGTAAGCCTAATGACTAATAACCGAAGATGTGTGTGTTCAAATGTTTATAGAACTTATGGGACTTAACTAAGGGGTCGTCAGTCCCTAAGCTTACAAACAACTTATGAACTAGCTAAGACTAAGGACGGCACAAATATCCATGCCCGAGGGGGGATTCGAACCGCCGACCGTAGTGGCCGTGCAGACCGTGACTGACGCGCCTCAGTCCCCTCGGCCACCGCGGCCGGCAATAACCGAAGAAGTTAAGTCCAATAGATTTACAACCATTTGAATCTGACACATGCCAACGGTGTTCTATTGGATTCAAGGCAGGACTGTAGGCAAGCCAGTTCATTACAGCAATGTTATTGTCGGGTAACCACTCCGCCACAGGTTGTGTATTATGAAAAGGTGCTCGATTGTGTTGAAAAGTGGAATCGCCATCCCCGAATTGCTCTTCAACAGTGGTAAGCAAGCCCTTCCGTAATAAGCAGCAAGATTTGTTACTGGTAGCTTCGACCAATGCGCGAGTGTCACGGAAATGCTCCGTCAACTCAACTGGGGATCGCTGGAGGAAAGACGACGTTCTTTTAGTAAACTTCTATTGAGGAAATTTAGTGGGCCGAAATTTGAAGCTGAGTGTAGTTCATCTTGCAGCCGCCTACTTACATTTCGCGTAAAGATCACAAAGACAAGCTAAGAGAAATTAGGGCTCGTACGGAGGCATATAGGCATTCATTTTTTACTCGTTGTATTTGGGATAGGAAAAGAAATTCCTTGTAGTGATACAGTGTACCCTCCGCTACGTACCTTACGGTGGATTGCGGAGTATGTATGTAGATGTAGAAGCAAGACCACATCATAACACAACCACCTCCGAATTTTATTGTTGGCACTATAGACGCTAGCAGACGATGTTCACCAGGCGTTCCCCATACCCACACTTTGCCATCGGATCGCCACTTTGTGTACCGTGATTCGTCATTCCGCACAATGTTCTTCGACAGTTCAATCATCCGATTTTTACGCTCCTTACACCAAGCGAGGTGTTGTTTAGCATTGACGTTCGTGATGTGTGTCTTATAGGCGTCCGCTCGACCATGAAAGCCAAGTTTTCTCACCTCCAGCCTAACTTGATGTAGTTTGGAGTTCCTGTGTGATGTTCTTTATGTATGCCTGGATGCCTTTCTATTCCACTGTACAACCCTCTTCAACTGTTGACTGTGTCTGTCAGTCATCAGAAGGGGTCGGCCTGTACGCTTTCTTCGTGTTCGTCCACCTTCACGTTTCCACTACACTCTCACATTAGATACAGTGGACCTAGGGCTGTTTAAGAGTGTGGAAATCTCGCCAGTCACGGTCAGCACGGCCACTACGATAGGGGGTTCGAATCCTCCCTCGGGCATGGATATTAGCTAGTTCATAAGAAGTCTGTAAGTTTAGGGACTGATGACCTCGTAGTTAAGTCCCATAAGCTCTACAAACATTTTAACATTTCGAATCTCGCGTACAGATTTCTGATACAAGTGACACCCAATCAGCTGACCACGTTCGAAGTCCGTTGAGTTCCGCGGAGTGTCCCATTCAGCTCTCTCACGATGTATAATGACTACTAAGGTCGCTGTTATGGAGTACATGACAGTACATTACAGCTCAATGCGCTTAATGTGAAAACGTATGTTTTTTGGGGGCGTCCGGATACTTCTGATCACATGATGTAGTCCCACCAGGGGGCTCACGGTTCTTTCGTGAGTACGTGCGTGGTGAGCACGGGGTCCCGAGATCTTCCTTCCTTCTTTCTTTCCTTCCCGGACTGAATTTCCTTTCCCCCTTCCCTCCTTTCCTATCTTCACTCCTTCCTCTCCCCACCGAGGGACTAATAACCTCAGTAGTTTAGTTCCCCTATCCCAACCAAACAAGCCACCCCAACATGATGTAGTTATCTTAGATGCACTGCGACTTTCGACTCTCCCTGTACAGTAAGTATTATAAGGCGTAGGTTTGTTAACTGCAGTATGCTGATTTTCGCCCTGCCATGTGAAACCGCAGCCGGGCAAATGATGATACAATGAACAGTCCTGTAACGCGAGGTGCCCCTGGTCTGTTTGCCACCACGGAACCCTCGGTAGGTGCTCGACGACGGCCCAGTGCCCAGACCGGGCATCGATCCCGCGCCCCCTGACATAATCTGCCCTCCACCTTGCGAGCCAGCGTAGGCTCCTGGGTGCTCGACAGCCGATGGCGCCGATGCTGCAATTAGGCCGCGAGCAATTAGAGCGACCGCACTTGCCTCTGCGCCCCCAGACGCCCAACTAATTAACCAGACTCCGACGGCCAATTATTCCAATTACGTCAGTGAGAGTGTGGCTGGCCAGGTTCTGAGTCCGCCGGACGTCTTCCGCAGGGGCTGTTGTTAACTCTGCTGTGCGGTCGGTTTTCTTCGTTCGCCGTAGCGGTACAATTACCGTCCAGTCTTGTCGCGGAGCGGATGGTTCCTGGCGAACACTTGTTACTCGCGCTGTTGTGATTACAGACGACACGGTAAGCCGATATCGATCCTGTTGATATCGAATACGGTGGCGTGGTGGTAACCACACTGGACTCGCATTCGTGACGGCGACAGTTCATGTCCATCTCTCGCTATTTAGATTTCGGTTTTTCCATGATACTCCTAACTCACCCCGTGCATATTGCGGAATGGTTCCTTTGAAATGGCACTGCCGGATTCCTTTCCCACCTCTGACTCGAAATATCCACATTTGTGCTCCGTTTCTAATGAACATGCTGTTAAGCCCTTATCTTTCTTTTGTGGCCTGGGGATGGTAATGGAAATATCTGTAAATCCATCCCTTGCTTTACGAGTCTAAATTAATAAAAGATGGAATAATTAACCTTGAAGAAAAAGTTATCAATTTGACAGATCAGTGTTTGAATTTACGATTCAATTACATCATCAAAAATATCATTGCTGAGTCTGTCAATTTTTAAACAATGGCTGCCAGAAAGGTCCAGGAACCACAAAAAATAAAAATAAAACTTCCTTATCTCATTCTCTAATATAGTCTTCCTGTCAAATTCTTTAAAAAAATCGTATTAACACGTGACCACTTCCTTTAAGGCAAATATGAAAAATGTACCCTCAGCATGTCTGGTGCACCCTGGGCATATCATTACAAACACACTACTCGTGACCACATGATTGACTTGATTGCCTCGCACAGCAGATCCACGCCAGTGATACCGTAAGCGGGGGTCACTTTGGGACACTCAATTATTTCCATGTAAAGCAGGTAAAAATGATGATTCAATAGCAGATATATTTACCACCATGTGTAGCTATACTCTTTCGTTATATAACAACAAAGAAGCACAAACTAAATATCAAAGTATGACCTAATTACAGTTAAAGATAATTGTCACAATGTCACCCCACAATGTGACAGTCTGGTTTTTCTACCAAAACTAATAGGGAAATAATACAGTCACAATTTAACCCAAAAAAACTTTATTTTAACATCAGGAACAAGTAAAAAATCATAAAAATGAATTTTAAATGCTAGACAATGCAGCGAAGATCTAAACTGGTAATTGGAAATCCATATGCAGACATGGAAACCGGATGTACTATAAATTTTATTTCCTCATTGTCTCTAAAAACTCGTTGACCACCTGTTTTTCTCACTGGTACTGGTGATGCAACTGGAACATTTCGGGCCTCTTTCGTTTTCAGCCACAGTGTGTTCTTATGAATGTTGTACCTGAGAAGAACAGACAAATTAATATTACGCATTGTAATAACATATTTTCATAGTAATACCAATTATGAGTACGTTACTGACCTGCAGGAAGCTTTTCTCAGTGATAGGCTTTTCTCCAAAACTTGTTTGACAGCTTCTGCCAGATTTTCCTCACTATACTTTCGGTAATAACAACTTCCAGTCTTCCTCACATATGTCCTGGAATACTTTGTGACAACTGTATCTGTCACATAGCCACCCCATCAACCTTCGAAATTTTGGTTATGTCTGTATAACGTTACACCAAAAGAATGCATTTAAGTTCTTTAAGCATTAAATGATTGCTAACAAGCATGGTTATTAATATAATTACCTGTAGGAACATAAGCAAGTGAGTTGAACGTTGTGCAATACAAAGTTTGCAGAAAAAATACGTTTTAATAAACTACTGTAGCAGCCACGACAGTTGGCGTAGAAGTGTAAGTGGTGACAAACACATAGCAGCACTTGTTAGATATATGACAGAATCGCTCATAGCCCTGTGGCAAGCGCAGAAATGGCGCAGTATTTAAACTCCTCAAAAAAGTTCACATGTCACAATGGCACCCCAGCAGTCACAAAGTCATCCCCGCTTACGGTACACGACAAAACGAAAAACTCTGAGACAGACATTCCAGTACTATCACAACCAGAGTTTACATATTTTGCTCCTAACAGATACTTAGCAACCGACCGACCGCCGTCTCATCCTCCCCCTGAAGATGTCGCTGGATGCGGTGTGGAGAGGGACGTGCTCAACGCCCCTATCTCCGGGCCGTTGTGTCGTGTTTTCGTGACCGGTTTTCCTCAGTTGGCCTCACAAGGACTGAGTGCTCCCCGCCTTCCAAAGGTGCTTGGCAGACCCGGATGGTGATCAATCCAAGGGCTATCCTAGCCTGACAGTGCTTATCATCAAAGATCTAATGGGAACCGCTGTGTCCGCTGCAGTATAGCCGTTGCTGCTCATCAAACACATTGGTAGTCTCCAAATCTCACTTAAGTGTATGACAAATGGACAGGTTGTGGTATAGGAAAGAGACAGCGTGACGAATGGAGATTTGTGTGTGGCGGGAGACGTGCAGGGAAGAGTCCTCTACAGTCGGGCTGGTCACTGTGTCCTCGGTGGCGGAGTGGTCAACGCGTCTGCCTAGTAAGCAGGAGATCCCGGGTTCGGATCACGGCCAGGCACAAATTTTCATTCGCCGCACTTTGGTATTCCACCTAAACCTAGTACAGTGAAGCCGTAACTGATCGCAAATTGCGATTTATTCCTATCGAATTATTTATCGTTCATTCTGTTCTCGAAGAGCACGCAGGAATAAAGAACACCTCAATATTTCCGTTCCAGTTCTCATTTCTCTTACATGATTGTGTCGATCAGTTCTCTCTGTGTAGGTAGGAGTCAACTACTTTTTTTCGCATACGGAGAAGACGGTGGGAGATCGAAATTTCTTTACTGGAGCTAAAACCGTCGTCGTCGTAGTGATTCCCAATCCAACTCGTATATTATTTCCATTACACTCTCTCTGAGGATAGAGGCTTTTGAAAGGTGGTGTTACAGAAGAAGGCTGAAGATTAGGTGGGTGGATCGCGTAACTAATGAGGAGGTACTGAACAGAATTGGGGAGAAAAGGAGTTTCTGGCATACCTTGACTGAAAGATGGGATCGTTTGGTAGGACACATTCTTAGACATCAAGGTATTGTGATTTTAGTGTTGGAGGGAAGTGTGCGGGGTAAAAATCGCAGAGGGAGACCAAGAGATGAATATAGTAAGCAGATTCAAATGGATGTATGTTGCCGTTCTTATGAAGAGATGAAGAGGCTTGCTCAGGATAGAGTAGGATAGAGAGCTGCATCAAAACAGTGTCCGGACTGAAGACCACAACAACAGCAGCACTCTCTTTTCTGAATCTAGATAACACAAAACCAGCTGCCCCACTTTGCACTCGTTCATTACCCTCGGTGAATACTACGTGATAATGTCCCCACACCGCTCAGAAATATTCCAAAAGAGGGCGGACAGTAGTTTTTCAGGCACTGTCGTTTAGCGCTTTTGATGTACGTATCTTCCAATTATTCTGCTAATAACACGCATCCTAGATCGGCTGACAACTAAACAAATGAATGAATGAAGGAAGTTTCGATCAACTCTGCAGTCAGCTCGTGCCTGCTTTGTGCAGTAACAGTATCTGTCTTACAGTCCTCATGTTTGTTCAAATGACAGCAGTGTGTGAGAAGTAACTTCGTGTATTAAGCTTGTGTAAGACGTCTTACAGCGAACAATATTCGGCTCTGCAGTTTCTCAACATGTAGAAACATTAGAATACACACCTGTGAGGAATATACCTCATTGTCCTTTTAGCATATCTCCATTATTAGCATTATGAAGTGGCGGTAACTTGTAGCAGACTTTGCAGTGTTTCACATACAAAAGACCGCGGAACAATGCTTTGGCAGGTAGCAGAACAATGCTACCGCAGACGCTATTACAAACTGAAGACTAGCGCCACTAAGTTTGAGACTTCGAGATGTTTAGTTTTCATCCGCATTGAGAATAAACCGCTTCGTGTACTAAGAATCTTCGGTGGCAGGTAAGAGAAAGGACGATACACGGCTTTGTTACACTGTAAAAAATGTATGCATTTAAATCTATATATGTAGCATATTAAACTAAATATTTCCTGAGGGATGTGGAATATATCACACCACCGTTCATAACATTCTGATTTATCGCGAATCTTTAATTCAGCGTAAATTTCGTAGTGATGATTTATAAGAAAAGTAAAAGAACTGACCCACGTAGTTATAGGCAAATACCGTTGACATCAGTTTCCTGCAGAATTTTGGAGCACATTCTCAGTTTGAATATAGTAAATTTCCTTGAAACGGAAAAGCTCCTTTCTATGAATCAGCACGGATTTAGGAAAAATCGTTCGTGTGAAACTCCGCTTGCTCTTTTTTCACATGACATCTTGCGAGCCATGGATGAAGGGCAACAGGCGGATTGTGTTTTTCTCGATTTCAAAAAGGCATTTGACGCGGTGCCACACTGCAGACTGCTAGCGACGATACGGTCATGTGGAATATATTCACAGATTTGTGACTGGCTGGAAGACTTCCTAAGTAATAGAAGGCAGTATGTTGTTCTCGACGGCGAGTGTTCATCAGAGACAAGTATATCGTCACGCGTGCCCCGGGTAGTGTGATAGGACCGCTATTATTTTCTACCTGTATAAATGATCTGATGGGGAGATTAACTTGTAATTTGAGGCTTTTGCTGATGATGCTGTGGTGTATGGGAGCGTGTCGTCTTTAATTGGCTGTAATAGCATACAGGATGGCTTAGACGATATTTCTCCGCTCTAAATGTAGAAAAATGTAAGGTGATGCGCATGAGTAGCAAAAACAATCCTATAATATTCGATTACAGCATTAATAGTGAGCTTCTTGATGCTGTCGCGTCGTTCAAATATCTAGGCTTCAGGCCCATTAGCGATCTTTTAATCAATTTATTGAAGACAAGGGTCAGGATCGATTTTTAGTATAATTGCCGGTTTCGGCAGTTTAACTGCCACCTTCGGATCTTAGAATTCATTAATAATAATGCTCAGAAGAATAAAATCTAAGATCCGAAGATGGCAGTTAAACTGACGAAACCGGCAATCTTAATAAAAAGCTATCTTGGCTCTTGTCTTCAATAAATTAGTTAAACAGTTGTACAACCGCATCAAAACAGGTGAACATGAGTACTGATGAATAAATAAGTAGTTCGTCATAAAAATATAACCTCGCCTTACTTTTTGAACACACCCAGTATATAAAAATTCAAAAATGTGCCGCCCCCAAAAATCTGCCTCTCTAGGGTTACCATATGTCCGTCTTCAAAAAAGAGGACATTTCTAGATTCATGAAAAACCTTCTTTCGCTCTCTCTCTCCCCCTCCCTCTCTCTCTCTCCCCCTCCCTCTCTCTCTCTCTCTCCCCCTCCCTCTCTCTCTCTCTCTCCCCCCCTCCCTCTCTCTCTCTCTCCCCCTCCCTCTCTCTCTCTCTCCCCCTCCCTCTCTCTCTCTCCCCCTCCCTCTCTCTCTCTCTCTCCCCCTCCCTCTCTCTCTCTCCCCCTCCCTCCCTCTCTCTCTCTCTCTCTCTCTCTCTCTCTCTCTCTCTCTCTCTCTCCCTCTCTCTCTCTCTCTCTCTCTAGTATTGACAACTCAAGTACTAGTGATGCCTCTACTGTATTATCAGTCTTGTTTGTAATTCATCTTAGGTATCTTACGAAATGTGTTCATCTTCTTACAAATTAAGAAACATGAAATGTTGAGACCCGTAGAAAGAATTACATGACTACATAGCAGTGAAACCCTAATATTTCATCACTTTACCACTTCTAATCACCGTCTTAAGTGCTGAACATTTTTTTCATACTTATAAGATACCTTTCCGATCACCTCTCTTTTCACCTGAAATTTTTTTACGATGCATCATTTACGGAAACCATAGAACTATTGACTTTAAAATCGTCAGGAATAAAATAACTGTAAAAATTATCTAACCGTACCTTATTATATCTATGATTCCATTTCGGATCAGACCGACGTGACTATATACATGATTAGCATCTAGTTTCTAGTGAGTGAATGGAATATGTAAGGCCCAGGTGAAAAAAGCAATGAATAAAATAATCTTTTAATTTACCGTACAAAGTCTCCCGATTAATAATTAAAAACTACTCAGTTTTTAGGACAAAAGCTTAAAATCGATTTTTTCAAAACACTGTTTATGTAGTTACGTCTCTTTGGTCCTAAACAGGCGAATTGTGAAATAGCAATGGTGAATGTGCCATCTGACCTTATTTGTATGAAGTTTTGAACAAGGTTTTAACTTATGTGTAACGAACATTGCACTAGCTTTTGATCTTAAAGTCATAAGTGTGGTTGAGAGACAAAACACACAGTACTGCTGAGTCCCAGCACGAAGACTGAACGTCTTATTTTTGGGTGTCGCACAACACTCTGACCAGAGAAAGGAGGGGAGAGTTTCATATTATGCTATGTGTATTGCACGTCTTGCATTGTTGCACACGTATGTTTGTAAATGGCCGTCTCGAAGTTCGTTTTCCGCGACAATTGCCACGCCAATTATTTCAGTTGTTCCGAAGTAGCTTCACCTCACAGCAGCGACGGCATAGAGACGGGAAAAAAGTAGATAAATAAAAAATATAACAAAATAACATTGTTTCAAGAAAGGTTAAATTCTCTAGAGTCAGTGATTGTGACAGTTCAGAGAGTTATGTTTAAGCAGTTTCAAGCTGAAGCAGTCGCACATCGCAAAAAAGAGGACATTTCCCCAATCTGTTAAAAACCCGGCCGGACTATTTTTAGCCGGCCTCGGTGGCCGAGGGGACTGAGGCGCGTCAGTCACGGTCTGCACGGACGTTAAGGTCGGGGGTTCGAATCCCCACTCGGGCATGGATATTTGTGTCGTCCTTAGGATTAGCTAGTTCATAAGTAGTTTGTAAGTTTAGGGAATGATGACCCCGTAGTTAAGTCCCATAAGCTATACAAACATTTGACTATTTTTAGGGTCCAAAAAAGAGGACATGCCCGGGTAAAAGAGGACGTCTGGTAACCCTACGCCTCTCTGGACGATGGCACAGGCATCACACCCCCTCCCCCAATCTCCTATAGGCGGCCCTCCAGCTGTTTCATAACTTCTTTGCTTTAACATAGAATTAACATTAAAGGAGTGTAAACCGGATAACGTTTAATTTCTTCCAGAAATTATCTTCTTCTACAAGAGTGGCGTTTGTAATTTGCTTCCCCTTGTTCAAGTATACCCGCACGCCACTGCTAAGAACCACGCATGCAATCGTGCACTGCTTCGGGATAACCAGACGTCTCCCTAGCTTAATTTCGTCCACGAGTGTGTATTAAGCCCTGGAAAGCCCGTGAGCGACCACAATGGCGAGGAACCGACTAGCGCAGCGCCGCCACAGATAGCCGCCCCGTGCTGTTTGCGGCTTCGGCAAACGGCCTGCAGGGACATTGCCGCCGTCATGTTGGCAACCTTGGCGGCCGGTTATTACGGCGGCTAATGACGTGGCATTGTCGCGGGCCCTGATGCGATGACCTTCCGTCGGCCCATTGTCCCCCAGGGCCCACGCGGACGCCGGGGGGCCAGATTTGGGCTAGAATTACGACTTATTGTTTCCCGCGACCGACCGGAGATTGAAGCTCCCCTCTGTGCACTCCACCAGTCTCCAAAACAATCACCGAGGTTGCTGTGCAGGGGTATTCCTTTATTATTACGTTTGTCTGCTTTGAAGATGACGTAGGAGCGCCAGCTAGGGAACCTGGCATGCATATCCGCCATTTTAGTTCCTACGTTTCGAGGCGAGACTGCAACATTTGGCAATTGGTACGCTTTCACATTGGTGGCTGTACAGCTCCAAATTTCTAATCGTTCAGAAAACTGTTTTCGTGATTTTCTGCGTCCAATTGATCCTGAAAGGCATAAAGTATGAGTAATAAACTATCGTCGTGCCAAGTGGACGCCGATAGGGTCTTCAGAACCATGTGAAGTGCATTAAATCATTTGTAATTATGCAAAATTTCAACATATTGCAAACGACAGGTTTCAATACGTCTTTTTTTTTCGAAGTGTTCCAACGCTACGCACTTTCGATACCGACTTATATTTGTCGAAGACTATTTGTGAGGAATTTATCAGCTTTATGTGAAAAAAACAGGCGATGCTGAAGGAATTAGATTAGGTAACTAAACAATGAAGGTGGTAGATGAGTTTTGTTACTTGGGTAGTAAAATAACATGCGATGGTCGCAGTACAGAGGATATAAAATGCAGAATGGCAATGGGAAGAAAAGCATTTTTGAAAAAGAGAAATTTGTTAACATCGAATATTAATTTAAGTGTAAGGAAGTCTTTTCTGAAGGCATTTGTGTGGAGTGTTGCCTTGTACGGGAGTGAAACATGGACGATAAGCAGCTCGGACAGGAATAGAATAGAGGCATTTGAAATGTGGTGCTACAGAAGAATGCTGAAGATTAGTTAGATGGATCGCATAACTAATGAAGAGGTACTGAACAGAATTGGTGAGAAAATGATTTTTTGGCATACCCTGACCAAAAGAAGGGATCGCTTGGTAGTAGACATTCTTAGATATCGAGGAATAGTAAATTTAGCATTGGAGGGAAGTGTGTGGGGTACAAATCGCAGAGGGAGACCAAGAGACGCGTATAGTAAGCAGATTCAAGTGGATGTGGGTTACCGTTCTTATGAGGAGATGAAAAGGCTTGCTCAGGATAGAGTAGGGTGGAGAGCTGCATCAAACCAGTCTCCGGACTGAAGACCATAACAACAACAACATGTGAAAAAAGATACTGAAAAAATAGTTGACGAAATTTAAACAGCAAAATACTATGGACTGGTTGTAGATTCAACGGTAGATACGACGCATGAAGATCAGTTAGCCGTTGTAGTAAGGTACTGCTATGAGGGTGGAGTTCACGAAAGATTTTTGTATTTTGTTCGCATACATAGTCATACGGGAGAAAGTCTTGAGAAGGTAATAATAGATATCTTTAGAAAACAGAAAATCAGGATAGAAGATTGTCGTTCGCAGTCCTATGACAATGCCAGTAACATGAGTGGGAAGTATTCAGGTTTAAGTGCAAAATAAAGGAAATGAATTCATTAGCACTTTATGTGTCCTGTGCTGCGCACTCTTTAAACCTCGTGGCCCGAAATAATAGTGCACAGGAATTTTTAGAATCAGTCAATTTTTTTACAAGTTCTCCAACAATTATACGATTTTTTTCTAGCGTCTACACATCGTTGTTACTTCGTATTTTACAACGGAAGAAGACTATGTTGGGACTGTTAGTGAAATTTGTAACGAATTAGACTCTCCCACGCCTGTGTGTACTTCTTCGCGTGAATCCGAGATTATTGTAGAGAGGCATAGTATAGCTGAGGCGGTGGCGAATATTAGTGTTAAACCAGGCAACCGTAACACTGAAGCTGGTGAAAATACTGACAATGGAGGTGAATTAGTGAAGCCTCCAATATTGGAGAAAGATCCGGCGAAATGGAAAAACATTGACAACGAATTCGTGCAACAGTGATTAGCGAAAGGTTTAGATTATTTTAAGAACACTTTAGATGACCTAAGTAAATCTGAAAAGGTCTACAAATCACAAAGAAGGTACTGGACATATAATTAAATGGAAAGCAGAACTTTTCATTCAGCGGGCTAGCGCAGTAATACTGGGGAGGGTGGGGGGCGATTTCAAACACTGGGCCGCCCATCCGTTGGTTTTGTACGAATCTTGCTGGACAGTCAGCTGATATTTTGATCAGATTGGAGGCCCCGTCGACCTAGAGGGTAAAATTCGTCAGACGAAGACATCGACGCGCTGAATCTTTTGCAGTTACTGAATTTTCAGCAGCGCAGAAGATATTGGGTACATCCATTGTGGTTGGAAAAAGGAAGGAAATACGGCATATTCGATGTGATGAAGGAACTGAATATGTATCCTGGCCGTTTCCAGAATTTTTACAGAATGTCGCAAAAGTGTTTCTACATTGTGTTAGACTCACGTTATTTTAGCACCATTGTCGCTCCAAAAACATTCTTTGTGGAGGCGAACAATGAGCGAAGCAGAAAAGCATTATTATACAACAGGGTTCTGATATGCACAAGAATTCTCTTACGCATGCGAGAATTCTCGTACGCATGCGAGAAAAAATGTTCAAATGTTTGTTAAGCTTAAGGGACTTAACTGCGGGGTTATCAATCCCTAAACTTACAAACTACTTATGAACTAGCTAATACGAAAGACGGCACAAATATCCATGCCCGAGGGGGGATTCGAACCCCCGACCGTAGTGGCCGTGCAGACCGTGACTGGAGCGCCTCAGTCCCCGCGGCCACCGCGGCCGGCCGCATGCGAGAATTTCATAGTTTGTACGAGGTAAGAGGCAAAAGTGAATATTGTATGCAAACATACGAGAATTTTGCCTAAAGTCTTAAGTTTATAACGAATATGCGGGATACACATTTGGTGGAGATATAATTCACATGGTGTAGCCTATATGTATTTAAGTAATGCAAAAAGAGTATTTTCTCACAAAGATAGCAAAATCAACGTTGTAAGAACTGCTACAAAATAGGCAGAATGACGTTTTAACTCGTATATTGCGTTTGCATCAAGAAACCCTAAATAGATAAATAGAAAACATTTTTTTCGCCCGAAAAATATGTTCTTATTAATTACAGCGTTGTTCGGGCGAACGATTCAGTTATGCATCATCAGTACAATAATATTAATAATGAGATGCAGTGACTAGTTCTCCAGCGATGTCTGCCAGGCTTTGTCCTGCACACTACGATTGTAGTAGTCTGAACGATTGTGATCGTACAGTTGCGGATACCTTTCCATTATATCACAGAACTTGACGTTGAACTCGAAATCGTCTGGCATTTTGAAACTGGAACGAGAGAAAGTGCAGCGCGCCACCTGTACGCGCCCGCCTCGCGCCCTTCCGCTGCGCCTCTGGTGGCGTCAAACAGTCACGGCGCGGACTACGGAGCGGCGCGTCCCGCCACGCCCCCTCTGTGTGGACTGAACTGCTGCGTTTGTTAACGTGCAGGTGGCGCGTGGCAGTGCCACGTCCTAGCCAGGCGTCCGCGCCGCGCCAGTTCTGTGTCAATAGGGCCTAAGGAGACAGGTAGCAGCTGAGATTGAAAAGAAGAAACAAGAAGTACATCCGAGGCACCCAATATTTGGAATCCAGCCTCTCCCATCACAGCTGAAATGGAGGAAAAGCTTTCTTCTCACAACCTCATCAATTCAAACACCTACAGAAGCTCGTCGAAATGAGCTGTGGAGAGCCAAGTCACCAGGAGGACTGTGGACAGCGAAAGAGAAGCTACCAGCAGGAGGCCGTCTGCAGTACGCGACCTGGAAGACCCTCAACAGACTGAGAACCGGAGTGACAAAGTGTAGAAGCAATATGAAGAAGTGGGGTGTCAGCGACGATGAACTTTGTGAGTCTTGTTAGGGACAGGACTCTGAACACTTGCTTGTATGCAAGAATCTTAGTGTACATTGTAAAGTGAAAGACTTGCTCGCTGCCAATGGCAATGCCATTCTGGTGGCAGAGTATTGGACCAACAAAGCGTGATGGTGTTATTTATTTACACTAGATCTTAAGATAATATTCAAAACTAGAAAATCCGGCAACGCTTCGCAGTAGCTAATGTGTATGGGATATATACCCTTTTCTCTTCTTCTCCATAAGTCTATCTATCCCTTCCTCCCTCCTCCCTCCTCCTCCTCCGCATACCTTCACGCCACTCCCTCTTATCCCAAACCATATACATCTCCTCCACCCTCCTTTCTGCATCTTTATCAACCCCCTCCCCTTTTTAAATCCGTTTCATAAAAAACCGATTTTTTGTTTTATGTTAAAACTCACTGGGAAAAGGAAAACAAAACCGCATATATTTACAATACAGCTTAGGATGTTTTTCTCGCAGCGAGAAGAATAGGAATGATTTTCCAGGATACCGTGTCCACGGGTGCGGTTCCTGTAGGGAGATGCTTGTCCACTGTTGGTCGAGCTGATCTCTACGAGATTACGAGAGTAACTCGTGCGTCCGATCCTTGATTGTCCTGAGTGCATTCGTGTTCTCTCGATAATCCATTTTTGTCCGGGGCAAGTCCCGGAGCTAAATTAAATTGGTCCCAATCCCCCGGCTCCGACCAAGGTTTTCGGGAGGTTTTCCTTGGTTGTAAGGCGTATGCCGGAGCTGGTAAGCCCCTCCCACTTATTCCCAATTGGGATCCCCCTTTGCCCCACTATCAGCTTGTCTGATATTGGCTGAATAGAACCGCGACTCTTTATGGGCCGGATCTCAAACAGCCCGCTCCACTCCTCGGAGTGGAGAATGAAAAGAGATAAGTTTTTTTTTTTTCTGAGGGTTCGACGCAATAAACACCGTTCTTTAGAGTCCTCTAGGGGAAAGCTTGTCCACTGTTGGTTGAGGCCAACCGAGGAGACTAAGGCACTCCAGTCACGGTCTGCACGGCTTCTACGGTCGGTGGCTCGATTCCCCCTCTCGGGCATGGATGCTTGTACCGTATTTAGTGTAAGGTAGTTCATAAGTGGATAGTAAGTTAAGTGACTGATGACCTCGCATTTAAGTCCTTTAAGCTCCACAAACATTTGATTTGAAAACAAAATAAATGTAGCATGATCATACATTAATGATAAAAGTTGCATATGACACAAAATAATTAAATGAAATACGATAAGTGGAATGGAAATACAACGTTTCGAAAGTCTTTGTGTTGCGTTCATTGTAACGCTTGCTGATAAACGGCATTTTTTGTCTCTCCGTCTGGAGACAAAACGAACAGAGCAGATGGTTTACCAACACTCTAACACGCCACGTGTGCCATCGGAATTTCAAAATTTATTCAACAAACTTCCTACAACAGGCTTCGCGCTTTTTTAATCGCACTGTCGTTGCGCGTACGCCGACAGATATTACGACGCCGCAATGAAGGCATTGTTCTACAAAAATAAACCACGATCTGTACTTCATTTCATTGTTTTACACTCAAAAACACTACGAACTGACATCGATTCTATCTTTGCAACGCCCCAAAGATATGATCACACCGTTAAGAACAAGGAGGTAAGAATAATACGGAGGGATTTATAAAGAAACAAAGTTTCATGTTAAATCTGTCTGGCTGATTTAATCTTGTATTCTAACGTGCTTGGCGTATTAGTTCGCTCCGTTATAGCGTATTTGGTTGCTGGGCTACTAACGAATGAATAAGCTGACTGTTGGAGAATCTAGAAACTGATCCGAGCTGGAAGCATACTTTCAGTTTTTCTCAAATTCTGATATTTTCCAGTTGGTTTTACAAAACGTTTCTTTCATACAAACCTTGTCCTGTAAATTACGAAGAGAACAAAGGAAAGATCAGCGAAATCTGTGAAGCTATTCTCAAGTGATGCAATTTTTTACATGTGGCAATTCATTTTTATTAATATAGATTTTTATGTCTCGTAACACGGGACAAAAAGTATCCTTTGTCCGTCTCCTGTTTCTAAGCTACCTCCCCACCAATTTTGAGCCAAATCGGTTTAGACGTTGTTTAGTTATAAATAGTGTAAGTAACACGACTTTCTTTTATATGTATACTAGCTTAAGCCCGCAGCTCCGCTCGCGTGTTCGTTAATTATGATAGATAATCTATCTTTCAGTAGTGTGCTATGAGACTGGTTTTGAAGGCTGAAATGAAACACAATAACTTTTTAGAAGCAAACATTTTTAAACAACATTCAAATAAAAAAAATTATGTGAAGTGCTTAATGTTTTACAATAAATAATACATACATTATTCCTTATAGCCTGTGTTGCAATATCTTAACACGTATGGTGAGAGTAATGTCCAAATTCATTTTAATTTCATTTTAGGGCATTCTGGTAAACTACGTTATTTGTAGTATTGTCCTTGATGTAATGCGCGAAATGTCGAAACAATTTTTTTAAAGAGATGTATTAAAAGAAATTTGTTTTTTACTGCTTTATTTATTTATTGATTCTTATATTTCTTTATTCGTATGCTTATCCTTACAGAGAAAGAACTGAAGACATAGTAGCACGCATAGATCAAAGACATTGTCTGTGGCATCACGTTTCGCTGTATAGAGTTGCAAACGTCATCGCTGGCCTTCAGTACTATTTTTTTATATAATTTGACGACTTTCAACAACCATATCTTCCACCCCTTTACAGCTATCGCCATGGAACTGCTGTGGTGTACAAAGGGACATTTCGGACAACAATTATATACAGACTATTCGTTTGCGTTCTGTAGTTTTCACTGCAGAGCGAAATATTAACACACAGACACACACACACACACACACACACACACACACACACACACACACACACACACCTAGAATTTTATATACATCGATAACTTTCCATCCCAATATACTCCATTTTATCATTATCAACCCTCAAGTAACAATGTAACCAATAAAACAATTTTCAAAGAGTAATTATAGTTCCGCATTTCGCGTTATATTCTTGAAAATTACTAAATATATATCAGGTCGCTATAAAACCATGTCTAAAACCTTCCTCAGATATAAATTAGTAACTGTTCAAATATTTAAGTCTCTGCGTCTTGTCGTTCGGACGTGATACGCGTACACCGAACAGACATTCACATTAATATATATAGATAAATAGCTATCCGATCGCCATAAACCGTAAAAGTAGGAAAATATTCATATAACAAACAATTATGCGGTGCCGGCCGCGGTGGCCGAGGAGACTGAGGCGCTCTAGTCACGGTCTGCACGGCCACTACGGTCGTGGGTTCGATTCCCCCCTCGGGCATGGATATTTGTGCCATCCTAGTTCGTAAGTAGTTCATAAGTGGTTTGTAAGTTTAGGGACTGATGACCCCGTAGTTAAGTCCCATATACTTTACAAACATTTGAACATTTTTGAATTGTGCAGTATAAGACCTAGCTTATCAGGGCTCAAGCCATCCCCTCCAATCCCCCACCTACTCTTTCCCTCCCCACCACCACCTGCAACCAAATTATATGTGCATACATCAAAATGTTCAAATGTTTGTAATTCTATCGCACCAAACTGCGTGGTCATCAGTCCGTAGCTTACAAACTACTTACACCTAGGTAAACTAACCTAATGACAAACACACACACACACACCCATGCCCCAGGCAGGCCTCGAACCTCCGCGGTGAGCAACCGCGCGCTCCGCAGCGAGACGCTTTAGACCGCTCGGCTACTCCACCGCGGCTGTGCCTACATCAAACTGTAAAACTCAATACCAATTAGTACTCACCCAGACGAGTTGCGGACGCAACTATAGGGTAAAGAAAAATCTCTCAATTTATGTTTAAATCAACTATTGTTCAATTAATCCGTAGTAAGTTTATCAAATTGTACATTTCTATTTTACTTTTGTTTTTTAGATCTGAAGATGATACAAGTGATCGAAACATGTAATTAAACAATTATAATGCAACTGTTGACGGAAATAAACACATTTAATGTAGATAGATTGTATTGTGACATAGTGTCATGTGGACTCGGATAAATAAATAAATAGAAGTGACTGGTTGGTGTATTCTGCATTTCAAATGCTTTTCCCTCGCGATATGTTTGAGAAGCTACTCTCCTCGGGTGGTCTTCAGTGGCCAAGAAAATTTAGTGTCCAGTAAGACGGGTCGCAGTGGTAAGGCGCGCATTCCTCGGGTGTCTCGGCGGTATCTGGACGTTCCCTCGCGGCCGCGGCCGCCAGATGTGGCCCCCTGGGGAGGTGGAATACGGCCGCCACTCAGAAACGCGCGCTGCCGGCTTCCAGCGGCCGATGTCGACGACAGTCGAGGCGCCGCAGCCACACCTATTACGCCGCCGAGCGGAGCGTAACGCCACCGCAGTAAACCCTGAGCACCGAAGCCATTTAACATGCTCGTCGTAAAACAGTGCTGCACGCTGCCAACGATCGTCTCGTGTTCCTATACCACTTGGTGCGGTTCCTGCGTGGCATATCAATGTAATGCTGTGCGATTGCTTCTGTTTGTATGACGCCTCTGAACCGATATAGATGTATCTTGGAGGCTAATAAAGATGCTCAAGTACTATCAGAATATCCAGAAATCCGGAGTTGTTCGGTTATATACTTGTTCCAGTCTTCTGTTAGTCCATCCCTATCTAGTCAGAGAACTTATCATTAATAGTGCCACTGTGAATATACTCATCCCTTTTGGAATTCTTCTTCCACAGACTGTCAACTGATGAAAAACCAGTACACAACCTTTGCGCTACTGGACATAATGCATGGTGTAATTACCCCCATGGCCAGTACTCAAACAGTTCATACAGCCATAGACATTCCGTCCCACCAGCAGTAATGAATATTGTAAATACTAAAACTTCCTGGCAGATTAAAATTGTGTGCCGCAACCGGGACTCGAACATGGGACTTTTATCTTTCGTGCGCAAGCGCTCTACCCACTTGGAAAGTAGGAGGCGAGGTACTGGCGGAAATAAAGTTGTGGGGCGGTATCGTGAGTCGTGTCGTGATAGCTCAGTCGGTAGAGCGCTTGCCCGCGAGAGGCAAAGGTCCCAAGTTCGAGTCCGGTTCCCGCACACAATTTTAATCTGCCAGGAAGTTTCATATCAGCGCACACTCCGCTGCAGAATGAAAGTTTCATTCTTGATCGTAAATACTATTTACAGAGACCCGCCAAATCCTGAAATACTGGTCAGACTCAAAATCCAAATGAGTCATTCAATAATCTTATATGGACTCGCAAACCAAAAAAACGTTTTGTTGGAATGAAGACACTAAATCGGACGCTCATTGGTGCTATTATTGCTTTTAGTGAAGGCAACATTGGTAAGGTGAAAGTGCTGCAGCATAAAATTTCGTCCTGCGCACATTACCGGCATTAAATGCACGTCGAAGACTGAGATGGCTCTGTGTTTCTTGCGTAAGTGCTTTTCAAAATTACACACACAAACAGACTCCTAGGGGACGAATAAGGCGTCTTGAGGAACAAAATGAGCACAGAAACCCATGCCCCCGAAAACGGCATTCGACAACGCTACGGAGAGTCCAAGTTACAGGCATCGTCTCCTGCCGCTAGACATCCCTTCCTGGTATTTCGACGTTCTGTAGCGTCTTTGTATGACATTTCCGGCCATGGGTTTCCTTGATTTGATTTTAACAGGGAAGTCAAAACAGTCTTGGTCAAAAAATGTTCAAATGTTTGTTAAGCTTATGGGACTTAACTACGGGGTCATCAGTCTCTAAACTTACAAACTGCTTATGAACTACTTACGAACTAGGACGGCACAAATATCCATGCCCGAGGGGGGATTCGAACCCTCGACCGTAGTGGCCGTGCAGACCGTGACTGGAGCGCCTCAGTCTCCTCGGCCACCGCGGCCGGCACAGTCTTGGTCCAACCCCAGACTGCCCGCACCGAAACTGAGTTTATTTTGCGATATCGCTTCCTATATATCTAGTAAAGCCAACGGCCCTTAAACAGACACAATATCTTTGGGTCTGGTTGTCCCGAGTGTTCTGTGCCTCTTCCTCTCCAATGCAGTGCATTCGAACATTAGGTGTGATGTGCTTTCCTCACCATCACTACAGATCCTACATTTAGGGTGCTCTTCCCTAATTCCAATTGTTTGTAGATATTTTTTGAAGTTCCCATAGCGTGTCATAAGTCCAACCATGAGTTTAATCCCTTTCCTGTTCAAGCCCAGGATTACAGAGCTTCTCTTAAAATATGGCTTTGGCATCATCACTTTACCGAGTTTTTGTTTGAAGACCTCGGTCCAATATTCTATGTACTGTCTTCTGAGCCAGTTACCCACAATAGGTTTACCCCATTGCTTTCCCTAGCTCCACCAGAAGCATGTGACGTTCTTCAACAATCTTAGATCTTGCTGCAGGAGCTGCCAGTGATTTCAGGGCTGCCTGACAGTCTGAATAAATATAGATGCTACGGTTTCCTTGCTCATTTTGTTCCCCTAGACGTTTTCTACAGCCTCTAGAGGTTATTTGGTGTAATTGTATAATTATGAAACACATTGACGTATGGAATACACACCCATGTCAGTCTTTGACGTGCTCCTGCTGCCGCAAATATGTGCAAGACGAAATGTTGTGGCACATTTTTTTTATTGCTGGCATGTGAAGAATTGCACTGCGAAGCTATAGTGCGTAAATTTCGCTTCACCGTGTACATCAAAACACACAACGACCTTACACCTGAAACGGATGCGGCTAAATTGGGCGAGCGCCCATATTTTCTCCACCCCTGTTCTCGTTTCGGTGAACGGAATATAGAGAGAAACCACAAGTAGCAAAAAGGGGGGAAAAAGACAGAGAGAGACTGCGATCTGTAGTTAAATCCCGGCGAGAACACCGAAGCCGGTAGTTGAACTCAACTGGTCCGTAAGTAAGGTCGAAATTGCGTGTCTTACAATGTCCGTAAGCCATGAATTCTGGAACTTTCTCGCCGGCCTCCATACTTTATGATATTATAAAAAGTTTACTTAACCGCATTCGGTAACGGCGGGATTTTTATTGGCAATCTCCGGCCCCGCCCGCAGGTGGAGTTAAAACTTGGCGAGGCCAGCGCCCCTGTAGGAACCCCCTCCCCCGCTTTTACAGACGGCATAAATCTGCACGTGACTCATAAAGCCCCAGCGCACTGTTCTGCCGCGGACACGCCTCGCCTCACACGTCTGGGCGGGACTCGAGCAAACGTAGCCAACAGGACCGGCGTCTTCTGGTGGATGAGGCATTGTATTAGAAAATAGAGGAGTGGTAGATGTTAAATGATATTTCATAAATGTTGGCCTCGGTTGCACAGTGATAACGTGCTAGACTACATATCCAAAGGTCGCAGGTTCGATCCCCGCCATGTCCTAGGATTTTTATCTGTCACTTTCCACTTCTTTCATGTCTGGCAGTATTGCTCATGTGAAACATACCGAGTAGCACCGTGCTCGGAACACACTTTAAACTGTACGTCCCCCTATAACTGGCTGGGTAAGTCAGTTCGAAGGAAAGCAACAGGACCATGCCTAGTAAAGCACAGTGTTCAAACCAATCTTCGGATTGTTGATTGCTTTACCATATTTCATAAATTACACGATTCACCTGGATAGACCTTCCTCAGAAATTGAAATTTCATGAAGGAAGCGTCCACCAAATTATGTCAAGTAGGCGTCAGGTTAAGCGAGTGTTTCACAAACTGCAGGTCGCGACCCTCAAGGTGGCCACAAAGAAATCCTCGGGTTGTAGCCGGCTGAGGGGGTAGTACTTGCGCTACAATCATTTTAACCCTTTCACTCCCACATCATGAAATCAGCTATGGAAAAATTAAAATTCAGCGTTTTCTGTATTAATACAGTGCAGTAAATATCAAAATAAGTTTTTAAATTTAAGGTCGAAATTTTGCGACCACAACTGCTAAGGTGTGTGCTGGTGAATTGTCGTGATGGAAAAGCACTTTTTTGTGGGCCAATCGGCGGCATTTTTCTTGCATCACTGTATTCAAACGGTCCAAAAACTATGAATAACATGCACCTGTAATAGTTTTTCCCTGTTACAGATAGCTGATGATGATTATCTCATGCGAATCCCAAAAGACCGTCCGGCGAAAGACCGGTCTTCGCCTCTTTTGATGCAGATTCTTGTTTAGATTGTTCTTTGGTGTCCCTCCATAGTGACGAAACGACGCTTTACAAGTCCTGCGGATTCTTCCTGCCGAGCGTTCTAAAGCGTTTCGCTGCGAAACGCGCGGTTGCTCGCCGTGGAGGTTCGAGTCCTCCCTGGGGCATGGGTGTGTGTATATTTGTCCTTAGGTTAGTTTACCTCAGTTTAAGTAGTTTGTAAGCTACGGACTGATGACCACGCAGTTTGGTCCGATAGATTTACAAACATTTGAACATTTTGGATTCTTCCTAAACAGCTGAAAACATTCCTGGGAACACTTCAAAAGATTCCGGGTTTGGTCAAGCTTCAGCAATCGGGGCACCCATCTTGCGGATAGCTTTCTCATGTCCAAATGTTTATGCAAAATATTGTGTACCCGTCGTCTATTCGAGGTGCCCACAGCACTAGCAATCTGAAGCCCCCTGACTTTTCTGTCGTTCATCACCATATCATGGATTTTATTATTTCTGGAGCCGTAACCTCCACAGGCCTTCCAGAAGGTTCACCGCCACTTGAGTCCATATGGGCACTCCAAAAATTTTGAACCCACTTACAAAGTGTTCTAATCTACATCTTCATAGATACTCTGCAAATGACATTCAAGTTCCTGGCGGAGGGTTCATTAACCACTTTCATAACTTTTCTCTACCGTTCCATTCTCTAACAGCGCGTGGGAAGAAAGAACATCTACACTGTTCCGTTTTCGATCTGATTTCTCTTATTTTATTGGGATGAACATATCTCCCTAAGTAGGTGTGTGCTAGCAAAATATTTTCACATTCAGAAGTAAAAGTTGGTGATTGAAACTTCGCAAACAGATCACGCTGCAATGAATAACGTCTTTCTTTTAATGATTTCCACCCCAATTCGTGCAACATTTCCGTGACGCTTTTCCCTCTGAAACGTGATAAAACAAAACGAGCTGCCCTTCTCTGAACCTTCTCAATGTCTTCCGTCAGTCTCACCTGCTGAAGGTCCTACACTGGGCAACAGTACTCCAGGAGAGGACGCACAAGTATGATGTAGGCAGTCTCTTTGGTGGAGCCGTTGCATCTTTGAAGGTGCAAAGTCACCATAATGTTTATCAAGATACGTTTTAGTCACCTCAGGCGCTTTTGTATTTCATAAAGTAATGTTTCATCACCATACGAAATTCTTTTTCGTCCATTTTTTGACAATCAATCAGTGGTGTCGCACAAGTCTAAAGTGCGCGCCACCTACTTTCGCCGCGCGCCGCCATGCACGCACGGCGCGGCGTTCTTACGACGTCAGCCACGAGCGCCCTCTGCTACAACTCCGCTCGTGGCCACCACTGAACGACATCGTTCACTTGGGACTGAGATAGGAACCAGTTAACACTTCGGAATCAGATAGGCACCAGTGAAGACTTGGCTATCGGATAGGCACTAAGCAGGCCTCTAGCTCAACTATGTATTAGCATTCTGCCGTACTGAACTATGTAAAAGTTAAGTATTGTATAGATTGTGTGCAATATATATCTCGTTCTAATTTACTCTAGTGTTTCTAGTTTCTGCTGTCCCACTGGCTGCTCACCTCCGTATCTGCACAAGCGTGCTACCTTTATTCCCGTGTCGGTCTTTCGACTCGGCCACCGACACCTACGACGGAAACGAGACACAAAAGCGGCGACGAGGCTGGGACACAAAACAATCGACCTCCTTGACTCACAAGGATGTCGAACAGAATGAAATAGACCAATATGGTTGAAACTTTGTGTGCTTTCTTTCTAAAGATGCTACTAACTAAACATGACTTCAACACGCGTCGCTGATGCCATCTCTCGGACTTTTGCAAGGACGTTTCAAACGCCCATCGCACCGCCAGCCTTCAGGAGTATACTAGAAGACGAAACAAACGGCAGCTATCAAATTCTGCGCCGCGCTGCCAGCACCTTTTTACTCGCTCCTGGTGTGGCCCCCTCTCCATCTACGTCAGAGAGCCGGCCACCTGTTAGTATATCCCCTTCATCCAGCGCCCCCCCTCTCCATCCATCCTCGCTCACACACACACACACACACACACAGTGAGGACCGCCAGCGTCCCCTTGCAGCGGCCTAGGTCCTGCACCGAACCCGATAGGGCAGGAAATTAAGTTCCCCCGCCCACATATTCCCCGGCCGACGAAATCACTCAATCAGTTCTCCGCTCCCCCTCCTTCCTTCTCCGCGCTTTCCCCTCCTTTCTGCCCCGCTCTTTCCCTTCTCTCCCTCACTTGTCTTTCCTCCCCGTCCGCCGCCGGACGAAACGTAGCAGCCGCTTTGCCGTATGTATCCGCTTTCGTTTGCTCCAACTTTTACCACGTGTCCTATCGCGCCTCGGGTTGCCTTTTCTTTGTTTGTAAATAACCGCTGGCCCTCGCTTTCGACCCTTCCCCTGCCCTACCTGGCGTCTCGCTAAAAGCCAGAGGCGTTCCAGCGCTGAAGTTGGCCTTACCCCTCCCTCCCCCCATCTTTCAGCACGTATCCACGTGTTGTGTTTGCTGCTCTTGCCTTGTGAAAACAAAAGGTGGTCCGGTCGTCGCCGGCACGTGGCGCGTAAAACACACCCACACACACACACACACACACACACACACACACACGTACGGGCGCGCCAGTCTATTGTTTTAGCAACGTGTCCGTCTCATCTCTCTGTTTGCTGACTGCCGGCGATTCCTGCGACTGCTTCGGAAAAAAGAGGAAATAAATATTGAGCGAAGGAAAACAAACCTGACTCTTGCTGCAGGCGATTCAGAAGCTGCGGACCAGAAGACATTTTTTATTGTGTTTACTTTTTCAAATGTACTGCCCATTCTATTAATCTTCGCTGTTTCTCATTGGATGATCGCTGCTGTTTTTTCAGAGTCGATTCTTCTTGCCCGCGGGTGTTGTCAGTGTAACCACAGTCTGACACACACGATCACGGGCAGTTCCACTGATTCTTGTTAGCCGCGGCGGAGTGGCCGAGCGGATTGAGGCGCTGAGCTCCGATGCGCGAGGCCATTCCCCGTCGGTGGTTCGAATCCCCCCTCGGGCTTTAGTATAAGCTAATTTATAAGTTTGCAAGTTTAGGGACTCATGACCCCGTAGTTAAGTCCCTTAAGCTTAACAAACATCATTGACCATTTCATCCTCAGTGTTTTTAACTGAAATATAAAAATAAATAGGGACTTACGGGACCAACTTGTTAGAAAAGATGGACCAAAGGAACTTTTAAGGGACTAACAGGGACAGGAGAGAGATCAAATGTTCAAATGTTTGTAATTCTATCGGACCAAACAACGTGGTCATCAGTCCGTAGCTTACAAATTACTTAAACCTAGGTAAACTAACCTAAGGACAAACACACACACCCATGCCCCAGGGAGGACTCGAACCTCCACGGCGAGCAACCGCGCGCTCCGCAGCGAGACGCGTTAGACCGCTCGGCTACTCCACCGCGGCTATGAGAGATCAATAAATTTCTTTTTAATATTCACAGAATATATGACATCAACTGCGATTGGGCAAAGCTGAAAATGTGTACCCAGCCGGGATTCGAAACCGGGTCTCCTGCTTTCTAGGCAGTTGCGCTGACCCATACACCACTGGGGACACACTGATCACCGCACCTGCAAGGACTACCTAAGCACGCCTCCCGTCAGATACAAATTCCCAGCTTCGCCCTGCCTACAGTACTCAAACTCGTAGTTATGAAACTAATTCCCGTAAGAGTAAAGGCTTCAAACGTGCCCACCCCTCCCCACTAACGATAGGATCATTGCCCGTCACCGGCATATTATATATATATATGTGGCGTCTGTTCCGAAAGAACAGACGTCACTTCTGATCCTGCAGTTGTTATTATTTAGTATTCACAGAATAAATGACATCAACTTTCAGAACAGACGCCACATGTATATATATAATATGCCGGTGACGGGCAATGATCCTATCGTTAGTGGGGAGGGGTGGGCAAGTTTGAAACCCTTACTCTTACGGGAATTAGTTTCATAAATACGAGTTTGAGTACTGTGGGCAGGGCGAAGCTGGGAATTGGTATCTGACGGGAGGCGTGCTTAGGTAGTCCTTGCAGGTGCGGTGATCACTGTGTCCCCAGTGGTGTATGGGTCAGCGCAACTGCCTAGAAAGCAGGAGACCCGGGTTCGAATCCCGGCTGGGTACACATTTTCAGTGTTGCCCAATCGCAGTTGATGTCATATATTCTGTGAATATTAAATAAGAACAACTGCAGGATCAGAAGTGATGTCTGTTCTTTCGGAAGAGACGCCACATGTATATAAATTTCTTTTTAATGAACAACCCTAACCAATGACCAATTTTTTTAAATTTATTTAATAAAGAAGTATTGATTGTACTTTATTTCTTTGTCGCTAATGTCTTTTGCCATTTTGAGGCATCTTCAGAATGGCAGACACACAAAGCTTAGTCTTCGGGCTTGAACATATTGGCTTCGTAGTTTGATTTATGCACATCAGCATACACAGACGTATTGTTATGAAGATGGCCAAAAAGGATGGGACGAGTTAGCAGTATAAAAATAAAATGCAATCAAAGCTATTTTTAAATTTCAAATTGTTATCACAGCAAATAGTTGAACATTACAATTTGTTTCTATTGTGCTTACGAAGCCCCGCGAACATCAACTTAGTAATAACTGCTGTTTTTCCGTTACAGCACTACCCTACTCAAGTATAACATTGTTGCGTGCAAGTGTTGTCATTTTAATGCGAGTCTTACGATATATCGTGACGTATCTTATCGATTCCATTTTCGGTACGGCTATGAGCTGACGAAAAGAATAGTTTATAAACGTGGAAAGATACGCAGTTTTTAGGGTTTGCATGCAGTCTAAGGACTCTTGGGGAAAAAAAATATTTTGAAATCTACAGTATCGTATTCCACATTGCCTGTGGTCTACAAGTTAAAGTTGTTTGTTAAATTTAATTTCCCATAAGCTTCACAAATACTTGAACAATGATTCTTGTTATGCACTGCGACAGTAGCGCTGTAATCAGGGCCGGCTTTAGGCATACGCGAAGGGTGCAGTGGCACAGGGCTAAATAGATTTTGATAATTTGAAAATTGTCATCCGTAATTTTGCGACCGAAACATGATTTGTGGCCGAACCCGAAACCGTAACCGTAACCGAATATTCGGCTCTTCTTGCGACCTTCCTATCGGTACTCACCAATAAGAATTGGGCAATACGTAGTATTGGGTAGTGAAAGATTTATGGTTCGTTGTCTCTGTTCGTAGGGATGAGTTAGGTATCTCAGCTTCCATACCCTAAACAGTTACCCAAACCGTTTAAACAAAATCAGTAATTAATCTGTAGTTTGGCCAGTTTATCAATCTGCATATGATGACGCGAAAAATATATTGAAAGAAACATAAATCAAAGCTCTGACTAACCAACAAAATGGATTCTAAGATAATGTTTAGAAGACATTCTTTGAAGAAGTAATTTTTATAAATGGACTTTATTACTCTTTTTGGACATGAAAATGCGGAGGTGGTCCAACTGTATACATTGGTAAATAACTGAATGTATCCCCGACTATTGTTTGAGAGGCACAGTAAGTATCACACGCACTCGAGAGTACATGTTCCAAATTATCACCCGTAAATTAATGAACTGCAATGAACATTGCAGTTCCAAATTAATCCGCGATTAATTAATAAATTTTTGTTATAAAACACAGTTTGTCATCACACGATTGCTGAGTTATCACATTTCCACAGCCCTACTACCGTCCATAGTTTACCACTTTTCAACCAGAGACTAAGTTCTGCAATCACAGTTTTGGGACAAAAGCACGGAACCCCGCTAGATATTTCGGAAGAGTGAAAAATGTAGCGAAAAAGTGAAAACTTTTGAGTGAGTAATTCATTGTACCATGAAACCCGAAATATAATCCTTTCGAAGTGTCGAGAACTCTGTTCGGTAGAGATTGTAAAATGCTGCAAACAGAACCGTTATTTGGTCTGTGAATAGTACGCCATAAAATTTATTCACAGCGGAAGAGAATTTATACGCTTTAAGTGAACCATAAAGTCGAAAAAGTTCGAGACTAGAAATGATGTATTGCACCAGTAAAAATTAAACCTTATTCGTGGGTCATTAAAAATTGTCGTAATTAAAGCGATTCGCAATAAATAAAGTTAAACGTAACTTATAGTACATATATTTTGTAACTAGGTATAATTTTTCTGTTTTGACAGCATAGCAAAGCAACCCAAAATTCCGCCTCTCAAATTTGCCGTCCCAGCGAAATATCGGAATGTCCGATCCTAGAGCGAGACATGATACGCTATAGTAATATCCAGTGTCGACATGTGACTATATTTCATGCTGAAATTAAGAGGCCGGCCGCGGTGGCCGAGGGGCCTAAGGCGCTCCAGTCACGGTCTGCACGGCCACTACGGTCGGGGGTTCGAAACCCCCCTCCGGGCATGGATATTTGTGCCGTCCTAGTTCGTAAGTAGTTCATAAGTAGTTTGTAAGTTTAGGGACTGATGACCCCCGTATTTAAGTCCCATAGACTATACAAACGTTTGAAACATTTGAATTAGAAATTAAGAGGTACGTAATTCGTTGTTTCTCAGCGCCTCAACGCGCCCATATAAAACGAGAGAAAAACGAATGCACCCGTACGAACCTTAATTTCTCCCATCTTTGCGTTCTCTACGCAAAATGTAGCTTGGCGGCAGTAGAATAGTTCTGCACTCCGCCTCAAATTCCGACTCTCTAAATTTCTGCAACAGTGTTTCTCGAACAGAACTTCGCCTTCCCTCCAGCGATTCCAATTTGAGTTCCAGAAGCATTTCAGTAAAACTCGCGCTTTTGTCGAATCTGTCACTTACAAACATTGCCGACAGCCTGTAAACTGTCAATATGTCCTCCTTTAAATCGATCTCGTGGGGATCTCAAACACTTAAGCAATACTCAAAACTTGGTCGTACATACGTTTTATATACGGTATCCTTTAGACGAATCACACCTTCCCAGAATTCTCTCAAAAAACTGAAGTCGACCATTCGCCTTCCTCACGATTGTCCATATATGCTCGTTTTATTTTATATCGTTGTTCAGCGTTATGCCAAGATACTTAATTGACGCGACTCAGCCGGCCGCGGTGGCCGAGGGGACTGAGGCGCTCCAGTCACGGTCTGCACGGTCACTACGGGCATGGATATTTGTTCCGTCCTTAGTGTTAGCTAGTTCATAAGTAGTTTGTAAGTTTAGGGACTGATGACCCCGTAGTTAAGTCTCATAAGCTGTACAAACATTTGAACATTTGACGCGACTCTGTCAAGCAGCACACAACTAATGCTGTACTGGAACATTAGGGGATTCTTCCTGCTAGTCATCTGCATCACCTTACATTTCTCTACATTTAGCGCTAGTTGCCATTTCTCAGCTTAACCTTGTCCAAGCGACGTGAATCATCAATGTTAATCAGTTACAGTGGAATTTAAATGAAATTTTGACAATTGTGCAGTTTCTTTGTTTCTGTATAAACAAAGAAAGTAGCATTCTTTCAATAATCTGTTTCACAACACAATTTTCTCGCTAATTAATCGAACAGCCTCAACGTCACAAACTCTACACATTATGTATGTTTTTCTAGGCGCTTTCACAAATTTATTCGTAATACGGCGAATACGTCTTTTGTACCTTTCCTCTTCCGGAGTCAATGTGGCCTGCATCAAGTGTACTGTCAGTTAAAGACTGCCAATAGTAAAATTTTTGTCATCGTGAACGTATTTAGTAGTTCCAGCAGGCCGCGGTGGAGTAGCCGACCGGTCTAAAGCGTCTCGCTGCGGAGCGCGCGGTTGCTCGCCGTGGAGGTTCGAGTCCTCCCTGGGGCATGGGTGTGTGTGTTTGTCCTTAGGTTAGTTTACCTAGGTTTAAGTAGTTTGTAAGCTACGGACTGATGACCACGCAGTTTGGTCCGATAGATTTACAAACAAACATTTGAGTTCCAGCAGTCAAATAGCATCCAACATGCTGAAGAATGAAGCAGACAGAATGTTCAAATGTTTGTTAAGCTTAAGGGACTTAACTGCGGGGTCATCAGTCCCTAAACTTACAAAATACTTACGTATTAACTACCTTACACTAAAGACGACACAAACAGTTATGCCCGAGGGGGAATTCGAACCCCCGACCGTAGCGGCCGTGCAGACCACTCGGCCGCTGCGGCCGGCGCAATATTGAGTGATGTGCGTAGTTGGACTATGCTTAAAGAAAAAATTTCACTCTAATACCTTTGCGTTTTTTTCTTTTTCTATTACTGGGCTCCATTTTATTTCGGTCATGATGGGACTTTCAGAAATTAATGTGTATAATAGGTGATGATAGATTAAAATGTGAACAATAAGCATTACACTTTTGCGAAACAAAATTAATACAGGAATATTGACTGGCTTTTATTCACGGTTTTAATTTAAAAAAAAGTTATCAAGCACTTAAAATCTTTCGCAAAAACATACGTATTTAATCTGACATTTGTAACAGCAGATTTTTATTAGCACGAGTGGGCAGAAACCAGTAATTGAAGTAAACTCCAATAAAGTGGCAGTATCATCAAAGGATATTTTTTTCTCTCCGAAATTGATGGAGTTCAGCTTCTTATATATACATATCTGTTACCTTTAAACATACTTAGTTTCGTTTTCATGTACACATGTTGATAACTGTGTGAAACATCTCGTTTTATATATAAAGCAGAGTGTCAGTATGCTTGTGCCCAAATCTACGGTTTCCTTCCAATGTTCATGAAATTTTGCACACGTAAGTTTCAATCAATGAGAACGATCGCCGGAAGTGTTAGTATCACGTGCAAAACAGTTCACGAGATATGACGTCATAAACAACGAGATGCGCGGAAAACTGCTGCCTAAAACGACAGTCTTCCCCATTTCCTCCTAAACTACTGGACCGATTTCAACCAAATTTGGTGCACATATTCCTTACTGTGAGCTAACAATGCTATCGGAGTAAGAATCATATACGGCACATGGTACAGGACAGATAACGTCATAAACAATATAGTTGCAAGAAACTGCCACGTAATTCGACGAGACTTTATTCACAGACTGTGTGAGAATGATAGTACTTAGCGACTTGCAACCAACTTTAAACATAATTTCAAACCTTTATTATATTTTTTTTTCTCTCTGACAACGACAGCGAAATTATGAAAAGAAAGTTTCTCGCTTACTATTTTTCCGTTGTTCAGGGACTAAAAATGCGGCATTCGGTATGACGTTTCAATTAATAATTTCTACACTACAAGTTGTAGCCGCAGGAAATTTTACAGGCATTTACACTTATATAGCTGAATGTACCTTGGAAATTGTATCACAGTACGAGACGTATTTCATGAGATGTGGGGACTGATGACCCCGCAGTTAAGTCCCTTAAGCTTAAAAAATATTTTAACATGAGATATGAGCACATAAACAGAAACGTTCATGGAAAACCATCCTGTCAGGCACCAAGCTTAAATCAATTTTTTTATGGTACTACGGGGTCATCAGTCCCTAAACTTAGAAACTACTTATCAACTACTTACGAACTAGAACGGCACAAAATATCCATGCCCGAGGGGCCGTGCAGACCGCGGCCACCGCGGCCGGCATTACTTCTTTAGTACTAATTGTATTCCCAAGAGATTTTACAGACATACAGCACTTATACAAATGAATATATACCTGAAAAATTATACAGTTGTATGATATGTAATTCAATAAATATGAGAACGTACAAATTTTATATGTCATTTGTATTTTGATTACTGTCTTTCTTTGCTTGGGTACTGCACTTATAATATTGTACGTTATGCAAACAGCGTTATTTCTTATATATTCTCCGATAAATATAACATGATTTTAGGAAAAAAGGAGATGGACAAAGAAAGAAGGGATAGGAGAAGTACCAAGTCAAGGCAGGAATAAATAAATAAATAAGTAAATAACAGAGTTTTCTGCTAGTATGTATATAAATGTAAAAAGCCAAATACGATTGTATTGGCAACGTCGCACTGGTATTCTTTGCCTGTCGGAGATTGCGATGTTGCCAGATGGTGCCTCAGTGGTGCAAAATAAAAAAATGCTGTTAGTGAGGGCAGGAGGGGGGGGGGGGGTGGGGGAGGTGGAAAAACGTTTCCCTCGGCGCGACGCTTCACCTGCTGGTAATTGAATTAATTGTCGCGTGTTTTCAAGTCTGCGTCACCGAATGCCGCGAACCTATCAAGTAAACAATGGCGAATGTTGTGATTAATTATTGCGGCACGCACGGACTGTTTGAAATTAATGACGTGTGCTGCGACCGGCTGACAGCCGAATATGGCGGACAGCTGGTTTTTGCGCGTCGTTTTATAACGTGTAATTATTTGAAAGGATAATTGCCGCGCTGTGAGCTTTATTCGGTGCCGACAAATGAAGCTCATTCGGCGACGAGTTCTCGCTTCGCTGCCCGCGCAGGGCAAATCATATCGCGTAACAGAGCCGGCGATTGTGCGGGATACGTTTAAACATTTTAAGAATTGCCTGAACGGTTCATTAGGGCGTTGTACACCTTGAAATGCACGGGGCAGGAGGCATATTCCTCTGCTGTTCGAAACAGTATCGGATCGTTTGTCGGTAGGTCCGGCAGTAGCGGTTCTTTAGATTTGCGCACCTACTACTCTCCTGAAAAAAAAATCTAAACAACAATTAGGTCATGAACCCACTAGAATAGTAAATGATTGCCGGCCGCGGTGGCCGAGGGGACTGAGGCGCTCCAGTCACGGTCTGCACGGCCACTACGGTCGGGGGTTCGTATCCCCCCTCGGGCATGGATATTTGTGCCGTCCTTAGTCTTAGCTAGAACATAAGTAGTTTGTAAGCTTAAGTTCTGAAGCAAGCAGGAGTAAAATATAGGGAGCGTAAAGTTATTTACAACTTGTACAAAAACCAGACAGCGGTTGTCAGAGTTGAAGTGCATGAAAGGGATGCAGTGGTTGGAAAGGGAGTAAGACAGGGTTGTAGTCTTTCTCCATTGTTATTCAATTTGTACATTGAGCAAGCTATAAAGGAAAGCAAGGAAAAATTTGGAGAAGAAATTAAAGTTCAGTGTGAAGAATTAAAAACATTGCGTTTTGCCGACGACGTAGTAATTCTGTCAGATACAGCAAAGGACCTGGAAGAGCAATTGAACGGAATGGACAGTGTGCTGAAAGGTACATATAGAACTAACATTAACAAGAGAAAAACGAAGGTAATAGAGTGCAGTATAAGAAAATCAGATGATGCTGAAGGAATTAGATTAGGTAACGAAACAATAAAGGAGGTAGTTTAGTTTTGTTACTTGGGCACTAAAATATCAAATGATGGTCGCAGTACAGAGGATATAAAATGTAGAATGGCAATGGGAAGAAAAGCGTTTTTTAAAAAGAGAAATTTGTTAACATCGAATATTGATTTAAGCCTAAGGAAGTCCTTTCTGAAGGAATTTGTATATTTGTATGGAGTGTTGCTTATATGAGAGTGAGACATGGACGATAAACAGTGCGGACAGGAAGAGAATTCAGACTTTTGAATTATGGTGCTACAGAAGAATTCTGAAGATTAGGTAGGTGGATCGCCTAACTAATGAGGAGGTACTGAATAGAATTGGGGAGAAAAGAAATTTCTGGCATACCTTGACTAAAAGAAGGGATAGATTGGTAGGATACATTCTTAGACATCAAGGAATTGTGAATTTAGCATTGGAGGGAAGTGTGTGGGGTAAAAATCGCAGAGGAAGACCAAGAGATGGATACAGTAAGCAGATTCAGACAGATGTAGGTTGCCGTTCTTATGTGGAGATGAAGAGGCTTGCTCAGGATAGGGTATTGTGGAGAGCTGCATCAAACCAGTCTCCGGACTGAAGACCACACCAACAACAAGCTTAGGGACTGATGACCCTGTAGTTAAATCCCGTAAGTTCTACAAACATTTGAATAGTAAATCATTGTGACAACATACTTGACCTCCTAGCAACAAATAATCCGGAGCCCATAAAGAGCACCAGACACGGGTTTGAAAGTAGTCTTGTGTAGTTCGCGAACGAACTTGTTCGGAAGAGCGCTCCCACAGGCGAACTACGCGAACTAGTTCGCAGATCCCTCGCCTCTTAGTTCGTACCGAGCGAGGCGGCGCAGTGGTAAAGGACTGGACTCGCTTTCGGGAGGATGGTGTTTCAAATCCACCTCCGGCCATCCAGATTTATGTTTCCCGTGATTTCCCTAAATCACTCCAAGCATATGCCGGGATTGTTCCTTTCAAAGGGCACGGCCGATTTCCTTCCTCATCCTAACCCAAAAGCTCCGAACGTTAGCAGCGTCTCAAATGGCCAAGCTATCGACGGGATGTTAAACCCTAAGCATCCATTCATCCATTTTAGTTCGTCCGCTCCTCTTCCGAGGAGGAGGACGCGAGAGCGCGCAGAATCGCCTGATTCCCTTCTGCCAGTTACCTTCATTTCGAGCCGAGATGCAGCTCTGCTGTAGTTTCACAGTTCACTGCCACAAGTAATAAATTTAAATAAACGTACTACGAGTACTCTGTATGCAAAGTAGTTGAATACCATTGCATCACCCATTCGTGTAAATAACTGGTTTATTTGATGTCAAATTGCCGCGGTGGAGTAGCCGAGCGGTCTAAAGCGCCTCGCTGCGGAGCGCGCGGTTGCTCGCCGTGGAGGTTCGAGTCCTCCCTGGGGCATGGGTGTGTGTGTTGTCCTTAGGTTAGTTTACCTAGGTTTAAGTAGTTTGTAAGCTACGGACTGATGACCACGCAGTTTGGTCCGATAGAATTACAAACATTGCAAAACATTTGATGTTAAATTGCCCAAAAATACGGGTAATAGTACACGATTTGGCAACACTGATTCATTATATAAAAAAAGCTGTTATAAAAAAGTGAGCTCTTTTAGTAGCGGTAGCAAAAGCCAAAAAGAGCTGACGAACTAGAAGGAGCGGAGGAACTAGGAGCAGCGGACGAACTAGGAACAGCGGTCCATTATGCCAAACGTATCTAGCTTCATAGTTCGAGCAATAGCGAGAGGACGCGTAGCAGAATGAATAATCACGTGTTTGCATTCTGATGATGACTCATTTCGAGGTGAGCGTCTGCCTGCTAGGTTACATAGTTCAGTGCTACAAAATTTCTGTTTTGATGTGTTCTGCACTCTGCAATATGTGACTAATAAATTCCATAATGCCAAGATGTAGAGAGAACTCTAAACCTAAACGCGAGAAATTATCCACAAACTGTTTCTTTTGGTTTGCGTGATATCGTTAGCGGCTCAAGCAGCAAGCGCATGAAGCAGCTAGGTGGGGGAACTTCCCCCTCCACCTGCACTCGCAGACCACGCCGCTCAGCCGTCACTGGGGGCAGACCAACTAAAAGAGCGAACTAGTTCGCGGCAGAGCCGCGGATTAAAGTGAGCGCACCCGATCGCGAACTATTATGCCCAAGTCTATTTGAAATACACTTCTTTAAGGTGTTGCAGTTTGCGTCGACAGCCGTGGAAAAATACTACCTGGCCACTTTGTGAACCCGTGATGACGTACACAATACGTTTGTTGGTTGCTCCGCATTTTTTTTTTTTTTTTTTTTTTCCCCTCGCGGAGGTGTTTAAATGTTTCCCCGTGTTGTGGGAGCGTGAACCTGTGAGGGAACTGGTTCGCTTTTTGCACACGCGCTGCGTGGCTCGCCAGGTATGCCGTGTCCGCGCATTGCTTTGGCGGCGCCGCGATTAACGCCGCTTTAATTGTTGTGCCGGTCGTTTGGCGGCGCCGCCGTCGCTGGGCGGGAATGCGGCAAGAATGTCCGATGGCGCGTGGACACCCCTGGCCCCGCCCACTGCCCGGCTCTCCACCAACGGGAGCGCGGGTGGCTCTCACTGCCTCCCATCCTACTCAACACCTCATTCCATCCCTCCGTTTCACTTACTCCGTTCTGCTCCAAATGGAGAAGGCACCATATCAGACACCATGCTAGAATTTAACGTAATGCGCACTGTAATCAGTTACAAAGCGCGGCCAAGCTACACATACGAGACATAAACATTGTTTACAAAGTTATTACTATAATAATTAAGCAAACAATGCTTATGTCTCATATGAGTAGCTGGGCCACGCTTTACAGTGCGCATTACGTTAAATTCTAGCATGGTGTCGTGTGACACACTTTGACAGTACTCATACAGTGTCATATGAAACCTGTTAGTCGCGGTGTAACCGAGCGGTCTGAAGCATCTCGCTGCGGAACGCGTGGTTGCTCGCCGTAGGAGTTCCGAGTCCTCCCTGGAACATGGGTGTGTGTGTTTGTCCTTAGGTTAGTTTACCCTAGTTTAAGTAGTTTGTAATATACGGACTGATGACCACGCAGTTTGGTCCGATCCATTTAGAAACATTTGAACATTCTGAAACCTGTTAACAAAAAATGTTCAAATGTTTGTTAAGCTTAAGGGACTTAACTACGGGGTCATCAGTCCCTAAACATACAAACTACTTATGAACTACTTACGAACTAGGACGGCACAAATATCCATGCCCAAGGGGGGATTCGAACCCCCGACTGTAGTGGCCGTGCAGACCGTGACTGAAGCGCCTCAGTCCCCTCGGCCACCGCGGCCGGCAAACCTGTTAACAGTCATCATAAATCGCGCCTTTAGAAAGTGTAAAATACACAAGATGAATATGGAATAGGGGACAATTTAGTCACTTAAAAGGACACAACATGGCTGCAATACTATCACTGGTGCAAAACGAAGCTCCAGCTGAAATGCATTGGAAACCATCTGAAGATGGATTTGTAAAAAGAAATCAGAAACTGTTCAAATGTTTGTAACTCTATCGGACCAAACTGCGTGGTCATCAGTCCGTAGCTTACAAACTACTTTAACCTAGGTAAACTAACCTAAGGACAACACACACACACACACACACACACACACACACACACAAACACACACGCACGCACACGCACACCCATGCCCCAGGGAGGACTCGAACCTCCACGGCGAGCAACTGCGCGCTCCGCAGCGAGACGCTTTAGACCAGTGCTGGGCAAATGCCGTTTCGCGAGCGCGAGCGCTCTCAGCGGCTCACGCGGCCTGCTCGCGGCTCCCCCCCCCCACTCCGCCAGCCAGCAGTGCCCCCCACCCCACTCTACTCGACTAGCCGCGCACCTCACTACAACACGCGGAACCACTCGTTCTCGATAACTTCGAGATGTTTGTTCAAAATCGTTTTAATTAAATTCAGAATGATGTAAATTAATGCTTATTTCTTTTTTGTTCGTAGTACCTCTCCTCTGAAATGACAATTCTTTTATGTGTATGTCACCTTGTTGTTTATCTTGACAGGAAACTGATAGGCTTTGTGATCATAGAGTTTCTTCCCCTTTATGTTTTCTATATATCATAGGAGTTAAGTTTAGTTATCCCTTTTACTTCCTCCATGGAGAAGGTTTTGTTTTACACTTGAAAAATTATACTTATCTTAATAGTTCCTAGGTTTTTGCTTCCCGCAGCAGGGATATTTTATTTTCCTTTAGCTTACAATTTTTTCCATGTACTTATTTGGTTATTTTTGAGAAGTTCTTTATCGTACCACGACAACTTCGTTGTGGTACCACTGACATAGGCAGGGAACTTTTTCCATGTTCTCAGGTCTTGAGTTCTGGAATTCTTTTCCCCTTCAGAATAGTGTTAGTTTTCATCCTTTCCTAAGGATGTAATGAACCTTAATAATTTTCACCTTCTGACCGACCACCCAGTTTCTCGTCATTGTAATGAAGCAGGTTTTTAATTGCAGAAGTTCAGTTTTGTTACATTTTGTTTTAAAAAAATCTACACAATTCTGTGAAAATATAACGAAAAATTTAGAATAAAGGAGTCTTATCTTAATTCTTTACGTCTGTGTTCTATTTGTGGCCACGAAAGTAGGTTTTACAGTGGTTCGAAACATGAGCAACCGTTGCATGGTACAGGATACACAATTTTCGGGTAAGCACTATTAACATTTTTTGTGTCCCAACTTCGTCGCCGCTTTTGTGTCCCAGCCTCGTCGTAGGTGTCGGTGGCCGAGTGGATGAGACCGACACAGGAATAAGATAGCACGCTGGTGCAGGTACGGAGGGGGAGCAGCCAGAACTATAAACACTAGAGTAAATTAGAAAGAGATATATATTGCACAGAATGTAACAATACTTAACTTTTACATAGTACTGCAGAATGTTGATACATAGTTGTTAGAGGCCTGCCTAGTGCCTGTACGATAGCAAAGCCTTCAATGGTGCCTATCTGATTACGAAGGTCCTAACTCGTTGCTATCTCAGTCCGAACTGACCGGTGTCTTTCCGTGGTGGCCACGAGCGGGGTTGCAGCAGAGGGCGCTCGTGGCTGTCGTCGTGAGAACGCCGCGCCGTGCGTGCATGGCGACGTGCGGCGAAAGTAGGTGGCGCGCACTTTGTACTTGTGCGACACCACATCACTTACTTCCGACTCAAACATGCTGTGGCAGATATGATTGTACCGGTGCCATTTTCACGGAAGCCGCAGCAGCTTGAAACCACCTCAGGTGTTTTCTACGTGCAGTAAGTATTTCAGCTTGTCCTTACTCAGCTGCACAGTTGCCCCGTGCACTGTGCACAGCCCTGCTACCCGCACTGCTGGTTCTCAAGGACGCTCAGCGCTGCCCTCGCGGCTCTCACTGCTCGCGGGCAGCCGCGCGATCAGCTCTCGTGCCCACCCCTGCTCTAGACCGCTCGGCTACTCCACCGCGGCTCAGAAACTGTCATGGTGTAATGATTCTCTTTAGTTGGTGTTTTCGTCAAGGTTAAAGTTTAGTATCGCTATTGAAATTTAACTGGGGAATATTGTAATCAATAATAATTCTGAGGAGAGCTACGCTGAGAAAAACATGGAAGATTCCATCATCAGGTACCATAAAGATAACCAGAAAGCATTATTACAATAGAAAGTGGCAGAATCTGCTCTCACGTACCGGAAGAAACGAGATTGTCTTGCAGCTATATCACTGTAGTCGAATCTGCATGGAATAAGTTTTTTCACTGTAAACTGATGCTTCATTAAGCAAACTGCGCATGTTTAAGTTTCGTGAGCATGTTTAATTCCAATTACAATTAGTGGTTAAAATTGTGAACTTATCGGACTTGGTTTAACGAAAAGAAGAATTACTGCAGGCTTTGAAATAAAAAACAATACAAATTGTGTGTTAGTGAAGGTTGCAACTGGAATATTCTTACGCACTCGCAAAGCGATTCTTAATAATGGCCAGGCATCGTTTTACGAATAATGCGTCTTGCTGGAAACAAAGATTACAACATTACTGCCGCGGTGGAGCGGCCGAGCGCACTGAGGCGCTATGCTACTACTCGCGAGGCCGTTTCCCGTCGGGGGTTCGAACCCCCCCCCCCCCCCTCGGGGATGGATGTTTGTGCCGTCTTTAGTATAAGGTAGTTCATAAGTAGTTTGTAAGTTTAGGTGCTGATGACCCCGCAGTTAAGTCCTATAAGCTTTACAAACATTTTTGAACAACATTAGTGAAAATTGGGAAAGGCATTTTGAATGAAATAATTATAATAAATTATAAAAAAGACGAAAGACGACGAGCGATATAGTTTTCCCTAAAGCGCGGGCAACAACAAAAAACTCTTTTAAAACAAAATAATCAGATATATACTGGCGGAGAGAACGGATGCTAGCGACAAGAGCCGCAGATACGAGGCGTGGTTTTTTTTTTTATTTATTTTTTTATTTTTTTTTTTTTTATGTAAGTACCGTTTTGAAGTTAAAAAAAAAAGACGTGCTAAAATATCTCACTTTTATACGCACTGGGTACCTACATCTGTTGTATACGCACTGACACCATTACAGTCTGACTCTTCCTTGTTTACGTTGTGTACTGATCTCCGATAATCATAGGTCCCGACGACTGTGAAATACGGGCTGTCGTAAGTTTTCTTATCGCTAAAGGCCTAAAAGCGATCGATATTCATCGTAAGATCTTTACAGTTTACGGAGAAAACATTATGGGTGATGGAATGGCAAGAAAGTGGATGAGAGCATTTAAAGATGGCCATCCAAATGTGCATGGTGAACAACGGAGTGGGCGTCTTTCGGTCGTTAATGAAAGTTTAGTGCAGGAAGTGGACAATAAGGTGAGAGAAAACAGACGCCTTACGATTTGCCCCTTGCGGGATGACTTCCTAATGTGTAGTGTTGTGACCGAGTAAGACGATGACGAAGTCAAAACATTTGTGATACTGTGGTTAACAAGTCAGGCGGCATACTTTTATGAGGAGGGAATTCAAAGACTGGTGCAACGTTATTGCAAGGGCCTCAATATTGGCGGAAATTATGTAGAAAAATATTAAGGTACAGTCGTTCATGCAAAAACAAAATTATTTAGATATCTTAGCACGTCCTTTTTTTTTAATTTCAAAACGGCACTTACATAAAAATACACCCTCGTATAATTTTAATAACAAAATATTAAATGTAATGCTACAATTGTCTAAGAATATAATCATTTAATATCATACTTGTAGCTTTAGGCTGTTTTAATTATAAACATTACTTAAACTAACTTAAAGTGACCTAATGACAACACACACACACACACACACACACACACACACACACACACACACACACACACACCTATGCCCGAGGGAGGACCCGAACCTCAGATAGGGAGACAACCCATAAGTTCTACTTGTTTCCCGAAGTGAAAAAATGCATTCATGTCGTTTTTCTCTGTGACAGCTTTCTACTGTCGTTTCCCAAGATAGATGAATGTAAGTAGTGACTTACAAGGAAAGTACATGGGCTCGAACAAACATATCTGTATGAACGTTTGGTTACAGGATCTCTACGTACACCTGAAGGTGCTGGTGGGTGTCGTTTATCTGCAAAGCTCTGCAACCATGCTCTAGATAGCACTGTAGATGTAATTGTAGACGCCATACGTAATGCAGATATCTTAACTATAAATTATGTAATAATCATCGTACATGTTCTCTAGCGAATTGTCATCAAAAGCCGTGATGATAGTTGCAACTTTAACCTTCTTCTGGGAAGACTGTTGGTATTCACTGCCACTGCTTCCATCGCCTCTTCCCGCACTTACTGTAGCACTAGCGCTTGCAATGAGTTGTTCGTCATTATCATCCCAATTATCATTATTATGAGTTTGTAACAACAGTATCTAACTTATGCTCATATTTCTGTACCATAACAGATACGAGACAGCATGCAAATGATTCATCTTCTACACTAATGCCATCTTCACGAAGAAGGGTTCTTCGTAACTTCATCTCAACTAATCGCAATACATTAGCAGGATTGATTAGCAATCGCCGCACCATCTGACGCTTCACCACACAAATAACATCACAAATCGCAACTTCGGAGGCACACTGCACCGTCCCTACTGGCGAACCGACACGTCAAAGTGCAATGCGGCATGGCACACGCAGAGACCTCTAAAGGACGACTGCAGAGTTTAGCAGATGCGGGAGTATCACTAGTGCAATAATGGATCTTTACATGATCACTCATACGATTTTGATGTTGTTGTGACTAATACAACACAAAGCCTTGGAAACACGGTTTATTTCCACGATATACAAGTCTGTTTGCACACCACAAAAGTTTACATTAACTGATAATACTCGGGCCCAATCGCGATACAGTGTAACAAAGTCTATTTCTTTACTGACAAAGAAATAGGCCGTCCTGAAACAATAAGTCCTAATCGTGATACCATCGGTTGATCGCGGCCGAGTCGGAGTCTGTAGGTGGTCCAGTGGGCTGGCGTAGTCGGTCCTCGGCATAGTAGTTGTGGTTCGTAACATTGCTCGAGGTGGAACTGCCGTCACGTCGCTGCGTCCTCCAGATATAGCTGGCGCTTGGCGGAAGGATCCACTGTTGCGAGTGACAGCGACCTCTGTATACGTCAGCGGACAGTGGTGTGGCGTGTGACGTGCGACCTCTGTAAAAGATAGTCCCCTGTTTAGCTTTGGTGTTTATGTTGTTGTTTTCCTGTCAGTGTTTACCAGGCGCGATGGTTGTCTCTAGTCGTCGCCTTTCCGGCTTCGCCTGGAACTCCGCTACTTGCGTACGTGGACGTGTGCCGGGTGGTCTTATGTGTAGGGGCTATTCTTACTAGCTTAATAGGTGTATATGTGTTTGTTCGAGCCCAAGTACTTTCCTTGTTAGATGGAATAATAGAGCTTTCTAAAATGTTCAGATGTTTGTATAATTTATGGGACTTAACTACGGGGTCATCAGTCCCTAAACTTACAAACTACTTATGAACTACTTACGAACTAGGACGGCAAAAATATCGATGCCCGAGGGGGGATTCGAACCCCCGACCGTAGTGGCCGTGCAGACCGTGACTGGAGCGCCTCAGTCTCCTCGGCCACCGCGGCCGTCATAGAGCTTTCTAGACATTGGGATTAAGAGAGAAGCACTGAGATTACACGAAAGGACTGTGAAGAGATACTGAAAATAATAAACACGTAAGTAAAAAGGAATTAGTGAGTAGTATTTATGAAATGTCCCTATTACGTAAAACTAGAGTGGGAATCGCTCGGATTAAATTTTCCCGGAAATATACGAGACGGAACGGGAGACCGCCCTAACGCAATAAATGAAGTGTCACGTTAGAATTACGAGAAGGGGGTGAATTTTGGCCGCATGACAAGCCCCGACCCGCGAGTCGTGCTAGCGTCGTCCACCTCCCCCGCAGCGGCAGCGGGTAGCCGCGGATGCGCCATCACTTCCTCCCCCCCCCCCCCCACTTTAGCGCTCGCTGCTCCACTCGGCCCGCTGACGTCACGCGACACGCCAATCACACAACTCCGACGTCACCGTAATTGCGGTAATTGTGCGACAGGCAATTTCGCCCGTGGGCGTCACGTGGTGAAAGTTGCCGTCAGCCCCGCGCGCTCGGAATATTCCATTTAGGGGGTTTTGCTTCTCGAATACGTAGGGGGGAGAGAGAGAGAGAGAGAGAGAGGCTCTAATAGTGGACGCCTCCATCCCACAATACCGCCACAAGCACCATCATGCCACCACCTCATAATCCCATTCCCCGCTCTCTTGCTCTGTTCCATTTGCTCTCTTACGCTCTGCACTGTGTCCTTTGAGCGCGTCTCTGTCATCCCCATTCAACCCATGCATGTGCCTCACATTGTCCGATGCTTCCCATCAGCGTCCAAAATTTGCAATAATGTAATGAGCTGCGATTTCTTTCTTCGTTTATTATATAAGGGAAGGCGGGGCAAGTTGGGGAAGCTAACTTTAACCCCTTACAAATATCTAAACCTGTTACATATAGTTACGTATATTCCTATTTGAAAAAGAAACTGCAAATTCCCCGTCTTGCCCCACATGCGGGGTGAGACAGGGAACTAGCATGAATTCATCTGTAAAGCTTAATGAAAGAGCGGAATAACGGAATAATCTACATGTACAAATCACATTTAAGAGCCTGACAGAGGGTTCATCGAACCACCGTTATACTATTCATCTCCCTTTCCATTCGCGAACAGCGCGCGGGAAGAAAGAACACCTGAATCTCTCCGCGATCTGATTTCTCGTATTTTATTCTGATGATCTTTTCTACCTATGTAAGTGGGTGTCAAAATATATTTTCACATTCGAAGGAGAATGTTGGCGATTGGAGTTTGGTAAGTAGCCCACGCCGCAGCGATAAGCGCCGTTGTTGTAATGATTCCCATCCCAGATCCTGTATCATTTCCGTAACGCTGTCTTCCCTGTATCGAGACAATACAACACGAACAGCCCTTATTTCATCTCTTTCGATGTCCTCCATCAAACCCACCTGATAAGGATACCACACGGGGCAGAAATACTCCGAAAAAGGACGGACAAGCGCAGTGTATGCAGTTTCTTTAGTAGTTCTGTTGCATCTTTTAGGGGTTCTGCCAATAAAACGCAGTCTCTGATTCGCCTTTCCCTACGTGTTCTTGCCATTTTAAGTCTGAAGTAATAGTAATTCTTACGTATTTTGTGGAGTTTACGGCATTCACTTTTGATCGATTTATCTTGAAAACAAAGTTTAACCGATTTCTTTTCGTACTCATATGGACGACTCATACTTCTAATTATTTAGAGCCAATTGTCAATTTTTACACCTTAGTGATATCTTACTTAGATCGTTCTGCAGTTGGTACTATGAGAAGATAAGGTTTAAAAAATATGGTTTTTTGAATTATACATTGAAGTCTTTTTTTCACTTATTTATGCTATTACCTTCACATAGTACACAAATGTGAACAGTCTGGTCGTCATCACTTTCTATCCTTGCACAAGAGTCGTGGGCCAGCATTCGTATCCTATACATCCCATCCAGCCTCCTACAGAGAAGTCGTAGCAGTAGCAACAATCTTCACTGCCTTCTTCATTGTTACTCGACCAAAGTTTATTGTCTCTTGGTCAAGGTTTATAGGTTTATTATTCTTCTTTGAGAAGAGTTTTAGTTTAGATGCAGAAGTTTTAGGGGATTATTTTCTTTTAATTTCTTCAGGTAGTTCAATCATATGGGGAGTTAAAATAATTATTACTGAGGCATAATTTGTAATAAATTAAGAAAAGTTGGAATAATGAATACTATTTTATTTAAAATTGTTTTCGACGTATAACGCATTTGTTCGAAACTAGCAGCGACGTAAACTTATGATAGGATAAGTAGGTAACTAGTTGACTCATGCGAATAATTCGCAGTCTGTGCTGATCAGTCACAGATAGGTAAGACAGTAATGGAGAAGAGGCAGATGCAACTACATGCGTACAAAAGATAATAAACTTTGAATAGTAGTAACAAATATTAGTCTCATTGTAAGAAAATTTGTATAATTAAATACAATGTGATTAATTGTGAAACATTTAAAAGTCAGATAGTGACTTTTTCATGTTTCCCTTATTTTTTGAAAACTTGTCTATTTTACAAAATTCAGTTCATTAGCGCAGTACACAACGCTTTGCTTGAACAAATTGAACAATTCCAGCAGCTGCTGTGCATCGACGTGTGAAACAGAAATCTCGTGAACTACGCTTGCGTAAAGAATCTACTCAACTGCAAGAGCTGTCGTGCCTGCTAGTTAAATTATTTGTGTATTTTTCGTCGTGTATAACCGAAATCGTGTGATACACTGTTTCCGTCGAAGCAGGTCTTTGCCTTGCATAAAGAACGAAGCAAGTAAACAACTGCAAGAGCTGTCGTTCACCTTCTACATTGTTTTTATATCGGCCGCACAAAGTAAGTTGACACTCGGCCGGTGGCTGATGGGAGCAACCGTAAATACATGATCCAGTTACGGTCCTTCACTACCCGCTCGGTTAGCCGTTTGGTCTAACGCACCGCTTTCCGATTCAGGGAGTCGTACCGGTTCGAATCCGCCTCCATAGTGGAGTAATCTGCAGAAAATGCTGTCTCTTCCTTTCTTATTGTTTTTATCGCCAGTCTACGCTATTGTTTACTACTACTCATTAATTTCATTTCAATAGTAGCTCGTCATGGAAAAGACGGTTTTACTTTGTTTATACTACACGTAAAATGAAATCATAATAAAAGAAATTAAGAAGAAACAAAATAAAGTTGCAAATATTCTTTAAAACCCAAGGAAAAACATAAAAATAAAAAACGAAAAACAAAAAAAAATTCCGTCCGGCGGATTAACGAAAGAGGTCGCAGTGACGGCTAGCCTGGATGTGGTTTATAGGTGGTTTTCCACATCCCCCTAGGTGAACACCGGGCTGGTCCCAAAGTCCCGCCTCATTTAGACGATTCGCAAAGATTTCGTAACACTTTACACTTTCACACACGTATAACACTATACGCAGACATTTGGGGTACACATATCTTCCTGGGGGGCATGGGGTGGCGGCAGGAAGGGCATTCGGTCACCCTGTGACTATTAACACATGACAAATCCGCGTTCACACAGTGCCGACCCTGCGTGCGTGCCGGAAAAGGGCCAAAGAGAGAGTTCCGATTGTTCACCGGGTATCAACTTAGATTGTACGAACAGTACAATTTTGTTCAAAATAAAGATTTTTTTGTGAAAACAATAACTTGAAACTATGTGTGTATTTTTCGTCATTAGTGGAGAAAATGATACCTCAATCATTAATTTTAGATAAGTAACACGGGAGACATGGTGTACACAAGAAAAACCACCGATGAAATATATCTTGCCGCCAATCAAGCCTACATGAAAACTATTTAGTGAAAATTGACTATCGACACAGCAATTTGTTGTTAACAAGAGGTATAGTTGTGATACTTATATAGTCTGGACAAATAACCCCTAAAACACGTGTTAGGGCCTCGAAAATTGTAAAATATTGCAAATCTGTATAAAAATTGTACTTACATTGCAAACCTTATAGAACTCGCCGCGACAATGAGGTCTAGCAATGTCATAATAATGGGAGCAGTGTACTGATGAAGTAGACGTACCTATCCACAGATGGCAGCCCTCAAACTGTACGTTACAGCCCTTCCCAGTTTTACCCCACCTCCCCGTCTTGCCATGCCTTTCCCTACGTAATGCGTATTACCGTAGTGACCATCACAGCGAGCCTGTCTGAGCCCTGTATCCTGTGGCTTTTACCCCACTTTGCTGTTCGACCCCAGAACCCGGAAAGCGAAGCCCATCCATCACACAGAATTTATGTTAATATTATTCCTGACAGAAGCGGCGGAATATTCGACTGTGCGATGCTAGTTATGCGCTCGTATGCATTCCCTGTTCCCTCGCTGTGTGCCAGTGGGCTGGGAAGCCTTTATTGTTATTCAAGTTGCGCTCTGGCCCCCCTCACCCCAACGACCTCCATGTTCCACGTTAATGTGTTCCGCACAGCCATCGCGCCCAGCGGTTGGCCAGTTAACGTCCAAATTGGTCGTATTGGCCCGGTCAGTTTTATTAATATTTTATAAGCGCCCATAACGGCGTTATTGATTTCAGATCGAACGGCCGGTCGTTACGCGTTTTATTTTACGTTTCGTTTCGGTTTCTGTGTTTCTGCGAACAGAAATATTAAGAATTATTGTTGCCGTATGGGGGGAATTAGCTTTGTAATGTAACTGCGTATATCAATAAACATTTTATTTTTATTAACCGTAGGAAAAATGTAAGAATGGCAGTAACGCTATGTGTAATATACGCCTGAAAGTCAGGAGAAATTGTGTAGGGAAATAGATAGTGAGGAGAAAGAGAATGCAATTGGCCATTTTTTCGTTGCTCAGAATTCAGATAAGGTTAATGACTAAGAGAGTGAAATTATGGGAGGCAGAAAGTTCCAGTAACATGCTCATTACACCTTTCTTCGATAACAAACTCTCCTTTCAGATTTTTTCTTCTGTATCTGCGAGCACTTACGGAACAGTGGAGTGTAATACAGTACAGACCGGTAGTACTGTGGTCCAGTTTCCTAGAGCAGTGTTTTTTAACGTGTGGCTCGCGACCCCCAGAGGGGTCACAATGACTAGGTCAGGGGGTCGCGTCGAAACAATGTTCAAACTTTGTGAAACTTATGGGACTTAACTACGGGTCAACAGTCCCTAAACTTGCAAATATTGTATTTATGAACTGTTGTTGTTGTTATGGTCTTCAGTCCGTAGACTGGTTTGATGCAGCTCTCCACCCTACTCTATCCTGAGCAAGCCTTTTCATCTCCTCATAAGAACGGCAACCCACATCCACTTGAATCTGCTTACTATCCACGTCTCTTGGTCTCCCTCTGCGATTTTTACCCCACACACTTCCCTCCAATGCTAAATTTACGATTCCAAGCGATCCCTTCTTTTAGTCAGGATATGCCAAAAATTCCTTTTTCTCACCAATTCTGTTCAGTACCTCTTCATTAGTTATGCGAACTACCCACCTAATCTTCAGCATTCTTCTGTAGCACCATATTTCAAAAGTCTCTATTCTCTTCCTGTCCCCACTGCTTATCGTCCATGTTTCACTCCCGTACAAGACAACACTCCACACACATGCCTTCAGAAAACACTTCTTTACACTTAAATTAATATTCGATGTTAGCAAATTCCTCTTTTTCAAAAATGCTTTTCTTCCCTTTGCCATTCTTCATTTTATATCCTCTGTAGTGCGACCGTCGCTTGTTATTTTACTACCCAAGGAGCAAATCTCATCTACCACCTTCATTGTTTCGTTACCTAATCTAATTCCTTCAGCGTCGCCTTCCGACCTAGGTCTTTCAAGGCTCTGTCAAATTCGTAGTATCTCCTATTTCATCTTGATCTACTTCCTCTTCCCTTGCTACAACATCGTCTCTGAGTTCATTTCCTTTGTAGAGCTGCTCTATGTACTCTTTCCAACTTTCAGCCTTCCCTTCTTTGCTGACAACTGGTTTCTTGATATTCTTAGAGTTGCTTTTCTTGTCGCCAAATGTCTATTTTCCTGTAGGCGGTATCTAGTTTCCCCCTTCTTACACATTCTTCTACCGATTTGCATTTGGCTTCTAGCCACTCCTGCTTATCCATTTTGCACTTCCTGTCAAACTCATTTCTTAGTCGTCTGTACTCCATTTTGCCTGTTTCATTTACTGCATATTAAAGACGACACAAACATCCACGCCCGACGGGTATTCGAACCTCCGACGGGGAACGGCCTCGCTCATCCCAGCATAGCATCTCAATGCGCTTGGCCACTTCGCCTCGGTGGGGTCGCGTCACAGGAGGAAGTACTTGTAAAGGTGCGATTCCGAACCTGGCGGCAAGCGGCAGTCGTCGCTGAGCCGCGACAGGCGGCACCACTGGTCCCCATTGTCTGCAATGCGAGCGATGCGGAACGCGGCGGCGGCGGCGGCACTGGTCGCCGTATACCTGCTCCGGCGACCGGCGGCCGTCCGGTCCCGAACCAGTGGTGTCGCTGTCACCGACCCGACCCCCCGCCGAAGACAGGTTTTATGACAACACCCAAGGGAAATGAGTTCTTCAGACTGGCGAGCTGCGGCGGAGTGGCCGAGCGCATTGAGGCGCTATCCTACGATACGTGAGGCTGTTCCCCGACGGGCATGGCAGTTTGTGCCGTCTTTATTATAAGCTAGCTCATAAGTAGTTTTTAAGTCTAGGGACTGTTGACCCTGTAGTTAAGTCCCATAAGCTCTACAAACATTTGAAAGTTTGAACTCTGACGAAAAGAAGTCCGTAAACACAGTAGCAACATATCCTGTAATATTAAATGCAGGAAATAACGAGTACAGAAATGTTTTAGTAAAAGATATCTGGAAAGCTACAGCACAGTAGTTGAACAGGACGAGAAAGTGCACGAAACTTTTTAAACAAAACGCCTTTTACTACTTGCAGTAGCAAAAGGCGTTTTCTTTAAAAACACTACAGTGAAAATACATAGTATTCAGCTGCTGCTCAAATGGCCACCACAAGCAAGATTGTTTATAACCACTGAAGCACTTGGAGATATGTCCTCAAGAAACTGTAAATTGAGATTTTGTTCGTTTTAATTTATTGAGACATCATTGCATTGGATGTAACTAAAAGCAGAAGACATCATTGCCTTGTCTCGTCTTGAAACTTGCATTTGTTGTTTGTAACAGGGAAGAAGAGTTGTCAAGTTCCACGAATAAATATATAATAGGCCTGGAACTGTGCCTAATCAGTCGCGATTTTTTTTTTTTTTTTTTTTTTTTTTTTTTTTTTTTTTTTTTTTTTTTTTTTGTAAATTCTGATAAACTATTAAATTATGAGTACGGATGTATGCCTGTAAATGTTTGACGTGCCATATCAATGAAGACTCAGAGGAAGCAGCACTGATTAATATTTTGTGACACGTTTTGCTTCATCTTTGTAGAAACTTAGTGCAGTTTCCTCAATACTTAACTATTAAAATAAAAACTAAACACAAACGGTGGTTTATGTTTAAAAGAATTAAGAAATTAACTGTCGGTAATTACATAAATTGTGTTTTTAAAAATGATTATGTAGAGTAATAAAGCGTTTTGTGTAAAATACTGTCAGGGCAGGTTTATTTACTTCAAGTTCACGATAGATGACAATAGATTAATGTTACGTACCAACAAGGAAAATAAAACGAAATAAAACTAACGATGGTACAATATTAAAAGTGTGAAAGGAAAGGAAAGATAAGAGGCAAAAGTTACTAAAGGCTTTTATGCGACGCAAATATCATGTTGAATTATTTTCTGGACATATCAGAGCAGTTTTACGGAGTTAGTTCATTTCCAATATATAAAGCAGTACCGAAAGAAAAATAGCCGGCCGCGGTGGCCGAGGTGACTGAGGCGCTCCAGTCACGGTCAGCACGGCCACTACGGTCGGGGGTTCGAATCCCCCCTAGGGCATGGATATTTGTGCCGTCCTAGTTCGTAAGTAGTTCATAAGCAGTTTGTAAGTTTAGGGACTGATGACCCCGTAGTTAAGTCCCATAAGCTTAACAAACATTTGAACATTTTTTTGAATTTGAAAGAAAAATAATAGTCGCATTGCTTCTGATTACGAAATGATGGGTCCACAGTGCAACACAAATCAGCAATCAAGAGATAATAACACACCTTCAACATTCACATCGCTGGGACTGTTCCGTACCAGTTGTTGATCAGATAGTAAATAATGCACGAGTTTTTGCGTACTTCTCAGTGTAAAATGTAATTTTTCTACTTCAGTTATTACAATTCTTAGGCACTGTGGTTTTATGTCACCTAAAATAGAACTCTGTACGAAGTTGAACTGTCTTTCATTTAAACGTCAACAGCTCCTGAATTAATCAGCGGCCTGTAACTTCCCTCGGCAGCTGCACGTTTACATAAAGCATTACCAGCTAACGTGTTTTCTTAGTATGGAACAAAGCAACGTCATCGTCTTCGCCCTCCAACTACAGCGGAACAACGGCGGCAGTCGGCAGACACCCCACCCCGCCCCGCCTCTCACCGGCGACCGCGCTGCTCGCCTGCCGCTGTGCTCCGCAACGGGTCGGCAGCAGGAGGCTGCGTCTCGGTCGCTGTCGGCAGCTGCAGTGGGTCGCTGTCGCCGTGTTCGGACTCGCACCTTAATAAACCCCGTACCGGCAGCGTGACGTAATGCGGCGCCCTGGAAAGCGGGCAACCCGCAACACAGTCTCCGGAGCAATCGACCGAAGCGTGGACACTCAAGCAAGCGGCCAGGTGTGTTTACAAACGTTCTGGCCAGAGACGTATCAGCCGACTCCACTGTACGACTCGCCGGCCAACCTGCGCCTTAGTTCCTGGTCGATCCACCAGGCGGGCCAGCATCGCGACTCGGCGGCGTGTCTCTTCAAGGCTCCACTGGCGCCGCCACGCTCTGCTGGCAAGCTCTTCTAAGACGGCCACCCAGTCTCCATCGGCAGCTCTGCCCACCGCACTTTCCCGATAAACTCTAGCCATCGATACCGCTTTGGCCAATGACGTCATACATAATTGAGAGATACTACGAACACATGTTTACCACAATACGGTATCGGTAGTTAGATTTTACCTAAATAGGTCAAATCTACTTAATGATACCACGTCTTCAAAATACTTTTAATAATTAGGTAATTTTAAAGAAAGCTTGAATTCGAAGTTGTACGGCCTGAAATGTTATATTTATGTCGAACATACAACTGTAAATCGATAGAGTGTTTCTGGACCTGTGGGTTCTGCACTGCACTGTAAACAACACTTTACCAGCGTTCAACATGTGCTTTTACAGCTGCTGTTGTTTGTTTTGAGTATGATACAGTCGATCATTTAGCAATTAATTTTGTCAATATTAAACTGCAAAAGTGAATAAAAGTGGTAAAGTGTTGTTTATAGTGCAGTGTAGAACCCAACAGAAAAAAGGTGATGTGTTACTGTGACTTAAACAAAAGATGACGCAAGAAATGGAAATTAACCACAAAAATCCGGCCATACTGTCACAGTAAGTAAATCAGCAAATTTCACGGAATCTTACAAATACAAAACACGACCTAAACAGCGTGCAGTTCGAGTTTTTAATATATATTTCCTTCTTCCCACCACAGAGCCAGCATCCAACATGATGCTTAAAATGATATTGTAATGTGGTCCATCTGATGATGAACCTGAAAAGGGTTGAAAACCGGTTCATGGAATAAATATCTTTTCAAGAAAAAGTGACAGGAGCAGTTTTCTTAAATCATATTGAAAATAAGTCACGGGTTCTGAAACATCCGTAAGGGACAATCTAAATATAAATTTTTGTTCGTATTTCTTTTGTTTACGAATTACGAAATCTGAATACGGATCGGGGATAGCTACAGTTTGCTTTTCTCACCTCCTCAGATCAATGTGTAAATTGGCATTTCAATGTAAAAATTTTGCTGTTTGTTGCTGATAAATCCTTATGTTAAATCCTTAATGTCTCCCAATTGTGTTATAGCCTCTTGGACTTTGAAGTCCTACTTTATATATTTTTTTCGTCAAATAAGAAAAACAATAATGTGTGAATAGACTAATGTGGGTTTTTTTCACATTAGTAGTAAAATAACCAAATTTGAAATTAAGTGCTCGAATATTTGGTAGCTTGGGCAGGAAAGGAAGTTACTTTTCTTATCAGTGGCTATCGCCAACGATAGTTTTTTCTGCAGTCAGTGATTACAGGTTGATGTCCAACGGATCACAATGCCTATTGGAGTTCTCCCACGAAAAGAAAAGTCCTTTGGCCGTATCGGGAATCGAATCCTGTACTCCTGCTCAGCTACAGTGATGGACAAGCCCCGTAAATTATGCGGTTCCGTAATTGGATCACCTAACTAAGGTGTGGATTGGCGGGTCGTACAGGGGGGGGGGGGACGAGGGGGCGAACGCGTCAAGGATGTGCAGTCCGTAACGCGATGTGGCGGCGTTATCGGCGTCAGTGCTGCCAACTGTCACTAGCGAGGCGCTAAATTGCGCCCTGCCTCCATAATTCACTGCAATCAGTAGTTCGGGGGTACTGCTGCGCATTCAATTACAGCTAGTCTTGATTGTTGTTCCCGCACGTGCGAGGGAAATGCGCACACACACACACACACACATACACACTCGAGCGTTTGGGTGACGCGGCCAAAGCACACACACACACACAACAGTCGTACTACCACGCAAACAAACACGCACTCTAGATAAGAGTAGGCTGCGCATGTGAATACCCGCATAAGAATGTGTGGCTTTCTGTGTGTGTGTGTGTGTGTGTGTGTGTGTGTGTGTGTGTGTGTGTGTGTCTGTGTTTGTGTGAAAAAAAAGCCCGTGGGCTTGTGTCGCAGCAAAATTCAGCGATATCGGTAGCTCCGGCCCGCATTCCAGTGTAAAACGCCACCAACGGTCGCCGAGGGCCATTCGATAAACATGTCATGGCTGATGCAGAAATAAAAGGTAATTTGATTTAAGGCACGTTCATCGGCAGTCCGGTCGTTAAAATTATCCGTCTGATTGCATATTTGCAGCCGTATGGCCCCCTGTTCGGAAATTCGGGGCGGGGCTAATAATTCATGGTAACTATTTTAGCCCTGATCAATTTTCCGTCCGGATGAATGAGCGAGCTGCGCGCTTCCGCCGGCGACTGTCGACACTGCTCAGTCGACGCGGCAATCGATATGTGAAATCGCAAAAAGTCCGGATATTCGAGATTTTTGAAGAGTGTAACACTAGATCGCAATCACAGCACAAACTAGCCATTTTCATCCAGATTCAATTCTAATAATTTGTAAGAGGCAGAATGTTTACGTATTTGTCAAAATTTCAGTAACAGTCAACATATCTTTGAAGTACCGAAACAGTACAGTCTCAGAGTAACCACGTCTAAACACCGTAAATAACAGTAATTTTTTGTCGCAATAGCTAAATAGTTCCGCAGTATAGCTACTCGCTCTCTCAGTCTTTGTTTCTCCCAACGTTGACTAGCTCTCAGTATTTGTTTCTCGTAATGATAAGATCTCTGTAAGCCTTTGTTCGTCGATGTATTAACATTTATCAGTCATCTTTCGGACTTAGATTGTTGTGGTCGTATCTGAAATAGGTAGTCAGGTGCAAAAATATTCCGAACTTTTGGTTTACTATTATTGAATTTATTTGAAAGGCTAAATTAAATCGAACTTATACGCGAGTGCGTAAATAATATCTGTGGAATTTAATTCGGAACGTAATAATCAAGAAAATATTAATCATTGCTAAAAAAGTTTTCTTCATTGACAAATACTATATCAAAAAACTTTAACTTGATTCGAAAAAGGAGTAATTTCTAAATATTGACTTTGCCAAGAATATCACATTGCGATTTTGTGAAATGAACTATAAAGAACTGCTTATTTAAAATATATCGTGTGACTTTGACAGTGTTGTAAATCTGTGCTTAAGATGAAATATTAATTTAAAATTTTGTGTCGACCACATCAATCGTAGTTAGCACCTAACCTAGCCATTGATAATTGAAGAACTTTTAAAAAATAACATCTTTGAATTACCTGTGAATCAAAGTAACTAAAAATAATTAAAAGACGTAAAAAGACTTGCAGTTTAAAATCAATGTTATGACTTTTATAGGTAAAGACTAGTGAATGTTTATGTGACGTGCTTCGTTAAATGGAACTGCCGAGAAAGAAAAGATTATATTAAAAAAAGAATTAATAATTTTTAAAACAAGCCCCTGAGATTACAGAGTCCATGTTCATCAGTTAAAATATAATCCATAAACTGTGTTGGGGTACAGAAAGTTAAACCAGGGCCATCCGTAACTGAGTATATGAAATATTATCAGGTGTACTAACCTAAATAACCAACCTCTACGGTTGGGGGTTCGAATCCCCCCTCGGGCATGGATATTTGAGCTGTCCTAGTTCGTAAGTAGTTCATAAGTAGTTTGTAAGTTTAGGGACTGATGGCCCCGTAGTTGAGTCCCATAAGTTCTACAAACATTTGAATTTGAAAGTAACCAACGTATGCCTCAAATAAAATTTTTACGTGCCTGCTGAATCTTTATGTGAAGACGACGAAAGCTTGCATCACCGCTGACGTCGCTTCTATCATACCGAAGCACTACAACAAACCGAATAAATTTCCACCACCAACCAAAATATAAAATACAAGGACGTCACAAGAGATAGTAGAAAGCGGTAAGCTGTTTTTCCATTTATAACTTTGTGAGGTGGTAGGAAATAAGGATTGTTATTATGGCTCGAAGAACCGGTTTTAGCTTATAACGGTTCTTTTCATCTCCAGTTTAACATAACCGATAAAACCCGACAAAGTAACCAGTTTTTCAAATTACCGATTTTCGGTATTTAACCCTTTCAGTCACACATTATGAAATCATCTTTGGAAAGATTAAAATTCAGTGTTTTCTGTATTAATACAGAGCAGTAAACATCAAAATAAGTGAAACTTCCTGGCAGATTAAAGTTGTGTGCCGGAACCGGGACTCGAACCTGGGACACTTGCCTTTCGCGGGCAAGCGCTCTACCGACTGAGCTATCCCGAAACGACTCACGATGCCGCCTCACAACTTTACTTCCGTCAGTACCTCGCCTCCTACATTCCAAACTTCATTATGGATCAAAATAAGTGTTTTAAAACTTTTGGTCGAACTATTGTTTTTTTATGTCATGTATTTCATGCACAACACAGACGTTTGTATCGAGGTATTTCATTACCTGGGCGTTATTTTGTTGATACTTAACACTGCCAGATAAGCAATGCTAGCATAATGTTCAACACAGCTCTAAAGACAAGACAATTCACTGCTGGAATAGCCGGCCGCGGTGGCCGAGGTGACAGCCGGGCGCCGTGGCTCAGCGCGCCCGGTCAGGGGGCTGAACGCCCTCTGTAATAAAAAAGCTGAGCCAACCATTCACCGAACAACCACGAACAAATTGAACAAACGACCGCGAACCAAGGATCTACCAGATGAACAAAAAAAAAAAAAAAAAAAAAAAAAAAAAAAAAAAAAAAAAAAAAAAAAAAAAAAAAAGGTGACTGAGGCGCTCCAGTCATGGTCAGCACGGCCACTACGGTCGGGGGTTCGAATCCCCCCTCGGTCATGGATATTTGTGCCGTCCTAGTTCGTAGGTAGTTCATAAGTAGTTTGTAAGTTTAGGGACTGATGACCCCGTAGTTAAGTCCCATAAGCTTAACAAGCATTTGAACTTTTTTTTTTTTTTTTTTTTTTTTTTTTTTTTTTTTTTTTTTGAACTGCTGGAATAAAAGGAACCACACTCACGCCTACACTCTCGGCCACGTACAGACGGCAACGCAACACAACCTCCAAGATGGACAGATGAATGCCTCAGAAGCGGCTCAGAAGCGTACCAAGCGGCATCAACAAAAATGCAACTTTAAGGTTATGCAAAAAATACGGTATAAATCAACTTTCAATACGTTGTTGTCCAAGAACAACACTGTGAATGAAAGGGTTAATTGCAAAGGAGTAGGATATATGTGAGTGTTGTAGTGACTATTTTCTAAATCAATCACACTGTCTCTGGCAAACATAGGAAAGTGCAGCAGCGGTGAGATCACATGTTGACAACTGTTTTGAAACTTGAAAGTTTCGCTGTTCTCAATTTGTCACCCAGAAGCAATGACAAAATTAAAAAGTTCTAAGCCGGCCGCGGTGGCCGAGGGGACTGAGGCGCTCCAGTCACGGTCAGCACGGCCACTACGGTCGGGGGCTCGAATCCCCTCTCGGGCATGGATATTGGTGCCATCCTTAGGATAAGCTAGTTGATAAGTAGTTTGTAAGTTTAGAGACTGATGACCCCGTAGTTAAGTCCCATAAGCTGTACAAATATTTGAATATTTCATTTGTACAAATTAATAAATACTCGGGCAACGCCGGGTTTTCAGCTAGTAATTCATAGTAATATTTGAATACAGAATATGTTCCAAATCCCTGCTGCAAATTGACGTCAATGAAATAGGCCTATGGTTTAGTGGGTTACTCTTACGGCTTTTAATCAAATTGCGTGGTTATGGTATATCGCCCCAAATTTGCGATTGGATAGGGGATTTCTTGTCAGAGAGGACACAGTTCGTAGTAATCGATGGTAAGGCATCGACTAAAACAGAGGTGATATCGGGCGTTCCACAGGTTTGTGTTATTGGTCCTCTGCTGTTCCTTATTTACATAAACAATTTGGGAGAAAATCTAAGTAGCTCTCTTAGGTTGTTTGCAGATGACGCCGTCATTTACCGTCTAGTAAAATCATCTGAAGCTCAGAATCAACTGAAGAACGATCTGAATAAGATATCAGTATGGTGTAAAAATTGGCAATTGACTCTAAATAATGAGAAGTGTGAAGTCGTCCACATGAGTACGAAAAGAAATCCGTTGAACTTTGTTTACAAGATAAATCAATCAAATATGAAGGCCGTGAACTCCACAAAATACCTAGGAATTACTATTACTTCAGACCTAAACTGGAAAGAACACGTAGATAATATCGTGGGAAAGGCGAACCAAAGACTGCGTTTTATTGGCAGAACCCTTAAAAGATGCAACAGAACTACTAAAGAAACTGCATAGACTACGCTTGTCCGTCCATTTTTGGAGTATTGCTGCCTAGTGTGGGATCCTTATCAGGTGGGTTTGACGGAGGACATCGAAAGAGTCCAAAGAAGGGCAGCTCGTTTCGTATTGTCACGATACAGGGGAGACAGCGTTACGGAAATGATACAGGATCTGCGATGGGAATCATTACAACAACGGCGCTTATTGCTGCGGCGTGGGCTACTTGCGAAACTCGAATCGCGCAACATTCTCCTCCGAATGCGAAAATATAATTTTCACTCCCACTTAACATAGGTAGAAATGATCTTCAGAATAAAATACGAGAAATCAGAGCTTGAGCAGAGAGATTCAGGTGTTCTTTCTTCCCGCGCGCTATTCAAGAATGGAATGGGAGATAAATAGTATAATTGTGGTTCGATTAACCCTCTGACAGGCACTTAAATGTGATTTGCAGAGTATCCCATGTAGATGCAGATGTACTACCAGGCACTGAAATGTGATTTGCAGAGTATCCCATGTAGATGTAGAATTACTGGTTATTTTCGTTCCTGAAGTGATAAGTTAACGGAGGATGAAACCCGGGCGAGTACTTTGCAGGATATTAGGCCCAACTGTCGAAGCGGACGGAAGCCGCGCGTCACTTGGAGTGGCCACGGTCCGGTCTGAGTCGCGTCATTAGGGCGTGCCGGGTCTGTCCACTGTGCGAAGTGGTGGGGGTAGAGGAGGTGGGTGGAGGGGTGAAAGGGAGGGGTGGGAGGGGGTGGCTGGGTCAGCGAGTCCGGGCCGCGCTGCTTAGTATGCGCCGCCCCCGCCACGCGGCGCTGGTGTCTCCTCGGGCCTAATTCCAATTGTTATTGGATTTGGCGGGAGGCCGGTTGCGAGACGAGAGCGGAGACAGCTAGGGGGTGGAAATGCTGAGGGCAGTAGTTTGTAATTCAGCCCTCCGGGACCCGGGGTGGGGGCTAAGCTGGACGCGAGCCGCCGAAAAACAATTTGTTATGCCTGGGATTACACGCCAGGGGGAGGGAGGCAGGCTCGTCTTCAGCAAGTCCCGGCCCTGCTAAGCCCGCAAAAAATAGAGCCGCCCCACCGCCAGCGCAGGGGGTTTCTCCGCCGACGGTCTTACCGGGCCGACATGCCTAGCTTTTTGTTTCCCGCAGTCTGCGCTGAGACACCAAACGTGACGGAGAACTGCTCCGTCTTCTTATAAACTACCGAGTTGAACAGCGGCAAACTATTCTCCGCCAGGCACTACACATTTTTTTAGTATAAAATAACATTTGATCAAAATGTTCATATGTTTGTAAATCTATCGTACCAAACTGCGTGGTCATCATATGTTTGTAGATCTGTCGGACCAAACTGCGTGGTCATCAGTCCGTAGCTTACAGACTACTTAAACTAAGGTAAACTAACCTGACATTTGATAACAACGAAAGTCTTGTGTAGGGTGATCATTCATTTCTGGCGGGCTCGAAGATTCTCGAACTGCTCTCGTTACTTTAATTGTTTGTGTTTTTAAAAAATTAATAGTGAATATGAGTCTGAATATTCTACAGCTAGGATGTCATTGAGATACTTTTTCTATAATATTGTTACCTAAAATTTAACAAATATCTCTATTATCGATATCGATTATATATATCTATAAAAATCTATGGACACACAGACTGCTGGAGTAATGATAAAATCTTAAGGGCCGGCCGCAGTGGCCGAGCGGTGTGCGGCGTGCCAGTCACGGTCTGCACGGCCACTACGGTCGGGGGTTCGAATCCCCCTCGGGCATGGATATTTGTGACGTCCTTAGTATTAGCTAGTTCATAAGTAGTTTGTATGTTTAGGGACTAATGACCCCGTAGTTATGTCCCATAAGTTCTACAAACATTTGAACATTCTTTGAAATCTTAAGGAAACCTTCAACTTAGCCCAGCAGGTGATCCTGTGAAGTTTCTGGCTGTTGCTTGCCTTACCCTTTCAACATTATCTGGTGTCGTTACACTGCGTCTCGGGATGCTTCTTACACAGTATGTTTCCAGTTGATCTGAAGTTTTTCAACCATCTGAGGATTGTGTTACTGCCCGGAACAGCTCCATGTCAACCAGCATTAAGCGCACACGAAACAATTGCTGCGTAGAAATAATAGACTCACTTTTCACGAAACTGTCATAGACAAACGCTTGACGTCGTAAGTCCCACTGCTCCATAGTGACTGACAAGGAAAGTACTTGGGCTCGGACAAACACATATACATCAAAATCGTACGAGAGATAATGTAAAGATTCCTTATTGCACTAGTGACACTTCCGCATCTGCAAAACTCTGCAGTCGTCCGTTAGAGGCCTTTGCGTGTGCCTTGCCACATTGCACTTTGACCCGTCGGTTCGCCAGTAGGGACGTTGCAGTGTGCCTCCAAAGTTGCGTTTTCTGATGTTATTTGTGTGGTGAAGCGTCAGATGGAGCGGCGAAAGATATTCAATCCTCCTAACGTATTGCGATTGGTTGAGATAAAGTCACGAAGAACCCTTCTTCATGGAGATGGTATTAGTGTAGAAGATGAATCATTTGCATGCTTTCTCGTATCTGTTATGGTACAGAAATATGAGCATACGTTAGATACTATTGTTTCAAATGCATAATAATGATAATAGGGATGATAATGACTAGCAACTCATTGCAAGCGGTAGTGCTACGGTAAGTGCGGGAAGAGGCGATGGAAGCAGTGGCAATGAATACCAACAGTCTTTCGGGAAGAAGGTTAAAGTTGCAACTATCGTCACGGCTTTTGATGACAATTCGCTAGAGAACATGCACGATGATTATTACATAAGTTATATTTAAGATATCTGCATTACGTATGGCGTCTACAATTACATCTACAGCGCTATCTAGAGCATGGTTGCAGAGCTTTGCAGAAAAACGAAACCCACCAGCACATTGAGGTGTACGTAGAGATCCTGTAACCAAACGTTCATACATATATGGTTGTTCGAGCCCGTGTACTTTCCTTGTGAGTAAATGAAACGGCGTCTTGTGTGGGTTAGAACTATTCCCAACACGACCACCTCCCACCATCGCGCCCTGAGTACAACGCAGTTCAGACCCGTCTGTCTCCCGTGTGTCACCCTGGACCTCACGTAATTAATGGACGCTCCCTTAGTCCTGCGCAATACTATCCAGCGTTCAAGAGTTGGTTACATAATTTTATTATCTTTTGCATGATTATTGGTATGCATTACTATTACACTCTGCACGTGATTGGTGAGAAAAAGTCTCAAACAGTCTGCCCTTGTCTGTAATTGTGGTCTAAAGTGACGTGGAATATGCGCAGTTTCACGCATTACATTCCTTGAAACGTGCTTGCGCACATCAGATGGTATTGTGTTATATGTTATATGTCCATTTTTAGACACAAAAGTAGATTCACTACTTACCTGAATGCCCTTATCATGTTCTCCATAGTCACACACAGTCACCTCACTTCCGACCTGTACATCTTCCTCTATCATTTCTCCATCAGCATCACTATCATCCTCGTTTCCAAAAATTGATTCATCATCACTGTCAGTCTTTTGTAAACCTGCCAAAGCCTGTTCGAGACTGTAGCCCCTCGCAAAACGTGTATCGCCATCCATTATGAATAAATGCACAGAGCTCAATTCCAAACTGAATTTTTCGTAACACTGCAAGTAATTGTATTTTATATTCATTGTTTACAACAATGTACAAATGAATGTCGCTTTATAATGTACATTGTTGCCAAATTTATTTTCGTAAGAAAACCTATATATGACACTAAAATACTCTTATTGTATACCTGGGGTATTTTCTAACCCCACTGCAAACATTTCGAATTGTTGTACTGCAAAATGGGATATAACCATAAATATTATAATAAAAAGTCCGTGGATAGCATATCTGAAGAATGAGTTGTCTACACCCACATTAAAACTGTTTATTTGTAGTTAAATGAGTCTCGGGGTCTAAAAAGGCCCCAGGCATCATGCCAGGGATAAAAGTGTTTTGCTGCTCGAGTCACTCTATTGTCTGTACATCTTATAGTTTCCGCAAGATTTTTCTTCCGAAACTCTGAACCTACTTACGAATAGGCCCGTATTTATGGCGAAGTTTTTTTTTTCTGCAAGCGCCACCCCAAGCCCGGGCGCGTTTCCTCATTTAACTGTGGCATCTGCGCGTGCGGTGTAATCCCTTCCCTGAGCCTGCGCCGGCCCGGCGTGCCTTTCTTTCCCCATTTCGGCGTCCGAGTCTCCGGTATCGAGAGCGGGCACGGTGCGCGGGCAGCGACAATACGCCATTGTGGCGCGGACAATGCCGCCCCTGATTGTGCCCCGGGCCGCTACCCGGCGCACACACACACCAGCCTGCCGACCCCGCTGCTGTTTCAGCAGTCGATAATCTTACGTCGGCCGGCGCTGTCTTACCTAAGTCCCCACTCCAGGAAACGCGTATGTTCCCACGTCCGTGTCCGATCGGAAACGGCACGCTCCACCTGATCTTGAGTATTCTGCGGGAAACCGCTGATAGACTGCTTCTTCTTCTTCTTTCTCGGCTTTCCGGGCGATCTGTTCTCGTCAGCTGAAAAGGGCTTCGGCAGTATTAAAATGAGTTTCTGCGGTCAGCACAGGTTATCGATATTAGCAGAGGCTAACATAAGAACTGCGAAACTCGCAGATATTTTCTGCAACTTCGCAAGTGCAGCGTCACCAACCGGCTGTGTCGTAAAAAACATACCGCGATACCATTTATGTATAGAATGTGTATTTGGAATCCGACCTCGGGGAAGATCAGTTTGGATTTTGCAGAAATGTAGGAACACGGGAGGCAATACTCACATTACGACTTCTCTTAGAAGATAGGCTAAGGGAAACCTACGTTCTTAGCGTTTGTCGATTTGGAGAAAGCTTTTGACAACGTCGACTAGAATACACTCTTCCAAATTCTGAAGGTATCAGGGGTAAATTATAGAGAGCGATGTTATATTCAACCTATACTAAAGTCAGACAGCGGTTATTAGAGTCGAAGGGCAAGAAAGGAACGCAGAGGTTGGGAAGGGAGTAAGACATGGTTGTAGCCTTTCTCCAATGTTGTCCAATCTGTACATTGAGCAAGCAGTGAAGCAATGGAAGGAGAAATTTGGAGAGGACATTAACGTGCAGGCAGAAGAAATAAAAATATTGCGGTTTGCTGATGACATAGTAATTCTGTCAGAGACCGGAAAAGATCTGGAAGAGCAATTGAATGGGATGGACAGTGTCTTGAAAGGAAGATATAAGATGAACATTAACAAGAGTAAAACGAAGGTAATGAAATTCAATATCAGAAAATCAGGTGATGCTGAAGTAATTAGATTAGGTAATGAGACAATAAAAGTAGTAGATGAATTTTGTTATTTGGGTAGCTAGATAACTTCTGATGGCTGAAGTAAAGAAGATATAAAATGGAGAATGGCTTTGGGAAGACAAGCGTTTCTAAAGATGCGAATCTTGTTAACATCCAATATTAATTTAATTGTTAGTAAGTCCTTTCTGAAAGCCTTTGTCTGGAGTGTAGCATTGTATGGCAGTGTAACGTGGACGATAAGGAGTTCAGATAAAGGATGATAGAAGCTTTTGAAATGTGGTGCTACAGACGAATGATGAAAATTAGATGGGTAGATCACGTAACTAATGAGGAGGTGCTTAAGCGAATGAAACGTGGAGAAAAGGAGTTTCTGGCATATCCTGACTAAGAGAAGGCATAGATTGGTTGCACACATTCTGAGACATCAAGGAGTTGTCAACGTAGCATTATAAGGAAGTGTCTTGGGGTAAGAAACGTAGAGGGAGACCGAGGGACGAATGCACTAAGCTGATTCAAAAGGATGTAGGTTGCCGAACGTATTCTCAGATGAAGAGACTTGCACAGGACAGGGTAGCTTGGAGAGCTGCATCATACCAGTCTGCGGACTGAAGACCAAAACAACATTTGGAGTACAGCAGTACGTTCCAAATACCGTCGTATTTACGAGCGTATGTGGTGCTTATATTGTAGCAACTATGAAAAATGTTGTTGTGGTCTTTAGTTCTCAGACTGGCGCAGCTCTCCATGCTACCCTGCTCTGTCCAAGTCCCTTCATCTCAGAATAAGTTCGGTAACCTAAATCCTTTTAAATCTTCTTTCAGTAAAAAACCGTCTTGACTGCAAAATTTTTATTAATTAATGACACATTTCGACCTTTAGCAGGGCATCTTCAGATTATCTGCGTGACAGAATTTACACAAAATTTCAAGGCGGAATTACAAAATGGGTATAATGGTACATGGGCTTATTTTGTGTTAAGAAGACAGTATAAAAGGTAAACAAAGCTTACAATGCGCTCTACGTGGTGTGACACCGTAAGTTGTTTTTCGGTGTTTCTATTTTTCTGGAATTTTTGGATTTCCTTGTAGCCCTACAAGCCAACTGTAATTCGTTGTTACCCGATCATTTTTACCATTATACCCGTTTTGTAATTCCGCCTTGTAATTTTGTGTAAATTCTGACACGCAGACAATCACAAGATGCCCTGCTAAAGGGCGAAATCCCTCATTAATTAATAAAAAATTTGCAATCAAGACGGTTTTTTTACTGAAGGAATATTTATTCTCACCGATTGCTGTACACCATGGACTGGAAATCCTTTTGAATCTGCTTACTGTATTCGTCCCTCGGTCTCCCTCTACGATTTTCACCCCACACGCTTCCTTCTAATGCTAACTTGACGATTCTTTGATGTCTCAGAATGAGTCCAACCAATCTATCCCATCTCGGGGCATGGATATTTGTGCCGTCCTTAGTTGTAGGTAGTTCATAAGTAGTTTGTAAGTTTAGGGACTGATGCCCCCGTAGTTAAGTCCCTTAAGCTTAACAAACATTTGAACATTTATCCCTTCTCTTGTCAGTATTTACCAGAAACTCATTTTCTCCCCCATTCCATTGAGCACCTCCTCTTTAGTTACGTGATCTACCCATCTAATCTTCAAAATTCGTCTGTAGTGCCACATTTAGAATGCTTCTGTCAACTTTTTGTCAGAAGTCCTTAACGTCCACGTTTCATTCCCAAACAGTGCTACACTCCAGACAATTGCCTTCAGAAAGGACCTCCTAGCATTTAAACTAATATTGGATGTCAACAAATTTCGCTTCTTCAGAAACGCTTTCCTTCCTGTGGCCATTCTGCATTTTACATCTTCTTTACTTCGGCCATCAGAAGTTATCTTGCTACCCAAATAACAAAACTCATCGACTACTTTTATCGTTTTATTACCTAATCCTTCAGCATCGCCTGATTTTCTGTCACTACATTCTATTACCCTCCGGTTTACTCTTGTTAATGTTCATCTTCTATCTTCCTTTCAAGACACTGTCCACTGTTCAAGACAGGTCCTTTGCTACCTCTGACAGAATTCCTGTGTTATCAGCAAACCGCAAGGTTCTTATTCCCTCTCCCTGGACTTTCATTCCATCTCAAAACTTCTCCTTGCATTCTTTCATAGCTTGTCCGGATATTTCTCATTTGCAAAGGTTGCTGAGAGGTAAGAGAATAGTGTTACACATAACAAGTGTTCTTTTACGGTGGTTAGTTCATTTTTAGGCACGGAAGAAAACGTTTAAAAAAGCACTTCCTTCGAAACTTCGGCTCTTTATGAGAAAATGAAATGCATAACCACTACTTCATAATATTACTGCTGTATAATAATAATATTATGCTTCTCGACCGTTCCCGCATGAGTTTCGAGTCCTCCTTCGCGCATGTGTGTGTGTGTGTGTGCGTGTGTGTGTGTGTGTGTGTGTGTGTGTGTGTGTGTGTGTGTGTGCGTGCGTGCGTTGTCCTTGGTGTAAGTTAGTTTAACCAGTTTGTAATACTAGGAACTGGTGACCATAGTTTGGTCCGATAGGTTTACAAGCGTTTCAACATTTGTACCCTTCCGAAGGCAGTTAATCAACTATTTCATTAGAGCCTGCTTAGTTTCGTATTTCACTTTCAGAAAAATTATGGGCGTATTACTTACATGTTATGGCGTTAACCTACTAATTTGTAAAATAAATCTGTAGCTACAAATAAATAAAGTATAAGTGTATATACTAATAATATTGGGACGTTCTTGAAGATATTCAGTTTGATATCTGAAAAGTAGCTAAAATAATCATGACAGATATACGCAAGGCACAGAAGCAAGAACAAAGTGAGAAGAACCTTCATAAGGAAATGTAGAACATAGTCTCCAAGAAGTCTAGTTTTACAATGTCCGACATCCGCTAGAACAAAACTCATGAACGTGAAAGAACGCTCAAATCACGCGAAGATAACCATAATCGGTCCCTTTTCTACTTGAGCACATCAGATTTCAATTTATTTCTGCTCTTAAAAGGTTTTCGGGTGATACGAGTACTACTCAGCTATATGTATTACACTGCACTGACATTTTGTTATTATAGACAACAATTAACAGAAGCTGCATTGTTACTATAACGACGTATTCATATTCGTATTAGAAAATTCAAAACAAAGTTTAGCAATTAGGAAAGATAAAAGTAACAGCATAAAAAACAACTACTACTCATTTTGTATCATGACTTTCTTCCACAACTCCCTAGTGACCACTTGGAGTGCTAGCTTTGCTTCAGCTGCCTTTTATCCCCTATAGACTGTCTTTGTCTTTGTCAGACTGTGATGTTACTGTAAGACTGAGGCGCATATTGTTTTGACACATTACTCTCGTAACCCTTCTCAATTGTGGAGCGTGATCCTTTAATGACGTCATAATCAGGGATATACGTCTACATCAAAATTGCTATACTGCAATTCACATTTAAATGCCTGTACTGGCTTCATCCTTCGAATACCACTTCATTAGGAGTGATCGAATTTGGCGTCCACGATGAGATATACTTCTTACTGTAACTCAAATCTCGAAATGAAGAACAAAATTGTATCCGGGGGGTGGGGGGGGCGAATTTAAAAAATGGGTTTTTCTACAATTCTTGGTACACCGTTCCAAAATACATTTAAAAACCATAGATCTTTTATTTGAAGTATTTTTCAAATATATCTTACGGTCTCAGCGATGTGCATTTACAATTGTTAAACTCGTTATTTAATTGTTTTTATTCAGATGGTTGTTTTACCCTCTTCACGGTCATATGGGCAAGTATATAAAAAAGTAAGTGTCTCACATTTCGCTCAGCGCTTCGACATAATCGGGGTCGATGGAAATCTAACTGTATCCCATGGGTGGATCTATTGCTTAGTATTAGATGTATTTCACTCACAGTATTCAGACCTTATAACAGTATAAATAGGTACACGTTGACGTTGCAAACTCAGGGAAACACTGGTAACGTACCAGAAACAGAAAAACCCTTTCAATACTCAATCCCAGTGGGATCCTTATCAGGTGGGTTTGACGGAGGACATCGAAAGAGTCCAAATAAGGGCAGCTCGTTTTGTATTGCTTTACGGAAATGATACACGATCTGGGATGAGAATCATTACAACTACGGCGCTTATCGCTGCGGTATGGTCTACTTACGAAACTACAATCACCAACAATCTCCTAGGTAGAAAATATCATCAGAATAAAATACGAGAAATCAGAGCTAAAACGGAGAGATTCAGGTATTCTTTCTTCCCGCGCGCTATTCGAGAATGGAGTGGGAGATGAATAGTATAACGGTGGTTCGATGAACTCTGTGCCAGGCACTTATATGTGACTTGCAGAGTATCCCATGTAGATGTAGACACCGCGGTCGATTTTCCCGCTTGCTCAGCGGTTCGTTTGCAAGTTTCTCAAGCCCCTTGCTCCATTAATTTTGACAACATTGTCAGGAGAAAAATAGCGATCTATTTGGTATGATCAATACACAGAAAACAGTTTTGATCGCAGAAATTAACATTTTCAGTTAACCGGTTTCGACCTGATGTAGGTCATCTTCGGAATTACAAACAGCCCATGTGACCAGTGCTGCACTCGGCTGGGCTGGGCTGTCCTGGGCTGTTCTGCTGCCAGTAGGTAATTGTTCAGGTAACTGTTCAGTTACCTAATGGCAGCAGAACAGCCCAGGACAGCCCAGCCGACCACAGCACTGGCCACATGGGCTACTTGTAATTCCGAAGATGACCTACATCAGGTCGAAACCGGTTAATTGAAACTGTTAATTTCTGCAATCAAGACTGTTTTTTTGTATATTGACCCTTGCTCCAGTCTGAAGCAAATATTTCAATGCGTGTTCGTTTGCTTGGCGACTTTCCACGTGCTCTTTCAACACTGCTGTACGGCTGTTTACTTCCGTGTGAACTAATGTTACCACAACGAATTCTTGCTGTACGCTCGCTGTCCACCTCTCTCCTGCTAATTTCTATCTCAATTACTCATTACTAATTCTAGGCCTGCCGCGGTGGCCGAGGGGGCTGAGGCGCTACTGTCACGGTCTGTACAGCCACTACGGTCGGGAGTTCGAATCCCCACCTCGGGCATGGATATTTGTGCCGTCCTTAGTATTAAGTAGTTTGTAAGTTTAGGGACTGATGACCCCGTAGTTAAGTCCCATAAGCTATACAAACATTTTAACTAATTCTGGTCCCTTTACAGTTTGATCTCATGGTGTATGTCAAGCAGCACTGAATTCGAACCCGGAGTGCCGGAACTTCGTCTGCAGATGTTAAAATCTCCGGAGGTATTTAAACGCGATCCAGCCGTCGGACGGGGCCGACCTTTTCGCTCTAGTTTCACTAGTAAGATTCAAATTGTCGATAGCCTTAAACACAACTGCACGAGTACGACGGCTTCTTCAGCAGCGCGGCATCTTCCGCAGGAACGTACCTCTCGGCGGCGGCGCGACGACTGAGCAGCGCAGAGACTAAGTCCCGAACAGAGTGGCTATCCCGTACGCCTGCTGTAGTCTCTCTAGCAGCACGCACCATTGTCTCAAGGATGCAACAGTGTGACAATGCTCAATATAAATTGTTATTATTTGTGGGGGGTTTTGAAGGGGGGGTTCTTTGTTCTCAATGATGATGATGTATTTTCATGTATATTGAATACGCCTGGCAGTGTATGCCAAGGTATATAGAAAAAGCAGGTAGGCCATTCCGGCCCCTGGCGAGCAGAAAACTACCAGACGCCTTTGCGCGCCGTGACGTCACGGCGAGGACGCTGCAGTATTGTGCACTGAGCAGGATACGGAAGTCGCAGTCATGAGCAAGGGTCCCTGTAATTGTGCCGTGGCACAATGCACTAATACTGCTCGAACGACGACGAACGTTATTTATCACGTTTTTCCCCAGGATCAGAACCTGCAACGTGAATGGCTTGTTCGATGTAAACGCAAGGACAAAGTGAATGTGAAAACTGCGCGTGTGTGTTCAGCTCATTTTCATTCTGAGGATTATGAACGGGATCTGAGAAATGAGCTTGTAGGGCTAACTTCAAGAAAGAAGTTATTACCAACTGCAATCCCCTCCATAAACAATCTGAACTGGCATGGAGAAGACAAACGAAAAGGTAAAAAGTCTGCACATACATAACACTTAAAATAACTGAAACAAAAAATTACCACGATATAAATGAAGTCACACAAATACAACATCTTTTGACGCTTTACTTTGTTGCTCAACGACAATGAATGACTCGCTATATTGTATAGGCGGTTAAATTTTAAGTCTTACCCTCGTGACTTCGCGAGATAATGTTGACAACGAATGCTGAATGCCGGCAATAATGTGACGTTGCGATTGACCAATCGCGCGACTACTTAAATGTTTTGTCATGAAATCTTCGTTTTACGAAGGCAATTACTTTTACTGAGCGGACAAGGGCACATACAAGAACATGTCAACCATAGAGGAGGAGTAGCATTGTTTATTTCCTTCATGTTCTGTACGAAACACTAATCTACCGTATTCATTATATGTGGTTCAGATTGGAATAGTATATCTCGACAAAGATTTTCTGCTGTCCTGTTGGTGTAACCAACATAATCACACGAAGACGCCGGAATAGAAAGTAACATTTTACCGATGTAAAGCTACAAATTACGCGCTATAAGCGGGTTTTGTAATTTTAGTTACTAAATTACCCGGCGCTCTAGTGTGATGGTAATCTTTGCCAAGATCTAATATTCAAATCTGAACCACATGAAATGAGTTGATTAGTGATTCTATATACCTTGATACAGACGGAAATGGAGTGTGTAAAAAAAAAAAAAAAGTCATCAAGTCTCTGTGCTCTACTTTAAATCAAACGTTCCCTGCGGTTCATGAAGCAGTTATTACTCTACGTAAAATCGAGAACATTTATAAGGATTAGGCATCTCAATCAAGAAGCAATGAAGAAATGTGCCGCAAAGAGGAAGCAGTTATGGATTGCATCGTCTGGTAAACGGCAATAAACATTGACTACATTAATATTTGCTTCTTCATCTTTCATGTTAATTATAATTTATTTAATCTTAGTGTGTACAAAACCTATGATGGCGCTTCTTTTGACTTGTACGAATGTGTATCGAACGTAACTGAAAGTAAAATGAACGAATAATACGCCACAGAGTGAGTGGTGCGGCGCATTTGCTGTGTAAACACACGGCTGCGCTGCGCTAGCGTCCTCGCCGTGACGTCACGGCGCTCCAGCCAATAGCAAGCGTTTTCGCCGAAATGCCCCCCCCCCCCTGGTATATGCTGCCCGCATAGACAACATGCGCCAACTTGCGTGATTACGTAAGTACTGACACAGCTGTTTACTATCTGTTATCGCCTTCACAGTTTGATCTCATAGTGTATGTCAAGTCAAGCAGCACTGAAGTCGAACCCGGCGTGCCGGAAGCTCGTCTGCAGATGTTAACATCTCCGGAGGTATTTAAACGCGATCCAGCCGTGGGACGGGGCCGACCTTTTCGCTCTAATCAAGCCCATTAGGATTCATTGCTGGCGGCTGTACTCTCGCCGCTTTAACGAGTCGCTAATGGCGGGATCAGCCCATCACCCCGACCTGCGAGAACTCCCCTCCTCTACCCCCCAACTGACTCGTCTCTCTTTCGACTTTTTCCGGCTGCCCCCCCCCCCCCCCCCACTTTTCTTTCTTCTGCTGGTGCAACCGCGAAGTGAAATTAATGAGCGGGAAAAAGCGTATTATTAATAGCGCGGCCATTGTTCGCGCGGTCGGATCCTCCTGCCGGCCGCCTTTCAGTGCGGGTTGTCGATATCCGCTCTCCAGGGCCCTCGTCCACCATCGAGTGCCCCCTCCTCCAGTCGGGTTACCGCGGAGAAAAAAAAAGTTTGTGCCGCGGCTTCGCTTTTTTACGCCGGCCGGATCGCAGCGTGTTGTAAACGGAGATTCGTGTGTCACAAAAGCATTTTTGTATGCGCGCACAGTGTCGTCCGAAAAAGTTTCGAGACTGGTTCTATTCCTGGCGTATAAACCGTGCGACGCCAGCGGGGTAACTACAACGGCGACTCGAAACAAACAAGTTTGAACCTTACATTTTGTCGAAAATTTATATATCGAGATCGAGGCTGTATACAAAATATTAGTTAATTATTGTAAAGAAGAAACCTGCAACTTGTCAGGTTAGTAATATTATTATATTTAAAAGATAACGCCATTACCAATTTCGAACCTAAAGGTTCATCATCAGACTGCTGCTCACGTCCAAACATATTTGTTAAGGCCATTCCACACTGCACGTGGCGTGCGTATCTGGATGTACTCTCAAATTAGGTCATTTCTTATTTTGTCGATCCTCGTTTTCCCCATCAACCACCTCAACCTACGCATCTCAGCCACGTTTAATTTCTTCTCCTGTACTTTCTTTAACAGCCACATCTTACTTCAATACAATCTAGTTGGTCTCACCACCGATTTAAAAACTTTTCTTTTTGTCTTTCGGTAAATTCTTTTGTCGAAGAGCTCACCTGACACCCTTTTCCAGTTCGTCAATCCAGCTTGAATTCTAGACGCACGCTACAACGAATAACCCAAACCCAAGGGAGGAATCGAACCTCCAAAGGCGCGCAACGGCATCCTTTACAGAAGGTTACCGCCTGTGTATTCAACCACGTGGTAGCAGCTTTTTATCATCGTTGAGGTCTTGACCACCAAGGACAGATTTTAGGTGTAAGAAGAGATGAAAGTCGCTAGGAGAGAGGTCCGAGCTGTATGGAGGATGATCAAACAGGTCCCATTGAAATTTCCGTAAGCATTGTTTGGTCACATTCGGTGTGTGAGGTCAGGGATTATCGTGGAAAGAAAAAAAGATCTTTTGACAGTAATCCTCTTCTTACACCTAAAATCTGTCCTTGGTGGACAACACTTCAACGATGATGACGAGCTGAAAGAACATGTTACCACATGATTGAATACACAGGCGGTAACATTCTATGAAAAAGGCACACAAAACCTTGTGCCATGCTATGATAATTGCCTACAAAATTTCGGAAGCTATGTAGAAAAGTAGTTTAACAGTTGTAGATTTTTGTACAATCAATATTTTTTTCTGTATCTTTACCCGTTAGTTTTATATAACCAAACGGAACTTACTTTCTGGACGCGCCTCGGATATCGAGATCGAGGCTGAGGCTGTGTACAAAATATTAGTTAATTCTTCTAAAGAAGAAAGCTGCAACCGGTCACTGTTAATAATACTATTATATTTAAAAAATAAGGCCATTACCACTTTCGAACCTAAAGGTTCATTATCAGACTGCTGCTCACGTCCAAACATATTTGTTAAGGCCATTCCACACTGCACGTGACGTGCGTATCTGGATATACTACCAGTTTTGCCAACAGTGAACTACGATATCCCACTAAAAACCTTATTGAAAACCACCAGAAACCACTAGATTTTATTCGTGTGTTTAACAAAACCACTCGATTATTATTTGTGGTACTGAGTATGTTGAGTAACCAAAAATATGAAACAAATTTATCACTTTTGTTGAAAGCTAGAACAGTATTATATTTTTTATTTCATTTATTTATTTATTACCAAAAATAAACAGTTGCAAGTCGAAATTTTATTTCCTTACCAATTTTGAGCAATTGGTGCTTTTCTTCAAAAGAGACTGCGAAGGAATAATCGTCAGTATTGTGAAGTCCATAGCTTGTAATAAATAAAATAACAACATTAATATACTACACATTCAACAAATACTTAATAGGAGACCTTATACATACTGTTAATTATCGCATGATAAGCGAAAGTTAGTATCACATTTCCCTTATCATGCTATAGTTAACAATATCATATAATCTCCCTTTAAATATTTTTTGAATTTTATACTTTTAAATTGTTATTATTATTTTTTTTATTTATTCACGGTTCCGTGGTGTCTGTCTATACTTTCTCGTGGCTTATCTTGGTTTGATGACACCAGCACGAGCGGCAGTAGTATCGATGAGCTGGTTATATTGTATTCTTTCGATTCAAAAAACGAATGGGTGCATTCAATTTAAAATTTTAGTAGAAAAGAAGAAGGTCTGATGTTAGGTAAAATATGGATGTCGACATTGCACCAAGATGACAATCGATTAATTTTAATCGAGAATGACGACGCCATCCAAAGGTAGCCACACAGTCAGCCTCACGTGACGTACGGTGGTGCCCTCTATAAATGCGAGAGCCCTTCAGGCCACAGTGGCAGTTTCTGAAAGACCCTGGAAGATTTCCCCCGCAGTTGGAGACGAAACGCCGAGAGGAAGTTTTATACTTGGACCACGGCCTACCAGACCGAAAGTTTTACCTGAAGACAACGACGGCCGTGAAAGTTTACATTGTATGATTTCACCTTCCAGGTTCACACCACAAAACAGGGCAGACTACCACTATTTTCCCCTACTTATATTACTGAAGGCTGGATTACCTTGAGGCCACTTTATAGATAAAAAAAGATCCTCCTCTGCCTGTTGCTGGGTCTTTACCCCAAAATCTGTAACAGGTAGCAACCAGTGGAATTAAAAGTTTGTTTCGCAGCTTTGCTCTTTTGTGTGGCGGGATTAAAACGCCACTCCCGTACGGATGCCACCCCCTCACACTCCCATCAACCCTCAACCACGTCCACTTCTCTCCCCCTACCCTCACCACCTAACTAATCTCCCCCAGTCCCCCCCTCCCCCCCACAACCAGTGGTGTTGGACCAGCAGCAAGCGCAACACCGTGCTGTGATTTTCGCGGCCGGCCGGTCGCCGGTGCCCGATTCGCAAATTATCTTCTGTCTGAGGCAACTTCATTAATTGGCTGCTCGTGTAATTGGGGTCGTACGTGGCGGCGCCGCCCCCTGGGGAAATTTGCAGGACTTGGTCGCCACGCCACAGACCAACTTGCCGCCGCCCAGCTGTGATTATTCTGCCGTCGACTGCGCGCCGCGGGTCACCGACCCGCCAGGGGCGGCTGGCTGAGGCGCACGTTTCGTCATCGCTCTTGCTCAGAGCTTTCCAAACTGGGTGTCGCGACACCCTGGGGTGTTGCGTAGGGTGTCGCGAGACTAACAACTGTAGACTCTAAACAAAAAAATAAAAATAAAATAAAATAAATAAACTTATCATAAAATAACACAAAATATCCTTCTCTTCATACTACCCTGAAGACACGTTTGCAGCTAATCAACCTTCATTCAGTGTACCACTGATCACGTATTAACCCTTTCGTGCTTGTTGGGACATATACGTCCCACTAACTTCGGACCACGTTTGTACCACAAGGTGGCGAGTTACGTAATTCTGCATAGTGCTGCCATCTGTTGTTGGCCCTTCAGAATGCGGAAAAAAATCGAGGCACTGAAATTCTTACAGTGTAGGAGGCTGCGACTTTTTATATGGGCTGCCGCGTGAATTTTCGCGCCGTAATCATAGTTTATTGTGCCTTGAATCGGTTTTCGTAGTTTTATCGCTACCGAAAATGTCCGAAGTAAGTATATTTGCTATTTTATGTTTCTTAGAAGCTTATAAATAATAATTACGCTTTCTAAAACTCATTTTACTTCAAAAGTTTTTATCAGTGAATTTGCAATTAGTGGGACGCATGTGTCCCAGTGACCGCTGTGTAGCCAGCCCTATAGTGCCTTTATGTTGCGATATTATAATACTCATATTTGAAGAAAACAAGTTTTTTTGTAAATTTTTGCGCTAATAAAACACGGTATGTGGTTTACTATTATCTGCATTTTCTATTATAGAAGCTGCGAGACAGCTCTCTCTCTTTTTTTTCCAATTTGGTTTGCATTATATATTTCTGAATCATGTACTTGTTTAGACCCTATGACAGGAGAACTTAAGAAATTATTTTAAAAATTCTTAGGTAAATCGGCACCAGAAATGATCAGTGGGACGTGTGTGTCCCACCTTTTTTTTTTTTTTTTTAGGAAAAATGGAATGTGCTAAAATTTTTTCAGTGTCATATTTGTAATCTTGATCCAAATCAGACTCTGTAACAGCTGAGATACCTTAAGATATTCTAAAAAATGAATAAAAACCACGAAAGGGTTAAAGGAATGATCGGTGCACGTTAATTGCGTTCTCAGCCGCTAGGCGCTCATCTCTGCTTCAGTAGCAGTAGACACTCAGGGTTCGTTCAAGCAGCTGCCAGATTCCAGCAAACAGCGCATGCGCAGAGCTGCTGCTGATACTCGATAACAGCTCTTCCCATGCGCAGTTTGCTGGAACTGGCAGCTGATTGAACGAACCTTCACTGTAGTCTGCTTTCCTTCTCAAAAAGCTGCACCTGAGCGTTTTTTTAATGGATTTATCAAAGCCACGTCACACTCGGTAGCGTTTCTTACCATTAAATGTCTATCAATGACACAGTGGCTGTAAAAGCTGTCACTGATTGTAAAAGCAGTCACAATTGTACACTGACTAAAGCTATTCAGTAGCGATGTTAAGTATGGAGTATAGCCGGGTGATTAACGGAGAGTGGTATTTTAAATGCAGTGGTCGTTGGTTCGAACTTTGGTATGCGTTAATATTTTTTTGTCTCACTTTCCTGTATGTAACAGATCCTGGGAACAGAAATGACATTCATATTCTTACTTCCCACAAATATTTTTCAATTTTTTCCGAATATGTCCGGACTTCCGAGATCGTGTTGAAGCAAGAACGTAACAATATAACTTATAATAATTCATCACTTCTCATAAACACATCCTCTTTAATACAATGAAAGAATCCCTGAGACGGATTTACGTCTCAAATATGTCAAAGACATTATTGATACATCTGAAGCATTGAATTAAAATTTGTGGTGCGGCCGGAATCGAACCCGGACCTCCATGCAGGTCCGGGTTCGATTCCCGGCCGCACCACAAATTTTAATTCAATGCTTCAGATCTATCAATAATGTCTTTGACATATTTGAGACGTAAATCCGTCTCAGGGATTCTTTCATTGTATTAATTGATATTTATATCACCATAACAGGATTGTTCCACCATGTCCATTGCTGAGGTGCTATTCCGCTGCATGGAGAGCCTTGGCAGTAGTGGCAATTATCTTTGGAACAAAGAAGCTGAATTAAAGTTTGTGTTGTGGAGGGAAATAGTACATAGACTATTCCGAGGCGCCTTTATCGTTAGTGGTGTGGTAGTCTAACGGTTAAGGCGTCTGCCTAGTAAGCATGGAGGTCCGGGTTCGATTCCCGGCCGCACCACAAATTTTAATTCAATGCTTCAGATCTATCAACATCCTCTTTATTTGTGAAATTAATGTGATAATATTGAAGTGAAAGGGAACAGCCACAGTGATGTCTAAATCAGAAATGCGAGCAGCTAATTTCCAGATGCCGTTTTCAATCGATCCAGAAAAACCGACATGTTCACACGACAGTCAATAACGGTTTCCGAAATTTAATTTTCGTGTCTCGGAAGTTGGCTCGATTGTAGAAGAAAAAAGTAAAACTCTGTTAGTTAGGAATTGTTGTCTGTGGTGTTACTCTGTTGCCGGCCGCGGTGGCCGAGGGGACTGAGGCGCTCCAGTCACGGTCTGCACGGCCACTAGGGTCGGGGGTTCGAATCCCCCCTCGGGCATGGATATTTGTGCCGCCCTAGTTCGTAAGTAGTTCATAAGTAGTTTGTAAGTTTAGGGACTGATGACCCCGTAGTTAAGTCCCATAGACTATACAAACATTTGAACATTTTGTTACTCTGTTGTACATCTCCGTAGTTTCTTTTCTTGCGATGAGTGTACGTCATTGCTGCCGTCAGGATCAACATTAAACGTATCAATGCGTACGAGGATTTCAGTATCGTTTACAATCTACATTTAAGCGATAATTTATTTCTGTTTCCCCTCCCCCCTCCCGTATATGCATCTAAATTCTGCCATATGTATTTATATTAGTGAAAGGGTGTCAAGCAAAACTGTAAGCTATAAAAGGGTGTCGCCATGAGGGAAAGTTTGGAAAGCACTGCTGTACCTGCTGGACTTAGCCGACGACACGTTCACCTGTATGGTGTAGGGACTAGGGCTATTCCGATGATGGTTTCTACATCTACATATATATGGGATACTCTGCAAATCACATTTAAGTGCCTGGCAGTGGGTTCATCGAATCACCTTTATACTACTCATCTACCATCCCATTCTCGCATAGCGCGCGGGAAGAAAGAACATTTGAATCGCTCCGCTCGAGCTCCGATTTCTCTTATTTTATTCTGATGATCATATCTGTCTATGTAGGTGGAAGTCAACAATATATTTTCACATTCGGAGGAGAATGTTGGCGATTGGAGTTTCGTAAGTAGCCCACGCCGCAGCGACAACACCGTTGTTGTAATGATTCCCATCCTAGATCCAGCATCATTTCCGTAGCGTTGTCTCCTCTGTAACGTGACAATACAAAACGGGCTGCCGTTCTTTGCACTCTTTCGATGGCTTCCGTCTAACCCACACTAGGCAGCAATACTCCAAATGAGGACGGACAAGCTTGGTGTATGCAGTCTCTTTAGTAGTTCTGTAGCATCCCAATCTGTTCTGCCAATAAAAAGCAGCGTCTGGTTCGCCTTCCCCACTACATTATCTACGGCTTCTTTCCAGTCAAGTCTGATGTAAGAGTAATTCCTAGGTATTTAGTAGAGTTTATAGCCTTCACATATGATTCATTTATCTTGTAAAGAAAGTTTAACGGATTTTGTTTTCGTACTAATGTGGACGACTTCATACTTCTTATTATTGTGTTTAATTCCAGCGAGAATATTCATTCTTCTTTTTTCTTATTTCTTTAAAAATCTCTGGACGGATGGAAAAATTATGATGGCTTTTGACCTGCTTGACATACCGAATAGTCCCGCTATCAAACCGAATTCTTTGATCACCTTTTATATTCCGCACTGGTGTGAAAAATTAAAGAACCAACAGAAAACTTTTAACGTTATTGTTATTTTTTTTTATAAAACACTACCTGAAAATCCAGCGTCTGTCCGTCTCCCCCTCCCTCTGTCCGTCTCCTCCTCTCCCTCCTTCATTCTCTTCCTCTCCCCCTTTTCTCACTCCGTTCCCTCCCTCCCTTTCTGTCTGTCTCCTCTTCCATCTACTCGTCTCCCTCCCATGTATGAAATCATACGTACATACAAACGTGCGCGAAGTTTCATGGTGACTAGTCAAACGCTTTCAAAGTCGCAACGTTCCCTCCGCCATGCCAAATACACTGGCTTACAGATCATAAAAATATTCTTCATGGAAACATACATTTACGTGTTGACTTTCATGGTGACCAGTGAAACAATTTCGATGTTTAATCAAAATATCCACGGGTGTACTGCCGGTCTGTAGTGTCCAACGGACACAATATTTCGCCATCATCAGGTGAACTGACGGACTGAGCTCCTGGAAACGCGCCGGCACGGATATCCGCATGCTACGGCTGCCTAAGGGAACTGGGTTCTAGCCCGGTAGCGGACGATTTAAATACCCTCGGCCCGCGGAGCGACCCCTCCGCGGTCCGCGCCCCCGCCGCGGCCGCGCAGTGGAACTGATTGCGACGGCGTCTGAGATGACGTCGGTGTGAGGACTCTGTCCGCCGTGGTCGTCACTTCGTTACGTTTGCTAGATTTACTCTTAATTAACCCAATCGCTGGTTCCCAAGCTTTGCTAAGATTATAGCCACAGTCACGGTTTATGAGGTCGTCACTTGTGCGAATTTCGATGGCCTCTCTAACGACGCAGTCCCAGTATCTCGAAGTCTGTACCAGAATCCTAGTACTTTCATATTCCATCGCATGATTCTTCGACAAACAATGTTCAGCGACCGCCGACTTGCTCGGATACATCAATCGTGTGTGCCTCTGGTGTTCAACGCATCGATCCTCGACGGTACGCATCGTCTGTCCAATATATGACTTTCCACACTGACACGGAATCTGGTACACGCCGACCTTCCTCAAACCGAGATCATCTTTAGCGCTCCCCACCAGTGCACGAATTTTATTCGATGGGCAAAAAACAGTTCCAACCTGGTGTTTTTTCAAAATGCGGGCGATCTGCCCCGAGAGTGCGCCGGTATATGGTACGAACGCAGTGCCTACATCCTCCCTCGTGTTTTCATCCGTTTCCACAGGTTGTGTTGTAGTGGTTGGGCGGAGATCCCGCTGAATCTGCGAGTACCTATGTTTTCGGAATACTGTTCTCAGGTGTGCCAATTCCTGGGGTAGACACTCTACGTCGGAGATAGTGCGCGCCCTATGTACTAGAGTTTTAAGTACCCCATTCCTCTGTGAAGGGTGGTGACAGCTGTCTGCGTGTAAATACAGATCAGTGTGCGTTATTTTCCGATATACACTATGACCCAGGGTGTCATCAGCTCTTCTCTTGACCAAGACGTCAAGGAACGGCAATTTACCCTCCGTTTCAGTCTCCATAGTGAATTTGATGTTGGGGTTTATGGAGTTCAGATGTGTAAGGAAGTCAAGGAGTTTATGCATACCATGTGGCCAGATGACGAAAGTGTCCACGTGACGGAAAAAGCAAGTAGATTTCCATTCAGATGATGCCAGGGTTAACTCCTTGAAATTCTTCACGTACAAATTTGCGACCACAGGGGAGAGTGGGCTACCCATGGCGACTCCCTCCGTTTGTTCGTAGTATTCGCCATTGAAAAGAAAATACGTGGAGGTCAAGACATGCCTAAAAAGTTCGGTGGTCTTCTCGTCAAATTTCTGACCAATCAAATCTAGTGACTCTCGAAGGGACACCCTCATAAACAGCGAAACGACGTCAAAACTCGCCATGATACCTAACTCATCCAGCCTGAAGTTGTTAAGGCGTTTAACAAACCACTACAACACAAACTGTGGAAACGGATGAAAACACGAGGGAGGATGTAGGCACTGCGTTCGTTCCATATACCGGAGCACTCTCGGGGAAGATCGCCCGCATTTTGAAAAAACACCAGGTTGGAACTGTTTTTGTCCGCCGAATAAAATTCGTGCACTGGTGGGGAGTGCTAAAGATGACCTCGGTTTGAGGAAGGCCGGCGTGTAGCAGATTCCGTGTCAGTGTGGAAAGTCATATATTGGACAGACGATGCGTACCGTCGAGGATCGATGCGTTGAACACCAGAGGCACACACGATTGATGTATCCGAGCAAGTCGGCGGTCGCTGAACATTTTTTGTCGGAGAATCACGCGATGGTATATGAACGCACTAGCATTCTGGTACAGACGTCGAGATACTGGGACTGCGTCGTTAGAGAGGCCATTGAAATTCGCACAAGTGATGACCTCATAAACCGTGACTGTGGCTATAATCTTAGCAAAGCTTAGGAACCAGCGATTGGGTTAATTAAGAGTAAATGTAGCAAACGTAACGAAGTGACGACCACGGCGGACAGAGCCCTCACACCGACGTCTTCTCAGACGCCGGCGCAATCGGTTCCACTGCGCGGCCGCGGCGGGGGCGCGGACCGCGGAGGGGCCGCTTCGCGGGCCGAGGGTATTTAAATCGTCCGCTACCGGGCTAGAACCCAGTTCCCTTAGACAGCCGTAGCGTGCGGATCTCCGTGCCGGCGCGTTTCCAGGAGCTCAGTCCGATGATGGCGACATGTATGATCGCCGAAATATTGTGCTCGTTGGACACTATAGACCGGCAGTACACCCGTGGATATTTTGATTATCAAATACGCCGGTAGAAACTGAAGAATCAAAATTTGGATGTTTGTTTCTAACGTACCCTCCACCATACACATATGAAGGCTTACGAAAGGGTGCCCAAGTATTAATTCGAGATATAAGCTAGCTTCAGACCGCATTTCATTCAATTACAAAATCAAATGTTCAAATGTTTGTAAATGTATCTGACTCAGCTGAGTGGTTATTATTCCGTAGCTTACAAACTAGATAAACTAAGATAAACTAATTAAAGGACAATACAAACACCGATGCTCGAGGGGCGACTCGAACACCTGACGGCGAACGGCCGACAGTACCGCAGTACGGCGCCTCAGTGCGCAAGGCTAATCCGCCACGGCAATTCAGTTACGTCCAGCCGTTTCAGCGTGGAGAGTAACAAACGTGTTGTCCTGTCCGCCTACAACAGCAACAACACACACAACAAAATGGCTTCGCGGGTTGCCGGGCAGCAAGGCGAGCAATCCACGGGCCTCTCCGGGGGCGCAGGTGGCACTAGCGATCTAAAGGTGAACAAGATTTCAGAAAACCAGTTGCATAAAAAAGGTTTATATACATAAACCTTGACCCGGGTTTCGGCAAAAGAAATTTTGTCTTCCTCAGAAGAATTTCATTTAGCTCACATTAAAATAGTTGTTAACTAAAATCAAGTGGCCAAATGTGGCTGACTCCATGTCGTGGAATAAAATGTACAATTTTAAAACTAATGTCTGCAACATAAAATTGTGGAACACGGCTACACACAGGTCGAGTGAGCACTGCTTACTCAACGGTACATTAGTTTTAAAATTGTACATTTTATTCCATGACATTTAGTCAGCCACATTTGGCCACTTGATTTTATTTAACAACTATTTGAATCTGAGCTAGATGAATTTCTTCTCAGGAAGGCAAAATTACTTTTGTCGAAGTCCAGGTAAAGGTTTATGTACCGAGTGATCAAAAAGTCAGTATAAATTTGAAAACTTATTAAATTACGGAATAATGTAGAGGGAAAGATCAAAAATGACACACATGCTTGGAATGACATAGGGTTTTATTAGGACAAAAAAAAAAACATTGATCAAAAAATGATGGTGCTTCATGTGATGAGAAAAGCAATAATTAGCATAACCAATTAAGAAAAAGCAAAGATGATGTTCTTTACAGGAAATCCTCAATATGTTCACAATCATTCCTCACCAATAGCTGTAGTCGAGGAATAACGTTGTGAACAGCACTGTAAAGCATGTCCGGAGTTATGGTGAGGCATTGGCGTCGGATGTTGTCTTTCAGCATCCCTAGAGATGTCGGTCGATCACGATACACTTGCGACTTCAGGTAACGCCAAACCCAATAATCGCACGGGCTGAGATCTGGGAACCTGGGAGGCCAAGCATGACGAAAGTGGCGGCTGAGCACACGATCATCATCAAACGACGCGAGCAAGAGATCTTTCACGCGTCTAGCAATATGGGGTGGAGCGCCATCCTGCATAAAAATCGTACGTCCTAACAGGTGTTTATCAGCCAGGCTGGGTATGATGCGATTCTCTAAAATATTGGCGTACCACTTACCCGTCACGGTAGCAATTACAAAACCAGAATCACGCGTCATCTGTCTGACATTTTTGTTACATTTTTCAATTTTTTTTATTCTAAAAGAACCCCATGTCATTCCCAGCATGTGTATCAATTTTTAAATCTCTATTTACATTATTCCGAGATTTATGAAGTTTTCAAATTTAAATTGACGATTTGATCACCCGGTATATAAACAATTTTTATGCAATTGGTTGGCTGAAATTTTGTTCACTTTTGGGCCATATTTACATCTTTGCGCTCAGTGACAGTTTTAAAGTTCGTTTTATGACAGCAATAACTCAGTCGCCTTTTTTTTTAATTTTAACCTTCAACATGAGTATTTCATACTTTTGTATCTTTGAATCTACGTTTAACCATCGATAATGGCCACACAGTGACCAAAATATAGATCTGCCGCAATGAATGAAATATGTGCGACTGATTGCCTTGATTTTATTAATTGTCTCTCTGAACGCCGAGCAAAGAAGGAGAGGGAAAGAACAAGAATGATAGAACCACTAAAAACAATGTAGAGTTCGCCATAGTACTGCGACAGTGTAATGAAATGTAAAAGCTCCCTTTAGTTTGCGGCAATCTTTGTGCTCATGAGCGTCCTGTCGTTTTCACGACTAGGGACGCAGAGTGCCATAGAATGTGGCCCTATCATCTGATGAAGTAAGAGGTCGCGCTAAGTGGCTTCTCGCCATGCATACGCGCCGTGCCGCGCCGCTGTGTATGCAAAAGCTCTCCGCGCGAATAGAGCGACGTAAGAGAATTCTCTAGCGGGAGGGGCGAGTGCGCTACCCAAATTTCAATTACGACAGCTGCTGCAAAATTCACGATTTCTTTCTGCAAATAAACGGACCGGTGCGTCCTGGTGGCGCTGTCTCCCACAACATTCCCCCCTTCGCACCTCTGACCACGGTTTCCGCACTGTACATTCCGTTGCTTCGGATTATGCTCTGTTTTGGTACTCGCAATCTAAAATGTGGGCGGTACCACTATACAGAGCTATATACTGAATATTCTTCGTAAAAAGGAAATAAAAAGCAGCAAGTAATTCGACAGGACGCTGTAGAAAAGATTTATGTCCACGTAACTCATCCACCTGATGCCCAGACAGAAGGCAGTGTTGTCAAAATAATTGGTACTCACAGTAAGTTCATACAAACACATCTACACTACTGGCCATTGAAATTGCTACAGCAAGAAAAAATGCATATGTAAACGGGTATTCATTGGACAAATATACTAGAACTGACATGAGATTACATTTTCACGCAATTTGGGTGCGTAGATCCTGAGAAATAAGTATCCAGAACAGCCACCTCTAGCAGTAATAACGGTGTTGATGCCCATGGGCATTGAGTCAAACAGAGCTTGGATGTTGTGTACAGGTACAGATGCCCATGAAGCTTCAACACGATACCACAGTTCATCAAGTTCAAAGTTCCGGGGGTGATAGCGTAGCTGATTGGCCGAGTGGCTATCCCCTGTGGCACGGCCCATGACCACCAGCCAGTCAGCTCCGCCCTCCAAAACTTTGAAGGGCTGTAGCTCCCAAACTAACAGTGATAAGAATGTAGTTTAAATTGATTTGGACGTACCTGGTTTCAACGAATCCAATGCACGATAGAAAAAACTATTGTTCCATTTAAAAATTATATCTTTGTACTGTAACTCTTTGGAAAATGATACAATAAACTATGTTCATAGCTCCGCAGAAAGTGTAACATTTCTTGTGTTGACCTACCGCATTAAAATTTCCCGTCACCTATTATTTTATAAGTTACAGAGGCAAACATACTTAGTGAATCATCCTGTATATAGATACATAGCTATCCGATCGCCATAAAACCGCGCCTAAAGCCTTCCCCGGGTAGACATTAGTAACTGTACAAATTTTTAGCTCTTTATGTCTTGTGGTTCAGACGTGATAAACGTACGCCGAACAGACATTCACATTTATAGATATAATAAACAAAACTAACTTCAAAACAATCACGTGACGTGAAATGCAGCAGACAATGCGAGGAGAGTACCAGTAACATAGGCGGGCTTTCCCGTGGGAACCAGCACGTACTTTGCCGTATGCTACTGGTCCCCACCCCACATTTAAAAATATTCTGCACTTCTGTCTTTCTTCTGAGTTTAAGAGACGTACGATGCTAGCAAAGAAACGGCCTGCTGTCAGGAATATCACACAGCGCAGTGACCTTGGGCCTCCACTTCATGAGCAGGAATAGCAGCGTTTGTGTAGATTAGACAGTGCAGAGGGACAAGCAATAGGGAGTGACTTAGACGGAAATATCAGTGTGGGGCGTCTGACGAACTTTGCAGCGCTACATACCAGTTTTGTGCGGTAGGTGTTGGCGGCCGCGGTGGAGTAGCCGAGCGGTCTAAAGCGTCTCGCTGTGGAGCACGCGGTTGCTCGCCGTGGAGGTTCGAGTCCTCCCTTGAGCACGGGTGTGTGTGTGTGTGTGTGTGTGTGTGTGTGTGTGTGTGCGTGTGTGTTTGTGTGGTTTGTGTGTGTGTGTTTATCCTTAGGTTAGTTTACCTAGGTTTAAGTAGTTTGTAAGCTCCGGACTGATGACCACGCAGTTTGGTCCGATAGATTTACAGACGTTTGAACATTTTTGAACCTGGGAATTACTATTACTTCAGACTTAAACTAGAAAGAACACATAGCTAATGTCGTGGGAAAGGAGAACCGAATACTGCGTTTTATTGACAGAACCCTTAAAAAATGCAACAGAACTACTAAAGAGGCTGCATACACTACGCTTGTCCGTCCTTCTTCGGAGAATTGCTGCCCAGTGTGGGATCCTTATCAGGGGGTTTGACGGTGGACACCGAAAGAGTCCAAAGAAGAGCACAGAAGTTTACTGAATATTCTTCGCAGAAGAGTAATGAAAACGCCGCTGTAGAGACAGGTGTGCGCCCGCGTATCCCACCCGGCCGCCGCCCGGCCGGCAGGCAGTGATCCACGCGTCCGCAGCGGCTAATTAACAGGATGGCGACCGCGATATTCTATCGCGCGCCTCGGCTGAATCAGAGGCAATCCCGCAGCCCTTTGTCTCCGGTTGCGGCGCGCTGACTAATGGCAGCTCGATAGCGCCGGAACCGGAAGCCATCACCCAGGGCCGCGTCGTCCCGGCTGAAAAGCGACCGCCCCCCCTCCGGATCACGTCTCCCTCTGCTGCGGGGCTGTGCTGTGCTGTGCGTCAAAGATTATCCTGCCGCCTCCTCCTCCTATCCCCCTCCCACGCCATCTACCAGACACGCAAGCACAAGATTACATTACATTAATACAGGGTGTCCCAGCTATCTTGTCCACCCAAAATATCTCTTCAACAATAACAGCTATTGTGAAACGACTTTCACCGGTATCAATGTACGGCTGGGGCCCGTGAATGTACATATTTGGAAACATTCTAAAACGAAAGCAGATGTGTTTTTTTTTTTAATACAAACTTTTTTTTTTAAATGGACACCCTATATTTTTTCTTCAGCAATCCATAGCATGACAAATCACATAAACAATGGCGTTGATTGCATCCGAATATTCCAATTACAGCCCGAGATATTGCGACGAGAAGGTGACGCTTGAAAAACCCGAAATGCGCTGCTAGTGCACGTTCTGAGGCTCAGGCGTGAACCCCATGCTGCCCGTAATCGCGATGTGAACATGCGTAATCGCACTTCCATACTTACCAAGAGGCCCGAAACGAATAATACGGTCTGCTGCCATCAACTCTCATAAGCACACAATGGTTTCCCTCTTGCACGTTTTGTGTGTCTACGTACACAATATACCAGTACCTATCAATATACACCAGTCAGGTTGTCTTGTTTATCTAATTTAACTAATTGGTTAAACATGTTTACATTCATCTTCTATGTCTTACCTGAACTTCCCAAATCAAAACATTTTTACCTCAACAACGGTAAAACTTTTAATCCACTAGCTCGTTTCACTAAAACCATCAACATGAATTTCACTATTATGAGTGAATGATTCACCGTCACTTCCGCTAGATATACAGTAAAGTTTTAACGTTGAAGGGCATTACCTTTTTAGTAACGGATTAACGATAAGCGAAGTTAACTTTGTGACTAACATTGCGGTACACAGATACGTTACAGAACCGCATCACCTCTAGCCTATGGGATAAATAACTGCTGGAATGTACGACTTTAAAGAAGCAGACCGTATTATTCGTTCCGGACCTCTTGGTAAGTATGGAAGTGCGATTACGTATACCAATCACATCGCGATTACGGGCAGCATGGGGTTCACGCCTGAGCTTCAGGACGTGCGCTAGCAGCGCATTTCGGGTTTTTCAAGCGTCAACTTCGCGTAGCAATATCTCGGGATGTAATTGGAATATTGCGATGCAATCAACGCCATTATTTATGTGATTTGTCATGCTATGGATTACTGAAGAAAAAATATAGGGTGTCCGTTTGAAAAAAATGGTGTTAAAAAACACATTTGCTTTCGTTTTAGCATGTTTCCAAATATGTACATTCATGGACCCTAGCCGTACATTCATACGGGTGAAAGTCGTTTTCCAATAGCTGTTATTGTTGCAGAAATATTTTGGGTGGACAAGATAGCTGGGACACCCTGTATACGACATTTCGTAATGATGTGAAACATGTCAGTTTAGTCTATACATGACAATCAATATTTTAAGGATTTTTAATTACATTTTTACAGTTTTTTTTTAAATTTTATGTAAAAACTAGATGACCCAGTGTACTTCGTATCACTTACCTCTTAATATAAACCATATTAATTTAAATCATATGTATGTTAGACCCAGTAGCTTTAACGTTACTCTTGCTTTGAACGACAAATATGCATAATTTGATCGCAATCTGACGAACGAAATTGATATCCCGTTGAAAAAATCTCTTTAAGTTTCTTGCGATTTTTCAGATTTTACGCGTAACGTTCGAAAAATGTTACTTCATAAGAACGTTCATCTTTCGTTTAATGTCAAATGATCAAAATATTAGCACAATCGGATGAACGGTTCTCAGCTTATAGTGTTGAGTACATTGAGTATGGTGTTGAGTATGTTGAAAAAGGAACGTGGTTCGAATTTTCCGACATTCCTTTTTAACTGTCCTTATTTTTTTTAACTGAAAACTTTTCCAAGACCATAATGAACAAAACAAAGAATTACCCCTCTCCGTCGTGCAAATAGTCAGTTATAGTGCTCAATTCAATCAAAAACTAATTGAAAAACACACTTTCAGTTTTTCTCAAATTTTCCAATTTTCCGGTAGATCTTCCAAAAATTTTATTTCATACAAACCTTTTAGTGTCAAGCCGCACTCAAGTGATGCTCTTATAACCATGAGGCAATTGATTTTTATTCACAGAAAAAATCGCTTTCTGTTTTTCCTAAATTTTCCTACTTTCTGGGCGCCTTTCCCAAATTTTTATTTAATGCGGATCTTTCTCTTCCTTTCAACATGAAATGCATAATATTTTATCGCAATTGGACGAACGGTATTGACAGCTCACTGAAAAAAGCTGTTTCAGTTTTTCCCGATTTTTCTCTTTTCCGGACAACGTTTCCATATTTTATCACCGTTTAAACCTTCCCTAGACTTACACGAATATTTCAAGACTAAAATTAGCCAAATCGGTTCAGCCGTTCTTGAGTTTTAGCGAGACTAACGAACAGCAATTTATATATATATATATATCAGAAGGAGTTGCCATTCAGATATTCCTTTAATTTCTTTTTCAATACTAGTTGGCTATCTGTCAGACTTTTTATGCTACTTGGTAAGTGACCGAAGACTTTTGTGGCAGCATAATTCACTCCTTTCTGCACCAAAGTTAGATTTAACCTGAAATAGTGAATATCACTCTTTCTCCTAGTGTTGTAGCTATGCACACTGCTATTACTTTTGAATTGAGTCGGATTGTTAATAACAAATTTCATGAGTGAATATATATCGGGTGATCAAAAAGTCAGTATAAATTTGAAACCTTTGAACTTTTGCCACTTCCGTCATGCTTGGCCTCCCCAGACCCCAGTCTGTGCGATTATTGGCTTTGGGGTTACCTGAAGTCGCAAGTGTATCGTGATCGACCGACATCTCTAGGGATGCTGAAAGACAACATCCGACGGCAATGCCTCACCATAACTCTGGACATGATTTACAGTGCTGTTCACAACATTATTCCTCGACTGCAGCTATTGTTGAGGAAAGATGGTGAACATATTGAGCATTTTCTGTAAAGAACATCATCTTTGCTTTGTCTTAATTTGTTATGCTAATTATTGCTTTTCTGGTCAGATATAGTGCCATCTGTAGAACATTTTTTGAACTTTTCTTTTGTCTAATAAAGCCCCATGTCATTCCAAGCATGAGTGTTAATTTTTACCTCCCTATTTACATTATTCCGTGATTTATTAAGTTTTCAAATTTATACTGACTTTTTGATCAACCGGTATATTGCGAAGCTACAGTTAAGATTCCTAGATCCCTAAATAAATGTCTGCTGGATGCTCTTGTGTGGGCTCCAGCAATTATTCTGATTGCACGCTTTTGTGCAATTAATACTTTTTTACTCAATGTTGAATTTCCCCAGAATATCATCCCATATGAAAGCAGTGAATGAAAATAGGCATAGTAAGCTAATTTACTTAGATGTACATCATCAAATTTTGCAATGACCCTGATAGCATAAGTAGCAGAACTCAAACGTTTCAGGAGATCTTCAATATGTTTCTTCCAATTCAATCCCTTGTCAATGCAAACACATAAAATTTTTGAATATTCTATCTTAACTACAGATTTATGTTCAAAGTCTAAATTTATTAATGGTGTCATGCCATTTACTGTATGAAACTGTATATACTGGGTTTTATGAATGTGTAATGAGAGACCATTTGTAGAGAACCACTTAATAACATCCTGAAAGATATCATTTACAGTGTCATCAGTTTATTCCTGTTTGTCAGGGGTGATAGCTACTCTTGTATCATCAGCAAAAAGAACTACTTTAGCATCTTCGTGAATGTAGAATAATAAGTCATTACAGCATAACAATATGATAAGCCGTTCCATTCTGAACATAGTGTATCACTCTAAGATACTTTTGCGTGATATTGTGTTTAACAACAAAATACCCACAACTTTTACGCAGGAGGAGAGACGCCTAACAGTTAAACGGCGCGGCATCAAGCGTTATTGTTGACTGAATACATCCAGTACAAACTGGACTTCATCAGTAAGTTCAAGAAAGATAATTTCAGGCAAGCTTAATATTCGGTTGATTTCTGTCCGAAACGGGAACTACGACCGAAAACAATATTTTAGCCGAAACTGACCTTAACCGAAACCGAATATTCGGTAAGTTCTTAGTTTTAATACTCCAGGAAAGTTTCATACCAGTGCACACTCCGTTGCGGAGTGAAAATATCATTCATTTCTGAATAGTTTCGTAATACAATATTGTCATTTTGAGAAGTAGTGCATGCTTTGTCATCACAACATATAACTTACTCTTGCCGTTAGTTCGTAGTTTCCAGAGTACGCCTTTCTTCTAAGCACTGTTACGCCGCAAACGTTGTGACACAGAAATGTGTTAAGATCTTGGTTTGCTCACTTTAGCAAGACGGAATAAGGTCAGCAGCCGGTAGCAGAAAATGCTCACCCGCCTTGCGTGATGACGGCAGCCGCTGCGTCGGCAAGTTGAAAAGCCTACCGTCAGTGAATTGTGTGTGAGTGAAATGGCTGTCAGACAGAGATGCAGCTAGTAAACATTTCATAACTACACGTAACTCTGTTACAAGAGTGAATAAGACCGTGGATGTGTCAGCGGTAAAGACACATCGGGCGAACACTGCAGTTTCAAAGGGAACACATTCAAACCGTTTCATACGTCATAGCATCAGCCAGTTTTATGTATAAATACTCCCACATTTAGAAGTAGTAGGCACTTGGTCTTCTGAACCGACGATGTCCCAGGAGGTAGTCATCAATTCACTGGCCTAATCGTTGTGCTCAGTCTTTTTCGCAGATAGCAGTACATACGGGTAACACTTCACAATAACAGTCTTTGCATCGCTTCCCGGCATCGCGGCGCGGCGCGGGCACTACCATCATACAAAACACCAAGGTTGCAGCTCGAAGGCGACGCCGCCTACTGCTCTAGCTCCTGTCGAGCTAGCGCCTTCATCAAACTTATGTCTGTTACGGAATAAAATGTATCAACTATAATTCTGTTTATATACATGTGGCGTATGTTCCGAAAGAAACAGACGTCACTTCTGATCCTGTAGTTGTCATTATTTAATATTCACAGAATACATTACATGAACTGCGATTGGGCAAAGCTGAAAATGTGTACCCAGCCGGGATTCGAACCCGGGTCTCCTGCTTTCTAGGCAGTTGCGCTGGCCCCTACACCACTGGGGACACAGTGATCACCGCACCTGCAAGGACTACCTAAGCACGCATCCCGTCAGATACAAATTCCCAGCTTCGCCCTGCCCACAGTACTCAAACTCGTAGTTATGAAACTAATTCCCGTAAGAGTATTGCCCTTCACCGGCATATTATATATATATATATATATATATATATATATATATATATATATATATATATATGTGTGTGTGTGTGGCGTCTGTTCCGAAAGAAATGATCCTATCGATAGTGGGGAGTAGTGGGACGTTTGAAGCCCTTACTCTTACGGGAATTATTTTCATAACTACGAGTTTGAGTACTGTGGGCAGGGCGAAGCTGGGAATTTGTATCTGACGGGAGGCGTGCTTAGGTAGTCGTTGCAGGTGCGGTGCTCACCGTGTCCCCAGTGGTGTAGGGGCCAGCGCAACTGCCTAGAAAGCGGGAGACCCGGGTTCGAATCCCGGCTGGGTACACATTTTCAGCTTTGCCCAATCGCAGTTGATATCATATATTCTGTGAATATTATATAATTCTGTTTCTGTTTCCACAAGTTTCCACGCCTTATCTTGACCTAAAGCTGGGAACACACCGCTCGGCCCCAGCAGCACTAACGTAAGTAAAGGAAAACGTCACGTGATTGCTCGAATAAGGTCGATACTGCATCGATTCCTGTGCCTCTTTGACATTTCTGGAGCCCGTTTGAACGCTAGTACCGTTTCCCCAGCCCTAGCTGTCGCGGAGACTTCAAACCGAATTCTTCGCTTCCTTTGTGCAAGCTCCTTAAGAGTCCCACCAGGCAATACTGCTCATTCATATTCGGTACGAGTCAGCCATCGTACCTCTTTAAACAAGTCTACCCCAGTTGGCGTCGTAAGGGACTGCAGTGTAGTAGGCCTACTCGATCGCGGCAATTCCGCCTCCTAAGAGGCTGTTGACATTTAAAACTCGCGCCGCCGGCCACGGGGCGGCTAATTGGGGCTCAGTCGGTGAGAAATCACTCCGCCGCCCCCTCCCACCCCGGCGAGCGTGTCCACCCTCTCGACACGCATCTGAAATGCAAAACATGCACGCCGGGGCGTCCCGCGCCGCTTCATGTTTTATTCAGGCCATTCGGGGCGCATTTAAAAACAGCGTTCGCCACTACAGCCGCCGCGTTCCGAAAACAAACCCTCCAGTGCAGTCCGGTCGGCCCGGGGTCCCGCTCCGCATCGCCTCGCCACGCCTCGCCTCGATTCCCCATTCGATTCGATTCGATTCGATTCGGAGCGGCACGCGGGAAGTTTATCCGCGCCGTGCCCCGGAATCCCCCTAAACGGCTTATACGTGTTCGCTGCCCATCCCACAAGTGCAATAACGGCCGCCGACCACTGGCGCTCTGGCCATCCTTCGGGCTTGTAGCTCCGATACGACCGCTACAGTAGCAAATAACTGCTGTATCATCTTGAGGTTCCTCTGGTGGTCTGTCTTTGCTTAACTAGATTATGAATTTTTCTTTCTTTAACTGGGCCGATCTGCCTTCAGCAAAATACTGTTTCTTCTTGTTGTCACCGAAACATGATTTTCGGCTCAGGCAACGTTGTTCAATGGGCTTCTGTTGATTTCTATTGAACGACGTAAAATGTCAATTTAATACAAACAAACAATCTCTGAGACGGATTTTCGTCTCGAATATGTCAAAGACAAAGTAAGCATGGAGGTCCGGGTTCGATGTCCGGCCGCATCACAAATTTTAATTCCATGCTTCAGATATACCATTATTGTCTTTGACATATTCGAGACGAAAATCCGTCTCAGGGATTGTTTGTTTGTATTGAATTGATATTTATATCACCTTAACAGGATTGTTCCCATATGTGTCCGTTGCCGAGGCGCTATTCCGTTGCATGGAGAGCCTTGGCAGTAGTGGTCATTATCTTTGGAACACAGAAGCTGAATTAAAGTTTGTGACGTGGAGGGAAGTCGTACTTAGACTATTCCGAGGCGTCTTAATCGTTCGTGGTGTGGTGGTCTAACGGTTAAGACGTCAGGGTGGCTCGGGCAGCCGTGAGGCGAGGACGTCCGCTAGCGTCCCGCCTGGCGAGGTACGCGTTCGCGTTTTCCTTGTTTACTTCGCGTCGCGCTATTGTGTATTGAGTCCCCTGTACTAGTGAGCCATGGCGCACTCATACCGCCGAACGACTATCAAGATCTCTTTCCAAGCAGAATACGCACGACCACGACATTTGAAACTGAGTACTTTATAAGAGACGATCTGCACCTCGATCCACGAGATGTAATAGGCATACACTTTTCCATTACCAGGAATGTTGTCTATGTCAAGATGCGCACCGAAGAACTGTGTACCGACATTGTGAACCGCCACGCGGAACGACACAAGTTCAAACACCCTGACGGCCACATCGGTGCCGTCGTGATCGAGCATGTGGGTTACGGCCTGCGTACAATCAGGGTCTTCGAACTCCCGTTCGAGGTCTCAGAAGATATCGTTAAGACAGCCTTCCGCCCATACGTAAACGTCATCGGTCACGCGGCCGAAAAATGGAAAACGTTTGAGACTTACCCGGTCCTCAACGGTGTACGGCAAATACAAATAGAACCGAAGAAGCACGTACAGTCATACCTGAATATAGGAGGATGCAGGGCCATCATCATGTACGACGGTCAGCCCCGTACCTGTGCCGGTTGCGGCCAGGAAGGACACGTCCGCCAACAATGTCCCCTACGTCGACCTGTACAAACGCCTGTCAACGACGACGCCCCCTCTGCGCCGTCCACAGTTCTCCCTGTTACTTATGCTGCAGCCGCCGCACCACCGGCCGATCATCTACAAGGTCAATCTAACCAAACACCGACAACGACCGCAAACATAGACATGACTCTCACACCTTCGACGTCATGCCAACCAGACGCAGTGCAAGAAGAAATACAGCAACCCTTTTCCGCTGAGCAAGAAAATGCATGGGAACCGACACTAGACGTCGTGCCAACTTCTGCCTTCATTCCAACAAACAATAACGAGGCAGACACCCTCGCTCTTTCCGACTCTGAACAACATAACCGCAAACAAAAGAACCCTCGGAAGCGCTGGAAGAATCATCGTCTGCCCTCTGATGATTGTTTACAACGAATGGGGCTACAAGAAGACGATTCCCTGTCCGATGACGGCAGGTCTTCTGACACCCAGATGTCAGACGTCACTGCGCCGACATCTCACCCCCCGACCGCTTCCAACAATGGTGATGCGACGACGACGCCCACTCCCAGGAGAGTCCCAGAAGGCGTCCCTCCTGCCGTGCCACCTCCACCTGCGGGCACAGCGGACGATACTTTGATGGACACTACATCTGAATTGCCGCGATCGTGGGCGGACGAAACGTTGGACAAAGGTGAAAATGAAGGGGATGTCCCCATGGTATTGTCGGACATAGTTCCGACACAGTAACTGACAAATTGATGGCTGCTGTGTCTGTTCCATCCCGAACGGACACCGCTAGAACAGCAGACTTCTTCCAGGAGACCCAACAATACAGACTGGCCACTATCAATATCAATACTATTCACGCGCACCATAAACTAAGTATGTTACAAGAGATGCTGAATGCGGCGGATATAGATATTGCCCTTCTTCAGGAGGTCTATGTTGCTGAGTTCGTCGGCCCTTATGGATATACCACTCATGTCTCTCACGCGTCTCACACAGGCAGCGGCGTGGCAATCCTTCTCCGTAACGGCTTAATTGCAGAAGATATCACTTACACACCTGATGCAAGAGGCATGGCACTCACCCTACATGACGTCAGGATCATTAACATCTACGCACCATCTGGATCTGGTCGTCGCCGTGAACGGACTGCTTTCTTCGCTGAAGCCGTCACGCCCCTATTTATGGGTCGTCAGGATGCCTTAATCATCGGTGGAGACTTCAATTCCACACAGGCGCTCAAGGACCAACTACCACACCATGTTCCATGTGCGGCGCTCGCTGCCATCATCACCAACCTACGTCTAGTGGACACGTGGGAGTACATACATGGCGATCGGCCGGGTTTTACACACTACACCAGCCACTCATCCAGCCGTATAGATTGCATCTATCTCTCGCCACCCTTCGTTCAGGGCACACAGGGCAGATTAAAATTGTGTGCTGGAACCGGAACTCGAACCTGGGACCATTGCCTTTCGCGGGCAATCGCACTACCGACTGTGCTATCCCGACAGGACTCACGATGCCGCCTCACAACTCTTACTTCCACCAGTACCTCGCCTCCTACTTTCCAAACTTCACAGAAGCTCTCCTGCGAAACTTGCAAGACTAGCACTCCTGGAAGAAAGGACATGGTGGAGACATGGCTTAGCCACAGCCTAAGGGATGTTTCCAGAATGAAACTTTCAGTCTGCAGCGGAGTGTGCGCTGATATGAAACTTCCTGGCAGATTAAAATTGTGTGCCGGAACCGGGACTCGAACCTGGGACCATTGCCTTTCGCGGGCAAGCGCACTACCGACTGTGCTATCCCGACACGACTCACGACTCCTTTCTTCCAGGAGTGCTAGTCTTGCATGGTTCGCAGGAGAGATTCTATGAAGTTTGGAAAGTAGGAGGCGAGGTACTGGTGGAAATAAGAGTTGTGAGGCGGCATCGTGAGTCCTGTCGGGATAGCACAGTCGTCAGTGCGCTTGCCCGCGAAAGGCAATGGTAACAGGTTCGAGTCCCGGTTCCGGCACACAATTTTAATCTGCCAGGAAGTTTCAATTTAGAAGCAAAATTATCGCCAGGGATAATTAGTGTGAGTTGGCACTAGTTAACTTCGGGTACGAAGTCATGGTCTTTTAAAGGAATTGTTTGTTAATGAAATCAGAGTTCATTAAAACTGGTACCACCACAATGATGGTTTGAAAACACTTTATATTTTATTTAATTATTTCCTTTTTTCCACGACTACCTCTTTTCAGAGGAGTCACTGAACCAGTGAGCGCATAAGACATTTTTTTATTTACAATTATAATAACAATTTAGGTCGGTTACCTGGATAACTAAAACAGACCTTTACAGTGAATTATTATACATTACAAATTGTTTGGTTGTTAGTAATAAGTTAATGACAACTCTAAGTATAATTCCCGCCTCTTAGCAAGCCTCCTGAAGGGAGGCCAGTACCCATCCCTACGTGGACGTGGGCGGGGCCTACTTACTAACGTAACCACTGCAACTCATATTAATTCATTAGATTGTTACATTTACAAAACAAAGTAAATTACACTACTTCTACTACTGGTGCACTGATTTACACTATCCATCTCCTTTGCACCACTGGATTTCTAGTCTAAATTGGATTTGGTAGGTAGCGAGGCGGCCAACACCAGAGAACATATTCCAGTGACTTCTGCCTTATACCTTGCTCACGCAAGGCGGGGAAGTCGTCCAGCTCTTCACTCCTTGCCTCAACTAAACTTCCGGTCATATTCGGTTCCATCCGTGCTCATCGTTCCTTATTATTTCACAGATGTCCCTGGTGGGTATGGCTTGCCTCTCTACAGAGGCAACTCGTGCGTGTACTGGGCACTCGAAGATTACGTGTTCCGGGCTGCCTATCTCAGCACCACATTCACAAACTGCATCAGGCCGTTTCCCTATTCGGTGCAAGTGCACCGGGTAGGGTCCGTGACCTGTCAAAAAGTGCACTAATCCTTTGGATGGAAGAAATTTAAACTTCATCCTTTCTCTCACTGATGGTAGGAAGGAGTGTACGCTCCTGGCTGTTTCAGATGAATCCCAATCCCGTTGCCAAATATCCTTAATGGCTTCGTTAATTTCTCTTTTATTTTCACAGACCCTCCCAATTATCCTTTCTACTTGAATGAAGTCATAGGACTGCTGCATTGACTGAAAGTGGCTATGTAATTTCGTTGTAATGGACGGTAAGTCATCGAGTAAAACAGAAGGGCTATTTGGCGTTCCACAAGGAAGCGTTATAGGTCCATTACTCTTCCTCGTGTTTATAAACGATTTAGGAGACAATCTGAATAGCTCCCTTAGACTGTTCGCGGATGATGCATCGTATATTGGTTAGTGAAGTCAATTGAGGATCAAAAGCAACTGCAAAGCGATTTAGATAAAATTTCTACATGGTGCGAAAATTTGACACTAGATAAAGAAAAGTGTGAAGTAACACACATGACAAGAAATCCGCTGAACTTTAATTACGCGATAAATCAGTCAAACCTTAAGGTTGCAGATTCTACCAAATATCTAGGAGTTATAATTACGAACAACTTTGACTGGAGAGAACACATAGAAAATATTGTGGGGAAGGCGAATCGAAGGTTACGTTTCATCGGGAGAACGCTTCGAAGATGCAGCGGCTCCACCAAAGACACTGCCTACATCACATTTGTGCGTCCTCTCCTGGAGTACTGTTGCCCCATGTGGGACCCTCACCAGGTGGGACTGATGGAAGATATTGAGAAGGTTCAGAGAAGGGCAGCTCGTTTTGTTTTATCACGTTACGGGGGGGGGGGGGGGAAGCGTCACGGAAATGTTGCAAGAATTGGGGTGGAAATCATTAAAAGAAAGACGTTATTCATTGCGGCGTGATCTGTTTGCGAAGTTTCAATCACCGACTTTTAGTTCTGAATGTGAAAATATTTTGCTAGCACCCACCTACTTAGGGAGACATGACCATCCCAATTAAACAAGAGAAATCAAATCGAAAACGGAACGATTTAGGTGTTCTTTCTTCCCGCGCGCTATTAGAGAATGGAACGGTAGAGAAAAGTTATGAAAGGGGTTAATGAACCCTCTGCCAGGCACTTTAATGTGATTTGCAGAGTATCTATGTAGATGTAGATGTAGATGTAATAAAAACAACGAATGTGCGATCTGGACTGTTTTAATTTTAACCACTTACTCTTTCTGCCGAAACAGTGAGTGCATGTTTACGCGGCAGTTAACTGCTGTAGGAATACTTTGGAGGGTGGTGTCGAGTGCAGCGTAGTGTAGGGGGCAGGTTGCTCCGTGGCTGGGCGGCAGTCGGCGGCCTGGTGATCCATCACGGCCCTGGCGCCGTGTCAGCTCGCCCTGCTGTTTGTCGCTGCCCCTGCCCCTGCCACCGACAGACACCCCTTCCAGCAAACTTAGCACCACTCCACTGCCGTTGCATAGCAACGCGCCCTGCGTTCCGCCTAACCGTACCGACTCTGCGGTCTGGCGCGATTTATCCTAGGCGCGAGTCACATGGTACTCCATGCCACGTCAGCTTCGAGTGGAGTCAAAATATTCTCCTATCCTCTGAAGCGGCGTAGTTCACACAGTGCCCAACGTCACAACAGCGTCGATTTCCCTGCAGATCAGTACGCTTCTAAAGAATAGTTTGAGGTTGATGTTGAAGCTCACGTGTCCGATCAACTACACTACTTCCCATTATCATTGATGCACAAAGAAGAAATTCAGATGATAAACGGATATTCACTGGACAAATATATTACAGTAGAACTGAAATGTTATTACATTTTCACGCAATTTGGGTTCATAGATCCGGAGAAGTCAGTAACCAGAACAACCAACTCTGGCCTTAATAACGGCCTTAGTCACGGTATGCACGGCCACTACGGTCGGGGGTTCGAATCCCCCCTCGGGCATGGATATTTGTGCCGTCCTAGTTCGTAAGTAGTTCATAAGCAGTTTGTAAGTTTAGGGACTGATGACCCCGTAGTTAAAACCCATAAGTTTTACAAACATTTGAACATTTTGAATAACGGCCTTGATACGCCTGGACATTCAGTCAAACAGAGCTTGGATAGCGTGTACAGGTACAGATGCCCATGCAGCTTCAATACGATACCACATTTCATCAAGAGTAGTGACTGGCGTATTGTGACGAGCCAGTTGCTCAGCCACCATTGACCAGACGTTTTCAGTTGGTGAGAGATCTGGAGCATGTGCTGGCCAGGGCAGCAGTGGAAAATTTTTCGTATTCGGACCTGCAACATGCAGTCGTGCATTATCCTGCTGAAATGTAGAGTTTCGCAGGGATCGAATGGAGGGTAGAGCCACGGGTCTTAACACATCTTAAATGTAACGGCCACTGTTCAAAGTGCCGTCAATGCGAACAAGAAGTGACCGAGACGTGTAACCAATGGCACCCGATACCATCACGTCGGATGATACGCCAGTACGGCGATGATGAATACACGCTTCCAATGTGCATTCACCACGACATCGCCGATCACGGATGCAACCATCATGATGCTCTAAACAGAACCTGGATTCATCCGAAAACATGAAGTTGTCCCATTCGTGCACCCAGGTTCGTCGATGCGTACACCATCGCAGACGCTCCTGTCTATGATGCAGCGTCAACGGTAACCGCAGCCATGGTCTCCGAGCTGATAGTCTATGTTGCTGCAAACGTCGTCAAACTGTTCCTGTAGATGGTTGTTGTCTTGCAAACGTTCCTATCTGTTGACTACCGGATGAGACGTGGCTGCACGATCCGTTACAGCCATGCGGATAAGATGCCTGCCATCTCGACTGCTAGTGATACGAGGCAGTTGTGATCCAGCACGGCGTTCCATATTGCCCTCCCGAACCCACTTGATTTCATATTCTGCTAACAGTTATTGGACCGCTACAAACGCGAGAGCAATGACGCGATACGTTAACCGCAATCGCGATAGGCTAAACCCGACCTTCATCAAAGTCGGAAACGTGATGGAACGCATTTCTCCTCCTTACACGAGGCATGACAACAACGTTTCACAAGGCAACGCAGGTCAACTGCTTTTTGTGTATGATAAATCGGTTGGTAAGTTACCTCATGTCAGCACGTTGTAGGTGTCGCCACAGGCGCCAAAGTTGCGTGAATGCTCTGAAAAGCTAATCATTTACATATCACAGCATCTTCTTCCTGTCGGTTAAATTTCGCGTCTGTAGCACGTCATCTTCATGGTGTAGCAATTTTAAAGTCCAGGACTGTACTTACGATTGGTTGTTACGGATTTGTTTCGTTTGTGGGCGCTAACATGGGTGCTTTTCATTCCCAGCTGTGTTCTTCGCTTTTTCAATATATTTCGTTAATGAGCTTTGGGTTATACATACATTAGAAAATGAACGTCGAGTTATTAATTGAGCTTGCTCAGCACCATGTGGTACTTCATGATATGAGGAGCAAAAATATTTCAGACAGTAGTATTATAGTAGAAACGAGTTTATGCAAGACAAACTGCAGCAGACAGAGGCATGCATATCATCACTACTGACTGTTGTCTTACGCTACTATTTACTGTACGTTAACCAATATAAATAGCAGGTTCCAGTCCCGATTCTGCACACAGTTTTAATCTTCCAGGAAGTTTCATATCAGCGCATACTCCACTGCAGAGTGAAAGTTTAATTCTGGAAAAATCCCTTAGGCTGTGGCTAAGCCATGTCTCCACAATATCCCTTCTTCCAGGAGTGCTAGTCTTGCAAGTTTCGCAGGATTGCTTCTGTGAAGTTTGGGAAGTAGGAGGCGAGGTACTGGCGGAAGTAAAGTTGTGATGCGGCATCGTGAGTTGTGTCGGGATAGCTCAGTCGGTAGAGCGCTTGCCCGCGAAAGGCGAATGTCCCAGGTTCGAGTTCTGGTTCTGGTACACAATTTTAATGTGCCAGGAAGTTTCGATATAAATAGCAATTTATTAAACCGTCTCTATTAGTATCAGTAAATTTCCTGTGTCTATGCGAGACAGGTATCATCCATGGAAATAAAAATTTATGGGTACCGTAGATAGCGGCCACCCCTTTTGAATGTACTGAAACTTGTGAGTTATGTAACGGGGCCCTGAAGATGGTGGTATTGAAGCACCGAATCCTGTCACTTTATTAATTAAAAATATATAAACACAGCTGCTGGTTTTTTCTTCACTCTAACAAAGCCATGAAATATGGAGAGAATTTAACTCAGAAAATGTTTCCCTGTTAAAAAGAGAGAAGAAAATATAACTATTCCGTTCCAAACAATTAGGGGATCTATAAAGGTTCTGACGTATCGTCATCGGCAGAACTAAAATGGTTTCAGTCGATTCTAGGGAGTGTAGACAATTATATTACAGTATGCGAGATAGTGAAAATAACAGAAATTTGCTGTCTAAGGAGTTGGTGTTGAGTTATGTTTACCAAATGCATCACACAATAAGTTGGGTTCAGACAGTGTAGTGAGCAGGCAGTGCAGTGCAAAAACAACGTCACTTACATGACGCTATGGCATGGAGAGCCATACGAAGGTTGGAAGCGAGACAGACACAAAGCGAGGTGGCTGCAGCTATTAGAAATACAATATCAAACTACAGACCGATTTCACTTTTACCGGTATTCTCAAAAATTCTAGAAAAGGTAATGTACAAGCAACTTCTCAACCACCTAACCTCAAATGACATATTGTCTAGAACACATTTTGGATTTCTGAAAGGTTCCGATATCAAGAAGGCTATTTACACCTACCGTGAGAATGTACTTAATTCATTAGATAATAAATTACAAGCAGCAGGTATTTTCTGTTTTTTATCAACGGCATTTGATCGTGTGAACCATAACATCCTTTTAAGTAAATTAGAATTCTATTGGTGTCAGAGGAATTGTTGTAAAATTGTTCAAGTCGTACCTAGCTAACAGGAAACAAAGGGGGTCGGTGCAAGGGACTAGTGAATTAAGCTAACAGTCATCATCAGATTGGGAAAAAAAATTACGTGTGGTGTCCCTCAACGATCCATCTTAGGGTCATTGCTTTTTCTTGTGTACATTAACTAACTCCCTTCAGTTACACTGCCAGAAGCAGAATTCGTTTTGTTTGCAGATGATACAAGTATTGCAATAAATAGCATGTCGAGCATTGATTTGATTTGATTTGATTTTTTCAGGGAAGCCAAAACAGTGTTGGTCCAACCCGCCACTGCCCGCACCGAAACTGAGTTTATTGTGCGGTATCGCTCCCTGTATATCTAGTAAAGCCAACCAATGCCCTTGAACAGTGCAAGGAGTCCCATTACCAGTTCTTTATTAGACACAATTTCTTCGGGTCATTCGAAGATTAAATGTGATGCAGTTTCATCACCGTCATCACAGATCCTACATTTAGGGTCCTCTTCTGTTATTCCCATTGTACGTAGGTGTTTCTTGAAATTCCCATGGCCTGTCAGCAATCCAACCATGAGTCTAATCTCTCTCCTGTTCAGACCCAGGATTGCGGAGCTTTATTTCAAAACATGGCTTTGGCATCATTACCTTGCCATGTTTTTGTTGATGGACTTTGGTCCAATATTCTACGTGCTGTCTTCTGAGCCAGTTACGTAGCTCCAATTTGATCATTGCCTTGGTGATTGTCAGGACAGGTTTCGGTCCAATAAATGGAGTCTCTGCCCCCATCCTGGCTAATCTGTCGGCATGTTCGTTGCCACTGATCCCCGAGTGGCCAGGAACCCACAATAGGTTTACTCTATTGCTTTCCCCTAGCTCCACTAGAACCCTGTGACATTGTGCAACAATTTTAGACCTTCTTGCAGGAGCTGCCAGTGATCTCAGGGCTGCCTGGCTCTCTGAATAGATATAGATGCTACGGTCCTTGTAGCGCCTACGCAAATTCTCCTCCATACACGCCCTGATGGCAGTGATTTCGGCCTGGAATACTGAGGCCAGTTTCCCGAGATAGATGACGCCCTCCAATCTTGGCTGCACCCCATATGCCCCAGCCACAACACCTTGGTCTGATTTTGACCCGTTAGTGAACCAGACTATGTCGAGCATAGTTCTGTAAATGTCTGCTAATGCCCAAGGTTGCATTCCAGAAGTTTATCGTTGTCAGTACACCTAGCTGTTTGACGCTTTCCGAGGGTAGGAGGTCGCCTGAATATTCTTACTCGTAAGGAGATCGCGTCCAAAAAATGCTGAGAAACAATGGTGTAGATGGCGCGTCCTCGAACATCCTGTGAAATTATGTGGTGTGGCGTAGGACGGAAGGTGGAATACGCTTGGTGGAGTGCAGCGAGGGGCGCGATCCGTCAAACAGGTGTGGGTCGGGTGAGTAGCGACACGAGGGGGGCGTGGCCGTGTGAGCGATGGGCGCAGCCGTGCAGTGTGCAGGTGAGGCGGCCGAGCGCAGCCACGGCGGCCGTGATGGACGGCTGCCCTGATAAGCCGCCACCAGCCGCCGACCGCTAAATCACGTCTGCCGCCGCCTCTCCGCTTATTTCTGCACCTCTGCTGCCGGACACCACAAACACAACACCGACAAGCGCCGGAGGTGCTGTAACCAAACGTACACTCCGGGAAATTGAAAAGGGAACACCATGAAATCGTTGACCCAGCAGAGGGAAATTTTACTGACACTTTCAAAAAAAAAAAAAAAAAAAAAAAAAAAAAAAAAAAAAAAAAAAAAAAAAAAATTTCAAATGTTCGTAAATCTATCGGACCAAACTGCGTGGTCATAAGTCCTTAGCTTACAAACTACGTTACGTAAACCTAGGTAAACTAAACTCCACTCCACTTGTGCGTTCCCTCTCCTCTTCGCAGGTCCTCTCTATACCATTGCATTTTCACAACAGTGCATTGTGTGTGACAGTGATTCTTTAATCTTCAGTGTAAATTATATCCGTTGTGACCACCCAATACGGCGGGACTAAACTGTGGCCGGCCGCGGTGGCCGAGGGGACTGAGGCGCTCCAGTCACGGTCTGCACGGCCACTACGGTCGGGGGTTCGAATCCCCCCCTCGGGCATGGATATTTGTGCCGTCCTAGTTTGTCAGTAGTTCATAAGTAGTTTGTAAGTTTAGGGACTGATGACCCCGTAGTTAAGTCCCATAAGCTTAACAAACATTTGAACTAAACTGTGGGCAGTGTCACTTTAACTGTGTCTTCTAGTGTTTGTAACAGTGTATTCGTCAGTTTATGAGTATTTTACACGTGGCCCATTATTAAGGAACTTCACTGTTTTATTCATTTAATGCATTTTTATCATATCCAATTGATGTTTCCACTATGTTCTTAAACACTCATATTTATCACTGCTTTTACGTTTTAACTTTCTCATATCTATATATGTATAAAAATGAATGTCTGTATGTTCTCTATGTGTTCATAAACCATTCATTCGATTGCTATGAAACTTTGGTGAACTGTTCACCGTACGCCCACGAAGGTTCCTGACCCAAAAACAAAAGAGCACGACAAATAGCTCAGGAGATATGACGTCATACATAATGAGAGGCCACTTCGTGAGAATACCCAGATTTATGCGTCAATTATTGGGAAATGGGAGTAGTTAGGGACCTGCAACAAAGTTTGCATGTAATTCCGGACGTTTATGAATGTTTTGGTAACTGAACCCCCGCCCCCTTCCCACAAAATGATGAAACGCAAAGAAGTCTACCGCTCGCAGCAGTTTCGCTGTAGATGAAGCAAAACTGTCGCATCAGGCACGAACTTGTATCAAATAAACTTAGCATTCCAGATTTACATGTTACTATTTATTTCTGTCTGCAAGTCTCCCTTAATTCTCTTGCATCCAAAATTAAGCTATCTGTTTTCTTAATCTCTAGCTATATAAAAGCGAAAAGGACACTCACTCACTCACTCACTCACTGACTAAAAACGAAATCTCGAAAACTACTTCACCTATGACGCTGAAATTTGGTAAGAATATAGTTTATAGGTAGAAAACGTCAGCTCAGGAAGTATTTTGTGATAGGTTCATGGCGGGAGGATACTTCTACAGACTCGCGAAATGTAAAGTTCCATTCCTGTTTTCACAAAATTTCGCACACTTGACCTTCAAAACAAGAGGAACGTCAACGTCTATCTTAAGTTTCATGCGGTGCACGGGGGAGGGTAATTTGGAACATAAAAATGGATTCATAAATACGAGGCGCGTCCAGAATGCAAGTTCCGTTTCAATTTATTTCCGCTGCAGCGCTGCGATTGCAGTTCCGCACATGCGCTGTAGACGACGTGTATCGAGGAGAAGAACGTGCGCCATTTGGAGATCGCTGTCAGTTCCGTACGCTTTGTTGTGCTTGTTTGAAATGTCGGCGTCGATTGAAAATCCAGCCGCCTGTGACATCAGGTGGGTGATTCGGTTTCTGAATGCGAGGAAATTTATCGGCAAATTTGCGATGTTTACGGACCAAATGCGATGAGTGATTCGATGGTCAGAAGATGGGTCCGACAGTTCAATGGCGGGCGTAATGATGTGCACTATGAAGAACGAAGTGGGCGTCCACCTTTGGTTACAGAAGAACTGGTTCACGCGATTGATGACAAGACCCAGGAAAACCGTAGATTTACAATTAGTGCTCTCGCTATGGACTTCCCCCAAATTTGTTGTTACCAAACTGGCATGTAAATACATGTAAATACATGCCAGTAGCTGCCATCATCCCTCACAAACCGCAGGGGTCCTTAAGACATTGGTGCACAGAGCACATTGTATATCGGACGATGACAACTTGCAGGAAGAGCTCACACACCTGAAGAGCATTTTCAAAGCAAATGGATATTCGCAGCAACAGATTTGCAGAGCATTCGATGTGAGTCCAAGAATGCAAGCACGAGACGTGGAAGAAGAAGACGAAAATAATAGTTATAGATCAAGAGCCTTCTTACCTTACGTGGGCGCTCTTTCGTCAAAGATAGGCCGCATTCTCGACAAACATCGTGTTAAGGTTATCTTCCGGCCACCAGTGAAGATTGCAGCCTTACTCGGGTCAGTGAAGGATGATTTGTTGCTTCGCAAGTCAGGTGTGTACCAGATCCCTTGCGGAAATTGTGATAATTCATATATAGGCCAGACAATACGCACTGTCCACGAGAGATGCGTTGAACACAGAAGATATACCCGCCTATTGCAGCCAGACAAGTCAGCTGTGGCTGAACATTGCATAGAAACTGGTCATTCAATGAACTATAGCGATGTGAAGATTTTGACACCCATATCTTCGTTTTGGGATGCTATATTTAAGGAAGCTGTTGAAATTAGACTGGCCAACAACTTATTAAACAGAGATAAAGGTTTTAATTTAGACAAAGCTTGGAACCCTGCACTTGGAGTATTGAAATCACAGAGAAGACGTGAAGGTGTTGCCGCCGCCGAGCATATATCGATAAGTGAACACCGGAGCGCTTCCGCCACGGGGGGCGCACGCGTGTGAGTACTTCGATATGCAGTATACCAGCATCTGTGACGCGCACGCGCATTGCCACCGCGATCAGGCTTATAAGGCCGCGCCCGGCACCTCGTCGACAGTCTTCGACTCACTCTGAAGATGGCCGGAATGTACGCGGCCGAAATATCAGCAGAAGAAGTGAATTTTACGCGGCTGCATTCCTGAAATCTATTGGACTGTACATTACGCCGTGAAAAGTTGAAAATGCACACTGTTGAAATACATTGCGTAAACGAACAATAATAATAGGAAAGCGTACCTATCAGATGAATAAAAGTAAACTGGATTTGTACGTGGCTTATAATATTGTGACGCAAATGAGATAAAAAGGCTCTCATGTCAATTACAATGGAGAATTACAAATGTAAGCAGGGTTTAGATGTTTGAGGAAATGAACAAATCGCATAGGCTATCGGTAGCTTTAGATTTCCTGAGCAGTAGGGTTGAAGCCTCCAAAATATTGTCTACATGCGAGATTTAACTGATCATTTAATGAATTGCCCTCATTGAGTTCTAGATGTTTAAAGATCTCAAGTTCGTGCCGCAGATCAAGCTTTCGACCTTTAACTTCTCTGTGTAAAATGATAGTGTCTTAACTTTTTCCGAGTGTGGTCGGCAGTTAAATCTCGCCTGCCAATAAAACGCAGTCTCTGGTTCGCCTTTCCTACGACATTATCTATGTGTTCCTTCCAGTTCAAGTCAGATGTTCCTAGTTATTTAAATGAGTTTAAGGCCTTCACATTTGATTGATTTATCTTATAAACAATGTTTAACGGTTCAAACGACTGCCGAGTGACTTCGTCGACAACCACCGATATTTCGGCAGGAGGACACCCTGCCATTCTCAAGGCACAACTGCACTCAAGGAAGCAATATGCAAGCGCATTTAATACCTCGGTTTGCAAAGGGTAAACAAGGAAGATAACACACACAGTACAAGTCACTGCAAAGTCAACACAACCAAAGATGACCAAACATCAAAATTATCGATAGTGACTTAATCAACAGCTGAGGCAGCATTAATTTTGTCCCTCTCCTTTTTGACGAGAGACAGTGCTGGATTTCAAGCAAAATTTAAACAAAAACCACCATCTCTGTTTATAAGGTCGCTTGCTAGTTTAATTTCAACAGCTTCCTTAATAACACTATCCCAATAGGTGGAAGTGCATGCCAGAATATCCGTGTTGTTGTATTCCATAGGATGACCGGTGCCAAGACAGTGTTCTGCAACAGCGGATTTGTTTGGCTGTTGTAAGCGCGTGTAACGTTAATGTTCAATACACCGGTCTTCCACAGTTCAAATGTTTGTTAAGCTTAAGGGACTTAACGACGGGGTCATCAGTCCCTAAACTTACAAAGTACTTATCAACTACCTACAACTAAGGACGGCATAAATATCCATGCCCGAGGGGGGATTCGAAACCCCGACCGTAATGGCCGTGCAGACCGTGACTGAAGCGCCTCAGTGCCCTCGGCCACCGCGGCCGGCTCTTCCACAGTCCTGATTGTCTGACCAATATATTACATTCCACAACTGCAAGGAATACGATATACACCTGCTTTACGTAAACCAAGATCATCCTTTACGGACCCCAACAGGGCCTTTATTTTAGAAAATGGTCGAAAAACACATTTCAAATCATATTTCCGCAAAATACGTTGTCGACGAAGTCACCCGGCAGCATACCCCTAAGTTGTTTGAACATTCATTACGCCGGGGAAAGTTAAGGTTTCACAAAGTTTAACGGATTTCTTTTCGGTACTGATATGGACGACTTCACACTTCTCATTATTTAGAGTCAATTGCCAATTTTTACACCACACTGATATCTGAATTTGTACAACCAAGAACCGACTGAAGAATTAGTTGAAATGGGGAAAAAGGCACATTTGTGACTGCCACGTCTGCTTATGTCGCATGTTCAATGAATAATTCAACGCCGGCCGCGGTGGCCGAGGGGACTGAGGCCACTACGGTCGGGGGTTCGAATCCCCCCTCGGGCATGGATATTTGTGCCGTCCTAGTTCGTAAGTAGTTCAGAAGTAATTTTTAAGTTTAGGGACTGATGACCCCGTAGTTAAGTCCCATAAGCTTTATTTATTTTTTTGTTTTTAAAATAATTCAACAGTTACAAGACGACTAACAAGTGGTTTAGAATCACTTCCTATACCCGTTAGTTACAACATCCCTTTCCTCTGCGTTAGCATCTAGCTATATTCTTCTGGTGCCCCTCAAGATAAATGTCCCACTCATCTCTGAGATCGAGTCCTGAGGATTCTGCCCCCGCCCCCTTCCATCACCCACCCCCTCCTCCTATCCTCCACCCCCGCACACAACACAGGAAATTTTTCTAACCAGCTGCCTTCCTCCACTGTACCTTTAATTCCCGTTTGTCCGGATTCTTCCCTTCCTTCTTTGTCATTCAAATTCCTGCCATTTCCACCGACGCCCGCCGTACGGTATTTCCCTAACGACACTGATCAAAGAAACAGTTAGGGCGCGCCACAGCGCTTTTCATTTACGCAGAGGGAGGGGGGGTGCGTAAATCAACGAGTGGGCGTCGGCCATTCTGATATTTCCAGCGGCACGGCTGCGCGCTCTTTTGGGCGGTGCGGTGCGTAGCGTCGCGTTCGCCGGAAGGTAATTTGGCAGCCGGAGGCACGCCCAAAATTGCCGCTCGGAGATGGCGCTCTCCGCGCCCCCGTCCCTCCACAACCCGCGTGGGCGTTTTGCGCTCATCAGCACCGCCCGCTGAAAGAGGCGGGACGGACGGCCTGAATGCACTGCCAGCCGACAACGCGAGAGCTCTGTTGTCCGAATGGGCCCACCTGGCCTCATACGGTCATTCCGATCCATTTTAGCCTCTTTTATCACTCGCTAGGTGTACGGACGGAAAAATATACGTAACAGTACGGGAATGACCTGGGGCCCTAAGGCGCTTTGCTGCGGAGTATGCGGCTGCTCCCCGTCGGAGTTTCGAGCCCTCCCTATGGCATGGATGTTTGTGTTAGCCTTAGCATAAGTTAAAGGGACCGATGACCACTGCAGTTTGATCAGATCGACGGCTGAAGCAGTGTGTTTTTGTTCAAATGTTTGTAAATCTATCGGACCAAACTGCGTGGTCATCAGTCCGTAGCTTACAAACTACTTAAACCTAGATAAACTAATCTAAGGACAAACACACACACCCATGCCCCAGGGAGGACTCGAACCTCCACGGCGAGCAACCGCGCGCTCCGCAGCAAGACGCTTTAGACCGCTCGGCTACTCCACCGCGGCAGTGTGTTTTTCCGCTACTGAGTATGCATGCCCGGTGTGGAACAGATCTGGACATGCAAAAGAGGTGAACGTCGCCCTCAACGAAACATGTAGACTTATGACTGGCTGTTCGAAGGCAACGCCCCTGAGACAACTCTATAAAGCGGCTGGTTGTGAAGCACCTGCAACTCGACGAATTGCTGTAGAACATACTGAAAGATTTAGGCAAGCATTCGATGATAGACACCCTCTATTTGAAGCACCAGAGCCACTGAGGCGTCTGAAATCCCGGAGGAGTTTTCTGAGGTCTGTCCCCATGGAACCACCAGACAAATATCCACTAACTCAGAAACCTCCACCAGGCTATCACTTCGGCTGGAGAAGCTGGATGTCTCTGAATCGTCTCAGAACAGGAGTCGCCCCTGTAAGGACGAACATAGTGAAATGGATAATCATCGACGAAAGCGACGTCAGATGTAACTGTGGAGAGAGACAGAATATGGAACATCTGACGTGCAAGCACTGCCCAAAGACCTGCTCCCTTGATTTATGGAACGCTAGAGACAACAACCTTGACGTGGCTCGATAGCTGGCCGCGGTGGCTGAGGGGACTGAGGCGCTCCAGTCACGGTTTGCACGGCCTCTACGGTCGTGGGTTCGAATCCCCCCTCGGGCATGGACATTTGTGCCGTCCTTAGTCTTAGCTAGTTCATAAGTAGTTTGTAAGCTTAGGGACTGATGACCCCGTAGTTGAGTCCCATATGTTCTACAAACATTAGAACATTTTTGTGGCTCGATACTGGGCTGATGAGCTATAACATGGATTCGGACACGAAAAAGTAAAGTCCAAACATTTGAAGTACTACCTTAAAATGCAATTTTTCATCAGCTTCTGAAAAAACAAAATGAAATTGTCAGTTGAAAGGGGACATGATTTTTGCAATGGGCCACTATTAATAACACTTTTTATTACAAAAACAGCGCCGCTAGCGGTTTCGAACATAGAATTTTAAAATCACACTCATCAGACGGCTCTTATAATGTCCCAGTACAATACGCCACCACCATTCCTAGAATATTTCACGACTAGTGAGTGGCTAAAATCCAAAAGTGAAGAACACACATGTATAAAATTACAAATTTCCTATGTCAAAACTAAGTACATGAAGCGTGCTTGAGTATTTATATCTGACCGGAAGCGTGCTTGAGTAATTCCGTGGAGGTATGATGTTCAAAAAATGTTCAAATGTTTGTTAAGCTTATGGGACTTAACTGCGGGGCCATCAGTCCCTAAACTTACAAACTACTTATCAACTACCTTATACTAAGGACGGCACAAATATCCATGCCCGAGGTGGGGATTCGAACCCCCACCGTAGTGGCCGTGCAGACCGTGACTGGAGCACCTCAGTCCCCTCGGCCACCGCTGCCGGCGGAGGTGTGATGATCGCTGTGTCCCCAGTGGTGTAGAGTCAGCGCAACTGCCTAGAAAGCCGGAGATTCTGGTTCGGATCCCGGCTGGGTACACAATTTCAAATTAGCCCATATTTTTCCCCATTTATCAATCACCCTGTATATAAACGGAGTCAGTATCGCCGTTAGGAGGACTTCGTAGTTCCTTACTGGTACGTATGTTTTAAACTCTCGGCAATATTTTTTGTTCTTTTCTTTAGTTGGTCATTGTTTCCCCCTCCATTGTGCACTGTCCAGTGCCCCCGCGGCGTCGCCCTCTAGGTCCCGGCCAGCGCCCGTGCTGAGAGCGGCGGCTAATGTATCGGCCAAACGAAGCACTTTGCACGCCGCCCTGGGGTCCGGCGCCGGGCTCCCGGAGCGCCACGTCTTTAGGAGCGGCGGGCCAGGGCAGGCGGCCGTGGAGTGGCAATTACCCGAGGCCATTCAGCCGCCGTGAAAGCCGCCGCCCCTCACAGCGCGCCGCCCGCGCAGTTTTACGCTCGGGGAACCGCGGCGGGCGTAATTTCGCCCTGCATTTGCTCCTCGAGGGCCAGTTAGGCCCTAATTACTTACATGTCGCGCCGGGGCAGGGGAAAGCCGTGATGAATGGTCCGGCCCCGCAGTATGCCGCGCTGCCCAGGCGCGAGTCTTGTCACACGAGGGGCAAGTACGACGCCTCGAATGACCACGACGTCGACGGAAGGTTTAATCTCTTCTGGGTTACGAGACCTTGGACCGAGCCACGTCACGCATTAGCAACCAGTACACTCGCATTAAGGAGGACGGTGGTTCAGATCCACCTCCGGCCGCTCTAGGAAAATGAACTTTCCACACTGGCATGGGATTTCATATATTCCCCGTTTTCTGAGGCCGAGGCTGTCTTTTAGGGAGCCTAGCAATGTTTGCACTCTCGCTGCAGGGCAGAAGCCACACTTTATACTATGTTTTTTTAAAGATTCTACAAATGTTGAAGGACACGCCACCAACATAGGAAAGAAAACCCGTCCTTGCGGGGTTATATAATTCTCCTAATTCCACTTGACATTTCGGGCGAGTTGGTCTAAATGCAGCGCGAACCTGTTTTTCAGAGCAGCCGTTCTCGGCAACACAGAGGGAAGATGGCTGAGTTCTGCTGATAAAGAATCTGCATCTCACAACTCGTAGCTTGCATATACATGTCGGTGTGTGTTGGTTTACGAAACACACTGTAGCCCAAGGAACCGTCTTCATTTCGACGAACCATGACGTCCAGAAACGCGAGTTTCCATTTTCCTCCACTTCCAGGGCAAAACAGATATTTGGATGGCG